>JALXJV020000003.1:11573532-12859502 GCA_024633595.2 Lepomis macrochirus
GCTTGTATGTTGTTCTTCAAATGTAAGTCACTTTGGATAAAAGCATCTGCCAATAAATGCCCATGCTCATTAACTGCCAGTAAATGTAAACTATAAAGTAAGCTAAATGTCTGTGGGCAAGTCATTTAACGTTACCTGACACACATCATGACTGGCTGCTAGATAGTGTTGTGTGGCTTGTCCATTATTTTTAATGCAAATGTCTTCCCTGCAAGAACTTTGTTCGTTTCAAGTTGGGTATTAGTTTCACGTTGGACATTCGATAGATGCCGAATTCCAATGGAAACCTAACTTCACAGCATTGCAAAGCGCTGTTTCCTTACTAAAATATTTCAGTTAAGTGGAATTTGCGACACAACGAAATAAACTATAAAGCATAATTGTAAATGATAGATGTTTTTCTATCATCAAACCATAGATATCATCATCATATCGCACAGCCCTACTCCCGTCACAAGACAGCACGGCGATCGGCCGTGAATGTAATCTGCATGAGCCTTAAACAGGGAGAAACTGCTAGCCTGTCCAAAGGTTCAAGAAATTCCTTGTCCCAAGCAAAGAAATTGTTCTTCACAGTTTTTGTACAGAATAAACAAACATGACATAACCCATGATTTAATAAGCTTTGGGGTGATGGCAGGGATTTGTTTTTATACTAGAGTTGCATATTTAAACTATTGCTTTTAATATCTGAGTAGTTTGTCTATTTACATGTAAATATTCATTTTAAATGGGCAGAATGTGATAAAATAACAGAAATACATTTAATCCCTTTGAAGTATAAACTAAAATTATCAGACCAAAAATGTAAAATAAAGGTGCACCCATTACAGTATCTGTTTTGCAGTTTACTAGCCAACTTGAAAACTTAAATGCTTTTCATCAAAACGTTAATGCTTTCAATAGTTACTGCTCTCTGTATGACAGTAGACAGTATGCTAAACATCAAATGCCTTCCAACAACTCATCTGTGTCTAATTTAAATCTACATCTTAATTTGTGCAAAATATTAATATCTTGATGCAATCAGTCTTAAGTATATAAATATTATGAATATTTTACTTTTTTACTTAATTATTGAAATATGTACTCTTGTGTGAGTCTGTGTTTAGTCCTGGACTGTGGAAGGTGGTGGCGAAGTTTCACAACAACCCACAGCAGAGCTATACTGCAGAGTTCAAGGTCAAAGAATATGGTAAGTCCTTCATTACCTGCACTTTTGTTTGAACCTTTTACATTTATTTACTTTTTACCTGATTGGATACACAAGATGGATGTTGGTGCTGCATATTGCTGCCTTGGCGTTAGGTGCTCTCCATTTTGTTTTGTTTTTGTGTGTTAATTCAGTTTTTGGCTTAAAGTACTGGGCGGGTGCAGGTTGCTAAAGTACAGTTTTAGCAAGGAGGTGCAAGAAGTTAAACGACTATAATCAGAGAAACTTCAACACAGTTCTCTGCAGTTGACGCCACTTCTATCTGGAAGGGGTTAAAACAGATCACAAAATACAAACACTGCTCCAGGAAAGGCTCTCCCAACTGAGCGTGCCTGGCTCCACCTGCAGGTGGGCTTTCTGACGGACAGGAAGCAGCATGTGAAGCTGGGAAAACATGTCTCTGACTCCAGGACTATCAGCACTGGTTCCCCTCAAGGCTGCGTTCTTTCCCCTCTGCTATTCTTCCTGTACACCAACAGCTGCACCTCCAGTCACCGGTCAAGCTCCTGAAGTTTGTGGATGACACCACCCTCATTCGGCTTATTTCTAGTGGGGATGAGTCCGCATACAGGTGTGAAATCGACCATCTGGTGACCTGGTGTAGCCAGAATAGTCTGGAGCTCAACACTCTGAAGACAGTGGAGATGGTTGTGGACCGAAAGAGCCTAGCCCCACCCTCCCCCATCACCCTATGTGACTCTGCAGTCACCACTGTGGACTCCTTCCACTTCCTAGGCACCATCATCTCCCGTGACCTCAAATGGAAGCTGAACATCACCTCCATCACCAAGTTTGGCCTGCCAAAGACAATGATGGTGCACTTCTACACTGCCATCATTGACTCCATCCTCACCTCCTCCATCACCATCTGGTACGCTGCTGCTACTGCCAGGGACAAAGACAAGTTGCAGCATATCATTCGCTCTGTAGAGAAGGTGATTAGCTGCAATCTTGTACGCCTCCAGGACTCTGAGGCAAGCAGGAAAGATTGCAGCTGACCCCTTCCATCCCAGACACAAATTGTTTCAGACTCTCCCCTCTGGCAGGAAGCTGCTGTCCATTAGGACCAAAACCTCTCGCCACAAAAACAGATTCCTCCTGTTTGCAGCTGGCCTCATTAACAAGGCCAAGGCCTCCCACTGACACTCCCCCCTTTCAAATAATACAAATGTCTCTGCACATGTAAATATTATTTTATTTCATATGCCATGCACACACCTGGCATATGGCACATATTTGTTGGTAATTGTTCATCGTTGTTCTATATTTTTATATTTTGTCAATTTATATATTTGTGTACACAATATTCACTTCCGTTGCAATACGTCAGCACAACACGAACACGAGTAATGCACATATCTGCCACATTGTTCTTTCTCTGCAAATAGTTATTATTTTTCTCTGTTCTTTTTTTATTCTTACATACATACTACATTCTACATTTATTTTGTCCATGTGTAGCACCTTATCACCAAAGCACATTACTTGTATGTGTAAAACACTTCTTGGCCATAAAGCTCCTTCTGATTCTGATTCAAAAAACTTTTCAGTGCTTCCCAGTTTTGTGGTTAAATTGACACCTGCAAGCACATTCTTCTACGTGGACAGTCAAGAGCTCACCGTCAACATCAAAGCTACGTAAGTGAAGGTTTTTGTTTTGTGGCTTTAGAGACCAAGTTTAATTATTAGAGAAAATAAATTATGGTTTTCAGAGGTTGTTTTTGGTGTTCTTGGCGTTTTAGTCTGTTGGTCATTTGTTGCTGTTGTAACATTTTGACCTTCACAATTTTAATTGTGCTGTTTTACTTCATTGTGGGCATAAACACATCCTTCTCTTGTGGTTTTAGGTATCTGTTTGGTGAAGAGGTGGCTGGAATGGCCTACGTGGTATTTGGGGTTGTACAAGAGGGTCAAAAGAAGCGTTTTCCCAGCTCTCTTCAGAGAGTGCCGGTGCGCTCATACTTCATGCATCTCTGTCTGTCAGCTGATTGGTCAAGTCGAGTGAAGTCTAGTTTATTTATAAAGCACATTTAAAAACAACCAGAGTTGACCAAAGTGCTGGACAACTTAAAAGGATTGGTTTGATCAGGGACGTGCACAGACATTTTGGTGGGCAGGGGCTCAAGTGAAAAAAAGGGCATTTTTTAAACAAGACAAACAACATTTTTACTTTTCTACAAAATAATCAGTTCACACAGAGACCAGACACTTCTTTAGTATTCACTAGGTTTATCACAGGAGCAGCGACAGCCAAGGAAACTCTGCCACAATGTGCATGTTTTCTATGCTACTAGTTTTAAGTATATATTTATGACATAGTTTCATTAATAATTTGTTTATTTTTCACAAGGCAAAAAAATTGTTTCAATTCTTTTTGTGTTATTGTAATACACAACACTTCACATAAATCTTCACAAAAAACTGTGGCATTGGGCTGCAGGCATAATTAAAATACATGTTATTTAAACACTACTTTTTGTTTCATAAGAAAGATGCCAAATTAGTAAAAATAACCTTCAGCTTCACACAGCTAAGCAACAGAATACTGAATTGCCTGAATACATTAATGTTTTGATCAAATACTTTATTATTGTTGCTATTATATTACATTTACCATGCACACGCGCACACACACACACACACACACACACACACACACACACACACACACACACACAATTACAGATGGTGACATGGACTTAGTTTCACAAGGAGGGCTGGCTGTATCATGTAAACATCTATCAGCATACAACAAACTAATAGAATGGAGAGTTATTAGATGAGGAGCCAACCATCAAAACTATGAAGTTACTCTTTCAGGCACTTTTTTCATGGAGTGGTCAATTTTGAGACTTTAGTCTATTTTGCTTCCATGTCTTCTTTTACTCTAATGGAAATAAAACTTTAAGAATAAACATTTAGATGGTGTTGGTTTTAAGCCTACTAACCTTGGTCTATTTGCATCTATAGATTTCTTCTAACCAAATTACAAAGCACATTTCAGAGGAAAATACTCTTGATGTAAGTCATTAACTAGGAAGTTCTGTGGTGATATGCTTTATTTTCTTTATCCCATTCACCTGTAGTGACTTTTCAAATGTGTGGAAATTAGCACATTTTAATTATTTAGTTTATTATTATTTAGTTTATTATTTATTTAGTTTAGTCTTTTGTTCATCACCACTCCACACAAGCCAAGAAAAACACTGCTGGGAGCTGGAGGGGAGAGAGAGAGAGGGAGTGAAGGCATTGGAATTCCAAAGTCTCTTCAAATCTGATAGCCTATTTAGATTTTTTTCCCCCCAATAAATATATTTCATAGGAAATCTGTTGCAAACAGGAATACACATACTGTATACCCAGAAAAAGGGCACTTTCTCTTTAGGAAGAAAAAGGGCAGGTGCTGAAGCCCCTTTTGATGTCTATGTGTGCACGTACCTGGCTTGATGATCTAAGGGGTTTGGTGGACTTATATTTAATGCTTTCTTTCTCTTTCAAACACAAACAAAAACAAGAACCAACTTTAAACTGTTCTACAGTTTGGCCTCATCAATTCTTAAGCATCTATTAGACTTAATGTCTGTGATTTTACTGTTTTCCACATGTCCTCAGTTACAATATTTGAGCTTAATTGTTAGATTCACATCTACAAATTTATCAGTGATAGATTCAGAAAAGGTACCCACCAACTGTTAACTGACTGTATTTCAAGATGTATTTTTATATTATGTCACATTAGATTGAGAGAGGTAATGGAGTGGTCACACTGAGAAGAGAGCACATCACACAGACCTTCCCAAACATCGTAGAGCTGGTGGGAAGTTACATATTTGTAACTGCCAGTGTGCTGACAGAGAGCGGTAAGCAAGAGGGACTGTGTGTGCATATACAGTATGTGTTGTACTGATTCACCTGTCACAAAAGGACAACCAGTATTATGAGTGTCACCATTTCTATCATGGGCTTTGCTTATCATCTCTGCTGACTTGTTGGATGAATATTAGTTGTGTTGTTGGACGGGAGCCATTTTTTGTTACAGATTTTTTTGTACAATGTTCTTCAAAATTTGTAGAATTCCTTTTTTAATCTATGATTGTAATGTGCTCGTATTACAAACAGCCGGTGAAATGGTGGAGGCAGAGTTGAGAGGTGTCCAGATTGTCACATCACCTTACACCATCCACCTCAAGAAAACTCCCAAATATTTTAAACCAGGAATGGCCTTTAAAATAGCGGTAAAGTACTTATTTATATTATGTAAAATTACATTACGGTCAAATTCCTTTAAAAAACATGTTTGCTCTTAAAAAGACAGTGAGATGATTTCTGATAGTTGACAGCTGTTTGTGTTTCTGGTGGCAGGTTGAAGTTGTAAATCACGATGACAGTCCGGCGCAAGATGTTGAGGTGGTGGTTGATCCAGGCCAGGTGCGGGGCAACACTGCATCCAACGGCATGGCCAGGGTTAACATCAATACAGACGCAAACACTAACAGAGTGACAATCACTGTAAGTCTTTTCCTTTTTTAATCTTTTTGTTTTGCAGACCGTTTAGCAAATGGAAGCCTAAACCTACATTAATCAGTATTTTTGATATTAAGTGTGTCTTTAAAATAGTTTAATTCTCATTTAACCTTGTGCATTGCAGCCATGTTTGGCGGATAAAGCTTATGCACAAACAAAACAATAAATAGACTCCATTTATTATCTACTTTTCTTTTCTCATCAACTAATGTTGGACTATTGGTATTATTTAATTTAGTTATTTTATTCTGACTGTGTGCATTTGATTTGTAGGCAAGGACCAGTGATCCTCATATTTCACCTGAAAGGCAAGCATTAGCCACCATGGTAGCTCTCCCATATACCACTAAAAGCAACAACTACATCCATATAGGTGAGGAACATCCTGAAATTGCATTAGATGGTAAAGTCAGTGGTGGCAGTACTACATAACATGTACAAGACCCCATAAGTGTCTAGCACTAAATGTGGAATGGTGTTATTGCAGATTTGGATCCTGCTGAAGTAACATTAGGAGAAAACCTGGAAATCAGCCTCTTCCTCAGTAGACAGGAAAATGCACAACATGACATCACATACCTGGTGAGAGATGTTTTACACCTGTACATGTGTGCGTTTATGGACATGATTGAATCAGTTTGTTTTGCTTTCAGAGTCTGTGTAGTATATATACTCTTATTTGATTTGATTTGATTTGAAGTACTGATGAGTAAATCTCTGTCCCTAGATCCTGAGCAGAGGTCAGTTGGTGGATAAAGGCCGTTACAAGGCAAGAGGCCAAGTACTGATCACCCTGAAAGTCATCGTTACCAAAGAAATGCTGCCATCGTTCCGCATCATTGCCTACTACCATACAAATGATAATGAAGTGGTGTCAGACTCTGTTTGGGTGGATGTCAAGGACTCCTGCATCGGCTCGGTGAGACAAACAACACTGATACATATACAAAAAATCATAATAATGTAATTGCTTTGCAAATCTGCTCTTCCTTCCTCCTTAAGTTGAAGTTAGAATCATCGAGACCCGATACACCCTATAAGCCTCGCAGGATGTTTGGTCTGAAGGTCACAGGAGATCCAGGAGCCACAGTGGGACTGGTGGCAGTTGACAAAGGTGTCTACGTCCTAAACAACAAGCACCGACTCACCCAGAAAAAGGCATTTTTTTTTCTTTTTTACTTTCTCTTATCATTTTTAAAACAATGTTAATTTAAGTTCACACTGTATCAGCTGAGGTGACAATGTTGTTTGAGCCCGCTGGGTGGAAAGAACAGGCAAACACAGAAAGGCCTCTCTGCGTTTGCTTGTTCTTTCCTTGTGTGGGTTTTCTTCCATTTAATCTGGTTTCCTTCATTTCAGTGACATGCCGTTTAGGTTTAGTGATACTCTATATTGTAAATAGGTGTGAATGTATATAATAAGTGTATCTATATGTGTTTGTCCTGTGATAGAAAGCTGACCCATCCAGGGTATACACCAACACACTCTCTATGTGAGCTGGGATAGGCTCCAGCTTTCTGTACCCTGCAAATGATAAGCGGGTATTGAAAATGGATATGTGGAGAATTTGAAAATCACAGGTTTTCACAAAAAAAATCAGCAAAGATTCCTTGATGTAAAACCATGGACTGTATAATCTGACTAAACATGGTGATATTGGTAACATAACATTGCCTTATGCCAGGAATCCACTGACTCCAGCTATGGCACGTTATGACTGTGCCACGTTTTTGAGGTGTCCATCCATGCAGTGTCAAAGTCCACTGGAAGTGTTTCAGCAGTGCAGCCTGCTCCACGTTATTGACTTGTTTTTGTGCTTCTACTACCTTCTTCACAGCTCTATGTGACCCCGTTGTTCCATCAACTTCAGGCTGGATTTCCCAAATGGAGCATTTCAGAATCAGCTCAGAATTCAGTTTTGGCAGCCTGATTTTGCTGATATGTTTAGATTTTGTTGATTTGGTAATCAGTGTTTGCATTTTGTTCTATTAGTATGATTAGGTAGGCTAGGCATGAATGATTTTTTTTGTGTCCATTTAACACACAAAATGGACATTCCTGCGTGGTTCTGCACTGTGCTGCTTGATGCGGCTTCCGTCAAAAATAGACCTGCTACCTATTCTCTGTGGAGCGGAGAGCTTCTGGGACGTACTGCTGCCGCATTTGGTAGACTCTAGGGGTGGGAATCACCAGAGGACCCACAATACGATATTATCATGATATTTATATCACAATATGATATCATTGCAATTTTAAACATATTGCGATATATTGCAATTTGTTACCTTTTTTCTAACTTCAAAATGTGTCCCTAAAGGAGAACTCTTTTCGCATGGACTGAAAAAGCAACTGATTTTATTATTTTAGTATCAAAAAGTAAAATTCTTATGCACAATTCATATAATAAAAGATCAATACTTGACCACCATGTATTGATACAATATTGCCACGGAAAATATTGCGATACTATGCTGTATCAATCCCCCCCCCACACCGCTAGGTGTTGCCTGTCGGAGAGGCAACAGGGCACCGCTACCCTCCATGAGCCTCAGCAATGTGAGGTCTTTGAAAAACAAAATGGACGAGTTAAGGACCAACACTTCATCCTGCTACGAGTACCGTCAGTTATCAATTATGGTGTTAAATGAGACATGGCTGCGCCCTGATGTTCATTGTACAAGGTAGAGGTTTTTCTCTCATTTGCTCCAATAGGAGTGAGGCGTTGGGGAAAGAAAGACGGGAGGGGGCATATGTATTTTTATTAATACACTGCGCAAAATTATTTGCAATCCTGATATTGAACTAATGTGCTTAAGCCTAAGACTCTTATATCTGCCCAGGGAGTTTGGCAACATCATCCTCTGCAGTGTGTATGTCCCTCCCAGTGTGAACGCTGCAAGTGCCGCAGCACACATCACTGAAAGTGTACATCAACAGCTACTGCGCCACTCCTGAGGCCCAATTTTTATTTTAGGAGATTTTAATCACATTAAAATGGAACTGTCACTAAAAGGTTTTCAGAAATACGTTAAATGTGGCACAACAGAGCACAGAATCCTTGATAGTGCTACTGTAATGTGAAAACTGCCTACGTGAGCAGGGCTAAACCCCTGCTGTCAAACTCGGACCATAACGTAGTCCATCTCATCCCCACTTACAGAACTGTTCTCAAGAGCAGTAAACCATATACCAAGTCTATAAAGTCTAGCGACAGCATTGAGTCCCTTGAAGGTTGCTTTCTCTCAACAGAATGGAGCATCTTTCACTGGACTTAGATAAAGCTGTAGACTGTTATGGATTACATAAAATTCTGTGTGGACAATATTATACCTCAGAAAGAGATAACTGTATATCCTAACAGTATCTGCATTAGAAACAAAGAGCAAAGAATGAATTATTAAGAAAAAAATCCACATTAAGGCAACAGGATAAAAAAAATTCTGCAGTCCTACTGTTGGCCTATATCACCTTTGGGCCCTTTCAATTGTTTGTTAAGCATCTGCACTTCCTTAGAGCTCTGCCTGGGTTTATGTTTATCATCATGAAGCTCTGGTAGCTCTGAGTAATGGGAAATAAGTCCACCTGAAACAAGTATACAGGTCTTTATTTTCCCGATTATTCCCATACAAACGCATCTCCTTCTTTCCTATATGGCATGATTACTTTTATTAAAAAATAGAATTAACTCTGGAAAGGTAGCTGTGATATGATGATATGATGTGACATAAGGGCAGTCCTGCTAGTAGTAACCCCACGTCCCTAAGATATCTGTAATTTTACAGCATTTAACAGGCCTTTCCCTGCTGGATTTTCCCTGTCTCAACTCTGCAACCGCGGCACAGCCGTAACGCGCTGTAGTCAGAGTCAGTGGATTTTAGGGGTCACTCTTATCCATGTAGATTTATTCATTTATGTGGCAAAAGTCAGAACTTGAAATACTGAAGTAGAAGCACAATTACTGATTTTTACAAATACTTGATAAATTAGAAACACACAAAAACAACTTTGTTACATTAATGAGACAAAATGCAATTTGTAACTACCACACCTGTTGATTTGTTATTTGACTTACATGACTAAGTATGGTTGTATTTCTGTATGTGAATGACTTCCACCCTGCTCAGGTGTGGGACATTGTAGAGAAGTACGACACAGGCTGCACAGCAGGTGGAGGGAAAGACGGTATGAGTGTGTTCTACGATGCTGGGCTGTTGTTCGAGTCCAGTGCTTCTGGGACGCCTTACAGACATGGTAATACTACTTCACTCTCCACTCTTTTCTTCTGTGAATGTAATGTTGACTCTATTGCTCATCATTATTTTAGCATCTCTGAGCAATGTAAGGGCAATCAAGTGGCAAACACACAACTCAATGCTCTTTAGTCATCTGTAGGACTGAACATTTAATCAAAACATGATAAAAATGGCAAAGTACAATATCCAAATAAAAAGATAAAGCCGGTAAACATAATATTATAGTAAATGAAGCACTGCGGTGCTACAGAGATGCCCCAGCCTACAAATCATATTCTCCAGACAGGGAACATGGTTGTTTTGTCATGATAACGGAGTTAACGGAGTGCAGTGGCAGGAAAACTGAGGTGTGCACCCAAAATGCAGACTTTGCGAGGAGGATGCAGTTCAAAAGTAAAGTTATTAAACAAACAAAACACAGGAATATCCAAACGAAACGTAATCCTAAAGGAACCCAAGAAACCAGGGAAAAGAGTTTAGGCCGAACACTCAACAAAATATGAGGACACAAAACAGAATAACAATAAAGGGGCAAATGAGCAGGGAGGGAGCGCACAGATGAAACACATCAGGTAATCAAAAAAGATTAAATAAAGCTTGACCAATGAGACACAAAACAAGAGAGCAAGGATAAAACAAAACCATGGACAAGGGACGCGAACACAGAGGTAGTACACAAACAAACAGGGAAAACACAAAACAAAGCATAACTCAAAAACATAACTAAAACATGTTTGGAACAGACCCCATCAAAAATCACATCATCATCATCATTTTTATATTTATTTCATTGAAAATAAAATGCAAAAATTACAATTACCTCTAAAATCGTGACTCATATCACAAACACATCTGTCAAAATCTGTCAAACAAGCACAGACTCCACCAAAGAGAGTCCACTGTACACATTCTTGAAATGAGTATTGCTATAATAATGTGCAATTCATTTTTTCAGGTTTCTAAAGCCTTGCTGTCCTTTTTACAGCACAAAATGCTGCTGAAATAATAAAAAGAAGTCATGTTAATTACAGGCAGCTTTTTGAAGTTCGGCTTTTGATTTTGTGGGGCTAATCCACTTACTCTCCTTTTTTGTCACTTGCATTCACTACACTCTACAGAAACAGGAAATATAAAGGATCAGACCTGGTCTGTGCCCAAAGAATCTCACGTGTCTCTTCCCCGCTCCGCAAGGTCTATTGAAAATTATTAGATAATTATGCAACAGAGAGAGAAAATGAAGGATCGAGAGAGGGAGATGGCCTGTTAAATCTCTATTCTATCTCCTGCCCTAGTTGGCGTGATCACTTACACATATTTTAATACGGCCAAATTCTCAATATAGTTGTTACATTTACATATTTTTCTGTTTCTGTTGTCAGATAACAGAAGGAGAATGAAATTTGATTGTGGCTCATAAATACTGTGTTGACCAGCAGTCATTAGCGGATGAGCTGCAGATAATATTTTGAATCATCAAAAATAAACAAAAATACATGTTAACGAAAGCAGCTGTTCTGTGAGATTGGCTATATTGACATATACAATGAGAAAAATGAGAAAAGGTTAAAAGCAACAACATGTTGTAAAACATTACTGGGTTATATTTTGAAAAATGTTGTGGTAGGCCTAAATGATGCTACTGTTAAATAGAAGAACAGCTTTAGGCTACAAATGCATTACATCACTCCAACAACAGTAGAGGAACAACATCACAGGCAATAATTATATTCCTTCTCTAGGCATTTGACAGATTTTGCAGTGATGGTGAATATCAGTGATTATAAATTATAAAAATACATCAGGCTTACTGTGTATAGCCTTAATAGAATTAATTACAAAAGAGGGTAAAACAATTAACCACACAAGTCACCAACAAAAAACAAGTCACCAACAAAAAAGTAAAGAAGCCACAGAGACCATGGCGAGTGCATAAAGCAATAGTCTGGGGACTAGGCTACAGACATTAAATAACTGCCACTTGAGCAGAATAAAACATCACCAAAGCAGACAACACAGAGATCTACACTATATTAAGCTAGTCCTTTTTTGCATTTCCAGATTTGATGTGTCCTGCCCTCAGCAGGAGAAAACGAGCCAGCACTGTAATGGATTTCATATCCAGCTTGGGTAAGAATAATAGCAAATTGCCAAATAACCAGTTCTGCTTGACAGTTTAAGCTCTCCTAAATGTCTCCTAAATGTGACATTTTATTTTTTATATTTTCTTGGTCAATCTGAGGATGGGGGTTGGTCACTATCCATGCTGGTAGTTGGAAAACAATTAAAACTGGTAACCTTTTTAATGACTCTTTAGATAAGGAGGACAACAGTTACATGGAGAGCTATGAAATTGTTTCTCGTACCCGATTCCCTGAAAGTTGGCTGTGGTCAGATATCATACTGCCTCCTTGCACTCGACAAAACCCTAATTGGTGAGTCAACTGTAATGTACACATACACACAAAATACACTGATAATGACTTCATTAATAGTTCTAGGATTTTTATATACACATTTCACACTTTTTTGTTTCAGTGACACCGCAACCTTTATGAAAAATGTTCCTTTGCCAGACTCTATCACAGCCTGGCAGATCACTGGCATTAGTCTGTCAAGAACTCACGGTGAGGATTGTGTTTCTCTGCACGACTTGATGTTAAAGTTAATTGTGGTCAACTACCATGTTTCTGTTTTTGATTCTGTCCCAGTCGGTCACATCAAGCTCAAATCAGCACCAAACTTTACAGATCTGTTGATATTCTCTTCCTGAAGACGTCCCTATGCTAATAATCACTCAAAATCATAATGCCACCTACTGGCAACAGGAAGTAATCCTTTAACGAAGCAGCCCCCGCACCATGTTTGACGAAGATACACACGTATCATCCCAGGACACACAAAAAAAGCCTCTTGGAAGTTCTTAACCTTTGTGGAAGTCCACCTCCACAGTTCTTATACTAGCCTACTGTTCTGCTCGTTTTTTTTTTTTTTTTACATACTCCATCAGGCTTGCAGACCAGTACACATACAAACATTCCAAACAAAAGTATTTATTGGCTAAACAGTTGCCTATTTGACGGTGTAAAACTTTTCTCCACAGATAAAAAAAACAGACAAGGGAACCACACTCTCTTCAAGGGATCACAAAACACATCTGTAGCCTATCACAGGGAAAGATGACTTTGTATTAAGTATTTTATAGGCTAGGCCTGTGTGTTCATAGACCACACCTCATGTTAGGCCTATTGTCATATGTTTTATATCTCACAATAATTGCAAGTCATACTTTAGGGCTACAGGTGGTTTGAAAAAATAAAAATGCAATCTGCTGCAGCATTCATTTTGATGATCATGCTGTTAGTTAATGAAAATGAATAGAATGCATTAGTGCATGTTTGTTCTCTGCAAGTGGATCCCAGTCAGATGATGAGCCGTCAGATGCAGAATGAATCCAAGACACATCACTCACTCCTAACATCCCCACCATCAGCCTCTCCTTCACTCACAGCGCTAAACGAGTCTTCATGCATGTTTAGTTTTAAACTAAAGGTGTTGCCAGTAGCAACACAGAATGTTGATCTAAAGTGAGAAATGAATAACGCGAAAATGACTGTGTTCTGTTCAATTTTACTTGTTAAGAGATGCATAAATCTCTTAACAATAGGGGGTGGTAACTAGGGCTGCAACTAACGACTATTTTGATAGTCGATTAATCTATCGATTATTGAAACGAATAATCAACTATTCGGATTATGAATTGCAAAATTACATAATGCGTCTTATTTAGCTATCAGCTTTTAAATTGAACTTTGGGTTGTTTTAGGCATGTGCTAATTAACAGTCACAACAATAAAATAAATACTGCTTTCAAAAATACATCTTTTAATGAACGTTTCTGCTGCAGCAAAAGAAAGTTCCTCTGAAATCAAGTCCTGATCTGAGCAGCAATACACCAGGACAAACTGACACTGTATACAAAGAAAGGAATAACGTCATGCATTACATTTGCCAAATTTACAGGGGGGTCAATTATTGTTATAATTATTAATTAACGATTTTATAGTAGACAGCGTTTCACAACTTTCTGCATTTTTGCCCTGACTCAACAACCCACAAAACTTTAGAAAGTATGAAATTGTCCAGTGTTGTCTAATCCTGCGCACCTGGCAGCAACACGTTCTCCAGCTAGGAACGTTTATGATTGTAAAGTCAGGGCACATCTGGAAAGTGAACACGGCCGTTGTGTACCATAAATGTGCTACACGCCATTAAAAATCAAATTGTCCAATGCAAACTGTATAGAAAACGTTTCATACGCTCATAGCATGAAGTAACACAGCTTTAATGTGACGCTAGCTCACTAACTAGCTCACCGAGATGAGTCTTCATCGTCCACAGAGCAACAACGTTACGCGCCTCCTCTTTAGATGCTCCAGTGTTTCCAGGAAAGCTCAGCTTTGCAGACGCTGCAGTTAACAACCTTTTTGGCTGAGTGAAGAGTGAAATGTTCACACACTCTGGAGGTTTTAGGTGGTGAAGGTGTTACTGCAGCGCTGATGTTGTTTTAGTAACTTTACTGTTCACATCACTTTAGTCCCTTTGCAGACAGTGTCGTTACGGCCCGATGACGTCATGAACAAATCGATGATTAAATTCGTTGGCAACAAATTTAATAATTAAGATTTTTGTCGACTACATCAATTAGTTGTTGCACCCTTAGTGGTAACCTACATAACACACTTTTAGGAAAAGTAAAAGACTTGGTGACTCGAATATTATATAGAAACAAATTGGCCTAGGCTACATTGGCTACAATCGCTAAAACATCAGCAGGTAAATTTTGCCCAGTGCTGGTTCTAGCCTGGGGGGGGGATACAACTGAGAGGGCAACTGCCCAAAGGGCCACAGCTGTACTTAATTGTCCAAAAGGCGTGATAATTCTGAGCCGTGTCTCCCGACCTCTGGCCAATGAGCGGAAGCTGCAACACACCATAGCGGCCATCATGCCATGAGGGCCTGTCCAACATTGTTTGCAGATTTAATTGTTTATTTAATGTTTACATTTGAAATTTTAAAACAGTACTCGTACCTTTGTTTTTTTTGATGAATCTTTCAATCCTTTACAGGAGTCACACATCTGTCACATAAATGGATTTTTTTCAATATGTACACAGAGAGATTAGAAAATAATTCAGTTTCAAATATTGCGTTATGAAAAGGATCACCATGTCTACTAGCACAGGATAAGATTACAGCTTATTGAAGGAGAGTCGTGTGGTCTAAGTCTTTGATTTCAAACACTTAATGTTTCTCACCTGACCTGTCCCTTCACCATCCACTCCTCCTCTTTCTTTTCCTTTTTGTTTTTCCCTCTTGTCTTTAAGGTATCTGTGTGGCCGATCCATTAGAGGTCACTGTCCAGAAAGATTTCTTCATTGATCTCAGATTGCCGTACTCTGCTGTCCGTGGAGAGCAGCTGGAAATTAAGGCTATCCTCCACAACTACAGCCCTGATCCTGCCACTGTGAGTCTGGGCTCAGCTCTTGTGTTTCAGGACAGATGGTAATGTTTACTACGAAAAAGGTGCCACGCAAATGAGCAGTGCAGTTTTCATTTCTGTGTAATTTAATGAGTGATGTGCATAACGTGATGTAGTTAGCCTAGTTTAGCAAAGGAACTAAAAGCAGGGGAACAGGTAGCCTGGCTCTGTTCAAAATAACACCAAAAGATTTTTCTAGGATATGATCTCACAGTGAATTTGGCTTTGACTTTGACTGTTTGGGTAAAAATGTTCATAACTAATCCATGTATGGTTTATTCTTTGATTATTCCATTTCAAAACCAAATTGTATTTTAAAACCAAAATGGAAAAACAAAGTAGCTGTGTTTTGTTCTATCTTTGACCGGTGTTGTCAGGGTTCCAGTTATAATCTGAGCTTCGTGAGCTTCATCTCTAATATATACTAGCTAACGTTACTGACAGAGAGACAGAGAGGGAGAGGAGGGAGAAATCATTGCTTATTATGTGATTCAACATTTCCCTCTCTAACACACGCAAACTCACAAATGCACACACAGCAGTCCACTACTTGCCCCAGAAGTCTGCGATCTGCGGGTCGCGGCCTGATGGTGGAGAGGTGCAGCCATCCTGTCAGTCATGCGTGGTTCATTAGTAAAGTGGGTAATATGTGTGTTTATCGTTTTAATGTAAACTATCGTATGTACTAATTACAATGAAAAATGCTTTATTTATGATTTAAAATAATGGCTGTTGATAAATGAATTAGTTATTAGGAATTATTGTTGTGAGCCAGGTTCAGGTGTGAAGAAGTTTCGGAGACTGATGAAGACTTAACATAGCATAGTTTATTGAGCCCGGCTGAGGAGATACAGTGCCAGCATACAACATGTGAACACGTCAAATGCCAACACCAAATCTGAAGGATAACATCTTGTGGTCCCTTTTATGTTTCTGTCTTCCCCCTAGAGCCTGTAGGTTTCTCTATTAGGTCATCTTCACCTAGAACACCTAATCTATCTGATGTTTAGATTCCAGTGCTTCGTCATATTGGAATCTCTTACTATCCAAGAGTTGTACTCTAATCTGTGGAGCCAGTTAGTTCTTGTAAACATTCTTGTATGGCTCAACCTTGTTAGATTCCCAGAGAACACTCATATCTGCTGGCCTGACGCCTGAGCTACTGTCTCTAGCTAATCAGTCTATTGTTGTCTTCTTGACGAGGACAAGTACATATGAGAAATACCTAAACCTATAATGTCAAATATTTATGGAGTCAGCTATATTACTCTAAGCTAGACCTGTCTTACCTTTCACTGTTACATCAGTTAAGACACCTAAG
This sequence comes from Lepomis macrochirus, assembly GCA_024633595.2. Classification (NCBI taxonomy): domain Eukaryota; kingdom Metazoa; phylum Chordata; class Actinopteri; order Centrarchiformes; family Centrarchidae; genus Lepomis; species Lepomis macrochirus. Next base: position 11,590,383 of record JALXJV020000003.1, read on the forward strand.
AAATATTCCCAACATTAGTGACCCCCACAGATGCATGATTTTACTGCTTCCATGGGAGGTCAGACCCTCCGTATGGGAGCTGAGTTCCCACGGCCTTCCATGTAACTCGAACCCTGGATGTTGTATCCCTACAACCTGTTCTCATGCCCCGATTTGTCACATATGGACGCATGGTAAAGGCCTGTCAATGTCGGTTTGTAACGCACTGGGGATCCCTATAGCTTCAAAGATCAACGCATTGGGGAATGCCCTGTAGCGTAAGTTTTTGACGTTAGGTAGGTATATAATATTTAACAGAAAAGACTGAGTAAGGACATGTCTGGGGTGAAAGGAGGTGATCAGGAGACTTGTGTTTGTGTGAAAATAAAAGTTAATATTACATTTTTTATATTTAGTTTTATATAGGCTAAGGCTATTTCTTTTCAAGTTGTACCACATCTAATATCAACCGTGGCGATATGATAGTAGAAGTATGTACATATGGAAACATTTTGTTTTGGGCTGATCTGAAGCAGCTGGTTGAGCACAGTGGTGGAACAAGTAATCAATTCTCATACTTAACTAAAAGTACAGATACCACATGAAAAATGTTACTCAAGTAAAAGTAAAAAAGTACCTGTTTTTTAAATTACTAAAGTAATTAAAAGTAAAAGTACCACACATAAAAATCTGTTGATCTTACAAAACATAATCTTTTTAAAATATCAAGACCGGTTTGAATGCAGCATTATAACTTATAGTGAATCACAATAAGGAAAACTGAGTCGCAAGAGGACAAGTGGATGTTAGAGTAACATTACTTCTGTCAAGTTCTATGTTCACATAATAAATCTTCATTATTTTATTTAAATTGCACGTTACAACCAAGCAAAAGCAAAAGCCTGAACATATAGAACTCAACACATTCAAACACATTCAATCTTATTCTGTCCTACCAGTTGCGTCTTTGGATGATCAGGAGCTGTGGTCATAGTATCTTCTCCAGGAATGAGTGAGAGGGCTAACTGAGCTCTCCACATTTCAATGCCATGCTCTCCCCAAACATTTCAATGCCATGCACTTCCTGTGGGTGCGCAGGCAAATATGGTCCCAAAAGCACTTCCCAAATGTTTGTTCCACCACCTTTTGCTGCATGGTTGCCCCCTGCAGTTTGGGAGTGCTCTGAGTGTCCTGGGTTAATCTAGGCTTGGAGTGCTCAGTACAACAAGAGCAAAGTAACCATGAATTTGACACAACAGTGGTAGTATCACCTTCAGACCGTCTGACAGACACAGAACCCCATTTGGGTATGTTAAGATTAGACAAGGAGGCAGAAACCAAAAATAACTGAAAACATTTCTCAATTCACAATCTCATCAAAAACCCACATGTTAACTTGAGCACCTCTCATAAAGTGCAGCTCACAGTTCTAGACAGTTCTAGGCTTCAGTTTTCAGATGTTTATATTGCAAAACTTTACCAGCTACATTACCAATCGGTCACAAACTGGCTGCGACTCACAGTGCAAAAACAAAGCTGCTGCACAGTCACACCTGACACAACAATGCTCTCACTACAATCCTCCCTCCGTACGGAGCCTCAAAAGAACAATCTTCTAGAAAAATCCAGTGCTGGTTTGAACAGACCTATGGACACTAACTCAGACCTCATGAAGTCTGATAAGACTGGGGGCCAATCTGCTGGGTCATTTGGTGGAGCAGCAGCTGTTCCATTAAGGCCTGAGCTGCTTGAATGTGATGCTGGATGTACATCTCTGGCTGTGCTGGTACTGGCTGAGGCTGGAGTCTGTTCTTGTACTGGCTGATGATCCTACATCTACTGTACTGACAAACTTCAGCACTGCCCCCATAAATTATATATATTTCCTATATATTAATGTTATCAGCTGCATCAGGTCCATTCAAACAGGCTCCCACAGGTTTCCTTTAATACATTTTCCAAGATAAAATACTGTTTATAAAATGACTGGGCTGAAAATGTGATTTTACGATGTGAGTTTAATTTCATGTACGTGCATTTGAAAGCATTTCCACGTGCAACGCGGTCATCTTTGCGAGCCACAGTTTATAAACACAGTGGTCCATCTGTGTTCAATATTATTATTATTATTATTATTATTATTATTATTATTATTATTATTATTATTATTATTATTATTATTATTATATCTGTATTATATTATTAATAGTAGTATTTCACTCAACATTGTTAAGTCACAGTCTGTGCAACCAAGATACAGACCAAAAGCTGGTTGGCAGAACAAACAGGGAAGACAAATTCACTGCAGCTGCACATTAATTGAACATTAGGCTACTGTTAACTGCTGACAGAATTTGAGAGGAGAGACCAAGTTTACCTGACTGCTGTTCTCACATTTCACTCTCAATGAGTTTTTCTCTACTCATACCAGGAAGGTACAAGTAGAGAAATGAAGAAGGTAGTCCTTCTTCATCCTCTCATCAAAGTTTTAAACATTCGCGTTCACCTTTAACAGGAAAGTGAGGCGGGGCCGTTCAGCTCCGCAGCGTGTTGCATCAGTTGCTATTAATACCAATGTGACGAGGTCTTGTGGAGAATGTAACCAAGTAAAACGTTGATATTTGGCTTTGAAATGTAGAGAAGTGAAATAAAAAGTTGCAGCAACTAACAATACTCACGTACCCGCGACCCTATACGCAGGATAAGCGGTTGACGATGGATGGATGACAGTAAAGTACAAAGTATTTTGTACTTCGTTGAGTCCAAGTGGATGTTTGTCCAAAATTTAAAGAAATTATCTTCATTCCCAAAAATGATGGTGTATTGCTTAAATAGTTGTGTGTGTGTGTTGATAATTGTGGTGATGAGCACTGTTGAACACGGTGGTCCAAAATTTCCATAGGTTAAATTGGGTTTAAACCTGGTGACTGTGAAGATTTACACCTTTTTCACTAAACCATTAAGTGTCCACATTATTCTTAAATTTCTAAATGTCAATTATTTGTTCCATCTCTGCCTGTTTCAAGGTGCGTGTGGATCTGATTGAAGAGAAGAATGTGTGCAGTTCAGCCTCTAAACGTGGAAAGTATCGTCAGGAGGTTCAAGTTGGACCACAAACTACACGATCTGTACCTTTCGTCATCATTCCCATTAAGGCAGGATTACATTACATTGAGGTCAAAGCAGCTGTTAAAGACTCATCGCTCAGTGATGGAACCATGAAGATACTGCAGGTGGTGGTAAGAGAAACAGACTGTAGCTCAGGTCTGTAACTGTCTGATTTGCATGTATGTGAGGCCACTAAAACCAAACCTGTGTTTAGCTGAGAAGTTGTATTTAGCAGCCACTACCTCCAGTGAACACAATGTGACACTGAAAAGCATTTTAACATGCAAGTGACTGGGGATGTCACGTTACCAGAAATTTAGTAGTCGATACAGATACCAGTAACATTTCTCAATCCTCGATACCAATTAGATACCACGGTTAAAAATAAAAGCAACAAATAAATCCCACGTAATACAACATACACTGGTTTAATAAAAACATTAAACATTACAAAAAACAACTAACTGAGAGTTGAGAGGATGTCCAGGACAGATGAGAGGTAATTTGATGTCAGTATATTCATTAATGACTAAAGTATTGAAATTACTACCTAACAATGTGCATATTTAAGTATTAAATTAATTACTTAATTTTCTTAACTTTTCTTTACAACTTTACAGGTGTGAAATGTTTAAGGATGGCCACCATCTGTGTTGGCAGTTGTCTGAGATTCTTATATTGAAAAAGAAAAACGTTATTGATGATTGAAATGGATTGAATTGCACTTTTGAGACGTCTCTAACTCCGCCTACAGTAAAAGGTGTGTTAGGTGGACACTAATTTCTTAGCGCTTCAAACTACATCGTCATCTTTGGTGATTTTCAGGTGATCAAAACAGTAAAATGTGTGCCAAAATTAGCTCTTTAATTGTAATAAAATGAGGCTTTGACACAGAGCTATTGATGGTAAAAGCCACAAAAATTCCTTTTACCCCGGTTTCCATCTCTTTTTTTTCACGATGAGTCGAGGCGAAGCTGTCACTGCATCTGCACTTGTTGCTATCTTTCACAAGTTTGATATTTGGTACCTAGCAGAATGAATAACTTTGATTTGTACCGAAGTATCAGTTCTTGTCAGTTCTTGCATTGCGCTTAGTGATGTAAAGCTTACAGCTGCTCAGCCATGGATGCACTGTTCTTGAGCTATACCGAAAGCCACATTGCATTTGGAGGTCTGTAGCTACTGACTCTGCAGAAACTTCTGTGAATTGTGTGCATTTGCATGTGCTGACCCTGCACTGTGATTTATGTGTCCTACCACTTTATGGCTGAGTTTCTGTTGTTCCCAATCGCTTCCACTGTGTCATGATATCACTTACAGTTGACCGTGGAATATTTAGCAGTGAGGATATTTCACAAATGAATTTGCGCAGGTATCACAGTACCATGCTTGATTTCACTAAGCTCGACCGAGTCTTTCATAAATGTGGTCATGGAAGTGATTACAATACCTGAATTTAATGAGTGCTGTCCCAAAACTTCTGGCAATATAGTATATCTCCTGAAATCTACCAGGACCAAGCTCCTCACTATGGGTGAGCGGGCTTTCTGCTCAGCTGCTCCCAGTTTGTGGAATGTTCTCCTCGACCATCTGAGGACACCACTGACTGTGGATGGTTTGAAACGCGGCCTGTACAATTTCCACTCTATATTAGGGACAGATTGGTATTTTCTTAGTATTGGGTGGGGCACTACCTTCCCAAAGAATGCATGGTTAAGCACATGGCTATTCTGTTGAAGGCCATATTTTGACATCCATATTGGTCTCATTTTGAACTGGAGCATCTGTAGTTGCTGGTTCCATCTGGCAGTTGTGGTGGCATTGCAGTAGGTGCTTTAGCCATCAGAAGCTTGGATCATATTATACTATATAAAATGCATACACGCTGGACACACAGCCTGCCCTGCACTCTCTGGAGGCTGTGGCTCAGGAGATAGAGCGGGTTGGCCGTTAATCGGAAGGTCAGCGGTTCAATCCCTGGCTCCCCCAGGCTGTCGAAGTGTCCTTGCGCAAGACACTGAACCCCGAATTGCCCCTGGCGGCTGTTCTGCCAGTGTGTGAATGTGTGTGAATGTTAGTTCCGTTTGAGGCTCAGTGAGTGAATGTGTGTGTGAATGGTGAATGCAGAAGTAGTGTAAAAGCGCTTTGAGTAGTCGAAAAGACTAGAAATACTCCTATACAAGTACGGAGCATTTACATGTACATCTGATGTCCACCCACATGCACCTGGTGAAGATCTAAACTCTACTAAGTACACTCTAGTTCCTGATGTGTTTATTAACTTCTGTTTTTCCAGCCTGAAGGTGTACTGGTAAAATCTCCAAAGATTATAACACTAGACCCTGGTAAAGGTTTAGGTAAGTTTACTTTTGATGTAGCCGCAATGAAGAAAAATTAATGTCTGCTTTTTTATTTGCTGATCCCCTAACTTGCTAACTGTCTTTTCCTTCAGATGGTAATCAACAGGAAATAATCAACAGTGAAATTCCTCTGAAAGATTTGGTTCCAAACACACCTATGAGCACAGTAATCTATGTGAAAGGTGAGATCACCAGACATATTTTACTGAAACTGAAAACTATGTAGCTTAATAGAGCAGTTTGCAGTTTAAAATAAGTGGCAATGATTAGCAATATGTCATGATTATTGATAAATATAGCAAGTTAGCTAACTAACATTATAAGTACTATTTATCCGCCCAGACTAGAAAATCAAACAACTTTGAAGCTGATGTTGATCACACAATATCTATTTATGTGTATCACCCCAAAGTTATCGGTAGTGACAGCAGTAACTGAACTGAAACCTCAGTGAATAGAGTGAATAGAGATCATCTGTTTTCATAGACACTATATTGCCTTCACTGCAAATTTCTTTAAGGTGTGATGCCTTACTGTTAGATCCTGACCACTCCTGGTGCTGTGTCAGATGATTGATATAATTAATGAAGTCAGCGATGCTGTTCGGTGCCTTTCTCTGAATGGAGACTGTTGATGCACAGTATCACTTCAATATCAGTAACAGTATCCTTCCGCTTGATGACTACAGTAATTTAGTAAAACATTATAAATACATCTACTTTTTATGTGAATGACATTTCTAAGACTTGTTAATCAAACCCATTACAGATTTTGCCAAAATTAAAAACAAAATTCATAAACACAACCTCGCCTGCGACACTCCACGTACTGTACATCACCAGAACAGGTGCAAATACAAAGGAATGGATATTTACATTGCATCTGCATTCTTGCTACCATTGACTATACGGTGGCCTTAAAACAGGACCCATCATGATATATTTGGGAACATAATGTGATAGTTTTACATTTACTCATTTGGCAGAGATTTGGCAGTTTTATTTTGCACTGTTGCTATTGTTGCCAAGGATGTTTTTGTTTTTCAATTGCAAATGACCACCTTGTGAGGATTTTTATCTTTGGCCACACAGGAGAAGAGAAGATAAGTGCGCTATTGGAAAACACCATTAGGGGGAACTCTGTGGGTACTCTGATCAAACAGCCCTCAGGCTCTGCAGAGGAGAACATGATCACCATGACTCTGCCTGTCATTGCAACTACGTATTTGGACAAAACCAACCAGTGGGAAACTGCGGGCATGGAGAAACGTAACAAAGCTCTCCAACACATCAAGACTGGTAGGCTGCATTTATTATTACTGGTACCATGAATTGAGAAACTGACTATTTCAATTTAATAGGACCAATATTATACAATGAAAAGATTCAGTAAAGAGTTGAATGCCAATCAGTAAAAACGCAATTTGTTTGCACCCAGGATACCAGAACCAGCTTGCCTACCGTAAAGTCGATGGGTCATTTGCTATGTCGGACATTCACCAAAGTAGCAGCTGGTGAGGCATCCAAACATTGAACACTGAAATGTTTGCACATCCTTGGTTGACTCCATATAACCGTTAGAACAACATCTCTCTTCTACTCCTTAAGGCTGACGGCCTATGTTGCCAAGGTGTTTGCTATGGCCAACAGTCTGGTGGCACTACAAAGCAACCTCATCTGTGACGCTGTCAAGTTTCTAATTTTCAACACACAGCAAGCTGACGGCATGTTTAGAGAAGTTGGATATGTGTTCAATAGATCAATGATTGTGCGTGCACTGATTTCATTTACAACAGTTCTTAAACCTGGTGCTAATCAAAAACAATAAAAACAAGAACTTTCCATATGTGTGTGTACAGGGGGATGTGCTCGGCACAGATTCAGATGCCTCCATGACGGCCTTCTGCCTTGTTGCTATACAGGAGTCACGCACACTGTGTGCTGCCACTGTTAAGGTGAGTACCTTACCGCCATACAATGGGCCTCGTGCATGAATTGTGTACGTACAGGTTTGAGGGGGGGGCTGGACTCGTTCGGGCAGGACACGGTCTAGAAGTGGCGACTCTATCCGTGGGGGTGGTGAATTCAGTGAGCAGTTCACAGTTGCTGATGAAAAAAGGATGCTGAGGCAGTAGAGACTATTTATATGTCATGCACGAATCGGTAGCGATGTCCTATTGGTCGGCTGCACGAGTGCATGAGTGAGATAGAATTACAGAACTGGAAATGCAGTGTAATAGGTTTCCTTTAAAGCCACCAAGAAGAATAGTAGATCAAGAGATGGGAAGATGGAGGGGAGAAGGTCAAAGAGCTCAGGTAGGAAACTACTGGAGGGTAGACAAGGACCATTTGGAGCTATATACCTTCATGCCAGTAATAAAACATCTGTCAGCAGACAGTTATTTTTTGGTATCCAATTTTCAAATCAAACCATGTTAACAACTTAAAAATAAGCTTTTTTTTTACTAAACTACATTAAAAGGGTAATATGTAGTTTTCACCATCCAGTACAGTGCAACCAGGTGTGTAAAAATCTTGTACATTTGCTTTAAACCACAGGCTTGAACTCATGAGTGAGCATGAGCCAAAAACACAACCACTTTCATACAGAGATCTCACAATAAACATGGAAATACCGGCATGCCTGCTGTGGCTCAGCGGGCAGAAGGAACCAGTTCCTTGAAAAGAGATGGGATTTCTAATTGCTATTTGCAAAAACAAATACAAGAGAAAAACATTCCTTCATGAGGCCCTATATTTTTTCTCATTATTTCATCCTTTACTGATTTCTGCCTCTTTTGACACACTTGCTTTTCCTGATGCAGTAAATAACAGGATAGTTTAGGAGAGGGGACAGGACAGGACTCAGGACAGCTATGAAGTATAAGTGATTGTGTACAGGGAAATTGACTAATAAAAGGGCTACTGCACATTCAACCATTCAACAAGTTCAAACAGCCACAACTGCAAACATGAGAGCTTGATTTCCTCTCTGTCTCTTTGTCTGTCACTCACTAAGACTCTGGATATGGTTATCTGTCCTCATTAACTGTCTTTTCTTTTTGTCCAGAGTCTGCCAGGCAGTGTAGACAAAGCAGTGGCCTTCCTGGAGAGGCGTCTGCCCAGGCTCACCAACGCATATGCTGTTGCTATGACGTCATATGCCCTGGCCAATGAAAACAAACTGAACCAGGCGATCCTCTACAACTTTGCCTCCCCAGGTTTCCTCACACAAAATTCATGAACATCATGAACAGAAACAATGTACCAGGGTTGGGACGATAGTCGATGCCATCGTCCAACGGCTGATAGACATGACCCCACCCCACCCCCCAGCAAAAAAATGTCAAATTTTCACATTATAGCTCTCTGTGAAAGCAGGTTTCAATGAACATGAACATTGTTATTATTGTTTTTAAGGGGGCTATGCTTTGCACCTGCTTCGGAATTCTCTTCTCCGCACACTATGATACACTCACACATAAACGTCAGGTAAACATCCCAGCTTTCCCCGCTTCTCTCACAACTGCTGTCCCCCGAGCTCGCGTACACGCACCCGTGCACCCGATTACATTGTCCATTGTAGACATTGTCCGAAGGAAATTTTGTAGACATTGCCCAACCCTATTATGTGCTGTTTGTTTACTTTGCATATATGTTGGTGTGATAGTCAAGTGATAATTCTTTTATGACAGTGCCATCTAGTGGAGTGGTGGTGGTAATGCACAGCAGCACAAAGTCAGCCGTGAGTCTGATGTGTGCAGCTGTAGGATTAACCAGCTGACATGCATATAATCAATAACAAAATTAAGGCACACACTCTATTTTCCTGCTTTTTTGCCCTTTGCCAATCACATGCCTGACTATAAAAAAAATGTACTATATCGGGATATATATCGTTATTGGGGTATAAAATTACCTATATCTATCTATTATCTATCTATTATATATCTATCTATTACCTATGTCTACCTATATTAGGGTTAGGGTAAGTCTCCAGGGAATGAATGAATGGCAATCTAATTCACTGAAAGTGATGGAAACTATATGTGTCTTCTGCAGATATGTCCCACTGGCCTGTACCTAAGGGACATGTTTACACACTGGAGGCCACAGCTTATGCTCTTCTTGCTCTGGTGAAGGCCAAGGTAAGTATGCTGTCATGTGAACTCAAGCACAGACACATGAAATCAAGCGATTAGGACCAAAATGCGGGACAATAGACGAAGATAATCATATGAAAGAACAGGAAAACACACCAACTGTAAATACACACAACCAAGGAGGTCAACAAGGCACAAGTGGTAAATGGACTGTTCTTATATACCGCCTTTCTACTCTTCCAACCACGCAAAGTGCTTAGTATACATTTCACATTGACCCCTTTTAACACACATTCATACACTGACAGGAGTGGCTGCCATGCAAGTTGTAAACTGCACAATCTGAAGTTCAGTATCTCGCCCAAGGACACTTCAACATGCAGACTGGAACTAAGGATTAAACCAACCGTACATCATGAGCCACAACCATCCACAGGTGGAATTCACTAGGGCAAGACAGACAATCAAACAAGCGGCAAAATACACAAGGACACAAGAGAAAGGATTTAACAAAATAAGTGGGAAACAACAACAAATCATGATACACGCCACACTTATGTGATTATGCATTTTATACCATGCAAAGGAAAAACATACCACAGAACCATAAAAAAGGTTACTACATTACAGGAGTGGAACGTTGGTGAAGACAGACATTTCCCAGACTAGAACGTTTTCTAAAAAGAGATATATTTCTTTTTATTTAAATTTACATATATTTACTTGTATTTCTGTTATTACCACAAATAACTCTCCTTAAAATATGCAGTGTAATAAATAGCCTATAGCATCCTATAATGTATCCATCTTGCATCCATGCTAGCCACTCTGTGATCCTATAGGTAGGTACAATGGTGAGTAGAGCTAAATACTAACATCAATATGCTCACCGACCCAATGCTAACATGCTGATGTTTAGCAGGCAAAAAGAAAGTACAGCGGAGGCTGGTGGGAATGTCAATAGTTTTGTAGGTTGAAGCACTGGGCAAGTTAGTTATTGACCTACTGATTATAGTGCTAGTAGCTGGTAAACAGCAGAGATTTCAATTATTTTTCTTGCCTTCCGGTATTAAAGGCCTTTAAAGAAGCCAGTCCTGTGGTGAAATGGCTCATTCAACAACAGAATGTGGACAAGGGATATAGATCAACTCAGGTAAAAGAGGACTCTCCTTCTCTTTCTGTCCTGATGTATTTATGTGTCTATATTAATGTTTTTTAGCCCTGATTTGCTTTTTTTATTGTTAGGTTATATGGGGTCAAGTTATATGATTATGTCTTTTCAGGCTACTATAATGGTGTACCAGGCTCTAGCTGAGTACTGGGCCAATGCTGAGGAAATTGATCTGGATGTGTCCATCTGGCTTCCAGGCAGATCAAAACCTGATAAATACAACTTCAACAGGGAAAACTACAACAGCACGAGAATCTCTAAAGTGAGAACACACAAACACACATTGTCTCATTAATGATCTGTCTGGGCATACTGAAGAGAAGAACTGGTATGGCTAACATGTTCAGATTATAGCAGGAAAGCCAAATAAATTATTAGATTAGATTGTTTTGGTTAATTTAAAAGAAATGCAAACAAATGGAGGGTAGTAGGCTTAAAACAACCACCATCTAAATGTGTATTTTGGAAGTTTTCATTCCATTAGAGTAAAATAAGACTTGGAAGCAACATAGACCAAAATTGTAAAATTGATCACTAGATGAAAAAGTGTCCTGCTAACTTCCTCATTTTGATTATAGGCTCCTCATATATCTATTCAATACATTTATTGTATGCTAAATCTTTACACGATACAGACAGCCCTCGCTCAAATGTAAAACTAAGTCTTTGTTGTGTGTGCGCATGTTAAGTGTAATTATAACAGCAATAATAGTAATGTATGATGAATACATTAATGTAGCAATTCAGTATCCGTTTGAACTTTAACCGTTTTGGGCTTTAGGAACACTTTATCAAAACTATAGCAACTCTGCATAAGATGGTGCAGATGTGTAATTTTAACCTTTTATAGCTGAAAATCCTCTGCTTCAAATCGCTTTTCACATTCAAACTGCAAGTGAAAATTCAGCAGCAAATAACTCAGATACAAAACCATCTGATTAAAGCCTGTGCATTACTGACTGAGCCAACAAGTGACCCAAAAAATTGCTTTATTTATATTAAACTGACCTCTGACCTACAGCATTAATTACTCTAAAACAACATGGCAATAGCGGGGATACAGCGTTTCCTTAACATTAAACATAAAACCCGCACTTAACATAATTAACATACTTAACTTAACATAAAACCCTTACAACACGGTTTCAACACATTCATTTCTAACAAACCTGCCTGATTACTCAACAATTCACTATCACATCAGAGGCTATAAGCCCCGTGAGTGCGAGTGTACCCAGAGTTGCAGAGTTGAGCAGCATAAGATCAGCCCATCCACATCCCCATGAGCATTCCCCACCATTGCTGCTGCGGAGCTCCGCTCCATACTGTATTCACAATTTCTGAATGTGTTGCGTGTTCAGCTTGTACCAAACGCGACACAGCACTATCCACAGCAATACACGCCAAGTTTGTGGATGAAGTAGATTGGATGAAAGGTTTCAAAACGGTTTGGCATAAGTCTCAAGAAATGACTCTGCTTCTGTCTAGAGAGGCTTCAGACAGATCACCAGCTATAAACCTAAATCCCCTCCACTCCATGAACGACTCACGCTTTGTCAATGAGTTTAACCAGTTTTACTGTCGCTTTGAAAGACAAAGGGACAGACCTGACACCATCCCCAGTCACCCCACTGATCGGCCACAGTCCACCATCTCACCCCCCCAACCCCTTTACCATCCTGGAGAGGGACGTCAACAGTCAACAGGAGGCAAAAACTGCGCAAAGCAGCTTCAGTTGCATGCATGGCCCTTCACTTCATCCTCCAGCACCTGGACTCCCCAGGAGCCTACGCCAGGACAGGTCAGGTCTGCTTTCAACACCATTATCCCGGCCCTGCTACAGGACAAGCTCACTGAACGTGCCTGACTCCGCGTGCAGGTGGATCACAGACTTCCTGACAGACAGAAAGCAGCACATGAAGCTGAGAAAACATGTCTCTGACTCCAGGACTATCAGCACCGGATCACTTCAGGTCTGCGTTCTTTCCCCTCTGCTTTTCTCCCTGTATACCAACAGCTGCACTTCCAGTTATCAGTCTGTCTAACTCCTGAAGTTTGCGGGCGATACAACCCTCATTTGGCTCATCTCTGGTGGAGATGAGTGCGCCTACAGGTGGGAGATTGACCATCTGATGACCTGGTGCAGCCAGAATAGTCTGAAGGCTCAACACTCTGAACACAGTAAAGATGCTCGTGGACTTGAGAAAGAGCCCAGCCCCCTCCCTTCTTCATCATCTATGGTTTTATTTGTAAAACAGTTGAATCTCAACTAATAAAGTATCTGTAGACAGAATATCCAAATAAAGTGTAACCTGTAAATATATCATTGTAGCAAAACTACTTACTGGTAATAAAGTTATGAAGAATAATATTTGGAAATATAATAATAATAATAATAATTTTTGCTGTCCACCCAAGGCTTTAGGACTCCTTGGGTGTAGCTTTAATAATTACACAATTATTTACTAGTGATCAGTAAGTTAATAATTGCTAATTATTTTGAGTCAATCAGTCTCATATCAAACTTGTGAATCCTCCGTCCAGTGACTTGGATTTAAACAGCACACACACACACACACAACACACACACACACACACACACACACACACACACACACACACACACACACAGTTCCTGTGATTAAGGTCAAATTTAATAACTAACTAAAGTGAATACAAAGTGAGGTTAAATATATCAAAGGTAAACAACAATAATGATTAACAACCGGAAGACAATCAATGAGAATAACAGAGTGCAATGTGAATTTAGTTGGTCTATTGTGGGAAAGGATTTGAGACAAACAGAGCATGTTATATGATAAGTTAAATTTGGCTCGGAGTTTGGCTAAACTATTAAGGATTAAAGGCTAAAGGATTAAAACTTAACAGATTCCCCCATGGGCTTCCTGTCACACTCCACAAGTCCCTTCACCTCCTGTGGTGCAGAGCTTCAATGGTCCTAAATTGGATCTGGCCTGCAGACTGAACGTAGCCTGCGTTGCAGTGATACGTCGGTATAATCGGAAAATGAAAGCGGTTGGTGTTGATAGCCTTGTCAAACCTTGTCAGTTTGGCTTGGATGACAGATGAGCTTGACTTTATCTTAAGAAACTTTCAAACCAACCAACAAACAACCCAGGAGAAACAGCTCCACGGAATGTTAAACGGCGTCTCATGTCTGATTGAAAAAAGCGACCTTTAAATGCTCACGATGGGACCAAAGACAAATCAGCAGACTGATGAATTCGATGAGATCAAAAAATCGCTCGACTTCCTAACAGAGGAAATTTCTGCTGTCAGGCTGCAGCAGAAAAGTATCCTGGATCTAGTCGAGGAGGTGAAGGCTTTGTGTACTCAGAATGCTGAGAGAGAAAAGAGGATACCATTGAGAGCAGAGTGGCGGACCTGGAACAGTATTCAAGAATGAATGGTGTGATTGTCACCGGGCTCCATATTAAACCCCGGTCATACGCTCGGGCAGTGGCCGCTGACAACGGGGGAGAACCCGGTGAGATGGAGGCGAACTCCACGGAGCAACAGGTGGCTGCCTTTGGTTTGTTAAACGAAAACATAAGATCGCACTGTTAAGACAGGGTAGAAAACTTAAAGGATCAAATGTCTTCATCAACGAGAACCTCACAAAACACAACGCCGACATAGCCAGAAAAGCACGCTACTTGAAGAAACAGAGGGAAATTCAAAACACTTGGACTACAAACTGCAAAATATTCATTATACTAAATGGATCGCCCAAGGAAGCCAAAGTACTTGTCATCAGGAATATGGAGGAACTGGATAAGTATCAGTGATGAACAAGAACCGGACTGGAAGGTAACAAACTACAACACACAAAGAACTCATTCATTTACATCTGAAGATAATAACCTAAGAACTCTGAACAATGATCAAGACCAGCAGGAACTGAAAACATTTGAATACACTGACTACAACTCACAAGATTTGGAAAAAGAGACCCGAACAATAACTTCTTCTCCACCATCAACAATAACTGCAGTTACTACACTGATGATCAGTACAACAAAATGATTAAATCAAATGGCAAATTATCACAAAGATTTTCACAGCCATTTAAAATCATAGCTATATCTGAAACATGGATCAACTCGGAAAAAGGGATGGACTTTGAACTGGATGGTTATGAACTTAGATATAACAATAGACAAAACAAGGGTGGAGGAGTAGCAATATATGTGGAAAAAACTCTAAACTTTAAGGTACTGGAAAATATGACAGCTGTGGTTGACAACCTATTAGAATGCATGACAATAGAAATCTGTATGGAAAAATCTAAAATGTCATCATAAGTTGTATATATAGAGCACCAGGCTCTAATATAGAACAATTCAAGGATTGGATGGAGTGTATGTTTACAAAAAAAGCTATAAAAACATTTTTATATGTGGGGATTTCAATGTTGACCTGTTGAATCCTAATAAACATAAAATAACTGATGAATTTAATAATACAATGTTTAGCATGAGTCTATTTCCAATAATAACCAGACCCAGTAGAATTACACCTCATTGTACCACCCTAATTGACAATATTTTTACCAAAAATATTGAGAACAATACAGTGAATGGTTTACTAATTATTGATATTATTGATATCAGTGACACCTGCCAGTTTTTACAGTTTATGATTGCAATTATAGGATTAATAAGCCCGACAAGCAAACCGATTTTAGAAGAGTGAGGTCAGAGGAATCTATGAACAAACTGAAAAAAGATCTGCTGGCACAGAACTGGGATATAATATATCAGGAAAAAGACATAAGGCAAATGACATATTCTTAGAACTTTTTAAGTATTTATATGACAAAAATTGTCCAATAAAAGAATATAGCAGAAAATTAAGATATATAAATTGCCCATGGATCACAAAGGTAATACAGAACGCATGTAAAAAGAAAAATACACTGTATAGGGAATTTATAAGACGGGGAACCATAGAAACAGAAAATAAATATATAAAATATAAAAACAAGTTAACTCAAATTATAAGGGCCTGCAAGAAGGAGTATTAGAAGAACAAAATAAATAATAATATAAACAATATTAAAGGAATATGGGATATAATGAATAGAATTATAAGAAATAGTCCTAGACAGATAGGTTATCCTAAGTATTTTATTGATAAGGATAAGGAAAATTATAATATGGATGACGTGGCTAACAGTTTTAATCAGTTCTTTGTAGATGTGGGACCTGAACTATCTGGAAAAGTCCCTGATCCTGGGACAGCTGAAGATCACTGCAATCAATCAATAGAGAGAAATCAAAGCTCAATGTTTCTCAAGCCAGTGGATGAGAAAGAAATATTGGAAATTGTGAGCAAATGCAAGAACAAAAAATCTACCGAATACAATGACATTGACATGACCATAGTGAGAAAAGTAATTGAGGGGATCTCAAAACCATTAACATTTATGTGTAATTTATCATTTTAAACAGGTTAATTTCCAAACAAAATGAAAAGAGCCAAAGTCATACCTCTGTATAAAAATGGGAGCAAACACCACTTCACAAACTACAGACCTGTCTCCTTACTTCCACAATTCTCCAAAATACTAGAAAAAGTCTTTAACAACAGATTAGATACATTCTTAACATCAATTACTCACTGACAGTCAATATGGATTCAGATTAAATAGATCGACATTGATGGCAATAATAGAAGCAATTGAGGAAATCACGAGTGCCATAGATCAAAAAAAAAAATGTAATCGGGGTTTTTGTTGATCTCAAAAAAGCTTTTGATACAATTCAACCGTGACATACTTATAAATAAACTGGAAAGGTATGGTATCAGGGGGATAGTATTAGACTGGGTGAGGAGTTATCTAAGTAAGAGACAGCAGTTTGTGAAGTTGGGAAGCTCCAGGTCAGTATGTTTGGACATTACTTGTGGTGTCCCCCAGGGGTCAGTGTTATATATATATATTCTGTTCAGGTGAAAACCTACAGGAACTAGTGAAGGATGTCACTAAAGAAATGAACAAATTAAAAATATGGTTTGATAGAAATAAATTATCATTAAATTTAAATAAAACTAAAATAATGCTATTTGGGAATTGCAATATGAATATTCAGGTGAACATAAAAATAGATGGGGTTATAATTGAGAGAGTATATGAAAATACATTTCTTGGGGTAATTATAGATGACAGAATCAGTTGGAAATCACACATTAATCATGTACAATCCAAACTATCAAGATCAATTGCAGTATTAAATAAAGCAAAGCAGATTCTTGATCAAAAATCACTCCACATGTTGTATTGTTCACTAGTTTTACCATATTTTATTAACTGTGCTGAGATTTGGGGACACAACTACAAAAGTTCAGTACATTCACTCTCTGTTCTCCAAAAAAGAGCAATAAGAATTATTCACAATGCTGGGTACAGGGATCACACTCACTCATTATTCTTACAGTCACAATTAGTCAAATTCACAGATCTTGTGAAGTATCAATCAGCCCAAATACTGTTTAAAGCCAGAAATAATCTATTGCCGAGAAATATTCAAATACTATTCAGGGAGAGAGAGGGAGGTTATAATTTAAGGGGGACACACAACTTCAAAACAAACAGGATACGGACAACCAGGAAAAGTTTTTGCATTTCAAGCTCTGGAGTAAAGATATGGAACGGTCTCAATGAGGAACTACAGCAATGTCCAAACATAAATCTGTTTAAAATCAAGTATAAAGAGATGGTTTTCAATGGTTACAAGGATGAAGAAGGGAGTGAATAATCACTGAGTGTCTTTTGGGGCTAGTAATTATCTTCAGTTTCTTGGTGTTGTTATTTTGTTATATTTTTTGAGCTGCTGAATTTTATAATGTATTCTTTCCTAGTATTTTTTTCTTTGATTTAATAATTGATGTACATTTTGAATTGCTCTGGGATATAAAAAAGTAGACGTATAGATGTGGCTTTTAATTAATATTGCTGATATTGATAATTTTAGTCTTTTATGTGTACTTTAACACATTTGTTCAGAAATACTGCATTAAATATAGATATTTATGTGCAAAAAGCCTGGATGATCATAAATGTAACTTCTTGGTGTAGTTTAGTCTAAGTTCCACTGTGGGCTCATGTTTTTAAACTTCGTGGTTTGATATTTTTGTGACATATCGTGAGTCACAATGTGATGTGATTGGAGTCAATGTGTATTCCTGTTAATAAATTATTCCTTGGTATCAGGAGAACATGTTCTCATTATGAGTATGTCTTTCTAATGTACATGGCCATATTTTTTTCTATTATTCTCCTACTAATGCGCTGATCACAGAGTTTAGCTGTAAAACTTTCAAAACTATGAATATGAATGAAGCGCTTCCCGAGGAACCAGTGACATTTGAAGCTTCTGATGTCATCAATGTGATATTCTTCATTTGACACAAGCTCTACTATCAAGCTAGCTAGCCAGCAAACATGTTAGGCTAGTCTCCTTTGCTACTAGCCAGGTGTCAGAGCTGCAGATTCACATAGCTGAAACAACCTCTGTTTGTGGTTCACTGGCTGCTGCTGCTAGTGATTTTCTGTGGATGAAGATGGAGATTTACTCCTTGTGAAAAACTGTTCCATAGTTAGGGCTTGCCTATAGATGGTGAAATTTATCCGGTAATAGAATGTTTAATCCATTGATTTGTTGTTCTTTTTAAAAACCCAAAAGATTCAGGGTTTTTGAGAAAACATTTGGGGCTACAGACCCAGAAGCCACCCTCCGCTCCACTGTCAATGCTGACAACAGTGATCAGATCACATTTTCTTAAAAGTCAGCTTTGTGTGTTTGTTTGATCCTAATGATCTTGTTATCCCAATTATTCCTAATGATTTATTTCCCTTTCTCTTTGTTTGTTTTCACATGTGCACATGTTAAATCTCAACAGTTCAACAATATAAACAAGAATGTGAGGGTGACTGCCACAGGAAAAGGAGAAGCAACGTTAACAGTAAGAGAAAAAATCTGTTATTATTAGGGTCCGAGCATGAACCGTGCGAGGACCCTATTGAAATTGTAAAAGGATTATTTTTTTCTGTTTTTTCTGCAAAGTAACCTCAATTTTGGGGGCCTAAACATGCTCGAAAAGTCACCAAATTTGGCACACGTGTCAGGAGTGATGAAAAATTATGCATTTTATGGGTTTCGCGCATGGGTGTGACAAAATGGCTCGCTAGCGCCACCTAGAAAATTAGAAAAAAGTAGCCCCTTGTCCCCGTACTTTTACAAACTCTTCCTAGGGATTTAGTCCGATCGATTTCAAATTTATGCTGTGAATTCTAAAGGCTATGGAAGCGTTTAGGGGTCGTAATTAAAATTATCATGCAATCTTGAAAATGAAAATGTAATCTCACAATAACATCATTTTCCACATATGTATGTGTTATTTAGGTAAAAATTTAAATGAAAATGCAATCATCCAATTTCCATTTTCATATTCTTAACCTTGTGTGGGCATTCTAGTACTATATTAAAAAGAAAATGGAAACAGCATTAGACATTTCATTTTCAATTACTTAACCTGCTCTAAAGTGGACATTATTCAAATGCAGTTAGCAAAACAGCTCCCCCAGTCTATTGCATTTACATGCCCATGTAAGGTTTAATTTTTACCTAAATAACACATATGTGGAAAATGATAATGTTATTGTGAGATTACATTTTCATTTTCAAGATTGCATGATAATTTTAATTACGACCCCTAAACGCTTCCAGAAAAGGCATTGACAATGAAAAGTTGTGCTATCTGTGGGTTTTCGTTGATGGGCATGTCCGTGGCGTGGCGTCAAAGATCAACTCTTCGCCATGACACAGGAAGTTTTTGTAACTTCAATGTACATGCTCACATCTGCACCAAACTTTACATGTAGGATAACAGTCCCGTCCTGAACACATGTACATGCCGACATTCACCCACAGTCGTAACACCACCTGCTGACAACAGGAAGTGACGTATAACACCTTCATGCAGCGTCCGAAGCGCATAGCAAATTCACAGACGCACCGGCCAAGCTCCAGAATATGCAACGCGGCCGCCTCACAGCCCGACGTGCTACACGTGCGAGGGCCCGCCCAACGTTGCTTGCAGCTTTAATTTGATTTGATTTTTTATTGGTGTTACAACCCCTGGCTCAAGGGGTGCAACATAAAAGAAACGCTGATACAAAAAGCTCAGCAGATGAGAATTTATTCAACAAACTACAACAAATAACACAGAGGTGTGGTTCACTGCTGCTACGTACAAGGCTGCTTCCAAGGGGTGAGAGAGCAAACTCTTCTGTGCTGCTCTTTTTATTCCCCACTTTCCATCCTGATTGGCCAGCTCCAGCCTCCATTGGCCAATGTGCAGCTCAGCCAGGCTGCACAGGTGTGAGCCAGTCACCCAATTAACACCTGAGGAGAAAGTAATGGGGAGAAAGAAGGCAGGAGGAAAACAAAACAAAAACAGGCCAGCTTGGCATGTAACAATTGGTATTGTTGTGTCCCTTCTGAATTTTAGATGAGGCCAAATACAATTACTGTGCAGATTATGAATGCATTGGAAATGGTAACATTATGGTAATGGTAACAATGGAAACATTACTAGCTGCTGTTTTATTTTCAGAGCTTTGTATTTGTAATTGTAAGAAGAAATGTAGACATAGGGACAAGTACATTACAGTTTGTGTTTTGCAATATTAAAGCCACTGTGTTAAATGAAAAATGATGTAACTTAGCATCTGTAAGTAGTAGAACCACACACTAACACAGCAGACTCTCCCCTCAAATCTGAGGGGAACGGCTTTTGTCACATATGGCCACAAGCAAAGCCACCCATTATTATTATTATTATTGTTGTTGTTGATGTTGTTGTTGTTAAAGCACAGTATACTTTGTCCACCTGATTTTTTACCACATTTTGGAGGATAAAGTATGATGCCTAAAAAATACTGATGTACTGATGTACACATTGACAGCTTTTATACAGAATACCATGAGGTGAATCAACTCATACACAACCACAATTTACAAACTGGTAAACATGAATGTTTTTGAATGAATTATAGGTTTCAGGTAGCTAGCTGAATACTGATGCTTTAGAACTTCTGAGGTCCAAATCTCAGAACCACGACCCATTCACATCCATGCAAGCAAACCCAAAATGAACATGCTTATGCAGTGATCTTGTTGTTCTCTACAACTAAATAATTCATAATTATTTTGGTGGAAATTACTTTAACATATTCATTTTGCAGCTAATTACGCAGTGCAGGTGGTCCCATTTTAACCACTTTCTGCAAAGTTTAGTCAGGGAAATGATTTTTTACTGTAGCACACTGATTCATAGTGCAAAAAGACCAATATTTCAACATTACTGGATTCTGGAGTCAAAATGGCCAATTGTTACCATTTGCAGTGGTGTTGGGAAGGTCAATCGACTTAGGAACATTTAGATATTATAATAAATTACATTGAGAATATGAATGCATATTAAATGAGACGTGATACTTTAAATTTATATTTGTCCCTCTTTGAAGCCCTGATGGTTCCTCACAGCTTTAAAATGCACTTTTGTCTTTGTGACAGATGGTGTCGATGTATTACTCTCTGCCTAATGAAAAGGAGACTGACTGTCAGAAGTTTAACTTGTCCGTGCAGCTCCTCCCAGGTAATTTGGTGCCTTTGAGACATTAAAACCCCCCTCCAGTGTATTTTGACATTTCTATGATATTTCAGATTTTTCTGAGTCATTTCCTTACAATGTTGATTACCCGCATAGTTTGCCAAATATTTTTTGACAAATAGCACTGAGTATGTCTGAGTAACTTGCCCAACACTGGTCTTTGTACATTGAGTGGACTTAACACTGAAGACATCTGATGACAACCATATGAATTAGCAATCATATGTCAATAAAAAAAGACATTTTTTAATAATATGATCACTATTTCCTGGTTTGTAAGAGAGGTTCACCATCTGGACATGACATCACCATCTGACTAATGTTTGCTGTGGTGTCATTTGCTTTTTTATTTGGGATCTCTGTCTTGATTGTATTTGTCTGGATTTGTTTGTCTGACTGTTTTTTCTGCCAAATATAATTTTTATGAGAAACACGAGTAAACTAAACACTCATTTAATGTTTTGCTTCCACAGAGAAATTGGATGAGGATGAGAACATATACAAGCTGAAAATAGAGGTTTTGTAAGTACAATCAAGAATACTTGTGTTACATTAACACGGCAGCTTTCATTATTTCCTTTCTTACTTTATTAAGAAAGAAAAAAAGAAAAGATTTAATACCTTTATATAGGTTGTTGGATTTTGAAGAAGGGCTTTGGTTTGTTCTCACACATCCTTTATTAGTAATTATTCCATCGATTCTTTGTACAGGTACAAGGACACGGAGCGTGATGCAACCATGTCAGTCTTGGATATTGGCTTGCTAACTGGCTTCACCGTCAACACAAATGACCTGGACCTAGTAAGAGCTTATATACACAGAAACATCCAAACTTTTTTTGTTCTAACTAGAAGCACTGTGTGTGTTTCTTTGTATTAGTCATGTTGTGAGGACACAAATATTTTTACAATCTCACATTATGGGGACACTCCTTCCATTTGTGGAGAAAACATAATTCCCTAAAATGTCATGATTTACGTTTTAGGATTAAGACTTAGTTTTCAGGTAAGGTTAGGTTTAAGGTTAGGGGTAGGTGTAAACTGAGGTTAGGCTTAGTCTGTCCATAGTGAATAATAGGGTTGGGCAATGTCTACAAAAATTTCCATTGTTTGTTGTCTATAATGAAACATCTGGATTGGCAATGCCATTGGGTGTGCGCATGAGGGGGGTTGGGGGCAGTCTTCTCAGTCTCAGTCTTTTAGGAGACTTTAAAAACAATCTGCTGATGGAGAAAATGGAGCAGATGGGGGAGAGAGACAGAGACAGGCGGGGCAAGCTGGGGTGTTTACCTGACATGTAGGTGTGTGATTCAGAGTGTGGGGAGAAGAGAATTCCGAGGCTGTTGCAAAGCATAACCTACTTAAAAACAATAATAAGAATGTTATCGGCCCATCCCTAGTGAATAGAAGTCAATGCAATATGCAATGAAACAAGAATGTGTGTGTGTGTGTGTGTGTGTGTGTGTTAGTTGTCCAAAGGACGTGCCCGCACCATTGCAAAATATGAGATGAACACAGTCCTGTCAGAAAGAGGCTCACTCATCATCTACCTGGACAAGGTCAGACTGTCTTCCATACATCCCCTTTTCTCATGGGCTTCCTTTCTCAAATTAAAATGAGTTTTACTGACAAGATTGTTTAAATTCTTCTTGCTGGCCCAGTGGTTCTTTTCATTTTTATACGTAGCCTATACATAAGACAGCTATCATTCTCCAAATGTTTGTCAAAATGAAACTCTGCCTGCATTTGTCAGTGGCCAGTCTGTGCTCACCGAGTATGCCTACCTTAAAGGGTCAGTCCACCCACATTATGTATGTGCATTTTATGGTCAGAAAAGAGCTGAAATTATGTTGTTTCACTGTCGTACACATACTGTTCCTCTGATGGATGTCTTTAAAAAGGTTTCTCACACACACCCAGAGGACATCACTTTTAGGATCCATCAGAAGCTGAAAGTGGGCGTCTTACAGCCAGCTGCTGTGTCTGTCTATGAATACTATGCACGTGAGTCTCAAAGATATACAACCTCAGACAGACATACAAAAGTGAGTACAACCCTCACATTTTTGTAAATATTTCAGTGACAACGCTGAAGAAATGACTCTTTGATACAATGTAAAGTAGTGAGTCTACAGCATGTATAATAGTGTAAATTTGCTGTCCCCTCAAAATCACACAGCCATTAATGTCTAAACTTCTGGCAACAAAAGTAAGTATATTCTTAAGTGAAAATGTCCAAACTGGGTCCAAAGTGTCAATATTTTGTGTAGCCACCATTATTTTCCAGCACTGCCAAACCCTCTTGGTCATGGGGTTCACCAGAGCTTCACAGGTTGCCACTGGAGTTCCCTTTCGACTCCTCCATGACTACATCACTGAGCTGATGGAGGTTAGAGACCAGAGAGTATTTCTCCACCTTCAGTTTGAGGATGTCCTACAAATGCTCTATAGGGTTTAGGTCTGGAGACATGCTTGACCAGTCCATCACCTTTACCCTCAGCTTCTTTAGCAAGACAATGGTCGTCTTGGAGGTGTGTTTGGGGTCGTTATCATGTTGGAATTCTGCCCTGCGGCCCAGTCTCCGAAGGGAGGGGATAATGCTCTGCTTCAGTATGTCACAGAACATGTTGGCATTCATGGTTCCCTAAATGAACTGGAGCTCCCCAGTGCCGGCAGTACTCATGCAGCCCCAGACCATGACACTCCCTACATCATGCTTGACTGTTGGCAAGACACATTTGTCTTTGTACTCCTCACCTGGTTGCCGCCACACACGCTTGACAACATCTGAACCAAATAAGTTTATCTTGGTCTCATCAGACCACAGGACATGGTCCAGTAATCCATAGCACTGTGACGTTAATAAACCTGTAACCAAACTCTGAGTAAGTTGAGCCAGAGATGAGGGAAACTCTGGGTTTTCGGTTTCAGAGTTTGTCTCTGACTCCTCCCCTCCAGCGGAGCCCGAAGCGGCCGTCTGACATTTCCTCATTCATACTGTCGATATCAAAGCGCATATTGCAACACAGTTACATCTTTAGAAACATCGAAATTATGGTTAAATATGCTTTTAGTTTTTTTTTTACCCCAACATGATCTCGAACATGATGCTTTTATGATCAATCTGTCATCGATGTATGGACAGAGAGCTATCTTTGGACATCGTAAATTTATCCTCAGCACAGAATAAAATCTATAAGCTACATTGTCCTTTTTAACACAGTTACTCTGTGGACATTAATGCAGCTGTCAGGTTGGCAACAGTTGCACAAAAACATGCTTTGTGCACTACAGTGTTACAGTAGGCTATACTGTTTAATCTGATCTGTATAAAGCTGATCAATGAACCGTAACCTTTCATACTGTAGTCGCACTGATTGAACATTCCTATCGTAGTTATCAGCTGGATATGATGTGAATATTTCTGAGTGATGATGACGGCGGTGTTAGGAATTATTGTTGTGAGCCAGGTTCAGGTGTGAAGAAGTTTCGGAGACTGATGAAGACTTAACATAGCATAGTTTATTGAGCCCGGCCGTAGGCGGTGCAGCTGAAACAAATAGCCTAAATGTAGTTTAAAAGTGAGTGTTTCATTATCTGCTGATAGTCTGAATGTGTTTTGACAGCATTTCATAAAATACGAAATGAGCAAGATTTTATCATTGTAACATAGAGTCTAAAACTTCACAGTCAGTTTGAACCTAGACACATTTTACATTGCATTTAGAGCCAATCAGGGTCCGTGTTAGCAGCATTCATATTTCTTGTTCCACCCGATTAAAATGGAGGCTCTGCGTTTATTTACCCGTTTCCATGGTGAATCATAGTATCGGAGCTCCATTGATGATGGCTTTTTTTCATCCCCACGCACGCGCTTCAATCAGGCTCAACATAGTCAGAGTAGATTGAACTTATTCTGATCGGCCTTTCTGAAACCGAAAACTCGGAGTTTGACAGTTCAGAGTTCATCAACCCAGAGTTCAGGTTTACACTCTGAGTTTGTTGAACCTGCTTAATGACAGCCTGTTGATTTTCAAACCCAGTGTAAAGTTAACTAAATAAAACTGTAAAGTTACATGGTCTACAATAAAGCTGTAACCTGTTTTTTTACTTACGGAGCACAACCATGTAATGTTCAATGCAGTAAATGACAGCTTATAAACTACTGTAAGTCAACACATTCACTTCAATTTTTATATAGCACCAAATCACAACAGTTATCTCACAGCACTTTTCACAAAAGAGCAAGTCTAGACCATACTCTGATGTTATTTACAGAAGCCCAACAATTCCCACCAAGAGCACTAGGTGACAGAGGCAAAGAAAAACTTCCTTTTAAGAGCCAGAAACCTCAAGCAGAACATGGCTCAGGGTGGGCAGCCATCTGCATCAACCGGTTGGGGGTGAAGGAGAGAGAGAGGGAAGGAGAGGAACAGAGAGAAAGAGAGGGGAGGGAGGCAGCCTACACAGTATACACACAGAGGTGCAGGCAGTAAAGGTGATGTTGCTATAGCCTGACTGAAAAATGGTACAGATATTTATATTAGTGTTGATGATAGAATACAGTGATTGATCAGTGAAAAGTGATGTGAATAACAAATAAAAAGGTACAGAGAGGTGTTAAATGATACCAGAAGATGAAACCAACAGAAAGCCAAGCTTGTGGTGATAAAATTGCAACATTGAATAATCATGCAGTGACAACAGGCTCAAGCAACTATACTATTACATTTATTTTACAACAACTCAAACATTTACTACTCAAATATGGTAGTGTAGTATGGTAATCACTAAGTCAGTAGTGTCAGCATGTTTACATGGATGAAATGAGTGCAATCTAGTGTTAAGAAAGAGCCCAAAACAATGAGGCATGGGGAGTAAAGGGAACTCCTCTCTTTCTCCCCAAGTGTCACAGGCAGGATCTGCTTTATATAGGGCGAACACTGGGCCACAGGTGACTCCAATACATGACGGTGACGACCCCGCCTACTGACACCTACAACAGAACACACACACACGAATACTCAGCAACCAACCATCCTGGGGATGTGACAACTCACTACTTTACATTGTACCAAAGTGCCATTTCTTCAGTGTTGACACATGAAAAGATATAATCAAATATTTACAGAAATGTGAGGGATGTACTCACTTTTGTGAGATACTGTATATCAACAAGCACTCATGGCTGATCAAGTAAATATTTTGTTTGTTAGGGCCTTTAAAACCATTTAGGTGAACATTTTCTAATTTGCCAAGTCTATAGTTGGTTCAGGAGCAATTCAGCAGAATTCAGTTTATTCATTGCTGCAAATAAAATAATCTACTCTGAAAACAGAGGTAGTTTTTAAATATCTGTCTTTCCTGTTGCAGAGACACAGTGTGTGAAATTCTATCACCCAGAGAGAAAAGATGGACAGCTAATGAGGCTCTGTACAAATGATGAATGCACATGTGCTGAAGGTAAACAATAAAGAAAAACACCAACATTTTGCTTTAAGTGGTATAAATTGCACCTTGATCAGTGGTGTGTGCAGAACTCTCGTTACTGCAAGTCGAGTCTTTTTACATTTACTCATTTAGCTTTTATCCTAAGCGTCTTACAATTACAATTAGTTAAAGGGCGGAGCCCTCTACTGGATTGGGTACTGGGTGCTGGGTACTACCTCTCCTCCTATCACATGCATGTACTTGCCCACTGAAATTTTGCAAAATATAAGTAGCCGATCAATTGGACGTCGCTACTGTACGTGCGTACTGTATAAATAGTGGTGTCCTCACTGCTCATCATCCAGAGATCCCTTGAGCAGACGGCGGTGGAGCGGCAGGGCTCCATCGTAGAGGGCTCCCCCTGTGCTAATAGAACTAAGGTTACCATATTGTAACCTTCGTTCTATCTCACACAGGCCGCACTGGAGTCTATGGGTACAGTGGGTGGAGCCCGATGACTGTCCGCACAGCCGCGACAAGCCACAGCTCACCTCACCGACACGATCGGCCACAGGTCACCAGCCACAAGCACTAAGCTGCCTCCATCCTAAGCGATGGGGCAGTGGGCCACCCCTCAGAAAGGTCACCAGACCGCTAGGGGTTTGGCATGACCAAGAACACCTGAACTGTCCTGACCCCTTACAGGGACATCCGGCACAGTCAGTGTAAAAAATGTTTTCCTCAACAACCGGTAGTCTATGGTACACAACAGTCTCTTTCTTGACAGATCCTGACTCACACCTGCAAGCACAGACCCTGAGAAGGAGCCCGACACATCCAAGAGGTAAAAACCCACAAACGGACATGGTGAAGACCACGATGCCGTTGCGCAAATCTCCTTGACGCTCACCCCACTGAAGAGTGGCCTTTGACAGAGCCACACCCCGTGTGGAGTGTGGGTCCTTACCCGCCTGCACGTAGTCCTGTGAGATACAGTCACAAAGCCATCTGGCTAGGCGCTTCTTGTATAGAGCTGTACTGATCGCACCGTCACTAAAGCAAACGAACACTTGATCAGTGCGTTGAATGGGCGCCGTGCACTTCATATACTGTGTTAGGGCACGCACAGGACACAGCAGATGCAGCCTCGCCTCCCTAGGCCCAGGGTGGGGCAGGGGGTGGAAGGCATCCAAATGTATAGTCCTAGACCTGAACGAGCTTCTTATGTTCTTAGGAACAAAGGAGGGGTTTGGTCTTAACACTGC
Organism: Lepomis macrochirus; assembly: GCA_024633595.2. Taxonomy (NCBI): domain Eukaryota; kingdom Metazoa; phylum Chordata; class Actinopteri; order Centrarchiformes; family Centrarchidae; genus Lepomis; species Lepomis macrochirus. Next base: position 11,618,496 of record JALXJV020000003.1, read on the forward strand.
TACACTGTGGTCACCACGAAGCAGTATGCAGCTGGGATGAACCGACAGGGCGCACAGCTCACTCACCCTCTTGGCAGAAGTGAGAGCTAGTAACAAGGCTGTCTTGAAAGATAGCATGTTCAAGAAGGAATGTTCTAGGGGCTCGTAGGGGTTTGACTTCAGAGCCTCTAGTACCAGTGGCCCCATTGGGGTGTGGAGCACTGGTTGTTGTCTCCTCACACCCTGCAGAAAACACTTCACAAGGAGGTGGGTGAAAACAGGTCTGTCGTCAAACCCCTCATGACAAGATGAGATAGCTGCCGCATACATCTTAATGGTTGAGTATGACAGTCTCTTCTTCATTAGGCCCTGTGAGAAGGAAAGGATGGATCCCACTGAGCAGGTTATGGGATCCTTTCCTTCTTGATGCACCAACGCTGAAAGCCCAGCCACTTAGCTTTGTAGCAGGAAGTGGTGGAGCCTGCCCTCGCCGCCTGGATGGTATGTACCACCTCTGCAGACAGCCCAGCCTTTCTCAACCTCTCTTTGAGTAGCCAAACCTAGAGAGGTTGGCTGAGCACCGGAAGCGCGCCTTTGGCGCCTGACTCCTGTGACACAGCCCCCCAGATCTAAGGTACAGGTCAGGGCTCCGTCACTGCCAGCTGCATCAGCTCTGCATATAACCTTGCCAATCTGCAGTTGGGAGCTACCAGGATGACTGACAACCCTTCCTGTCTCACCCTCTTCAGCAGGGGGGGATGAGATGGAGTTGAGGGAAAGCATATAGTAGCCCTTTTGGCCCTGGCACATGTGCAAATGCTTCCATGCCCAAGGGCGGACTGTCCTGTGGTAGGATCGAGAACCACAGAAGGCAGTGGGTTTTGTGCTGTCTGGCATACAGGTCCACCTGCGCAGTCCCAAAGCAAGAAAACATCTGCTGTGAGGTCGGCAAGTGTGCTGCAGCCCACGTCCATAGGTCCTTTGCTATCGTCAACAAAGCTGCAGATCGGACTCCACCCTGCCGCCCCAGAACTGCAGGTCCCTCTGTACTGACTGGGGGGGCATCACCATACATTGTTTGTGCATCTTGAGGTTTAGATGCAGGCTGGTAAACCAGTGTTGTAGCCGCCGCATGTGTAGCATGCCCAGGGTAACCACTGGTTGGGCTGGTGCCATGAGCCCCAGCAGCTGCGTCACTGACAGCGCCGTCACAGCAGTTCCTAGCTGGAGCTTCCAGACCGCTTGAAGAATAGTCGTCTGTCTGAATTCCGACAGATGAGGTCTGAGGCTGGCTGAGTTGAACACAACCCCCAAATACTCCACCTCCTGGCGGTGATAGGGGGAGCTCTTCTCCCAGTTGATTGCAAAACCCAGGTTCAGATACAAAATCAACTGAGCTGAGTCGGTTGCAAGGTACCGACAGGCCCGAAGGGCTGCAGCCTCTGCTGTGGCCAACTGTCCAAGCTGTGTACAGTAAGGATGGGACCCTGTTGACCTCAACTGGGGAGGTAATTGGGCGGTGGAAGGAACACTTTGAGGAACTCCTAAATCCGACTGACACGCCCTCTCTAGTAGAGGCAGAGCTGGAGGCTGATGGGGATTTCTCGTCAATTTCCCTGGAGGAAGTCACTGAGGTAGTCAAACAATTCCACAGTGGCAAAGCCCCAGGGATTGATGAGATCTGCCCAGAAATGCTAAAAGCTTTGGGTGTGGAGGGGCTGTCTTGGATGACACATCTCTTCAACATTGCATGGAAGTCGGGTACAGTGCCCAAGGTGTGGCGGACTGGGGTGATGGTTCCCCTGTTCAAAAAAGGGGACCAGAGAGTGTTTGCCAATTACAGGGGTATCACACTTCTCAGCCTCCCCGGTAAAGTCTACTCAAGGGTGCTGGAACGGAAGGTTCGGCCGATTGTCAAACCTCTGATCGAAGAAGAACAATGCGGTTTTCGTCCCGGTCGTGGAACAACTGACCAGCTCTTTACTCTCACAACGATCCTGGAGTGGGCTTGGGAGTATGCCCATCCAGTCTACATGTGCTTTGTAGATCTGGAGAAGACGTATGACCGGGTTCCCCGGGTGGGGCGTATTTCATTGTTCTTTTTAGTTATTAGTAATTAATCTTAATTTACTACTAACTATAAAGTAAACCACTTTATATCTGTTATAAAGGGAAGATTAAATAAGTAAACAAGGTAGTGATTTCAGTTTGGACCTAGTGTATTTGGTTCAGCTGCTGCTGATTGGACACAAGCATTTGATTAGTCTGAAGTTTTATAAGATTTATAAAAACAGTGAACAAAAGACAGAAATACAAACTACACAGGTAGGGCTAACGTAGGGCTGGGTATTGAGTTCAATACTTTTCAGGCACCGACCGAATTGCCTCAATACCATCGAGTATCAAAAAATGCCTTTTCTTTCGGTACCGAAGTTCGATAGCTAAAGGTTAACGCCAATGAGGCAATAAGCATGCAGCATTCTTGATGTGCCCACATCAAGTGATGGTAATTGGCTGTGGTGATGTTAACACTAGTTCATGCTGGTTATGCACAGAGATGTGGCTCGTGTAAAAGACGTGGAGAAAATCAAAGTAGCACGTTACTAGTCTAACTTCATTTCTCAGTAGCTTGGTGGCAACGTCACTGTTTTCTGAATCTATATGAGCAGCCGGTGGAAGCGCTTCCACATGATAGTGACATCACGTACCGATCCTTGGGCTGATGTCTGCGACTTTGCTGCAACGGATTAAGGCCCATTTATACTCCTGCGTAGGGTCTACGTGCGAACCTACACCGTACGCTACGCACGTAGCCATGCATTTATACTTGTGCGTAGGTGTGTCCGTCATTCTGCGATTACACCCCCAGAACGCTAGTCGTCAGTAGCGCTGCAGCGTCCACTGTGTTGACTTTTGCCGGCCGAGCAGGCTAACTTCCGGTTTAGCCCTCTGCTAACGTAAATGGGGGTAAAATTGTATACGTGCCGCTGGTGTAGCCTTTTCAAATGTTACCGAGCGAATGGATCACATTCTCATAGCAAAACGAGTCATTTTGCTTGGGTTGCAACAGTCAAATATACTGATTCACTGTGTTACAGCCGCCATTTTGGCCTCTAGTTAAAGTTACTTCAAAGTGCTTGCAGGCATTGCGAGTCTACCCAGCCGACCAATCACAGTGCATACGGTCCGCGTCAACTCGACATGTTGTCACATTTTTGCAGTGTTGGGAGTAACGCCGTTTAAGTATAACAGCAATTTACGCTGTTTAAGTAACGCCGTTTAAGTATACCGGCGTTACTAACGCCGTTATTTTTTCAGTAATGGAGTAATCTAATTAATTACTTTTCCCATCGTTTCAACGCCGTTAACATTATTGGACGTTAAATGCGGTGCGCTACTATGTATTGATTAAATAAACTGTGTAATCCAAACGCACCCTTGGCTCACACTGCTAGTGAGGAGGTGGGTTGCCCTCTCCATATCAGGTTCTCTGGGCGTAACGTGGCGCTCACCTGTTCCCGTTCTCGCCTGCCTGCTAAACTCTATCCGTCGGCGGAGAGAGACGAGGAACAAGAGAAGCTCGGGTAACTTTCAAGCAGCCGTGAGCTGAATGTAGCTCGTCAGTGTCACTTGGCGTGAATCGACCAATCACAGCCTGGATGGGGCGGGACATTTAAAAGTATTGACAGATGTCACTTACACTGGGGACGCGGGGGACAGGTCAGAATTGTTTCCCCTCATATAAATAAAAACATTTCCACCATAAATTGGTCAGAAAATGTCTCCAGAATGCAGGAAAGTAAGTATTTAATGGAGGGGATACACCTCTTGCTGTCTGTCGACGTGCAATAAATATCAAAAGTTATGTACAAATACCTCTCTGTTCTACTCATTTCAACTGACTTGTGAAAACTGCTTAAAAAATCCAAATTCTTTGACATATAGCAATTTTTTTTAACAGTAACGCAAATAGTTACTTTCCCTGGTAATGACTTACTTTTATTATAGAGTAATTCAGTTACTAACTCAGTTACTTTTTGGAACAAGTAGCGAGTAACTATAACTAATTACTTTTTTTTTTCTTTTTTTTGAGGAGGTGCACGTCAGGCAACGGCCTAGCCTCTCCGTAGCCCCATTGATTTGACGCAAAAGTATAAATTACGCATTAAAGACGTGCGGCTGAGTTTACTTTCTATTATGATAGTTGTTGCCTGGCCAAGTCTTCCTCTAGTGTGGAGGAAACTTTGATATGTATTGGCAGAAACTTGTTTCCATGAGATGAGATGAGAGATTTCTCTGTCTTTCTCTCAGGCCTATTGCCATGAGTGTTTAGGTTGCAATGTTGCCAGAGCACAAATACACATATTAACAATAAAAAATATATAATTAATAAACAATGAACTGACATTATAAAAATTAAAGAAATAATAAAAACAACTGAAACACATTACAGGCCAATGTTACATTGAAAATATGTCTTGGTTTTGACAAGAAGTATCATTTTTCAAAGGAGCAATTATTAAAATAAACTATTAATGATAATAATGTGATAATTAAGTTACTTTATACAAACAACAATGGTTCTCTGTTTGTTGAGAATAAAATTGGTATCGAAAAAAGTATCGTTCAGGAACCGGTATCGAACCGGTTGAGTATCGTATCGATATCGAAAATCTTTGAACGATACCCAGCCCTAGTTATAACAACAGCTACCCACATACATTCAGACATGTTCGTGTGATCATGTGTTTGAGTCATCAGTTGTGTATTTACTATGTGCCTGTATTTCCAGAGAACTGTAGTATGCAGAGAAAGGGCAAAATCAGCAATGATGAGCGCATTTACAAAGTTTGTGAGAGCACGCCAACCCATAAAATAGATTTTGGTAAGTGTAATGGGAATTTTTCCTTTGCTTTACCTCTAGCCTTTATTTCCAATATTGTTATTTTCTGTTTTTTTCTGTCACCACAGCTAACACTGTAGTTCTGTTAGCTGTGGTGATTAAACCTTTCCATATAAGACAATGTTATGTTAGTGATCCAATGCCGCAGACTGCAAGTACACATACAATTTTCCAGTTATTATTGTAGTTAAGGTTTGTGGTTTATTGCAGTAGTAAATGGTACAAATGGATGAACGTACCAGTTGGTACATTCTTTAATTTCCAGTTGTGTGTATTCTGGTTTGTGATCTGTGGTCTGTGAGAAATGTGTACTCCCCCTACCTGTTCCTATTTCTTCCTGTCACCTATTCCCCCTAATATACAGCCATGTGCATCTAATCACTGCTACCCCATATCCAAAATACTAACATAAATATATCCAAACGAAATGTGTGTGTGTGTGTTTCTGAGAGAAAGACAGCGGGAAAGCAAGTGAGTTAACAGTCTGCAACTTGTCTCCTCTCAGTGTACAAAGTGAGAGTGGAAGAGTGTACACATGGTTTGTCCAGTGACATTTACACTGTTCGGATAGTGGAAGTCATTAAGGAAGGTCGGTATTAATTTCTTCTTTCTTTTATGGCCATTTTCTAAACATTCCTAACTATTCCCTTCTAAGCAGACAGAAAAATCTATTGTCATTAATACGTTAAATGTCTACTCTATGTAGTTCTCCTGACCTTGAAATTTTTCTACAGTAATGTTTCATAAAGAGACTTTGAAGGGACAGAACAATCTCCCAGACGTTTTTTACAGACAGGAAGAAAAGTTGTAACGCATTTATGCATGATTTGAGGGAGAATGTGTTTGTGAGTAATGCAGTAATGATCTTATATGAAACCTGTTGTATAGTTAACAAGATCTCTCTGTTTTTAAATTACAGATAGAAATGATGCGGACCTTCTGGGAAAACGACGCAATTTCTTTGGTTCTCTGCACTGCAGAGAAGCTTTAGATCTGAGAACAGGCAAAACCTACCTTATCATGGGCACATCCAAATATTTTTACGACAGTGGACAGAATGAATTGTGAGTTTGTGTGTGTGTCGTGTGTGTAATATTGTAACCATTAAAACAAGTTGACAGTTTACATTAGATTAGATTTAACTTCATTGTTATTTTGCAGAGTACGGGTCCAGAGTTAATGAAATGCAGTTAGCATGTAACCAGAAGAACAGAAATATTTATCCAGATGAGTGCAGTTATGCTGTATCTTATAATATGTACAGTAAGGATATATTACATATTCTAAATATATTGAAGAGCATGCCTATATACTGTAAGTCTGATGCATTGATGAGTGCAAAGCCGGAGGCCTTATGTGTGAAGACTGTGTAGGCTTCTCTAAATGCACCTGCTTTTTGGGGCACAAGCTGCAATAGCCTTACGTGCAATATGGCTAAGTGAAGTAATATAGTTTCAATATAGACTGAAGGGATTCATTCAGTATAAATGAAGAAGAGTCATCTATTTGTCTTCAGTGACCTTTCTTAATAATCACATGAAACCTTTATTTTAGCTGAGACTCAAGTAAATGCAGTGGTGTAGTCTAGTTTTTTCTAGTGAGTATACTGTGATTCCTCCCGTCCCAGCGTGACGTCCCAGTCCCATAAGAGCCGCCACCCTCACTAATAGTATGCATGTACATGTAATAGAGAGCATTCTGAAGGACTGCTTAGGCTGTGTGTTATCAACAACGCAAAGACTTTAACAGCCACTGAGAGTTACAGGTGGGAAAGGCGTCACTTTGAGTTCAAACGTGGTGGGGACATTTTAGGGCTCAGATTAGATTTGTGACAAAACACTTAGCATATGAGATGTGACAACCCAGAATATTGAGGTCACGAGATCAAGACTAGAAGATATTTTAATAATATTTTAAAAATCATCCTGATGAGTACAGGATTGGGGGGTCTGGGGGTCATCCCCCAGAAGATTTTGAGCATTAAACACTTCATTTCCTGCATTCTGGACACATTTTCTGCACCAATGTTACTGATTACAGCGTTAATGATAACACCTATAAGCTATTTTCACTCACCAGGTAACGTTACTATAACATCAGCCTCATCTGGTTCGTTTTCTGTGTTTCAGTAACTTTAACGTTCCTGTCATGGTGTCACCCGGAGCGGCAGCAGCTTCTGCAGGCTTACGGAAACACTAAAAGAGTGTAGTTTGCGTTTGCTCGAGTTTCACATCTCCTTCAGTGATTCACATTAGTTAAGTTCAAACGTGCGCCGAGTGACCGCAGCTGTGTTGTTGTTTGGTAGCTGACGTCAGATCCCGGTCATTATGGAGGGATTATCTGGTCAGAATTCAAACTAAAAGTCTAAAACTAAAAGTCTTAAATGAAAACTAAAAGTCTAAATCTAAAACTAAAAGTCTAAGTCAGAAATTAATTTGGTATTTAGGATTGGGCATTTGGTATTTAGGATTGGGCATTTAGTCATTTAGGATTTAGGATTGGGCATTTAGTCATTTAGGATTTAGGATTGGGCATTTAATCATTTAGCCATTTAGGATTGGGGATTTGGGGATTTAGGATTGGGCATTTGAGGATTGAGGATTGGGCATTTGAGGATTGAGGATTGGGCATTTGAGGATTGAGGATTGGGCATTTGAGGTTTGAGGATTGGGCATTTGAGGATTGAGGATTGAGGAGTGTATGCAAATAAGGAGGCGTGGGCCAAATACTGGAGGCTGGGTTTGACATGGCTGGTGCGCAGAGGCACCTTATGGACAGCAGAGGGAGCTCCAAGTGCTAAGGAGCTCTCTGTAATGAAACCAAAGAGAGCAAGTGAGCAGGGCTGGAGCGAGGACTATACTTTATAATGGGATAACTTCAACTTAATGACAGCGTTGTAACATTTCTGTGGCCTCACACACACTAGTTATATTAGCTGATATTGCTAACATGCTTTAGTAGGCTATTGTTATATTGGGACATGCTGTTTTTTGTTTTTTTTAACTGCGGTCTACCCCACCTCCCTTTCACATTGCCAGTAGATGTGCTTGTTTCTGTTTTTTGCTATATAGCCTAAATATATATAAATATATATGAACGCAACGCATCAGAAAAAACAAGGTTAGGAAACAGTAAGGCAGCATGAAGGCCAGTGACGGGGTTTTTGTGCAGTGTAAAAAGGACCGCAATATATTGCTATATTATGCTCTGAAATCGTCTTAACTTGTTTTTCTGGTGACTGTGCTGCTTCTAGCTGATATTCTGCTAGTCACTTGCAGTCTGCGGCATTGGATCACTAACATAACATTGTCTTATATGGAAAGGTTTAATCACCACAGCTAACAGAACTACAGTGTTAGCTGTGGTGACAGAAAAAAACAGAAACAAGCACATCTACTGGCAATGTGAAAGGGAGGTGGGGTAGACCGCAGTTAAAAAAAACAAAAAACAGCTTGTCCCAGTTGAAGTTATCACATTATAAAGTCCTCGCTCCAGCCCTGCTCACTTGCTCTCTTTGGTTTCATTACAGTGCTCCTTAGCACTTGGAGCTCCCTCTGCTGTCCATAAGGTGCCTCTGCGCACCAGCCATGTCAAACCCAGCCTCCAGTATTTGGCCCACGCCTCCTTATTTGCATACACTCCTCAATCCTCAATCCTCAAATGCCCAATCCTCAAACCTCAAATGCCCAATCCTCAAACCTCAAATGCCCAATCCTCAATCCTCAAATGCCCAATCCTCAATCCTAAATGGCTAAACGATTAAATGCCCAATCCTAAATCCTAAATGACTAAATGACTAAATGCCCAATCCTAAATACCAAACGCCCAATCCTAAATACCAAATGCCCAATCCTAAATACCAAATTATTTTTTGACTTAGACTTTTAGTTTTCGACTTAGACTTTTAGTTTTAGATTTAGACTTTTAGTTTTCATTTAAGACTTTTAGTTTTAGACTTTTAGTTTGAATTCTGACCAGATAATCCCTCCATAGGTCACAGGCCACTGAAGCCGCAAATGTCAGTTCGGAGCTTCACAACACAAACGGGGTGAATTTGTTACGTATCATCTCGCTGTTTTAAGTGGGTATACGGAAATCTTTGACTATTCCTAGTGGGTATACGGCGTATACCTGCGTATCACGTAGACTACACCACTGAGTAAATGCATCTAAAAGTTGGATAATACTTCAGAAAAATCAATTTGTTTCAGCTATGGTATTTCCGTATTTTTCATTTATTACCAACATGTAGTAGGATAGATTGTAGTACAGATTGATGTTGATGTTGAATATTTCTCTTTCCCTTTGAAAAAATACCTGGCCACATGAAGACGTAATCTGTTTTTCACTTTGCTCTTCTCAGGTATCGGTATGTACTCGGTGAGAGAACCTGGATTGAGTACTGGCCCACAGACGCAGAGTGTCAAACTGTGGAAAACAGACCTACCTGCATGGGCTTGGAAGAGGTGGCCCAGCATTATCCGATCTTTGGATGTCGGCTATAGTGAAACCCTAATACAATCTTCTATATAATTATTAGGGGTCCAAGCCCGAGTGGGGCTGGGAACGTTACCAGTAACAGCAGAGCTGGGAACCCTATTGCTTTTTTTCACTTAGACTTTAAGTAATATTCTTCCGCCGCTAATTCCACTACTGCAGCCTACACGGTAAGTGCTATCATGAAACTCAAAGGGTAGGTCCAGGTCACCGCAGCGCAAAAATTCGCACACTTCTACCTCTAGGGGGCGCTATAAGCAAGGTTGTGTTTGGCCTTCGAACTCCCACCTACGGGGGCGCAAAATTTCTGCAAAATCGCGAAAACTGAAAAACCTATTTTAATTAACTCCTCCGAAGCCGCAAGTCCGATCAACACCAAACTTGCCATGGATAATCTCTGGACCAAGCTCATGAAAGTATGTAGAGAAAATTTTGATCCGACAAAAAATGTTGCAATTATACGCTAACAAATGTTTGAGAAAAACGCTACTAACAGCAAGTCAGGGCATATCTTCGCTTTGGAATGGCCGATCAACACCAAATTTAGACCATTAATGTGGGACGCCCCCCTGAGGGCCTGTGCAAAATTTGGTGCAACTAGCCCCTAGGTGGCGCTATTTAATCCAAGCAAATTGTTTCTCTATAACCACAACTCACACTGACATGTGTGCCGCTGTTATTGCAGATTAAAGACGGGACAAAAAATCCCATTGACTTACATGCATTCTATATCTCTATAACCGCAAGTCTGACTGACACCAAATTTGGAGAAATTGTTCCCCATTGGACCCTGATGTCACATTAAAAATTCTTTGCAATTCGGCCAAACGGTGGCGCTACAATCGAAGCTCAAATACCCTATTCATTTCAATGGGATTTTCAACCTAAGGACATTTTGCCTCATAACTACGGCCCTCTACATTGCACATACATAAACCTTATGTCTACGTATTTGGGGGATGCTGCCGATTCTTATGGTGTAGGACACGCCTCTGTACAATGACGTTTTCATTTTGCGAAATCGCCAAAACTGCAAAACCTATTTTAATTAACTCCTCCGAAGCGACAAGTCCGATCGGTACGAAACTTGGCACGGACCATCTCTGGACTGAGCCCAAGAAAGTTTGAAGAGGGAATTTTGATTTTAAAAAAACGGCCGAATTACAAGCTAACAAAGATTTGCGCAAAGGCTAAAAACAGGATGTCATGTCAGATCTTAATTCTGCAATGTCCGATTTACACCAAACTCGGGGAACTTCTGCCACGCCCTCCCGATGGGCTTTGAGAAATTTGGCGTCAATCGGCCTCTAGGTGCCGCTATTACTCGGAAATCAAATAACACTCCCATAGACATACATTAATTTCAGATCTCCATAACCGCAAGCCCCTTTCATTAATAATTCTGCTCATTTATTCTCCACGGGCTCTGCCGTGGTTCGGGGGCCCGTCATTATGGGACAATTAATCATGGCGGGCCCAGCCCAACTCGTGTGCCCTCCAGGGGGGGCCAGAGGGGGTGGCTTGCACCGGGAGGCTTGGACCCCGCTTATAACTTCTTGCAATTCCAGTTGTTTTTTGTTTTGCATTTTTTGTTCTATATGAAACTTTCACCACCATGACATATACAGCAATGCAGTTACAATGTTATACTGCATTGATTAAAATCTCTGTGGTCTTAATCTCAATCTTTTTCAAGATTATTTGTTGTTTAATGTGACAAATTACAAATGCAATTATTGTCTGCTTACTGTTTAATAAGCTTTAATAACTTTAACTAGATAAGAAAAGTTAGTATGTTAAAAACCATCAAGTTGAGCAGGGGCATTGGTCGACACAAAGCTCTATTGGGCCACAGGCTATCCCATCACCCATAAACATATATTTTTTAAAGTGTATGACATATTAGTATATTTTTACCAGCTTCCCTTGCTTAGCCCATTTTATTAGCACTGCCATGTCAGGAAGGGCTTTGACCGGAGCATAAGCACACATACGTCATCACCAGAGCTGTTTCTGACCTCCCTGACGCCTAAGAAAGATTCTGCCATGGGGCCCTCCTAACTGACTTGTGAGCGCTGTAAACAATTTGCCATTCCTGAAACTGTCTAAAAGTCTGACTGAAATCCTCCCTCCTTCATAACAGTCTGTCTCTGTGACAAGCCTGAATGGAAAAATACAGTACCCCAATCTTCTTTTCAACACCAATGTTCTTTTCAACTTGTTTTTTTGTTTTGCATTTTTTATTCTATGTGAAACTTTCACCACTTTCAGATATACAGCAATGCCTGCAAACAATGCAGTTACAATGTTACACCGCATTAATTAAAATGTAATGGTCTTAATCTCAGTGTCTGTCTTTTTTAAGATTATCAGTTGTTTAATTTGAATAATTACAAAAGCAATTATTGTGTGGTTACTATATAATAAGCTTTGATAAATTAGACTAGAAATAGAACTGTTAGTTAAAAATATGTTAAAAAAGGTCATGTTGAGCAGGGGCGTTGCTCGACACAAAGCTCTACTTGGGCACAGGCTATCCCATCCCTATGGAATTACCTACATATGTTAGAGGTTAGAGTTAGGCTGACCACAATGATTCACCACAATGAATGGAAGTCAATGCAATGCTCTAAAAAAATGCACAAACTTGCAACTGTGTGTGTTTTTGTGTGTCTGTGTGTGTGTGTGTATGTGTGTGTGTGAGTGAGTGTGTGTGTATGTGTGTTAGTTGTCCAAAGGACATGCCCGCACCATTGCAAAGTATGAGATGAACACAGTCCTGTCAGAAAGAGGCCCACTCATCATCTACCTGGACAAGGTCAGACTGTCTTCTATATACTGTATCCCCTTTTCTCTGTGGCTCCCTTTCTCAAATTAAAATGAGTTTTACTGACAAGAATATTTAAATTCTTCTTGCTGGCCCAGTGGTGTTATTCAATTATAAAATTAGCCTGTAAATACAAGAGAGCTATCCCTCCCAAAATTGGAAACTTTACCTGCATTTATCAGTGGCCAGTCTGTGCTCTCCAAGTGTACTTACAATTAAAGGGTCAATCCACCCAAATAATGTATGTGCATTTTATAGCCAGAAAACAGCTGAAATTAAGTGTTTCTCTGTAATACACATTGTGTACCACTGATGGATGTCTCTCCACCTCGGTGAGATCGAGCACTGGCCCACAGAAGCAGAGTGTCAGACTGTGGAGCACAGACCTACCTGTTTAGGCATGGAGGAGCTGTTCCTTGGATGTCCGCACTAATGAAACAAAAGAAAATAAAATGCTGTTTTTAATTGTTCTGATTTTGTGTTGTTCTTATTATGTAAAATGATGATTACAATGACATATGGGATGCAAAAGTCACAATATTATGTACATTCTGTTAATTGAAATGAACCAGTCTCTATGGTCTGCGTCTCATAATAAGATCCCGCATTTGATATCACAGCCTCCAACAGTGGCTAAACAGGCTGGCAGAAACACAACTCTTAGTTTTGTTAGCATGTTAAATCATAGTGCTGATTAAAGAGGTAGCTGGTTTTACATGAGATTATCATAAAGTAAATATTGAACATGCCAGTGTTCCAAATCAAAAAAACAAACCAAAAAAATTTCTTAACTGCACAAAAATTAGCATAGCATAATGGACCCTCCCGTATGGGTGATGCCGCAGTGGATAAGATGCATGCCTTAGGTGTGATAGACCCGTTCAAGTCCCAACTGTGACACATCCACCAATGTGTCTCTGAGCAAGACACATAACCCTAGTTGCTCCAAAGGTGTGCGACCTCTAACATGTATAGCAATAAAAGTGTCAGCTAAATAAATAAATGTAAATCTAATGAAGCTGAAAATAACATATTTACCACCACATAAGAGAAATGAAGTAAATACTTCAACATTTGTGCTTCATAGTTGTGAAAATGGCTTGTTTTATTTTATCTGAGACCATTTACAAATGGAATCCTACACTTTTACTCTGTAGCTGTGAACTTTTAGCTGTTTACCAGTTGTGAATGTTTCCTGGGCGGCAATCTCCCAGGAGGTATGGTTAGTTTGCCAACCACACCACTCTAATAATAAACAATTCAGTCACTGACAACTGTTTTGACCTTAACAGCATTGAGTAGTAGTAAAGGTGGAGAGGAGGGAGGTAAGTGTGTTAAAGTGCTGCAGAGCGGTAGTCTCCATTAACAGCAGATATGGGATCAGGCAGGAGGATGTCCGGGATTCATCACTGGCTATTAGTCTTTCTGGTCTTTTCCTATTTGACTTCTCTGACTGATGGATCTCCAATGTAAGTAGATGCACCTTACCCTTCCATAGTCATTTTTGAATGTAAGTATTTTTGTGTGTTGCTCAGTAAACACAAATATTAGATGTGAGGTTCATGACATGCTGTTGCCACATAGAGTAGTGTTTGGATAGCCAGTGCATTTCATATTCCCATTTTCAAATGTGGTTCCCATTTCACATTTATTAGTTTTTTGTGGAAACTGACAGACTGGGGAGAAATTTCACTTTATATTATATTTTGTGATATATTTATTTATATTATTATATTATAGTTTTGGCGAGTGAAATACAGAAACACAATTTCAGTGGCTCAACCCAAACATTATTGGTCTAAGTAACAAGAAAGGGAAATTTAATGATAGGATAAATGGACATGATGATTGTATCAAATCTTTTAAGACTGTAACAAAGCAGTTGAGTAAAAATTGTAGTGGGAGTAACATTTGCAATTAATTAAAGATTTATTGATATAGGATAAGGAGTGAGGATTGAGCATAACTCAGTTTGCAGTTTTTGTTATATAAATCAAGTCTTTCAAATGATTCCAGTAAATTGTCCTAAATGTTCAATTTGCACAGTGATGTATTACACCAGACACAGCAAACACAGTCCAGAACAATGATGACATCTTTTGTTGATCCAGTACTGGATCTTAGTCAAGATAAACAATAGATTACTCATTATGTGCAAAGACCGTGCTGGAGAACTAGATCCTCACTGAAAAAATATGTTATTTTTCTAACTGGGTGAACCAAAACTTTTAACACACTCAACAAACATTGAGAAAGTATTAAATAACAAAATCAGAAATATACAGTATTTTTCAGTGTTCTTGACTAAACTCTCTTTCTCTTTTCCCACTGCTCCACAGGAAGTTGATGTCTGCCCCCAATGTGTTGCGTGTAGGAACACCAGAAAACATCTTTGTGGAGTGTCAAGACTGCACTGATGATAATGACATTAGGGTCGAAATCATCGTAACAAACTATCCAACCAAGACCAAAAGGCTGACATCCACATCTGTGACCCTCACCAGCGCAAAACATTTTCAAGCCTTCGGTCAAATTAATGTAATGTGGAAATACTGAAATATATGTTAATGGTTTTATTGCCAGTATTTATATGTAGAAGTAGTTTTATTTTTAAGGCTGAATTCATCACCTGGTCTAAATAAAATAAAAATTGTTTTTATTATGACTAAAAACAAGAAATGAAACAAAAGATTTTTGGATGCTTCTCTCACTGCTTGTCTCTTCATATTGGCTTCAGATTGCTGCTGGTGACTTCAGTAAGGATCCGAATATGAAACAGTATGTGTACCTGCAAGCTCATTTCCCTGACGTAGAACTAGAGAAACTTGTGTTAGTGTCCTTTCAGTCCGGGTACATCTACATCCAAACTGACAAGACCATCTACACTCCCAACAGCAAAGGTGAGTTCAATACCCCATGCCATGCCTTCTATTTTTGCCAAGTTGCTGGGAGCGTTATGTGTGGAGCTCCGGCATCAACTAGGCCAGGACATCCAGTAAATGGTGTATTTCAAAATGTATGGATATTAAAGACTTTGCATGGCATTCCCCAAGTCTTTAAGCCTATAATCTTTGAGACAATTGATCAGGTTGGTTAAAGCAGATGACATTACTATAAGATACAGTTTATATTAACTATTCTGTTGATATTGGTAAAAAAAAAAGTTAAATAGTCAAATAGAATATGGCACCTACTTCAACCTTCAACAGAAAAAGTTTCTTTCAGTTCATTACAGGATGTTTGCAGTGTCGCCTCGCATGGAGCCTGTGGAGAGAGATAATGAAACCCAAACTGATGCTTCTATTGCAATTGAGATTGTGGTATTGTATTTAATCTTTGCACATGAATGAATTTACTATTATAGGAGTTTTTAGATATTTTTCCCCATACTTCCATCTTTGTTTGCCACATGCCTCTAAAATACCAGAAGTTGGCCTAAATCTGTACTTAGCCACAGTTGTGCTGTGAGCTAAATGTTAATGTCAGTATGCTAACATGCTCACAAGGTTAAAATGCTGACAAGTAATGTTTAAATGTTTACCATGTTTGCCATCTGGGTTTAGTGTGTTAGCATGTTAGCTTTTGCTAATTAGCACTAACCACTGAGACCAACTGATGTGAATTTTTTCAAGTATTTGGTCATAAACCAAAGTATTGGACCAACTGAACATTTGACTCCTCACCACCTGTGGAATTCATCAAAAAAATAGGCGACAGCATTTCACTTATCAGGTCATAACTTCCATTAGCTGGTTAGCTCAGTTAGCCGTGCAGCTAACTTAGTGGTCCTATTAGCTGAGTGAGTGCAGAATCGGCACCAGATCCAGAGCCAGGCGCATGGGCAACAGAACCTGGCTCAGCAGCCCCCCAGTGAACAGATCTCAGCCTCCAAGGCCGACAGAGGCCAGTTTGACAACATGGACCACTCTGACTCTGGGTACGACAGAGACATGGCGGTAGCGTTATCTAAAAGATGTGTTTTATTTATAGTGGGTTCTAGACTTGTACTGAGCCACCTTTTATCAGTCAATCTGGTTTCACTGTCATCCCTAGATGACATGCTGCTAGCATAGCTACGACTGAAGTTTGTTTCTATGTTTGGTTTCATGTAGTCATTTGAATGCAGCCTCTACCTCAACGGGAACTGCAAGAAATATAAGAAATAGCAAAGTGTCAATCAGTGACCGACATATGGTAGAGAAAAGATAATTATTTGACAAAACATAGGTTGAAAGTAATATAGCGGTGAGGTTCATTGATAATAGTTGAACTTTTTCTTATTTTAGACCCCTGATGGCATCATTTTACCACGCGATCCAGTCTCTCTGAAATCAGGGATGCACTCTGGAGATTACAGACTTGCTGAAACTGTTAGGTAAGTATGAGCCTGAGCCATTCGTAGCGTGGTAGGCATATTCCAGTGTCTTGAATCGGATTTGAGCAGCCACTAGTAGCCAGTGCAGGTCGCAGAGGAACGGTGTAGCATGGGACGACTTGGGCAGGTTGAAGACAAGCTGGGCTGATGCATACTGGATGAGCTTCAGAGGTTTGATGGCACATGCAGGCATTCCAGCCAGGAGCGAATTGGAGGAGTAGTCTATGTGCAAGATGACAAAAACCTGGACCAGAACCTGTGCTGCTTCCAAGGAACAGACATATCCTCCTGATGCTGATCTGCAAGAGCAGGTTTTTGCAGCAATGTTGACAGCGAAAGACAGCAGCTCATCAAGCACAGTGTCACATCTGATTTCTTGCAGTCCAAACAGAGGAAACTACTTCTGAGTTCTCAGGTCATTGACGGAAGGTGCCTTCCCTGGAAGGGAAGTGTCAAGTGAGACTTGAGACTCGTCCTGCGCATCCAGCGGTTAAATGAATGAATAGGAAAGGCCATGTGCGTGAATCACAGAGTCAAGTGACTTGGTGTAAAGAGAAAAGCGGAGGGAACCCAGAACAGTACCCCAAGGTAATATAGGAGTGAGGCTACAAGGTCCAGACACAGATTCTCTCCAAGTTAATCGGTTGGCACACTCCTCAAGGAAGGCTGTGAACAGGGAGAGTACAGAGCCTGAGACTCCCAATTCTTGAAGGGTGGAGAGGAGGATTTGATGGTTCGCCATGTCAAATGCTGCTGAAATGTCTAGCAGGATTCAGTTCAGTTCAATTTTATTTATATAGTACCAAATCATAACAGTTATCTCATAGTCCTTTTTGTAAAAGAGCAGGTCTAGACCGTACTCTGATAATATTTACAGAAACCCAACAATTCCTACCAAGAGCAAGCACTAGGCAACAGAGGCAAGGAAAAACCATGGCTCAGCGTGGGCAACCATATGCATCGACCAGTTGGGGCTGAGGTAGAGAGAGAGAGAAAGAGAGAGAGCAAGAAAGGGCAAGAGAGAGAGATGAGAAAGAGTGAGAGAGAGAGAGCCATAAAGAAGGAGGGGTTGGGGGTGGGAGCAGCTTACACAATATCCACACAGAAGTACAGACAGTAAATGTGATGTTGGTACAGACTAAATGAATAATTGTGCAGATATTTGTAGTAATGTTTATGTTAATAATTGGATTGTGAATGAGGACAGTCACAGTTAACTGGCCAGCCTTGAAACCATACTGGTGGGACCAAGAAGGGGAAAAATAACACATAAGCAAAAGAAATCTGATTTGGGTCATTTTGGCTTGCAGTCTGATTGTAGCCTTAGATGCATGTGTGTGTGTGTCATTTTATGTGTGTGTGTGTGTGTGTGTGTGTGTGTGTGTGTGTGTGTGTCTGTAGTATCGGAGTGTGGAAAGTGGTGGCAAAGTTCCACAGCAAACCACAGCTGAGCTACTCTGCAGAGTTTGAGGTCAAAGAATATGGTGAGTCAGGTCAGAGGTCCCCTTTACCTGTTATTAAAAATGTAGACCTCTTTACGTTTTACCTGATCTTCACGATAAAATGCATTTCATTCTTGCAGTGCTCCCCAGTTTTGAGGTTAAACTGATACCTGTGGATACCTTCTTCTACGTTGACAGTGAAAAGCTCACCATCAACATCAAAGCTATGTAAGTGAAGGCAGTGTTGGGCAGTAGCGTCGCTACAAGTAGCGCCGTTACTAGTTTAACTACATTTCTCAGTAGCTTGGTGGTAGCGTCGCTATTTTCTGAATCGAATAGCTTTTCAGTAACGAAGTTCTTTTATTGACCGAGTAGCGCGGTAGCTTCCACACACGCTACATTTTCCCAAGCATTTCTGATGGATCAGTAAGTGACACCACCGACACACACGGACCTGTATGTGCAGCCGGCAGAAGCGCTTCCCTGTGATGGTGACATCACGCACCGATCCTTGGGTTGATGTTTGCGACTTTGCTGCAGGGGAATAAAGACACGTGCGACGGAGTGTCTCTCTCTCTCTCTCTCTCTCTCTCTCGCTCTCTCTCTGCCATGAATGTTTAGGTTGTTTAGGTTGCAATGTTGCCAGAGCACAAAGTCACATATAAACTATAAAAAATATAGAATTAATTAATAATTAATTAATTAAATGAATTAGTAATATGATAATTAAGTTGCTTTATACAAACAACAATGGTTCTCCGTTTGTTGCATGAGGAAGAACATTTAGCAGCAATGATATGGTAGTAAGGAGAGTTTCTGTGTCTGATTTAGCTCTAACACACACATTTGAGCAGGTTTTTAGTCTTTCTTCTATTGCTACTGTGGAATGAAGTTGGTTCAATATAAACTAGGCCTATGTTGTGTGTGTGTGTGTGTGTGTGTGTGTATATATAAATATTTGTAAATAAATGACCTAACTATAAACTATTAAAAAATTAAAAGTAGCTTAGATGTAACTAAGCTACTTTTGCCAGCTTCTGTGTAGTGAAGCTTCATTTAATGTAGAGTAGCTAGTAGCTTAGCTCACTACATTTTCCAAGTAGCTTGCCCAACACTGAGTGAAGGTTTTTGTTTTGCAGATTTAGACACATCAAGTTCAAGTGGTAGACTGAGAGGGGCTTGTCTTAGGTGTTTGCCGGTTTCATCCTGTTTAGAAGTCAGGGTGGGGGGTTTCACTGGTGGAATTTTAATCATAACCATTTTGTATAATCTGTTTTAGCCTGCTGTGAAAATAAACCATTCACTTGTGGTTTTAGGTATCTCTTTGGTGAAGAGGTGGATGGGACAGCCTATGGGGTGTTTGGGGTTTTGCATGAGGGTCAAAAACATAGCTTTCCCAGCTCTCTTCAGAGAGTGCCGGTTAGTACATACTCACACATTTGCTCCATCACTGGCCTTTTACCAGTGCTACAAAATCTGCAAATCTGTAAATTTACCTACCAACTGTTCACTAATGCATTTTTCAGATTCAGAGAGGTGAAGGAGCTGTCGAACTGAAGAAAGAACACATTACACAGACCTTCCCAAATATCACCGACTTGGTGGGGAGCTCCATTTTTGTAGCTGTTGGTGTGATGACGGAGAGCGGTAAGAAAGAGAGACTGTTTGTGTGTGTGTGTATATTTCCATGTGCATTCATGATGAATACAACTTAACACATACAGGCCTGCTCTTATAGCATGTGCATTTTACATCTGTTATTGTTTTGGACAATGTTAAAAGTTGTAATCAAGTGTATTTAAAGAGGCCATGTGTAGTTTTCAGTGGCCTCTAGTGGTGAGTTTTCAGATTGCCACTACGTTTCCAAGCGCATTCTCTTGCATATGCATCTTTAATTGTATACATTTAATACAAAGCAACCGTAATTGTATTTATAATTTTGTAATTATTTGTAGTATGTTGTTGGTTAATGTACCAACGTACGTAGTACTTGCTAGTATACTGTCAGCATACACTGAGGTACTACCAGACAAATAATGCACTTTGTCAGTTGTCATTTTGTTCTTAATTTGTACCTGTGTGTGCTCTCAGTGTTTGGTTACCTGTGAATCACACTTACTCAACAGCAGCGATTAGTATAAGGCAGAGTTGCACACACAGTGACTTCAGACTCGACTTCAGACTCGAGGCGCAGGACTCGTTGACAATGTTTATATTTTTGGAAACGTCTGATGAGCTTGCCCTTATTCCCTCCGTTATAACTTGCTTATGTAGGTAACATCTACTGTGCGGTCGCACGTGAGAGGACAACAAACGGCACTCATCAAAAACTTTGGCTTTAAAACTTCATATAACAAGACCCAAACTAAGAAGTGCTGAACACAAACATGTGATGAGTAAACATTTTTAGCTCAGCATTGGCCATCTAAGGTTAGCTTGCTTCTTGCTTCAGCTACGACCTATGAGAGGTTCACTCCGACTGTCGTTCGTTATGAAAGTATGAATGAGCGTTTGCCAAACTTGTGGTAGTCGTAATTATTTACATCCCGCTGGCTGCAATCACATTAATTATTATTGTTGGCTGGAAAGAGGTTACAGGTTTATTGTTGATCAATTGTTGATCATCCACTGTCATTAACTATATTGCACATTATGGTTGTGGTCTGTAAGTTAAAAACAGACAGGTTTATTGTTGATTATACAAAGTCACAGTTTTATTTAGTTAACGACTGGGTTTAACAGTCTGGGGAGTGTTTTGATATACAGTATTTAATAAATTAATAAATAATAAATTGCACATTACATGGTTGTGCTCTGTAAATGAAAAACAGGTTACAGTTACAGTATTCCTTATAGCTATGCAGTTTTATTAGCAACGTGAATTGAACGCTGCAGATGATAGAACATTCGTGATAACCACGAGAGACTTGACTTGGACTCTAGCTCAAAGACTTGTGAGCATCTCTGGTATAAGGGCCCGATTTACTAACATCCCGAATAAAGTGTACTAAATTGCGTGTGCATTCTAAAATATTGCGTGCACAAATTTAGTACCTGTTATGGGTGATTTAATGAGAATGATTACGTAGACGGTGACAGGAGGAAACACTCACATCGCCATGCAACTTTCTTAATCCTTCCATCTCACGGAGAAAAGAAGCCAGGTCGAAACAAAATTTGCTTTATTGAGATGAATGTTAATAAAACAGTATTGCCAAAGGAAAATACAAAAAAATCCTATTCATATAATTCATCGAATAAATAAAATAAAATAAAATAATTGTATTTCAATACATTGGATATAGAATAATATTATCTAATATTGTTAATTTCTCAATGTTTTCTTTCATTATGGCTGTGTCTCCTTCTCGCAGCAACACTTGGCGGTTTCCATCTTCCTTTTAAAAGTATTAAATACAGAGGCTGTTGCAGTCACGTGAAATTGCATTTAGGCTTGGTAGATAAATAAATGTATTTGCATGTTACGCCCCAAACTGCATATTCATTAAGGCAAAAGTACTAAATCAAACTGCTGCGTTCTGAACCAATAAAGATTTCACCGCACAAGCTGGAAGACCTGCTAGGAGGGTATTGCAATAGTCGAGGCGAGAGATAACCATGGCCTGTACCAGAAACTGGGTGGCATACTGAGTGAGGTAGGGCCCGATTTTCCTTATGTTGTAAAGAGCAAAGCGACATGACCGAGAGACAGCAGCAACATGGTCTGAAAAGGACAGCTGGTCATCAATCATGACACCCAAGTTTCTCACCACCTTGGTTGGAGTGATGGTTGAGGAGTCAATTTGTAGTTTGATGTTATAGTGAATAGATTGTTTGGCTGGAATGACCAAGAGTTCAGTCTTAGAGAGGTTTAGTTGCTACATTTGTTGAAAGTAAACAAAGAAGAATTATTTTGTTAACTTTCGATTAATAAACTGAATTGAGAGATCTCCAAGTGTTTTTTCCTATATTGGTGAGTCGCAAACCTCTTCTAAAAATGACGACAGTAAGAAGTTGAAAACAAGTAAGTAATCGGCCAAACAACTCACTAAACTACACAAAAGAGTCAAACCGAGGAAAAGAGAGTCTGCACACCTCATATCTGTCACAGCGGGAGCTGGAGTATAATCAGCTGGGCGCTGCTGTGCCACAAAAGCATTTAATTGAAATGATGGAACACGGTGATCGATCAGTGACAAGTGATGTGAATAGCAAATAAAAATGCACAGAGTATTGTTAAATGATACCAGTAGATAAAACTAATGGAAAGCCAAGCTTGTGGTGATAAACTTGCAACAGTGACAAACGTGCCTGAGACTGCAGCCGAAGGTGAGCGGCTGTCAAAATCACGCATGGACTTACAAGCGGGTGTAGGGCAGGCTCATAAGGGGGAAAAAAGACGTGCTCTCCTCTTTCTTTCGGTGTGTTACTTACGTTTTGGTTGATACCATAAAGGTCTCGAGTTGCGATACCCGCCCCTAGGCCTGGCCATTAAAAGCAATTTGGGATCCGACCTGTGGAGCAGGGGATTGCTCTGCCCAGCCTGTGGTCTGTGGACAACCCGCTGAGTCACAGCCATATGTCTTTGTGTGTGTGTTTATGTACATGTGCATATATCTTTGCACAGGTAGTGAAATGGTGGAGGCAGAGTTGAGAGCTATCCGGATCGTCACCTCACCTTACACAATCCACTTCAAGAGAACTTCCAAATATTTCAAACCAGGAATGTCCTTTGATGTTGCGGTAAAGTATACACTTAAATGTATTTCAAATGAAAGTAAGATTCAATTCCTTACAATACATATAATTGGCACTTTTGAAATTCAACAGTCACACGGGACACATTTTTTTAAGTGATGGAAAACTCCTTTCCAATCTCACAAAAAAAACACCTACATTATATTACTTTTGTTTATTATTTCTCATTCATAGCTGCTATGATTGCATCTGCATGCATCTTGATTATTATGTTAATGCAAACCTCCTCAAACGTGCGAAAACATCACACATAGTCATACTAGGTCATTATGATCGCAATCATAGCATGTTTGCCTCACAGCTACTAAAGTTTGCAGACATAATTTCTTCTATTCCCATAATAGTATCAATAGCCATTTGTTTGTTGGACGGCAGATTGAAGTTGTGAATCCTGATGGTACTCCGGCACAACGTATTAGAGTGGTGGTGAATCCGGGGGAGGTGCAGGGCATCACTGAAGCCAATGGCATGGCAAGGCTTTCCATCAATACAGAAGAAAATCCTAAACCTCTGACAGTCACAGTAAGTGTTTATTAGTTGTTTATAGTTTTGTGTCACTCAGCAGCTGGTTAGTCAGAAACAACCCATGAATAATCAGAATCAGAAGAAGCTTTATTGCCAAGTGGTGTTTTACACAAACGATGAATTTGCTTTCGTAATAAGGTGCTAGACATAGACAAACATACAGTTGACATAAATAAATGTAGAAATATATAAATATGGAATAGACAAGTAAATAAAGTCGTCACCATGTTGACTCATATATTTATGAAGCAATCCTTACATGACTATTCATTGTATTTCTCAGTTCTCATGTAAATCTACTATATAGTCTTCCATTCAGTGTTATTCACTAACTATTAATGATTCATTATTGGGTCGTTCCTGATTTGTTCCTCACTCCTTACCTAGTAACTAATCACAATTGTATGTACTATATTGTAAAGTGTAAAATCTTTTTTATGTTTATTATGTGTTGTCCCTGTCAAAGCTTATCAGAGAAAGGGGGTAATGGGACAGGTAACCTTAAGATCTGTTGTGGCTATGTATCTTTCAGCTGGTGTTAACAGTGTAACTGTAGACATAGTGCCAGTGAGACTTTATCGAAAGAGGTAAAGAAAAAGGAACAAATTTACATAAATGCAGTTCTGTATGAAGGCTCAAGAATGCCACTTTTCATGGTATCATGTCAAGCTTATAACTTTGGAAAGTATTTGTAGGCACATCCGACCTCGGCTATGGATAGTAACTTCTCATGTTTATATCACTATGTAACTGTGAGTGTAGGCTTACCCGTGTGTTTAATTGTAGGCAAAGACCAATCATCCTGGTATATCAGCTGAAAGGCAAGCTTCAGCATACATGACAGCCCTCCCATACAGCACTAAGAGCAACAGTTACATCCACATAGGTACGTACTGAACCAACATTAGGTATGGTAGTGGTAGTGCTGTCAAACTACCATATACTATTTTTTCATGTTCAGCACTTTTTGCACATTTGCTGCAAAACCTATTATTGCAGGTGTGGATACAGCTGAAGTAACATTAGGAGAAAACCTGAAAATCAGCCTCAACCTCAACAGGCCGGAAAATTCCCCAAATGACATCACATACCTGGTGAGCGATGTTTTGCACGTTTTGTGCACATGCTTGAGTGTTTATGTTTCTTTCCCCTACCTGTGTAGTCCAGTATGCATGCATGCTGGAAGAATACTGATGTTCAAATATTTGTCTCCAGATCCTGAGCAGAGGTCAGCTGGTGAAATATGGCCGTTACCAGACAAAAGGTCAAGTACTGATATCCTCGATAATCATTGTTACCAAAAATATGCTCCCATCGTTCCGCATCATAGCCTACTACCATACAAATGATAACGAAGTGGTATCAGACTCTGTCTGGGTGGATGCAAAGGACTCCTGCATGGGCTCGGTGAGACACACAACACTGATATTGCAGAGTTTAAGTGGACCACAATACACCTGTACACAAAGGGATAAGGTTATTTGTATTTTTCACAAATATAAGTATGCATCCTCCTTTAGTTGAAGCTTGAATCATCATCACCTTCTTCATCTTATGAGCCTCGCAAGATGTTTCGTCTGAAGGTCACAGGAGATCCAGGAGCCACAGTGGGACTGGTGGCAGTTGACAAAGGTGTCTACGTCCTAAACAACAAGCACCACCTCAACCAGAAAAAGGCAATTTCTTTAATTCACATATGTCTCAGTATTAAACAGTATTTTTTTAAAATAAATTTTGCATACATTGTTTCTAATGTCATGTTATATCAATTGTTAAATGCTTTCATCCAAACTGCTTTTAAAAACTGTAATTTTTGCCTCTCATTTAATGCTCACACAACAATAGCAGTGAACCTACAATGCAAAGCACTTGGCTCACCATTGGGAGCAGTTTGGGGTTCAGTGCCTTTCTCAAGAGCTCTTTAAGATGTAGAGGAGACAAGGATGTGGCAAAACACTAAGCCTTGTCTGTTTGTATTTCTGTGTGTGAATGACTCAGGTGTGGGACATGGTAGAGACGTATGACACAGGCTGCACACCAGGTGGAGGGAAGGACGGTATGGGTGTGTTCTACGATGCTGGGCTGTTGTTTCAGTCCAACACGGCTTCTGGGACTCCTTACAGACAAGGTGATACTACTTTACTCTTCTGTCTCATTATTTTTCCTCCACCTGTAAGCTTGGGAGCAGGTAGGAGGCACGGTTAAGCTTAGAGAGGTTAAGTGTGTGATAACAACCAAAACTTGAACATTCCTACCTACAGGTTTCACAGTTTTTCTCAGTTACTTTGGCATAATTGTGGAATGACTATTAAACTTTGTCAAACTATACGATCAGTTGTTCACATGACTCATTTATAATTGCTTTGGCACAAAATGCAGAGTAAGATTTGCAAATCTTACTCAGTGATCAAAATGTTTCGCATTAAGTTGCTATTGAATCATATTACTCAAAATGCAGTTACACAATTATACATGTTAATTGTGTAAATCCCTGCTAAATAGAAGCAACCAGGGTAAAACTAAATGTTACAGCTGTGGATTATGGAGCATGCATGGGACAGTCAGGGGCAAGAGCCTCCCCATGCAATAGGAAGTGGCATTAGATTGGGGTGGTATGGTGAGGGGGAGAGGAAGAGGGACAGAGGGGCACAGAGGATGAGAAAGAGCCAGAGAAAGTTGTGACAGAGGCTGGTCGATGAGTGCAGCATATTTGGGCCAGTCTGCGGTGTCGTCAATAGTCCAGGCATTCAGGAGAGACAGCACTGTGCTGTATTTTATGAAGACAATTTGTTAACTTAGGTTCGAGAGCAGGGCCATGCCTCAACCACACCTCCAATCACTTGTCAATGCCACTAATCAAATGCATCAGCTCCAGATACGCCACAAGGCAACACCTACTTTTCTTGCAGAAACAAGAAAATGGCAACTCGATTCTAGTTCCAGAAACAGTGAACACAATCTTACTCATTTTATTCTTACTCATTCTTACTCATTTCATGTAGCATTTTTTAAGTGTCAACACCATTAGCTTTTCCACAATTGGAGCTGAAAATAAATCAAATGGCAATAAAGCAAGGTACCTTTTGACAGGAATGGTAGGAGAGTTAAGGAGCTGAGGTTAAGAATATGTACAGGTAAGAATTCATCATTGTACACTACACAGCACACTTTCTAAATTGCTTAACAGTCTTTCATAGAAAGTAATGGAGCTGGAGGCTGATGAATAACCACACATTTTTGTGTATGTTGGTAAGGCAGGATTCAACTTGACCAATGTCAGAAGATGTGGCCGTAATATTATTGGTCACCGAGCCACTGTTGATGTGCCAGACCAGTGTGGAGAGAATTTTACAATGTTTGCTACCAAAAGGGAGAATGGTGTACTCAGCCACATTCCTATCATTGGGCCCTATAACATATGTCTCCTTAATTGCATGCGCAGGAGGTTGATAAATTTGCAGCATGTTTTGTTTTTTCTTGCACATATTGTATTCTTTTTTTCTGTACAAACTTTATTTATGCATTTGCGGTTAGCTAAATGAGAAATAAATATTTTCTGTATTTATTTTTTATCTTCTAATATTTTGATAAGCTGTAAGCTGTAATAATCAAGACTGAAACCAAAAAGGCCTGAAATATTTCACTTTATGTGCAATGAATCTAAAATATATTGAAGTTTCATATTTTTCATGATATTCTAATTTTCTGAGATGCACCTGTACAGTGTTTATCACTGTACAGGTGAAGAACACTTTCAGAGTACACTCTCATTTGACAACATGTCCATGGATTTTGGCTGTCTTAGTCTCAGCAATGATAAAGGAAACTTTTGTTTTGATGACAAGGATTTATTTATTGATGGATATGCTTACACATCAAACACGAGTTAATTCTTTTGATTGTGTAAACAGCTTTTGCAGGTCCTCTACCATCTGGTATGAGGATTGTACTTTTTTAGTAAATGTCCCAAATCGAAAACTGTTATATTGTACCAATGAAATAAACCTATTAAGGAAAGGTGTGTAGGTCTTAACCTACTCTTCAGTGAAAATGATCTAAAATTCGATCTAACATCTACCCAGCACAAAATGGCAAACAGACACATATACGACTTTCTCAAATTCCATAAAAAGTTTCTAAAAAAAAAACCTTTTTTTTTAGAAACAGATTAGTGCTACATTAAGCTGATCATGGTCCCCACTCTTTTGTTAGGGTTTTTTAAATTTACTTGATCATTATGTTTGTTTGTTTCAGTAAATCATCCAAACCAGATAAATGACCTTACTTTGATTATAAGAGCATCACATAAATTACACCCTGCAAAAATTAAGTCTAGGTCAAACCTTGTTTGGTTTTGTTAAAGATTTTGTTTGTGTTGCATTTCCAGAATTGAAATGTCCGGCCCCCAGCAGGAGGAAACGAGCCACTACTATAATGGACGTCACCACCAGCTTAGGTAAGAACTACAGCTCGCAACGACCCAATAATCACATATTCATCTTCACCTTCTCCCGTAAGGCTCAGGTTCTCTGAACTGAAACTCTTGTGTCTTTTGTCATACTGCCTCTTTTATTGCATGTCTGTCCAATAATTGAATTAATGCAAAACAACACAAATCTTAATTTACAGGATGTAATGCAAACTTTCATTCATCAGTCAGGTTTCTGGACTTGACAAAGAGCAGTAATTGGCTTTGCACACAATATTAGGAATAACACAAAGAATGGACCAACGGCATGGTATCGATCCAAAATTAAATGTGCTAAGCACGAAAAAGCACACAGCAATAAACAAGGCGCTGTGTTGTGTTTCACAGAAACTCACTCCATAAAACTTCAGGTTATGATCTCAGTTACAAACATAATCTCTGCCCAGACACAAGCCTTACATGGGATTGCTTCTTGATAGAGATGTAACGCGTCAGTCCATTTTACGTAACCCAGCAGAGCCCTTCTTGGCTTGGACTCCAAAAAAGAACCAAAATACTTAACTGGTGGCGGGATCATGGCACAGCTCATTCTCTGAAGCAAGAGGTTTGGCTTCAGCTGTCATCCTTCTCTCGATAAGATGAGTGTGAGCAGTATCTTCCTCTGCAGGTATGACAACATTATCTTTGTGTAGAACTTCCTCTTCAGGATCCAAAAATGTGTTCAGAAAAAGAGAACCAAAGAAAACTGTCTATACTCAACCTAGATATCTACTTAGGAGAATAAAGTTCAATTTTGAATGTAAGACACCTTCTGTAGCGGCTGGCAAGCAATGGAAAAGGCCTTGGGAATTCTTGTGTTTCCGTGAGGGCTTGGCAAGTACAAACTCAGTGTGGTTTCAAGTTAAAAGTTACTCAGTCATTCACACTCAGGGGTGAATTAAGGGACAGAGACATATTGTCACTGGTTTCTTTGTTAAAGGCTGTTGGGATTAAATGCAGGCTGCTTTTTTAAGGCTTCTGGCCTACATGCTGGCCTCTTCTTTGTTTCCATAAAGTGTGGTCCCATCACTGGGTTTTAGTTCTGATTTGGATACTTTCACTCCAGTGTGGCAACACTACTTGTACTCAATTCTCACTTCTGTCCCTCTTCCACAACCATCTTTCTTTCCAGTGAGTCAATATGAAGACCAACTGCAACGTGACTGTTGTTTGGATGGCATGAGGGACACCCCAGTTTCATACACCTGTGAGAGGCGTAGTGAGTACATCACGGACAGTGCAGCCTGTGTGGAGGCCTTCCTGCACTGCTGCAAGGAGATGGAAAGCCAGCGAGCTGCGAGGAAGGAGGACAACCTTCAACTGGCTCGCAGTAAGAGACAGGCATATTGGGTGTTGGGAAGCCTTGGGCAGTCACCTTCCATGACCACAGCTGGTAGTTATGAAAACAATCATTGCCTTCCACTGAAAAAAATTACCTTTTCATGACACTTTAGGTCAGGAGGACGAAAATTATATGGAGAGCAATGAAATTGTGTCTCGCACCAAGTTCCCTGAAAGTTGGCTGTGGACAGATGTCATACTGCCTCCTTGTCCTGATGGAAGACTTAACTGGTGAGTCAACTGAAGGTCAGGAAACAAACAAAAACTGCACTAATAACTTTTGCGTCTTAAAGTGTTAACACTTTTCTTTGTTTCAGTGACACCACATCATCTGAGAAAGAATTTCCCTTGCAAGACTCAATCACAACCTGGAAGTTTATTGGCATTAGTCTGTCAAGAACTCGCGGTGAGGATTTTTGTGTTTTAGTTGCCAGACCTACATTGTTTCCTTTCCTATGTTTCATGTCTTGTTTGTTTTTTTTATCAAGGTATCTGTGTTGCTGAACCATTAGAAGTAATTGTCCGGAAGGACTTTTTCATTGAGCTCAAGCTGCCATACGCTGCTGTCCGTGGAGAGCAGCTTGAAATCAAAGCAGTCCTCTACAACTACAGCCCTGACTCTGCCACAGTAAGTCTGGGTCAGTCAATTAATCTAATAGGACCATATTTTTCGTGAACAAATCCAGGGCGAAGGGCATAAAATATCAGACTTTTATACAATAGGTGGCTCAAAAGAAGATGCATACAAGTAATACAAGAAGCAATACCTATTGAAGTAACTACTATATTTTTCTCACAGGATAATTTGACTTTTCATAGTAGGTATTGTCCCCATTGTTCAGTCAGTACTGGAACTAGATCCTTATTATTGACAGAAATAGAATTTTTGCTATTCTCTAGGTAAAAACAAAGAGTGCCTGAAATTGTCAGAATCAATCCACTCTATGGCAGGTTTTGATCTTTGATCAACTACACCAACCTCTGTCCCTTTCTCCGTCTTTGTCTTTGTCTCAAGGTGCGTGTGGATCTGATTGAGGAGCCTCATGTGTGCAGTGCAGCCTCTAAACGGGGAAAGTATAGTCAGGAGATCAAAATTGGGCGCCAAACCACACGATCTGTACCATTCATCATCATTCCCACAAGGGAGGGAAAATATCGCATTGAGGTCAAAGCGGCTGTTAAAGACTCATTACTCAATGATGGAATCATGAAGCTGCTGCAGGTGGTGGTAAGAGAAACACAATCCATTCCGTGTATTTAGAGTTTTTCTTCTGTTGTTTATAATTATATGATGATGTATGAAAGCTGCTTTCTGTAAATAAATTGTTTGCACCAATCTAAAAGCAGCAGGACAGACATGTTGATAAATCTGTGCCACATCAGAACGCAGTGCCATAACGCCCAACTGTCCACTGTGTTTACTTTATGTAAGTCACTTGCGTAAGATATCGTTGGACTGATGCAATACAATACAAATCATTAATGTTTATTATTATATCGTCATTGTGCTAAATAAGTGTAAACATGCTCACCATCTGTCTTTGACTGCACATCTGTTGTGTTGCGTTTTCATACTCGGTGCCTAACTGTGATATAGTTTCCTGGAGAAGCCGTCATTTGTTGTGCTGCTGTTGCTTCACTGTTTACCTTTCGCAATTTCATAAATGTGATGAGCATCCATGCATTTTCCAGAGAGGTGAAAGCACACCGGAAGTAAATATACCCCACTTCGAGTCAGAACGGAAGTTGTCTGACGTAATTGTGAAAAGGGCCTATTGATACCTAATTCGACCCAATAGGAACTTCTATGTCCTGTCCACAGCCTACAATATCCAACGAGAGCTTGCACTGTAAGAATGGGCCAGCCCCTATTAGACCGTGGGTAACCAACTCAATTGCAGCCAAGTGTGCTGATGACTGGCACTTAGTGTAGTCCCTTAAAATCTGAAAATAACAATATCTAGCTTCAAATAGGAAGTTAACGGTCAAAATGCAAAAAAACCCATTCAATTCAATTCAATTTTATTTATATAGCGCCAAATCATAACAACAGTTATCTCACAGTGCTTTTCATAAAGAGCAGGTCTAGACCGTACTCTGAAGTTATTTACAGAAGGCTAACAATTCCCACCAAAAGCAAGCACTAGGCAACACAGGCAAGGAAGAACTTCCTTTTAAGAGGCAGAAACCTCGAGCAGAACCGTGGCTCAGGGTGGGCGGTCATCTGCCTCGACTGGTTGGGGGTGAGAGAGTGAGAGAGGGCGAGAGAAAGAGGACAGAGAGAGCAGAGGGAGGCAGCCTACACAGTATACACATAGAGGTACAGACAGTAAAGGTAATGTTGCTATAGACTGAATGAAAAATGGTACAGATATTTATAGTTGTGTTAATAATAATAATTGTAATGTTAATGATAATAATAACAGTAATAATAGCAATAGGACTAGTAACAGTAATTGTAATTGTAGCAGAGGGTGTTTAGTAGGAACAGAGATGATAAGAGGAGAGGGGAGCTCAGTGCATCATGGGAAATCCCCTGGCAGTCTAGGCCTATAGCAGCATAACTAAGGGATGGTTGAGCACAAACATATGCATAAAGCTACCGGCTTATTTGAAACGATGAAGCAGCAGTCCTTTACCACCAAGGGACTGCTACTGTTTTTGAAAAAAAAAACAAACTATGCGACATACCCTTGGAAAAAAACATTGTAAATATGAATTTTCTGTGGCTATAGAGTTTGAACTTCAACTAGGTAAGGCTTCATGCTGTGGCCCCACCCTGGTTCACAGCTAATAAGTAATAATCTATAATTGTCTGCATGTATCTGTTTGCAAACATTTTCTGGTGGAAAGGAAAAACCTTCTACCTTCAGTGTGTTCAAACTTATATTACTCAATGCAGGTGGCACTTACTGTGAAAAGCTTTCAATTTACTTTGGGTATTATTGCATTACAATGAATTGTTTAATTAAGTCCCTGTGTTAATTTTTATCTGTCGGTTTATGTTAAAAATATATCAAAAAAATTTAACTATTTAAATGACATAAATTTCAATTACCTACATTTATCTCATCAAATATGATTTGAGTGACATTTCCAGGAGAGTATGGTTGTGGTCTAATTTATTAATATCTGCCTCATCCTGATCCTCCTTCCCCTGACATAACAAAGGTGAAGCATTGCTACATTCTTACATTACCGACACTGTATGTCTTATGTCTGTATTGCATCCCATTGTGCTCAAGCAGGTGCATGTGCATCCGCATGCGTGGGATTGGAACAAAAAAAAGAGACTCACTCATAAAACCTTATCCATAGCACTAGTACTGGTGAAAAACTTCACTATTTACCTTAGCTTTATTCACTATTCAGTGAACCAAGTTTCCTAAAACATAGTTTTGATTCATGATGTTTGTTCTAACTGTTGTTTTTCCAGCCTGAAGGTTTACTGGTTAAATCTCCTCAGATTGTGACTTTAGACCCTGCAAAAAATGGTGTAGGTGAGTTTACTCTGCTAAGGTATGGAAAATCATTAAGTAATATCCTTTGTAACATTTTAATTTACTGGCCATTAATTTCATTTCATAGTATTACCAGAAATTGTAACAATGCAAATACTCCTACCACTATCCTAAACACTCCTAATTACTGAGTAAAATGAAAGCAGAATAATGAGGGTCCACCAGTTAGTGTATTGTGAGGTACAGGGTTAAGGCCCTGTTGTACACCAAAATGGACATCGACGGTAGGGAGGATAGCGAATTTGATTTTTTTTTTCATTTTGATTTTTAATTCAGTAGCACAAAAGACAAATAAAAGTATATAAAAAATACTGTATGAATTTGATGGACAAGTTTTGATAGAAAGGGGAAAAGTATTCCAAAGTGATGTCAACTGTATTTTATGCAATATTGTACAAAATAGAGTTGTATGATAATAAGGGAGATGAATATTCTTTGCTTGTCAGGTTGGACTTGAATGGACACCACAGTTAGCTGAAAAACAGTTGTTTATAGTTTGTGCGATAGAAGCTTTGAGCAAACATCTGCTCATGTCTGTACGTCCGTGTCCTCTGCACATGTTTGTGGACCACGCTTGAGGTTTTTAGCTAAGTTAAGACACTGATAGGGTGGGGCACTGGGGTATATGGTTTTCTTCTCTGTGCTTAATTTTTCCAAACAAAGAATTGAACAAAGTGCAAATCCTAGTCCGCAACAGATATAACGTGCATACTTAGCTAATTTGTCTCGTGTTTCAGTACATTTTACGCAGAGCTAGAGAGTTAAACACTGGCTATGCAGCCTCTTGGAGGATCAAAATGTAGTTCTAACTGATTGGTCACAAGGCTACTGGCTTGAAGGTCTACAGAACCTGCACCCTTGATTTTTTGATTTTACTTGGTTAATACATAATAAATTTTTGTTATTTGTTTGTAGTTAATGACCTGTTAATTAAAAAGTTAATATATCTGTTATCAAATTATTGTCAAACCTTGTGAACTCTTTCCACTTTTTAGATGGTAAACAAGTTGAAATTTTGAACAGTGGAATTCCTAACAAAGAGTTTGTTCCAAACACTCCTACTAGCACACAGATCTCTGTGACAGGTGAGCTATGTCATGGCATAGTATCTGCCTGTAATTTAAACTCTGCATTAGTATAGATTTTACTGTTGTTCTTCCTTGTTGTGGGAAATTATGACCTCACTTGTTGTGGAAATGTTTGCAGGAAAAAAGCAAAATGTGCTGAAGAACGAGATTAGTGGGAACGCTACGGTTAGTCTGATCTACCAGCCCTCAGGCTGTGGAGAGGAGAACATGATCCACATGACCATGTCTGTCATTGCAATCACATATTTGGACAAAACTAAACAGTGGGAACCCGTGGACATTGAGAAACGTTATGAAGCCCACCAACACATCTACACCGGTGGGCTCACACAAATGTATTTATTAGTACAGATAGCAGGTTTAAATCCCTTATTTGTAAGATGTGAAGCTCACTGACTTTGGTAGTTGTGTTAAGAAACACATTTTGGTAGACAGCAGTAGCACTACTTAATTTTACAGTGCTACTCAAACTGGCTTTGAGTGGACAAGATTCAGTCCACAGGTTGTGATATATTTTTTTGTTTTATTTAGGTTACCAGAATCAGCTTGCTTACCAAAAAACTGATGGATCCTTTGCTGCACATCCTGATCAACAAAGCAGCACCTGGTGAGGCATGTGAGCATGCATCATGAAGTCATAATGTTTGCACATCCTCCCTCTTAAATTCTGATTAGGTGAGGGTGGGTGTTTTTCAAATAAATAGAACTTAACTATAACACTCTCTCCTCTCCTCTCCTCTTTAAGGCTGACGGCCTATGTTATCAAGGTGTTTGCAATGGCCAACAATCTGGTGCCAGTGCCAGACAACATCTGTGATGCTGTGAAGTTTATGATTCGCGCACAGCTACCTAATGGCATGTTCAGAGAAGTTGGAACGGTGGCTCATGAAGAGATGATTGTGCGTGCACCGATTTCATTAACATCAATTCTTCATCCTGTTGCTAAACAAAAGACCATATCAAAATAAAATTTACATACCATCTTGTATGAATAAACTGAGGTTGAATACTGAAGATAGTAATGATAATGTGACACGTTTGTGTTTGTGTATGTGTAGGGTGATGTGCTAGGCACAGATTCAGATGCCTCAATGACGGCCTTCTGCCTCATTGCCATGCAGGAGTCACGCACACTGTGTGCTGCCACTGTTAAGGTGAGTACCTTACCGCCATACAATGTTTTTTTTCCAGTCAGAGATTGCTTTAAATCATGTTAGGTCTGAGAAGTCAGCATCATGATTTTAGTGTTACCACTGTCATTATCAGGGGACCAGAGAGAATCCTGCCTCTTGCCTCATTAATCATTGACTCAGTGATTGAGGGTTTTCCAAGTTCTTTAGATTCAGGCAGTACTGTTTTCTCACCTTACTGAATTAGTCACTCTAAATTTGCCACCAGTATGAATGTGAGTGTTGATGTAGAGTATGTGCTGATCCTGTCCTCACCAGAAAAACGGCTGTATAGGTTGATTGTTCAAGCTGCTTGTTACGACCCATATTTACATTTATTGTTAGACCACAATCTCTAATGGCCGTAGTAAGTATGACAACAGAGAATAAGGGAGTCAGGTAACGTGGTACAAAGAGCAACAAAGTCCATACAAGGAGGTGGTTCGGGTGGAAACATGGGTCGGACAATACAAGACTTTATCCCAGTTGAACAGGGTTTTAGTCCTGTGTGAGACCAACTCAATGTTGACTTTGAATTTAAAGTTTTAAGTTACATAATGTTATAGTAGAGGTCATGTGACCTGGGTTACTTACATTGTGTGACTTATGTAATATACTTATTTTACCATAACTATGATCTTTTCCTAATCCTAACCAAGAAGTTTTGTTGCCTAAATGTAACTAAGTATAGTTAGCCTTGTGTTTAATGTAATGTGACGAACATCACGTGACTTACGTAATGTATATAAGGCCTGGTACACCTTTCACTGGCCTGGTACTTTCCAAAAGTGGTAGGTGGTGGGGGCATACAGACATATCCAAGAACAAGGACATCTATTATAGCAGTGGTATGATGAAAATACCTTTTTACATTACAAGAGCATAACTGTTGACTTGCTCATTTTTTACATTGTACATGTTGGAGCAGTTCCAGTAGATAATATTACTGTACTTTCACTCATTTTACTGCAGTGAAATCCCTGATTTCTATTTGTTCTCCCAACACTCTTTTCCCTCCATCCTTTCTTGGTCTTTTTCTTCTGTCCAGACTCTGCCAGGCAGTATAGATAAAGCAGTGGCCTACCTGGAGAGGCGTCTGCCCAGCCTCATCAACCCATATGCAGTTACAATGACATCATATGCCCTGGCCAATGAAAACAAACTGAACCAGGAGATGCTCTTCAAGTTTGCTTCCCCAGGTTTTTTCATACAATATTCACAACTGAATAACTGAATACTGATATTAATAAAAACAACAATAACCACTATAAAATGTACAGTAGCATATAATAATGATCAGGTGATACATACCTTTAACTTCACAGTTACTGATTCAGTATATCAGTATTTATGTTTGCAGCACAGAAATGCCAACAATATTTATGATGTACTGTAAACTTGCCATTACATAGTTTGCGTACCATATATCTTGACTTGTCACAAGTACAGTGTAGAAATGCCACTATATGTCTGTGCCTTCTTCAGAGTTGTCCCACTGGCAGGTACCTAGGGGACGTGTTTATACACTGGAAGCCACAGCTTACGCTCTTCTTGCTCTGGTCAAGACCAAGGTGAGCATGTCCCACTTATCTGTATTTTTTACAGTACTGCTGACCATTTTCCAAAGAACATCACAGTTATATAGATAATTAATTATAGTACTTTTGGCAGACTTTTTTATTTATTTTAGTACAGAGTAAACAACTTGTTTGAGTAAAGTAATTCATCAGAGAGAAAAGTGCTTTAAAATGCTGTGTATTGCTTGCAAAGGTGATTTTGAAAAAAAAAAAAAAGAATAAATTGTTCCACAAATCTAAACTGGCATGGAGTATTGTATCACCATAAATTATGATAATAGCATTTCTGCTATATACTGTAACAGCTATAACAAATGTTTCCCTATTTTCAATTTGACAATTAAAAATTACAATTTTGGCTTCTATTGATGATAAAACAATTATCTGTCTCCCTCAGAATGAGCTGCCCTACCAATCTCCTGCTTCTCTCTCTCTCTCTCTCTCTCTCTCTCTCTCTCTCTCCTAAAATATCTTCACTATCCATTTTATGAGGACTGATATTGTTTTGAAATCCTACAAGAGAGATATTAGTGACACTTAAGCTGTTCAGTTCACTTTTCCATAGCCAACTAAAATAAAACACAGCCTACACCATTTTACACTGCATAAATTAGCCTAGGGGCTAGTGGACACTTTCTCTACTCATACCTTAACAATTACATATTAGTTATATTTAAACTAAACAAGGTGTTTTAAGCCCTGCTTTACCTGGTCCATGCTTGTATCCACTGTGTCCGCA
This sequence comes from Lepomis macrochirus, assembly GCA_024633595.2. NCBI lineage: Eukaryota > Metazoa > Chordata > Actinopteri > Centrarchiformes > Centrarchidae > Lepomis > Lepomis macrochirus. The sequence goes on from JALXJV020000003.1 coordinate 11,655,705, forward strand.
TCTTCTAACGTAATACCAGATTACTATATATCTAACTCTATGTTTATTTTCAATGTCTGCACAGTAAAATGGGTCGCCTATTTTGGCTAGTGGACTTTTCCTGTACTCATAGCTTAAAAAGTACATTTTCTTTATACTTATGCCAAACCAGGGTATGTTAAGTGTTGCTTTTCTTACTCACCGTTGGTTAAAGAGGTGGTATTATGCTCATTTTCAGGTTCAAAATCTTATTTAGGGGTTTTACCAGAACAGGTTTACATGGTTTAATTTAAAAAAACACCATATTTTTTGTCGCACTGCACATTGCTGCAGCTCCTCTTTTCACCCTGTGTTGAAGGCTTCGTTTTAACTGCTTTTTCACTTTGCAAACTTATTACATGCACAAAAAAGGTATATAACTTAATAAAGGAGAGGGAAAAAGCCAAAAAGCATAATACCACCTCTTTAAAGTAACTGCATTCTCCGACAGAAGTTAAATTTAATTTATGGGCAATTTCAAATTTCAGAATTGAACTTGACACGCTGAATTTTAAAAGTTCAATAAATTCATGACGTTTAAAAATTGAATTAGTAATCTTGTTAAATCATGATAATCTTAATATCGACCAAAACAGCAACTGCAATAATCAAACAGCTCTGATCTCTCTAAAGGCCTTTGAAGAAGCCAGACCTGTTGTGAGATGGTTCAACAAACAGCAGAGAGTGGGTGGAGGCTATGGATCAACTCAGGTAACATAGACCTCTCATTTTCTCTATATATCAGCCTCAAACCATTGATCACCTTTCTAAACTTTGCACTTTTTTTCTTTTCAGGCTACTATAATAGTGTACCAGGCTATAGCCGAGTACTGGGCCAGTGATAAAGGACCAGAGTATGATCTGAATGTGGACATCTTGTTGCCAGGCAGGTCAAAACCTGACAAGTACAACTTCAACAGCGACAACCACTATGCCACAAGAACATCTAAAGTGAGAACACACTCCCACCAACATAAACAAACTCACAGTGGCTCATTAATATTTTAACCTGTTCTCTTATCTCCTGTTGCTTTCTATATGTTTCTTTAGTCTTTTGCTGATCCCTATGTGTGTGTGTCTGTACGTGTGTGTGTTTATATTTAAATTCCCACAGATCAATGTTATAAACAGAAATGTGAAAGTGACTGCCACCGGCACAGGAGAAGCAACACTGACAGTAAGTTAAATATATTGCTTTATGATCAGTTATTTATTGATCTATCCTTTTTGAATCAGTAAAGAAGTAAGGCCAATTTATTATATAAATTTATATAGACTTTTTTTTTTTTACCTTGTGTGGACTTTATTTTTATTTTTAAGATGAATGCCTATATCTGTATCACTACTACCCCTACTGTCTGTATTTCTGTCTGGATATTGTGTTGTTAAGATAGAGTTTTATCCATGTGACAGATGCTGTCGCTGTATTACGCTCTGCCTAAAGAAAAGGAGGGCAACTGTAAGAAGTTTAACATGTCAGTGCAGCTCCTCCCAGGTACTTTGTCTTTATTGGTTGTTATTTTATCTGTTGGTCTGGTTGTGTTTCTTTATTTTGTATCATTATATGCTGTCTTCCCAGTCTTTTACCAAGTTTTTTTGTGAGTAGTGATTTTATGTTCAACAAATGTTTTCTTCCTCCAGAGAAAATGGATGAGGATGAGAAGATATATAAGTTGAGAATAGAGGTTTTGTAAGTACAATAAAATCATACCAACAAACACTGCAGTAAAATGGCTTTAAACAGAATATTTTCTAACTAGCCAAAACATGTCTATTTCCCCCTGGTGGCTGACTACATTATAAGTCGTAAACCCCTCCCCCTTCAAGTTAACATTTACATTTATATTTACATTTACTCATTTGGCAGACGCTTTTATCCAAAGCGACTTACATTTGAGGACCAACATACAAGCATCAACAGGGCATCAAATACAGATTTACACCTGACAATACATACTAGTAAGAGCAGCAATAAATACTAGTAAGAGCTCATAGTACATATCACATCAGTGGGTAAATACCTAGGGAAGGAAGTAATAGTTAACAAAAGTGCAATCAAAACAAAAAGTGCAATCCATACAAGATAATTGTAGGGGATAGAAGAAGAAGAGCACAGGAAGTGCATATTAGAGGTTAGGAGTTAGAGCTGTTATAAGAGGAAGTGTTCTCGGAAGAGATGAGTTTTCAAGAGCTTCTTGAAGTTAGAGAGGGACGCCCCTGCTCTGATGGCATGTGGTAGCTCGTTCCACCATCGTGGTGTCACAGATGAGAACAGCCGGGACTGGGATTGCTTTGTGTGAAGGGATGGCAGAGCCAGGCGGTGTTCGTTGGAGGAGCGTAGCAGCCGAGAAGGAACATAAGTTTGTATTATGGAGTTTTGGTAGATGGGTGCAGACCCGGTCGGTCACTCTGTATGCAAGCATAAATGACTTGGATTTGATTCTGGAGGCCACGGGGAGTCAGTGGAGGTCACTGAGTAACGGAGTGACATGAGTCCTTCTGGGCTGATCAAAAACCAGATGCGCTGCTGCGTTCTGAACCAATTGTAAGGGTTTCACCGCACAAGCTGGAAGACCTGCTAGGAGGGCATTGCAGTAGTTGAGGCGAGAGATAACCATGGCCTGTACCAGAAGCTGGGTGGCATACTGAGTGAGGTAGGGCCCGATTTTCCTTATGTTGTATAGAGCAAAGCGGCATGACCAAGAGACAGCAGCAACATGGTCTGAAAAGGACAGCTGATCATCAATCATGACACCCAAGTTTCTCACCACCTTGGTTGGAGTGATGGTTGAGGAGTCAATTTGTAGTTTGATGTTATGGTGAATAGATTGTTTGGCTGGAATGACCAAGAGTTCAGTCTTAGAGAGGTTTAGTTGAAGGTGGCAAGCCTTCATCCATGCAGATATGTCCGAGAGACAGTCTGTGATTTGCGCCGAGACGGTTGGATTGCCTGGCGGGAAGGATAGGTAGAGTTGTTTATCGTCTGCGTAGCAGTGGTAAGAGAAGCCATGCGAGCGAATGATCAGCCCCAGTGAGGTGGTGTAAATTAAGAAGAGAAGGGGCTCTAGCACTGACTTTGTCAAAGGCAGCTGATAGGTCAAGCAGGATAAGAACCAAGGATTGGGCTGCAGCTTTAGCTGACCTTAGGGTTTCTGTTACAGACAGAAGAGCCTTTTCAGTAGAGTGGGCACTCTTATAACCAGACTGATATGGTTCCAGGAGGTCATTCTGTGAGAGGAATTCTGAGACCTGTTTGAATACTGCCCGTTCAATAGTTTTGGATAAAAATGGTAGAAGAGACACTGGTCGATAGTTCTTAACTTGAATTGGGTCAAGTGAGGGCTTTTTGAGTAAGGGTGTAACCTGAGCCCTTTTGAAAGTGGTTGGGAAGATTCCTGAAACCAGAGAAGTATTTATCACATGAGTGATTGCTGGAGCCACAGTGGGAGATATGGCTTTTAGGAGATTCGTAGGAATCGGGTCCAGTGGGCATGTAGTTGGACGGCTATGGGTCAAGAGTTCTGATACTTCGCTCTTTGTGAGAGGAGTAAACGAGGAAAGTGAAGAACCACTGAACTGGGAGGGCAGAGGAAAAGATGTAGTGGGACTGCTACAATGGTTGAGTTTGAATGTTTCAGATAATTAGCTAATTATAGCCTCCACTTTGCCTGTGAAGAAGGCAGCAAAGGTATCAGCAGACAAGTTTGTGGGTGGTGGAGGTGGAGGAGGATTTAGTAGTGAAGTTAATACCAAAGTACATATGTATGTAGTAGTATTATGTACACATTTGTTTCCCCACAAATCTGTAAGTTTAGGTAGTTCTTATCACACTGATGTATGTTCACAAATTAATTTTAAGTTTGGTTTTAATTAGTTATTTGCCCTATGCCCTGCTTGTTCTGGAGAGGGATGGGTGTATGGGCCAGATCTCACTTACAGTACTACTGAGATGACTGTATCTCCAAATGACATTACCAGAACAAGATGGCAGTGCCCGTATCAGGGATATTTTGATAATCTGCAGTCTCACAGACTACACGACACATCCACTTTACTACACGATACACCCCTTTAGATAACTTTCTGAATTAACATACTTATTTTAACCCAAAGCATGATCTTTTCCAGATAGAACTACTATTTTTTCTTTCAATTTTTTTATATACTGTGACACATTCTCAGAATTGATTTCACTGGCCTACTCTACAGAGCTGGTTGTTGTTCATCACTTTGGAACAGGGTAATATACCTCAGTGCAGCAATTAGCAAGCCAGCTAGCTAACAACATCAGTAATAAGAAACAGATCATCATGATCATGTTAACAACATATTTAAATTATGTCAGCCGCTAACTGTAAACACACCAGTCATGCAGTTAGAACCATGACTCAACTTGCTATCTGGAAGATGGGGCATAGTTATGGCAGAGGTGCTCTAGGAAAAGCAAAGACACAGTTTAAGTTTAATTTCATTTTTTACCTCATCAGTGAAACAACAGTCTCACCACAATATCGTTGGAGATTTTGCTTTTGTGAACTATTTTGATTAATATTTAAAACATTTGCTTCATAGCAGTCTACAGTTGTATCACTTTTGTACAGCCCAGGGACCATTATGTCTTTTAATAGTTGATAAAGGCCTTTTTTCTGTACAGGTATAAGGACAAGGAGCGTGATGCAGCCAAGTCGGTCTTGGTTGTTGGCTTGTTAACTGGCTTCACTGTTAACACAAATGACCTAAGTTTGGTAAGATACACAAGAGCTTAAAGGTTTCTGTATATGGTTACTAAAAACAAGCTATGTTTCAATGTTTTGACACAAACATTATGGACGGTGTGTGTGTGTGTGTAGCTGTCCAAAGGACGTGCCCGCACTATTTCAAAATATAAGATGGACCATGAGTCAGAAAGAGGCTCACTCATCATCGACCTGGACAAGGTAAGACACTAGTGCTTCTTCCTGTCCCTTATGCTCTTTATTTTGTTCTTTCTTTCTTAACCTCTGCCTCATCTTTGCTTCACATCTCTCCACAGGTTTCTCACACACGGCCAGAGGAGATCAGTTTTAGGATCCATCAGAAGCTGAAAGTGGGTGTCTTGCAACCAGCTGCTGTCTTTATCTATGAACACTATGACCATCAAAACAGTGAGTCTCAAAGACATCCAGAAAAATAATGTATGCTGCCCTGTCTGACGCATCATAAGAGACCATAAGTTTTCAGCGTATATGGAAGGGTGGATAAGGATGCCCAATTTCAATGGGCAGCATATGATTTTCAAATGTCTTTGGTGTGAGAGACCTGTCTCGTTGCAGAGACACAGTGTGTGAAATTCTACCATCCAGAGAGGAAAGATGGACAGCTACTGCGGCTCTGTAGAAATGATGAATGCACATGTGCTGAAGGTAAACAGGGTGATCCAAGTCAAACTAAGGACTTAAACTAAACAACAAGCACCTGTAGGATCCTGTATATTAGAGCTACTGTCTAATTAAAGAAAAACTCAATAACATACTTACAATCTGGCATTGATACAGCTGCACTCACTCATCAACCCTTCCACACACAAACACATACAGAAATCCTCATGTCAATCCTTACAGTATTCAGCAGTTGTGTATTTACTGTGTGCCTATTGCGTATTTCCAGAGAACTGCAGTATGCAGAAGAAGGGCAACATCAGCAATGATGAGCGCACAGCTAAGGCCTGTGAGACTCAAGTGAACAGCAAAATAGATTTTGGTAAGAGTTTTTTGTGTATGCTGTTTTTTGTGAGTGAAAATTTGAGAGAATAAGTGGGCAAGGGAGCAAATGAGTTACCAGTCTGTAACTTGTCTGTCCACAGTGTACAAAGTGAGACTGGAAGAATTTACAGATGGCTTGTCCACTGACATTTACACAATGCGGATACTGGAAGTCATCAAAGAAGGTGGTTATTTATTTAAAATTGATTTGTTATTTTACATTGAATCTTGAACTATTGAAATGCCAAAACATTTGGTTTCAACAATTGCTTTCTCTAACGTTCCTTAGATGTGAGATAGCACATTTCTTTCCTTTTATTATTTAAGAAACAAACAAAAAAACCCTGAGCTCTTAGCCATGATTTGATTGGAAATATGTGACAATTTGAAAGTAAAGTTTCTAAAATGTATTTGTTGTACATCTAAGTAAGTTTTATGGAAAATTACAGTTTATTACAGTGTTGCTGTTATTATTGCATCTCTAGCCATCATCTTGTTGTGTTGCTGTGCTCCTAAAACTCAGAAATTAGTTAATAGAATGTTATCATAACTGATGGAAATGATGCTCAGAGCTACAAAAATAAAACACAGTTGTTTCCTTTCAAGTATGTTCTCTTTTTTTTCCAATATTTTAAATACAGGAAATAATGATGTGGGCCCTCTGGGTAAACTGCGAACATTCCTCAGTTATCCGCACTGCAGAGCAGCTTTAGATATGAAAACAGGCAAAAACTACCTTATCATGGGCGCATCCAAAGATATTTACAGAGACGAACGGAGTCAATCGTAAGTTTGTTGTGTCTCTGTATGTCTGGTGGGTTCGTTCTCGTAATATTGTCAGCATTTAAACCTTTACATGTTTCTCTGCTGTCTGTTGCTCAATGATATACTTTCATGCAAATCAAGCTTGTCTACCTGGTAAAGTTTAGTTTATGTGATTACTGAGTCATCAAATATTTTTTTTGTGAGGGAGAAACACAACTTTGTCTTTGATTTTGTCTATCCATTCTTTTTGATTAATTCCAACATGTTACAGAGAGATGGCCACATAAAGACCCAATGTATTTTTCACTTTTTAACTTTGCTCTCCTCAGGTATCAGTACGTAATTGCCGAGAGAACCTGGATTGAGTACTGGCCCACAGAAGCAGAGTGTCAGACTGTGCACAGATCTACCTGTTTGGGCATGGAGGACATGGTCCAACAGTACACAAGTGTTGGATGTCGGGACAAGTGAAACTGGATATAAGGATATAAAATGTTTTTATTTTATTGTATTCTGTAATGTTTTAATTACTGTTCACAAATTACAGCGTAAAATTTAGTACACATGCAGTATCAATAAAATAATGAATTGGGTACCCATACCAGGGGAAACATATAAGTATGAGGGAAGGAGATGGCAGGTTAGAAAATAAGGGGGTGAGGATTTAAGACAGGTATGTGCGCACAGTGTAATTTACCTCTAATAATAAGGGTTGTTAGTAACAAAACAGAGTAAAGAAACAGATTGCCTACTTGCCTTATTTTGTAGAAGTACAACTATTGTAAACGTGCAATATACACTGCCATTGTGCTGTCACCTATGAAAAGAGACCAGAGGCATACACTACATTAATTGATCATATTAAGAAATTTCAAACTTTATGTGGGAGAATGAATATGGATGTGAAAAGAGCATCATAAATCTGTGTCACATCAACAACTGAAGCTGTGACTGACTTCCTTGTGAAGTGGTCCTGTAAAGCTTTAGAAGAGAGCTACAAGAGATATTGTAAACATTCGCGTCTTAGATCAAGCCTACTTTTGAACTACTATTACTGTGTAGTTTTTGAGTAATCCAGTGTCAAAGTCCCTTCTAGAGAACAAGCATAAGCCAAACTTTAGACACGCCATGCAGCTGTGAATAAGCTCTACTCCCACTCCTCTTTCTTACATTCACTTTTTCAGTCCTGCAATTCTGTCAGTTTTACCTCGGATCTATCATATTGTCTAAACTGGATACTAAGAATAGTATATAGTTATTTAAATAGGAAAGAAGACAAGATGGGGTCAGATACACATATTATTCACTGATTTACTATTACACTTAATGCGTTCGCTAACACAACTGAAATCGTGTTCTCTTATCCAGCACCTTCCATGACACCTCAAAACCAAGAAATTAACTATGGAAAGGCTAGGGTGCTCCGAAATAACAGCCAGGCTTTATCACCCAAAACAATAAGCTTACAATCAGGAGAATGATCCAATAAAAGCACATTAAAAGCAAGAACTATAACTAAAACTGTACACTAACAATGTAATGTCAATTTATAATAATAATAAAGCTACAGTCCCCTTTCATGCTGATGCTTTTGTTGTTTGTTTGTCACTTTTCCAAAGTGCTTCTAAGTTTCGTGAGCCTAGAATGTTCTGGACATCACGAGTCAGATGTCTCTTGATTTAAATGTAATTATTACTCAGTATGTAAAGACATAATAACAACGGCATGAACATTGAAACTTGTGTATTGAAGCATGTGGAGCTTCTCAACCCCAAAAACGTTTGAGCATCATTAGCCATCAACTTTTGTAAAAACGCCAAATATTCTAAATCTGCACAATTGATTTCTTGCCTCAGAACTTTCTTCTTCTTGAATTGGAGAAGTCTGACAGTAATGCAGTAATTGCAGACAATGGAGGCGATACTGCCCCCTTCGCGAAAAGTGCAGTGCAATTACAAATGAACTACCAGAAATGTTCTTGAGGGGAAGATTGCTATCTCGCCCCTTAAAGAGGTGGTATTATGCTCATTTTCAGGTTCAAAATCTTATTTAGGGGTTGTACCAGAACAGGTTTACATGGTTTAATTTTCAATAAACACCATATTTTTCTCATACTGCACATTACTGCAGCTCCTCTTTTAACCCTGTGTGTTGTACGCTCCGCTCTTGAGCTACAGAGTAAAGGTGCTTTCAGACCAAACGCGAAGTGAGCGTTTTGGGGCGGTGAATGTCCGTACGTCACCGAGGCTTCAGAGCGTTGTGTGCAGAGGGCCGGGCAGAGCGGGGGATTGAAAATCTGCAGGCCAGCTGACAGCTGCTAAACTTGGGCTAGAGGAGCAGGGAGCAGCGCTCCAACCTTCAGAGAAATAAACACCCACATTCAGTCGGATTCGGTTCTGACAACTTGCAGCGAATGTACTCACGCGAGGAAAGCGCTGCGAGGCGAAAATTCGCGTTTGGTCTGAAACCGGCATAATGCATCGTACAAAATCTTTGTTGGGAGTTGCACATGCGCAGTTCCCAGGTAAGGACTACTAGCCAATCAGAAGCAGAGAAGGGCGGGTCGTAAGAAACAAGGTAGTGTCAAAGCCCTTTAAAGAGGCTCTGGGTAGTGTGATCCTAATCAAAGCCACTTCAGACTGCCACCGTAACCTAGCCGATGGTGTAAATTATTACCAGTCCACAACCACACAACATCATTGTTCCACATCTTACCATCAGGACTAAACGTTGAACTGTTGGCAGCGTTCTGACTATCTATGCTGCCTTGCTGAAAATTCTACAATAGCGCAAATCGATAGACTCGACTCTACTCGGCCCTGCTCCGTTTTCCATTGCAGATAGTATATATATGGTCCATGCTTAAAACGTTTCATTATCACTCAGAATGTAATTACAGATAAGCGAAGGTCACTTCCTAGGCCTGGAAGTGACCAATCATCTTTTCATTGCTCTATTATTATTGTGCAAGCCAAATAACCGCACGAAAACTATCTTTCATCAAAATGGCAAAAATAATATCTGGACAAGTAAAGTTGCCTTAAAAAAACTATGCCGCTGTCCAACAACACAGCGAAAACTAGAATCCACACATTCACAAATTCAACCTAATAGAAAAATTAAAGATGCACTCTTTTTCTGCCCATTTGGATAAAACCACTACTGCGTCAGAGGAGGCTTTTGAAGACATATTGTAAGCCAGGTTCAGGTGTGATGAAGAAGTTTCTGAGAATGATGAAGACATGAAGACAACATGTGAATACATCAATTCCCAACACCAAATCTGAAGTAACATCTTTTGGTCCCTTTTATGTTTCTGTTTTCTCCCTAGTTCCTGTATGCTTCCTTATTAGGTCATCTTTAGCTGGCCTTAACCAACAAATCTATCTGATGTTTATACACCAATGTTATGTCAAATTGGAATCTATCACCATACATGAGTTGTACACTAACTGTGGAGCCAGTAATTTCATGTAGGACTCAACCTTGTCAGATTCCCAGAAAACACTGATACCTGCTAGCCTGACGCCCGACCTACTGTCTCTACCTTAACAGTTTAACTGCCGTCTCCCACAGTGACCTGTGGGGTCAACTGATGTCTCCAAGCTTGACCTGTCTTACCTTTCCCTGTTTCATCAGCCCCCTAACAATATTCTTTAAAGTACAATTTATACTTCTGCGTCAAATCGACGGCATAGCCTCTGCGTAGCCCCCTACCCTACATCGTCATCTAGGCCATGCTCATTGCTCATTACATCGTCCACATCACAGAAGGCCTGACCTGGCCAGTGCACACTTTGGTGAGAAAGGCAAGGCAGAGATTGTTTCACCTCAGACACTAGAGGTAATTCCAGGTATTCCAGGTAGGAATTTCTACTCCTGCACCATTGACAGATCACTGCCTGGTATGGAAACAGTGCTGCACAGGACCCTGCAACGAGTGTTTCGTTCAGCTGAATGTATGATATGCTTTAACCTGCCAACAGGACATTTATATCAGGCGGTGAGCTGAATTTTTATATCTGCAAATCAACCACACAAGGAGAAAACATTTTGTGAATAGGGAATGAATATTGTCATAAAGTACTTTTCCCATATTAGTGTATCTACATGCTGCACAGACAGAGCTGCCTCATGATGGGGGGAAATATGGGCCTTAATAACTGCTTAGAAGAGAAGGGCACCTCACTGATCTATAAAATCGTCCCATATGCACATATGCTAATTTTATCAGTTATATGTTTATTGTGTGACCTTTATGTATTTCCAGAGAATTGCAGTATGCAGAAGAAGGAAAAAATCAGCAATGATGACCGCACAGAAAAGGCCTGTGACACCAATTTGGACAGCAAAATAGAATTTAGTGAGTGAGTGAGTGAGTGAGTGAGTGAGTGAGCGACTAATAAACTGCGACTTGTCTGTCCTCAGTGTACAAAGTGAGAGTGGAAAATTTTACAGAGGCTTTGTCCACTGACATTTACACAATGATGGTTGAGGAGGTCATCAAAGAAGGTGAGTATGTTTCTTTTAAACCTTGAAAGTTTGAACTGCCTAACATTTACCTCGCTCTGATGTTTGGTAATGTTTCCGAAACGCTTTAAAGGTAACATTCATTTTCCTCTTTCTTTTGAGGCCGCCAACTGTACATCTCTGCGAAGCCATTTCTGACTGTGAATAAATGAGAATACATTAGTAACATGTTAATATTGCACCTGTAGTTACATATAATTGTATTTAAGCATCTTGTCTCTCTTTTCCAATATTACAGCGGGTTATGATGCGTGTCAGTGGGAGCACGGGAGAGTCAAGAGTGATAGTGAGCATTCCTGTCCTTTGAAAATACTATTTGAACTTCCTGATCTTTACTTTCCATTTATATTTGTTATAGTAATATAAGAAAACAACTGTGATGCTTTTATACTGCACCTGTAATATATATAAATATATAATTCACTTTTTTCTCTTTTCTTGGATGTTAACAGAAATCTGTGATGAGGGTCCTCAGGGTAAACTACGTCTGTTCTTCAGTTATCAGCACTGCAGGCATGGAGGACCTGGTCCAGCAGTACACGATCTTTGGATGTCTGAACAAGTGAAAACTAAAAGAAACACATTTGCTGGATTGCTTTGTTTTCCATAACTCTCATGTCAAACTTTGACTGCTACGAGATACAAGTTATGCAAGTCACAATGATACATCCTGCTGAATAAAATGTGATGGTCTTTTATCTTATGGTCTGTGTCTGATATAAATTAAATTTTAAAAAAATAATGCAACATGGATATACAGTAAGAATATTTTAGCCACTTTAGCGGCATGGCTCTACAGATGGTAATGTCAACCGGTCAGTCACCACTTTGGTGCCCAGAGGATGAATCCTGCTAACTTTATTGTTCCTCTTACTTACATTTTCATCCAGTACCACCAGGTCAAATGTTTAATTTCTCCAAACTAATTGTCAAATGTTAGCATGCCAGCATGCAAACTAAGATGGTGAACATGCTGAACATCGACATGTTAGCATTCTGATTATGGGCATGTGAGCATGCCAGCGACTCTTAGTCTTGTTATGTTGAAATATTTTGTAAACTTTCCTTAAGGGGGGCAGTGAAGAATGAATATAGGTAGTAATTCATGAACCTTTTTTGAAGACTAAATAAATTTTAACTGTAATTATTGTGTGTTATTCTCCATATAAGAATGCCAGATGTGCAACTTTGAATTAAGCAATCAAACTGTATGGAGCAGTTTAAATAATACTTACAATTTGGTACTTAATGCATTGTGGGTGGTGGTAGTAACAAATTTTAATACTCTGGGCAAAAGGATTATTTTGCTGTATAAGGAGTAGATTTTGTATAGATAGTGACAACTATCTAGTATAATAAACTTTAAATTTGATTTGAAAAAGCTTGCCTGGGGCACTGAGGGTTGCAGGATCCTGAGGTGTGGAATCTGTTTAACATGTAATTATAAAAAGAAAAAGAGCATATTAATCAATCTTACAGAGCTTGGGCTAATATAGCCCCAGTTTGTGCCTCTCGTGTATTACAGTTAGGCCTACATTCGAGTTGCAAAGGTAAGCTTTGGATTATACATGGTGATCTTTAAAACACCCAGAAGGATGCTGAACAACATCAGGTGCTGTTCTGTTAAGTTATTTCCAATGAAAAATAATGGTCTTGTTCAACACATGAAAAATATCAACGCATTTTTGTATGAAAATATAAAATAATAGTAATATGAAAGATGTTTTTTTTGGTTCACATGTAACAAACACTTCAAATTTCTGGGTATGATGGATTATATTACTGGTTTGGATTAAGATACTTAGTTGCAACTTGACAGATGGGATAAAAAGTGTTTTAATGTACAGCAACAGAATAATTTTTAATCCAGGTTGTTAGAAGAGTCCTTGAGGATTCAGGATAGATTCTGGGTCGTTCAAACATCACTGTGTATATATTTTTCCCGAGAAACGGATTCTTACCTCTGTGACTACCATACACTGGACACACACTGTTATGGACAAAACATTTTCACCTGTTGATCAACAAATGAACATTGGGGGGCAGCAGCGCGCCACGATGAAGCGTGTGGACTCTCAGAAATAAAGACTGTGAAGAAGAAGAAGAAAGTGACGTACTTCCTGTAGCCCAGCCGCCGCCGGCTTCGTGTTGGTGTTCACGGACAATAAAAGAATCAAACTCTGAACTTACATCCTTCAAGACAGACAACAGCAAAACGTGTGAACAGACCCGGGAACACGGCGACAGTAACGTTACCGAGTGACGAACTCTGTTCACGTGAGAGTAAAGCTAATTAGTTTTCCAGGTGCCTGAGAAGAATAACCCGCTATGGCCAAGGTACAAGTGTTAAATGTTGCTGTGCTGGACAACCCGAGCCCATTCGGAAACCCGTTTCAGTTTGAAATAACGTTTGAATGCATGGAGGACTTGCCTGAAGGTTGGTATTGTTTTCAGCTGACGCTGATGTCAGTTATCTTGTTTGTTAGCTGTTTAATATTAGCTTTCTCTCTGGGTGCATTCTGCCAAAGTGGTAATTACAGATAGATGGTGTGCACCGTAAGTGATATATAAGCACGGTGTTTTATTTGATGCTGTGCCACTGGAAATGGGATGTTTGATTTGACAAGTTGTTAAAAATTGGCGCTGGCGCGTTTGTGCTCAGCGTCCCGCCTCCTGCCTGCGGTGATTGGTTTGCTAAAGTTCTTTGGATTTTTTTTTCCCGAGAAGCTTATTGGTTGATCACGTGATGTTACTGTAGCAACAGACAGGCTCAACGACTTGCCGCGAACCGCGCGGAGAGACAACCAGGAAGCACCAGCATTTACTGGGAAATTACTTTTGGTGACATTACCTGTGCAGCTGTGTTCAGTGGAAGTATTAGTGCCACCAGCCTGTGTTATGATTGTAGGGCATTTCTTAAGGTGATTAGCATTGTTGTTTGTTTAGCATCAAATTAAACTTTGAGTTTAATAGTTTTTAGAGATGCAGTGACATGACATCACTGTCAATTAAGTATTAAAACAGCTGTCATGGTGATGTAGTTCTTACGAGAGGCAAGATTGAGTAGCTGATTTGTCCTTGCATTTGAACAAAGACTTAAAGTGTAGATTTGCTTTGTAATCAGCCATTATAGGTGGGAAAATATAGGATATCAAAATCAGCTTAAAAAATATGAGTGAATTTGTAGTACTACCGCAGACATGGACATAACGTTGCATTTTTCACCTATGCTGGAAAACTGAACCCTTTTCCCTGGCTAGATACTGTTTTCTCTCCTGATACAGAGTCCAACGTCTGAACTGATATTGATTCCCAATGCGTCACCAGTTACCTATTTTTATTCTATTTGATGGTTATATCACACACACACACACACAGGTCTGAATGGAGAATCGAGCATTGGTATTAAACTGAAGATGTTCTGAAAATACATTCAAAATTATTTTGAATGTATTTCAAAATGTCTCTATTTTCTGTTTTTATTTATGTAAAAAAAAAAAAAAAAAAAAAAGACTGCTGCCTTTCTTCCCAGCACAGTGTTGAGAGATAAAGCTAATGCTAAATTAAATCTCTGTGTGTTTTGTCAGATCTGGAGTGGAAGATCATCTATGTGGGTTCAGCTGAGAGCGAGGAATACGACCAGGTTCTGGACTCTGTTCTTGTTGGCCCGGTACCGGCTGGTAGACACATGTTTGTTTTTCAGGTAAGTAAGCTATGAAACAGCTAGACCACAGAACTCAATGATTCTAGACTAAAAATCAAAGAAATACAGATAAATGTATTTGATTTCCCAGGTGTGGTCCTTCATTTTGGTTGGTGCTACATTAATAGTGTGATTCCTGTGGTTTACTTTGATCGAGGGCTGCACAATTAAGCAAATATTATTGAAATTGAAATATGGCCAAGTGCAATATCCAAATAACTGAAGCAGCAATTTTATGATGTGTGACAAAATAGCATTATAATGAAGTGCTGCTGAGATGACCCATCTTGCAAATCCTGTTCTCCATATGTAAGAAAATATTGGTACATACCCCACCAGACATCATTATGATTAAAATATTTTTTCAGTTAAAATGAAAATTGTGAAGCAAAAATTATCATTTCCTCTGAACTATGAAGTGGTCCTTGAAGACACAGGTGAGGATTTGCGTGTTGTGCATGTTACCCAACTTAAGCCATGTTATCCTACTGCTGAAGAAGTTGACCAGGAACAGCGTCAGCGAGTCCTGAAAATCCTAGAGGAGGACAGTGACGCCCCCCCCCCCCTTCGCCTTCTATCTTTTGAGCAGTGTGTTTTATTTTATGTTGGATTACCATTTGTTTGAGGTGCGCAACAACTTTATTTTTGGACAGTTTTCTTGTTTTTGATGACACTAAACCTGAAGCTTTTGTTTTTGTTTTTTACTGAACTGAAAATGAACTGAACTAAGCTGAACTGAACTGTTTTTGTATTTGAACTGCACTGCTTTGTTGAATGAAAATGAACTGAACCCAGAGTGAGAAATTTGAGTTGTGGTTATTGGTTTGTGGTACGCCTTTGTTAATATACGTTGCCTTTGTTGCATGTCATAATTGAGTTGTGGTTTTCATTTTTTTACTGGTTGCATTCATTGTGACATATTGTGGGTACAAAACAACATTCCGTGTAAAAACAAAAATATCTTGCGTGTCAGGAGAGAAACCTGACTGGCACCCCAAAATAAACCCTTAAGTCAATCTGTCACAAAACGAATCATGAATCATATCGCAAATCGTAATAACTGTCAAAATATGTTAATTTTTTTTTAAACATCGCATGCAGCCCTACTTTGATCTAATTTCTTCCTCTTTGTGTTTCTGTGTTTCCCCCTCAGGCTGATGCTCCTAACACCGGGCTGATTCCAGAGAGTGATGCTGTAGGAGTAACTGTAGCCCTTATAACCTGCACCTACCGTGGACAGGAGTTTATTCGCATCGGCTACTATGTCAACAATGAGTACACAGACCCTGAACTGCGGGAAAACCCACCTCTCAAACCAGATTACTCACAGGTAACGCACACACACTCAGAGATGACCGTTATTAATTTCTGTCATCATAGAAGTGTAAGGGACCAGCTCTCAACAATCTGTAATTATTGGACTGGATGACAGAAAAGATCTTGGTTTCTTATTTTCATGTTTAAATTACTGTACCTTACTTTAATACCTGAGTAGCAGACAGCTTAAACACTTGGTGTAGGACATGGGCCACCACTGAAAAAAGGTCTGTTTTAAATATACACTGTTTTCTACTGCCATCTGGTGCTCTGTACTAGATGTTACAGGCAACAGTAGCATCAAGAAAGAAGCACAACAAATTGTTGAGTTTTTACATATAATTCAGTTTTCTTTTTATAGTTATTTCTCATTATTCTAAAAGTGGTATCAGGTATGTAGGTGCATTTAATCATCTGAGCAGTGGTATCAGCAAAATCTAAATGAGCATGAGGAGGCTGCTTAGTGAAATGGTGTGGGAATGTTGATGCAGAGATCATTATTCAGTTAATTGATGGACCTTTTTTTTTTGTCTAATAAATTGTTGCAATTATTTATCGACAACAAATACCACATATTCACTAGTTCTAGCTTCACAAATGTGAGAATGTTCAGCTTTTCTCTTGTTTGTGTCATTGAATATGTTTTTGGTTTTACACTGTTGGTCAGACAAAATCAGCAATTTGAAGATGATTTTCGAATTTGAAATTGTAATGGGCATTATGCACTATTTTTCATGACATTTCAAAGATTTGACAGATATTGGGTTAAAAAATAGGTTGATAATGAAAAAGTATCACCAGTTGCAACCCTATTCTTTTCGATAAATGCTCAGTGCATTGATAAAGTGTGATAACACAACAGAGGAATGAAGGCCCTCCAAAATCCCACCTCCATCTAAACTGCCACACTCAGGCTTTGTTCGCTCAAAACTCATGGAATGTAAAAATGTTTTTTCCAGGCCCTGGGAAAGTATTGTTTAAAAAAAAATCCCAAAAGTTTTGGGAAAGTTATGGAAATAAGTTCATGCCAAAGTAAACACTTGTGACATCAGTGTTTCTCCACTGGGAATTGCCCACGTGAGAGCAGCCTCCGTCAGACCGACTTATACTGTGTGTTCAGCATACAGAAGCTATCAACTAATCTATTCAATAGGGGAAATTCACAATACATGTATTGCAACAATGCTTTTATTGTGAACTAATAAATAGTATTATAGTATTTTAAAATCCTACTGTTGCATTTTATTCATACACCACATGATTACACACTGATGATAAAATGTGCTTAAATTGTAAATACAGAATTCAGGAAAGTTTTAATTTTAAATGATTGATTAGTCATTAGCCTATAAAGTGCAAAATGTTTGACATTTCAAACATAGGAGAAGCAGCAGTAACCAACCACGCCAAAGGAAACAAACACCTGCGTGCAAAGTAACTTCAACTCCAGTCACTATTCTTCAACCCAGGCACTGCAGCGAGGATACCCAGTGCAAAGAGTGAAAGTAATATTGGCACTGAAGGTGGCTAATTCACATTATAATTACAAATTGTGCAAACGCAAGCCTGCTCTTCCTCTTCTGTTCAGTCATAAAAATTTTCAGTCATGGAAATTCATTGGTCAAAATGTGTATGAAACCTGCAAACCTGAATTTTTATAAATTAAGGAGTTAATAAAGGAATGTCTTATCTTAAAGTCTCAAGTTTCTAGTCTGTATCATAAGCCTTGTCCACGCAGTCTAAAAAGCTGAAACACGATACTGAGGTATTCTGTTTATCTTCTACGCCAGGCGTGAGCAGTATGCCACTTATCAAAGTTAAAAATGTTGTTTGTCAAGAGGGGATCATTCAAAAGTTGTGTAATGTCGTCTGACTTTGTCCCTGCTTCTTGTTAAATGTCCTGTGGAGAAGCTTTTTGAAATCAGAGAGAAAATGATCCATGTGATGCCATCAAGCTCAGTTTGGGCTGTTTGTAAAGCCTGAGTTACAAACAGAAAGCATGGAGTTTACCAGGTGGGTAGGGTCTGATGAGAAGAGGCCATTTAGCTCCAAAATGGAAACTTAATCTATATTTGGGAATAAAAACGACAGTCTAACTTGACCACCCCCGCTTTCCTTTGGAGAGCATAAACAGCATAAACATAAACAAACAAAAATTTCTGACATTTCACCAATGTTGTTTTCATTCTCTCAGCTCCAGAGGAATATTTTGGCCTCCAACCCCCGTGTCACCCGCTTCCATATCAACTGGGAGGGCTTGGCAGACAAGATGGAGGACAGCGAGAACGTTGACCCGTCCCCCAACATCAGCTGCATGCTCCCTCCGTCCTGCGCCCCAGGAAAGATGCCACCTATTGGACTGATCCCGGACAACTCCATGGACTGCATGTAGGAATCATCAGATTAGGAAAATGGACAAAAAGCTCAACCACATCGCAGACACATGTTTGGACAAGGAGGCCACTCATGTATCTACATAACATGTGGACATTAACAGGAAGCAAGGACATTATTTTTATACAGAATACACATATGGGATGGATCTTGAATTGTTCTTTCTTGTTCACGCTCTCTTTCAAATCATACACACAGATGTGCACAACCAACATTGCCTTATTTGACCATGAATCTGTCTTGGATGATGTTGAAGCTGAGCCAGAGAAAGTTTGAGTCATCAGGGCGGGGTGATCTCAAGACAGGACCACCATATCCTCACAGCCCTGAGACTTGCAAGTCATGCTCTTACACTGGTGTTGACCTGTTTGGTACCCATACTGTGCTGTTCATTTTGTCCTCTTGAGCACAGATCAAAGCTATGGGCAGTGCTCCGTATGTCTGTATAGATGTAGCACAAGCTGCTAATAGTAAAGCATTTCATTGTTCTGAAGGTTTTTCTCATCTTACGAGAATTTGTAGCATCTGCAGTACCTGTGGGGGGGAAAAAAAATGAGTCATGTTCAGGGGCCTGTTGCATGAAGTAGCTTTACTTGCTGTTAGCCGGATAGCTTATGCAAAGCACAACCTTGTAGTTGCAAATTTTACCCTTGAGTTATCCAGATAACTCAGTAAACCAGCTTCTTCAAACAGGCCTCAGTGTTACATGAATGTTACATGAAATGTCCATCTTTAATTATGCACAAAATATCTAGTTAAAGGAGAAACAGGTGCCATAGTGCAGTCAAGTTGTTTGGATGATTTAAGCATACTGTAAATAATGTTCCCCCAGCGCTTATGTTGTCTTCAAGATGAGAAGATATATTTTCTTTTTGTACTTACTATATATTCTCTGCCTCTGTATTTGTAACAACAGGGATGGGGTTAATAAAGTTTGTTTTGTGGACCTTGTGCTGCTTTCTGGTAATCGCCACATCGTACTTACACAGCTGCTTTCCACCTTGACTAGTGAGGAAGGAAGCACAGCAACAGCAGCCAGACTCAGCATTGGCCCACGTTTTCCCCTCCCCACTCTGTCTCCTTTTTTTTCTTTTTTCCATTTTCATTCATAAAATGCAGGGGCAACATGCCGCCATTTTCACTCCAGCCTCATGTTGCTTGGCAACTGCAGCAGAAAAAGGAGGGAGACTGTCTGCTCTCACCCATTTTATCTCTTCTTGTTGGAGGGACTGACCCCTCCGTCCGTCCATCTGTTACCTCTGTCTGCTTCTCGCATGTCTGCGCTGTTTAGCAAGACTGACAAATGTGGTTATAATAGCTAGACGCCCTAAAAACAAAAGCGTTTATATACAGTCCATATGTGGATTCATCAGCCCAGCCCTGCCTGTAGTAGTGTTCACATGAGTAGTCAATGGAAAGGAAATTAATCAAAATATTAAGCCATTCTCAAGGAAAAATGCCAAAGATTTGCTGGTTCCAGCTTCTCAAGTGTGAGGCTTTGCTGCTTTTCTGTTTTTATATTAAATTTACATTGATATGAATTGTATTAGGTACACCTGTTCAATTGGCTGATTAGCTATTTGTGTTAGACAGTCACATAACAGCAACTCAATGCATGTAGACATGGTCAAGACAACTTGTTGAAGTTCAAGCCAAGCATCAGAATGGAGAAGATAGAGGATTTTGGTGACTTTGGTTCTTGGTGACAGACAGGCTAGTCTGAGTATTTCAGAAACTGATTTTCTACTGGGATTTTCATGCACAACCACCTCCAGGGTTTACAGAGAATGGTCTGAAAAAGAAAATATCCAGTGAGCGGCAGTTGTGTGGATGACAATGCCTTGTTGATGTCAGAGGAGAATTAGCAGACTGGTTCGAGATGACAACAGTAACTCATCTGCAACAACTGCATGATGCTAACATGTCAATATGGACCAAAGTCTCTGAGGAATGTTTCCAACACATTGTTAAAAGTATGCCGCCAAGAATTAAGGCAGTTCTAAAGGCAAAAGGGGGTCCAACCCAGTACTAGCAAGGTGTACCTAAAACAGTGAGTGTGTGTGTATAGATCGATAGATGCACGGAGATGTCATATAGGGCTCATTATCTAACAGTGTAGTTTATAATACAGCTGGGGTCGTTTGGGCACCTTTTACATAATAGTAGCTGGCTGTAGAGCCCTAATATGTCAGTCCCTGCAGTAGCTAAAGGGATCTCCTATTTATAGCTTGGCTGTTTGTTTAATGGCCATGGGTCCTTTTTTTCAACACAAGAACTTAAATTAATATTGAAATTATATGTTCATGGGAAACTGGGCCTTTTAGAGGATCCTGATAAGAAGCGAGCCTGCAGGTACGCCATGTGCGGGGCTTGGTTGATTGTGACTGTAAAGGTCGTTGTCACACAGACGGTCTCTGGCTCTGCGTGTTTTCACCGATTGTAAAACGATTATTTTATTTCCTGTGATTCATTTCCCACTAGATAAACTCTTCCCTCCACGCGCGGCTGTCTGCGGTCTGTTTAGAAGTCCTGCCAGCCAGACCGCGCCGCGCGTGCGTTACATTTTGACCAACATTTCTAAAAATAGCTCGCGGTTGACGTCACTTAGCCAAACGTGTAACAGTCGCTTGGCGGCAGTGAGGGGGTGAAGGAGGGCTGGGGGGGGTACTTGTCAACCGCTGCAGACAACCAATAGATATCCTCGCATTCACCGAGATTCCCACGGTTCGGCCGCGCCAAGCCAATGGAGGCGAGAAACCGGAGAAAGTGGGCGCGTAAGTCGTCGGGAGGAAAATAATCGGTGACGTTCCCATCGCTTGGTTTTTGTAGGGCGGCGGGACGCTGCCGTTTTAGATGGATTGCAACGGGCCAATCAGAGCGCTCCGTGGGACAGCGCCGCAGAGAGATGGTCAATCCGTAGCGTCGCTCCAGCTGTCAATCAAACCAAGTCCTGGCGAGTAGGCGGGACGTTCGCTCGACAGTAGTTCCGTCATCTCGCTCGTCTCCGAGGCTACAGGGGGCCAATGTTGATTTGGGCGAACACCCGTCGTTGTCGGACCCTGCCGAGGTTTTATTTTTAAAAGCTGGGTTCGGTACCGAAAAGGGGCAGGTTTTCGATTGAGAATATTGCATCCCCGCTGTCGCTATCGCTGTTTTTTGGGCTGGGGGAGAGGTGGGGAGCCGGGGGGGCCTCGCTCGGAGGGGGCTGCAAGGAGGGATAGGAGAAGACTCTATCCTCCGCGTTCAGGCCATCCGCGCCGCGGTCGGCCTGGTTGTCCAGTGAAGCCCCAGTGACCGAGATACCACAACGAAAGCTCCCCGTGGATTTAAGCTCGATATCGGTCGCCGGTTTTTGACCGTGGAGGGAGAGAGCCCGCTGCACTACCCCGTCTCGCCGTGGCACCGCATCAGCAGCTGTCAGGTTAATAAAGATCAAGACCTCGGAGTTAACGCTTGGTAACTGTTACAACTGGATTTAGGAAATACCGCTCAGCCCTAATCGAGCTAAGACCGGCTTGAGGAGGCTGCAGGGCGGCCAGCAAGCCACGGATCGCCCGTTGACAAGTTGTCATCATGGGCAACGCGCCCACGGCCAGGAAGGGCAGTGAGATGGAAAGCGGTGGGTACCGTCGCCAGTACACATCACTCCTGAGCAGCACCTGCTCGGTTACTGCCACCTGAAATGATCAGAGACGATGTGATCCAGCAGGCAGTGTTAGCTTTACATAACAAGCCATATACTGTTAATTAGAGGCCTGGTCCTGCTTTCCAATTCATTAATATCCACTCGTACTAACAGGTCCCCCCTGCAAACGAATTAGCTTGTGCCATGCAAGCTCCAAGCACCTAACGTTAAACGTGATGCATTATGATGCAGGAGCATCACATATAGCTACATGTAGATTAAAGAGGTATCATCCTGCAAATCAGGCTCAGAAGTACTGTTCTGGACATGTGTTATTTGATCTTAGTGGATGCTAAGGTAAGATGAAGCAAGATGCAGCTCTGTCTCCATGAGCTGCAAAACAGCCAATAGCAACTGTTAAGATGCAAGCATCGTGGCATAATGACTGTGCTGAAATATCGGCAATATCACAACGATCTGTGTCAGTTATTTCCCCAAACACTCTTGGCCTGTTGCTTCACTCCTTTGGAGAGAGATGCTACTGAGACTGTGGGGGTGAGCTGAATCTAATCCATGTTAGTACTATTTTGTTTAGTAAACCCAAAAGTCAGCAGCCTTGGCAGTGCAGGTCTGAGTCTGTCTGCTGTGCTGTAAGTCCAGTGAAAGGTTGTCATACTATGTCATACTCAAGCCAGTCTGGGTATTGGCTGGCTTGGCTGCCAGATACCACACACATGCTATATTGTATGTGTATGTGTGTGTGTGTGTGTGTGTGTGTGTGTGTGTGTTTGTGCTGCAACCATTCATTCACCCGGATATTCTTTTCAACAAACAACTTAAAAAGGCAACAGAGATGATTAAAACAGTGGATGAGATATGGATTAAGAAGCTCTCAAGTGTTACATTCATACAACACATGTCACATACTCTTCACTGAGCGGCTTTTCTTGTGTAGATGAGGCTTTGGTGCCTTGCTCAAGAGCTAGTAGTTACTAGTTCGCTTACCTAAAACCATATTTTTACAGCATGATATATAACCCTTGACCTGTTGGAGGGAATTAGGCAATTTTTAATTCCAAGCCTAAGCATGAACCTGTGCTTTATACTCTATATTATGTCCTGAACATGAACAAAGTTTAAATTATTATTTGTTTGGTTATATTCAAGTTTACTTAACTTATTTTGGTTTCTCCTTAAAAGGGGTACTCCAGTAGTTTGTTATTGCACTTCCATAAAGTTGGGAAACTCATACTAGACAGTTAAGAATGGCAAAAATCGATGCAGCAGAGGTTTTCTGACTTTTAGTTCCTGGTATGAGAGTTTTAAAAAAAAAAAAAATTGGATCCTACAATTCCCATAATGCAACTTATTAGCATCTTTCATTAGACCATCACTTTATGTTGAATGCCCTCATCTTCTTAACTCTACACTCCCAGTTTGTTTTTCTGTCAACATTGTAAATTTCAGAACAAAATACAAGAGTTTTCGTAGCTTACAAGTATTCTCCATGAAAAGTAAACATACCTCTTATGTGTAAAATCATTGAAGCACCCCTTCAAGATTATTCTGGATGAAGTATGTAGAGCATAGAGCATCAGCACAGCTGGTGTTATTGAGGCTCATTCCTCTGCCTTCGTTTCCAGTGGACTTAAAAATTGACAGACTGAACAACACGTCCTTGCAAACTTTGACATACTGACAATGTTTTCTTATTCGGGGCGTCTGTGTTAGTTGCCAGTGATTTTAAGATAACACAAAACAAATTTTAATCTCCAACAGTATAACTGAGTTTGTCCCAGTAAGCTGAGGTGCATACCATGCAACTATCTTGTTTGAAACCAACTTGGCACCAGTTTTCATGTCATCCTCATCTCATTTCTAGTTTTCCCCCTTCTATGCTGGTTATCTATCAATGTCCAGAAATGCTCAAACATGGGAAATACTGCATTTAAAACAAATATTCTTAAAATGTAAGTGAGATGTCAAGAGGTTTAACTGGCCTATATTTCTTTAAAAAAAACAGGCTCTCTGCAATTGATTTCAGAAAACGTAGGAGGCATGTTACTACTTCTTTTTCAGTTTCTTTTGGTTTACACACACACACACACATACACCCACCACTAAAGCTGTTCTTGTGTTTTTGTCATCTACAGTCAAGGAGTTCCTTGCTAAAGCCAAAGAGGACTTTCTCAAGAAGTGGGAGAACCCCGCACAGGTCAGTGTTTAGATGTGCGTTCATCCAACAAGAGTGGAAAGGGACAAATTTTTTTCTCCATTGTGATCAGCTTTTGTTTTTGTGTGAATACAAGCAGTAGTTTTTCAATCAAGTCAAGATATCATGATGTTATTATCATGTTGTGTTTTTTGGTTTCACAAATCCAGTTAAGTTATTGATTTAAAGCAAATTAGAATGTTTTTTGTTTTTTTTTCATTTGTGAAAAGTTGTGTTGAATGTGATTGAAAGCACTGACATTTAATTGATTATTTAACATGTGTTTTTATATACCTTCACATATCACAATATGAATATTGTGTAGACATTTTACCAAAAATATTCATATTAATAATATTATGGTATTGATTTCAAATGTATCATCCAGCCCCGAAAATATGATGAAAAAGTTGGACATGCTGTATGCTGCCATGCAAAAAAGCTTTCAGACCTAATAACACGACATATGTGACAGACAGAATATAATTTAATCAGTATAATCTTTCATTGTATATCTAACATTCTGTCTGACCCAGTTAGCTCTGAAAAAAAATAACACTTGACATATGACGTGTGCTTATTAATATATACTTTGTGTTATGATGTCTTGCCAAACAGTGGATCTCTTCACAAATCTGATGCTATTGTGATAAAATCTTTTTTCAGCAAAGATGCATGAATAAAATTTCAGTCCTTTTCCTAAACAAATCTAAATATCTTAATAGATAAATTAAGTGCTGATTGGTTCGTGATTCATATGAATTAAATCAAACAATTATTGATGATACATTGAGGAAAATTATATTGCGAAAATTATCATTATTGTTTTATTGCCTTGTCTTATTTGCATAATACAAATGGGATCTATAGGAATATTTTGTACAGTGTATGTACATTATATCTAATATGCACATTTACTATGTATTGCAGACTGTAAACACATTATCATAAAGCTTTTATACCATGTTTCATAATTATATACTCTGATAACTATGTTGAATGCACATATACTGGACAGTACCACACATGTCCACCCTTTTATTTGCTTGCCTGTATAAAAACATACATAATTTACAATGAGTAGTCAGTGTGAGCATAGTACACATTAGAAAAATATTTTTAAAATCCCTTTCCAGTCCACAAACCTCACTATCCCATTTTCACAATAATCAGCTAACCCTTTTTTGTTTTGTCCGCTCAGAACACTGCTGGCCTGGAGCAGTTTGAGAGGTTGAAAACCCTGGGCACGGGCTCGTTTGGCCGTGTGATGCTGGTGAGGCACAGAGAAACGGGACAGCATTATGCCATGAAGATCCTCAACAAGCAGAAGGTCAGTCAGGGTCGGAGGTCAGGAGGGTCACAGAGGGACAGAGGCTGTTTAAAATGTGTCTGTCATTTAAGGACACTCCCCGAATCCTACAGGCTGGTCAGAGAAAATCTGGAAATGTCATTGATGTGAACATTGTGCTCACAAGGCTCCAGGCATTCATGGGGGGAAAGGCCCGGGGCTCTCTTTGTGTACAGGTGCAAGCCTTTTTTTTGTTTGTTTGTTTGAACCACTTTGATCCTGCTTGTGCTGAAGCAGGCGTCGGTGGAGTGGCAGAGCTGAGGTTATCTTTATGCAGATCGCATTCAGTAGGGTAATTTTGGCACCCAATTTGGAATAAAATTGTGCCTGCAGTTCTGCCCGCTCTGATTCCCCTCCTTTTGACATAATATTTATAAGTAGATGTTTTTATAGGTAAAATAAGCAGATAAGAACGTCTGCTTTTGGCAGTACTGTGTATTGAGTGTGTATTGAACTGGTCACTGAATTGCTGGTAGGTGTCAATGTGAGTGTGAATGCTGTGTGAAATATTTTTAAGTATTGTAAATATCTGCCCTATATGTTATCTCCAGATAGTCAAGTATCTAATGTGATGACTTACATCTGCAGCAGTGTTTTAAATAAAAAGTGCCAGGTGGACATCACCAGAACGAAAACCTAACTGAAGCATTCTTTAAAAGATACATTATTTCGATACTTACAATAAATGTAATGCTAATGCTGTACACTGCTATTGCAATACAATTGGGAGAAAACTGGGGTATTGAGACAGGTATAAAGTGCATTGTCATACTTAAGTTTTTATAAAATGAAAAAAAAACATTTTTATTTTTCCAATGTTATATGAATTATTTGTTTATTTATTTACTTTTTAAACTGAAATAAAACAGAATTATTACACACATTGAGATTTAATTGTATGTATATGTCATTATTTAAGGATGTCATTATTTAACTGCCTCTAAGAAAATCACATATTTTAAGACAAATTGATCAGGGGTACTTCAAACATTTTTTTAGTACTATGGCCTTTTGGCCATCTTAGTTGGCTTTTCCTATCTAATCCAAAACTTATTTCTGAGTCTGAAGAAGTACAGCGAAACAGCATCTATTAATATTGGATGGGGAAAAAGTTTTAATTCTTAATCCAATGTGTCAGACCAGGGGCCGTTGACTATTAATGCACATGTTAAAGAGATACAACAATAGTTTTTTTTATTGATACATGATTTAAAATTTGCATTCCTTTTTTACATGACCATCATTACACACCATATAAACTCTGTCTTTCTTTGCCTTTCAGGTAGTGAAGCTCAAGCAGATAGAGCACACTCTCAATGAGAAGAGGATTCTTCAGGCTGTCAGCTTTCCTTTTCTGGTGCGGTTAGAGTACTCGTTCAAGGTATGGAGCATTTTAGAAGCTGTGAGTGTGTTAGTATACTCGCCTGTGTGTGGTGGTCCATTGAAAAACCAAATAAATGTTTCACCGAAGCACACCCAGTTGTCTTATAGCCTGTGAGCAGTTAAGCATCTGCCTATCATTAGCAGAAACGCATAGTGCTTGGCTGTCATTCAGCAAAACAAGTTCTGGCTGATGATATGGCCGTCTTCGAGTGTGGCTGTTCAGATGAGTTATAAACACTTTTGCCTTTGTCACAGTCAGAAGTCAAGAGTTAGTTTCTTGCCTAACATGACCTGTACAGTCTAGGTCATTCAATTGTATTCAGAGATGGGCTGTATTTCTCTTACTTGTGTTTGAAAAACATATTTCAATTACTTTAAAGTGTTTGTAATTGGTATTTGACAGGGCTGGAAGATCCAAATGGCATTTGAAACAAAATTCTTTAAAGTGGAGTAATTTTATATTTTCAAAATACTTTGCTTATGATTCAAAAACAATAATAAATAACAGCAGGTCAAAACATAGTATATGGTTGAGCCGTGTATGAAACCTGCACGGTTATGAACTGATCAAGCCCTTTTGCTTGATTTACCACAACACCCTCTTCAGCTCTGTTTGAGAGGCTGTTCTAATCTGCAGGAATAATACTCCATGCGGACAGGAGGCTTTAAAGTTGAACTCCGGGCAATTTTTAAGTTAATCTTGATCGTTATACCTTTGTTAGTACTGTCAATAGAAAAAAAAACGAACCGGATTGGTGCTTGCAGCACGGAGCTGCTACAGCTAATGGCCAGAGCTCCCAGGTAGCTAAAACGGCAGTTATAGGGGCATATAGATAAAGAGTGTCTTTGTGCCTCTTAACAGACACAAAATGCAAGTAAAATGTCTGTCCAACATGAACAGGGCTCTTACATGACAACAAGATGTGTTTAGCAACTTAGCCATTGTTTAAATTCACCTAAATAGTGTTTTAGACGGCTAGCTGCAGTCTCGCACTGAAGTTTCGTGGGAACTCAGTTGTTGCCGGAAAAAGGTAAATAGCATCAGAGTTGCTCACAAGTGAAGAAGAAATGGTTTGCGTGTGAGCCGTTCCGAATTGTGGCAACAGAATGCGAATATACAAGAACTTAAAGGTGTGCCCAAATGGAAGGATAAAGTTTACATTACCTTTACATTACCTCCACAGTGGTTGCTCCCCTCTTCGTCCACGGAATGACATTTTTCTTCAACCGGCCCCGCTGTGTTGGGTCTGTGTGACGTTAATCATCCTTGTCAAAGTGTTCGCTGCAAATGCGGCAATTTTTAGCGCGTAGTACTTGTATGGGAGTTTGCACATCAAGTTGAAGTACAACTAGCCACAACTGCAGAATCTCGAGGTCATGGAAAGGAAGACGATGAAAATTTAAGTTCTTGTATTTTCGCATTCTGTTGCCACAATTCAGAACTGCAAAAACGCAAACCATTTCTTCTTCACTTGTGACAAACTCCGATCATCACTCTTCACACACTACGCTCCTCTCACCTGCACACTGCTATTTACCTTTTTCCGGCAACAACTGAGTTTCCACGGGACTACAGCAGGTGAATTTAAACAATGGCTAAGTTGCTAAACGCATCTTGTTGTCATTTAAGAGCCCTGTTCATGTTGGACAGACATTTTAATTACATTTTGTGTCTGTTAAGAGGCACAAAGACACTCTTTATCTATATGCCCCTATAACTGCCGTTTTAGCTACCTGGGAGCTCTGGGCATTAGCTGTAGCAGCTCTGTGTTGCAAGCACCAATCCGGTTTTTCTATAGACAGAACTCATAAAGGTATAACGATCAAGATTAACTTAAAAATTGCCCGGAGTTCTCCTTTAAACACCAGAAATATCTGAAGTGAGTTTGTTGTTCTTAAATGCAATTAGATATCAGATGGTTGGGTCTCAGCATCCATGTCTGCTTTGGACGGAGAGCAAGTTTCTATAGACTGTACAAGACTATTTTCAGTATTTAGAGACAGGAGTATTGAACTTAATGTTCTTTTTTTCTTGCATTATAAAATCTGAATGTTCCCATTTTGTGCAAATTCAGAATGGTCCAAGGTTACAAATGTGTTTTCATGTGTATCCTGATAATACATGTATTATCACGTTCTCTATAACGCTTAACTGGACCAATATCTTTAAAAAGAGTGTCCCCCTGATGGCTGACGACTGTAGCTGTCTATTTGTATGTAAGATTTGTTTATTTTATTTCATTTTTAGGTACTATGGTAAATGACTGCCTTTTTTATAGACCCAAACACTGCATGTGAAGTTTAACCCTCTCTAACTTTGTGTGGAGTCAAATATTATTTACTCAAAGAAAAAAAAGAGCTGGCTTAGGCCATAAAGTAAAAAATGGTGGTGTTTCAGTTGAAGAACTTCCAAAACTGTGACTCAAAATGTGAGAGAATTGTTTAATTTTGATATTTACAAAATCAAAACAGATTATTAACGTTCTCACCTTACTCCAGTCTACATTAGGGAACAAATAAATAGTGTAGACATTTATCTAAAACGTTTTTCTTTCTTCTGGTGAAAGACCACTTCCAAGTATTTAACGTGATCAGCAACAGAACCTCTTATCACAACACAGGCCTACTGTTTGTTTTTATAAAAAATCTTTAGTCTTGTTAACATTTAAGTTAAATTCCTGAAGCAATAATCAGTTCAATTTACTGATCTCATCCTATTTATCACTTCCACCATCACTGACAATTAATCCCATTAAGGGCTTGTCATCTGCAAATATAGAGTGAAATGAGCTTGGTCTACCACATGCTCAGTGACCACATTTTCTCTCTTCTTCAGCATTTTCAGCACCCAGCTTTGTCTGCGGCTGCTTGTACTTGTACAGACTAACCCAGCTGATGGCCGCACTCCAATTAAGGCCTTATTCGGGTTAAGCTGTTTAGATGCACCTTGGATGTCCGTGGATTGAATATCCTCGATGCCTCAAATAAACCTATTAACAGAATATTCCTGTCCACGTGCCTCTTCCTGCACACAGATGGAAGAGTCAACAACAATCACACATTAACTCATGTTACTTAAACATATCTGACAGTAAGTTGTGTTTGCAGATGTCAGCCAAGGAGCAGGTTGAGAATGAGATCCTCCATTATATTTATAAAGCCAGTGTTATTTAGCTCTGTTAAAGGGTCTGAAGGACATACAATTTGCAAACCAGGTTTTGAAAATATACAATGCCTAAATCATTGTTTAATAGACACAGTTACAGGCACCTTTTCATCGGAGCCTTTATATGGTAGTAACTGAAAAGCCAGTGGATTCATTTGTATTGACCCCACAAAATACTGTTTTCATGTTGTCTGGTTGCCCACCCTGTTTGTGGATCAATACGTGTGTTTGTGTGTGTGTATGTGTGTGTGTGTGTGTGTGTGTGTGTGTGTCTGACTGAGTGTCACTAACAGGTCCTCTGTCTTCCCTTCCCCAGGACAACACTAACCTCTACATGGTGATGGAATATGTACCGGGTGGAGAGATGTTCTCCCATCTACGGAGAATTGGCAGATTTAGGTTAGTGTCTGTATGCAGTGGTTTACATGAAGTTTACAGCCAGAAGCATTTTATAGGCACACACAGAGGTAAAATGTGGAGCAGCTCTGCTCTCCCCTCTTCTACACAGCTCTGTTCTCTTCAGCTCGACTTATTTAGCTTTGTTCATCTCCGTTCCGCTCTGTGCAGTACACTCCACTGAACTGCTCTCTTTCTGTCTGTTTCCCCGTGTTTGTGTGTATGCGTGTGTGTTATACAGTGAGCCTCACGCTCGGTTCTACGCTGCTCAGATCGTGCTGACCTTTGAGTACCTGCACGCTTTGGACCTGATCTACAGAGACCTGAAACCTGAAAACTTGCTCATAGACCAACAGGGCTACATACAGGTAAATAACACCAGATCCAGTTATATATAAAAGATGATCATAAAATACTCCCTCAAAAGATTGTTGGCTAACTACAATTTACTTCTGTATATATAAATTCCTGCATGTATTCATAGAATAAATAGGCCTAAATGAACCTTTATACATCAGTGATGCTGAGGAATGCCAGCTTCTCTTGAGATGTCTCAGTGGCTGTAGATGTAGGATGCAAACTGGCCCATTTCTTTGTATTTACTGGGAGTGCGCCACACCCCTGTCTGGCTGTTTATCGCTTTTTACATGGATGAAATACACAGATAAAACTTTATATGTGAGGCACGCTAACTTTGTATTTGCTGCTAGTTCAGTGCACCACACCACCTGAGTCAGCTCGTACTTGGTCAAAACAGTCTAACATGTAGTAACTTAGAGTAGATGAGAAATTTTATATAAGATTTGGGACATTGTAAAAATTGTTTTATTGTGTGGGGAGGGGGTTTCCATGTCACTTAAAAGTTAATTGAGTTACCTGGATATGATTTTGGCTGTCATTTAATGGGGCCCTATGAAATCCCTTATTAATAAATCTAATTTTTACTGCCTTTTTGTCAATGGGCTCTAACCTCACTTAGAAAGGACGCATCCACTCGTTTTCTTTGTTGCTTGGAACCATTCTGCTTTTAATGTGAAGGTGTCAGGATGTAGCCCTGTGTGCGCTCCCTCCTGAGCCTCTCTCCACCTCCAGCGACAACACAGCTTCTAACAAAATTCAGTCCGCTAAAATCATAAAACAACCAGCTCCCAACAAAACACAGACTCCAACATGAACGCCACATAAGAACAAAAACAATAATAAAGGTTTATGTGCTGAAGCCCATCAGACCAAACGAGAATCAAACAATGTCGGATGAAAAAACACAGTCAACATTAAGAAAGGCTGGAGTCACAGAGAGAGTCACGTTAGCTCACCCGCTAATGCTGAGCAGTTGATAATGTTATGCGGTGTGGGCTCGCTGCGCTGTATGAAAGGTGTTGATCCGCCTCTGAGCCGGGAACATTGAAGTAATATAGTCTGAACATGTCTGGAGAAAAGCCACAGCCTGCATGCCAGTGTTTCCACATTCATTGTGGGATTTCTGTATAGAAGCGGTTGTGGTTCGGGTTATGCTCGCTCATGAGTTCAAGCGAGAACGTGAGCGTACGAGCACATGCCTGGTTGCAATCTTAAAACCACACCGCTAGTGGCCGCTGAAAACTCCATATCGCCCCTTAACAGTCATTATAGAATCATAACGATGCAATGACAAAACCTACACAGTAGAGTCCATGGGGATCAAACAGTTTTAAAAGGTGGAGCTCTGTTTCACCGTAATACTAGCTGCATGCAGTTTTGCAGTGCATTGTATGATATAATGGACAGTTTTCTATCCCATCTAGCTTATTCGATTTTTTCACTTCCAAACATGAGTTTGAGGCCAACCAGACTTTTTAATACCTATTTGCTTTAGTTGTGCTATCATGTGGATTCGGTCATCATACAGTGTCGTCATAACCAACAGGAATGAGGAAGATTATTAAAAAACAGAACATTTAGGACTGTATTGGTGAATGTTTATAAAGATGGGAGTCCCAAAAATAGTATAAAGAGATGTTTGCCCCACCCCTTAATCTGTGACGTCACACAGACATGGAAGTGTCTGGAAATTATCAACAATGACCAAGAGCTAACTATATATACATATTTAAGTCCAATAACGGTGGCAATGTGAATTTGCACTTACCTGTCTGTATTTTCTAAGTGGCACGTTGACGGTTTTTAGCACAGATTCTGCTGCCCTCTAGTGGTTCACAGTGAAATAACAGCTGGTAAAACATTCCTTTGCTGCCACAAGATCTTTTTCTCCCTCCCTTTGCCTCTGTCCATTGTCTCTGTCCCTCCTTCCTTCTGCCGGGCACTCTGAGAGTGTGTGTGCGTATTTCTCTTTTGTCTCTTTCTCATTGTTTGTCATTGCTTTCTCTTTTCCTCTCTCAGGTGACAGATTTTGGCTTCGCCAAACGTGTAAAGGGCCGGACCTGGACACTGTGTGGCACCCCAGAATATCTAGCCCCAGAGATTATTCTCAGCAAGGTGAGCCACAATGTCAGCTGTGTTTCGTTTCAAAATGACATATTCTGAATTAAACAAACAATGATATCAACTTGTTGCACAAAGATTAACCACGTTACAACAATTACAATGTTAATTTGATTTGGCACAATTGTATCACATGCCTGCAGTTATTGCAGAAATATTGATTCCAAAGTTAAAGCGTTTTTTATGGTCCTATCAGCCTGAGGAAATGTTCTAGGCATGTTGATGTTGGTCACTTGGAGTTTTTCAAAAGATCTTTTTTAAGGAGCATATATAGAGCACTCACAACTCAGATGTTTCTTAAAGAAGGCATATTATGCGAAATGCACTTTTTAAGTGTCTTTTTAACATGTGTCCCCTGTGTCCAAAGATTATGAGAAAAAAACATCTCTCTTTTTCTCCTGCTCAGTCTTTCCAGTAAATGTGTGCAAACATGCCATTATAATTTGGCTCCCTTCATGATGTCATGGAGGGATCTGTATAGCATATAACCTCTCACAGCCCCGTCCACTGAACATGTACTGAATACACTGCTCTCAGCTCCACCGTCCAACACAACACCAAGCTGTCATTCCATTGCTGAAAGTGCTTTTACGGTTATGAAGGAAAGGTTTTCCCTGGTTTTCCCTCTGATGTCCTTTGACTGCTCTGCCTCAACTGTCTTTACCTGTTGCCAACGCTACAGTAACCACTAGCTACTGCTAACTGTAGCTGCTGTTATCAGCTGGCTCTGCCTGAACTGGGCGCTCTCAATGGTCCAAAGCACCTAATGTTAGAGGTGTAAAAACTAACACACCAAGCTTCCAGTCTGGGCAGTCAGCTAAAAAGACAGCTAGCTGTATGGCTAACTGAGCTAACTAGTTAGCCACAGCTACCGTTAGCAGTAGTTAGCAGCTAAAGTAACTGCTAACAACAAGTAAACCTATCTGTCCAACAGGAAGCTCTGTAAATCACTTAAAGTTGAGGCACAGTAAGCGAAGCACATCAGAGGGAAAAACAGAAAATACTTTCTCCATGAAATCTGATCCAGTTTAACCAAAATCTGTAAATACAGTTTTAAAGTTGTGTTTTGTACAGTTATCAGTGATGCCTATCACATAGCCAGACCTTTCACCCCTCAGCAGGCATCCCGAAGTTGGCCAGTCTGAAGAAAGTGGGCTTTCAGGGAGTGTGGTCTTAAAGAGACAGGAGCTAATACAGAGTGTTAGGACTGAAGGTGAATAGAGGTGCTGAAGCAATCCACAGTATGAGAAAATAATGTGTTTTTTGAACATTAAAGCATGTCAACATTCTCTAGTAGACAATTAGCATAATACGAGCCCTTTAAAACAAGAAGTGAATTCCTAAGTTAATGTGGCCTGAAACCAGGGGCTGCAAGGTTGGACTAGCTAGCCTACACTGCAGCAATCAAAGACAAATCCTGCTCTTCTTTTTGATCAGAAATGTGCCATTTTCTTCCTGAGAATATGCTATATCGGATTTTCTTTTATGCTTTTTAAATACAACATGTGACAACAAACATCATGACATTTTTATTGATAGACAGCTTTTCGTTTTTCTGTAAGGTCCTGGGATGGTTCTCATCTTTAGTATAATATCCCAATGACTACTTCATTACTGTCAGTGACCTGGTACATGCAGAGATCTATCTTTTCCCTCTGAACCTTTATATGGGATGCGGCAACTATGTTGGAAAAATACGATGCAGTAAACTGAAGTCTAGGATGAAGTTCAATAAAGCTATAGGAATATAAGAATATTTTCAAAACAAGAAACAAACACTTCAAATTTGATCTTAATTATCTGCCTATAATACTCTTTCTTTTTCTGGCCACCCCATTGCTCCTTCATTATATCCACCAGGGGTATAACAAGGCAGTAGACTGGTGGGCGCTGGGCGTACTCGTATATGAGATGGCAGCCGGGTACCCACCTTTCTTTGCTGACCAACCCATTCAGATCTATGAAAAGATCGTTTCAGGGAAGGTGAGTCTGACTCTCTGATTACCTCTTTGTGCTACATTCAGTCTCGATTTTTAACATTTGCTGCTTTTAGCTAGACTCAGTACTCACCCCTCATCCCTACTCCCTGACTTTTTTCTGCTGCTTTATTGTGGAAAAGTATTTTATTAAGTTACAGTATAGCTCTATTTTGGGACTAAGCAAGAAGTTGTAATTACTCCCCAATGGTCTTTTTAAAATTTTGGTCAAGCATGTACACTCTCAAGGCTGATATTTAACATATAATGATAGAATGATGATTTCAATTCATAAAGAGGTGGTATTGTGCTTTTTGGCTTTTTCCCTCTCCTTTATTGAGTTATATACCTTTTTGTTCATGTAATATGTAATATGTTTGCAAAGTGAAAAAGCCCAAAGTCCAGCTCAAAGGGAGTTCCCATCTCCCACAGAAAACTCTGCTCTGAACCACTTGAAAACAGCTCATTTCTAGTCCAGCCACTTCCCTTTCATCCTTGTGAGGTCACAGGGATGAAAGCAAAATGTCCATCATATAATGCTCGCCAAGCGACTACTCTGACACGCCCTCAAAAACACCGGTGGAAAAACACTGAGTGCAGCACACACCTCTCCTCTCCCTTCCAAACACTAGCTACCCTCCAGACAGTCAGTGGACATAAAGTTGTTACTGTGATGTAGAAACAGAGCTCAGTTAAAACTTTATGGATGAAAGATTCATTACAGACTGATAACTCACCACTCTGAAACTCTTGCTCCAGTCAAGCTGGTTGGCAACATGTACAGCTGAAACAAAGCTGTGTTTGCTTCTCACTGACCCGCCCTTCTCTGCTTCTGATTGGCTAGTAGTCCTTAACTAGGAACTGCGCATGTGCAATCCACAACAAAGATCACATAGAGACAAGATGTATCAGTCCTTAGCTAAAACGAAGCCTTCAACAGAGGGTGAAAAGAGGAGCTGCAGCAATGTGCAATGAAAAAAATGATGGTGATTTTTGAAAATTAAACCATGTAAACCTGTTCTGGTACAACTGCTAAATAAGATTTTGAACCTGAAAATGAGCATAATACCACCTCTTTAAGAAAAGTCAGTTCACCACCTGAATTCAGGTGCAGCCGGTCAGCTGCTTCTGTTTTCTGTCCTAACAATATGCTTGCTAATACTAACACTTTCTCTGCTGCATGTCAGCAGTGCACAGATGTATGGCAAAACACAGATGTGCTGGTTGTTAATGATAACACACACCTACACACACACATATACAACAGGTGCCCTTTGCACAGCTCTCCCCTCCGTCCTTTGCTGCTCCAGGCAATCGCTTATGTTGCATTTTCCAAGCCAGACCACCTCTGTGTCTTTCTTTGTCATTGCAATGCCCTGTCATAATGCATATTTATGTTACATCCATCTTATAAAGCCCATTTCCTAAATGAGGTTTATAAGATTTAGAAAGTTTTTTTTGGCAACACCTTTGGTGATAAGCAGTGATGTTTATCCTTTTTCCTTTTCGTAAATCTTTTTACAGTCAGGGTTGATGCTTCTATTTTCTTTGAATTTTCTGTTGGTCAAGTTGGAGTTTCTCTTCAGCCATGTTGAATTTCACTAGTCATACTACCACATGGGGCAGTAGTGGCCTAGAGGTTAAGAAGTTGTCTTGGATGCTGGGTTTGATCCTTTGACCAGTAGTATAAATCTGAGTGGGAAAAGTGACTGAGGAGTCACTCCCTCATTACCACCACAGAGGTTGCCTTGGGTGTAACAGAGCGAGTGTCAACAGGGCATCCCTGAAAAAGAGAGTATTGCTCTCAGCCAAACCTCCCCGCTTCACTAAAGGTTAAAAACAATGTCCTTTGTGCCAGAGGACAGCAGGAGCATAAAAATAGATATTTATTTGAATGTGACTTTTTTTTCAGCACACTTTGCATTTTTTCCAACATTTTTCATTTTATTTTTTGACGAGTTTAAGGGAAGTGAAGCATTAGTTACTTACTCTTTCTATACAGATATAATGAAATAGTGAGGGATTTACGACAAACATCCAGTCAAATTGCTGCATCTGAAAACTTTATTGCTGCTTCATTCTTCTTCTTGTCTTCTGTCTCAGGTGCGTTTCCCATCTCACTTCAGTTCAGACCTGAAGGACCTCCTGAGGAACCTGCTACAGGTGACGGCAAAAAGCCCAGTCATTCTGATGTTAAGATTACGTTTACTTTGCTGCGTGTTCTGAATTCATTATAACGGAAAGGTGAGGAAAATGTGTTTGGTATTCTGCTCAGGTGGATCTCACAAAACGCTACGGCAACCTCAAGAACGGTGTCAACGACATCAAGGGACACAAGTGGTTTGCAACCACTGACTGGATTGCCATCTACCAGAAAAAGGTAAGTGTGTCTGCGTGTGTATATTGTGTAGATGCATGATCTCCCCATTGTAAACATATCTTCTCAACTGTTGTTTTTAATTATCTTTAGGTGGAAGCTCCCTTCGTCCCAAAGTTCAAAGGACCGGGCGACACCAGCAACTTTGACGACTACGAAGAGGAGGAGATCCGCGTCTCCTTCACTGAGAAATGTGCCAAGGAGTTTGCAGAGTTCTAGAGTTAGAGAGCGAGAGAGGAAGAAAGAAGGAAGTAGGGAGAGTCAAAGGTAGGCTGGTCAAGTGGGAGACGTAAGGAGAGAGTACTGTCTCCTGTCCAATCACAAGCACCAGCTACAAAAAGAGGGAAAATGGGATAGAGAAGGGAAAAAAGAGCAAGGAGACTGATAACCAGCAGTGTTGCCTTTTCTGTTGTATTTTATTTATTATTCTGTCTTATTTATGGATCCCTTTATAATGAACGTGTGCTTCATGGGTGATTCATGGGTGTTGGGAACCCCCCACTTATTCTCACCCAAGATCTTCCCTGCTCTTTTCATTTTTCATTCATCATTTAGTCACTTTCGGGCCACATCATAGAGCAGTCTGCAGTCTGTTGGTCATTACATGAAGCCCGTTGAGTCGTACAAACTGAGGTCTCAATCTGCACAAAAAGTCTCTTAAATTTAAACTGAACAACTGGCTAACTTGCTCTCTCCCTGGTGAACAGAAGGAGCATTAAAGTGAATCACACATTAGCACTTAAATAACTTTTATGTTTTGCAGTCTCGACTTCAGTTTTCCTTAAATATATTTACTGTTTCATATCAGAGACAGCATAAATTGAGTCACTGGCATGATTGGCCAAAATAACAAAGTGGTGCGTTGTGTGTTTAAACAGATGACACTTAAGGGGGAAAAGTCAGTTAAGTTTACAGCTAAGTAACTCCATCTACACTTCTTGTCCTTGTTAGCATAGCCAGGCTTCGTGCATATCTACAACACTCAATTTTTAAATGTTCCTAGATATTAGTGGCTCCAGTGATATCATGTCATGCCAACAAACAGTGTGGATAAGGGAATGGAAATATCTCAGTTTTAATGGTGTCTTGAATGAACACCATAACATAATGGTATCTCAGGTTTGAACATATCACTTAATAGACATTTATTATCAGCATAAAGCAGTAGGATTAGCATGTAACGACAACGTGTGAGATACTTGCTTACGATATAGATTTGGGAATTTAAAGTTCTGGTTAGCACTAAGAGGAACATAAGGGAATATTAAGACGTTTGGTTAGCGTATTCCACAGTTTCCCATTCCAGAAGATTTGGTTTGGCAACTCTGGACAACTCCAGCTAAAAGAGACCATCTGAGGCAGACTACCTCAAACTGCCTCTGGCTGGCAGTCACCAGAGCACTTTGACCAGTCATTGAGGGCGGTCTGCATAGCGTGCTTGGTGGTCTTTTATAGAAACCTGTGTCTATGTGTTCATCTCCCTAGAACCCGGGCCTCTCCTCTTATCACTGGCAAAGTTGGATCACACTCCATGTGACAGTCTTACATGTGACAGGAACTCTATTCCCATCTCTGTGATGCACAGTTTTTGTTTAATGTAGTTTTTTCATGTGGTGATGATGTAAAGATGGCGGCCCCTCCATTGAACAAGGAAAAGGTAGAGAACCTAGAGTAGTACTGAGAAGTGACACAAATTATCATAGTGGTATACAGGCTGCCTATATAAAGTACACAACACCTTGGGCACTGAATACCTCCCTAGCTACTGTGCTATGCTGGCAAATTTAAGCAATGCACAAAATGGTGGTTATTATAGGACTGAGTAATTTCGATTGTATCAATTAGAACAAAGTGACACTAGTGTTTCAAACATTCAAATGCCGTCTTCATAGCTGTATTTTACTGTGCCACGATAATGATTGTGATATTGTGATTTGATTCATACAGGCGCTCCCTTTTTCTTATTTCAGATATGGGAAAATACAACAAGTCTTTTTTTCAGAATAACACATTTGTACAATCATATCAGTCACGTGGAATTATATTTAAAATGACCTGTACCATCGAGGAATTTTCAAGGTGGGCTAAATGATCTGTTTCAGATCACTTTTAGGTCTATGTAGCCCAGTGTCCATGGCCAGGCCCCCTATTAACCCACCCCACCCTCCCACTCTCTGTAAGTTGTGAACAGTATCACTATGCTGGAATATTACATGGCCCCAGGTTTACTGTGTGGTAATTTAATTTAAACACAAATTAATTTAGGGATATGCAGCATGTAAGCACAGTATCAACTGAATTAATGAAGGTCTTAAAGGGCCACTCCAGTGATTCAGTATTGCACTTCCATAAAACTTGCAAGAGACTCGCAGCCTCTGCTGAATAATATGCCGTGTTCACGTCATATGGGATGGATGGAGATGAGGAAGATTCCCATGTTAACGACTTGCGAACATCTGACAACTCAAGAAGGCTGTACGATAACTGAGTTGACTTCATACAGCTGTTTTAGGGTTTAAAATACTGTGTATTTACAAAATTACATTATATTCATTACATTTGGGTTTAATTACACTGAAGGACGTAAGGCATCCTTGTTTGCTTGGTTTTCAGGCACTTTTGTATTATTAAATGCCATGTCTGATATGTTGGAAGCTTTCAGGAAAGAAAAAAAGATATATATCCCTTTCATGTTCAGTGCTCAGAATTCATTTGTTTCTTGTTGACAGAGGTGAAACAGCAGAAAATCTCAACATTTCATTGATCAACCTGAAGTCAAAATAATATTGGCAGATAGATGGTGGCAAGAGCTGCAAGGTGGATACAGTCCTACTTGTGGATATCAGCTGGCTTATTTACCAACCTTTTATTATTATTATTATTATTATTATTATTATTATTATTATTATTATTATTATTATGTCATTGTTGTAAACCACTTGTTGAGACTTCACATTCGCTGTATTTCCTCCATGTCAGGTTTAATGTTGACTATACGATCATGGACACAATGTTTGAAGTTATAATACAATATTATTCTGTGTCTCCTCGATGTTTTTTGCAGTGATACAACTTCCTCTCGATGCAGGCACAATGCTGGTACATACTGTCGCACTTTTTAGGGAAATGAGACCCCAATGTAAACCATACCCCCGCCACACACACACACAAACAGACACGCATACGCAAACACACTGCAAAGGGAAGCGTCTAAAGTCACGAGAGCAGTGAGATAAAAACACGAAGTGTAATATTTTGCAACATGAGTATCATTCCAATAAAGTTTTACTTGTAAAATTCTACTGGACGTGTGTGTATGTGCTTCCTGGATGTGTGTTCAGTTGACAGTTCAGCTGCTGCGAGTTTAGGAACGAGTGATGACGAAATATTTGAAATGTTCTCGGTGGTGGAGTGTTGAAGCCTAGAGGTCAGACATCCATCACTGCCGCCTGGTGCGGAATGGAGTCGTCATCCTCCCATCTGTTGACCGGCCGGCTCCATCTGATTCGCCATAGCCTAACCATTAAAAACAGGACACCTAAAAACTCAAGCGCCTCCTAGCCTCGTTGTTCGGACGATGCTTTGGTCTTTCTTTGTGTTAACATCGAGTATTACAAACTGTGCGTTTAGCCGGACGAGACTGCGAACAAAGAACACAGCTCAGATACGCTTAAAGCCAGCCAATTCCACCTTAAATGCCATTTGCGTCTGTCGTTGCGATCTAGGCGCCATCTTCGGTCCACCTTAAGCGCACAATGTGGCCAACGAACGCAAGCGTACCAGCCAGGCTTCCGTCCTCATTCTCCAGCCGGGGATCGCACTCTGGCTTCCCAGCGTTGACACAGCGTCACTAGTGAAACAACAGAGGGGGGAAAAGACGCACTCGGGCCAAACCCCATCCGCACCAGTAGGAGAAGATGTCCGAGCCCAATAAGTACCGGGAGTGGATCCTGGAAACAATCGACTCTCTCCGCTCCAGGAAAGCCCGTCCGGATCTGGAGAGGATTTGTCGAATGGTCCGGAGACGACACGGGTCAGACCCGGACCGAACCAGGACAGAACTGGAAAAACTGATTCAAGAGCAGACGGTGCTCAAAGTTAGCTACAAGGGGTCCATCTCGTACCGAAACGCGGCGAAGGTGCAGAGGAAAAGCAGAAAGAAGAGTGAGTTCACGGCTGCTGCTGCTGCTGCTGCTGCTGCCAGCAGCGGCGCGGAGGCAGCGAGGGAGCGGACCAAACACGACCATCTGAACAACAACGGCGACAGTGCGCACAGCTTCAGCGACCAGGAGGAGGGAGAGGAGGACTCGGAGCCCAGCCCAGATCCCCACACCCAAACATCAGCCAGCACCAGCGACAAGAAGCTAAAGCCTGCCTCCAGCCCCAGTAGCGGAAACGGGTGCCTCAGCTGTGGCGCAACAACGGGCTGCGATGTCGGGAGCGGCTGTACGGAGGAGAAAGCAAGTGCACCGAGAGGCAAGGGATTAGGACAGCAGGGAGCGGGGCACTGCCCGCCGCCCGGTGTCGGCCAAAGAAAAAGCACACACGACGGCGGTGATGCCAGCAGGATAACACCGAGCAAAGCCGATGCAGTTCGCGGAGGGAAAGAGCCGGGTTTGCCCGGGGCTGACTCCCTGAACAAAACTTGCTCAGGGAGCGTCAGCAACCTCCCTCAACAACAGAGACAGAAGCAGGCTGTGCCCCTCAAGCCCAAACTTCGAGTCGGAGGAGGGGGCTCCAAAACAGCGGGGAACAACGCCAACTCCGACTTGGGCGACAGATTGTTGGCTTCTGTTCGCAGCCTGTCCGAGAGGAGCCTCCGTGGGGGCTCCGCAGCCGCGACCAGAGGCCACATGAAGCCGCTCGGGCTGAAGGAGATTTTGGGCTATCTGAGCAGCCAGGACCGGCTGTCGGAGGAGAAGCTGACCCGAGGCAAAGTCAAAGTGGTCATGGAGAGAGAGGTGGCGAGGGGCAGGCTGCGCAGGACCCGCTGCGGGAACATTACTCTTCCTCTGAGGGGGATGGTGGTGGAGGAGCCGAAGCCGAAGAATGCGTCCGCTGACAGACTTGTGAAGAGCGCACTGCAGGACAAGCACGCTGGCGAAAAGGTGAGCCCTGCTAACTTAATATTGCCAACACGTCCCGTTTGTACCGGACCCGCTGAGCACCGCTGGCATGATGGCTTGCTGATAAATTAATGATCACCGATTAAAACCGCACACACGGCATGGCAGCACGCGCTCAGCTCAGCTTCCCTGGCCAAATAGGGTTTGTTTCCATGTTTTCAATTAATAAAGTGTTTGATGAGATTCCCCACATTTGGGCGGATGAATTGTTGTGTTACTAATTCAGCGGGATGCGACCGTGCCTGTGCTGCATTTGTCCTCTATAGCCTCGGTAAAATGTGTGTCTGTGTGTGTCTGTGTGTGTGTGTAGCTCGGCTTCCTGCACAAAAGGTGCGGGTGACATACGGGAGCAGACAGCTCCGGAGCGGCTTCCCCGTGCGCACCATAAAGAGCGTCTGTGCACAGTTTCTGGTTCCGTCGCCACATCACTACTCGGGCTCATTAACATTTCATTTCGCTCTCAGGAACTTTCGCTGTGCGGTACAGAGCGCGGGGTGTCTGGGCCTGCCGCGCAGTAGGCGGTGTCTCTAAACTTGAGACGTGCCGCTGCCGCTCTCCTGCGCGCGCTGGTACGCCGCGCAGGCCGGGCTGTCGAGCATCACGTTTGTTCATATAGCCTCTTGCAAAGTGTGTGTGTGTGTGTGTGTGTGTGTGTGTGTGTGTGTTGTGGCGCGCGTTTCTAACCCCGCAGTTTTGTTTCCCTCGCTATCCCCGCATCTCTCCCGTCTCGTGCTTCATTAAATCCTTTGTATCATTTCTGACAGC
Source organism: Lepomis macrochirus (assembly GCA_024633595.2). NCBI lineage: Eukaryota > Metazoa > Chordata > Actinopteri > Centrarchiformes > Centrarchidae > Lepomis > Lepomis macrochirus. Next base: position 11,699,028 of record JALXJV020000003.1, read on the forward strand.
TCACTCTCCTCCCTCTCGTTCTCCATCGTGGGTGCAGACTTGAGTAGGCTACAGTAGGCGGTTATCGTTATTTCTGATAGGCCTATCTGTGTATGTGTGTGTGTGTGTGTGTGTGTTTGTGTCTCCAAGTGGGAGGTGTGTTTTTTTTATACTCTTTCTGCCCCGAAGCGCAGCAGACCTAATGTGATGTTTAACGCTGAAATCAGGTACAATGAGCCAAGCCTGCAGCGAGAACTTAGATTCAAACTCAGATGTTGCCCTCTCATCCCAGAGGATGTGCTTTTTCTCCACTTTACTCCCCCGTTTAATGCCGACATTTTATTAAATAGTCTACAACTTTATATGTCATTGCAGCCGCCGTCCCCCTCTGTCCAGGAGAACGAGCCAATGGAAGCAGCCTGTGGTGAAGAAGAGGAACGGGAAGTGAATGAGGAAGAGGAGGAGGATCATCCCCAGCGCTCTGATGAGGAGGGAGGACTATCCCCGGTAACCATGACGACCGAACCAGAGCTCATTGAGAAAACCACTGAAGATGCTGAGATCCAGACAGCATCAAAGCAGCAGAGCCCCCCGCAGCAGCAGCAGCAGCAGCAGCAGCAGCACACGGTGGCAAAGGTGTGTGCGTGCGTAAACGTGAGCGTGCATGTATGTGCGTCGGCTCTAATCATCACTGCTAACCTTCCTCTGCTAATCAGAACTATCATAAACTTCTGCTTCACCTACAAGCACTTACTGGTTATTTTATTTTTATTTTCCTGATTTTAAATCGAAAAGTTTTTACTTTTGTAACTTTTTGATTATAACTAATATTAAAAAATTTCCCTCTTTATTTGTAGTAAATAAATATTACTTTTACTGTCATTTCTGGGATTTTTTTGCACTTTTTTGTAACTCCGTTTTTAAACAATTACTGTGTAAATAAAAAAAGTGTGATTACTTTCACAGTAAATATTATTAACCATGCATTGTGATTACTACTACTAATGATAATAACAACATTAAATACTAGTTTGTTTGTTTTTTCTCATCCCTCTTTTCATCTGGGTGTGACTGCTGGTCTCTCAGCGATGTCCGGGCCTGACCCCCTCACCAGGACGCCTTGCCCACCTGTTCAGGGAGCTTCCCTGTCACAATGTGACAGTGCACACTTGGAGGAGATAGCTGTCGTCCCTGATCAGCAGCATATGGAGGCACAAGTGAGTGCAAGCATGTGCATCTGTCCTGTTTTATTGTTGGATGATGGTAAAGCCCCCAAAATATACTTAAAACATGCCCGACATCCCAATTCATTGCAATGATTGATACAGTGATCCTTTACCTTATTAAAAGTATTAATAGCAAAAAAATAAATTATTTTCAGTCAAATGTACCTCAGTATCAAAAGTAAAAAAATATATATTATGTTATACTATATACTACTATATTGTTGGATTATTATTACTGAGCATTTTAATGTCCAGGCAGTGCTGACTTTAAGTACTTTATTTAATTGAAATGAATCAATAACAATATAAAGAACTATTTAACTTAAAGGTAAATACTTGAATTTGTACTAAAGTACATTAAGTAACATTTTTAAGGTAATTGAAAGTGAGTGTAGAGAGACATATTTGGTTTAAATGTCATGATTTTTCAAGTTCTTCTATTATAGGTTTTCAATACATCATAACATTTTCAGTAGAGCCCAAACATATGGGAATTTTTAGACTGATAACGATTTTGATATTTGAGGATTTTAAAATACAGAATTTTAAATACTGTATATCAGCCGATATTCTTTTTTTTTTCTGCAGATAATACCGGCGAGCCTAATAATAGGTTGATTTTTCAGTCCTTATTTTTTGCCCACTTGCAGTGGCTTTAATGTGTCAGGGGGTTCAGCATGTGGTAGGAGCAAACACACACCATGCCTGAGCCACATTCAAAACTAGGTAGTGCTGTGCAATTAATCAAATTTTAATCACAATTTCGATTTTGGCTTCCAACAGTTATAAAAACAATTCAATCGAATTAAAACGATAATTGTAATGCATGCTGTTTCGCAATGACACTCATTTTGTCTTGTGTTATAAATCCAGCGCACCCTTTCACTTGCTTGCTTAGTTAGCATATGGCTAATTTACACTGCATAAATTAGCCTAGCCGCGAGAGGACTTTTCCTCTAGCCTACTCATAGCTTAACAATTAACATATTTATACTATTAAACCAGATATCGGAAGCCTTGCTTTACCTAGTCCGTGCTTGTAAACATTCACCCCATCCGCATCTTTTAACATACAGATTTTTACTTATTCCCACCCTTGGTTTAAGTCTCCCAACAGAACACCACGGTTGAATTTCAGCATTATGTAGCGTAATGAGTTGTCGTCAACACACACACTTACACACACACACACACACACACACACACACACACACACACACACACACACACACACACACACACACTCACAGCGGCCAATTCACCCCACAAAGCAGTCAACCTGAGTAAACACTGTGCTGCTGTCATCTTCTTGTGCTCTAAGATGCTATTTACTGTTAATATTCAGTATCTATTTCTTATTTCATGGGCTGTTTAAGATAATGCATAATAATGTAAAGAAATGAAACATTCAGTTTCAATAAATGCATATTTTTTAAGTCAATCAGTAATCATGTTAATATTATTGATCTCAATTATGACCAAAATAATTGTGATTATGATTTTTGCCATAATCGAGCAGCCTTATCTATAGGCACAGAATGGGTTGTGAATGTTTGAACTGCACGTCAGTGAGCTCAAAAGTGTTGAACACAGTATTTTAAAGATTTGATAAATACACTGGTGGTTTATGACATTGTGTGTGTTGTGGTGGGGGACTCTTCAAATCGAACTGTGCAGTGACTTTTATTCACTTTCATTCTCAAATATTGGTTTTGCCATATTGCCAGATGTTAATACACACCTGTGACTCATCCTACACACAGTTTACAAAATATTTTATGCTGTTCTGAACCTCTGATGTATTGTGCACACACTGATCATCTCTGGCCGCAGCAACAGCAGTTGGAGAAGAATCGGTTGTTAGAATGAGCAGTGATGTAAACTGTAGGTACAATGAACAGACAAAGACACACTGTATGGTGTGTCCAAACATTTAAACTCCTAAAAGATGAAAGAACATAATTTGTTATGTTTTGTTATTTTGAAAATAATTTCTGTGAGGCAGGGCGTGGTAACGTGCTGCATGTTTTGCGGTACAGAATGTATTACAGTACAGAATGTGAGCAAGTGCATCTTGGGATGCCACTTGCTGTATTTTTCCATGAATAAAAGAACATCAATGTAAAATGGTTTATATATGCCATAATTAACATTTCATTACCACAAGATTAGAAACATTTGAGATGAAACTACTATAACAAATTAAAATGTCGGCTGCGAAAACGGCGTATTGAAATTGCTCTGTGTTTAAAGAAGCTTGTACAGCAATGTTACACCTCTGTACACTCACAGAGGTGTAACATTGTTTACACCATGTTTACATGCTAGCATTCTGTTTTTTCCCTTGCCATTGTTGGTGAATTGCTACATCTTTTGGTACATTACTGCCGCCAACTGTCAAACAGTGAAACAGTGTGAAACCATCATCAGGCAAGATAGAAAGGGACTCACTCTCAAAAATAAAAATATCTATAGCTCAACTAGTGGTCAGAAACTCAACTGGGTACATTTTAATGAAGATAATTAAATAACAATAGAATAAATACATTGTTCTGCGACATTTGTGATTGCTTATTTTCTAATATCTGTCCATTAAATTTGTGGATTGTAAGCAGCGAGTTTGGGTCGTTTGTGTGTTACCGGCTATCAGCTGATAAGAAGCAGATGGAAACAGTCCGTGTATGTCAGAGATGACACATGATAAGGAAAAAAATTAAGATTGCCAGTGTTTTTAACAAAACAATCAGGAGAAATCACTCCCTCTTTTCTACCTAGTGGTCTATATTTACTTTGCACACTGTGAGTTTGCACTGCGTCTAATTCTGTCTGTAGCATGTACACTACCTTTTGTTAAAGTGACACAATATGATGCCTCACCCTTGACACATATGATATGACAATACACGTGACACTGATGGTGCAAGATGCTGATTCATAAGTGTCCAAAATCTCTATTCGCTTCTTACTATAGAGTATTGAGTGATTATTGAGTGATTTCAAATCTGGTTAAAATGACGAGGTGTAAAAAAAATTATACTAGCTGGCACCGCAGCAGACAGCTGCGTATCTTCGCATAATGGACAGAAGACCTTAATAGACTACTAGGCTGTGCTACTATGTGATGTTTATTCTTGACTCTTGATTTTTTTACTTCAGCTATTTTAACTTTAACTTTAAACACGTTTTTTGCCATTCCTTTTAATATATTTTAAACCTATTTCTCTTGTCTCCACGTTTTGCTAGTGCTTCATTTTGTACATAACCTCTATTGCACAACCCTGGATCATGGCACTGTAGCGTTTCACTGCACATTGTACATGTGTAACAGCGCGTGTGACGAATAAAGATTGACTATCTCTGCAGAAAGAGAAGCAAAAACCTAAACCAGATGAAAGGGAATGGGAAGTGGGGGTGACTCATCAGCTTTGTCTCCCCCACCAGTCTACTTCCTACCCTGCACATCATCATTTACACTTCCACAGCAGATGGTCATGTTGCAGTTTTGTCATGGTGCATCTTGACGCTGCCAGCTCCTTTAATCCTTGAGTTTATGTGGAGGTCGTATCACTCTTTCAACATGTTTTTTTCCTCTGGCACTGTCTCTAGTGTCTCTGGCTTGTTCCGGGGAGCAGATATCGCCCCTTTGTCATGCTCATTTGTTTGCATCCTTGTTTGACGCCCTCTCATCTCCACACAGAATCAGATGCAGCATGACAGACTCAACCACACCTCCTCAGGCTTTAACAGTGAGTTCTGCTTCACAGATAATCTAAAAATGTGTGTGTATTTGTTTGTGTTTGTGTTTGGTGGTTATCAGTGATGACGGGCAATCAGACTGTGTTTAATTTTTCCCTCGTAGACCCAGAGTCTAAGACAGAGGTTGGCGTGTCATCCTGCCTGCTCACACCCACTGCCTCTCCGAGAGACACCAGCACGTCTGAGGAACGAGGGATAAACGGAGGAGTTAGCATTGAAGGGTGAGTACAGCAGAGACACTGGAGACACTGAAGTTACAGATTTATTGGTTTGGTGGTGGCTGTTCCCCCTTGCTTGATTATTTGGATATGTTACAAAGTCCATTTTCCCTCCCGTAGATCCAGCTTTTTTAGCACAATGAGCCCAAAAACGGATGAAGACGAGGTGTGGAGTAAGGAGGCACCACTGGGTGTTTTTTCAGTGCAAAGCAGATGCATGTATTTAAACAGGCATTTAAAATAGCCTGTAATGCTAACTCTGTGCTAGATAATAAATCACAAATCAATGATTTTATTCGTTGGTGGTGAGAGAAGAATATTATTAAAAGCATAATGAACATGCTGAATAATAAGTTGGAAATCATTTTTACACATAGCAAACAATGCATTTTAATTGTTTATTCTTGCAACTCTTAAGAATCAGGAATGATACAATTGTACACTTTATTGTTTAATGCGTCAGAGGCAGGGCCCCGTTGATTCCCATAACAATTGCTAAGTGGTGCATGAAGCCAAAAAAGTTTGACTTCCAGGTATAAAATTACCGTAGTATTTCCTTAAACCCCGCCTCCCAATTACTCTTTCGGGCTTGCTAACTTTTGATTCGACTGTAAGGGAATTTTACAACTTTTAAGACATTATATTTAAATAAAGGCTGTTTAAGTGTTCAGCACAGGGATGTTGATGTACCAGTGTCTGTGTACAGTGTATTTTACAGTAGAAGCCTCTAGTTGGTCCGAATTACTTTAGCATTGTTGATCAAGCTAACAGGAACTTAACTCAAAATCTGGTAGCAGTTGTTGTGCTTGCTAGCTTAGGAGCCAGGGGCCATGTGATTGGCTTAAAGGTGAGCGGGCAGTGACAACACACCTGTCATAAAAAAGTGACATTGTGAAACAAAACTGAGATGAAACAAGTCTCACTGGGGAAAATGGCACTGTGAAATAAAAACAGACTTTTGAAAAAGGGAATTTTGAAATGTATGTTCCGGATCATCTTAAATTTGGGGGACTATGTATAAAAAAGGGAACTACAATGTTCACCTAATATAGATGAGGTTAATTTCCATCTCTACCAATCACCATAAAGCAGTGTTTTATCCATATCCTGCTGTCCCAAATAAGCCTTTCCCTGTCTGTATTACCATAAACCTGCAATAACCAGATTTTTTTTGGCCACTCGGAGCAGTGGAAACAAGATGTAAACACAATGTTGACATCCCCTTTAAGTTAAATGGCAAACTTGTTAGCAAACAGTTGCTCATTTACACATCTAGCAGTTACAGAGCAACATTATCATTTATTGTTGTGTTCACCAGATGAATCTAAGTCCAATATTCATTCTTGTTTAGCTCTGTTTTTAGTTCAACCCCATAGACTGTATCCCACACAAACTCCTGAGGAAAATATCTCTCTTTAGCTGCTAAATTCTCCATATGTTCACCAGCTCACTCGTTCAGTCTGCCGTTTGGTAGGTAGAGTAGGTAGAGTACAGCAGTTATCTGGAGCTTTTTTGGTGAAAACAGCTGCCTGCTATAGCTGAAACGACGCTATGAGAGCAGTGAGAGTGAACCAGAACAGTAAAGTTGCAAGCAGGACAGCTAAACATGAGCTGAAGCTCACTAGAAAGCTCTGTAAAGTCGAGGAACTGCAGCTTCAGATGTAGTTTCATCTCTATGAGCAATTACTTTCACAGTGTTATTTGATACAGTCTTTGTAAAAATATTGATTTTAACCACTTTGAAATAAAGTGAAACAAAGTCTGGCCATTAAAAAGTAATCATAATGTTGGGGCAGCTGTGACTCAGGAGGTAGAGCGGGTTGCCCGTCAATCGGAAGGTTCAATCCCCGCCTCCTCCAAGCTGGATGTTGAAGTGTCCTTGGGCAAGATACTAAACCCCGAATTGCTCCTCGTGGCTGTTCCACCAGTGTATGAATGTGTGTGAATGTTAGTTTCTGTTTGAGCACTTAGGCTCAGTGTATGAATGTGAGTCAATATTGAATGCAGACGTAGTGTAAAAGCGATTTGAGTGGCCAGACTAAAAGACTAGAAAGGTGCTATACAAATACAGAGCATTTACAATGTCGTATCTGATATTTACGCTAACAATGACATTCATAAAAACATGAAAATTACATCGCTGCCTCCTAATAAATAAAACATAGGGAATAAATACCCATTAAATAAAACCACATAAAAAACCCACAAAAGTTTACTGCAGGTGGTGTAATGAGCTAATTGGCCAACCGCCCTCTTCCTCATCTCTCTAGGTTTATGAAGTCTGAAGGGGCCATTGGGAACCCGGTGGACTGGACAGTGTCTGATGTGGTCAGTTATTTCACAGCAGCAGGTTTCCCCGAACAGGCTTCTGCCTTCAGGACCCAGGTGAGCCTGTAATCTCCTTTAACAAACACTAGAGGACACCAGAGACAGGATTAATGGCTGTACTTGTAACATTTGACAGTTTAACCCACATCTACCTACCCCCACGGCTTTGCTCTCTTCATTAGGAAATCGATGGCAAGTCTCTTCTCCTCATGCAGCGAAACGATGTTTTGACTGGCCTGTCAATCAAACTCGGCCCCGCCCTCAAGATCTATGAGCGTCATGTAAAGGTTCTGCAGAAAACGCACTTTGAGGATGAAGACTGCTAACAACAGACACATGAAATACACACAGAGACTGTTATGTTTGTATTTACATATAGCTAAAGTAATTCTATAAAAAATGTATGCATGATATACACTTTTCATCTTATGTCAGCACACACACATGCACACATACACATACACACACACACACACACACACACACACACACACACGCCTCTGTTTATCTTCCATCTGGCCCTCTATGGCTTGTCCAGAAACGACATGCAGATTTGAGACTGGATTTCCTGGACAACAATTGTTTTCTACCAAAGAGAGCACAAATGTTGGAGGGAGAGTGTAGACTCATAACATTTTAAGATGCAGAGGTTTAAAAAGGAAAAAGAAAAGAAAAGAAAAGAAAGAAGCAATTTCTTATTTTTTATTTACGATGATCAAGCACTTTGCAATCTCTCAATTAAACTGTGCAAGATGGGTTTTTTTTTTTTTTTGCTCGCATTTATGCACATTTTGAAAGTGTATTCTGTGTGGATGTAAATTTGAGTTGGATTTTGAGGCTGTGATGCAAGCGTTTCTCAGTTGTGGGTGTGTGTTTGTCATGTGTGTACAGTACTGTATGTGTGTGAAGGCTTGACAGAGCGGATTGGATTGAACAGAAACAAATTAGGAGTTGACCAGATTAAATACATTCCCAGGAGCTGGAGTGGATGGTTGGGATGCTGACCCATCATAGTCGTCCTATATATCTAAATAACAGCTGGGTTCGAGACATCGTGCAAACGGTGTTTAGGCAAAGTAATAAGCTGATATTGCCCCCTAGATGATTGAGATGAATCCTGTCAGCTCTTAGATCTGATGGTGATTTTGTGTACCTTAATGTTTCAGATGAAAATCCACGATGTAGACTTGTTCATAATGTTTTGAAACAGCATCACCGCATCAGGTGCCGGTTTCATAAAGCTAGATCTAACTAGTCAGACTTCATCTGTGGCACAAAGCTCTCAAGTTCTTAAGTAGGACTCATTTGCAATGAATTATGGGCAAATTAAGACTTTTCATATTCAAAAAACATGGCTGACTCATGCTCAGCTCCATGCACTCACTCAGCAGAAAATGCTGTGTCGATGGATTCAACGTTTATAAGGACATTTCTTTTGGGGGAAATTCAACAAAGTGCAACAATACAACAATGTGTGTTAGAATAAAGACACATGTAGCAGAGCCAAGGCACTGTGGTTTCTTCATATGGCAGGACCTCTGCTAACTCGTCAGTCAGACTCAGGATAGTTTATTTGAACAAATGAAAATGACAGACAGTGTTTTCACTGCTGCATTGCTTAAAAGCTCCTTCCCTTATTATTACTCGCTCCACAACATATTTAGCAAACCACAAATTATGAGCTATGTTTTCCTCTATATTTTTTGTCATGTGGTGCTACTGGTCAGCAGGTGTTACTGATTGTTGCCATGCAAACATGGCTCTTAGTTCAAAGTTTGTCCAGCCTTGGGATGGGTGGCTGCTAACGTTTTAGCCTTAAATGTTTAACATTCATTAGACAAATCTGAGAGCAGAAGTAAGACCGGCCTAATGCTACAGACCAGTGTGAAATATCTGCAGACATGTTGATCAAACGCTCCAGATAACTGAACTGAAATCAGCAGATCAATTAACTCTCAACTAGATGTAATAGAGTGAAATATTGTAAATATATTGAAAATACGTCCATTTAATGCATCAGCCTCCGTTTGTACATGATTGAAAAACAATTATCTAACGTTATCGCAGGGTAAAGCTGAGTCAATCAATCAACTAATCTCATACCACCAGCATTTTTTAACTGTTTGTACTGGTCAAACCTTAGAAACCAAATGCTGTTAAAGGATGACACATCTCACTCCCACCTCCACATTCCAGGTTTGGCATCTCCCTCTGTGCATGCATTATAAAAACTACTCTTTTGTATGTTCTGTTTTCAGCATTTTTGGTTTCATTTTGTGAAGGTTTTTAGTCCCCTCTCCAGTCACTGATGTCTAAACCAACGTTTTTTGTGCATTCAAAACTCCTCTACCTCTCTCCCCTCCGTTTCCCCTTCACTTTCACTTTCTTTGCAACTTCCAGGAACATATTTTCAGGTTATTACAGTTAGTTGAAGTTGTATTTTGCACTTATTTGCTACTCCTGTTAGCATTCAATTAATTTCATTCTTATTAGTTGAATTTGGCGGAGAGGACAGCTGTGTTTAGTTTCTCGTAACGGGGATGTACAGCGTGTCTATGCCTGTGTCGCTAGGTTATTTGTTAAAGGGCAACTTTAGTAATAAACGTTTCAATTAAAACACCACAATGTGTCCATTCAGAGTGTGTGTGAACACATGTTGCATGCAAAGTATACACAGTGTTTATGTGTGTTTTTGTTTATGTGTGGGCGGTGTGTGTATCCATGTACCAGATGCAAATGTACATACCATATGTGGTGTGTGTGTGAGGGAGGGAATACGACAAGGGTTTGGAGCAGCTGGGTTACAACAGCAGCTCCCATCAGTCACAACGACAAGGAGTCGAAGGAGGAGAGACCATGCTGCGTGTCAGAAGAGGAAAGACTACTGTAATGGGACTGACTATAAGTGTGTTCCTTTCGAAAACAGGCTTTATACTGCATTTATTTTGACTCGCATATATTTCACCGTAACATGGGAGGTGTCGTTCATGAGCTAAGCACTTGTGCCTGCATCTGCTGGTTAGAAGCAGGGGGAGGAGGAAATATCATGCTATATCTGTCCTGGGACACTCTCCAAGGTAAGTGCTTGGGATCTCTGCATGTGTGCGAGTGTGTGAAAGTGCGTGTGTGTGTGCGCGAGCACAATGGGGTTACAAATTAGACAGGGAAGCAGATGAGAATATTTATACCTCCACTGATAAACAGACTGCTGCAGCTCCCACAAACATAGTGATTCAAGGGAACAGAGGAAAAAGAAAAGACTGAGCCGCCTCGCTGGGAACGTCTGGCCTCCAGGAAGACCAAAACCACACAGATCAGATCAGGCAGAACCTGAAACCTTTGGCACTGATCACGGCAGAAATCAGAGCACACAAGATCCGCTCCTGACTACACCACAGTAAACAACTGTAGACGACAGTGAAGGAGTGGATCCTGGTGTGACAAATTGAGGATATCTGAAATCTGACAAAACAAAGGGGAGCAGTCATGCCAGGCTCAAGAGGAGCTGAGTGAGTGAAACAGATTCATGTGTACAATGTGTGTGTGTATGTGTGTGTGTGTGTGTGTGAGGATGTGTGTATGCTTACTCATATGATTTGGACATACTATAACATATGTTATAGATATGGAGTGTTGACATGTTGTATCCAGTTTGCATGTTTGTTTCACAAAACTGGACACATTAATAAGATATTTTCACATGTTTACAGACTCACTTAGTTGCTACGTGCAGAGCCAGAGAGAGTCTAAATACAGCTCAGTGTCACATGAGGAAATTAGAGCTCCAAGTGCAGAATGTGAGAGTCATAGTGTGTCTCTTGTTTGGAAGCCCAAAGGGAGAAGACTTCTCCACCGCCATCCTCAAGCAGAAACACAGACCCAACAGGCTCATTGTGGATGAAGCTCTCAATGAAGACAGTAGCATTGTCAGCCTGCCACAGGTTTGTGTACAGAGTAAATATGAATCCTAGTCATGTATGTGGTAGTTCTTCTGAGTTTTGGGTTTGTGTTTCCATTAGAATAAGATGGAGGAGCTGCAGCTCTTCCGGGGGGACACGGTGGTGTTGAAAGGGCGGAAGTGTCGCCAAACGGTGTGCATCGTCCTGACTGATGACACCTGTGGGGATGAACGAATCCGTGTGAATCGTGTGACGCGCAACAACCTGCGCGTCCGGCTCGGTGACATCATCAGGTAGATCTCACACCTGTGTCTTCGTGTCACATGTGAGGTTTGAGAATATTCTGTGAAATAATTCACTCATTGCTGCTGATGTTTTATCACAGTATTAATGCCTGCCCTGACATCAAGTATGGGAAAAAGATCCATGTCCTCCCAATAGATGAAACCATTGAGGGCCTGACAGGAAACCTCTTTGAGGTTTTCCTTAAACCATATTTTCTGGAGGCTTACCGGCCCGTACATAAAGGTACTGCAACACCTCTGCCACTGATCATACCCCACTAAATCAGCTCTATTCAAAACATGATCCTGTAAAATCTCATCATCAAAGACGTTACTACCAGGTGACGACCTCTTTTTGCTCATATCTGCTTGTTGGTTAGATCATATCACCGCCTCAACAGCATCTAGAACACATTCAGATGCTCCTCTGTGTGGTAACTTTTTTTTCTTATCTGTGTTGCCAGATGACATCTTCTTGGTGAGGGGGAGCATGCGGGCAGTGGAGTTCAAAGTGGTGGAGACTGACCCCAGCCCTCACTGCATTGTTGCCCCAGACACTGTCATCTTCTGTGAGGGAGAGCCCATCAAAAGAGAGGTCTGTTAGAGATTTATGAGCCTCTGGACTGTTTAATGTCAAAAGACCACTTTAGTGAGACTCTGAGCTCCTATCAGGAAGGAAGTCCTGATGCAACAAGATGCTGCATCATTAAAAATCTGTGTAATTATCACTTATTTCATTATTTCCCAGCTCTATAGTATAATATTAATAGTTTAAAATTCACAATGACCCCCACCCCCAGCAATCACTCACTCGTCTCTTATCAATAGTACATTGAACTGCAGAACAACTCCGTGAACACCACCCTCAAAGATGTGGGGATTTCTCCGTGGTGTTGCACGTTGTCCTTTCAAAATATACTTAAGTTCATTTTTGTACTGTGAAAGTTTGTACATGTTGAAAACTATGTTAGAATACTGTATAAAGTGTCCCTAAAGTCAGAATATCATCCGGTTTGGAGGATTTCATGTAACTTTGTAGGCAGCGAGACCCGGGCCACTAAAGCCTCGTTTCCACTGAGCGGTGCGGTACGGTTCAGTACGGTACGGTTCGGGTCGGGTCGCTAAACCATGATCGGGGCTCGCGTTTCCACTGCCAACAGTACCCTACTTGATAGGCGTGGTGTATGCCGGAAAGTAGTGATGTAGTGACCAATCACCGTTCTGCAGTGAGTCTAGCTCCACCTTTTAGTACCGTACCACTGTGCTAGGTACCCCAACGAAAGGGTACCCAAAAAGTGGTACGGTACGGTTCGGCTTTTTGGTACCATTCACAACTTTTGACAGTGGAAACGCAAATAATTGCGTACCGTACCGAACTGTACCGTACCGCACCACTCAGTGGAAACGGGGCTTAAGTGTATACCACATTCATGATTGAGAATAAACTCGACCAGATCTGACTCTTGCACACTGACCCATGACAGGACGAGGAGGAGAACCTTAATGACATCGGCTACGACGACATCGGAGGCTGCCGGAAGCAGCTGGCCCAGATCAAAGAGATGGTGGAGCTTCCTCTCAGACACCCCGGGGCTTTTCAAGACTATAGGAGTCAAGGTGCATACTCATACTGACCCCTCCAACCCATATCTCTGCATCCTTTGAGCCTAATAACAGGCATTTCTGACTCTTCTTCCCTCGTCTCTCTCAGCCCCCCAGAGGTATCCTGCTGTACGGTCCTGCAGGTACAGGAAAGACCCTGGTGGCCCGGGCTGTAGCCAACGAAACTGGTGCCTTCTTCTTCCTCATTAATGGTGAGGTTTGTTATAGCTCACACAGTGAGGCCATTTGTACAAAGGAAGAGAGGAAGAAACCTAATCCTGCTCTTCAAAACAAGCAAAGAACTCTTTGGTGTTCTTATTTACATGTCTGTGTAGGAGAACATGTGTTTTACATGCTCTGAATTATTCTCTGAAGGTCCTGAGATTATGAGCAAGCTGGCGGGAGAGTCAGAGAGCAACCTAAGAAAGGCATTTGAGGAGGCGGAGAAAAACGCTCCGGCCATCATCTTTATTGATGAGCTGGATGCCATCGCTCCCAAGAGAGAGAAGGTAAACATCAGAGAACAAGTAGAAAAATGCCTTTTTCTACTGTATAAGGTCAATGTAACTGTGTGTGTGTGTGTGTGTGTAGACTCATGGTGAAGTGGAGAGGCGCATAGTCTCCCAGCTCCTGACCCTGATGGATGGTCTGAAGCAAAGAGCTCATGTGGTCGTCATGGCAGCCACAAACCGGCCAAACAGCGTGGACTCTGCTCTGAGACGCTTCGGTCAGGACAACCACACATACACGCACACACACACACACACACACACACGCACACACAATATAAACGGATTTACGTCCTCACAACAGTAGTACTACCCACACACACACACACGCGACATACACACATTTACAAATATGGTGTCTCTCTCCAGGCAGGTTTGACCGGGAGATTGACATTGGAATCCCTGATTCGACTGGCAGACTGGAGATCCTGCAGATTCACACCAAAAACATGAAACTGGGTGATGACGTCGACCTGGAGAGGGTGAGAAAATGTAGTAGCTCAGGGCCGAGCCAACATTAAAATATAACTTCTAAATTCTCCAATAATTAAAGCCGATACTTTTGGTTGGTTGACAAATGATTCATCTGCAACTATTTATATAATATCAACTATATACTGTCGTTTTTCAAGCAGAGATGCCAGACATCCAGCTGAGGATTTGCCGCTTTTCTTTTGCTGTCTTATTTGTTATGATTTGGAATAAATTTCCACAACTATCTTTGCCAAGATAAAAGTGCTGAGAGTGAATTTAAAATAAATTAAATTAAGTAAACTTATTTGTTTTGCAGGAGATCCTTCTTAATTTAAGAGCACCGCTTTCACATAAAATTCCACTGTGTTTGTATAACTTTTACATCATATGATTAGACAGTAAAATTTATCATATAAATTATTAACAAGTAAACTACTATGAGACAAGAGAAGATGGGAATCGTGACTCAGTATAAATATTATAATCTGACCAATAAATAAATTCATTTTTGAGTGTTAACCTTCTAGTGATAACAGATTAAATTCAATTCACACTCATGCTGGTGGAATTTGTTATCATTCCTGTGGTTAATCCATCAACATCATTGCCATCAAATGTTGTCAGTGTCTCATTTCAGTGCTGTTGTTTAAAATAAGATCTATAAACTGAAATCTATCCCAATCTTCCATGTGTGCTGTTTAATAAATGAATATTGATATCTCAGATCGCCACAGAGACCCACGGTCATGTAGGCGCCGACATAGCTGCTCTGTGCTCAGAAGCTGCTCTGCAAGCCATCCGCAAGAAGATGACCCTCATAGACCTTGAGGACGAATCCATTGACGCTGACCTGCTCAACTCGCTGGCTGTCACCATGGATGACTTTGAAGTATGCACACACACACACAAACAAACACACACTGTGTATTAGCTCACCACCACATGCCACCACATCTTCTTAATGCCAGAATAAATGAAGACAACACCATGTCCCTCCTCAGTGGGCGCTGAGTCAGAGCAACCCATCCGCTCTGAGAGAGACTATTGCAGAAGTGCCTCAGGTGAACTGGCAGGACATCGGAGGGCTGGATGAGGTCAAGAGAGAACTGCAAGAGCTCATCCAGGTGGACGAAACACACTCACAGCACCAGACTCTCCACACACCTACAAACACAAGTCCTATCAACAATCCATCTTTCTTCATATTGCTGTCCTCAGTACCCAGTCGAGTATCCGGACAAGTTCCTGAAGTTTGGCATGACTCCATCTCGTGGAGTGTTGTTTTATGGCCCTCCAGGTTGTGGGAAAACCCTGCTAGCCAAGGCCATCGCCAATGAGTGCCAAGCAAACTTTGTCTCCATCAAAGGACCCGAGATGCTCACCATGTGGTTTGGAGAATCAGAGGCCAATGTCAGAGACGTGTTTGATAAGGTGAGAGCAAAGGAAGGAAAGAAAAATGAACAACCGTGGGAGGATAGACTTTTGGGATTTGTATCTCCTATGTTTCACACTGTAACGCTGCTTACCCCTCTGCATTTTCTCCACACGCAGGCCAGACAGGCGGCCCCCTGTATCCTGTTTTTCGACGAATTAGACTCCATTGCCAAATCCAGAGGAGGCGGAGGTGGGGATGCGGGTGGTGCAGCTGACAGAGTCATCAACCAGATACTCACAGAGATGGACGGCATGTCCGACAAAAAGAACGTTTTCATTATTGGTGCCACAAACAGGTGCACATGTGGGAATTTGTGTTATGATTATGTTTTGAGGGGTCAATACACTGGGGGTGAAGAGGCAAGTCTTTACTGTTCATGTCACTTTCTTCACTCCTCTTGTCACACTAGGCCAGACATCATAGATGCTGCCATACTGCGGCCCGGCCGTTTGGACCAGCTCATCTACATCCCGCTGCCAGACAAACCATCTCGCAGAGCAATCCTAAACGCCAACCTACGCAAGTCCCCTGTGGCACGAGTAAGTGAAATACACACATTCATTCCCATGCGAATTATCTTCTTCATGTACACAAGAGAGAAACAGAAAATCAAAAGTTAGTCTGTAGATGTATTTTAGTATCTTTCAAGTACCCATTGTAAGGAATGTTCCTATTCAAGATGTTAAATTATCGTTGCATTACCTGCTGAGAGATGATGCTGTGTACTTGATCAAACTATATACTGTTGGACAATTTAAACTCTGACAAGGCATCATGTTTTATGAGCTTATTATATGTTTTGGAATAAATCCTTATGCTGTGAAGGACATGATAGATGCATTAAGCAGATAAATGTAATCAAGTAAAAACTTAAAATCTCACGTATGTCTAGTAAAGAACTGTAAAAATGCTCAAGAATGATACTTACACAAAGTTCCTGCCTATTTCGCTCTTTTTTCTCCCCGCCATCTCTCCTTCTTGTAGGACGTGGACCTTGAATACCTGTCTGGCATCACAGACGGTTTCTCTGGAGCTGACCTGACAGAGATCTGCCAGCGGGCTTGCAAGCTGGCCATCCGCGAGGCTATCGAGGCCGAGATCAAGGCTGAGCGTCAGAGGCAGAACAGACCAGGCATCCCCATGGTCAGACTGCTACTGCTACATACCTCCTTAGTTACACCACAATATACTGTATTAAACAGGAGACTGATAATTATGTGTCACCCTTGCTAAATAATAACTGATCACTGACATAATGTAAACCCTAGCCCCCTGCCCTAACCTCAACAAATTACAACTACATGCCTAACCTTAACTCAATTGTAACCTGAACGCTAACACTAAGTCTTAACCCTCAGTTAACAGGAGTTTCTACCTGTGGAGACTGAGTCCCCATCAGTTAGTGTGTATTCAGGTCAAGGTCCCTACCGGGATATAAAAACATGAAACACACACATATCACACATTCTCCACTCCTCAAGGCAGCTCCAGGCTGTGTGTGCTTGGCGCAGAAAGAGACTGTGGAAGATAAAAACGTTCCCTAAAGGGCGGCTGTGTGTTTTGTAACTTTCAGCCTTTGGACTGGGAACACACACACACACACACACACACACACACACACACACACACACACACACACACACACACACACACACACACACATATGAATGGATAATGGAACTTTTCTCTCTCTGCAGGATGAGGACTATGATCCAGTCCCAGAGATCAGGAAGGACCACTTTGAAGAGGCGATGCGATTTGCTCGTCGCTCTGTCAGTGACAACGACATCCGCAAATATGAAATGTTTTCTCAAACTCTACAGCAGAGCCGAGGTTTTGGAAACTTTAGGTACACACACAGTGTGCAAGTACAATACGTGCAAGTACAACAGAAAGCATTTTCTTTGATGTCCTCAAGACGCAGTTAAGGCTCATTCCATTGTCTTCTCCACTTAGGTTCCCTTCTGCTACTGGTACCCGGTCTGGAGGTCCGGAGTCAGGTTCTGAGTCAGGCCTGTACAGAGATGAAGGGAATGACGATCTCTACCAGTGACGAAAAAACCTCAACTCACAATGTTTTCCTTGTGCTTGGCTTTCTTGGAGGAATAGAAATGGGAAGGGGAAAAAAGGGGGAAACTTGGAGACATAATAGAAATAATAATTATAAAGAATCCTTTTTAAAAATATGTTAAACAAGAAATCACATGAAAAATGTCTATCTCTAAAGTATGTCCTAATAATGAGTTTTAAAGTAAAAACCACTGCACTTGTCAGACATAGATGCTGACACAAAAAATGTTTCAACCGTAATAACATCAGACTTTGAGTTTCCACTGTATTCCATCTGTTTGCACTATGAAAAGTGTGTGTACGTTAGTTGTGTGTATGTGTGAGTTGAAATGTGATAAATAAATTTATTTGTATGGCTCTTTGAACCCTCTTATAAAGTTTCTACTGGAATACTGAATATAGTATTTTACAGTTTAGAGTACTCTGAAGTGATACTAGGGGACATGATGGTTTCCATTCAGCTGCTTTAGTTTCAGGGTCCTCGACTTTGCACGTCGGCTCACTGTCATACTATCATGGCTTACTGGGACACTTGAATAGAATGAAGCTGGATATGAGTAACACCTGTGCTTTCCGTACTCTCAGTAGTCAAAATGTCTGGCAAAAGGCCTATTTGATTGAACATAAATTTAAATGCATTATTAATGCACAATGCAAACTGAATAATGAAGGTGTCAAGACTAGATGTGACACAGGCCCCTCTTTAAGAGAGAGCCACAAGACTGAGACACATGGTCCTTTCACACAAAGATACACACACACTGTGTCTACTAATGCATATAGTCTTAATTGTATTTGCTTAATGTTGGAGGTATTAATACACCACAATACAATTAATCTAAATTGGATATTCAGGCCTTCAAATAATAATAATAAGATTATATTTGAGAAATGTAAAGGTAATGCATTTTTCTGGAAATGTCCAGGGTTCTTTTTATCTTAAATAATGCAACAAAAAACAAACAAAAAAACATCTGACACAGTAAATTTCAGGCCTTCATGACCCCTAAGGGTCTGGGGCCCAGGTGTAGATGCGATCTTGGTAATTAAATATAAAAGTGAACTGTGTGTGGTTAACAAGACGGGATTTCAAAGTCTGAGCCTGTGGGCCTCCCCTCAGGCAAAGCTTGGGAAAAGGCGCCCCCCCATCCCTCAGTTTACTTGTTTAGTTTTGTTTAATTCCTGGTTATGTTATTTGATCCCATAGCCACTCATCAGTTGAGCCAAGATAGCCTTATACTGCTGTTTGACGTGACTCCATACATTTTTTAAAAAGGTCTGTTCTAAGGCATTTATTAGTTTCTGACTCTGACAATGTATAAAACTGTATCTCTGAACCACAGACATATTATGTCTATGCTCTGAACCCCCTCTAACTAAATCACACACATAGGCTATATTCTATGTGATCTCCTTTTGATCACTAATATAATATTGTTTCACTTCCAGTCACTGAGCATGCCCTGAAACTGTGCGGAGCAGTGCGTTTTTGGTTTTTTCATTACCAGGCGCAGCCAGCGGAACCTTTGTTGTTCGGCTGGAGGGAAGGGGTTTGACTGAAGTACCGCTGGGGTGTTTATTTCCGGCGTGAGGCGGAAGTAGAAGCAGGGGGCTTGTGGAGGTGACCGAATGGCAGACGGCAGATTCGGTTTGGAGATATTAGATTAGCGCGCTCCCGAAGCAACCACAATATATTCATTTTAGGTAACAGTGTGTGAACATCGTCGGTGCCATGGGAGCTCACCTGGTCAGACGGTATGTGACCGAGACTGAAACCGAGCCGGACCCAGCGAGGAAAATTGAATCTGACCCCCAGTTTGGATTTCCAGAGAGGAAAGAGAGAGGTTTGTCTGCAGTTCCTAGCTCAGGGAAACACGCAAACACATCCTAAAATGTGTTTATAACCATCTGGATTGAAATAGATTTCCTAGTCCAGCGCGTCAAACGTTAGCCGAGCTAGCTGTGCAGGTTAGCTTCCCAGCTAACTGCTGTCAGAGGACTTCAATGTAAAGTGAGCTGGTGTGCGGTGTAATACCCCTCTGTACTCTGCGGCTGCTTATTTGGACCATGGGATCCAACTTGTTGTTATATTAAGCAACATCGAAATAATAACGTGAGTGGCTAAAGTTCGTTCACGATTTCAATTCGGGTAATCGATGTCATTTCTAGCCTCTCGAAACATTGGCAGGGTGAGAAGATCCCGACAACAAGATGTGTATTTCACAAGGAATGAGATAATTGTGGTATTTATGATGTATGTAATGTTATTTCTAATATTTTGGAGAATCCCGAATTAGTATTAGTTTTATCAACAGAGTTTGTAGCACGGTTTTAAGACAAAAATAAAAATCATGCAGTAAACCCTATATGTATATTTTCTGCCCAGCACCATCACAAGTTTCTGATTGTTCCAAAAGACAGAACATCACATTAAGGTGTATTTCAGTAGTACATTGATGATTTGTGCAGGTACAGATGCACTCAAAGGTAAAAATCCACCTTTTTAAAAGTACAATTCACATACATGTCGCGGGAGGTATTAAGGTAATTGGTATTAATATGAATGATAAAGCAACTCTTTAGGCACTCTTCCAAAATCCCTGGTGATTTTGTTGGGAGTTTCACATGTTCCAGTTCATAACTTTTGCTTGAGATACATATTTTGGTTGATGTACAATGTACATCAAACTAAAATACCCCATGGAGCCAGCATCAGTGGATCATAAATGTCTCCTTTTCAAACCAAAGAATGGACAGTCTGTGATCTAGCTTAAGGACGGTGCATGGCAATGTATTTAAGTTGGCTAATAAAGCCCGTTTAAATAGCACTGTGCGATGAAAATTATAAATATAGTCTAATATTTGCTGGAACATCTTTAGATTCGTTTGTATTATGACTATTCATTGCCTCTACCCTGGACTGGACTTTCATGAGAGAGACTGTATTGGCCCATTGCTTAACACTCCCACAACCATCCGTACAGTAACATCGGGTCCTTGAACACTGAAAGATGACACTGAAAATTTGTGTTCCCTTTACCAGAGATGGTAGCAAGCCAGGAGCAGATGAACTTGGCCCAGCTGCCTTTGGAGCAGAGAGACTATTGTGCCCAGTACCTCCTGAAACTCATGAAATGCAAGAGGGACAACTGGCCCAACTTCCTGGCCTGCAAGCATGAGAGACACGACTGGGACTACTGCGAACACCAGGAGTAAGTGTTTACAGTAGCGTAAAAGTTAAAGGACACTTCAAAGTGTTTCAGTCAGCCTTTTTTTAGGATTGACTCTCCTAGACAGTTATGCTTTTAGCAAACTCACCTAATTGGTTTAACTGTTTGGTCGACCTTTTGATAAGTGTACAGGAAAAACTGAGGTGTAAGCTTCCTGCTGGCAGCAACTGCTTAATCATGAAGGGTTCACCAGTAAAACCACTCATGCTGGGCAACTATGGACTAAGGACTTATCTTCCATGTTGGTTTAAAAAGATCTTTGGGACAGTGTAAACTAAGTAGCTAGCTTTTCTCTTTGAAAATTAAGGCTCCACAAAAACTCCAATAAACCCTGATGGGTTTTTTTTTCCTTAATGGCCAGGACCAAGTTTCCAAATAACATAGTAGCTCAATGGTTCAATCCATGACAGTATTCAAGTTCCTCATCTTTAGATTTAACTTTAAAAAAAACCCAAACATTTAATCTTGTGATAATAATACACCCACCTTTTAGTTAACTGTGCACCCTGTGTTTTTCTGTCTCCAGCTATGTGATGCGTATGAAGGAGTACGAGAGAGAGAGGAGGCTCCAACTGAGGAAGAAGAGAATTGAGAATCAGGCTGAAGCTGCATGATGCGCCTCTGATACAACTTCTTCTCTGTATATATGTGCTGCAGTTCACAATAAACAATATTGTTTAAGCTCTACAACCCTCAAGTCTCATTAATGTCAAGGTGCACAGTTACGCTCTGGATGACATCACCAAACACATTGGTGTGATCGTTGGTAGACAGTGAGATTTTAAATGTATCATCTGTGCCAAGGAGGCCACGGTACAAGTGAGGAAGTTTTTGGTTCATTTAGCGCCACTAAGTGGCCATTTACAAAGCACTTTATAATTTGGCTAACTCTACTTACACAGACTGCAACTATTTTTGCCAAAATAAGTTATCCTCCATTTTGAATGTTTATCCGGAGGTTTTTATGATAAATTTCATCCAGGGTCACCAATTTCTTTTAATATACAGTATTTGGATACGTCTGAAACGGTGAATAATTTGTTTTCTAGTATTTTATTGTCAAATTTTTTGTACAGTTGCCACCAAATTTAAATGACGTGTGCACATCTCAACCCCGACTTAGCCTGTAAAATTTGAATGCATTTTGGTGACACTACAATAATGAGAAATTTGACAAGTCACATTCACTTTAAACTCTCAAATACATCCTTGTACAAAACTCCAATATTCCCAAACATCAGTAGTGAAGTGTTTGATACATGACCCAGCACTGCAACACTTTGGTTAACCTTTTTTTAATAAATTACTTCAAACATCAACACAATTAAATGCTGTCATTGTTTCAAATTTAGATCAATGGGTATAAAAATCGAGCAGTTTTACTGAATATCACCAGATGCAGGTTCGGCCTCAAAACAACAGATGACAGTGTGAAAGTGTGGTCAGACATCTTACAGTATTTATATACAGTAGGTCATTCAGCATACACTGGCTAGTTTGCAGGGAAACACTGCTCTGGGAACTCAAACGCACACAGGTCAGCTAACCAATCAGAATGGGTTTGTGTGTGGGCAATAAAAAAAATAGAGCAAGTGTAGTGTTTTACATTTTCATGAGTCAGGAAGGGAAAGACAATTTGGTTGATGGGGGGAAGGGGATTCCTTCAGTCAGTCTGCTAAATTCCAGTGTAGATTTTTGAGAATGGAAAAAAGGGAGGGCACCCTCTCAGTTAAGGGTGGGGTCAGAGAGGCAGGGGTGTACTTTACTCCTACAAATGGGGAAAGCTGAATGGGTGAGGGAGCGGTCCAGTAGTCCTCTACAGGACGAAGGGCAGGATAGGTGAGCGGAGGGGAGGGTAGTCGCGGAACTCCTTCAGGTAGCTGCGGTGCTTCCCCTTGGCCCACACGGTCATCTGGATGAAACCCACCAAGGTGAAGAAGGCCACCGGCAGGCACTGAGTCATCACTGTGAAGCCAAGCCAGGAGCCCAGCTGATAGAGGAAGAGGAGGGATGTTACACACAGACTGATACCACAAGAGGGCAGCAGCCGCAAGTTTAACTAACAAAACTTCTCAGTGTTTTTTGGTACAATGACAAACACATATAGCTCGACATAAGACAATATAAATCATGCAGAAGTTAAAACTTCTGGCTGTGCAATAAATGTTTTTAAGGTAAATTCTCAACTCTATTTCCAAGCCATCCATGCCCTGTTCATGCAGAGAAAACTCATCTGCCATCAACTGATGAACACAACGTGTTACCTCATAGGTGTAGTTTGGGCAGGAGACCAGCAGAAAGATCCATGTAAAGGGGTTCTTGGTTGGATAGGGGATCTTCCTGGTCTTAGAGCCTGGGTGAAGGTAACAAAGGAAAAGCAATGTCAAAGCAAAATAACATCGTCTTACTATGTTCACAATGTTGTTCTCTGCCGTTTGAGGTGGAAGGGCCTTAGCTAGGAAAGAGTGATGTAACATACTTTTGAGCACTTATCAGGATTTAACAATATTTGGATGAGGATATTTTTACTTTTTTACTTTTTTTTTTAATAACTCAGATTGTTGCTTGTTCAGTCATGAATATATGTTGTCACAGGAAAATACTTTGCATGTTTTTAGGGGCTTTACTTGGAAAGCACTCAAATATATTTGGGTACAAACTGATATGCATCGTTTTCTTTATGGTTCACGAGCCATGACAAAGGAAACACACAACCAAAGAACTACACAGCAAATATATTGTCTTTTAATAGGTTTATTACATTGCAGCCATTTTTTGAAAATAAATAAAAGGGAAAAAAGAAAGCATAACGTGTGTGTGTGTGAGTGTGAATGACAGTCAGATGCACATGTGTTGCAGGTGTATGTACCTGGTGGACGGAGGTTCCGAAGAGCAATGTGGATGGAGAAGTTGCCAATCTGACAGAACTAAGAAAGAAAAGAGTCACATAAATTATAAAATGCTGAGTAGAGTCTGTGTGGGTCTTTGTGTGTGTGTGTGTGTGGGGGGGTGTTGTACATTTCTTAGGATGACAAAAAGATAAAAACTAATGGACAAAACTAAAACTTAAAATATGTAAGTGGCATGTTAATTAATGAAATGAAATACCCGATACATTACAGAACACATTGTCAAGGAAAGAAAGATTCTCACCAAGAATATGATGAGGGCCAGTCTGATTTGTTGTTCCCCGTAGACTGCAACAAGAGGTTAACACGAGAAATGATGAAAAGGATTTACAGTGACACGTGTGAGTGCATGTGCAGGTGCCTGCATACTCACTGGGTGGTGTGTACAGCGGGTGGTTGATGTAGTAGGCCATCCATGCTGCAAAGCCCCAGTAGTAGGTACAGTTCTGAAACAGAGGATGTGACAGGAACATTGTCACGGAGACGTCCTCGTGGAGGTAGAGAGACACTTTTTCAATCAGTTATTCGCTTTTCACTCCATGCAACCTTCATCACACCGTTGCACATATTAATGTAAGGCAAGACACAACACGGTTTGAGTAGGGGAACATAGCTCACCTTAAAGATGTTGCGTAGTGGCATTGTTCCATGAGAGAAGCGATGGACAAACAGCGTCTCCAGCAGCCTCTTCATGTAGTGAAAAGAGTGACACATACAGGCGAGGCTGAAAAAAAAGCACAGACACTTGTATTGAGGATCATTACCACACTGATGTGAAAAGAGCATGGTGTAAAAGGAATAGTGTGATATTTTGGGCTTTTTAAAAATTGTTTTCTTGCTGAGACTTAGATAAGCAGGTCGATACCAGTCTTTTGTCTGTACAGTGAACATGAAGCTAGAGCCAGCAGATTAGCTTAGCTTAGTTTAAAGATTGGAAACTAGGAAGTCTTGATCTATATTATGCCACCTAAATTTATAATCCACCATATTTCAGAGTTAATTATTGCACTTTTTATCAAGTAAATTTATTTGGTAGCTATACTTCAAAAAAGGCAAATGATCCATTGGTCAATGCACAAAACCTCCTATCAAGTCATCAACTGTGTCCTCAAAGTCTTATTTTGCTTCTTTTTTTTTTTAAAGTAAAATATTTACAATATTTTCAATGCAAATCCCCACATTTCTAGAAAAACCTTTTTAGAGCATTTTATGAACAGATCCTTTCCTAGTCCAACTTGCATAGTTGCCTCTATGAGATGAAACTTAGAGACCATCAGAAGTGATGGTGGCCTAAGATGATAGTGCTGTAACCCATTTAATATATGACTGATTCCAAATTTTATCAGCACTGTGAATAGCAGTTATATAGGATTACAACAGTCTCACACACAAATGTATCAATAAATGTCCAATCTGGGTCCATATCAGTGCCTGTAATTTAAAAACTAAATTGACATACAAATGATGGTGTACGAGTTGTAAATTAGAGGAATGGATACAGATGTACAGACACAAATCACTGCATTTATTTGTGAAATGTGTTTTACATCATGGGACACATTTGTGAGTCACGCATTTGTGGATTTTGTGTGAAACAGCACGATAGAAGAGTCTCAAAAGAACCCACACAAACAGCTCGAGATTCGCAAATACATTTACCTTGAAAAATGCCAAGTTAATGTACATATGGTGATTTACAAGATGTAAATTAGAGGCACAGATATGGATCCAGATTTGCAGACACAATTATTTGTGCATTGTATTTTATGAGTTAGTATCTTTTGCATTAAGGTAAATTGTTGGTGAATGAATGCGCTCCTTTAATAAAACTGGTCTGGTCGGATGTATGAGGATTGGAGTAGCCGTTTCAATCCTGCTTGCTAGAGCCTTGCTAATATTTTAATCTCTGTTGATTAGTGACTATGGACCTTACCCAGATCGGTCAGTAGGGTCTCCTCCGCGTTTAACAACAGGACGATAATCGCTCTCGCTAGCGGGAGTTCAACTTAAAGAGGACACCTCTGCTCAGACTAAACCACTGGGGGACAAGAGGGCTCTACCTAACTATATAGAGTTTGTGAAGGTGTATTGGAGAGACTCACTGTACGACCCAGTGTTTACTGGTGGTAAAGTCATATTTAGGTGCGTAGATAAAGGGAACTCTGAAGTAGAACATCAGATAGATGACCAGAGGACCGGTATACTCTGTCAGGAAGACCTGAAAAAAAAGAAATTAAGTCAGGATAAGTCTGTCAAACACTGAGGACATGCTTGCCTTCATTTTAGGCTCTGTTGATTTGTAAGATAAATATATCAATATATCAACTTCATACTGCTTGTTCTCTCTGGCCTCTTCAGCAGAGTCAATACAACTTAACTTTAACAGTGATCTTCAATATGCCAAATTAACCTAAGCATCACAAGGAAACTTCTGTCACACACATGCACACTTTTCTACCCAGCGGGAAATCTCAATATAGCTCTGCTTGATCGCACTCGCAGTCTGGACAGGTGGACCTGACTGACAGCACGACGTGTTCCCGTCTTCGGACGGCTCCGTGTTGTACTTACCGTGACCCAGCTTATCTGGGCTCCCAGGTCTCTGAAGTAGAATGTTGCCGTGGTTCCCACAGGGAGATGCTGCAGGACATCCTCATCCTTCAGAGACTTCCCCTCTGGAACACACACAGCGCTTACTTAATGAGGAAATTCTGAGTTGGTTGTGGAGAGAAATGGCACTACACTCATGTTAAGTGCACTGATAGACAATCACACTATGGCTGACTTACTGGGGTCGAGGCGAATGGACTGTCTGGCTGGGTACCACTGAGGATCTGAAACAGACAGATGAATACTTCAGACATCTTAAGACAGGGCGTAAATTGAGTATTTCTGTGTGCAGCCTGAAGATTCACTTGATCTAAAATCAGATTTATGAGGCTTTAGTCGCCTGCAGAGGGATGGAACTCACGGCTCTTGTGGAACATAGACTTGATCTCCCCGATAGTGGCATTTGGCTCGACCTGCAAATACCACAATAAATAAATGGAGGGAAAAGTAAACACACACACGTACACTAAGGAACTGATAATAACCTTGTTTTCCATTCATGATGGCAATTAGTGATAAATTTAGCTCTGGCAGTGCCCACACACCCCGTGGACGAGAGCTATCTAACAGCTGGTATTAGAGTTTCAAAGAGCCACAAATAAAGAACACGACCTTGTGCCAGGCTGCCAACAATGGCCCGACTACCCCAAATATAAACACAACAACAACAAAACAGAAACATGAAGAGCACAAGGAGGCAAGTCTGGAGATAGTTAAAGGCGGGATAATGAAGCAGTGAAACCCCCTGGACTGAGTCAGGTCATTTAAAGTCAGCACGCTCCCATCATCTGATCAAATGGCTTTATTTATTTATGTATCTATATGTATTAAAGTATTTTTGTTTTACATTGATGATGCTTGGTGCACAAATGCATTCAAGATGGACTCTGTGTCCCAAATGTCAGACTGTTCATTGTGAAGATGCTACTGTTTACATTCAGCCCAGATGCAAATTTAAAAAATGCACTGTTGGAATGTTTAGGGTGTAGGTTATGTCTATGTATCTAAATAACTGTATTGTTTTATTTCATTTTATATGTTACCATATTTTAATATAGGCCTACACTTAATTATATGTTGTGCGTGTAGCACGAAGGAACTAAAACTTCCATTTCATTATGCAGCCTTGTGCTGTATATCTGCCCTGAGATCTGGATGCTGAGAGTGGTGAGTTCTTTAAGCAGCAACACGTTGTTAGATCTACATCTTTACGGTGGCCATTTATTTATGTTGACTGTGACATGATTTCTTTGGAATATCATTTGAATATACGTTGTTACAAAATACGCACAATTACTTAGTCAGAAATGACAATGTTTGGTGTTTTTCAAAAGGCTGAAACAAATCCCTTTGAGAGCTAAAATGACTTTTACTTTATTCAGCTCAGTGACTCAGTCAGTGACTATAATGGGTCTAGGATCAGGTCTGCCGGATCGGAATCAGGGTTCGGACCTTCAGAACATCAGGTATCGGCTATTAAGTGGTTGATCTACCTAATTTGGGAAGAAAAAATCCCCGACTGATATCAGGTTAGTGCATGACACGTCACGAGTTGAGGTAATGGAATTAGTATTGGCAGAGAAAAGGTATTGATTGGATGGTACATCCCTATTTAGGAACAGTTACTGAAGCACTCTGCAAAAAGAAAAAAGATAGGGAGGAGTTATCAAAACTAGGATGCCTTCATCATAACCATGCCAATGAATTCAAATAAAATAGTGTGTTTAGTTGTTTTTTTTCATTAACTACACATTTAATAGTAGTGTACTTTATATTACAGCTGGGTAGTAGCTGTCTGTCTCTATGTTTTCACTGTTTCTTTTAAATTTGTTTCAGTATTATGCAGTTTCATCTCCTGTGTTTTTTATTCATTTGGAAAGCATGTTGGACTTCCTGACCTGTGTGAGCCCCATAAATAAAGACTGACTGATAGACCAGGATAAAAACCACTGATGTTTAGATTTGCCTCTCACCATGAACATTTCATGCTGACATTGAGAATATGAAAATCAGCTTACAGGGACTTGAAACATGATTAACATCATTGTTTTGTAAGTGACAGATACATAAGAACAGAAACAGATATAATGATACATCAAAAAACATGTCATTCCTGACATGAAAACAAACTGGACTACTATCTGCACATAACGTCAAAATAACATCACAAACATCAGCATCAAATTTCTCTCAAGCCTTTGACATTCATAACTTCAGCGACAGGTTTCTCAAAACATTTCAGTAGTAAGCTTATACTTCCCTGCTGGCCTGGAATAGGAGAGCTAAGATAACATCTTCATTTATATAACACTTTTCAAAACAAAATTACAAAGTGCTTCACATGGCAAGCAGAGAACACATAGAACATAAACTCACCGGCCACTTTATTAGGTACACCTGTTCAATTGCTTGTTAAGCCAAGCAGCAAATCAATGTAGATGTGGTTGAGACAACTTGCTGAAGTTCAAACAGAGCATCAGAATGGGGAAGAAAGTGACTTTGAACACGGCATGGTTGTTGGTACCAGACGCGCTGGTCTGAGTATTTCATAAACTGCTGATCTACTGGGATTTTCATGCACAACCATCTCTAGATTACAGAGGGAGAGAGATTTACAGAAAATGGTCCGAAAAAGAGAAAATATCCATTGAGCTTCAGTTGTGCGGACGAAAATGCTTTGTTGATATCAGAAGTCAGAGGAGAATAGGCAGACTGGTTTGAGATGACAGAAAGGCAACAGTAACTAAAATCACCACTCGTTACAACCAGGTATGCAGAATACCATCTCTGAAAGCACAACACATCAGACCTTGAAGCAGATGGGCTACAGCATGCTGGGTGCCACTCCTGTCAGCTAAAAACAGGAAACTGAAGCTACAGTCCACACAGGCTCAACAAAACTGGACAACACAAGGCTGGAAAAACGTTGCCTGGTCTGATGGGTCTCGATTTCAGCTGTAAGGGATTCAGATGTTAGGGTCAGAATTTGGTGTAAACATTAAAACATGGATCCATCCTGCCTGGTATCAACTGTTCAGGCTGGTGGTGTAATGATAAGGGGCATATTTTCTTGGCACACTTTGGGCCCCTTAAAACCAACTGAGCATCGTTTAAACACAACCGCCTACATGACTATTGTTGCTGACCATGTCCACCCTTAAAAAGTACCATCTTCTGATGGCTACTTCCAGCAGGATAATTCTCCATGTCACAAATCTCAAATCATCTTAAACTGGTTTCTTGAACATGACAATGAGTTCACTGTACTCCAATGGCCTCCACAGTCACCAGACCTCAATCCAATAGAGCACCTTTGGGATGTGGTGGAACGGGAGATTTGGACCATGGATGTGCAGCTGACAAATCTACAACAACTGTGTGATGCTATCATGTCAATATAGACCAAAGTCCCTGAGGTTTGTTTCCAATACCTTGTTGAAAATATACCACGAACAATTAAGGCAGTTCTGAAGTAAATAAGTTTGACTTATAAAGTGGCCAGTGAGTGTAGAAACGCATTAAAAACACAGCAGAGGAATAAAAAGTGCTAAACAAATCAGGAAAGGCAATGTGATTCAAACGATGTTTTTTAAGCTTCAATTTAAAAGATGGTTTTGTCAAATTCCTAATTTTTGATTTTAGGAATGGTATCAACTATCGATGGAGAGGGTATTGAAATGGTAGGTGATTACACTTAGGAACAATAATAGATGCTAAACTCTTGCAGATGTTATTTATTTTAAAAAAACCTTCAGTGTCTATATTTTATGTATAAACTAAGACAGTTGGTGTGGTCAGAGACATATTGGTCCTCTTCTGTCACTCTTTTGTGGAGAGTATATTAACTTTATGTACCATTGACTAATATTTTACATTGTCTGTGACTAAAAAATAAACTGCATAACATAGTCAATATGTCCAGTGAGACTGCTGGACAACAGCAAAATTGCATGATGATGAACTGTGAGTCCGACTGGTGAGGAAAGGGCAGGCGATTATTAGAGATGTTTTACATCCCTGATATAGTGCGTACGAACCAGGCTGGCAGATCATTTGTGCCTACCAGTATTGCATAGCTGAATAAACTGAAACAAAAATTACTGCACCTCTGGGTGTGAGGATGCTGCACCTTATTATAATAAGTAGAGCACATAGATGTTTTGAGTTGGTATTGTAGTTGTCGGTTTGTTTGTTTGTTTGTTTGTTAGACTGACGATTGCTGTATGGCACACAAACAATTTCCAAAACGATTGATAAATATCTTTTACTGTCATAGTGGAGTAAGGAAACCAGAAAATTATTAACATTTAAAAATCTGGAATCTGGACTTTTCTTTCTTGAAAAAATACTCAAACCGATTAATCGATTATCAAAATAGTTGGCAGTAAACTAAATAGTTGACAACTAAATAAATTAATTGACTAATTGTTGTAGCTCTAAGTGTCTGTATACAATCACACTGTCCAAGCAACAGTTTGACATAGGAGGAGACCAATGCAAGAAATTATGAAATAGCATTTATTTATATACGTGTTGCTCTCTGGCTAAGCTCCTTCTAGATGAGCTCATCATCATACATGCAGCACTGTACAAAATATTATAGCTCATAAATGTCCATGTTTCAAACAAGCAATTGCAAATTACTATCAAGCACTTAAACACTAACAATCAAATGCCCAGACATATAATTAACTACCCGGGCCACCACTGTTCAGTATAAACAGTACTGCTAGATTATCTTAGCACTTAGGTTTAGTAGAAAACAGATCTTATGACCCATCTGTACTAGACCGAAGAACTCCCCGCTGCTGTAACTGACTTGGCTTCTGTTCACATCGTCCTGCATAGCACAAGCCATTTTCAGCCGGATGACACCACTGAGAAGCCACCTCTCTGTGACCCACCCCCGGCCCCACCACCTCTTTCTAGAGGCTTCGCTCAGTATTGAGATCACTGTCCTATAAACACTGGCCCAGACATGATACAGGACTTAATTCTAACTCAGCCTGTTGGTTTAGCTCTGTTACCCTACTTTAGGAAACAATCCCCCCCAAAGGGCCCTCTGTCCAGATCCAGATATATATCTGGCCTATCAGTGTATACTCTCCAAAGGTGTTAAGATTGTGCACGCCATCACCATGGAAACTCTGCTAAGCCGACAACAGGCGTATAATCCAACAAGCATAGCACTTTATACTTCGTGGTCTTGAGGAGCGGCCTTAAATAAGCTGAGTCTACCCCGGCTAACAGACTAACACCACTGCAAACTTGGCTAACGCACCCTCTATACACCAACAGGCCTCACCCCAACAATGCACTAAACCCTCCTAATGCAACAGCCCTGACTTACAGGCTCTAACAAATTATAGCTGTCTAACACAACAATAACAAAGTAGAGGCCAAGTGCAAATTACTCCAAATTGACTAGATAATAGGCTTAAACGTCCTATCACAATAAATGTGGCTGAAATAACAGTCATACTTTCCAGACTGTAAACACAACTTAAGACTTGTATTGTATCTGCAAAAGCAGCAGCGATTGCTGATCAAATGTTGCTTGATGAAACCTTCTGAAGCCTAAAATATATTGTGTGCAAACCACCCTTTCCTGTGTGTGTTGCTTTTGTCCTGCACCTGTACCCATCTGCGGTTGATTCTTTGCTAAATGAGAGGACGATCTCCACTAAAAGATCTTGTCTTACAAATCCCTTCCTTTGCAGGTGCACCGTAACATGTAAACACTCTTCTGTGTCTTCCAATGGAGGGCTGTTTTCCTTTTCCGATTTGTAGCAGCTGGCTGACAATCCATACCTACTCTGCACCGCAGCCTGTTCAACCACCTGAAACAGTGCGGCTAACAGGACTAAAGTCAAGCAATATCTGAAGGCAGTAATAAAAAAAAAGGGTACACAGGCACCAAAATGAGATATACCTTCAGCCTTTTATTATTTCACAGAGAGAGGTGAGGTTTCTTAGTATATTTTCTGATGACCTCAAAAGTGTATGACTTGCAGTATTTTCTGCAATGCTTAAAGAGTCATATCATGAATATCATAATAATATAATAATATGAATATTTTGTAGGAACACATTTGATGGAAACTATTTTTGTGGTGGACACTGCTCATAAACACACCTGTAGTTTTAGAGGCCATATGTTGTGGTGGTGTTGTAATGCCTTACAATGTAAGGTGAACTTTCCCTAGTGTTAAGTCAACAAAAACCAAGCTTAAACTTCACAGGTGTTGGAGGACTTTTGAATGGGTTTGCACAGTTGTACATTTGTTGATGATACTTTGTCTACCTCCTGTATGTGTGCGTGCCGAAAGCCCTTTCCTTACCCAGACACCTGAACCCAGCAGGGTTGTGTCGCAAACATGAAAGGAGCCCCAGTGTGCGTGTCTTTCACACTACCATTTACACAGTAGTTGAGTGACAGTGAGGGCTACAGCTATAGCAGCTCTAATGTTCTGGAAAACGCCTGACTCACATACACACATACAAGACTTTTGACTGTAACATAGGACTAGACAAACTGCACCTGCTGCATTTAGTAAACATACACACACACAGCATAGGCACAAGGTGAATTAAATGTGCACATACAATACTTAAAAAAGAGTTTTTGCAAACCTGAGGTCAGAAAAGTCTACTTAAATGTACATCAGGAGGAAAACTGTAACAACTGCATGAAGAAAATAAATCAGTTCTCACCTTGTCCAAGAAGCAGAGCTTGTCCTTGGTCCTGGCATCCAGTATCTCCACCTCAAAAAAAACAACAGCTTTTTTAGCTTTTTTAGCAGGTTTGCGTTTGACCGGGGCTTGAGCCGGCACTGGGGGGACAGCGACCGTTGCTGCCGCCCCATTAGCGGGCTTTTTACTGCCGGTGGCCTCTAGTGCGAGGGTATCCATGTCCACAGTCCTCCTCCTGCACTCTGTTTTTTTCCTGTCTTCTCCTCGCTCTTCCCCACAGCTCTCTTGTCAATCTTCTCAACTGTCTATCCGAGATTCACGCCAAACCCTACAGGGGAGGGGCAGCCCTCAGCTGTGGAAATAAATCTGTCTCTCCTCTTCTCCTCCCTCTTCTTCCTCCCTGTCATTCTCTCACTCACCCGCCCTCCCTCTTTGCCCCTCTCTCATTCCTTCACTTCTGGTGCTGCTGCTTTATTTAACTGCCAGTCGACCCCTGCAGCGTGGTGGACATATGCCACATGTGTGTGCACAGTTGCATACACAGGAATGCCCAGTATTCCCCTGGCAAACTGTCTACAGCGTATCTGTGTTTATCACATGAAGGAAACTTCTGGAGCAGGGAGCAGTCGAGCTGCAGTGGCATGGTTTTGAAACATAACCCCTCCCTAAAAAAAGGAACACCTGATGACCCCTGACACCTCTCAACTCCTGGCTAAGTGGGAAGATGGAGGAGAGGTATTATGACAGACAGCAACCCAACTTTCTGACTTTGACTCCTTCCCTTCCTCTCCTCAGCTAAATATAAATGTGTACTGCTAGCTCTATGTTAAACAACCCTATCCCTAGAGATCCTCCCCCCATCAATCTACGCCTATGTGGTAATGGCTCATGGTTCAAGACACTTTGCTGTAGTGTCCATCTGTCGAGCTACAGCCCTGATGTACATCGCCGCCCTTTGATCCGACAACACACACACACACACACACACACACCTTTTTTACAGCATGTTATACCTTGAAACCAAACTGAACAGCCAGATGTCTCAGTCACTCACATGGGGAGTCACCCTTTCCTGCCACCAAGGGGTGATAATACTCCAGACTCTGAGGGCTTACCCAGGGCATTCCCCGTGGTGAAGCCCATCCTCCGCTCCTCCACTCCACATCTGACACAGATGCCATAATGAATGAAAGACATATAGGCACAAGCAGCAACATATACCTTTAGGCCGGCCATGCATTACATTCACAGATGTGAATGCATGAATATACAGTATGCTTTTCTAAAGCATACTGCATCTTCAATCAGTGTTTTTTAAATGAATTAACTGAGCTGCCTTATAACTGTACATATGAAACATTCACATATGCTTAAAAATCAAGCAGGACACCTGACACTCCGGTTGAGACTTCGGGGAAATAACCCCATGTCAGTCTTCTCTGTGCCAGGCATACGCTGCCCCTGTACCTCCCCCCATCTCATCTATATAAAGCCTCTGTCTACCACTGACAGTCTGTCCTAGTAATGCACTCTGTGGTGAGGGTGAAGCAGGGAGAAATAAGCTTTAATAGCGACTGTGCCTGTCTGTTTTTTTGCTGGTACTGCCTGTTCTTCATTTCCCGAGGTAAGAGACCATTTTTGAAATCTGTAAAGATTACGTGTTTAGACAGACAATCAGAGCATCTGAAACTGTTTCTTTGCTGTTTTTGTACACAATGCCATGCAATGTGATGGGCAGTCAGGGCATAAGCAAGACAGATCACTGTGAAAGTGATGCAGCTCTCTGGTGCTATCTGCTGTAAGTGCAGTGAAACTATTACTGCATTTACTACTAATAAGCTGGTCTAATGACCCAAATGGAAAACGTTTAAAATGTGATTTATGTTTCAACATATTGAAACTAGCTTGATAAAGTATTTCTGATGTAGCTGATATGTTGTGCTAATTTGCAAAAAGTACAGATTAAAAACCATAAACATATTTTTGTGCCTTCAATTAGCACACTTGTCAAAGATAATGCTGTAACAATTTATTTGCTGATGATTCAGTTCTATTGGCCACATCCTCTAAAAACTTTGCACCCACACGGTTGCATAATGGTGTAACACCATATGTGGTGACCTATTTTAACCTAGGTGTACTGCAACTGCAAAACTTTGTACCATGGTCAAATCCCACATTTTAATACTGAATACAAAAATTCTGACTTCATAGTATTTTGTTATGGTCACAAATTTGTAATAGCAGGGAAGAATAGTGGCCATTTATGTTGGTCTGTCTGTAGAGCCCACACCATCTGCCAATATGTAGTTTCTTTTACAGAATCTTTGGTGTCACTGGGTTCACTAATTACAATGAGGGCACATCTAGGCTAGTGGTATTCAAATGAAATGCGCCATGGCTGTGACTAACGGAGTTCAGAAGTTGATAAGAGAAGATGGCCATGAAAAAAAAAAATCAGACTGATTAGGGCTGGCAGGAGTGGAATATGACACATTGGGCAGTGCAAATAAATTTGGACATCAGTGCAACCATAATTTTAATGATAAATGGCATATAGAGCTATCATGCAGAAGGCAAAAAACTTCACTATTAAGGTGCATATTTACCTCTTCAATGTGTTTAGCTCTACGAGGAAAAACAATAAAACTTAACTGTGTTTTCACTGACCCATCTTAGATTATTCAAATGTTGTTTTGCCCTGATAGGCTGTAAAAGCCACGTGTCAACAGAAAGAAGGGGAACCGGAGCAGCCACTGGTTGGGTTGTCAGACTACTTCAAATCCTGTCTGATGGGTTTTGGTGTTCTTTCCATGTAACTGTATTTAACAGTACCAGATTCTTGCTTGAGTACAGTGATTTAGTAGCACAAGAAAATGTTTGCATGAATGATAAATAAGAAAAACAATCATGTATAAACAGTCAAGCTTGTATGTTTCTGAGACAGTTAGTCCCAATATGTTTTCCTTCTAAGTTTCTCTAATCAACTTAGGGTCTGTCTGATTTTTCCATGTTAAAAATGTTCATTTTTACAGGGCTGAGATCGCGCACTTGACTGTTCACCTGCATTATTGGGTAATAACAAGATAAGAAGCGCCATGAGTCGCTCCAGCCGGAGATGGCGATGATGCCGAGCATTGTCCCACACAGAGGGACCTGTGTTTAGAGACGGACAGTTTCTGTCGAGGACCTAACATATACAATTATACACACGTATAATTCGCCGTAACTGTGAGTGCAGCAAGACTTACAGTTAAGATATTAGCTAATGCAACCGTTCATTTCCGGGCCCTGAACCCCGGTCATAGCAACCAGCCCATGACAGGCGGTGTTGCAGCAGCATGCCATCCTCGTTTCTCCCGTTTAAAGCTATTAATGACTTTCTCGTGGATTCTCAGACAAACCACCGCAAGATGCCGAACTGGGTTGATGAATTAAATTCAGGACCCATAAAGCGCCTTATTGAAGATTTCACGGACACAACTTACCTCGTAGTGCTTCATCTTGGCAGTTTGCAGCCCCTTCCTTAATATCCCAGATGAGTGACAGAGCCGCATCCAATCAGCGGATTAATATGCAACTGCTGAGGCCACCGTGGGCGGGCACTACGGCTGTGTGGCAGCCAATGAAAACCGGTGGGATTCCGGGGACCACGCCCACACTATCAGCGACGTAGCCAATGAGGTTTGAGCGGCTATGCTAAAGGCTCTGTGGCTAACATAATTGGATTTATCCAGGTAGGATTTATTGCTCTTTGAATAGCAGCTGTGTCCGTTTGTGCACATGCGTACTGGTCCAATTGGCAGACTGCTGGGTCTGACCGCTTGCATGTATTTATCTGTATAGAAAATAAATCTGGTGACTTTTCCCAAATTAATTTTCAGGCTAAATTAGGCTACCTATTTTTTTCTTGTTGCAGTGCCTCAATTTTATGCTTGATTATTTGTCTTTTTTCACATAATGCCATCTTTCAATTTGTTCTTTTACTTGTTTAAATCCATTTCTGTGTTGTGTCTGTCCTACATAAATAAAGTTTACAATCTGCCTGGTGTGATGTCACTTAATCTCAAACTAAAACCAGTACTGGTTCTAACAAGTGTGAATTGCAAAATGTTCTTGGACAGTAACCAAACAACAAACAGTAATGAGAAAATGAGGACACAGCAATGTGAAATGATTTTAAGACACATTTTATAGAATAACAATTTTGGCACATTCCTGGCCAAACATAAATCTATATATTTTATTATAGGTTCTATAGGTCTATATGGTCTCCAGGTCTTATATCTCCAAAAGGTGCCATAATTGTCACTCTTGATGTCCAGTACAAATAACTACAGGGCTGCGACATACTTTGAATTGATACCCAATATACAAAAGCAAGGACATAGCTAGGA
The DNA here is from genome assembly GCA_024633595.2 of Lepomis macrochirus. NCBI lineage: Eukaryota > Metazoa > Chordata > Actinopteri > Centrarchiformes > Centrarchidae > Lepomis > Lepomis macrochirus. The sequence continues at coordinate 11,736,647 of JALXJV020000003.1, forward strand.
ATATGGCTTACAAGAATATTAGTCTGAGCTCCACCTCTATAGATCCTGCTATGGTTAGGTTGGGTCTGTAGAGCTGCTAACACCTGTAGGTTGATATTTCAAATTTTCTCTGAAAAATAGGTTTTGACAGAGACAAGTATCCCATGATACTTATTTCAACTTTGTACTGCAACTTACTGATTAATTTTCAAACAACCTAAAACACAATAATTGTTGGGAAATTAAACTTGACTATGCCTGGGAGTGTTTATTATAAGGGTATAATGTAACATCCAAATGCTTGTTTACTTTATCTTTCCTGAGGACATTTTCTGATTACATTCCAATACCAATAATAAGGGTGTACAAAGGTGTATGCTTGAAACATTTTTGTATTTGCTCTCACTGACCCATCAATCCTCTGACAGACATTTTTGTTAATAGTGGAAGCATTTGTGTTGTACATTGAACATGAATTGCTGCCTCCAAAGGCTACTCGTCATTCTCGTTGTGATGTTCAACAAACATCAGTAATATGTAAGAAGCGCAGGAAGACTAACAACAAAAGCTGCACGTTATCTGTACAAACATTTTTGTTGTTATTGAAACAGAATCTCAGTGTCCTCTTGTGCACAATAAACCCATGCTAAATGGAGAGTAGTGCTCTCCAGAGAGAAGAGAGAGAAGTACTGACAGCTGCTGATTCTGTGGACAGACAGGATGAGCACCTACAGTATCATGAAGCATCATTAATTACATGTTAACTAAAGCACCAAAGTTAATGTTATACATATCTCTTTATCTTCTATAATATTATTTCCACACAAGTTTCCAGGGTAACTAGAAACCAGAAAATGTCCTCTATGTATCAGTTGCACATGCATAATCTGAATTTGGTGATATATCTAGCTGGTTGCATGAATTCCCATCCCTTAATTATGCTGCTATAGGCCTAGACTACTGGGGGATTTCCCATGATGCACTGAGCTCCTCTCTTCTCCTCTTTCTCTCTCTGTGTATGCAAGCCTCGTCCCATTAATTCATGTTACTAACTTGACTTCTTCCCTTTCCTGTAGTCTTGTGCTTTCCCGTCCCTCTCCTCTCTCCTCTTGTCACTCTGCCGGTCTTTCTGGCTTTGGAGCTGTGGAGTTGGATCTGTGGTTGCGAGTCACCTGCTGCTTCCATGTCCCTGCTTGACACCCTCTGCTACAATTGCCATCTTGAAAACAGATTTGGTCAAGCCAGATAATATTGACATTTATGCTTCATTAAAAGTATGTTTTACCCAAGTGGGTCTAGGAAAATGTGATCAAATTTGTTTTGGAGGACTTTGCCACATGTTTTGCCCTGCATCTTCCCTGCTGTACAGCGCACTATCAGCCAGTATGCAGGGGATTTAGTAGCTAGTCTTGAATCTGGGCCACACCCAAGCATAACAAATGCTCCTTCCAGCAATCTATCCACAGTCATTTTGGTTTGGTAGGATTCAGTGGGGGTAATCTTGTCTTTTTCGGGGGGGTTTTGCCCAAGGCTTACACAACACATATTTGTATGCTAACATTATTCTTTAATATGATTTCCCCATTCTTCATGGCATTAGCTGTGATTGCTTGTGATCTGCCATGTCATTAATGTCCATAGTGTCATGTTAAATTATGTACGGAACCTAACTTTACTTCATATAGGAAACACTCCTATATGAATAAAGTTGAGCGTATCAAACGCTTGTTTAAAAGCACAGAATATGCCTCCGTGTTCTTGTTGTGGTGTTTATCTCAATGTACCAAGTTTTGGGCGACTAATAAGGCATGGTATGTTACTGTGAAAGGCTTAGGTCCGACAGCACCTGAAGGCAGCGCGCCGTGACGTACCGCTGGGCGTGTCCTCGCTGAGCTGTCAGTTGAGATTGTTCAGGCTTGTTATGGAAAACTCTAGAACTTTCCGCGCGGATTATAAAGCAAATGTTCGGCCGCAGCGCTGCGAGTTGAGACAGAAGACGGGCTGAGGACGTGTTCTTGACTGAAGTCATAAACAACCGTTTTTTTAAAAGCTTTAACGTTTACTAAGGAGGCCGCTGGATGGTCAAAATGGGTAAAGACTACTACGACATTTTGGGAATTAAGAGAGGAGCGTCGGATGACGATATAAAGAAAGCTTATCGTAAGCAGGCTCTGCGCTATCACCCCGATAAAAACAAGTCACCGGGAGCCGAGGAGAAATTTAAAGAAATCGCCGAAGCTTACGATGTTTTGAGCGACCCGAAGAAAAAGGACATCTACGACCGTTATGGCGAAGAAGGTAAGGTTTAACTTGTGTATCATTAACGTTACACGGTGACATTATTGACTCTTTTCTGGGAGTGAAACTAGGCAGTTCAATCGATATGGTTCATGTGATTCTGTGGATGTCATTAAGATATGATGGTAACGATATCTAACATGAGAGAGAGAGTGACGTTAAACCGACGCTGATGTGCGTGTAATGGCGCTCCCAGCTCCCCTCTGCTCTGTCCTTCAGCCAGAAGGCTTTTTTTCTGAGCCAGGAAAGGCGAGGCTCTGTCGACAGTCAGGAAAACTCACAATAACGGTACATGTTTCTAGAAGAACTCGACAAGAGACTTAAACTGAACACAGGTGAAGCTGAGTTTAGGAGCTGGGGGTAAGCCGGAGGGCAGTGGATGGTCTGCTGTTCACGCTGTTGTCACTGAAGTCATTGTTAATTTTGGAAACCTGACAGGTGGGGCAGCGTTACTGAAATGTACGTTAACTATTACCGAGGTACTTTTTTTGCTAATATGGCGCCTGTTACGTTACCATGGTAAAATCATAATTTGGATCACCATTTCATGGATCTCATGTTGTGTCCTCGCACAACATGAGAAACATGTCTCAGTGCAAGACATGTTTACACCACCACCATCCACATTCTACTTTCATGACTAAAACATGTTTAATGTAGTAAATTTCTTGTATCAAACCAAGGAATATTTAATGAAAACACACATGTCAGTACTAACAAGACTAAAAAGTTGGCCCTGTGAGGACAGTTATTAGAATATTGAATAGATCTGGCACAATTAACCTCACCTGCTGTGATAACTCACTCATTTCTCATCTGGTACATCTGGTGAACTCATGTTTACATTGCACCATACACACTGATTTGGCATAGTGGTCTTTAGTTATCCTTAACATTCATCCTGGTAATTTCTTAGCTAAGAACATTTTCAAATTAGAAATAACTTCAGCAGACAGCTTGACAACCACCACAACAGTTATCATTGTAGGAGTTTGTAGATTTGTGCCACATTTATGGTGGTGTCTGTACACAGTGAAGCTGAAAGTGTCAGGTTTTTGTCGCAGTTCATTTTGCATTCATGAACACTTTGATGCTGATTTTTAAAATGTGCCAAGCAGATGAAGAGCAAATATCAAGTCTTAATTAATTTCTGTTAAAATGGCTAGGTCAAAATTGTTTTGCTGTTTTTTTTTGTTTGTTTTTGTTTTGTTGTTTTTATATCTGTGTGTGTGTGTGTATACATCCGCCTGTTATTTTAGGCAGCAATCAGTATGCATGCACTCAATGAGGTGTTGACTCCAGACTAATAAAATATTTTGGCCTGTGGTATTGACCTAATTTATCGAATGACAATATATTAATGTACTTTGTCTCTCACTCAGGTCTGAAAGGCGGGGGCCCCTCAGGAGGTGGTGGTCCTGGCACCTTCAGCTACAGCTTCCAGGGTGATCCACATGCCATCTTTGAAGAGTTCTTCGGTGGACGTAACCCCTTCGGACAGTTCTTTGGTGCCCGCAATGGAGGCATGGATGAGGACATGGACACTGACGACCCTTTTGCCCGCTTTGGGATGGGGGGCGGTGGAATGGGCGGGTTCCCTCGCTCCTTCAGTTCTGGTATGGGAGGAATGGGCGGTCACAGTAGCGTTGTGAAGAAGCAGCAGGACCCCCCTGTAGTTCATGACCTTCGGGTGACGTTGGAGGAAGTTCTGTCGGGTTGCACAAAGAAAATGAAGATCTCACGTAAGAGGCTGAACCCTGATGGGCGAACTCTACGGACAGAAGATAAAATCCTGGAGGTGCAGATAAAGAAGGGGTGGAAAGAGGGCACAAAAATCACCTTTCCCAAAGAGGGGGACGAGACTCCTACAAACATTCCAGCCGACGTGGTCTTCGTTTTGAAGGACAAGCCACATCCGGTATTCAGACGGGAGGGATCTGACATCGTTTACACAGGGAAGATCTCACTCAGAGATGTAAGTTAAGATTACATATTGTTCTTGAAAAACACATTATAAAAGTGCGTTAAGAAAAACCAAATAATTGTTATCAGCTGAGTTGGAAGAAGTTCTTCTGGTGTTAATTGATGTTTCTTTTCTTTGTATTTCTCGTTCTGTCCCATCAGGCCTTGTGTGGCTGTACAATCAATGCACCCACATTGGAAGGCAGAACGGTGACCGTGTCAACAACAGAGATCATACAGCCAGGGATGAAGCGACGCATTAGTGGCGAGGGGTTGCCTTATCCCAAACGCCCTGATCGTCGAGGTGACCTTATAGTGGAGTATGAGGTCAAATTCCCAGAAAGGCTCAGCCAGAGCGCCCGGGACACCATCGCTCAGGTCCTCCCGCGATCTTAAAGGAGACCTCCAGGACTTGAATTGTTACACTAAACTGCCAACTTTTTTTTTTCTTTTTTTTTTTAATTTGTCAATGATCATATGGACATTCATGTGGAGTTGACAGACTTGTAGGACAGATTGCACTGTGTGTAAACTGTTGGTGTAAAAACCACCTCAAAAATGCTTACCATGAAAGACTGCAGCATTTCACAGGCTAGAATGTAAATATTTCCAACATTGTTTGATGTTTGTTTTACTGAATAAAATTATATTTTGATGGAAAATAAGTATATAGAAAATACACGTGGGATTCTGTGAGAACTGTTTTGTTGGTAATAAAAAAGGTTCTTGCTGGAAAAAGTTTTCTTTTTGGTATAAAATTGCAATGTGAAGATTTACATTGGCTTGTTTACTTAAGACTGGGTGCTTGGAAGTGGAGACAGATTTTGCATTTGTTTGCATGACCAGCATTGCAGGTCATACACTACACAATGACAACGTTGGGCGACTGACGTGACAACAAAAGGCAGTGCTTATTGTTGAACTGAATGTTGAACCACTGTTATGGAAAGAACAGTTGAGAAATGAAAACAGGTGCTGTAAATGTGAACATGCAACCTTACAGTTCTTCACTACAGAGAGTCCGTGAGGCTCTAAAAGCTACTTGCGGGAGGTTTTTTCTTTCCTGCAGAGGGCTAAGGGACATTACCAATGGCAGGCAGGGGTTGTAAGCTCATGATTTCTGCAGGGAGTGTGGTTGTGCTGACCTTAATTTCAAATGAAGGGATTTTAAAAGTGATTGTAATTTTGTTTCATGCTAAATCATGCAAAAGTATGTTTCTAGTGTATTTACAATAATAATGGCACTTTGGCAAAAGTTCATTATGGTAGATCTTCTCTGTTTTGCCTCTCTTCTGCTGTAGGTGAATTTTCTTTAGGCTGTTTCACATCACCAAATTCCTTTACATCCACAATTTTGATGCCCCTGTGTCTGACCAATGACAGGGTCTACTTGCCTAAATGTCTTTCCCTGTTGCTAACCTTAATAAATACTGTTATTCACGTCCAGTAGATTTCTCTCCATATTAAACTACATGCTGGCTGGAATACTGTGGATGTTTAATGTTTCCACATCATGCTTGTATAAGTTGCACACTGGACTGCAACTGGCTTAAAGGAATTGTTAGTTTTATTTGGGTGTAACTTCATCACTCAGTCAATAAGTGAGGGACCTTTGCATTTATGTCTGGTCCTGCTTTTGCCTCAAGCTTCATCCTGCCATATAAAACAGAATAAGCCTAATTTGCTGTAGTAATAACAATTACTTAAATGTATATATTAATTATATATAAATATATAATTTTTATATATAATTTTATATTTCTACCTGAGGCAGCTTAACAAAGAGGAGTTATGAATTTTTATTTTATTTTTTACTTATTTGCTGTAGTACGTGCAATTTTGACTGGTAGTCTTGGCAAACAGCCCCCCCAGGCTGTCCCCTGAACCCCGTGACACAGTCAGCAGACGGCTTGTTGAGATGCCCCCCAGCTTCAACTACCATAGATGCACTGAGCGCGTGTACAATAAATGTAAACATTGATGAGTCACACTGCATCCCAGTCACGGGCTGGTTTCTCAGAGCAGCGTGAAAGTGAGATAGGGTTCGGATAACTACTGGAGAACTATAGTATACTGTTAAAATGTAGCTGAAGAGGCACTGCACAACAGAGGCATGCCCACTCACTGATAACAGCAGCTGAAGACAAAACTGCTGTTGCAGTCAATTGCTGCACAATCACATCTTTGTGGCTTTTCTGGATCTTTTGAGACACTCATGTTTTATGGCACTGAATCAGATGACTAAGTTGAAGCAGACCACTGAATTTGTTCTGATACTGCGGGAAAAAAATATTCTTTGACTTTTTTTGTTTTTAAGCTGGATAAAGAATGACGATTCTTCAATGCGTCATGTTTTGCTGCCTTGCAGGTGAGTTTTGATGTATTTTACTCTAAAAAAACATTCAGTATGATCATTATTATGTTTTATTTGTAAACGTTACATTTGAGCGGCACTTCAGTACAGTAACCAACAGATCTTAAAAACAATAGTTTACTCTAGTGGAATCTGCGTTTAATTGAATTGATTTTTACATGATTGTTTTATTGACAAAAAATTACCAGCAAGTAATTCTGCTGAATTGAACAGCAACAACATAAAATTACTGGCTAGTTTTTTGTTAAACTATTTATTTGGTGAAGTTGAAGTAGTGGCTGCAGATTTTTTTTTCATTTTGTGAAACACAGAGTTTTAACTCAAACATTGAAACAAGTGACGTCTGGCAGCCCAGTGGACAATGTCCTTGGGGTTTGTATCTCAACTATTAAAAACAGGCAAAATCACGACCACTCTCTGTGGTTTCAGTCATCACATACAGTTTAATGAATTCCTCATTGCACATAAATTAGACAACATAAAATAAAATGTTCTTCATCAGTCTACAATATTAGGGGAAGTCAATGATGGTCAGCCACAATTCAAACCAAGTTAAAAAGATAAATAGTTTGCACATCCAGTACCAGCTGGAACAGAAAGAGGCTGTCCACACAAAACTAAGATCAAACTTGGTTTGTTTCTGTTTTCAATATAAGCACAGTTTCTACTGATAAAGTTAGGGTTAGGTTAAACTATAAAAGTTACAGCAGCTTAGAGATGAAACGGTATGAACATTTTCAGTGAACAAATTATCACATTATATTATCGTGGTATTGTTAAATGTGCTGAAAATGAACTGATACAGACACTGAAACCATTTCACCAAGTTTTACATTGGAAACTACAAATAAAATTAGCAGCAATTTTTGTTTGCATATTAAAACCAAATAAAATGTGCATTAACATATTACAAAGTAGGCTTACAGTGTTTGTTTGTCATTATACAACATAAGGTTGTATAACGAAACAAAACTTTGTAGTCCCTTCATGCTACACGCATAGAACTTAACATTTAATTAAATGTGTATTAAAATATGGTAAATAAAAAAAACTAGGCTATATACATTTATTTACACACAAAAGCTATATACATACAAGTACACACCCAGAACACCAGATTGCAGAAGACTGCATCATTTATATAAATACAAATGAGTCATATGAAGAAAGTGATGGTTGCAATGAGCCCAATGATTGACATAAATACAGAGGAGTATTGTATAAGAGTTTGTAGCGTTTCTCCTGTTGTAACACCTTTACAACTAATTATTATCATGTGCAATGGGCAATTAGAGTCCGCAGACACATACAGCAGCAGAACCATACAGTCTATGAGCAGAACAACATACAAGCTTCAAGGTAGATTGATTTGTCACATTACAACAGGTTGATTACAACAGGTTGTAATGTGAAACTGAGTTTGTAACTCCCTTCTGCTCACATGCCAGTTAGAGATGTTTTCAGTCAGGATTATTTTTATTGCTCCTTTGTAAAAGCTGACAAAAACTTCTTCACCAGCATGGAAATGTCAGACGACCGGTTCTCTGTGTCAGGTTCTCTGTGTTACTGATTCCCAGGAACCTGAAACTGTTCACCTGCTCCACCTCAGCTCCACTGATGTAGACAGTGATTGTGTGTCTTTATCTCCTTTTTACTGAAATCAATGATCAGCTCCTTACTTTTGCTGACGTTGAGCAGTAGGTTGTTCTCTGTGCACCACATTGCAAGATTATCAATTCACTCCTGATATGAAGACTCTTCATTATTTGAAATCCGGCTGAAGATGGTGGTGATGTCTGCAAACTTTACAGCAGAGTTCTCTCCATGTCTGGGGATGCAGTCGTGGGTGTACATCGTGAACAGGATGGGGCTGAGCACACAGCCCTGGGGGGGTTCTGGTGTTAATAACTAGAGTGAGGGGTGAGTCCACCAATCCGAACTGATTTGTGTCTGTGAGGAAGTCCAAAATCCAGTTGCATTGTGTTGTATTTAAACTCAGAGTGCTGAGTTTGCTGATCAGTTTCATGGAGGAGATTGTGTTGTGTGTTTACAAGAGAAGGAAACACTGACTGCTTCAATTTACAAGCTGTTAGACAGACTAACCATGACATGTTCCCTCATTCTGGTCCCCACATCTGATACACTGAGCTGAATGTAAACTCACATCACCTTCCTTCTATCAAGTTTCCCTCAGCACTCTTATATAAACTATAAAGGGACCAGACTTCAGACAGGCTTATCTCCGGAGCGTTGCCACTTACGCCATGTTTTCACTGACCCTAAACAAACCCATGTTGAATGCAGCTAATGCGCGCCTGCGTCTTGCAGAATATTCTAAATTTGGTTGCTGGACAGGATTTACCATGAGTTTTATAAATGGAACACATTTTAACGACAATTACATTTGAACTGGTAACATTAACTTTTGGGACCTGATTTATAATTAAACCATTTCATCCCTATAGCAACTATAGGCCGACTATCATATTTGTTATGATAATTTAAAACAATGTAGTTGTTCGCCATCAAAAGACGATAGTATGTGAATGTTGTGTTCAAAACTTTTTCTGTTGCCCCCAAATGGCCAAAAAGTTGCAGGTTTAGACTAGAAGTATATGTAGGCTGTGTATGACTGTTGCGTAATTAATTTCCAAGCAGAGGTTCTGTAGTATTGAGTTCATTTGTTTTAATGAGCTTCGTGCATATTTGAACTTTGTACTGCAGCCGCGTGTGTGGAGGCCTCAGCGGTGCTGGAAGTAAGTGGCCATGTTGGAGGAGAGGTCACCGTACGCTGCTCTGGGAGCTGGACCACGGACAATAGCTCTGAACACCACAACATGTACTTCTGTAAAGAAGTCTGCTCCAGGGAAAACATTCTCATTCAGACTGAGAGGAAGAGGTCTGCTGTCATGCAGCGAGGGAGATACAGCGTGGAGGTCAACAGAGGAGACTTCAACGTGACCATAAAGAGGCTGAAAGGGGTGGACGCAGGGAGATATCACTGTGGAGTGGGGAAAACTTTAAATGTGCTGTACCAGGAGGTCAATCTCATAGTCCTAGATGGTAAGTTTATGGTTAAATACATACATAGTTCCTGCCCAGGATTGGTAATTTTGCATTAACAAAGTAGATCATAATACATACCTACATAATTGTTATGTTTTCTAGAAATGTCTTGTCTTGTAAATACAACAGATTCTGTCTGCAGGCCAAAACCAACCACATAAAGATGGTGACTATTAAGAGATGATTCAAATTTTGGCTTTGAACTCTTATATATACTGAGCCCACAGGAACCTTAGTCTGAAATTATGCCTGAAGTGAATATATGTACTGTATAACTTGTGATGTGAAGGCGGTAATAATGTCACATGACAGCACACACACAGGCAGACTATTCCTCGCCACTTATCCTCCACCCTGTCCTCTCAAAGCTTCCACTGTTCGCCCTGGATCTTCTCCCTCCACCACCAGCCAGCAGACAGAAGCACAAACTCAGCCTCAAGGCAGCTTTCCATCCAGCTCTGAACCGGCAGCATTAACCCTGCCAGCTACAGAGGAGAAGACAAACCACAAAGAAGCAACCAAACTGTCAGGTATTTCACAGTTTAGCAGCTGGTCTCCTCTCGCAAGCTTCGAAACATGTCAGGAGGACTTTTCTCATCCTTTTTAGAAGAGTCTTTTTTTTAATCTAAAGGCCATGCTCATAAAAACACTGATCATTTCAATATTATCAGTACAGAATGCACAGAGGATTAAACGTGAGAGAGAGAGTCTAAAAACACCCTGTAAGCCATGTGGTTCAAGAGTTTGTTATGGCTGAATGAGCTGGTTTCTTTGAGTTACATTTTTTTTGTTATAACAGAAATCTCGTGAGTTCTCAATCCAAAGAAATACCAGCTTACTGTCAGTGGGTGGCTAACTACTATATTTTTCAGGTAGTTAGATGTATGCATTGCACGGTATTAGAATGGATTAAAAGATATGTATTAGTCTAATGTGCTGCTACGAAAAAGTGAGGTCGTGAAGATGAACAGAACATTGCTGAATCTCATTTGTGAAAGAGGCAGAGTGCACAGAGTGCAGTGTCAGTGACAAGTAACAAGACATGTTGGGTTTTGAGTTAAAGGCTTTATGATTTTTATTTCCACGACTGTTGTGCTGACTTTCTCGTAATGTTTAGATGTGAATATCTGTGTGCACTGGAGGGAATGATTAACTCAAGAACCATATAAAACAGGTAGATGGAGGTGATTACAACAGAAAAGTGAGTTAAAACGTGATTGCACAGTAACTCCCAGAATGCAGAGAATACTATTGACTAAAAGTAAATATTACTATTTCTAGGACAAAAATTGAGTCTGAGATGGGATGAATATGACTGCAGGTTGTGTTGAATTATCAAATTAGGATCAGAATTAGTATTTTCAGTATGCAGAAAATCAACAGAAATCAAAACTGTTCTGAAAAAAGGTTTAAGATTGGCTGTTGTTGTAAAGTAAACTGTGTGGTCACCAGCACAAATGACTGTCTGGTTCTGTTGTTTGCAGATACCACAGTGGTCATCATTGTTTCGGTGAGCCTGGCGCTTCTGGTTTGTGCCATTATACCTCTTATATTCTACGGACATTGCCAGAGTGGCGCAGGTGAGGTGACACATATACACATACAGTGTGATCTTAAACCCAAACAGAGCCTTCACATGTGCATGTACACATTTGAATACTGTTGTGTGTTTGTTTCAGATAATGAGAACAGACCTGAAGGAAGCAAGGTGAGTAACCATTTTGTCATTAAAATGTTCATCTGTAATGGCTGTTTTAAACATTAAAGTTTAGTGCTCAGATAAAAGTAGTCTTTATGATGATTCTTCTCTATTTACAGGCAGATTACTGTGAGGAAAGTGCAGATGTTGCCTCTACTCAGACTGCAGTGAGGCTACAGTCTTTTGAACCAGATGCTGGTCAGGGGTCCAGTGCTCAGGATGCCTCCCAGTATGCTGCCATCTACCAGGCACTGGATCCCAAAAGTCTGGACTGAGTAGAGTTTATTCTCTTTCTGAGCTGACAGCTAATCACCATTTCATCTCTTTTCTGCATGAATGAAATAAAGGACAAATGTTTGGAATATATGTCTATTTGAGTTGGTATTCTTCCTTTGCATGTCTTAGGGGTTAATTTTCAGCTTCACATTATAGTTTCTTACTATGCTAATGATCAGGGACATCCTGGTCGTCCTGTAAATCTTTCAGAAGACTAAGGTCAGTAAGATTTTTATCAACATATTAAATAAGACTCAGTTAGACACACCTGTGGTGCTGTCTGATGAACACTTGTTCACTGTTGAACACTGTTGGGCAAATTACTTCCAAAATGTAATACAGTATATATTACTAGTTACTGTCATTTAGCTATATTAAAATATTACTGTCTCTGAATTGTAATGCTTTACACTACTTCTGCGTTCCTTTTGAGTTACTTTCACTGCTGTTTAATGGGCGCATTATTCTGATAGTAAGATGTGCTGCCTATAGGTGGGTTCTAGTGATGTGCAGTTATGACGGCGGATCAGGTGAGTCTTTGTCCAAAAAAATAACCTTCTGATTAATAGCGGGAGTGGATGGGTGAAATAGGATGAGTTGTCTCCCCACTAAGAAAGAAGCTGTGCGCATTTACGCACGAGGTACAGCAGCATAACGTCGGTGATTATTTGAATCTCCCGACACTCCGACAGGTTAAAGCACAAACACAGAATAGCATATAGAAATCTATTTAGACATCCATTAGGGGAGCTACCTTGTTAAGAGGAGCCGAGCTCCCCCGTAGTTTGCACACGAAATAATTAGGCTACTCTTTTGAATTATTTTGAATTATTTTAAAAAAACACCACTTAATTTCATGTTGAAATGTGTTGTAATGCAGATTGTGATGGGTACAGTAATGATTTTTTAGTATTTTTTTTAGTAATACAGCAAAAAGCAATACTACATTACTGTAGGCCTAATCGTATTACTTTTGTAACACGTTACTCCCATCACTGCTGATGAATAAGGTGTTATTGGAGCCACAAGAAATTGCAGGACGATCGCTAATAGGTGGCGCACATGGGTACGGATACATAAAGAGGAGATACACATAACAATATGTATTGTATTTTACTTTCACTTTTTAATTTAAATCTTCCATACACACCATGTTGCCATAGTCAAAAAAACATAGGCTACGGCTGTAATAACAAATATGCTCATGTGGAAGATAATGGTTTCAGGGACAGAAAGAAATAAAGCGCAAAGCACACAAAACACTACTGGAATTGCTAGGTCCTCATCAAAGAGTATTCTACTGAGATTTTGCAGTTTAAAATTCAAAGTAGTGTTGAAGTAAGACCTGCAGATGGCGCTACGGTTCACACAGGCGTTATGATTCAACATGTTTACTCTTTCCTCTTACAGACGCCTCCTGACAGCTGTGACCATAATTTCTTTAGAAGCCTTGCATATATAGTCTAACATAAAACAATTACAATGCTTTTTGTTACCCGTTTTGTCTCTGCATGTCTCTGTCTTGTCTCCTTATTGTCATAAAAATCTGAGGAAAGCAATGCAACAGATGACAGAGCGACAGTTGTCTGCAGACATCTGCATGCAAGAAACATAAAACAGCACCAATACCATATATTGTATTATTCTGTAAGTTCTGTAAACGTTTTATTGTTGCTTAAGACTTTTTATTCTTTCCAAAAACTGCATCTGGTAATTGAACCCATTGTGAAGCATTTAAAAGCAAACACTAAAATATAGGTTATTTGAAAATATCTTGCTTTTATCAGATCCACCAGAGTTTCTGATTATAAGATCTGTTTTCATGTTAAATAATGGCAATAAGTTTAGTATACTGACCCCCAGGCGTGGAGCTGATGGCTCATTGCACAAGGGGCGAGCACCTCTATTGGGCCCTTATACAGTGGATATTTTTTTCACACAAATTGTTACAAAAACAGTGAGGGAAACCAAAGACCTTATAGACAAGTCACGCCACTCAACCACGCCTCTGGGTGGCTATTTTGGACTAACAAGCTCCTATCTGATTGAATGGGGAGAGAGGCAGAACTGCACAAACTTTACAAAACTTCAGTGCTTTTGATGTATATTTCCATCCTTTAGTGTCACAAAGAATGATTATAAGCAGTATTAGCAGCTAATACTAGACTGAAAAACCTCATGTTTCGAGTAATGATATAGAGACAGGGAGAAGAGGAGTTGTTTTTCGTACATAAATCATTTGGCGCTGATTACTGTGAAACTTTTTAATGGACTTAAGCAACTGACAAAGTACACTGAGTACAAGCATGGCATTTTTAAAACATCTTTTGACCAATTAATCAGGGAAAATACATGATGGTGTATTAGGGCTGGACAATAAACCAATAACAATAATTATTCTGTTATTAACAATATAACAAATATTCAATAAATATTCCATAAATGTTATGATTTAATTCACTTAAGTCATAAATGAGTTAGGACTTAATTTTTGTATTAAGATGTTTATTTTGTAGAGGAAAAGGGACTGAAAAAAGCTTTCACCTAATTTTACTCATGCATATTTGTTGACAAAGATTTTATCACAATTGTTTTGAATGTTCTCAAATTTGTGAAGTGACCCACTGTTTGGCATCAAAAAAATCAGCCCTAAAACTAAAAAAAAATAACAATTTGATACTTATTGTGATAATTATCTATATTGGAAGATATGAAACTTTTTATCTTGATAACATTTTTGGCTATATCGTCCAGCCCTATGGTGTATTAGGGCCATGGAAGATTAAAAAAAAGTATGGAGCCATGGGAGGGAGTCATATTCTTAGAAAAACTAAAAAGATTAAAGTCGTAAAATTACAAGAACAAAACTTGTATAATCTCTGAGCTTATAAAGTCATACATTTGCAAGACATCTCAATGATTATTGTGAATGCTGTGATTAATAAATGTAAATAAATAAGGCTTTGTTTGTGGTGACAGTTTAGTTTAGTTTAGCTTTAATAGCTAGCACCTTGGCTCGTCAAATGTGCTCCAGGCACTGTGGATTTTTATACAGTGACTTTTTGTCATACCCTGACTGCTTGTACAGCAGCATCTCTGTGTTCAAACTCCTGATTTACAAATGAAGCACTGTTCTAACGCAACGGTTCACTGTTGAACACCAGCGGCCCTGGTACCGGGGGCAGCACTCAATTTTCGCACAAAATGGAAAAGGGAAATCCATCAACAATCCTAGTATTTTGTCACCCTATACATGCTACACACCAGTTTCAAGCTAGAAGGCTCAGCTAGAAGCTCAAACCAACCATTTTTATCCACATCAAATACCCATCAAACACAGCATCTAAATACGCCTATCACAAAATCGGTTAGTTATCACTGTACGTGGCTGACATGTACAAGTTTTACCAAAGCTAATCTCAGCCTGATATCAGTTGTATATAGCTCACATCACTCAGATCACCAACATTAGCCTACTAATTAGCTGCATAAAAGCAACAACAAATGAGACAATATATACTGTAGCTATATACAATCAAAACCGCTGAATGATTGCAGTTTTCACCGTTTCCAGTAACAAAATTGGTCAGTTGTTGACAAAGGTAATTCACCACGGTAAATAATTCCGGCTGACATTGTATTCCTGACAGTGAGTTATTCCTGATTTATTTTGGGTATGTTATTTTTTTCCTGGCGTTTTTCCTGGAAAAGGGTGGTGGTTTCCAATTAACCTTGGACCTAGCTTATGTTACAGCTGGTCTTAATCTCTGAGAATATTTGGGTTAAGGCTATCTCTTGCGAATGTGTAAGTTTCTTTCTGTAGGCTGCTCAGGCGTCACATGTACACGATTCGGAAAAGCCATGCCTGTTGTACGCAAAACAATGATTTTGCGTAGTAGACGCCCCCAGGTGCGTGTGTATGAGACAGTAGTAGCACTAGTAGCCAGCAATGCTTTTGTTTAAAGAGTTGACAGCCCCCTGAGGCAACTTCCCTAACTTTAACCATGGCTTAGGTTAGTGCCTAAACCTAAGTCAGTAAAAATACACGTCAACTGAGCATGTCATTTTAGCCTCCTTTTTTGTTGCAACGCTATTGTAAACTGTAGTGTATCATGGACATGCAAAATTGCTGTTTTGTGTACAATAGAAAAGGCTTTTCTAAAGCATGTATATGTGACGCCCGAGATGAGATGATGTGCATATGTGGTTACCAAATGATTTGCATAAATATACATGGCTTATGAAGATCAATTATTAGATAATTTCCTGAACAGATTTCACAATCAGTCTTTGGATTTTTTAATCATTCACATCGCAAGCAAACCACACCCAAGTCCACTTGGAAGCAACCACCCTTTTCAAGTGGTCTCGCTGTGGTTGTTTGCTCCGTAGCAGAGTTTGATCAGCCCAAACAAAAGGTGTGAAGGCAAAACTCAGGTACTAAGCATGTGGAATCTACCACAACACAAACAGGCCACAGCATCCATGCTGGTGCCGTTTGCTGCATGAGATGACAACCTTTTCGCAGTGGTGGGCAGTGGCGTAGCAAAATATTCTGGGTCTTTTACATACGCAGTCTCTGTGGGACCCCCTCCTCTCTTGGTCCATGTCTCTCACGCTTAGTGAGGATGGATTACACCATTTTACATCTTTTGTAAGGGGTGAGAGTGGCCTTGGAGAGTCACCACTATTGTTCATGTTTTTTTCGGGGGGAGGTGCAAAGTTCAGTCTCTCAACCAATTTGTTCAGGCAATTTTAATTTAGTTATGACACCACTTGCTTAGAAATAACAAAATGCAAACAAAAGCAAACTATACATTCTTACAAACTATACATTCTCCAGCCTTTTCAAGGACCCTACCCCAATAAGGTCACTGGATAATCAGTCCCACTCCCTCCACCACCCCAACTATCCCTGGTGGTGGAGGCTGTCGCCACAGAAGACACAGATGAAATCCTAATTTGTTTTTGGCACAATCAAGACACACAAACAAACTTCATTAAAAATATTCAAACATGCCTTTTCAGTCAGCCAGATCGTGTCCTAGGTTGGGTAACTGGAGAGAACTGTGGGTCCAGGGCAGACACCGTCCATCCACCCGCTTGCTGCTACAGTTGAACATGTTATTGATCACACCTCTGTGAGAGAGATGTAAATGAAATACACAGGAAAGTATTTAACTGCAAACTTTGAGAAAGGTGACTCCAGGAACCACAATGACTCACATCTGAGAGGTTGCTTTCTTGAAAGATGCCTCCACGTCTGACACCTGCACTTTTAAAGACAATAGACTCTTTCTTGGTCTTTCACGCTTACATTTAGTTCCACCTTAATCTGTAAGCGCATCTGCTATAGAAATTTCAGACAGCATCAGAAAACATTAATGACCAAAAGACTCTGAGATGTCTACTGATGTTGTGTGTTGTGTTATCTTTTTACTCATTTTTGGATGATTGCTAATAGATGTTTCATAAGGAAAATATGTGGCACTTTAGCTGATCAATGCTCCAATATGTTTACCAGCTAGTTTCTAGCTGTCTGTCTGCTGGTGTTTGGTGCTGAGCAGGTAGCGCACAGTTGAATTTTAGAGCTTTATACTGAAAAAAACAACTGCTGCTGTGGCTGAAAACAACACTATGAGAGTGATGAGAGTGAACTGAAACAGCAAAGTTGTGGGTCGGAGAGCTAAACAATGAGCTGAAACTCACTATGAAAGCTTCATAAAGCCGAAGGGAGCTGCAGATTCGGGAAGGTGACTCCTTTCAAACAGTCGAATTGTCACTTGATACAAAATTGCTATTATAAAAACAACAATTATAGCCCCTTTAAAACAGTTGTGCCAAAGCAATGTTTCAGTATAAGTACCAAAGTGAACTGCATGAGTTTTCTTTGCCATATGCTTAAGCTGAATTATTCATCAGCATGTTGTAGTAGATAAGCAGAAGTTCAGTGCAGTATTATTATATATATTTGTATTGAATTTCAGTTCCTGTTTGGCCCATCAGTAACCTATACTGCAATGATACAGGAAATTGATGGCACTGAAACTAGAATGCATTGGAGACATGTCTTCTCACTTCACCTCCACGTGTTTCTCTTCTCTCTGCCGCCTACAGTCCTTGTCATCCAGTCAAAACCACAGGTAACATCTAGATGTTACTTTATTTCCACAAGGCTGTGCAGTGGTAGAGCATGATGAAACATGTGAACACTGTTTAGGTTTTTGAAGAGACAGATTAAATCAACGTACAGAGAAAAAGGCAATAAGAAAGAACTATAAAGCTGGCTCTTTATCATCAGAATGAAGATCCTATCTGTCTTCTGCTGTTTTCTTTATGGTAAGCGTGTTAAATACAATGCATACATTGATTTATTTAATCAACTAAAAGATGCTTTAACTCTTCACATGATTTGATTTTGGCAGCTATGTGGACAGAGGGAGCAGAAATCAATGTAGAGGAGTTTGAGGGGGGGAGAAGTGTCGTTCCAGTGTTCACACAAATTAGCGTGGAATAACAATAAATACCTCTGCAACAATCCATGTTCTGTCAATGAAGATAAACTGGTTACAGTAAGACCTGGCAGAAGAGAAGAGTCAGGGAGGATAACTCTGGTGGACTCGGGGAATGGAGTCTTCACTGTGACCATCAGGCAACTCCAGCTGTCAGACTCAGGGATATACTTGTGTGCTGTGGACAGGCCTGGTTTTGACACGTTCACTTCAGTAAATCTTACTGTGAAAGAAGGTACGTGAATGATCTTATCACCTGTACTTACTTGAGTATTTCTACATTATGCTACTTAACTCAACTACACTACGTTCCACATTTACCTGCAAGCTGGAGTAACTATTCAGGTTAATATTTCCCAAACACAATATTGGCTAAGTTGATAAAATATAATGCATTTTATATAACAAACCAGTGGTTCCCAGTCGTTTTTGCTTGTGACACCTTACAAAAAAGGAGTGTTTGTTCGGAGCCCCTTGTCACATGTTTCACAAATCCATGACCTCGGCCGCACAGAATGTTTTTATTGAAATAATCGCTTGAGGCTCAAAGACATTATACAGTCCAATATTTAAAAAACAAATAAACAGAGCTTAGAAAAAAGTCCAAAAAATGTATCTGAACTTCTGTCCAACCCCATTAATCATGTCACGGCACCTCAGATTAATTTTGTGACTCTCACAAGGGGCTGAAACCCCAGGTTAGGAATCACTAGACTAAACTTGGTAACTGTCTATAAAGATGTTAAAACTAGCTCCACCTTGAGCAGCTACACCAGTAAAATGCTGCTTACACTTTGGTGCATCAGTGTTCAACATCTAATGTCATATATTATGTCAGTCACTGGGGACATTTTACTGCGGAACAAGTATGTTTGATACTTTCAGTATCTAACATGTTTACATGTTTTTACATTGTTGTATTGTACTTTTACTTAAGTAAGGGATCTGATTAATTCTACCACTACTGTTACACACACAGCGGTTGCAACTGTCATACCTGAACTTTCTTCCACATGGACATATGGGAAGATTTCCAACTCAACAGAGTTAACACCTGGAATGGACACCAGTAGTCCTACAAACCTTTCAACAGGTAGGAAAAAAGTATGATCAAATTATAATCCTTACAAACATTAATCACAGATAAACTTAGTTAAAGTAATATTTCATCCAACCTATAGCCTCAAACCACACAAATGTAGGAGAACAGATCACAAGCACAGGTGAGTTTCTATCTTATCATTTGGTCTGTACATTTGCAAATCAGCTGGTGAATTACTTGTGGATATGTAAACCTGTTGAGCCATCTTCTTGTTTTTGGTCAGACACTGTGTTGTACGCCAGTGTTGGGGCTGCTGCTGTGCTCACTATTTTGGTGCTGGCGATGTGCTTCAGGAAACGCAGAGAAATCTCAAAACCTCAACCACAAGTTTGCTCCAACAGCAAAGACCTGATCAGTGCAGCTGAAAGAGAGGTACATGGCAGAAACTGGAGCATGTCACCGCACAACAACTGTCTTCTTAGAGAAACATGACCATTGTCTTGACAACCAATTAGATTAAGCCGTGCACGACTAAGTTGATTTTCCCAAGCCAAAGTATGAAGAGGGGTTTTCCAAAGTCAGTAAACGCTCACTTCTCTTTATTTTGAATCTGTGGTGTTTTTGCTTTAAAACCACAACTTTTCAGTTTTGTTGGCAATACAGGAAACACTCCTGCACTAAGGGAACATTTTTCTGAAATTTAAGGAAATATGCTTATTGGCATTCTTGCTGCTGATGTTGAGAAGATAGATATGTACCTGTCTCATGTGTTTCTGTTAAATGTAAAGCTATACAGCCGGTAAAGTTAACTTGACAAAAAAGACTTGGAACAGGGTGGAACAGCTGGCACTGTCCAAAGATAAAAAACAGTCCACACCAGCACCTCTAAAGTTCACTAATGAAAAAGTTCTCGTTTGTTAATCATTTTAGAGATTCCATAATTCCTGGTTGCTGGCTCCAAGAAGACTCCAGACACTGGAGCCACTGCTCCTGACAAAAAAATAAGCACATATGCAACCTTCCTCATAAAATAACGTTTCATTGTATTGCATTGTAGTTAGATGTGCTGGTAGGTGTAGTATTATGAGAGCTATATGAATGAGGGCTGTGCCCTGTTCAGGTGTCCTGGTAAGTCAAGACAGTGGGCCATAATTTCCAGGAGTCTTCCTGAAAGAACAATGTAATTTGTTACTAAAAGAAAAACAGAGACAGTGTACAATTCCAAATAATTTATTTTAATTTATTTATTTATATCAGGTTGGAGAGATGGTAATATGTCACACCTAAAAAGATACAAAGATTAAAATAGTACATGTAGGTTAAGCTCAATACAAGTAAAAATTGCCTATAAATGTACGTCAGTCCATATAACAAACATTATATAATAGCAACAACATACATTTTTGGATATGCACAAAAAACAATATAGTTGGGCCAATAACAAACAACAGAGGTTTAACCTATCTGAGCAAACTGAGACAGACAACCTCATAAGCATAGCACAAGAAGCACAAAGAGGCAGGACAGTAAAGTCAAGATGGCAGCAAGATTTCTTGCCTATATGTATTGTTGACAGTCCTGATTCCAATTAATTGAT
The DNA here is from genome assembly GCA_024633595.2 of Lepomis macrochirus. Classification (NCBI taxonomy): domain Eukaryota; kingdom Metazoa; phylum Chordata; class Actinopteri; order Centrarchiformes; family Centrarchidae; genus Lepomis; species Lepomis macrochirus. The sequence continues at coordinate 11,757,452 of JALXJV020000003.1, forward strand.
AGTATAACCTGGAAATCTTGAACCTGTGAAATAAAATGTTATCCAGTTTGGTCTTTCCAACTTATATTTAATCATTATTGTTATAATGTTTTCAGATATTTGAGTTTGTAGTACTAGTGTAACACAGTAGAACTAAAACCCACTGATTATTTATTCTTCTCAACAGGACGACTGTGAGTATGATGACATTGCTGGGGAAGTGCGGCCAATAAAAATCGTATCTGAGCAATTCTCTTGTACTGACCACTCAAAACACGACGTACCAACATCTGCGTCTACAGAGGCTGAATGTAACATACCCCTTCACATCTATGAAAATATCTGCTGCTCCAGACACAATGCTGATTCAAGATATTCTGCTGCAAACGTCCAAGTCAAGCATCAAGCCAGTTCTAGGATCTACATCAAACCTTTGCCGTCTACAATATCTGAAAGAAGTGGTGATAGCTGTTGTGAAAAACACACAAAGAATCCTACAGCAACAAGAAATGCGAAGAGCAAACTTACAAGGAGCCGTACAAGCAAGGCATCACCTTCTCACTCCATGTCTTGCATTGATTCTACGGATGTGAGGCCCAGATCTCTTTGGTTTGGTTTGGATTTATCAGAAACACTCTGAGTTACTCTAAAAGGTGTGATCAGTATGATTTTCATGGACACTGATGGACAGGTGAACTTAAATTCCCTTATAAAGACATGCTGGAGGTTACAGACAGTTTAGTCGTCTGTCTGTGGCCAACAGAAAGACAATCAAAAGGAACATGTTTTTCTCCCTTCACTGAGCCACTTTACATAATTGCATGAATATTTGATTTGCTTGATAGTTATTATTTGATAGAGTACAGTGAGAAAGGACAGCTGGGTGATGGCAGTCCAAGTTCAGACAGATCAGGGTTTACACGATCACAGGAATACCTTACAATTTAATGAAATCTGATACAACAGGTCTATATGAAATTTTAGCTTTGTGAAGCTTAAAATGTATTTTTTATGCTGAAAGTGTTAATGTTAAGATGTTACCTGTAACAACACAGTGTTCTTGCATAAGATTGCATTCTGTTTGAGCTGCATTTCATGTATTTCTATTATTCATGGCATTTTGTGTAACTCTATGACACAGTCTCAACAATAATTATAAGCTGAGTGGTACTTGTTAGCTAGGTTTATTCCTTTTTAGCAGGACGAGTTTATCTGGTTTCTTAATTGTGATTAAATTTTGCTTCTGCCTTGTGTATATCACAAACTCATTTACTAAGAAGTTGAAGCATCAAATGTTTTTTTTTCAATTACAGGGATCTGGGTAAATGAGCTTTAGGTAGCCAGAGTGCAGACAATGCAGTTTGCAGTTTAATCCCAGAGAGTAAAAAGAGACCTCGTTTCAAAGAGGTAAGGTGAAAGTCTTCAAACTGACTTTCTAACTGAAGCAGTTGCCTTCATTTAAGAGATGTCCCTGTGAAGCAGTATCTCCAGTTAGTGGGTTGACCTGTCAAGCATTGAAAGTATAATTTTGCTCCTTAACACAATTAAGCATGATTGGTCAATACTACTGGAACCACAAATAGACAAACTGAAACCAGAACACTTCCAATACCAAAATACCAATACCTTGTCCTCTGCATACAGATTCTGCATTCATACACAGATATCTGTTTACAAAACGTGTGTGTGTGTGTGTTTATAAATGACTCTTTGTGGCATTTTTGTACATGTGTTTCCGGCATGACAAGGAAGCTTTAACCTTCAATAAGTCAGCAGCTGTCATAAGATTTGTTTGTACCTGATCAACACATACACTTGAGGGCTGATGCCTTCATGTGTGTATGTTAAAGGTTGTGACTTTGGCGACTCCTAGTGGTCATATCAATAAAGACACTGCGCCAGACGGCAATGAACATTGAAATCATCCAGCAACTTATAATTTCTTGCACATTATTGTAAAAAAGGAAAAATACTATCTTGTGTGTAATATGAGGCAATATTTAATAGAATAACGCATGGAAAGAAAATATATTTGAAGGTCCACTGTGTAAAATGTCTGAGGATCTATCGACAGAAATGCAATATAAGATCCATAACTCAGTTTTCCCTTACATGGACGTCGCCACCTTGCATCGTCATGTTTCTCCAGTAGATGAAAACTTACAGAATTACTATTCTGTAAGTACTATTTTACAATCCTAGACAAATGTGGGTTCATAACTGGATTCAAGACAAATTCCCTCTAAAAAAACAACAACAAATAAATTAGCATAAATAGGTGCACAAATGGTGCCCATGCTTGTGCCTGAAACCTGCAAATAGCAATCATCTTCAAAACTAAAGTAGTATAGAGGTATTTCATGACAAAATTTGTTAGGTCAATGATAAGTTGGTTAGGATGGTTGGATGTACTGTTCTGGCCATGTAAATAAAAACTTAGTGCCTCCAGACCGCCTTCACGTGGTATATTGGTATAAAGGTTTGTAATGCCAAGAGTAAGTAAAAGCATTATCTGGCAAATCATTAAATCATGAGATTTTGTCTATAAAATCAGTTGAATCCTTAATGTAGGTTGGCAGGGTCCAAAAAAACAGCTTAATGTAAAAATCCAGAAATTTTGATAATAGAGACCATAGGGAATCTGTCTGAGCCTCAATGGGACGACCTGGGGGATTAATGACTTATTTATGTACTTTGGGAACAGTGTATATTACAGGCCGTATGGGCTGTTTGCAATACAGGAAATTAAATTCAGATTGAGTGATCCAAACCCCTCTGCTTAGCATCCTCAAGGTAACAGAGTATTTCCTCTTGAAAGGGAATAGTAGGGTCATGATTTAACTTTTTATAGAACCCAGCATTTTACAATTAAGAAAACATTTCTTCTCTATATTTCTCAGTTGCTTGAATGCAGATTCCACTCCCCTTGTCAGCCAGTTCTTTTCCCCCAGTTCAGCCAAAGCACTTCTTTCATTGTAAGTCAGGTTTGGTGGGCTGTTATGTGGTTTAACAGTCGTCTGTATAATTTCCTGCTCCGCAATTGTACAGAAAGTATTTATAGAAGCATTGTTAGTGTGTCGGCAGAAAGTGTTTTTGGCTTTGAAAACGGGAAGCTCAGTGTCAGTAGGTGGGCCTCTGTTACTAGAGAAAAGGTGAAGTAGTTTGATCTGTCTGAAGCCCTTGAAAAGATCCACTTTAAGGCCAAATGCATTAAGACCACAGTTGGGCACAAAAGGCAGCCCTTTTGCCAAGAGGGTTGTCTGGTCACTGGATAGTTCCTTAGAAGAGATGTTGATCAGCGTGTCCGTGAGTGGCTGCACGTCCATGTTTCCTCGTTTTCTTTGGTCTTGTCTCTGGCGTTTGTATGAAAAAGAGGGATTACTTGGTGAGATTCCAGAGTCATTTTCAAATGTGATATTGACAAAAACACTTTGTTACTTGCTACAAGTTTCCATCCTACTCCTTTGTAAAAGGGTCTGTCTACCAGTCAATTTTTTTGACTGAGAACGGTCTGTCATTCCACTGAGGACTACATTGAAAAGGAGTTAGACATGAAAAAGAGATTTGCCCCGCAGGGGTAGCTTCACATTGGATTGATCAAGCATATACAGTGTATATAAGAAAATGAGTTCTAGCTCAAAAAGAGTGCTAAAAACAAAATAAATTATCTGTAACATGCATTACTCAGCACTCTGTCATCTGCCATTTGATCTGTTTTTCAAAAACACTGGCACATTTTAAAGTTGGAACCTAAACTTTCATCTATTTTTTGAGGTCCACCCAGTGGTGTAGTCTAGTTTTTTCTAGTGAGTAGACTGTGATTTTTCCCTCCCCAGCCTCATACTCCCCCCGTCCCAGCGTAACGTCTCATAAGCACCACTACTCTCACTAATAGTATGCATGTAGCCTACATGTAATAGAGAGCATGCTGAAGGACTGCTTAGGCTATGTGTTATCAACTATGCAAAGACTTTGTGTCTGGTGGGGATGTGTTTAGGGCTCAGATTAGAGTTGTGACAAAACATTTAGCATATGAGATGTGATGATCCAGAGTATTGGGGTCACGAGATCAAGGCTAGAAGATATTTTAATAGTATTTTAAAAATATTCATTCATGAGTACACGAGCATTAAACATTTAATTTCCTGCATTCTGGAGACATTTTCTGCACCAATTTATGGTGAAAATGTCTAATGTTTAGCGTTAATCACCATCTAACTCAGCTACATTTAGCCTTAGATGTATGAATCTGGTTTCATCATCTGGCAATTTTCAATGCACATTTCACAGTGCAAGTTGCAACTGTTGTCCATTAACAATAATGCAAAACTAACAATGAACATAGGCCTATGCGCAGTTCTATGACCAAAAGTCATTAATTCAAAGTCATTGAGTGCTAAACTCACGCAGTTGAGAATGTTCACATGCTCTCACGCTACACATCGATTTTCTCACGCTGTGAAAAACAGGTGTATAACTGATAACAAGGAGTTGGGGTTAGTGAACTCCTCCCAGCTGATGTGATGCTATCTCACGCTGTGAGTCGCGGTAAATAACTGAAAGAGTTTTGCAAATAAACATCTAAAATCTGAGGTGCGGACCCGCTCTGTTTGGGACTGTGGGCTGCTCTTTATCTGATGTGCTGAAGTGAACATTTGTGTGGAGTTGTGGTGATATTTCTGTCTGATCAAAAGTGTAGTTTAGTAAGTTTAGTTTATTCACCTCTTCCTCCCATCTAGTCCCAAACAGTTCTGTGTCTGCAGATGGTCTGCAGGGGCCAAATCAGCAGAGCAACATCGCAGGCTTATACACAGCACAATATAGGGCAGGTAGACTGTTTAAAAATGTTATAAATTCTCATAAATGATGACGTTATTCTCTTAATATTATCACTTTTTTTGGACCTGTCAGAGAACACAGATATGTGGGAGAGATTCTGAATGTGCCGAAAGTTTTGAACATTGAACTGCTGAAACACACGAGTTAAAACTATTTAATATCACTGAGGTGAGTAAAGATGCCACAGTCCTATTTAAAGCCCCCCTCCAGCTAGTTTTAACTGCCGTTTTTGGTGAACGTTTTTTCTCAAACAGAGAATGGGGTTGTGGTTAATAATCGGACGTAACATTACCATGACAACCAAAAACTGACCGGCTGGAGTGTTCACTAACGACATGCTGTGTTAACATCACTACACTGTAAAGTTTAGTCCACTTTACTGTCTGGCAGGAGCAGCTGTTACTTACCCATGATAGGAACTTTATTTATTTATTTATTTATTTATCTTATTTATTTATTTTTACCCATGATAGGAACTAATGTGCGTGTGTCAGCAGTTATCAATCACACAGTTGATGGTCCTGTCACGCACTGCACACGATAACTCCCACTACGTTTTATACGCTTAGGTGGCAGAAATTACGTTTTCTGATCTTTCTGTTCTTTCAGAGGTGTGTCAACTAGGTTACAGACTCTATTAATAGGCCTATCAGAATTTTTCAAAGTAAAAGTTCATTTCAACTCCTAATAAAAAAACCACTAAAGAGGAAGTGATTATGTGAGTAACAGTTGCTGTCATGACTGAGATCTATTTCAGCACAGCTATCAAAGCATTCATTTACATTTTGAATATATATATGTGTTATATTTTTATGTATAAACAGTGACAGTGTTTCACCCTCTTGGCTTACATTTTCGATGTTGTCTGTCAGTGGCCAAGTCACAACAACATATGGTTTTATTGAATAATTATGTAAATATAAATTCTTAATAGATATAGACTACCTAAAAAAACTTATTTCTTCACTGGCTACTCTCTGCTGTGTCAGAAGAAACACCTTCTGTGCTGTGTCCAATATTATATAGCTGCAGTTTCAGGACCCCCACAGTCCTGGGACCGCAGTGCTAGAACTGTAGTTCTTTTGCAACAGCGCCATCTAATGGAGGGATGTTGGTACTGCACAGCAACACAAAGGAGTATGCATATAATCACGGTCAAGGTCAAGGTCAAGGTCAAGGTCAAGGTCAACTTTATTGTCAATTTCTTCACATGTACCAGACATACAGAGAAATCGAAATTACGTTTCTCACTAACAAACCTTTGGTGAAATAACATATATAAAAAATAAATAAAATGCACAACAACACAATTTTAAGAACAAAAACAAAGTACTTGAAAACGATACAGCAAAGAGAAACTTCATGTATTCTGTAAAAATAGTGCAACATTGCTATATACAAAAATTAGCAGCAAACCCAGGTTTGATAGTGCAGAATGTAAGATGTTCTATGATATAATGGTTCAGATTAAAGAGGGAGGTCAAAGACGGGGTGGAAGAGAGGAGGAGAGTTCAGCTTCCTGACAGCCCGGTGAATAAAACTGTTCATGAGTCTGGTAGAACGAGCGCGGAGGCTCCGATATCACCAATGATCCTTTCAGCTGTGGTCACTATGCGCTGCAGTGAGTTTCTGTTGTAGTTAGTGCAGGGGATGGATTTTATGGCTAGTCACAAAAGTCCATGATGGTCTGAATGCCCCGTCACAGGCTCTGTGTGTCTCTGCTGTCTTTAAAATGATGGGATATCTTGTTTGTGTATTTGTGTTTTACTTTCCTGATGCCGTGGGACAGGTTGGCTCTCGCTGTTCTCAGGCCAGTTTCATCTCCAGCTCTGAAGGCTTTGTTTCTGGCCCCCAGCAGTCGATGGATAGCCTGTCAGCCACGGCTTCTTGTTCTAAGTTTTTGTGTGTGTCACATCATCAATGCACTTACTGATGTAAGAAGTGACCATGTCTGTGTACTCTTCAATTTCTGTGTGACCGTTAGATGTGGCTGCCTGCTTAAACATTTCCCAGTCTGTAGTGTCAAAGCAGTGTTGAAGAGCAGAGGAGGCCCCCTCTGGCCACACTGTACCTGCTTCAGAACTGGTTTGGTGACTTTCACTCTTGGTCTGTGTGCTGGCATTAGTATAACAGTGATGTGATCTGATTGCCCAATGTGGGGCAGTGGTGAGGCCTTGTACGCTCCTTTGTGAGTTATGTAGACCAGGTCCAAGATACTATCCCCTCTTGTTGGGAAGTCAACATGCTGGTGCAGTTTTGCAAAAACAGTCTTAAGATCGGTGTGATTGAAATCTCCTGCGAGGATGGTGAATCCATCAGGGTGGGCTGTCTGTTGTTCACTGATGGCCTGATACAGTTCACCAAGTGCCATTTTTCTGTCGCTGTTGTTGGGGTTGGGGGTGGGGTGTAAACAGCGACTAGCAGAATCGCTGTGAAGTCCCTTGGCAGATAGAAAGGACGGCACTTTATGATCATGATTAGCCTTTAGCCTAGCTTGGATGCCTCTGCGCTTTCCCCTCTTCTGCTTCCTTTTGCACCGCTTGCGGCGCCTCCTTTCCCGGGTAGAATTAACAGTCGAGTTTGGTGTGGTCTCAGGCCAGCGGAGTAATCCTAGGTTCTTGATTATCTCTGCTTGTATGATGTCCAAAGTGTTTGGTTAGGGTAAGGGTAATTGGCTTTGGGGGTTGTCAAGAGTAACATAGCTAGCTAGCTAACTAGTCAGCCAGCTAGCAAACAGTATCAAATTGAACATGGGTCCTATGCCCCTTGAAAGGGGAGGGGGCACTGGTAGACTGGACAGTCTACCAGTCTACTGGACAGGATTGTAATTTACAACTCTCACCACTAAATGCCACTAAATCTTACACACTGAACCTTTAAGATCAGACAACAGCAATGGAAAATAGGTGCCCCTTTTAATAAAACATACCTTATAAAGGGTTTATATGTTTATTTGGGCCACTTGAGAGCAACAGAACAAGCTGTATGACAAACAGCTGCCTAAATATACATCCAGCAAATATAGATTATCGTTCATTTGGAGTTAAATGTAAGTGCAATATTCTTGTTTGGCTCTTTTTATCTCCACCAGTTTCTGAAAAAATGTCTTCCTTCTAAATGCTCAACTAGCTAGTTACTAAGGCCCCATCCACACTACTCTGTTTTAGTTTACAAATGGAAAATGAAAACAAATACGATCTCAGTCCAAACCACCGTTTTAGCTCCATCCACATTAAACGACTGAAAACGCACAGCTAGGGCCCGTTCAGGTACACTGGGGCGTGCACGTGCTCATGTAAACATGAAGCAGATGGTCTATTCCGTTACACAAGATTTGGAGAAAGAATACAGAAGTAGCATCAGACCAGTTTGCTGTCATTAAGTAAGTGTAGGCAGATGTTATTTGCATGGTACATAATATTTTAATAAAAATACATGTCAAAAAAACGGTCAGTAGCATTATTTTTCTGCTTTGCAAGACCCAATCAGAGAGCCGAGCGTGAGGGGCTGCATCATCATGTCTTAAGTCCTCCGTTTTGACCCATCTTCACTGAAACGCCCTCTGGAGTTTTGAAACACAAAACGGGATCGGCAGCATTTCCAAACTTCTCCATTTTGGGTCGTCGTTTTCAGTGTTTTAGTCTGGACGGGAGGTGCAAACGTAGCAAAAGGTCTCCTTTTTAATTCGAAAATGCAGTAGTGTGGATGGGGCCTAACTGTGTCAAGCGGTGACCTCTGGGTGTGAAAAGTAAAGCCCATGCACAAGTGCCTTAAACCTTCAATTCTTTCTACGGCCAGCTGGGGGCAACTCTACTGTATGTCAAAAGAAGTTGAATTGTATTAGACTTAATTACAAAATTACTCTACTTCTCACTTTATTAACTCAACAAACACTTTTTCTAATCATTTATGATTTCTGTCATTGGTTCAACCCCGACAAAATGTAGCAAATCATTAATTTCAGCGGAAATGGTGGTGCCTTTCACACCCTGCTGTGCACTGCTCTCTACTGCTTTTTTAATACAGCAGTGTTTATGTATACAGTGCAGCTGACTGCGACATCTCTGACATGCCTGGGGACCTGTCAATCAGGACAGATCTGCCTATGTGATGGACGCGACTCATTTCATCTGCAGTGTGTAAATTTGCACACAATCAGCACCTTTGAAAAAGCTTATTAAGAGTCAGCTGTTAATTTTTCCATCAAGTAGACTTTGTTTGTTGCTAGACAAAATTGTGTGGTTCCAAAATAACAAGATGGCGATCAAAACATTGGTCCACAAACAAATGGGCGGCATCACGGCAACTATACCCACTTCTTTTTATTTACATTTATCTGACGCTTTTATCCAAAGCGACTTACAATTGCTATACATGTCAGAGGTCGCACGCCTCTGGAGCAACTAGGGGTTAAGTGTCTTGCTCAGGGACACAATGGGGATTGAACCCGGGTCTCTCACACCAAAGGCAGGCGTCTTAACCATTGCGCCATCCCACCCTTTAGTCTACAATTGGTTTATTTTAGGTTTGAAGCTGGCAAACCTGCTGCACTTAAAACGCGACTAAAACAGTAGTGGGTCTTAAAAACCAAAACAATTGGCTAAAAGATTCTAAAACGCTCCAGAAACCTCTTAACTACAGTGTCTGGTGGCAAATCTCTGTGGATTCGTAACTACGAGCATCCCATTCACCTCATAGTCATTTGATGCATTGTTAATATAAAAATATTGATTGGTGCAGCTTCAACTGTTAATAATTTCATTTGTTAATGCTGTATAGATCAGTAATAACATTAAGTTTGGCAAAAGGACAGTGATAATTCAAGGGGATTACAGGGGAGGACAGGATTAATTAGAAGGACACGGCAAATTAATCTCACATTATTTTGCAGTAAAAAATACGCTATGAGGACACTTAAAGGTTTTTTGATTCTCACAAGCTGCCATGATTTCACTCTCGTAGGCTGAAGGTTTTGTGTGAAGTGGTCTGTTCATGAAAGAGGAAGAGGTTTTATCACATGGACATGAAAGCACCAGAACACTCATACACAATCTTTAGTCCAGGTTGCAGCCTCATTGTACAGCTTGGGAAGAAGAGTGTGCGGACTGAAGATAAACTGGGAGTGATGGGAGCGACCTGGATCTCATGGAGAACAACTACAACAGTCATCATCACTATACTACAAATCCAAGGTGGGTTGCATGCTACGCATTTAGACTTTTAATGCTGATGTAATAGACTTCATTTGAGTTAAACTGTTTATTAAAACACATGGTTACATGATTCTGAAACTAACACAGCTTATTCTGACTGGTAGCTCTGATCAGTGTCAGAACCACAGCTGTTACCGGTGTGGAAGGTCAGAGCTTTGACTTCAAATGTGCATATCCAGACGGCCTGGAGCATTATCATAAGTACTTCTGCCGTGACAGTGACGGCAATGTGTCCTCCAATACCCTGATACGGACAGACAAACACAATCAGTGGGAGACAAAGGGACGTTTCTCTCTGTTCGACAACACCTCCGGTGCCACCTTCATTGTCAGGGTGGACAAGCTCTTCCCAACAGACAGCGGGACATACCGGTGTGGGGTGGATGTCAGCCACAACCCTGATTATATCAGTTTCATACAACTGAATGTTTCCCGAGGTACAGTTTGTCATGGCACAGGATCAATATGTTAACTGTGTATACATGGTATTCTGTCATGTACATGTTCACAAGCTTATAATATGATCAGGTTTCTGGTTACTATCTTGCAGCTAAATAAGTAGATTACAAGACAGTTACTGTATAGTTTCTGTCCACCTGGTCATTCAGATCTAAAGCTGTCAGGCCCCTCTTTCTATAAATGAGAACTAAGTAGTGCTACCTTTCCCACACGTTCCTCTTTTCTGAAGTTTCATTTTCTATAGAAATGCTAGAACACCTATAGGTTATTACAACTGCACATTTGTATATTTTTGGAAACTAATTGTCTTTTTCTGTCCTTCAATAACAGGGAACCCTGGAAGAAATCTCACATATTACTGTAAGATATGTGTAACTACACAGTACATCAGACACAGTGGCTCGGTGTGTGTTTATTTTAATTTTGTACTTTTATATATAAATTCTTCAGGCTTTTTTGTATTTGTGCTTTCCAGTAACTGAATCACCAGTCTTTCCAAGAGATCTCACAATAGACAGTAAGTGATATGTGTGTGTGTGCCCATCTTTCTCATAATATTCATCATTTTATGTGTGTGTGATTCAATCCTCTGCCAGGTAACTTCAGTTGTTCTCTCCTGCAGAGCTCCACTTGCCGCTGTACCTGACAGTAGTGATGTGTATGGCAGCGATACTGTGTGTGTGTCTATTCACACTTTGTCTTCTGCTGGCTGTTAAACAAAGAAGACCAGCTCCACGTCACAGTAGAGAGGTTTGTCCATGAGAGAAACTTTCAGCCGTGCTAGCAGCATGGCTCTTGGGATGGCCAGACTGAAACATCTCAGCAACTAAGGAATCAATTGGCATGAAATTTGGTAAAGATGTTCATGTCTTCCTCAGGATAAATAGTTCTAAGTCCTCTGACTTTTCATCTAGCACCACCAGCAGATGACCTCAGCTGTAGGCTACTAACATTTAGTGCAAATTAACAAATGTTAGGATATAGTCGATACAAGTTCTTAATGGTAGTGCCATTAAGATTGATATCCTCTCCGTAACAATAGACTTTCATTTACCATCTGAATGAAGTAGTGCTACACACACAGATTTACAGAAACAGAGTTAATCAATTATTTCATTGTTTCTACTCCCTTGTTATTGCTGTGTTTCTGTTCATTCATTCATACAAAGTGGTGATCATGGTGAGCAGAAGGTTTGCATAAACCAAACAAACAACTCATAATAAAGCATTAATCACAGTTTCTGCAGTCGCCACGTGGCATCTGCTTCAACGCCATAGTGTAATATGTAATATGGAAAACACTTATACTTGCTGAACATCAGTTTGTTAGCATTATTATAAACTATTGTCCAGTAAATTCATTCTGTTCATCCCACAGATATCATCTGACTATGAGACAATGATGCCCGGTGTAAGAACTGAACCTGAACTCGGTTGCAGCTGCTCGGCTCCAGACTGCAGTGAGTTTAAAGCTCTACCACTGCCACCACCTGACCTCTGCTCCCACTTCACATCAAAGCACCGGGAGTCCACTGTCACTCTCGGCCTCGATGAATATGCTGATGTGGAAGGACCAGGACACATCGCCGGTACCAGCATCTAGATCCCAGGCGGTTAGAGGAACATGTCTATCACAGCCTTCATGGAAACAGCGAGCCTAAAGATGGCCCTCTGGGAGTCGAGGAACAGATTAACTGTTGATACTGATTTAGGGTAATTCCAGGTTAAAACTTATTTTCTAATTTCTAATTACTTTTTTAATGTTAGACACAGTCTATGTTCAGACAGGATCCCTCATGTCACACAAAATAGATTGGGAAATCTGATTTTATTTGTATTTTTACACTATTAATGCTAAGAAAATAATATTTCTGGAAGGGACTGGGGGTGTTTGTGCAATGGATAAGACGCCTGCCTTTGGTGTAAGAGACCCGGGTTCAATCCCCCACGCTTAACCCCTTGTTGCCCCAGACATGTACAGCAATTGTAAGTCGCTTTGGATAAAAGCTAAATGAATAACTGCAAATTTCACATTGAATACATGTGTGCTAGGTCAGGAATTTGACCACATGGAGAACTGCAGCCATTTTAGGAAGAAATTTATCTCCCTATCACTTACCATCCCGTCACAAATTTTATTGTGACGGGGTGGCTCTGCTTGTTATTGTAATGATTGTTTTAATTGATTACATGTGCATCTCAAAATATTAGAATATTTGAATATTAAAATAAAAAATTCACAATACAGAAATGTCAACCTCTTGAAAAGTTAAAGAGTTCAGAAACATGTTTTATGCACTCAGTACTTGGTCTGGGGTCCTTGACCCTGAATTACTGCATCAATGCAGCGTGGTATGGAGGCAATCAGCCTGTAGCACTGCTGAGATGTTATGGAAGCCCAGATTGCTTTGATAGCGGCCTGCAGCTTGTCTGTATTGTTGGGTCTGGTGTTTCCTATTTTACTCTGAACAATACACCATAGACTCTCTAAGGGTTTCAGGTCAGGTGAGTTGGCTGGCCAATTAAGCACAGTAATACCATGGTCAGCAAACCTGGTTTTGGCCCTGTGGGCAGGTGCCACGTCCTGCTGGAAAATAAAACATAAAGCTTTCCGTGTAATTAATCTAGAATATGTCAAAGTTTCACGTTTTGACTTAAATTACGGAAAAACATTTTTTTAAATCTTTTTTTCACAATATTCAAATTTTCTGACATGAACCTAAGATTATAGTAGAGATAATAGCTCTCTTTTTAAACAGCTGCTGTGAGGGAGGAGGTCTCTTTGCATCACATTAGGCCAAACATAATGATCTTTTAATAAATCTGTAATATCAGCAGACATTTTCACAATAACGGCAAATTTGTTTTGGCCTGTCATTAAGTCACAGTAAGTCTACGTTTATATCGACCACAAATTAACAAAAAATTCTAATGTTAGATGAAGGCTAAAACAAACAGATCATGTAGAGAAACAGTTTGTCCGCACCACCCTGTCACAGTGAACCACCCCGTCACATCCTGTCACAGGGTCATATTGTTATGGCAATATGGATGGAAAGGAAGTGAAATATCCCATAAATTAATGTTAAATAAAATTTTTTGGTTTGTGGACTAATCAAACAAAATCCATAAACTTTTATTAGACATTTGTAAATGAATTAGTATTTTGTTTTACGAACAATGAGGCCACTGACATGTGAATTCAAAATTTAGGTTGAAAATCCAAGAATTGAAAAAAAGATTAAATTACATTCTTTGTATTGTTGTTTTCCAACAAAAATGACATTTTACTAGGAAAACATTGAATTTTGCTTGTATTACAACTCAAAGAGTGCACATATTGTCTGTGACGGGGTGGTAGAAGAAGAAGAAGAAGAAGGGCTCCCATGCCTGAATAAAAAGGATAATATTAATAAGGATTTTGGGCATGAGGAGGGAAAATATGTTTTCTGGGGGCTTTAACACATCTTCATAAGTTGTAAGTTAAAAAAAGTTTGCTCTTGATGAAAATTTGCAAAATTATAAAGTGGAAATGGCACCCATTTCATAGAATGACCTTTACCTTTATTGTTAACTTTTGTTTTGTTGCCATGTTCTAAGATCTCACCAATTAACTTGGTGAGTAATGTGTTATTTATATTAAAAGGAATGATGGCCAAAATACCAACAATAACACCCAGGTTGTTATAAACTTTACTGTGTATGGATGAAACAAAAAGTGAAGGGATGGTGGTCAGTTCAAAAGTTTTGGGAGTCAAGTAAATCAAGTAGTTTTATTTAGTTAGTGTTTGCTTTGTTTTGTTATTTCTAGCAGAAAATGCATCATTGTGGACGGCACGAGCAAAAGAAAAGACTGATTAAAAGATATTAAAATCTCAGCACGACTCTCAACTCAACTCACTGTATATGTTTTAAGCACTGTCCACTTCTAATTTATGATACATTTCAAATAAATAAACCAAGTGGTAATATCTGAAGGGGTTAATTATTTACTGGCCTGATTCATCTTGAACATTCACTGTGTGACAGGCAGGACATGGAGGGAGTTTTGATGCTTCCCACGTGGTTTACGTGGTTTCAGAAGGTCATGTAGTCAGAGGAAGTGCAACATCAAAGAGGAACCTCTGACAAGTGCAGAGCTGTCATTTATTTAAGAGAATTACAAAGACTTGACGTCCGGACAAGATAAGAAAAGGCAAAGCAAAGAAAGACGTACATATCGTATCAGTGTTAGGAGATGATATTCCTAATTTTGGTCTTTCTTCTGGGAGGTAAGTTTCCCGGGATGAATTTTTTTATCCCTTTGTCTCTCTTCCTCTATCTGAATGTTTGGTGTTTTTGTGGCTGTGAGTTTTCTCAAATGGAGTTTTTTAAAATTTTATTTCACCTTTCCTGATTTTGTCAGAGGGTCCAGCAGCTCCTTCTGGATCCCAGGAATTCCTTAACACTTGCTGTTACAGTATATTTTGAACTTTGTTGACTTTCAAAACTATTCTAGTGAGCTGAGAGGATGTTTTGAGATTTGTTCCTGCTGTTGAGAGCTGTAACAAAATTAGTGAGTGCATTTTTAGAGCAGCCTTTCCCCATCCCCAAGGGTTTGGCAAAAAGATTGACAGGGTTTAAACATACAAAATGTCATGACGCAAAATTTGGGTTATTTTTACAGACTCTAATATCTGCTTTTTTTCTTGTGAAGTACTTCCTAGTTTTACATTTTCTATAGGCCTCTGAAAATTATTGAAATGAAACAATCAAAACAGAACTAACTGCCAACAACCGCAGACATGTGCAATCTCTGTCAGGGACCAGAAAGCAAAAGGGCCAGAAGACGTAAAAGTTTATGAGCCACTGCTTTAAAGAACAGGATGAGTCTATCAGGTTGGTATGAACTTCACAAAAAAGGTACAGACCCTGTAACTAGTGAGGTAAACAGCTGTTATGTCATTATGTTATGTCTGTCATGTCTAACTGTATGACCTTTGTTTGTTTTGCGCAGGGTTGCGGGAGACAGAAACTTTGTCAGTAGAAGGAGTATTGGGAAAGGACATCACAATAGAGTGCACTCACAGCAACGCATTTTCCAACATCAAATACTTTTGCAAGAACCCATGTCAAGATGAAGACGTCCTAATAAGTAGCAGAAAAAAGGAGAAAGGTTCAAATAACAAATACAGTATTGTAGATCAAGGAAACACTTTCAAGGTGACCATCTCTCATCTGACACAGAAGGACTCAGGAACCTACAGGTGTGGAATAGAGAGAATTGGTGTAGACACATACAATGTGGTATACCTCACAGTCATAATGGGTGAGTTGTATACATGGTATTCTGTCATGTACATGACGTTCATATGCTTATGTGATCAGGTTTCTGGTTAGTATCTTGCAGCTAAATAGGTAGATTACAAGACGGTCACTGTATAGTTTTTGTCCACCTGGTCATTCAGATCTAAAGCTGTCAGGCCCCCCTTTCTATAAATGAGAACTAAGTAGCCTAGTGCTACCTTTCCCACACATGTTCCTCTTTTCTGAAATTTCATTTTCTAATGCTAGAACACCTATAGGTTATTACAGCTGCACATTTGTATATTTTTGGAAACTAAATGGAGTTATGTAAACTGAAGTTCAGGAACAGGACCACGCCTCCCTCACTCATCCTACCACCTGCGCTTCATTCAATACCTCCAATCAACCACCCATACTCCACTGATTCCATCTACCTGTGCTTCTCAAATCCAGCCACAAGCGCCCACGTGTATAAGCTGTCTAACCCGTTTTCTCTCCCGTTTCTCAGTTCTCACATCCCTCCCACCCAAACCCTGGTTGTTCACCTCTTTTAATGGGCAGCTTGGTGACCCAGTGGCCAGCACTGCGGCCTCACAGCAGAAGGTTCTGAGTTTAGACCTCGCTCAGCCCAGGCCTCTCTCTGCTCAGAGTTTGCACATTCTCCCCGCTTGAGTGAGCATCCCCTGGGCGCTCCGGCTTCCTCCCACCATGAAAGACATGCATGCTAAAAATACATAGTTCTGCTTAGTAATCATTTTGTCTTCTTCTACAATAGGAACCACAGGGGGGTTCATAAGACCAAGCTGCTTATGAAGATGAGCCCCCACCCTGAGTCTCAACCCCTCGGGTTCCGAGCCACTCTGGCCACCGAAACCTAAGCAACCCGCTCGACCCCTTCATCCCTCTCCCCTCGACCCTTTTTCATCCCTCACCTCTCGATCCCTCCTTCCATAACTATTCATCATAATAAACCACCATAAAATCTAACATTGGCAGGGTCCTTGTTAGTGAATTGTCTTTTTCTATCCCTCAATAACAGGGAACCCTGGAAGAAATCTCACATATTACTGTAAGATATGTGTAACTACACAGTACATCGGACACAGTGGCTCGGTGTGTTTATTTTAATTTTGTATTTTTATATATAAATACTTTGGGCTTTTTTGTATTTGTGCTTTCCAGAAACTGAATCACCAGTCTTTCCAAGAGATCTCACAATAGACAGTAAGTGATATGTGTGTGTGTGCCCATCTTTCTCATAATATTCATCATTTTATGTGTGTGTGATTCAATCCTCTGCCAGGTAACTTCAGTTGTTCTCTCCTGCAGAGCTCCACTTGCCGCTGTACCTGACAGTAGTGATGTGTATGGCAGCGATACTGTGTGTGTGTCTATTCACACTTTGTCTTCTGCTGGCTGTTAAACAAAGAAGACCAGCTCCACGTCACAGTAGAGAGGTTTGTCCATGAGAGAAACTTTCAGCCGTGCTAGCAGCATGGCTCTTGGGATGGCCAGACTGAAACATCTCAGCAACTAAGGAATCAATTGGCATGAAATTTGGTACAGACGTTCATGTCTTCCTCAGGATGAATAGTTCTAAGTCCTCTGACTTTTCATCTAGCACCACCATCAGACGACCTCAGCTGTAGGCTACTAACATTTAGTGCAAATTAACAAATGTTAGGATATAGTCGATACAAGTTCTTAATGGTAGTGCCATTAAGATTGATATCCTCTCCGTAACAATAGACTTTCATTTACCATCTGAATGAAGTAGTGCTACACACACACAGATTTACAGAAACAGAGTTAATCAATTATTTCATTGTTTCTACTCCCTTGTTATTGCTGTGTTTCTGTTCATTCATTCATACAAAGTGGTGATCATGGTGAGCAGAAGGTTTGCACAAACCAAACAAACAACTCATAATAAAGCATTAATCACAGTTTCTGCAGTCGCCACGTGGCATCTGCTTCAACGCCATAGTGAAATATGTAATATGGAAAACACTTATACTTGCTGAACATCAGTTTGTTAGCATTATTATAAACTATTGTCCAGTAAATTCATTCTGTTCATCCCACAGATATCATCTGACTATGAGACAATGATGCCCGGTGTAAGAACTGAACCTGAACTTGGTTGCAGCTGCTCGGCTCCAGACTGCGCTGAGTTTAAAGCTCTACCACTGCCACCACCTGACCTCTGCTCCCACTTCACATCAAAGCACCGGGAGTCCACTGTCACTCTCGGCCTCGATGAATATGCTGATGTGGAAGGACCAGGACACATCTGCCGGTACCAGCATCTAGATCCCAGGCGGTTAGAGGAACATGTCTATCACAGCCTTCATGGAAACAGCGAGCCTAAAGATGGCCCTCTGGGAGTCGAGGAACAGATTAACTGTTGATACTGATTTAGGGTAATTCCAGGTTAAAACTTATTTTCTAAGATTGCCTGATCATTTCTTGCAGTTACTATAATTTTGCACTCGCAAAAATAATTTCTGAGATCTGGGAACATTACTTTACTGACAGAAAGTTTTTGAGTCATTCTTTGAAATGGGTGTCATTTGGGTCTGCGATGTTTGATGAGATGCATAAGTTACAAAAAATATCCCAAAGTGTATTTCCAAAGCTCAAAGCTATTAATTCAAGTGTTATTGTTAGCATGATATATAACAGAAATACTATTCCTAAAGAGTAACATACTGTTTTTAAAAGGTTTTCATTAGTACATGGCCAATTTCACATGTCCGTGCAAGACTAAAATATTGCCAAATAAGTTTAAGATTTTTTTTCAAACCATGATTATTTTCAGGATTATAATAGTGGGTGATAGAGCAATGGATAAGACGCCTGCCTTTGGTGTGAGAGACCAGGGTTCAATCCCCCACTGTGACCCATCTGCTGTTGTGTCCCTGGATAAAAGCTAAATGAATAAATGCAAATTTCACATTGAATACATGTGTATTCAATTTCAGGAATTTGACCACATGGAGAACTGCAGCTGTTTTAGGAAGAAATTTATCTCCCTATCACTTACCATCCCGTCACAAATTTTATTGTGACGGGGTGGCTCTGCTTGTTATTGTAATGATTGTTTTAACTGATTACATGTGCATCTCAAAATATTAGAATATTAAAATAAAAAATTCACAATACAGAAATGTCAACCTCTTGAAAAGTTAAAGAGTTCAGAAAGATGTTTTATGCACTCAGTACTTGGTCTGGGGTCCTTGACCCTGAATTACTGCATCAATGCAGCGTGGTATGGAGGCAATCAGCCTGTAGCACTGCTGAGATGTTATGGAAGCCCAGATTGCTTTGATGGTGGCCTGCAGCTTGTCTGTATTGTTGGGTCTGGTGTTTCCTATTTTACTCTTAACAATACACCATAGACTCTCTAAGGGGTTCAGGACAGGTGAGTTGGCTGGCCAATTAAACACAGTAATACCATGGTCAGCAAACCTGGTTTTGGCCCTGTGGGCAGGTGCCACGTCCTGCTGGAAAATAAAACATAAAGCTTTCCGTGTAATTAATCTAGAATATGTCAAAGTTTCACATTTTGACTTAAATTATGGAAAAACAATTCTTCCTTTTTTTCACAATATTCAAATTTTCTGACATGCACCTAAGATTATAGTAGAGATAATAGCTCTCTTTTTAAACAGCTGCTGTGAGGGAGGAGGTGTCTTTGCATCACATTAAGCCAAACATAATGATCTTTTAATAAATCTGCAAATTTGTTTTGGCCTGTCATTAAGTCACAGTAAGTCTACGTTTATATCCAAAATTAACAAAAAATTCTAATGTTAGATGAAGGCTAAAACAAACAGATCATGTAGAGAAACAGTTTGTCCGCACCACCCTGTCACAGTGAACCACCCCGTCACATCCTGTCACAGGGTCATATTGTTATGGCAATATGGATGGAAAGGAAGTGAAATATCCCATAAATTAATGTTAAATAAAATTTTTGGTTTGTGGACTAATCAAACAAAATCCATAAACTTTTATTAGACATTTGTAAATGAATTAGTATTTTGTTTTACGAACAATGAGGCCACTGACATGTGAATTCAAAATTTAGGTTGAAAATCCAAGAATTAAAAAAATGATTAAATTACATTCTTTGTATTGTTGTTTTCCAACAAAAATGACATTTACTAGGAAAACATTGAATTTTGCTTGTAATACAACTCAAAGAGTGCACATATTGTCTGTGACGGGGTGGTAGAAGAAGAAGAAGAAGAAGAAGAAGAAGAAGAAGAAGAAGAAGAAGGGCTCCCATGCCTGAATAAAAAGGATAATATTAATAAGGATTTTGGGAATGAGGAGGGAAAATATGTTTTCTGGGGGCTTTAACACGTCTTCATAAGTTGTAAGTTAAAAAAGTTTGCTCTTGATGAAAATTTGGAAAATTATAAAGTGGAAATGGCACCCATTTCATAGAATGACCTTTACCTTTATTGTTAACTTTTGTTTTGTTGCCATGTTCTAAGATCTCACCAATTAACTTGGTGAGTAATGTGTTATTTATATTAAAAGGAATGATGGCCAAAATACCAACAATAACACCCAGGTTGTTATAAACTTTACTGTGTATGGATGAAACAAAAAGTGAAGGGATGGTGGTCAGTTCAAAAGTTTTGGGAGTCAAGTAAATCAAGTAGTTTTATTTAGTTAGTGTTTGCTTTGTTTTGTTATTTCTAGCAGAAAATGCATCATTGTGGACGGCACGAGCAAAAGAAAAGACTGATTAAAAGATATTAAAATCTCAGCACAACTCTCAACTCAACTCACTGTATATGTTTTAAGCACTGTCCACTTCTAATTTATGATACATTTCAACTAAATAAACCAAGTGGTAATATCTGAAGGCGTTAATTATTTACTGGCCTGATTCATCTTGAACATTCACTGTGTGACAGGCAGGACATGGAGGGAGTTTTGATGCTTCCCACGTGGTTTACGTGGTTTCAGAGGGTCATGTAGTCAGAGGAAGTGCAACATCAAAGAGGAACCTCTGACAAGTGCAGAGCTGTCATTTATTTAAGAGAATTACAAAGACTTGACGTCCGGACAAGATAAGAAAAGGCAAAGCAAAGAAAGACGTACATATCGTATCAGTGTTAGGAGATGATATTCCTAATTTTGGTCTTTCTTCTGGGAGGTAAGTTTCCCGGGATGAATTTTTTTATACCTTTGTCTCTCTTCCTCTATCTGAATGTTTGGTGTTTTTGTGGCTGTGAGTTTTCTCAGATGGAGTTTTTTTAAATTTTATTTCACCCTTCCTGATTTTGTCAGAGGGTCCTTAACACTTGCTGTTACAGTATATTGTGAATTTTGTTGACTTTCAAAACTATTCTAGTGAGTGCAGCCTTTCCCCATCCCCAAGGGTTTGGCAAAAAGATTGACAGGGTTTAAAAATACAAAATGTCATGACGCAAAATTTGGGTTATTTTTACAGACTCTAATATCTGCTTTTTCTTGTGAAGTACTTCCTAGTTTTACATTTTCTATAGGCCTCTGAAAAATATTGAAATGAACAATTAAAACAGAACTAACTGCCAACAACTCGCAGACATGTGCAATCTCTGTCAGGGACAAGAAAGCAAAAGGGCCAGAAGACGTAAAAGTTTGTGAGCCACTGCTTTAAAGAACAGGATGAGTCTATCAGGTTGGTATGAACTTCACAAAAAAGGTACAGACCGTGTAACTAGTGAGGTAAACAGCTGTTATGTCATTATGTTATGTCTGTCATGTCTAACTGTATGACCTTTGTTTGTTTTGCGCAGGGTTGCGGGAGACAGAAACTTTGTCGGTAGAAGGAGTATTGGGAAAGGACATCACAATAGAGTGCGCTGGCAGCAACGCATTTTCCAACATCAAATACTTTTGCAAGGAATCGTGTCAAGATGAAGACGTCCTAATAAGTAGCAGAAAAAAGGAGAAAGGTTCAAATAACAAATACAGTATTGTAGATCAAGGAAACACTTTCAAGGTGACCATCTCTCATCTGACACAGAAGGACTCAGGAACCTACTGGTGTGGAATAGAGAGAATTGGTGTAGACACATACAATGTGGTATACCTCACAGTCATAATGGGTGAGTTGATTTAGCCCTGTATATGAATGTATTTTATGACATTGCTATTCTTCACCACTTAAGAGAGAAAGACTTCTGTTCCAGTTTACATAAATGTGACAAATATTTCACAACACTGTCCGTCTCAAACCGATGTTCTCTTTTCCACAACAGACAGACATTACAGGAAAGAAACCAGACACTAATGAAGCAGACAAACAGCGACTGAGAACGAGAAACGAAATTAAGATAATGTTTTGTTTCTTTTTTCTTTCAGAAAATCCTGATGAGGCAACATATGCTTCATCCTCTAGTAAGAAACTGGTTGTATGGTGAAATGGTATAGTGGTATATGGGTTTGGTCAAGTCCTGAGTGACACATCATCACTAAGACATCATGTTTTCTCTTTTTCAGAGAAGCTCGTGTATGTCGGAGCAGGGCTCGGGGCTGTTGCGCTGGCTCTGGCGATTGTCCTTCTAATATTCTTCAGACATCGAAACAGAGACATCACATCATCTTCTGGTATAAAACTAACAGACTCATACAATAATATTTTCAGAATGCCAGTTTGAAACACAGATGATGGAAAACACCCAGATCCACCCAAAAGCTATCCCACACATCCAGCATTGACCTTGCGAAAATTGCTGGCCCAGTGCTTTAGCCATAAGAAGTGTCAGGTTTTACAGATATCCTTTTAAAATGGTGTCCTTTTTGGGGACCCATTGCAGTGCCAATAGGGGCCACTGGGCAATGAAGCTGAGTGGTGGCGCCATAGCTACAATTGCTGTCTGAATACATCCATGCAACCACCTAACCTTGAAACCGATCACTTTCGAAACAAGTTACCTACCACATAGCTACCACATAATTACCACATAGAAACCACTCTGAACACGGAAACCACCTACTAAAGCCCCAGCAACTGCTCTATAGCTGCTGCATTGGAAACACATTTAACACCTTTTCAACTTCTTTGCAACCATCTACAACAGGGTTAATAATTGTGGTAGTTCATGTGTAAGGAACCAGTCAGCAACAAGACGGACGTGCTTTTCCATTTTATACAGATTGTAAAGCCCCCGGAGACTAATTCATGAGTTTGGGCGCTACAAATAAATTTGTCTTGAACTGACTTGAATTTGCTTGCAAGCACGCTAAAAATGTCTTCCGTAATTTTCTAGTTTGATGTTTTGTCTGTTGAAACAAAATATTGGCGAAGGATGCAGCATTATGGTGCCAAAAAGAAGTAAAAGTAAAGATGTACTTTTCATCTCTCAGGGATTTAAAACGTTGTAAATGTATCATCACTCTGCATACAGGAAAGGACGCTGTTTATACATCAGTATCCAGTCAGAAACAAGGTGCACACCACATCACTACGTCCTCTTCAACAGCCAATGAGGACCAAGAAACAGATGGCACGACTGACAACATCCTCGGATCGTTGTCCGTTCAGCATCAAGATATCAGCAGAGATCATGCAGACAATATTTACTCCAATGTCACTGTTTCATCAGAGCCTCAGGTCCAACCAGACAGCCTCTCCTACTCCACTGTTAGCTTCTACAAACAAACAGACTGCCGCTCAGCCACACCTCGCACTGCATCAGCTACGTACGCCAGCATTAAATACATTTCAACAGATGAATCAACAGTCTATTGCGATGTCTGAGCTCAGTGCTGCCATCATTACTGTTGAGTAGCCTACAGTATCTTCCTAAGAATTTGTGCTTTGCTAAACAGCCAATACCCACCGCTGAGATACATTTCTGTTCTAAGGCTGAATGAATATTTATTTTAATAATTCTGAATTTATTTACTTTTCAAATGATTAAAATACTAATTTTAAATAAAGATTTTTCCCTAATAAAATATCATTGCAAAATCAATATATGGATTTTATTCTCTGTGAATTTCTGAATTTTCTGTAAGTGTCTATTTGACTGTGGAAAAGAACACATTCACACACACAGACACACAGACACACACACACACACACACAAAGCTTATATGAGAACGGAAAAAGAGATTTTAGCAAAGAAGGAGGCTGTAGTGGACAAGCTTCACACCTACATCACCAAGTCAACTTACCCAAAGTTCATGATCACCCTCACCACTTCCTCGTTCATTGTGAGGCTCCAGCAGTGTTTCTTGAGCAGGATGAAAGCCTTCGACTGAATTTAGACTTACTGAAGTGGTCTGAAAATTGATGAAGGGCAGCGAAAGTGGCAGAAACTGAGAAAACCAAAGGTGAGAGAGAATTTAACAAAGATCACAATGAGGAAAATGCTTCTTCTCAGCATCTGGCTGTTCTCTGGTGAGCTGCAATTGATCTCTTTACAGTGTTGATATATTTTATTTTACTGCTGAGAACGTTTGGTTTTCTGAGCCATTTTCAATATATTTAATGGTCTTTGAAAACATCCAGTTAAAGGGTGACGTCATTTTGAGTTTATTTTTCTTTTGCAGCAGTCAGATGCGAACAATCAAAGATACATGTATCAGCCCAGGAGGGAGAGCTGGTTAACATCCTCTGCCATTATGACTCTGGGTATGAAACATATCCAAAATATTTTCTCAAGGGCAATTATTCTACAAGAACAACTCTCATTAACACCTCTGGTAAAAAGTCAGAAGAGAGGACACACAGAGAGAGATATTATCTCTGGGATGATACTAAAAGAAGGATCCTGCATGTGACTATCCATAACCTGAACCTGAATGATGGCGGGACGTATTGGTGTGAAATAGATACAAACTTTTTTGATCCTAAAACTGAAATTGAGCTCAAAGTCTATGCAGGTATGTTAAAGTTAGATATTCTCTTTCTATCTCTGTTTCTTACGTATCACTGCAGCTGTATTCATTCTTCCTTCCTGAACACCTCTTGTTGTTCTTTGACAGCTCCTGCACCTTTCAGTCCTCCACCATTCATCTTGAAACATCCTAATTCCACCACAGTTCAAGCCATCACCAGGAACCAGCAAACATCAACTACAGGTTATTTGAACTGTGAGCAATATATTGAGTTCAGGAATGCTTTTTAGAGGGTGATTCACATCCTCACAAGCTATTTGCTTAAACAAAGATGTTGATTGTCAGTCTGTTTCTGGTGGCTTCTTTAACTCAGTGACAGAGAGTGCCAGTAGTCCAACACTGTCATCCACACCACCTGAAGATGTGCATGGAGGTAAAACATCACACACAACAATTTATTCAGGAAAAACCTTAAACAATCTCACATGTATGTTAGTTAAATACATTTCAAGGAATGTGTTTTCTTTGTTGGAGATTGTCATTTTTTTGGGGAATCCCACTTCATGATGGGCAGGAAGTTCGATTCTACATCACCTTTCAAACAGAAATGAAAGTGCTTTATATAAGGAAAATTAATACATGAAAACAACATTCAAAACAACAAACACACAAAGAGGAAACTGCAATATATAAAACATCTAGATATATATAATATAGAAATCTAAAAATGTAAATTTATGAATCCCAGTTAACGTAGGTTTTAAGTCATCAGGATATTTCCATCTGTGTGCAGCATAGTGGCCAAATACAATGTCAGTCTGTTTCCTTTTCAGGGATTTGCATTTGGCAGGTTTGTAAAAAAAACCTATGCTGCAGGTAGAATAATCTAGATTGTTGTTCAAATACTAAATGTATTTCTCAAGATTATATTCATGTAAGATATAGCAGTCATGATAAATTTAAGAGTGAATTGGAGTTTTGTCCTTGAAACAAACATATGTGTCCATTAAAACACAACAGGAAGACAGACAATAAAAATCTTTAACAATATTTTTTTGAGCATGTCATGCGTTTAATGTGGTATTTCTCTAAGCTCTAGTGTCACCACCTCTGGCAGGAAAGGAGTGGTACCTGACTGTGACTGTGGCTGCTGCTGCGCTGCTGCTGAGTCTGTTGGTGGTTTTGTTTTGTAGACTCAGGAAACACAGACAAAATGAAGCAAGAGGTAACCTTGTGATCTCAATTTAACTTGTATGTCCTTGCAACATTATTATTTACCCAATGCTTCTCTAACATTCAAATCAGGAGAAAATGACCCAAATTATTCTATTATCTTCCACAAACACATTTCCTGGTTATGGTTTGTACAGTCTAATGCTCATTGTGTATTAATCCCAGCAGAGTTTGGCTGTGCAGTGGGCCCGCTGATCAACACATACAGTACGGTGAGAAGTCTTTCTGTGTTTCTGTGCATATTTACGTTTTACTTTACAAGGCCTTTATTCAACACAGTGAATGTCGTCCAGCAGGTTATATATAAGGAGAATCACAGCCAGGGTCAGCTGCGAGAAGTGGACCCATCAGTCTACACCAGTTCATCTGACATGCATGTACACAGCAGTAACCAGTCGCAGAGGTCCAGACACCCAAACAACGATTTACTCTAGAGTCAGCTTCAAGAGGCAGCTGCCCATCCCAGGAGACAGATCAGATCAGGTGTGTTTATCTGGCTGTTAAATAGCCTACAGAAGATCAGAAAATTACATCAAAAAACAAAACAAAACACAAAAGCACAGATTTTTTAATAACAAATTTGTAATCATTTTACTCATTATCATGAGAGCTACATAACAGTTACATAAAATTACAAAGATTGCCGAGACGTCTATTTTCTTTCTTTCATTATGTTCTGCATGAAAGAATTGATGATGCAGCTTATTCAGCTTCCAGAAACATGTTCTATTATTCACTGCTCTGCTCTCCTCTCTACTGCACTGTTTCCTCTCCTCTCCTGTCAAACAAGAATAAACTCATGAATCATCAAATAATCAAGATTATGTAACATGAACTAGCACTTATGTCAATGTTTGAGGAAACCAATGATTTTCATGAGTTTCTCAACAGCTTCAGTGATATTGATTTATTGTTTTCGATGTAGTGAGTCGCCGGGACCCACAGGAGGTCATTTGAGTGGGTCCCAAAGAAGATAAGTGTGTCCTCATTAAAATGTGTTTTTTGACAAATTGTAGTGGTGTTTAGGGATTGTTATTGTTAGGATTTTATTGATTCTTATTGATACTACTCTTATCAGTTCAGTTCTTTATCAGGAAAAAGAACTACTCTTATTAACGACTCTTCTTAACCTACTCTCATTGTTTCTTTTTAATTACTTAGAGTGCTTTTTAAAAATATATTTAAAAAAAGAATGAATTCAAAACATAATAAAATACTTTGAATATTACTAAGGTTTCTCTAGCACTAACAGTAATGTTTACAGCCGTAAAGTCATTATACACTCTATACGCTATACACTTTCTGCGTCATTTAGATGACATTGGTGGCTGTTTCACTTGTTTCAATTGAAACTGGCATTCAAGAATTAAATAATTCCATCCACTACTTATTTCACTCGATGTGTAGAGACTTGGACTTCAACACAAGTAAGGGTGATGCAACCGAGTAATCTTAATGTTATCATCACTTGACCTGGTTCACTTCTCCACTGCAGCCTCTCGGCTATGCTGAATACTGACTTTCAGCTGGTTAGCATAAAGCAAGGATACCATTTTAAAGTGATCTTATCAACCCCTTCCTGTAAATTAAAAAAGTAAAATAATTTTATTTTAAAGAGAAATAGCTAAATCAGAGTAAATCAACATGCAAAGCAAAGTGCACTCCCTAGAAATATATAAGGGGGTGTGGTGATGGAGCAGTGGATAAGATGCATGCCTTTGGTGTGAGAGACCAGGGTTCAACTTCCCACTGTGACACGTCAACCAATGTGTCCCAGAGCAAGACATTTAACCCCTAGTTTCTCCAGCAACCTCTGACATATATAGCAATTGCAAGTGGCTTTGGATAAAAGCATCAGCTAAATAAACAAATGTAAATAAGCATGTTGCACAGTGGCCATTTCTAACTGGATGAACAGACGATGAAACACCTATTGGAAAAAGAGATTTGAGATTTGACTTGGACTTGCATAAAATGACTTGTGAAGATCTGCACACACTAAACAACATTAAAGTTCAAGGGAAACATTCTGTAAAATGCCCTTTTTCATGTCTTGTCAATCTACATATGTATGTATTTTTTCTCCATAAAATATGACCCAGTTTCACCAAAATCAGTAAAGAAATTTATAAAGTTGTGCACGTATCACACGTATCAATTTTTAGGGCAATATGCCTGTGAAATACTCTGTAGAGTAATGCATCATCAACCTTCTTCTTCTTCTTCTGCTTCCTATCACTGTTACAGCTAATGTTCTAAATACTGCCACCTGCGTTGTCCCCCAGAAGCTATTTTACACTAAGGGCCCGTGTCCACCAAAGCTATTTTGCCAGCGTCTTTTTTCAATTCATTGCAATTGGAGCGGTGCTTTTTTACAACATGGTAAAAAGAGCAGCAACGTGACGAGGCACTGAGAATCTTTTCCACACTGGGAACTGAGCGCTGGGTGTTTTTTTTCCGGTTACAGAGAGTTGAAAAATGTTCAGCTTCGAGAAAAACGCTGTGCACGTCAATGTCACCTCAGTAGAGGAGGGGTGGGACAAATACTACACTGTCGCAACGGTAATTATCCTGGACCCGGGCTTCGACAACCTCAGCTCTTGGTGGATGTTTCCTCACCCACAAAATCTCATGAACCCACATACAGTGAATCTGTCCTCTCTCTCTACCTGCTTCAGCCTTCTCTTCATACAGAGCAAGGGCCAGTTTAGTAGCTGGGCTGTCACCAAACAGCAGCTACTACAGCTAACCACCACACTAGCTGCTTCCAGAGCCAACTTGATGTCTGAACTTGAACCTTCCCTCACCGTGGACAAGGGCAAGCCGCCTGATAGATTGCAGGGGCAGACACCCATTCTGAATACTCAGCATGTTTGGGACCGCGCCTGCTTGTGAGCGCTGTGCATGTCGACTGTGCAGAAACCATCACGTCTCGCTACGTGGGAAAAGGGCTGCCTCAGTCCAAGTCAAGTCCTCTGCAAGACAGCTGCTGCCAGGTTTTCCTGAGTGCCTGGAGGAGGCAACCTGGTCGTGGAGCAATCCCCTCTCTACCAAAAACCCTCTCCATGGAGGGTCGCTGTTGGATTGAGCCGACATGGAAGAAAAGGGTTTTTCCCACATGCTCCTGTTCAAACGTCTTCTAGCTTGTCTCTTCCATCGCACACAGATTTACACAATGACACAACTTATCTGAGTGCAGGGAACCGGGTCACCCATTAATTGTCCAGGGGAAACCCTAACTACAAAGATTGCAAACTCCAGAGCAAGGTGGTGGCTCAGATATAGGGGGGGGCACGGTTGCATGGTGATAGACCTCTTTGTGTTGGAGGAGAGCGCTCAGTGTCCTGTGTCCAGTTTGTTTTGTTCCCTGTCCGACCAAAGCACTCCAATGGGGTTAGATGAACCCGGCATGTATGCAGTTTTTAAGAGCCAGTCACGTGTTTTATCCTGGCACTTGGCTTTCTTTCCTCCTCTTTTCTCCACGCAGAAGCAAGAGCAAGAGCAAGAGCATGAGCGGCTTAATGCGCTCTGCACAGTGCTTGCATTGCACCCTTATGTGGATAAAACAGCTAGATTGAGGAAATCAGAGCAGCTGTTTGTGTCATGGGCAACCTACACACGTAGCCTTAGATATGGCATAGTTACTTAACGCAGTATAAATCTTGCTTTACCATGCTAACATCCTAAACTAAAATGGCAAACATGGTAAACACTAATCGCATTGTCACTGTGAGCATATTGAGCATTAGCATTTAGCTCAAAGCTCTGCTGTGCCTAAGGCCCCATTCACACTTCTGTATTTTCGTTTTAAAATTGAGACCTTTTGCTACATTTGCACCTCCTGTCCAGACTAAAACGGCGAAACGCTGCTCAACCCGTTTTTCCATTTTATAACTCTCGGTAGCGTTTTAGTCGGACTGTCAAAAATGGAGGACTTTAGAAACGATGACACAGACGTTCACGTTTGGCTCTGGGTCGCATAAGTCATGCAAACTAGAAAAACGATGCTGCTGACAGAGTTTTTGATTAAGCATTTTTATTAAAATCTTTTGTACTGCCCAAATAGCACTTATAGCCTACACTTTTACTACACCATATGATTTTATCCACTAACACATTTGCATATAGAGAATTATACAATCTCTCATGCAAGTAGCAGCTCACCGTCAGCTGGTTTCTTCTCCTCCCACAGATGACATCTGGCTGAGACTGATGCCCGGTGTAAGAACTGAACCTGAAATCAACTGCAGCTGCTTGGCTCCAGACTTTGCAGATCTTTCAGCTCTACCACTGCCACCACCTGACCTTTGCTCCCACTTCACATCAGAGCACCGGGAGTCCACTGTCAATCTCGGCCTTAGTGAATATGCTGATGTGGATGTACCAGGGCACATCTGCCTTTACCAGGATCTCAATCCTAGGCAGTTAGAGGAACATGTCTATCACAGCCTTCATGGAAACAGCGAGCCAATAGATGGACGTCTGTGAGTCATAGAGCAGATTAACTGTTGATACTGATTAAGGATGATTCCAGGTTAAAATACAACTTAGTTGTTATTTTTTAAGTTTTCACCATCATTTCTTTCAGTTACCATAATTTTGCTCTCACAAAAGTAATTGCTGACATCTCAGAGCATGGTGACTTTACAAAAGTCTGTCAGAAAGTTTTTACCTTGTTAACTTTTGTTTTGTATTCCCAGATCTCCCCAATTAACTTGGTGTGTTATGTGTTATTTATATTAAAAGGATTGATGGCCAAAACATCAGAAATAAGACCCAGGTTGTTATAAACTTTATTGTTTATGGATGAAGCAAAACATTGAACAGAAGTTGGCTAATTCAAAAGTTAAAGGTTCAGTGTGTAAAATTTAGTGGCATCTAGCGGGGCGGTTGCAAATTGCAACCAACTGTCTAGTCTACTACTGCTTCTACCCTTTCAAAGAGCGTAGGACAGCTACTCTGGCTGACACAGCACCAAAGGTGAGACACCTTTGGAGACAGCAGAGAGTAGAAATGGTAAATTATATTTACTAATTATTCAGTTAAACTATATGTTATAGTGACTTCGCCACTGACAGACAACCTGGAAACTGTAAGCCAGTAATATGTAACATTGTCACTTTTTCTGCACCGCAGTCCATTATAAACCACACATTAGATAAAGTTTATACAAACACTGACCATCGCCAAAACAGCCCGCCAGATTATGGTGCTTTGATAGCGGCAAAAAATATAAATAAATAAATACTTTGATAGCTGTGGTGAAATAGATCTCAGTCATGACAGCAAAAGTTACTCACATAATCACTTCCTCTATAGTGGTTTTGTCTACAAATAAAAGTACGAGAAGCTTACTGTAATATTGCATTTGGACTTTAACTGAGCTTTTACTTTGATTTGAAAATTCTGAACAACATTAAAAGTGTCTGTAGCCTGCTCGACACACCTCTGAAAGAGCAGTGAGAAAATGTGATTCCCCTAAATGTTCTCTGCCTGGAGATACTGGGAAATGACATTCGGAAATCTGTAGGTTGATGGAAGTGGCTCAAACGCAGAAACACATAAACCACAGCACGTGCCATAATGTGAGCCTGAGAAAGGCATCAAACACACAACCTCCAAGGTGAGAGCCCTGTACTTTACTTCCTAAGCTAACCAAACCCTGTAACAATAGATTCAAATATTTTGTCTTATATTTTGTAGCTAGAAATTACTAATTAAGGTAATAAAAATGTAACGGTTTATTTTGTAAGGTCTTTATACACCACTAATGGATCTTATATTGCATTTATGTCAATAGATCCTCAGAAATATTACACACTAGACCTTTGACGATTCAGGAGTCAAGTAAATCATGTAATTATATTGTTAGTTTTGCTGTGTTTTGTTACTTCCAGAAGAAAATACATCACTGTGGCACAAGCAAAAGAAAAGACTAATTAAAAGAGACTACAGACTGAGCTGGACTCTCAGCTCAGAGTTACCAAAATCCACAGATAAGAGCAAACTGTATGTTTTAACCACTGTCTAACTCTGCTTGATGATACATTTCAACAAAATAAAGTGATAATATCTGAGGGTGTCCTTGTGTTTTCATTATTTACTGGTCTGACTGATCTTGAAGATTCACTGTGAGCAAATCAGTAATTGAGAAAATGGAAGTAATTGTCTCTCTAGTTTTCATCTCACAGGGATTTAAAACTTTGTAAATGTATCATGACTCTTCATACAGGAAAGGACCATGACACGGTTTATGCAACAATATCCAGTCAGAAACAAGGTGCACATCCCATCAATCCTTCCTCTTCAACAGCCAATGAGGACCAAGAAACAGATGTCACGACTGACACCATCTTTGATATTTTCAAATTTTTACTCCAATGTCACTATTTCATCTGAGCCTCAGGTCCAACCAGACAGCCTCTTCTACGCCACTGTTAGCTTCTACTGCAGCTTTGTCACATCTCGCACTGCGTCAGTTTCATACGCCAGCATTAAATACATTTCAACAGATGAATCAACAGTCTATTGTGATGTCATGATTCCATCTTTACTGTTGAGTAGCCTACAGTATCTTCTTGTGCTTTGCTAAACAGCCAAAACCCACAGCTGAGATACATTTCTGTTCTAAGGCTGAATAAATATTGAATAAAATAAAGATTTTTCCCAAATAAAATATCATTGTATAATCAATATATGGATTTCGTTCTCTGTGAATTTTTGTATTTTCTGTGAGTGTCTGTTTGTGGTTGACTGTGGAAAAGAACACATTCACACACACACACACACACACACTGACACACACACACACGCACACACACTGACACACGCACACGCACACACACACACACACACACACACACACACACACACACACTTGTATGAGAACGGAAAAAGAGATTTTAGCAAAGAAGGAGGCTGTAGTGGACAAGCTTCACACCTACATCAACTTACCCAAAGTTCATGATCACCCTCACCACTTCCTCGTTCATTGTGAGGCTCCTGCAGTGTTTCTTGAGCAGGATGAAAGCCTTCGACTGAATTTAGACTTACTGAAGTGGTCTGAAAATTGGTGAAGGGCAGCGAAAGTGGTAGAAACTGAGAAAACCAAAGCTGAGAGAGAATTCAACAAAGATCACGAAGAGGAAAATGCTTCTTCTCAGCGTCTGGCTGTTCTCTGGTGAGCTGCAATTTTAAAGTGATCTCCTTACAGTGTTGATATATTTTATTTTACTGCTGAGAACGTTTGGTTTTCTGAGCCATTTTCAATATATTTAATGGTCTTTGAAAACATCCAGTTAAAGGGTGACGTCATTTTGAGTTTATTTTTCTTTTGCAGCAGTCAGATGCGAACAATCAAAGATACATGTATCAGCCCAGGAGGGAGAGCTGGTTAACATCCTCTGCCATTATGACTCTGGGTATGAAACATATCCAAAATATTTTCTCAAGGGCATTTATGGTACAAGAACAACTCTCATTAACACCTCTGGTAAAAAGTCAGAAGAGAGGACACACAGAGAGAGATATTATCTCTGGGATGATACTAAAAGAAGGATCCTGCATGTGACTATCCATAACCTGAACCTGAATGATGGCGGGACGTATTGGTGTGAAATAGATACAAACTTTTTTGATCCTAAAACTGAAATTGAGCTCAAAGTCTATGCAGGTATGTTAAAGTTAGATATTCTCTTTCTATCTCTGTTTCTTACGTATCACTGCAGCTGTATTCATTCTTCCTTCCTGAACACCTCTTGTTGTTCTTTGACAGCTCCTGCACCTTTCAGTCCTCCACCATTCATCTTGAAACATCCTAATTCCACCACAGTTCAAGCCATCACCAGGAACCAGCAAACATCAACTACAGGTTATTTGAACTATGACCAATATATTGAGTTCAGGAACGCTTTTTAGAGGGTGATTCACATCCTCACAAGCTATTTGCTTAAACAAAGATGTTGATTGTCAGTCTGTTTCTGGTGGCTTCTTTAACTCAGTGACAGAGAGTGCCAGTAGTCCAACACTGTCATCCACACCACCTGAAGATGTGCATGGAGGTAAAACATCACACACAACAATTTATTCAGGAAAAACCTTAAACAATCTCACATGTATGTTAGTTAAATACATTTCAAGAAATGTGTTTTCTTTGTTGGAGATTGTCATTTTTTTGGGGAATCCCACTTCATGATGGGCAGGAAGTTCAATTCTACATCACCTTTCAAACAGAAATGAAAGTGCTTTATATAAGGAAAATTAATACATGAAAACAACATTCAAAACAACAAACACACAAAGAGGAAACTGCAATATATAAAACATCTAGATATATATAATATAGAAATCTAAAAATGTAAATTTATGAATCCCAGTTAACGTAGGTTTTAAGTCATCAGGATATTTCCATCTGTGTGCAGCATAGTGGCCAAATACAATGTCAGTCTGTTTCCTTTTCAGGGATTTGCATTTGGCAGGTTTGTAAAAAAAACCTATGCTGCAGGTAAAATAATCTAGATTGTTGTTCAAATACTAAATGTATTTCTCAAGATTATATTCATGTAAGATATAGCAGTCATGATAAATTTAAGAGTGAATTGGAGTTTTGTCCTTGAAACAAACATATGTGTCCATTAAAACACAACAGGAAGACAGACAATAAAAATCTTCAACAGTATTTTTTTTTGAGCATGTCATGCGTTTAATGTGGTATTTCTCTAAGCTCTAGTGTCACTACCTTTGGCAGGAAAGGAGCTGTACCTGGCTGTGACTGTGGCTGCTGCTGCGCTGCTGCTGAGTCTGTTGGTGGTTTTGTTTTGTAGACTCAGGAAACACAGACAAAATGAAGCAAGAGGTAACCTTGTGATCTCAATTATTATTACATTATTATTTCCACAATTCTTCCCTAACATTCAGATCAGGTGAATTTGACCCAAATTGTTCTATTATTTTCAACAAACACATTTCCTGGTTATGGTTTGTACAGTCTAATGCTCATTGTGTATTAATCCCAGCAGAGTTTGGACGTGCAGTGGGCCCGCTGATCAACACATACAGTATGGTGAGAAGTCTTTCTGTGTGTTTCTGTGCTTATTTACGTTTTACTTTACAAGGCCTTTATTCAACACAGTGAATGCCCTCCAGCAGCTCAACATAAACGAGGAGAATCACAGCCAGGGTCAGCTGCGAGAAGTGGACCCATCAGTCTACACCAGTTCATCTGACAGCATGTACGCAGCAGTAACCAGTCGCAGAGGTCCAGATGCCCATACATTGATTGGTCATCCAGTCCCTGTGCAGACTCAGATAGCTAATCCCGTGTTCAACAACTCAATCAGTTACTGTCTGCAGGACGATGCTTCTGCACAGATAATGAGTCAACACGAGGAAAACACCAGCAGTGTCAGCAGCTCCTCCACCGAGGCTGGAGAGCAACGCATCAGTGAGCATGTCCATCTACTCTACTCCACAGTCTGCTTTAACACAAAGGCAGCCACCCAGCCCTGGAGGCAGATCAGATCAACTGCTCAACCCTCTGTGGTGTACGCCTCTATCACACACCCAAAAATATAGCAAGTGTTGTTTTTGTTTTACATGCTCATTTGTTTCTGTTTATGAGTTGTCAATGACTCATCCCTGGAGTTTGATAAATATGGTCACACGGTGTTCTTATAATGTTAGTGTATCACTTACATACAGTTGTTTTTATGTGTGGAAATAAAATTTACATTTAATAGCTTGGAGCATTTTAAATATAAACCCTTCCACTGTGTCACATGTAGCTGTGCCACACTCTTTCTCCACCCTGTTTAGAAAGTACAACAGATCTAATTCATCCTATAATAGCTAATGTCCACTCTGATGACTCTCAGTTTTAATGTTGTTTGCTGCAGGGCTCTGTTCTAGGACTGTGCAACCATGCAAACACAGCTTCTTATTTTCTTTCATTCAGCTACCTTCTCGTTGCAGTATTTGCGTGTATCCAAAAATCTGTTGACATCCCAGTCTTTCATGATATTTAAAAGTAGGTGTGATTCTCCTTCCAGCCAGAAATATGGTCTTTTCTTTTGGGCATACATCTCTACTCCAACTCTATGTTGGCTAGTTGGTTCACAGAATTGACTGTAAACAGGCACAAGGCCATGTGTTGCAAACTACGGTTTACAACACATGGCCATGTCAGACCATAGACTGTATAAAAAGAGAGAAACATTCTGCATGCACTGCATCCATGACCAAAGAATCTTCCTAAAACCCAAATAATGTCGGCATATGTCTTAGTTAGAATATGCTATAGGAATAAGCCTAATTCAGAATATCCAAATGGGATAGGCTGTTTATATAACCCTATCAAATTCATAATATTGTTTTGTTCAGAATAATACTGAAAAACTAGTCTTCATGTAAACGTATTTAATGATGTGCTTTCAGCATGTTTTGTAGCTAACGTTCTAATGTACGTAGACGATACAGTAATGCTGTATATAGCCTACACATGAAAATTGCAGTCATACTAGAAAAAAACAAGGCTGAGCGTATGGAACAAGAGCATGTTTTATTTCTTACGAATTCTATTTTTCATTTGTATGAGAATGTGTTAAATCTTCACTCAAAATTGAAATAGTCTCTCTTTAAACTTTATAATACATGTTGCTGTAAATGGTTGTTTTAATTATCTATGTGGTAACACTCTCAAACTCATATTCAAATCAAACATCTGAGTTGACATGACACAATAAATAATATTATGTTAGTAATTGTATTTGTTAAACTATAAGTTTGGAGGTTGACTGACTTAACCTGGAGGCCTCGCGAGGGGAGCATGGGAGAGATGAATTGTGGCTGTGGAGGCAGAGACGTGAGGTAAAGAACAGTTGTGAAGAGGAAGGAAGGTGCGACAAAATGTGTACTCCTTCTCAGAGTCACAAATATTAGAGTAATCCTGTGATAATTGTCTGTAAAGCTTACATTACAAACAGGAACTGCTAATGGCTAATTTGACATACTTTTAATAATGCCACTTTGCCACAGTGTAAATATAGGCTAAAAAATGGGGGTCAAGTTGTAAAAGTTACATTTTATGGAACTGAATCAATTTGATATGATCTAATATTACTAGTTATGTGAATGATTTAATAGACTATACTAAAGTTAGAAACCATCAGACAAACGTTATCCCATTTTGATGTGACTCTAGCCTTAATTTCCATCGTTGTTGACATTTAACTATGAAAAACATCCTGTGCTCTCCACATTGAAGAACTTAACTTTCCATAAGATAAACATAGTATGTGTTGCCCACTTCTGCATGGATACTGATTAATATCTAAAAGGTGGCAAAGTTTCTTACTTTAGTGGGCCGGTACTCACTGGTACGCAGTCCCAGCACTTCTATATTTTACTCTTTGACATACTGGGACTTTACTGGAACACCCGCACTTCTTACAAGCTGCGCATACGCTTCTCTGCCCTCTCCGCTAATAGTCTCTTCGACTATTTGGGGTCAGCCCTACTACTTTCTTACCTCAAAGGCAGTTTTTCTCCATATATTCTAAATGTACCTGTTTCCAGACTTGACAAACAGCATGCTTGATAAGGAAGTAGGTAAATACTAAAATGATCGCACATCTCCAATCTTATCTCTAATTGGTGGAATTGGTGTTGTTACAACTCTCCCCATGTTACAACCATACCCGGACTCCCCTACTTATAAACAGATGAAGAGACTGAGATGCAGCATATGAAAAATTTCTCTGAATAGGCCTCAACACTCTCCATTTCTCTCTATCTCTCTCTTGTGCTTTTGTCTCCTTGTTTCACTCTTGCTGCATATCAAAACAACAACGTCCTCTTTCTGAAATGCAAATGTTTCAAGTTATGTACTGGACAGTAGATGCTGGCACGCTCCTATTTTGCACGGAGCAACAGAAGGTGTGACAGGAACTCTAAAACAGAAGCATCAAAGTAGACATACTCCTGTCATGACGAACAACACAACAGAAATTTAGCTCAATATTTGACAAAGCAAACTATTTGATGAAGTAGGATTTAAACTGTAGTTATCTAGAAAAAAATAGATTGAGACAATGACAATATCACAAAAAGTCATCATCTACTTAACGACAGGTAATTATATTTTCTGATGAATGTGAAACATATTTTGGCAAAAACTTGTTGATGCTGGAGTAATGATAACATCATTCTCTTCTTGCATTTTTTTGTGACAGCTACTTTGAGTATGCTGTGTGTGTCGGGAAACAAAGAAGGATCTGTCAACATTGCCTGTAAGTACAAGTAGGATGTAAAACATCATGGAAAATATTTTTGCACACAGACATGGTAGTTGAATGACTAGAAAATCAGATATGTGGCTAGTACTGTACTTATTGATGTACTTTACTTAAGGATTTCTTTATTTTAGACTTTAAACTACTCGACTGCCATTTTACATTTTAGTTCACAACATTTATCTGACACTTATAGTTACTAGCTTTGCAGTTAATGAACTTCCATGCAAATCAAATGATCAGCTTATACAATATTATAAAATATGATGAGTTATAGATTAAACTATCCAGCTGTAATGACTGTTTAGTGGTTAAAATTAGCTCCATCTTAACAAACTTCACAACTGTCACAATACTTTATACTTCATGTGTACACACTTTAAGTCTAACAAGAACAGGTAGAACAGTTTTATGATTTCTTTGCGTTTTTCTCTCTGGTCCTCTCGCTGGTTTGTAGCTACATACACTTGCATGCCATAACCCGAGGACAACCAGTGGAACACAAATATTAAAACCATCACAGCAACATTTTTATAATTGTTTTATTTTAAGTTATAATGCTGTTTCTTTGCCTATAAAGCCATTCTGAAATGACAAATTGAGGGTGGGAAAGAGCATGGCTGAAATTAAAAAAACAATGTAACTATCCACTAGTACCTTAGTGGAAGTATTGTAACCAAGTACAGTTCTCAAGTTATGTACCTGTCCTTATGTGCTAAAGTAACATTTTGACATTGACACTGTACTTTACTTGAGTATTTCCATTTTCCATTTTTTTCTCCACTACATGTATTGACAGCTATGTTAGTATTTAGCTTTCAAATTAAGACATACAACACATTGTATGATAGGTTTATAGAATATCATGCATGCTTATAGATGAACTACTTGTTAAAATGAGCTCCCTTTTAACTGGTCTGTTTTGCATGCAATAATATCACATGCCTTTCGCCACATCTCTTCTGGCTTTTTATACAAACAGCTAAAGACGACTTCATTTCCAAAATATCAAGATCTTCAGACCCAGATGCAGGAGCACAATCAACGACCTCATCACTTTGATTACTGATAACTGATAACACACAGCTGCTTTCCAACTTAACATCTTAACACTTCTACTGCACAAACACACACTGACACAAACTCTCCTTTATACATGAATTCTGAGGACAATAAACAGTGAAGAGCATGTATCCTTCAGTAGTTTCAACTGTTGCCTCTTGTTTGCAGGTGCGATCGCTGGGGGAGTAGTGTCTTCAGCATTGTTTCTGATACTTGTGATTGTACTTATACTGTACAGACACAAACTCCCCAGGACAAAAGGTGAGGGATGGACTTATGGCAAATAAAACATGTTAACACCCATACATACACATGCAATTTTATAGTTATTTGTAGTTAACTGTTCATAACCTTCTTTCATAATGTCAGAACTTTAGGACTCAAAGGCAGACTCAGTACAGCTCAAAGGAATAAGAAAAGAGCGTGGCGTTCAGCAAGGTCTTTGAAGGGAAAGTGATCATGGGCACAGGGAAACACAAGGTTAAGCAGAGATAAACACAGAAAGCACAAAGAATCTTACTTGTTGAGAGTAGGCCTCGACACGTATTCCACACATGTGATTAACTGATGATCTGGTAAAGAATGGTGAAAAGGACCAGGGTTGATATACTGCAGGAGCTTGATTAGTGGAATGAGGGTGCGAAACTGGAGCTTGGCAGCAGGAGTCAGTAGCCATGCCCAGACAAACACAGAGAGACAGAACAGACAGGAAGAGGTGAAGACACTGCAGTACCACAAAACCTTATTGTCTTGAACTGTCCTTTGATTGGCAAAACATCATATTTCTATCAAAGTAAACTTTTATTAGTCATGTTAATATATCAACTTACAAAACAGATCATGTGAGTTCAATGCTGAATGAATTAAGCAAACATTTTTCAGATGCAAATGAAAAGCATGACTTGCAAATGATTTTGAGTGTTCTTTGAGTGATCTTGTTGTTTACATCTATTGTTCTGTTTCTCAGTGTGTTGTGCCACAGGGGGATCATCAGAAGACAAGACAAACACTGGACATAACACAGAGGTGAATGTGTGTGTGTGTGTGTGTGTGTGTCTGTGTGTGTTTGTATATGTGCATGTTTTTAGTTTGCATACAACGGCTGCATCTATCACTGTTTCACACTGTTTCATCCTCTGCAGGGAGATATTAGAGCGCACCACTATGACGAAATACAGATGCAGAACCAGGAGGCAAATTTAGGAGAAGCGCTGCCATCCGTTTATGCCACCGTCAACCTTCCTGCAGACCAACTTGACTATGCCAGTGTCAGTTTTCAGAAGGACTCAACAGACACGAATGCACCTTCTGTCCTCTCAGCCTGCGACTACTCCTCTATCAGTTGGCCTCAGGGTGCCACCCTTCCTCCAGCAGCGGAGCAGACTCTTTATTCTACAGTCACATATCCTAAGGAACCATGAGACAGTCTTTCACCTGTTGATGTTCACTGTGCTGTTTGAGGGGAACACGCTGTGAAGGATTTGCTTTTGTCCAATGTACATGCCCTTTTACACAGAATGTTAACTCAGCAAAAAAAACAAACGTCCCTTTTTCAGGACACTGCATTTTAAAGACATTTCTGTAAAATTCCAAATAACTTTACAGATCTTTTTTATAAAGGGTTTAAATAATGTCTTCTATGCTTGCTCAATGAATCATAAACAATTAATGATCATGCACCTGTGGAACGGTAGTTAAGACACTGACAGCATACAGACGGTAGGCAATTAAGGTCACAGTTATAAAATCTTAGAACACTAAAGAGACCTTTCTACTGACTCTAAAATACACCAAAAGTAAGATACGCATGCAGGGTCCCTGCTTGTCTGCATGAGCATGCCTTAGGCACGCTGCAAGGAGGCATGAAGACTGACGATGTTGCCAGGGCAATAAATTGCAATGAATGTACTGTGAGATTCCTAAGAAAGCACTACAATAAACTGAAAAGACAGCTGCGTGTCCTCGCAGTGCCAGACCACATGTGACAACACCTGCACAGGACCACAGGGCCGCACCAGATACTGATTGTTACTATTGATTTTGACCCCTCCTTTGTTCAGGGACACATTTTTCCATTTCTGTTACTCACATCTCTGTGAAACTTTGTTCACTTTAGGTCTTAGTTATTGATTCTTTTTATGGTCATACAAATATTAACACATGTTAAGTTAGCTGAAAATAAAAGCAGCTGTAAGTGAGAGGAGGTTTCTTTTTTTGATAAGTGTATGTGTCACCCACTTCAATAAAGTGAGGTTTTGCATAGATACTGATCATTATCTAAGAAGGTGACAAAGTTTCTTTCTTTTCTTCCTGTTTTATCTGTCTGTCTTACTGCTCTTGTGTGATTTTGTGCAACTTTTATGCCATAACTTGACATTTAGTCTACTAACTGAATTGAAGCGGGTTAAATCAAAGTTTTTACTGGAAATTAAACTACAGGGCGTAAAAAAGGAGGCTCACAATAAAAGCAGCTTTTGGAAATATCAGTTAAATTGTTTGATTTGTTTCTTACGGGTAAACACACAATACAAGAATCATATGTATATACAGTTTTTTATTTTAATCATACATTTAAGCAAATTTTGAATATTCTATTGTGCTGCTATCCCTTCTTCTGGTAAGCACACATAACGTACCTGATATTAGAATTATTTTCATCCAAATATGAGAGGGACATTGTTCTTTAAAGAAAAACTATATTTTGATGTGCATATAAAACAGATGAAGAGACTGTGAGATGCAGCAGGTGATGAATTTCTCTGAATGATTCAACACTCTCTGTAGGAGTCATGAACTGATTTATCGCACATTTGGAATTAATTTTATATAAGTTTATTTGTTGTTGCACTTTTTTGGTAAGTCACGTGGATGTGGGTGGTGATTTTTGTATAGTTAAATTAACACACCTGTTCAACGCCAGAGGGGGAAAAGAGGGTGAGTGAATGGGACGCTGTATTTTTTTGTTGACCGCGGTATCCTTTATAGTTATTTGGATTATTTTGAATATACGTTTTCACATTATGTTAAGTTGTATGTTTGTCAATAAAAGCAATAATTATATTTTGGGATCCGGGAATTATTCGTGCAGCGAGTCAGACAAACAGCACCACTAGGCCCTACCTCAGCCTCTTAGCGACTACTTTGTTTTTTGTATCAAGTATAGTCGCTACACTCTCCATTTCTCTTTATCTCTCTCTTATATCTTTGTCTCTCAGTTTCACTCTCGCTGCATAAAAAACAACATCCTCTTTCTGAAATGCAAATTCTTAAAGTTATGTGCTGGAAAGGAAAAGCAGAAACTGTTATTTTAGTAACGACACTGCTATTATGACAAACAACAGGACAGAAATGTAGCTCAATGTTTGTTAAAGAAGAGTTTAAACTATAGAAAGCTGGAAAAACTGAGACAATGACGATATCATGGAAACTCATCATCTGCTTAATGACAGGTAAATATATTCTTTGATGAGAGTAAAACACATTTTGGCAAAAAACAGCTGATGGTGGCAATATGATGAAATAACTTAATTTTTTTCCTGCATTTTGTTGTGACAGCTGGTGTGAGTATGCTGTGTGTGTCAGGAAACAAAAAAGGACCTGTCAACATTGCCTGTAAGTACAAGTAGGATGTAAAACATCATGCACAATATTTTGCACAGAGACACGGTACTTTGTTGGATGTCAAAATAAAATAATGGCTAAAAAATCATAACACAAAATCACAGCACAACAACCATGAAAAGAACATTTACTCAAGTACAGTACATAGTGATTGTTTTTATTTTCTACTTCAAACTACTCGACAACCAGTGCGCTTTTTACTCCACAAAATGTATCTGACAGTTATAGTTACTAGTTGCTTTGCATTTAATGAATTTACATACAAATCATGTGATCAGCTTATAAAATATGATGTATTAGATTAGACCAGCCAGCTGTAATGATGGTTTAGTGGTTAAAATTAGCTCCATCTCAACAAATTTTACCAGTGTCATAATACTTAATAATACTTATTAA
Organism: Lepomis macrochirus; assembly: GCA_024633595.2. NCBI lineage: Eukaryota > Metazoa > Chordata > Actinopteri > Centrarchiformes > Centrarchidae > Lepomis > Lepomis macrochirus. Next base: position 11,800,680 of record JALXJV020000003.1, read on the forward strand.
TGGGTAATAATGTTTCATTAAAGGCCCTGAAAATGTATTTACTTAATGGGCTTCTTACTGTGAGTGATGGAATGCGATCCTTTACATGCACACTACACATCTTGAAAAGTTAAAACAGTTTTCAAATTTCTGTGTTTGAGTTTTTCTCTCTTGTCCTCTTGCTGGTTTGAAGTGTGCTGGGTTCCAGTTTAAAAATTAAAGGAAAAAGTGAAATCAGATTTAACATCATTTGAACCAGAATCTGCCCGAACCCACACAGTCCCGATGAAGCAGAGTAACTAAAGTTTTGTGTTAAAGTGTTAAATTCTTAATAAATAATAACTAAACATATTTTATCGTTCCTTATTCAGTTATTAATATTTAATGCTTTAGAAAATACTTACCAGGGTCTTAAAATAATAAGATAATTTCACACATAATCATATAAACTTCACAGGCGGCCAAATTTCTGCATGAAAAATACTTTTCTTTTTGATGCAATATATTTTATATTGATATATTTCACTAATAACAGTTAAGTAAGACTTTTTACTGTAAGTAAAAAATCGAAATACTTCGCCACTGACAAAGACAGATTCTGTGTGCATGATAGTCCAGAAAACAATGGTGTGTGGTGTGGACAGGTTCGGGGTGGATTCATTTAGACATACCATGCTGTTTTGTGAAGTGAAAAGCCTTCAGTTTCAGATGTCGCGCTACATCCCCTTCTGCAGGTGACAACACACCAGTAAGTCAGACAGCACATCTGGGAGGCTCTGTTACCATCAACTGCACATATTCACGACCAGAAGAAAGCTGCGTCAGAGTCTTCTGCAGAGAAGATGAAAACTTCCATTGCACATCTCTGATATCAGCTTACTCTTCACATTACACAAAAAAAGACAGGTTTTCTCTGACAGACCACAAACAGCAAGGAGTCTACACTGTGACCATTTCCACACTGACCCTAGCTGACACTGGGAGATACCAGTGTGCTATGGAAAGAATTAACAACAGTTCCACTGCATGTTTAACTCAGATCGACCTGCAAATTTTAAGTGAGTATTGGTCTGCTCTTGCAAAACTAACCAACATAACACAAGCATGTATTTACTAAAAAATCCTTTTCAACAGAAAAATATTATTTAGTTTGTTGTAAAGTGGCAACATTGATTTCTGTTTTTCAGACTGGGATGACATTAAACCAACGGAAACAAAAACTTGTGACAGCGGAACCACAGTGACAATTGATTGTTCCTATCCAGACATCCATGATAACAATGAGAAATTCCTGTGCAAGGGGGAGAATCCTTTCAACTGCGAGGAGCTAATACATACTACAGAAACTGCCAGAGACGTGGTTAAAGGCAGGTTTCATATAAGGGATAACAAGAGAAAAAACTACTTCTATTTGCAGATCACAAATGTGAGCACAGCTGACTCTGGAACATACTGGTGTGGCTCTGACAGGACATGGCAGCACGATAAATACATCAAAGTCCTTCTCTCTGTAGGTGAGTTATTAACACAAGTATTACTTATTCACTCTGTACCTTTTTATTAAATGCTGTACAAGTATTTAATCAATTACGTTAATGAATATATGTAGAGTAACTTATTATTATTCATCTAGTGAAAAGGTGTGTTTGTATTTTTTTGTGTCTCTGCTGCATAACATAACTGAGTGTAACAAATAAAAACTGAGAGAGGGATTCAGAAAGAGCATGGCTGAAAATTTAGAAATGCAATGGAACTAAATATTTTTTTCCAATCTTGGAATGTAAATAAGTATGTTTACTCAAGTTCTATACTTGTACTCATGTACTTGAGTAACATTATGAGATGACTGTACTTCAGTAATTCCCTTTACTGCTTCTTCATATTTCTACTGCACTTCATGTAGTGACAACTTGAGATAGTAGATATTTTTCAAATTAAGATTGTAAATTGAAAACATACTGTATGATCAGTTTTTAGACTTTTACACATGATGAACTACTTGTTAAAATTAGCTACCCTTCAACTGCAATGTACTTCAGCTGCAATGTTAAAGTTGTAGTTGAACAAAAATAGTAATAAAAATAAAATAGTATAATGCATTAGTAAAACGTTGACAGGGACCCTTCTGCTATATAGTAATACCTGAATGTATATACGTATTTCACTTAAGTAAGGGTTTGAATGCAAGACTTTGGCGTTTTACCCACACAGCTGAAAAAGACTTCAGATCTAAAAGATCAGGCTCTCCAGACCCAGAGGCAGAACCAGAATCAGCACCTGGATCTAAATCATCTACAACAGAAGAGAGATATGAATCCCCTAACCCTCTGAACATGGGTGACCTCATCACTTTGATTACTGCTAATTGACAATACATGGCTGCTTTTCAACATAAATATACTAGACACTTCTACTGCACAAACACACACTGACACAACCACTCCTTTATGCATGAATCCTGAGGACAATAAACAGTGAACAGCATGTATCCTTCAGCAGTTTCAACTGTTGCCTCTTGTTTGCAGGTGCGATCGCTGGGGGAGTAGTGTCTTCAGCATTGTTTCTGATACTTGTGATTGTACTTATGCTGTACAGACACAAACTCCCCGGGACAAAAGGTGAGGGATGGACTTATGGCAAATAAAACATGTTAACACCCATACATACACATGCAATTTTATTGGTATTTGTAGTTAACCGTTCATAAACTTCTGTCATGATGTCAGAACACACACACCCTTTGTATAGGTATTTGTAGTTTTTTAACCGTTCTTCTTGTCTTGAACTGTCCTTTGAAAAACATCATATGTCTATCAAAGTAAACTTAATATAGAAATTAATGGCTTAACTTACACATGGTTTTGCCAGAGGAGTCACTTTGAATGCAGACAGATTATCTTTTTAATTAGAGATATTCAAATGTTCTGTTTCACAGAGTGTTCTGCTGCAGGGGGTTCATCAGAGGACAGGACAAACACTGGACACAGCAATGAGGTGTGTGCGTGCGTGCGTGTGCGTGCATGTGTGTGTGAGTGTGTTTATGAGTTTGCATACAACAGCTGCATCTATCACACTGTTTCATCCTCTACAGGGAGATATTAGAGCGCACCACTATGACGAAATACAGATGCAGAACCAGCAGGCAAGTTTAGGAGAAGTGCTGCCGTCCGTTTATGCCACCGTCAACCTTCCCGCAGACCAGCTCCACTATGCCAGTGTCCGTTTTCAGAAGGACTCAACAGATGGGAATGGACTTCCTGTCACCTCAGCCTGCGACTACTCCTCTATCAGTTGGCCTCAGGGTGCCACCCATCCTTCAGCAGCAGAGAAGACTGTCTGTTCTACAGTCACATATACTCTGGAACCATGAGACAGTCTTTCACTTGTTGATGGTCAACAAGTGAAAGACTGTTTATCACCCAGAACATAGAAAAGTTGAATCAGCAACATTTATGACTGTTGAACCCTACATTTAGTTAGTTAGTAGTATGGCTCTGTATCTAATAATTTGACATATGTATCTGAATATGATAAACACATTTTTTTGAGAAAACATCTGTTTCTGGCTTAGATCTTTTATTCTTAGTTAAACTTGCCATAAATCAGTATGGTTGATGATGCTATAACAGATCATAATTTATTATATAATCTTTGATTCATAGATATAGCTGGCACCATCCAGATCCAGTGTCCAGAGAGGTTAAATGACACTGTAAGATTAAACAATAAACAGTAGCAAACCTGGCAATAATGTGATACTTCTTAGTTACTGCAGGCTCAGTCTGCCACCTGCTCCACCAGAGCAAATTTGTCTATCTTACCTTTCACAGGCAATCAAACACATTTTTAAAAAATATACTGTATATTTCTTTGATTTAAAGACTACACTGTGGCTACTACTGTTTTTGAGGCTTCCCTGAATACAGGATATTTATTTTGAAATCATTGGTATATGTATTTGCATAGGAGAGATTATGGTACGTCGTCCTGCCATGTTTTGCTCCACACCGCCCTCTTCTGGTTGAACTGGTGATCAGCTGGAGATTCGTGACTGTTGTGGCTGATCTCCAGCAACAGCTCAAATAATGTCAAATAATTTCCCCCAGCTGAACTCAGACAAAACAGAGATCCTGGTCATTGGGTCCCAGAAAATGGCAAAGCAAATACAGCCATCTTCTGGTTCCCTAGTGGATCATATTAAGCCTGCTGCAAAGAGTCTTGGTGTCTGGTTTGATAGTAGTTTAAGTTTTGAGCAGCACGCCACAAAGCTTGTGCAATCATGTTTTTACCCGCTTAGAAATATATCAAAAATACGATTGATGTTAACTTTTAAGGACACTGAGACCATTTTACACGCCTTCATCTCATCACGCCTGGATTAATGCAACAGCCTTTTTACTTGCTTGGACCAAAAATCTATTGATCAACTTTAGACTGTCCAGAACTTAGTTGCCAGGCTTTTAACCAGAACAAAGAAACACGATTGCATCACCCCTGTTTTAGCTTCATTACACTGGCCCCTAGTATGTTTTAGAATCTTAATTTAGTCAAATAAAATAGAATTTTATTGATTACTTTTAAAGCTCTTCATGGCCCTTTTCATGACCCTGTTATATATGATCTTTTAGTCCCATACGCAGCAGCCCATACCCTGAAATCCTCGGGCAGAGGTCTTTTGTCTGTTCTAGAGTCTCGACTGAAAACTAAAGGGGACAGAACGTTTGCAGTCAGGGCCCCAAGACTCTGGAACAGCCTGCCCGAGGAAATCAGGTCCTCTGAGTCAGTGAACTCTTTTAAGTCCCTTCTTAAAACATATCTTTTTAGAAGAGCCTTTCCCAGTTTTATTTTACGTATATTTTATGTTGACTTAACATATATCTTAGTCTCTTAGGTGTTTTCTTGCTTAACTTGTACAAACAGACACAGGATTTCAGATGAGATCTGATTTTAGGGGGAAATGTCCGGCCTTTTGTTCATTAACTGACTGAAACATCACTGCAGATCCATCTCACTCCAGACACAACCTGTTCCAGCTTATCCCCTTTTCTCCCCTCCAAAATGAACAGACACAGGAACAGTTTCTTCCCACAAGCCATCACTCTGATGAACAGCTGTTTTCTTCCTCACAGTCTCAGAAACAACTTCTGTGCAATAACTCAGTAACTCTGTCTCTAATCAGCCACCAGTTTACTGGCTACCATTTGTTCATCATTTTCTATTTCAGAGCTGTACATCTTTATATTGTCATATTGTAGATACTGTATACCAAATCCACCTACCTCTTGTATATAACAACAGCACATAACACTTTGTTGTGTACTACTACTACTACTACTACTACTACTACTACTACTACTAATAATAATAATAATAATAATAATAATAATAATTTACTCTTGCATCCTGTGCACTCTGCATTGCACTATTGTCTCAATCTGTCTATATTGTTTTTGTTTATAGTGTGTATATATGTGTTACTGTAGCCTGTGTGTGATTTTATTATTTTATTATCATTATTGTATTATAAGCACATCCTGAGCAATGTACAATCCTGAGTCAAAATCCTCGTATGTGTACACATCCCTGACAAATAAAGCTGATTCTGATTCTGATCCTGAACAAGAACTACCCTACAATCTAAATACAAGTGGAAGATAATCTAAATGTTTGAGTTTTGCTGTGGCTCTGTCAAAAGAGAGAGAGTTATACATGAGGTTTGAAGATGGTTTACAGTGGACAGTTGTCACATATTGATTGATGTCTCCGATTTATGTTGTAAATTGTAAATATTTAAAATCAGTAACGAGTAAAATTCACATGAGCCTATATAAGCCCTGTTTAGGCAACTTAAAGCTATTCCTGCAGTGAACCAGGTGAAGGTGACGCCTAACACGTAGGCTATAGGTTTCGTGGTTTTCATTGCTCCCATTTCACAGTGCAAGTCCTAAAAGCTGTGCTGTAGATATGATGACATGTCTGTGTACATTGACAGACGCCCCAGCTGACCAATGACAGAGCAAAGTGACGCTTGAGGAGGAGCCACATTCTCCGGCGGAGGCTGGGTGTCGCCTGACCGGATGATGACAGAACTTTTAGGTTTAATGTGGCTACTTTTATCACACTACCGTCAAGTTATAACCTCACCAGCGCTCTGACCGCAGTCTGGGCTCTTAACGTCCAGGTGTTTTCACAAAATTAAGTCTTAGAGTCTGTGTCAGACTGCTGTGCCATCTGGGAATTTTTGGTTTGCTGGAAGAGCCACCTTTTGGCTCTTATTTGATCGGGAAGAAGAGCAGGATAGAGCCCATTGGGCTGACCGAGGTGCCACTATGGGTAACCGGGGAATGGAAGACCTCATTCCCCTCATCAACAAGCTCCAGGACGCCTTCAGCTCCATTGGCCAGACATGCAACTTGGACCTGCCGCAGATAGCGGTCGTCGGCGGCCAGAGCGCAGGGAAGAGCTCCGTGTTGGAGAATTTCGTCGGGAGGTTGTACTGTTTGTAGTCTTGGATTAATCTGTCATTGTGCATGTGGTTTCTACTTTTATGACTGTAGTTTGTGACTGTTGCTGTTCTTTTAAGACAAACTACGCCGAACTTTTGCGTAAACGTCGCCAACAAAGCACTTGGTTACGCGCTGTGTGTGTCAGTGCCTCCCAGTTCCTAACGTTTTTTTTCCGCCAACGGATTCTTTCCATTTTGGAGCTGAGCCTATTCACGACCCATAGTAACGCATTTTACGCAAGAAATCAGCTGTAGAAAACCGGACGGGGGTGGGTTGGTTTGTGTTAAAAAGTGACTTTAGTCGACAGCTCCACATCCTAAATCCACATTTAAACATGTAACTTCCTCAGCAGGAATATTAACACTGATCCGTGCTGTCACTGCTTCAGGCCCAGTCTGGCAAACATTTACAAAGGCTGTTTTTTTCTTTGAGACTGCTTGCCTCAGTAGTTGTAAACACAGATTTATAGGCCTCACACTACATAGGCCAGGTCAATGTTTTACTTTCAAGGTTGTTGGCGAGTTTGATGAGATCATCATCAGATAGACAGAATTATTGTAGTCACACTGACAGTATGAGAAATCAGAGTAGTCTGCTCTGCCAGCACGCCTGCTGCTGAATGTCTTTGTGAGATTGATGAATGAGTTTGAAGGAATTTGAAGGAGCAGTTGTTTGACGGCAAATAGCAGCAAACCAACTGTGCCATCAGTGCCATTTGTTAGGGTCACTGCTCAGTTTACAACAACATAGAAAATAATGGCGTAAGAGGTTTTGTTTTGCAGTTAATACACAGTTACACTCGCCTTGGGAGAAAATCTTTTCATGAGGAAAAGGAAAGGGAAGAAGACATGATTGTGTTGCTGCAGTAGAGGCCTGATCCGGTGAAGATATCCGCAGCAGCTTTGTGTTTTTATCTCCAAGTGAAGGTGCCCAGAAAAGGTTCCTCTACACAGAATGATTCCACTTGTTTTCCAAAAGGGAATGTTGATTAGGCCGCCATGTCTCCTTATTTTCCTGTTGCCTTTTGTCTCAGAGTCCCAAGCAGTGGCTCGGGGAGACAGTAGGGGCATTGATGTGTTTGTGCTGGGGTCATCAGTGATGTCACCAGCTGCACTGTCATGTGTATATGACACACTGGGTACCAGATACCCACAGAAGGGTACTTCACTGTTTTCATGTTTGTTAATTAGCCTAGTGACACACAGGGGTGTAACACTGGCTTATGAAATCAGTTTATTAATTTTTACTTAGTTGGAGCAGGTTTTAGTTTGTCAGGGCAGCAACTAACAGTTATTTAAATTCTTGATCAATCAATTTATTGTTTTCCACTTAATTGCATCGACCAATGGTTCTCAACCTGGGGGTAGAGACCCCTCTAATGGGGCATGCGATTCATTAAAGGGGTCACAAGATGATTTAAAAACATTGTTCATCTTCACAAATGTCTCTCTTTTTTAGATTTTTTCATAATATTATCTTTTGTTTGTAAAATATGGGATGGTTTTACATCTTCCGGCCTTTAATAATTATACAAAACAGTCGTTTTGAGGGGAAATGACTGTTTTGTGGTCATATGCAAGCAGTGACAAGAGGTGGCAAGTAATCACTGCTTCATTTCAAATGGAGCAGGAAGGTTGGGAATATGGTTGCAACTAACAATCATTGTCACTATTGAGTATTGATTAGATTATTATTTTGATTAATTGAGTCATTCTTTAGTGAATGAAAAGTAAAAACAACTGTGAAAAACGTCCATCACTAGCTCTGAAAGCACAAGATGATGCCTTCAAATGATTTGTTTTGTCTGACCAACAGTTTGAAATGACAAGATGTTCAGCTTAAAATGATAGAAAACAAAGGAAAATACCAAATTCTCACATTCAAGAAGCTGAAACCAGAAAATGTTTGCTGGATTTTAATGACTGAAAGTGACTGACTCAAAATTGTTGCAGATGAATTTTCTGTCAATCACCTAACCTCTTAATCGACCATTCTTTCGGTCGTGGTTGGGAACCACTGAATGAGACTGTAAAGTGTAAACAAAATAACAAGAAAACAACCTTGCAAGTTACCAGAGGCCAAAATATTAAATGTTGGGGTTGTATTTAATTGATTAACTGTTGGTAATCGTATTATTCATGTTGTGCTTTCACAAGTGACAGGAAGAGATGAGAAAGAGGATGGGAATCACTCTTGTGTAACATCCTGACTGCTCTGTCAGCAGTGGACAACAGGCACAGGGTGTGTGTGTGTGTGTGTGTGTGTGTTTTTCTGTGTGTGGCTATATGTGTGTGTGTGTGTACAGCCTGCTTACCTTACGCTGAAACCCAGTCTTTGCTGCTGACCTGGCAAACACAGAAAGACAGACAGACACAGACATATTCTAGTAGCCTGGAGAGATGTGTGGTCAGTGACCTGGACATGATCACAATTCTATTGAACAGCAGTTTCCATTCAGATGATGTGTGTAATGAGAGGGGGAACAGACACATGTTTCTTTCTGTACTATTTATAATGAATAAGGTTGTAATCAGTCTTTGCCTGACATCAATAATGCACACATGAACATGCACAGGCACTAGGAGTTCATTTGTAGAGCTTTTTTTTGGTAAAGGATGACACATAGTTTAGAATAGAAAAATGAATCTGGGATTAATGTTTTTTCTTCGTTTATTGATTTTACATATTGTGGTGACACATGCCAAATAGCTATTTACCTGTCAATACCTTGTCTCTAAGCTGTGTGTTCGTGTTTTAATGTTGTGTTGTGTGTTCGTGTGCTAATCTTTATCTGTTGTCTCTCTCGCAGGGACTTTCTGCCCAGAGGATCCGGCATCGTCACCCGTCGTCCTCTTATCCTCCAGCTGATCAACAGTAAAGCAGGCAAGTTGTCTGCATCAGTCAAACAGTTTGGAAAGGGTTTGCGCTCTCAAATTGAGGCTTTTCAAGAAATAGAGTCAGGTGTGTGCAGCCAAAATTAACAGTCCTATCTTAAATATAAAATGAACAAGAATCAGTAAAAAAATAATAAATCTTTTCCATCAATGGCACAACTTGCAGCCATGCAAATGTACATATGGATGTACTGATGACAGGTTTAGACACACACTGTTTCTGCTGAATGAGCAGCTGAAGCTAAGCAGGTGTGGGCTTGGCTAGTACTTGAATAGGCAACCTCCTGGGAAAACAAAGTTGCTGCTGGAGGTGGTGTTGGTGGGCCAGTAGGGTCCTAGTAAAATGCCGTGACAGTGACAGAGACGCTTTGCTGCAGGAGATGAGAAACTGAGGTCCTGACTTGCTGTGGTCATTAACGATCCCACAGTACTTTCCCAAAGAATATTCCCAAGCTGGCTCTCTCCATTTGGCCACCTGATCACCCCCAATGTAAATGCCTTCATGTTTTCCTCCCTCTCCACCTCAAGCTGATGTGTGGTGAGTGTTCTGATGCAAAATGGCTCTCGTGCATCACCCATGTGAGTACTACACATTGTTGGTAGTGGAGTTTCCCCCCTTCACAAGCGCCTGGAGTATTGTAGCCAAGATAAAGCACTATATATAAATCCAATCAGTTATTTAAAAAATGTACTTTAAAATCTGTATTATTGAATTACAACATGTTTATGCAATTAATTTGACTACTTCTTCCCCTTATCCCCTTATCTTACCATATTGTTTCAACATTCATCTCCCTTCAATCTATCGCCTTCTCTTGTGTCTAAATGTCTCATTGTCTTCTTGTAGAGTATGCAGAGTTCCTGCACTGTAAGGGACGTAAGTTTGTTGACTTTGACGAGGTCCGTCTGGAGATCGAAGCGGAGACTGACAGGCTCACTGGATCCAACAAGGGCATCTCCCCCATCCCCATCAACCTCCGTGTCTACTCTCCTAACGGTAACAGACACACACACACACGTGTACAAACTCAGCCTTCTAGTTTCACATTTCCAACCTCTGTCTTCCTTCACGCTGACCTCTCTCAGTGCTAAACCTGACCCTGATCGACCTGCCGGGGATGACCAAAGTGCCCGTGGGAGACCAGCCACATGACATCGAGCACCAGATCAGGGAGATGCTGATGCAGTTCATCACCAAGGACAGCTGTCTGATCCTGGCTGTCACCCCAGCCAACACTGACTTGGCCAACTCTGATGCCCTCAAGATTTCTAAGGAGGTGGACCCTCAGGGTAAGGAGACCTCATGACAGTGAGGATAGTTTGTGTTTAGGATCCTGTTTATCTATATGTCTGTTGTTACCTATTTTCTGGATATTTCTCTAAATGTAAACCTTTGGAACAAGGATAATTACTCTTTGCTGTATCTTGCAGCCATTATCATTCTTCTTCTTTATATTAATCTTTGCCTCCCTGCAGGAGCTCATCAGAATAATTAACAGTTACATTACTAAAAGACCTCCTGGCAACATAGATTTTAGAGATATTATTAAATTTAACCATCTCCGCCTTTGGCCTTGGTTGGGTCCAGACATTTGAATCTGCCCAATTCTGTCTGATCAATAGTATCAAATAACTAATTAAAACCAAACTTGAAAACTGAACACTTAAACATAGATCAGCTTGATATTAACTGATGTCCCATCTGCTAACATGGAGGGGGCGAGGTTTATGACCTGTACTGCAGCCATCGATGTGGCTTCACGTTTTTGGGGGCTGTCATATCTGCAGCAATTCAAGCAAATTATTGAGTCACACTTTGAGAACAGAAAGGTTAGATTTGCTCTAAATTTGCCTAGATATCCATGATCTGGTTTAAAGCAAGTGTTTACTCAACTGCTGGCATATAAACATTCTTGTTAACCATGCTAGCGGCAGTTGGTCTGTCTCAGGATGAATTGTAATAACTGGTGAAAATTTTAATCTGTCCAATACTTTTGTTTATGATCAAAAACAAGCAAAACTAATGACATTTCCATCAAGCTCACTTGTGTTTTTTTGTTTAGTGCTAATTAGCAAATGTTAGAATCATAATATGCTACTGCAAGATGGTGATCAAGATGTTATTTAAGATGGTTAACATTGTAATCATTGTACCTGCTAACATTAGCATGTAAGTGTTGCCATTGTGAGCATGTTAGCATGCTGATGTTAGCATTTAGCTCAATGCAGCACTGTGCCAAAGCACAGCCTCATAATAGTCTTTTTTATATATTTTAAGCAGTGTATGTAAATTACATATTACAGTACATAAGGTGCATGTTTCTGACACTACAAAAAGACTGCTAACACGTTGTTCCACTGTGGGCTATTGGAAAGTAACTGGCTATATGTGAGTATTAGAACATAATTGTGACAACCTTTGTCTTTAGGGCTGCGAACCATTGGTGTGATCACAAAGCTGGACTTGATGGACGAGGGGACGGATGCACGAGACATCCTGGAAAACAAATTACTGCCACTCCGCAGAGGTAAAACCACACACACACACACACACACACACACACACACACACACACACACTGGATTGGAAATGAAAACATGTCTTTGACATTAAAGTAACACAGTTTTAATTTGAGATTAACAGATTAGCAGTGTAAGTCTTCTCTGCAAGTGAAGCGAATGGATTTCAGGAAAGGGGTTGAAAATATTTCACTGTTTTGGCATTAAAATATCTTGGTTGCTCCTCTGTATTTTTCTTTAGGGTACATCGGTGTGGTGAACCGCAGTCAAAAGGACATAGATGGGAAGAAAGACATCCGTGCTGCTTTGGCTGCTGAGAGGAAGTTCTTCCTGTCGCACCCGGCATACAGACACATTGCAGAGCGCATGGGCACACCACATTTGCAGAAGACGCTCAATCAGGTGAGACACACAACTGATTAGAGGTAGACCGATTAATCGGTCGGCCGAGTAATCGGCCGATTATTGGCATTTTTAACATAATCGGCATTGGCCAATATCCAAGTATATCAAGCCGATTATTAGGCAGGCGCATCTGTGGGCAGCCTAGTGTTGTCGTGGAACATGTGTTTGACGACGCCGTCAGCGAAGTCATTTTCCGGCCGAGTGAGCAAGTTTATTTGACAGTTTATTTTCTTCTTACCCGTTTTGTTTATTTAATATATTTTTATACATTTATACAATTTATTTATATATGTTTTTTTTACATTATACGCTTTTAATTTATAAGAGCAGATTGTTCATGTGTTCAATAAATGTTTTGTTGAGAAAGTTTGTCTGTTAAGTAATTATCATTTCTTTTACATTTTATATTTCAAATAGAGGTTAAAAACCAAGCAAATATCGGCCAAATATCGGCCAAAATAAATCGGCAGCATTAATCGGCCATCGGCCGACCCGGATTTCAAAAGATCGGTATCGGTATCGGTATCGGTATCGGTATCGGCGTGAAAAAAAACATATCGGTCGACCTCTACAACTGATCATACACAAACACACACACTCACACATATATCCTTCTCCTTGTATAGCTATGAGGATCCTAATTGGTATAATGCGTTCCCCTGGACCCGTACCAACCTTAACCACAACTTTAATTTAAGTTCATTACATGTTTTTAATGTAAAGTTTAAGCTTAATTGTGTGACTAAAGCTATAAATATTTTCTCTGGTAGGTTTTCATTTGTGTCTCAACACGATGTCTGTTACGTGGAGATTTGCTGCGCTGAGCTTAAATACATTAATTCATTAAATTAATTTTATTTCTCCCCAGCAACTTACCAACCACATCCGTGACACATTGCCAGGGTTACGCAGTAAGCTGCAAAGCCAGCTGTTGTCACTGGAGAAGGAGGTGGAGGAGTACAAGAACTTCCGCCCTGATGACCCCACACGCAAGACCAAGGCCTTACTCCAGTCAGTAAACACGCACACACACACACACACACACACACACACACAAATACACAAACAGATACACATTTGTTTAAGAAGTCAAGACATTTCCGTCACACAACCTGCAGGATGGTGCAGCAGTTTGGCGTGGACTTTGAAAAGTGCATCGAGGGGTCTGGGGATCAGGTGGACACCTCCAACTTGTCTGGTGGAGCGAAGATTAACCGCATCTTTCATGAGCGCTTTCCCTTCGAGCTGGTGAAGGTGATGAGTGTTATATCTAAATTCATCATGGTTTTAATGATTATGTTTTATAGGTTTCAATAGTTACATTTCAGCCACAGTTTTCTATCATTTAATTTGGAAAGGAATGGCTCTATATTGTTTTCCAGAAAAGCCAGCTTTATGAAAGCATTGTTTTTCTAAGGCTAAAGATGTGCCTCTGTGACTGTTTTGTATTTACAGCACTGTAGTAATATATGTAGCACTCTTTGTAAATACTGTCATACTGTTGCTTAAGCTCTCATAAATCTAATACCAAGAATGGGCACACAAACCCACAGACTCTTCCTCTTGTTTGGCCTCATTTCTGTCTGTGTGTCAGTTTACGCTTGGCAATGGGAAGTAGCATTTATTTTGCATAGAACAAACACAGTCTAAGCTTTCTGTTTTGATTGGTGTCTTAGATGGAGTTTGATGAGAAAGAGCTGAGGAAAGAGATCAGTTATGCCATCAAGAACATCCACGGAGTCAGGCAAGTTGAGACAGCCTGCAAACGGCACATCACACGTAGCAGACATTTGCCTTCACTGTTGTTGTTGTCACACTTGTGTCTGCTTACCTGTCTGCCAGCTTTTCCCCTGTTTGTGTCTGTTCAGCTTTATGAAAACCTTGAGTCTTCTCTCTCTTGACGTGTCAGTGTCTGTCCTGTTTTTCATATGTTTATAAAGTGTGCTGGCTCTTCTGTCTGTGTTTTGTTTTCTTTTATCTGTTGTTTTTATTTAGTCTCCCAGGCCAAGTCTTTTGGTTTACTTCTGCTACTCCTCATTTGGTCTTTCTCAATGTCTGTCTGCTCATGTCTTCCTTCATCTGTGTGCCTGTCTCACACTCTTTCTGTGTCTATCTACCCTCCCCCCTCTGCTCCATGTATGTCTTGTCTGTATGTCCTTCAGGACAGGCCTGTTCACCCCAGACCTGGCGTTTGAGGCCATAGTGAAAAAGCAGATCATTAAGCTGAAAGAACCGTGTCTGAAATGCATCGACCTGGTGATCCAGGAGCTCATCAACACAGTCAGGCAGTGCACTAATAAGGTATCACTGCATGGTCTCCTGCCCGGTTGCCACACCGTACATACACACCGCAGAGACCAGCCAATTTAAGAGCTGCCAGGGGCCGTTTTATAAAGCAGCCCTTTTAGTTTTTTAGCTCTGTGCTTTTGAATATTATTTCAGTATATCAGTTTGAAAATAAATTGGATTCACATTCAAAGGAAGGGTTCAGTTTTTTACTGGCCTGCTTTGAAGTTAACCTGCATGAACATAGGTGGGTGTATTTGAAAGTCCTGGCTGTACTGCAGTGCACTGGAGTATTGTCTCTGAGAGGCTGTGTGGTCAGAAACAGACAGGTTGTTACATGTTCCAGTACAGGTTCATTACAAAACAAGCTGCAGGCTTGGTTTTAAGCTACTGCTCAAACAAGGCTAAGAGTCTACAGCCATGCTGGTGGCTGCTCTGTGAGGTATAATGGTTACCATGTTCACCCTCTTACTTTAGCGCGTTAGCATGCTAATATTTGGCCTAATTAGCATTAAACACAAAGTACAGAAGACGCTGATGGGGATGTTGTTATTTTTGCAGGTATTTGATCATAAACAAAATAATTGGCATCTTGATCAGATGGTGGCGCTAAAAGAAATTTAAAGGATCATCAAAGTGATTAGGATTCATCGTCTGGGAAACATGATTGTCTGTACAAAATTTCACAACAAACGATTCAATGGTTGTTAAGATGTTTTGGTCTGGACCAAAGTGGCGGGCCGACGTTGCCAAAGCTGTAGGGTTACTTATATAATACTTAAAATACACATGAAGAGGAACAGAATGGACTTGAACCTGCAGCTTGTTTCCTGTTCCGTACATGAAGTAGAACTAACTAAAAACCTGTTTTTTTTCTTTATCATATTCCTCAATCTTCTTCATTCTTTTCCTTTTCAACTTTATTTCCCCCCAAACTATCAAACTATTCCATCCAACTTGTGCTTTCATTTTTTCCCATACTACACAACGCCTCCTCCTTCACCTGACATTAAACCTCCAACTCCCCTGATGCCTCACTACAGGACAGGCCTGTTCACCCCAGACCTGGCGTTTGAGGCCATAGTGAAAAAGCAGATCATTAAGCTGAAAGACCCATGTCTGAAATGTGTTGACCTGGTCGTCACCGAGCTTGTCACCCTGATCAGGAAGTGCACTGAAAAGGTAAACTTGAGTAGCGGAGAGACCGATGTGATGAATACGGAGAAGGGACTGAAATGTGATAGAGTGAAGGGGAAAACAGATGCAAACAAAGGACGATAGAGCGACGTCATGAAATTGCAAAAATCCCCAAAATTACTAACTTGTGAGCGTCTAGTAGTGTTGATCGTTACCCCTCACTACTGCTTGAAGGCTTCACTCAGCACACGTCCCACCCTCCCTGGCCTGCGGTTCCCTCTATAATGACAAATCTAAAATAGCCCTTTCCAATTCTGATCCTGGAACCCTACCAGCCCACTTACCCCATCAGCACTGCTTATGGTGATTTATGTAACAACCCTACACCCTGCCCTGCTTATCAAATCAAATCCCCCTCTCACACTAAGAAATGTGACTGCTTAGAAATGGCTGTTCTTTAACATGTCTTGTCAAGGGAGATTTGTATGTATGTGTCCTGTGATACACCCTTTGACAACAATAATACAACCTACACAAGACCCTGCCAGACCCTATCCAATCTTCGTCTCTTTCTGGACTTTAACCTGATCTCTTTTTCTAATTCCTCCCTGATTTGTTGACACTCGTTATCAGCTTGAGAAAATTCTGTAAATTAAAATGTTTTAGTTCACTGTTTCTTTACACTTGTAACAGTTGCTATCACAACATGACAAGACACGACAACAAATGACAAGAAATCTCAAGCTGATATGGAAGTCATTGGTGCATGCCTGCTCAGTCTTTATGTGTCAAATGTCTCGCCTCATATTTGCGTTTATGCTGTCAGCAGTGGGGTGTAGCTGCTCATGAGGATACGCAGTGTTGACAATGTTGTGTAAGCCTACACAAGTGATCACAGTGCCTGCAGCAGCGTGTCTTTGTGTGTTTTCTCTGTCTGTGTCTAAAGCTGGGATCGTACCCTCGACTGAGAGAAGAGACCGAGAGAATCGTCACAACCTACGTCAGAGAGAGAGACAGCAAGACCAAAGACCAGGTGTGTGTGTGTGTGTGTGTGTGTGTGTGTGTGTGTGTGTGTGTGAGACACAGGGAGAGAAAGATGCATCCTACTTGTACATTTGTACAGTTTCACTTCTTTGTGGACGAAAAGTGTTATGTTTTGCCACTCAGGTGCTGCTGTTGATTGACATTGAGCTGTCCTACATCAACACTAACCATGAGGACTTTATTGGATTTGCAAAGTAAGACATAACTTCAGATACTTATTGATGAGTTTCATTAGGATCAGAAATGAAAGGTCTATCTTTGAATAGTCGATGGACAAGCAAAGCTTTGTTGGTTTCATCTGATGTTTAACTTCATATATGAGCAAGTGCGTGTGTCAACTTAGGCTCTGGGACATTACAATGCTTTTTTTGATTCATCGCTTTTTCCACAAAATACTTGTAAGTATTTTATAGACAAAGAAATGAATAAAAGAAAGAATTGTGATTCACTTCACCCTCTTGTGGCCAAAATGAGTATTACAATAACAAACACTGGAAAAAAATTTCAGCTGCCAAAACTTTTTTTCCCTTTTCACATTTAAATTTTGAAGGAACTCCTGGCACATCCTTTTTCCCGCCTATTCTTAAGTTTAACAGTCTTAAAACTATTTATTTTCAGACTTAATGGATTACCAGATTTTTTTTTCTCACATGCCTCTCAGGTCTTCTGTAAGAAACCATTAAAAAAAGGAAAATAATGAGGTGCTGCTTAAATCTTTCTGCATCTTATTCTCTAAAAGTTGAATGACCATCCTACAGCCAGACCAATACTAGATTTGAGGCTTAATACTAATTGGAATATTTGTTAAAAAAAATCATACATATTTTGGCCAACATTCCTACACCTGAAACAATCATTGTTTAATAGTTTGTGCTCGTTAGCCTACAAGTAACAGTTTTTCTAAAGATATTCATGTGTTCAAAATCACAACAAATTAGGACGTTTTTCTTTCGTAATAGTAGAACGGAAGCTCAGGAAAAGTCAATTAATCGTTTGGACGATGGACAGTAAATTAATTGTCCACCATTATGAGAAAAGATCAGTCTACCAAGTCTCCGTCTCTAATTTGTGTGGATTTGCTGCAGTTCTTCGTCGTATGTGACAATGAATTGAAGTGTTTGGGATTTACACAGCTGATCAGACAAATTAGGTAACTTGAAGAGCACCATCATTTTGATCTTTGAAAACATGTTTTGGGAATTATCCAACCATTTTCTAAAGTTTCATAGACCAAACTAAGAAAACAATGGGCAGAATAATAGAGAGAGAGTGAGAATAATCATTAGCTGTGGCCCTAGAGTAAGAAATACCTTCATTTTTGCATCAGAATAGATTCTTCCTTAATGCCCTGTTTTAAATATGTGCTGTATCTTATACCAGAGTTTATGTTATTGAATCTCTCTCCTGCAGTGCCCAGCAAAGGACTGCTGCTAACGCCACCAAGAAGAGAGTCATGCCCAATCAGGTAACTCATCCGTTTAAGCAAATAGACTGTGCATCCGATATAAAGCCCTCACACCACTGTTACATCTTAGCAGCTGCTTTCTCCTGTTGTTTTTTTATTTCTTTTATTTCTGTCTCAGCCCGTCTCTCCTTTCATTGTTCCCCTGTGTTGTTTCACATTTACATACTTTTCTCTATGCCCCTCTTGTCCTTTCCATTTCCCTTTCCTCTTTCTCTTCTTCTCTTCCTCCTTTTTTACCGCCCAGGGAGAAATTCTTGTAAGTACCATAGCCCCTGCACCTCCACTTGTCACTTCCTCTTTGGGTGGGTGGGGGAGTCAACGGTCATTCAGACCATGTCGAGAAGATTTCTGCTCCTTGATGAAGAAGAGGGAAGTGAAAGAGTTACGCTCATGGATGTATCATGAGAACTGCATACCATGTACCAAGATGGCGGCCATTCTCTCTGAGTTTCTCACCCAGCAAATAGCAAATTCTGTATTGCACAGTCCACTGCACATGCACATTAGTGAATCTTCCCATGTCCCGTTGACTTTGCACGGGAATGATGTCACACAGACAATGAGACTTTTCTTGGCTCTGGGAAAGTTTTACAAACATTAAGTCTTTATGGTTTAAAAATTAGCAATACAAAGAGTAAAAGTCAACCTTGTCTGCAGTTTGAGGTTTACTGTCAACAGTTTTTTACAGCTTGTTTCTGGACATTTTGGCACTACTAAATCAGTACAACTTTACCATTATATACTGTCTTTCACTCATTAACTACCTAATGACTCGAGCTGAGGGCGCACCTGCGCACACACATGCACAGTGTCCCGGTTATGAGTTTTTTCCTCGTTTTGATAATGTGGGATATGAACATAAGTAACCTATCTGGTTATCTATGTCTCTGATTTGTATGCAGCGGTGTGCACAATTGTGTGGGTCACAAAATAAGAGACAGCCAGCAGTAACTCTATACTATATTCATGGTTACACCACCCAGACTTGGGTGTTGCATATGTGCGCTTAATATCCCTGTGTGTCTGTTCCCTTTGTCTTCTTGTCCGTCAGTCTGGCAGAGAGAGCGATGCAGAGAAGGTGACTTTTCATTGGTCATTATTTGTTTTTATTGTCTACAGGTTGATCTGACTGCACTGTGCTCTTTTTTTAATTAAGAATACTGTCACACTGGCATGACTGTTTTGTATTTTGATGCCAGTTCTCTGCACTGTTGTCTTTCCTTTTTTTAATGTTCTGTTTGCTTGCTGTTCATCCACATTGTCTCTCTTGTGTGGTGTGTGGTTTAGCCAACTGTTGGACTCTCGTTTGCAGGTGATCCGCAGAGGCTGGCTTACTATCAACATCAGTATCATGAAGGGAGGATCGAAGGACTACTGGTTTGTCCTGACTGCTGAGTCCCTCTCCTGGTACAAAGATGAGGAGGTAAGGCTGCATGAAAATGCATGAAAATGTATAGTTTACTTGCATTTTCTCTGTGGGATAGAGAGGAAGTGGGCTTATTTTTAAAGATGAAACTTTCTGCACCTGGTAAAGTAATTACTGAGTTACTACAATAATACTTCATCAAAACTGTAAAATGCAGTCTTACTTGTACTTTTAAAGAAAACACTTGATGCTGCTCTGTTGATGTATTGTTATAGTTTTCCTTCTGTCACATTCATCATTACATCACTGGGTGTTTTTATCAGGAGAAAGAGAAGAAGTACATGCTGCCTCTTGACAACCTGAAGCTAAGAGATGTGGAGAAGGGCTTCATGTCCAGCAAACATGTCTTTGCCATCTTCAATACTGAACAGAGGTGTGGACGCTATGATCTTCATAAACATCAAGTTTATGGTGTTCTATTTGTTGTAATCGTTGGTTAATGTGTATGTGTGTGTGTGTGTGTGTGTGTGTCTTACAGGAATGTCTATAAAGACCTACGTCAGATTGAGCTGGCATGTGACACTCAGGAGGATGTTGACAGCTGGAAGGCTTCGTTCCTCAGGGCCGGTGTTTACCCAGAGAAAGACCAGGTACACCAGAGTGCGTTCACATTTTAAAGGCTGTAGGCCATTTACAAAGGATTCCCTGTATTTTTTAAATATGGCCTGGCGATATTTAAAGATCCACAGCACACAGTGACATATGAGTGTTCTGTTAGCTGCATGTATTTTGGTCAGATGCATTTGTGCACAAAGTTGTAAACTGTATTTTACTTTACAATTTTATTGTTTCCGAGGTACAGTAGGTTTTTCAGAGCTCCAGTGCTTTTATTATGCCTCTGCACAATAGCCATGCTATTATGTTTTTGGATTGTCTGTACCATTCTTATGAACGTGATATATCCAGGAAGCCTTTCTTCAAATCTGGCACAAACAACCTGTAGGACACAAGGATAATCTGATGTGGTTGCCAAAGGTCACAGGTCAAGGTTACTGTTGCCTGTTACAAATCATGTTTTTTGCCCTAACTCAAGAATTGATAACCATATTTCACAGTTGGTGGGACAATTAATTTGGGACACTTACGACTCAAAGTTCACTGTTATGAAGGACAAAACTTCCAAAATCAAAAATCAATAAATAAATTACTCAGTAAATAAATTAATGTGCAATTAAATACTCCAAAATAATATTAATAAAAACTATAGCCATTCATTAATGTATAAAATGTGATGTAAACTGATATTTTTGTTTTAATTTGCTAGAATTATATGTATTATCCAATGTATAATATGTATCATAAATATAGTGATAACTTCCATATAGCCATTATTCAATTCTTTCTAAGTATTCACTACATACATTATATAAGTCTGGACAGACAGATTTCTTGCACGGGAAATAACCAAAACTGGTCTAACTTTGGTTCCCATCACTCAGAGTAACAATCGGAGGGAGGAAAAACATTTTCAGGACGCTTCAACGGATCACACAGACAAAACATGAATACATCTCTGCTCTGCTTCTGCATCCCTCACATCTCCTTCTCTTTTGCTGTCTCGGTCTCGTGCAGCCTGAGAGCGAAGATGCCATGAACCCCAGCGACACCGTCTCCATGGACCCGCAGCTGGAACGGCAGGTGGAGACCATTCGCAACCTTGTGGACTCATACATCGGCATCGTGAACAAGTCCATTAGAGACCTCATGCCCAAGACCATCATGCACCTCATGATCAACAGTGTAATTCTTCTGTTTCTTTTTCCATTAGATCATCAACGTCTAGATCTAGAGAAGTATGGTAAATGAAAAATAGGTTGGGCCACTCTCTCCCCTATAGTCTTGACTGTATTAACCGTCCTTCCTTTACTGTTCCCAATCCCATCTGCAGGCGAAGGACTTCATCCACTCTGAGCTGCTGGCCTACCTGTACTCGGCCGGGGACCAGGGCAGCTTAATGGAGGAGTCAGCAGAGCAGGCTCAGAGGAGAGATGAGATGCTGAGGATGTATCACGCTCTGAAAGAGGCCCTGGTCCTCATAGGAGACATCAGCACTACCACGGTTTCTACACCAGTGCCTCCACCAGTAGACGACACATGGATAGCCAAGGAGCCAAGGTAACAGACATGAATAGGCACAGATATATCCTAAGTAACCAGAAATGTCAGTGCAGACATGTCACGCTACCGTAGGTTTTAGAATCAGTGTCACCATTACACAGTTTGTCCACTAGAGAGCACTGACATGCTGATTTTTCAATTGTATGATGTCCCACTTGGTTTGTATTCTGTATAAGGGATCCCTGTCAAAAGTTGTTCTTAACGTTAAATGTTAGCATATATCTATATAATAAATAGATATATATGTGTATGTGTTTAAGTGGTTCTTACAGGTCTTTATTTTTATAATACCATGACAAATAATCCATAGTGATCTTTTTCTTTAATTTTCATTCATTGTCTTTCTGTAAGTGTACTGAAGGTTCAAATGAATTAAATAAGTAACTCTTTACTCACTAGCATCTGTCTTTCTGTCTCAGTCCTCCACCGGCATCCCGCGCAGCCTCAGCAACAGCGCCCCCTCCCAGCCGACCCCCGGCAGTGAGGGGGCCTACCCCGGGTCCCCCACCCCCTCTCAACCCTTCACCAGCATTTGGAGCACCGCCGGTGCCGTCTCGACCTGGTCCCAGCCAAACTGCCTACGCAGGTGATCCCAACTCTAATGCTGTGCCTCTTGTGCCTTCCAGGCCGGCCCGTGTGCCTCCAGCACTGCCGCCCGGCATTCCAAGGTAAAATCGTGCACAGTCACACACACACACACACACACACACACACACACACACACACAATATGATGTCTTTTCTGGTTTTGGTATTGGGGAAGTTGTAGGGACAACTTAGACTGCTGTGACGGGTTGTACTATATGTTCTGGCTTTTGGTGGATTGGAAATTGGTGCATGACTTTCTGATCATATTTTTCCTTGCATGTTTCTTCTCTCCCTCTCCCAACACCTCCCCCCTCTCTCTTCCTGCAGCAGAAGACCCCCAGCTGCTCCCAACCGGCCTACTGTCATACGGCCTTCAGAGCCCTCCCTGCTTGACTAGAAACACACACACACACACACCTAAAAACAACTTTGCCTTTGTTTACACTTTTTCTTGAGCAGAGATAGTCATTCATTTTTTCATGTATATTCCTTTAACTACAAACTTCGTCCTCCTGTAATCTGATGCTGTTTCAGTATGTGCATTTCAGATGCATTATATATGTAATTTTGACTTTATGTTATGTAGGTAGCTTTTTTAACATAGTTTATGATAACATTTTCTGCATTTTATTATGAAAAGGGATACATTTGATGATTTTATTGACTTAAAGATTATGAACCAGCTGGTCATCTTGAATTTTACTCATTTCATTTGAAATTAAATGTTTCTTAAAACCATTTATGAGTCATAACTTTTATATAATGGCAAGAAAAGACTTTTAAAAGACTTTTTTTCTTTGAGCTGTATACTTGCTAATATTTTGTCAGAATTCTTATACACTAAGCACCTCATTAAGTAAGCAGCACCTTTTGATAAAGTCTCTCAGTCTCTTCATTGTTGATAGATTTTTTTAGTCAGCCTTCAAATGAACATTTTAAATTTAGACAGATCAATGGATTTTTTGCTTCAATATTTTACTTTATTTCAAGGTTTTTCAAGTAGAGCAAAGTTGAGAGAAGAGCGAACCTGGCTCTGACAGTTACCTCCCACCACTGCTCTTTCTTGGTGAAATTTGTACCTTGAGCAGAGACAAAATTGTAATTACTTATTATCACCTGAATAATGAAATAATGAAAAAAGTATAATGCAATAAAAAGGGCCTGTCTTTCAGAAGGTGTATAAAGTAATGGACTGAATAAAAGCATTGAAAAAGGTGTGGTGCCTGGTGCTTATTCCCCCTGTCCTTTCTTTCTTGTGCACCTGATAAGGATTAGGTCCGGGCTAGGCCAGCTAAAGATCCAAAACGTCTTCACCACTTTAGGAATCTCGCCAAAATAATCAAAAACTTCACTGGAGATAGTTAAAAATTGGTGCAAAAGAGCTTTTATTCCAAGACAAAAACGTAACTGCATGAGCAGTTAGCAAACATCTCCTTTTATAATCCTCAATCTCCCCCATATAGGCGAGATTTTTACTACCCCTTTTCCACCAAAAAAGAACTGGTTCAGAACTGGTGCTGGTTCAAAGCTGGTTCGACTTGCGAACCTTCTCCGAACCTGTTTGTTTTTCCACTGACTAGAGAGCCCAGCGAACGACGTCATTACGTCACTGTGTACGTCGCCATACGTCTTCGCCTTCCCAGAAACGTGGTAAAAGAACGGTTCTAGACCAGCAAAGAGTTGGTTCTGCTTTGGAACCAGTTTTCCTGGCCGAGAACCGGTTCTTTGGCAGTCGAAACACAAAGAACTGGTTCGCGAGTAGGCACCGGCTCCGAACCGGCTCTCAAAATGCTTTGGTGGAAATGATAGGGAAATGAAAAAGTCCATAGGTTGATGGATGTGGACCAATCGCCAAGAAGCACGTGCTTTATTGTGAGCATGTAAAACAGTCTCCTCATAAGAACTTAAGAAAAAAAAATAGTATTCAGTGAGGATCAAACATGCAAGATTATGAGTTTTGCACTTCACCAGCTGAGCTAACCAATGATACTATTAGCCTCACTGAGTTTACCATTAAGAAAGGTTCCTGCCTGCGTTAAATTACTGTTGAAAACGTAGTAAAAAAAAATTTGAATCAATGGCCGCTTAGGGCTTCCGTAGTTATTTATGTTTAACTATAAACCTACATCACAACACTGTTTTTGTGTTTTTTGGATGATCTAGTCCTAAAATTCATCATTAGAACCTCAAGAAGCCCAAATCGTATTTTTAAAAAAGACATATATGCATAATTTGACACCTTCAAAACTCAAACTATTCCAATTGCATTTTTTAAAAAGGTTAACATTTTCTGATTACACACTTATTTGAACCCTTCTGCAATGCATTTTTTTTTTTTTTTTTTTATATTTTATTTAGTCAACTATCCACAACAGTACATTGAACACAGGGACAAAGTAAACATGACATTTTTCATTTTTTCTCCCCCTTCTCCCCTCCTTCCCACTCCCCATCCTGTGGTCTCTTCCTTTACCTTCTGTTTATTCTGTCCCCTACCCCCCCCCATCCATCCGTACCCGGCTGCAAACAAAAGAAACAGCAAAATAAAAAAAAAAAAAAAAAAAAAAAAATAATAATAATTATACAGCTGAGGAATCACAATCATGAAAAACCCAGGAGACTAAGACAGAGTACAGAAACATGGACAGGATGTAAAACAGGCGTCCGCGCAAGCGTAGGTACACAGATCAAGACAGAACATGGATATTTAAAACCTCACAGGTTGACAATCACTATCGATAGCCAGATTCACAAGATTCACAAGGAGCCGCCGGGCCGGGAGGACAGGCAACTACAGCAGAGCTGGCTCCTATGCGATTTTCAGGCTCGAGGGAGGGTATCCAGTCTTTCAAAATAAGATAATAGAGGGGCCCAAGTTTTATAAAATTTTTGGATCGAACCTCTAAGACAAAATTTGATCTTCTCTAACTTAAGGAACATGGACAGATCTTTCAACCAAAGAGAAGCCTTGGGTGGGTGTTCTGATTTCCACGCTAATAATATTCTTCTTCGGGCGAGGAGAGTTGAAAAAGCTAGTACATTTTTAAAATCATGTGTTAATGAAATCCCCTCCCCTGGAGTTCCAAATATTGCCAATTCAGCACTGGGTTGGATACCTATTTCGAAAGCATCAGAAAGGATCTGAAAAATTGTGGACCAGAAGTTACACAGTTTGTTACAGGTCCAGAACATGTGAGTTAGATTTGCCTTAGCTATGTGGCACCGAGCACAGGTTTCACTCACTGTAGAATAAATCCTTGAGAGTCTGGCTCTACTGTAATGGATCCTATGAAGGACCTTGAACTGAATTAGTCCAAGTCGAGCGCATGATGTTGACCCATTTACTCTACGTAATGCTTGGTTCCAAGTTTCATCAGAGATGTGTATTCCAATTTCCTCTGACCATTCTGCTCTGATCTCATTGAGCTTCACAGTATTGAATGATGAGATGCTATTATAAATTTTGGAGATTAAGCCCTATCTTGTGTTGGAGTTTGCAAGATTATGTCTATACCTCCCTTTGGGGGTAAATTAGGAAAGCAGGGACTATTGTTACGAACAAAGTCACGGATCTGGAGGTATCGAAATAGGGAGGAACGCTGTAAGCTAAATTTAGAGGAAATAGCATCAAAGGTAGCGAAAATTCCATCTATATATAAATCACTAAATTTATTTAAGCCTGCTCTCCGCCAATGGGCAAAGACAGGATCTAATAAGGATGGCGGGAAAGCATGGTTTTTACATATGGGACTGTAGATAGAGAAGTTTATCATATTGAAGTGTTGTCTAAATTGTGACCATATTTTTAGGGTTGAGATTACAACTGGGCATGACGAATGCTGCCTCGGAGACAGAGGAAGCTTTGAGGTAACTAATGCAGGGAATGATGATGGCTTACACGCATTCAGTTCTAATTGACACCAGTCAACATCTGGTTGATGGAGTAAACAGACTATTTTTTGTAGGTTTGCTGCCCAGTAATAATACAACAGGTTAGGTAGAGCCATACCCCCCTCATCCTTATGTCTCTGAAGGAAGCGCCTGCTGATTCTAGGATGTTTATTACCCCACATGAATGAGGATAGCTGTTTATCGATAAGTCTGAAGAATGATTTTGGGAGAAAAACTGGGATACTCTGAAACAAATACATAAATCTTGGCAAGACGTTCATTTTAATGCATGCTACTTTACCCGCTAAAGATAAATTTAGGACACTCCACTTCTGGAGGTCACGTTTGAGATTATTAAGCAGAGGGGAGAGATTTTTTTTCAAACAGATCAGAAAAAGAACGTGTCACGTTAATTCCCAAATATTTGAATCCTGCTCTGGCAAGAGGGAAGGGCAGATCAGTTTCTGTAATTTGGAGCGCAGAATTATTAATTGGAAAACATTCACTCTTTGAGAAGTTCAACTTGTATCCTGAGAATTTACCAAAACGGTTTAGCAAACTCACAATGTTGGAGATAGATGATACTGGGTCCGAGATGTAGAGTAATAAGTCGTCCGCATACAGGGACAGCCGATGTTCCAGCTGTTTTCTACAAATTCCCTTAAAACTCTGTGAAGTCTTGAGCATAATTGAGAGTGGCTCAATAGCTAAAACGAAGAGGAGTGGGCTGAGGGGACAACCCTGCCGGGTACCCCTGGATAAAGAAAAGGGCCCAGACCTTGTTTTGTTAGTGATTATACTCGCTTTGGGTGAAGTATACAACAGTTGTACCCATGATGTAAATTTGGGCCCAAACCCAAACCTAG
Organism: Lepomis macrochirus; assembly: GCA_024633595.2. Lineage (NCBI taxonomy): Eukaryota > Metazoa > Chordata > Actinopteri > Centrarchiformes > Centrarchidae > Lepomis > Lepomis macrochirus. The sequence goes on from JALXJV020000003.1 coordinate 11,827,804, forward strand.
CTAGTACTGCAAATAGGTAAGGCCACTCAACCCGGTCGAATGCCTTCTCCGCATCGAGGGAGACCACAACCTCAGGAGACTCCCCCGCTTCAGGAGAATGGACAACACCAATAAGCCTACGTATATTAGAGAAAGAGTGACGACCCCTCATAAACCCAGTTTGATCTGAGGAGATTATGTCAGCCATGGCTGCGTCCAGTCTCATAGCCAAAAGTTTAGCTAAGATTTTAACGTCACCATTTAGAAGTGATATGGGCCTGTATGAAGCGCAGTCTGTTGGATTTTTACCATGTTTTAGTAAGAGTATGATGTTAGCTTCTGTAAGAGTCTGTGGCAAGGTTCCCCGCTCCAGTGAGTAGTTAAACATTTCAAGTAAAAGAGGTGCTAACTTGGATGAGAACTTTTTATAGAATTCGATTGGATAGCCATCTGGTCCAGGGGCCTTGCCACTCTGCATTGCCGAAATAGAATTGATAACCTCACTAAGTGTAAGGGGCTTATCCAAATCCCTCTTCCTATCAGGACCAATAACGGGGATATCCAAGCTGTTTAAGAAATTATTCATATCCGAGTTATCCTCTGGGAATTGTGACGTATATAGGTCAGAATAAAATTTCTCAAAGACTTGGTTTATTTCAGCTGGATCAATAGTTTGCTCGTCAGGGGTCTTTTGGATCTGTGATATGAGCTGCGCCGCTGACCGACTCTTGAGTTGGTGGGCCAGGAGGCGGCCCGCCCTCTCACCATGTTCATATATAAATCCACGGGATCTAAGCAAGGATTGTTCCACATCCTGCGTTGATATAAGATTATATTGCATTTGCAAGCAAAGTCTCTCTTTGTACAGCTCGGGGGAGGGTGACATTGAATGTCTACGGTCCAGCTCCAGCATAGAACTGATAAGCTGTTCCTGCCTTAATCTTCTAATTTTGTTACGTGTTGCCGTGTAGGATATTATCTCCCCTCTAATTACCACTTTTAATGTTTCCCACAGGATGGATGGCGACACAGAATCTGATTTGTTTTCGAACAAAAAATTATCTATGGCAGTAGACATCGATTCACAAAAATTGTCATCTGCTAACAAAGTTGAGTCAAATCTCCAGATGGGCCGCTGAGCCTGATTAAGTGGAAAGGCTAAGTCCAGAATTACTGGTGAATGATCAGACACTACAATAGCAGAATATTCACTTTTCTTGACAAAGGGTAGCAGAGTTTTGTCTACAAAAAAACAATCAATCCTTGAATACGACTGGTGGACATGTGAAAAAAAAGAGAATTCCCTACGATTTGGAAACAAAAAGCGCCAAGGATCTATACAACCCGCTTCCTTCATGAATGCTGCTAAGGCCTGAGCCATCTTTGATGGAGATGACAATCTAGAGCTGGAACGGTCTAGGGTCGGATCCATAACACAGTTCATGTCACCACCCAGTATCAAACGGTGAGAATTCATGTTAGGTAGAGCAGAGATTAACCTGGATATGAAAGAGGGGTCATCCCAGTTGGGAGCATATATGCAAGCAAGTGTAACTTGAGTATTATATAGGGAACCAGAAACTATAACATATCGGCCCTGTGGATCTGATATGGACGAGCTTAAAGTAAACTGTATGTTTTTATGAATCAATATTGCTGTTCCCCTCGCTTTAGTATTAAATTGTGAATGGTAAACTTGTCCCACCCAAGGCTTCTTAAGTTTTATATGGTCTGCAGACACCAAATGAGTTTCCTGTAGAAATGCTATTTCTGTTTTAAGTTTTTTAAGATGGGAAAAAATTTTGGCCCGTTTCACTGGTCCTCTCATGCCCTTTACATTCCAACTAGTAAAGCGAACTGCTGAGGCGTCCACTCTTACACTGTTGCTACATACATTAGCCATGATAATCCAATTTTATACCTGTCCCGGCCCAGCAGCTCCACCTGGCACCCCCACGGGTGCATGTCTTCCTATGCATGTTCGAATTTTTAAGAAAAATAAAATAGAAAAAACAACACAAATCAACTGTATGAATGAAAAAGGCAGCCCTGAACCCAACCCTTTTTAGAACCCACCCCAGTTGTATCCTTGCTTCTCTTGTCGAAGCCAACTGCTGTCCCATAAACACCTCGTAGGTCTTCCGATAGGCCAAACACATCCCCAAACTAACTTTGGAAGGTTCCCAATAAACTTGGTATTAAGGAGTTACACTCTTTAAACAATAAGTTAAAACAGCACCTGCAACTATAAACGGTGGATAGTGTAAACGCCACAGGGCAATTGTACAATAACCAGCTAGATTATGAACGTGGATTTTTGTGCTAAAATGCACTAAATTTACGTAAAAACAGAGAACAACAAAAACAGTGATAGTGGCAGCATAAAATTGTAATAATAGGGGGCATATTCGTGTACGTGCATACATGGTGCAAACATACTCACAAATGTATGGAATTATGTCCCTTATGAGAAAAACGATGCGTCCACTTGAAGCAGCATTAATTTTTTATCCAGTCATTCAATGCAGATATCGTGGGTATCCCGTCTCACTCCGACAGATGGCAATGCATTTTAATATATTTCACAAACCAATGTTTCTCTTAACAGAATCCTACGGGTTTTCCAAAGTAGCTCTTAGAAGTGTTGTTTTCGGCATAAAATTATCTCTCCCAGGTGGCTCCTTTGAACTACAAATTTTTGGAATGTAATGCTCATTATCTCTCTTCATCTGTAATGTTTACTTTCTAGGTTATACTCCCTCTTTGTCCATTACAGATAATTGATAATGGCCCTGTACTTCCCCTGATAAGTCTCTCAGTATGCTAGGCATGCCCACAGATAATATCATCGCAGACTCGCACCTGGATCCTTACCTTTGTTAGGCTTTTGATCCTGGATCTTTGATGTGTAGAGTGCAAACAGCTTTTGGTTAAAGAACAGACATTATACAGAGTGAAATATATGACTTTTGAAACACACTTTTATATATATATATATATATATATATATATATATATATATATATATATATATATATATATATATATATATATATACTTGCAACAATAAAATGATAACACAAACATACAATAGTAATGATAACAAAAATACACAACACACCACCAAGCTGTTCTTTGGGTGTCTTTGTTTTTTGACACATCTGTTTGATCTAGACAGTATGTCGTTTACATAGACACTAATCATGTCGTATATGTACTTCCTGTCACTGTGAGCGTACAGTTCAGTAAGTTTTACACAGAGCGCAGGTCAAGACCTTTTGACTTCCGTGATAATCAAATGGAGTCAGCCATGCAGAACAACAATGTTTTACTTTTCTGAGTGCAGCCGTAGGTTGCCCCAGTAACCGTAGCAGATAGTGTTAGTCGTTGCTTTTGGGCTGTTCGTAGAGCAGGCCAGGAATGAATAAAGGTATGAAATCCCACTCCTATCTGTTTTAGAGATGTTTCTTCTTCATTGTGTCTGTGTTACTGATTTACGTATGATGAGAAACTGACTTGGAAATCTTTTCATGGTCTTCTCACACAGGCGTCCTCCACATATCCCGTCTCGTCCCAACCAGTGGTGATGGAAACTCAGATATAGACCACAAAAAAGTTGCTGTTGTCTAGAGATGTTTCCTGTGGGTAATTCTGAAACTGTTGACGCTTTGTTTTTATTATATGTTTAAGGAAGAGAAAGATGTAGAAATAATTGGTGACATGTGTTTGTGGCTGGTCCAAAGCTGACATCCTATGTTGGTTTGGCTTGCCTTACTTCACAAATAAAAAATGATCTTACTGCAACTAAATGAAATAATACAAAAATACTGATGAACCTTGTACATTCGAGTTTGTCATTAAGCTTATACAGTACTTCTAGTTTTTAATATTTACTGTAGATCAGTGATCATGTTTTTTCTTTGCCTGTAAGTGATACTGAAGAACTTTTCTGTCTGCCAAACCTGATGATGGATGAGTCAATTAGTAAATGGAAGAAAAATCTGTGTTCCAAACTAAAACACCAACAGACTGTGTATTTTCAAGCAAATCACAGTCCACACATGCAGTACAGTATATTGTAATGTCCTTCCTTCAAGACTGAACAATAAAGTAATTTACAGTCCTGCTACATCTCTTTTCTTACATTGCCAGATACTGTATATTTTGCATAACATAAACTCTACACACCATGAACTGTAAATGTAAATTCATTATTAACTCATCTCTGTCAACTACACGTGTCACTTTCCACTGCATGATAAGGCACGCATGGTTCAATGTCGTAGTTTAGTAATTCAAGCAAATTCAGTGTTTCTCAGATTACACTTATCAATAAGTGCAGTTAATCATTCCAATTCTTTAAGTATCTGATCTAATATTACTTGGTATTTAAGCTTTATGCCAGGTTAGACATTAGGGGGAGCTACACAGCAAAAATAAAGTGTCTATAGAAGTTGGTCTCCGTCTCCTGATTGGGTCAAGTGGCTCTGGGGAAAATACTGCAAGCAGGGTTATGTAAAATAATCTAAAAGATACAAAAAATACACCAAATATGGTTTATGGGGTTTAAACCTGTGTCATTTGATATAATGTGTCTTTATTTTAGTGTTAAGTCAGTCTGATGTCAGATTCATATTACATTTTGCTGGAATTAATCAAAGCTGAGCTTATTAAAGTTAATAAGTCCATTTAATAACAGAATTCACAGAACCCTTTTAAAGAAATTATAAATTTGTCAGCTCTCTGTGTTACCACGTTTTATTCTACAAGTACAACACATCAAACCAAGTACTTACTGTATAAAAAATGCATTTATTAATAACAATGATGCCCATGAAAACCTGATTTTTAATTGAGAAACACATAATGGAAGTCTGTTCTTAGTAAAAAAAAACCCACAACAACTCAGTAGCTGTCTGAGCAGAATCAAAATGTCACATTGTGTTGACAAAAACATCCATCAGTTTGAAATTTGACCATCTAGAAATCAGAACAGAAGTCAGAAACATACAAACACACATCTAACAATCAGTATTCTCACACCGAATTATCCCAATACATATCTTTACGTACACATATTTGTCTGAGTACTGACATATGGACATTATTGGCAATCGCACTGGAAATCATCCCTCCATCTTATTCTACATTCTTATTTGTCGACATGTCAGCATGTACTTGAACCTGGCACATGAAAAGATATCACTAACATCTAAAAAAAAAAGCTACCCATCAACAAGGCCATAACCAAAGAAAAAACCCAGTCAGATGGACAAATCACTAATGCCAGAGAAATATCTTAAACTTAATACGCCAACAGCACTATTGCACATTGTTATCCCTTGTAAACCAGCAAACCAGTAGTTCTGTTTTTGAGCTGTGTGATATAATCAACCTTTAACCTTTGATAAGGATCATTTTACCTTTAACAAAAAAATCCCAAAACCTGTCTCTTGTTTCAGAAGCGTAGGACGGCAATTTACTACATTTCCTGCTCTGTCTATGTCGGCAGCGCCTTTGAAAATAGATTTACTCATCGGTTTGTGGTAAGATTTGACATTAAAGGCACTAAATGAAACGAAACTCCAACTTCCTCTACTTCTTCCTCATCTGGTTACCCTTGATGTTCTAATAATTAATTATTGCTCACAAACCAATCAAAAAACAACTAAAATTGGTGTTGAATGCTGGTGTTCATGTAGACAAAATGAAAAACAATGGAGCCTAATCTGAATGGGTAACATCTTATGTCACGTTGTTCTCCTTCCCATCACTGCAAAATAAACCCTCTATGTGCAGACCCTCCGCTTATCGTCAAACAGTTTACGGACCGTGTAGACCTGGGAATAGAGAAATAAACACAGACAGCACGATGTGTCAAACTGTGTGACAGATTAAAATAGGAAGTAATTCCTCTGTCCTTATTTGAGCTTTTGAGCCCCCAGAAATGTAATGACCTCAGTGCTCCATTTACCTGGGTAAGGGCCACACACAGCATCACCAGCACACTGGCACAGGACCAGAACGAGACCCTCCACAGGTTGTCTTCCAGGAGGTTTCGGTCTCGTGCCTCAAAAGCCCGCAACACCGTCTGCATTTGCCGGCTGCGCTCCAAGCGCCTGTGCAGAGAGTCCATGGACTCCTGAGGAAATCGTGAGGAAAGTTTTAGGGAATATAAAAAATGATGGCTGCAATGACAGAGAAGCAGAAGTAAGAAGCAGAGAAAATAAAGTGGAAACAATGGTCTCAAAGTACAGTTTTAAATAATTGTTAACACATGTTCTGTTGAGGACTGTGGACACAACAAACCTGTTACAACTATCTCTCCTTTTCTTCTTTCCTGGGTGTTTTTATAGACATTGGTTGAGAATATCTAACACAGTGGGTTTACTAAGGAGGTCAGCTGCATATAATTAACTTCTACACCCCAAAACAAGCATCTCACCCGGATGTCCTCCAGTTTGTACTCCAGAAGGCTTCCATCGGGCTCCTCTAATCCCGCCCACTCCTCATCTCCACCCACATCTCCTCCTTGGCCGTCGATGATGATCTCAAAGAACACGATCTTCTCTGAGAAGCGACTGAAGCTGTTGTCAAAGCAGATTTGATAGTCTCCCTCATGCGTAGGCTCCACCCTGGAACAACAGGAATGTGTAAGTGAAAGATAAGACACACAGAACAAACAACACTGTGTCAGTTATATGGTCATGGATTCAGGCCAGTGTGGGGTAGCACTAACACATGGACTCCGTCTGAGCGTCGAGACTCCATGATGAGCAGGATTCCCTCTGGAGAGAGGATGGTGAAGTCTACGTCCATACCGGCCCCAGCAATCACCTGGATGTGCACACACAAATAATACATAACACACAGAGCAACAAGCAACACGCTTACAAGTGATATTGTCAATTGAACCATTTTCTGCAACCATTTAGTGAAGATTATTTTTGACAGACAGGAAATTCTGTACGTGGAGAGGCAGGGTCTCAGCCGGGATGGTACCATCTCCGGGCACTTACATAATGTGCTTCTTAACACCTAGGCCACCAAGCAACACATTTTCAAGAGAGATTACGTGTGCCTTTCAAGGGAGAGTATGTTGTCATTTACTAGGGACTCTCCCACTAAACAAACATACTGCTGACTAGTGGACCTTAATGAAACTTGTTCCTGTATAAATAACTGTTTTACATTTATATGATGTTACACAGTACAGTAGTAGAGCTGAAACATGTAGCTGTTCAATGAATCGGCAACAATTTTGATAACTGCCAAATTATCACAAAAATTCACTCATTCCAGTATCTCTACTGTACCTCTGTAATATTAAATTTAATATCTTCGGGATATGGATATTTTTTGTTTTAAACAAAAAAAACAAGACGTCCACCATCCTCTGACATTTTACAGACCAAGTGATTACTGATTATGATCCCGTTATGATTAAAATATCCAGCACATGAATGGATAATGAAAATAATTGTTAGTTGTAGCATTAGACTGGACATTTCACCGGGCACTCAGAGCTCCTGTGGCAGCTGTGTGTTGAATTAATGCTGATGGGTGGGGATCCTGTAAGAGAACTGACTACAAGATTCTGCTCTCGACCCTTTAATAGCTAAAACTAGTGCCTGAATAAATGCCAGACAATTTGTTATGGGGTTTTGTCCTTCTTATTTCCCATTGTTGTTCCCCGGGCCAGGACCTCACATCAGAACATTAACCTGCTGGATGACCAGAGGCTTCCAGGATCTGAAGCTACCAGACATCCAGCCTGTCATTTACACAGTGACTCATTAATAAGACCTACTACACTCAATTTGTGGTCTGTTATCTCATTTCCTTTATTTTTATACTGCTGGTCTTTTTGAGTGAAACACTGCTTGTATTGCAACCGTGAACACAAAGTACCAGATAAACAGTTTGATTTGACGATTGTTTTATTTGCCACAGTTTCAGGAAGCTGTGAGCCCGCAGTACGTGGTTATTAGATTGGTTAACTCCCACAATATGAAGTTGGTGGAGGAATGTGAGCTGTCACTAGCTTCCTGTACAGCTGCAGTTTAAAGCTGGCAAATATGCAGAGTATGCAAATACACTACCAGCATGTCAGCTAGCTTAAGGAATGGTGGTAAGTAAGTTAACTGTTAGCCATCAACATGGTGTTCCTGTATCGTTGCCTATAACAGATAGCATGTAAATGTGAATACACTGCGTGATTATGTCTGCGGACCACAAACACAGTTACCTGATATTCGACCTCCATCGTACCATTCTTTACTGCTGTCTGAAAGAAACACTCGGATCTTCCGGCTGGCAGCATAAACGTGAACTCGCTGTCGAGGCTCTGCCCGAAACAGCTCGCAGACCCGAAACACCACCCAAACACTAGTGCAAGGACAAACAGTCGCCCTCTGCTCCCGTCTTTCCTCAGGAGAAGGTCCATGGTTAAGATATTCCTAAACACAGGGCTATCTAAGTTCAGCCATCTCCTTCGCATCCCTCTTCCGCAGCAGAACTTTGCGACGTTGTGATTGGATGGAGGACCCTGAACGAGGGCAAAGCTGCGGACCAATCAGAGGTGGAAGAGTTGCAGTCCTCCTCCAATCACCGGAGGGCTGAGGTTTTCACTCAGCTGGTACAGAGAGGCTACTGTGTGACCTGCTGCTACTGTGTATGGCAAGCCCATGTATTCCTTAAAATTTACTAGTCACAATTTAAAAGCTACTAGTACTTATTTATTAGGTACTAGTAACTATTCCTGCTTTACTACGAACAATTGATTAGATACTAGTACTTAATTATTTGTTAATAGTATCAATTTGTTAGGCCTACTACACATTTTTTGCCATTTAAATCTATGTGGCTCTACAGTTCAGATATCATGTATTCAGTAGTTACTAGTAACTGTTATTAAGATAGCCTACTATTCATTAGTTAGCCTACTAGTAACCTATTAAATAGTTACTAGTAACATTTTCATTCTTGCTAGTAGATTTTTTGTAGGCCTACTAGTAAAATGGGTTGTTGATGGAATACTAGCAGAGATGGGGACTCGAGTTTGAGACTGGAACTCAATTCCGAGTTAAGTCGCACACACTGACTCGACTTGAGACTCGTCCTCAAAAGACTTCAGACTTAACTCAGACTCGAGGTACGGGACTCGTGAACAATGTTTATTTTTAGGAAACGTCTGATGAGCTTGCTGTTATTTCCCTCCCTCCGTTACCCATAACCTACTTAACAGGTAGTATTCACACGTGAGAGGGGACAACATCGGCATGCTGCTGTGCAATTCATCTTAAACTTTTGGCTTTAAAACTTAATACAACAAGGTACAACAAAGAGGCGCTGAACGCAAAGTAGGTTAGTAACCTGAGGTTAGCTCACCATTGGCCATCTAAAGTTAGAGTGACCGACGTCCCCGTTTTCCGGGGACAGTCCCCGGTTTTGGTGGCCTTTCCCCGAGCTGTCCCCGGAAATGTCCCCGTTTTTAACTGTCTGTAAATCATAGACTGTATAAGGTGTAACAGACCTGAAATCAGATTTTATGTGGCCAGAAAGACTTGACAGCAGAGCAGACAGGTGTCGTGCCGAAAAGTGATCGCCAGCCGAAAACTGATTAAGCGGGAGCGCGCGAGGTATGCAGGGGCGCCGCCAGGAATTTTGGGCCCCATAATAAAAAAAATCAAATTGGACCCCCTCTGCACAGCTGTTGTCACTACTTCTCAAAGACTTAACTGCCCCATCAAAAGCTTTAGATAACTCTAAATAAAGACTTGCAAGTGTCTAGGTTCTTGTAGTTATAGTACTAGCACAATATTTACTGCTGGTGATTTGTGCAAGTATGCATATAGGATGCAGTTCACTATTGGCTTCTTAAATACATTCCCCATCATGATGGGAATGATAAAGTCTGTATCTATAGATGTCATTAACAACCAATAATTCAATCTAAATGAACATATCAAACTGGATTATTTTAATATTGTCTGTAACTTACATGCAGCCTGAGGTAAGCTGCTGTCCAGCATCCAGTACAGACAGGAGAGTGTTTTTTGATTTTATTTATTTCATAATGATCATTATGTGAGAAAATAATTTGTGTTTGAATTTCTGTCAGAAATATGTCATTGTCTTTTTTTATGGTAAAAAGAGCTAGAGAGACCGAGAAATCACCACAGACTCCCTGAAATTATGCTGACTCATTAACACAGTATTGCTCACCTTCTTCACTGGGACAGGGAGGCTACAGTCATGGGGAGACTGGGCTGCTGCTGACTCATCAGTTGTTAGTCTGCTAAAAGGGGCAGATCCAATATGAATCTCTTGCTAAACGTTTCCCTGCACTGATTAAATGTTGTGAAACGTAGGCTAACACTAGTCTGTAGCTAGCTAGCTTATTTCACTGTGGACATTAGGCCAACAGGCTAACACCACACACAGACTAATCTTGGTGAAAAACTGGGTTACAGATTGACATCCTTTCCTTTGTCTTTCCTCTCTCTTTTTTCTCTTTCCATTTTTGAAAAACAGATTTTGGTTTACTAGATAACATTGTTATGACTGTATTTTTGCCCCTGTCAGTCAGGGGCCCTTGGAATTGTCCTAACTTTTCCCCGCCACACGGCGCCCATTTCAGTTTTTCAACCTTATGGCATTGTTTGCAATCACCATTGCACAAATGGCTTCCTCTTGTTGCTGAGTAAAAAGGGGCCGTCTTCCACCTCTGCAATGTTGTCTTGCAATCCTGTGTGGTGCAGCGTAAAATTACAGAAAATATGGCAAATCTTTACTATAACACTACTGTACACTACAATACACTAAATGTGTGATGCAGTAAAGCTGTACTCTAAATGTAAAATGTAAACAGTGACAAGTTCTTGTCCAACTGCAAGCTTCATATATGACACAAAGACAGATAGTGCAGTGCATATTGTTTAGTGCTGAATAACTGTCCGTTTGAATAATTGAATTTACAGTGGTTCTGCCCACATTTGGCTGCACCCTTCGACCATCCTCAGCCATTGTGAGGCCTTGATTGACAACATGATCCACAATTGTAGCCCTGATTTCATCAGGAATCCGCCTATGTACTTGGTCTCTTCTTCCTCGTCCCCTGTTTTGTCCCCTTCCCCTTCCTCCCTGCATCCTCACCCCTCTTCCACGAGGCTGAACTTCCATTTCTGTGTCACAGTATTGTAGAAATGGTACACACTATGTCCTACTTGGTTCATATATGCTTGTAAAGTGAGGGTTTATGAGATTCAGCTCAGAGTGATTGTAGAGATGTGGCTTATCATTGGTTGCAACTAATGCTTCACACACCCCTTCTCATCAGTGAAAGACGAGAAATTGTTCAATTTAGGAGACATTTTCAGGGAAAAAAAAGATTTTAAAAAATGTGTAAAATTTGCTTGACAGATTTTGACAACTAGTTCAACATTTTTTGTATGTAATGACTCAAACAATGAAATGAGGACTATTAGTTTTATATGGAATGACTATTCAGCATTCGCAAGTATAGTTCATTTTGACTGACATGACATAGTTATAGCCTATATAAAATAAAGACACAATCTCTTTTGCAATTATCCTCGGCCTATGACTTTACAGTATTTAACTTGCTGTGTACCGGCCAATCAAGTCATTTTTATCTGTTGAAATACCTTTAAAGAGGTGATAGAGGTTTTTGGCCTTTTCCCTCTCTTATTGAGTTATATATCTTTTTTGTGCATGTAACAGGTTTGCAAAGTGAAAAAGTCCAAACTCCAGCCCAAAGGGAGTTCCCATCTACCACAGAAAGCTCTGCTCTGAACGGCTTGAAAACAACTCTTTTGTTGTCCAGCCCTTCACTTCCTTTACTTGTGACATCACAATGAAAGGCACGGCCTCAAACCAAGCTAATCTGAGCGGAGGCCCTTTGGCTCGTCTCGCCTTTGTTTGGGTTTCCATTGTAGAAAAGTTGGACCTGTAACCTGATTCCAGGTACTTTTTTCGTATCACCTCACCTCTGTCGAGGTTCCAAGCGAGCTGAGGGATACTAAAATGTAACATGAAAACACGACAGACTGCTGATTGGTCAGAGAGAATATTCACTATTCACTGCATCATCATTGTGTGCGCCAGACAGAGGCCAGCAACAGAAAGTTTTATACTTTACAGTTTTCGTATGTAATTTTATCACTAAATCCATTTCTGCTAAGTTTTGAGGTGAGAAATCACTTGTGTAGATTTCGAATATTGACAGATTTACAAGAAGTGATGGCAAAACAAAAAGAGTTGAGGAGCTCGGCGGTTGCTGCGGGGGAAGCCTGTGGCTCTGTGACCGGCCAGCCGCCCAGTCATAGAGCCCTCTGCTCCCACCGTCACACAGACGCTGCAGCAACAACGGCAGAGGAAAACACAACTGGAAGGTTTTCATATCGCTTATCTGTCTTTACATTCTGAGAAATATTCAAACGTTTTACCCGTCGACTGTATATATTTTAAGAGCTGTGTGGATCGCTGTTGTGTGTGTCGCATTGAACATTATGTCGCGGCAGTTGTGTGTGGTGTCGCTATGACGACAAGCTACATAGGCTATTATGTCTGGGTACTATCTGCAATGGAAAACAGAGCAGGGCCGAGTAGAGTCGAGTCTATTGATTTGTGCTATGGTAGCATTTTTCGGCAAGGCAGCATAGATCGTCAGAAAACTGGCAACAGTTCAACGTTTAGTCCTAAAAGATGATGCAACTCCGACTCTGTTTGGGCCTGGAAATTCACAATCACAAGTAGGCTATGCTTTATAGGTTGTGAATTATAGGCTATTTAAAATAAACACGTCAATGTAACTTCACAGACTGTTCTGACACAGAAAGTTATAAATATAATCATTCAATCAACATTTATTTCTATAGCGCTTTACAACAACCGTCAGGTATCCAAAGTGCTTCACATCATAAAAAAATATTATGCTGATGTTACACCTGATGTGAAAGCTACTGAGCAAATGTTCAAATTGTTTGGCCAATTTTGAAATATGGTGTTTTTTGTAGTGGTTTATGGTAAGATGTGGAACAATGATGTTGTGTGGTTGTAGACTGGCAATAACTTACACCATCTGCTAGGTTACGGTCGCAGTCTGAAGCGGCTTTGATTTGGATCACACTACCTTGTTTCTTACGACCTGTCCTTCCATGCATTTGATTGGCTAGTAGTCCTTAGCTGGGAACTGCGCAAATGCAACTCCCAACAAATATTTTGTACAAATAAGATGCATCACTCTGTAGCTCAAGAGCGGAGCGTACAACACATAGGGTGAAAAGAGGAGCTGCAGCAATGTGCAGTATGAGAAAAATATGGTGTTTTTTGAAAATTAAGCCATGTAAACCTGTTCTGGTTTTGAGCCTGAAAATTAGCATAATACTACCTCTTTAAATGTCCAATACAACCCATAACATGCAGTATTCTACTTGTCAGTAAGTGATTGCAGCCTCTACTTATTGACTGAAAGGTAGGCCTAGATTCTGCCTCAAAATTACTTGATTTCATTGAGAAGAGTTATATTTGTTATTATAAACATAAATATAATAATAACATTATATTTTTAATGACATTCTGACCAACAAACCAAAAATGTCCCTGGTTTTCATCTCAGAAGTCACCTTATCTAAAGTTAGCTTGCTTCTTGCTTTAGCTATGACCTACTGGTTAACTTCGACTGTTGTTCATCATGAAATGGTGAATGAGTGTTTGTTTACTTGGTGGTGGTTGATTAATGTAGTCATTTACGTCCTGCTGGCTGCCATCATGTTAATTATTAACGTCGACTGCTAACAGTTACAGGTTTATTGTTGATCAGGTAACTATTTAATTAACGTCACACTGGGTTTGAGAGTCTGGAGATGTGTTGACTTACAGTAGTCTATAAGCTGTCACAAGTTGTACACGCATCGTACATTAGGCTACATAGTTGTGCTCTGTAAGTGAAAAACAGGTTACACCTACAAAACTCCTTAAAGCTATGCTTGGATTCTAAGTCAGAGACTTGAGAGCAACTCTGCTAGGAAGAATGGTGATATCTTGCAGAGCCACAGAGAGTTCAATGACAGAAATGTGCAAGTAGTGACTAGTAACTAAAAAATAGTTACTAGTGTTGGTGTTGTTGCCAAAGACAATTTTATATATTTTGTGGTTATGGAGCAGCTGTTCAAAAGCAATTAAATGTGTTCACTGACTTCATAAACTTCACTGAGCATGGATGTCCTCCTGTAGTGTTTGTCAAGTAACTAAGCTCTTTGTTGTTTGCCGTTTCCAAGGTCAACTAGGCCTACATAAAAGAAAAATACAGAAATGGAAGAAAATATAACATTAATGACATATAAATAAATACATTGGTAGATGAGCCAGTAGGTTAGTCAGTAGTCAGTAGGTTTTGTGGAAGTTTTGGATAAGATAAGATAAGATAAGGTTCCTTTATTGATTCTCCATAGGGGAAAGCAGTACAGGAGAATGTAACAAGAAAGAACAAAATACAAAATACAATAAAAGCGGAACAGTTATGTAAAATATGTAGACACTTTATACAATCAAAATAGGATCTGCCAGTGCAGATGGGAGATGTTGGGTGCTGTAGCGTTGTGGAGTTTGATGGCAGATGGCACAAATGACATTTACATTTGCTTATTTAGATGACACTTTTATCCAAAGCGACTTACAATTGATTCACTCATCGGCTACTTTATTAGGTACACCTGTTCTATTGCTTGTTAGGACAAAATGCTAATCAGCCAATCACATGGCAGCAACTCAATGAATATAGCCATGTAGGCGGGATCAAGACAACTTGCTGAAGTTCAAACTGAGCATCAGAATGGGGAAGAAAGGGAATTTAAGTGACTTTGAACGTGGCATCATTGTTGTTGCCAGACGGGCTGGCCTGAGTATGTTGAAACTGCTGATCTACTGGGATTTTCAGGCACAACCATCTCTGGGGTTTACAGAGAATCGTCTGAAAAACAGAAAAAAAAATACCTTGTTGATTTCAGAGGAGAATGGGCAGACTGGTTTGAGAACAGTAACATTAACTCAAATAACCACTTGTTACAACCAAGGTATGCAGAATACCATCTCTGAACATATAACATGTTAAACCTTGGGCTACAGCCGCAGAAGACCACACTGGGTGCCACTCCTGTCAGCTAAGAACAGGAAACTAAGGTAACAATTCGCACAGGTTCATCAAAACTGGAAGACTGGAAAAACATTGCCTGGTCTGATGAATCTTGATTTCAGCTGCAACATTCAGATGGTAGGGTCAGAATCTGGCATAAACAACATGAAAGCAATTCAATTAAATTTTATTTATATAGCTCCAAATCACAACAACAGTTATCTTATAGCATGTTTCATAAAATAGCAGGTCTAGACCGTACTCTGTGATAATATTTACAGAATCCCAACAATTCCCACCAAGAGCAAGCACTAGGTGAAAAAGGAAGAAACCTCAGTCAGAACCATGGCTCAGGTTGGGCAGCCATCTGCCTCAACTGGTTGGGGGTGAGGAAGAGAGAGAGAGATATAGCCATAAAGAGGGGGAGAGGGATGGAAGGGTAGGGGATAGCAGCCAATACAATTGACTCCCTCATCTTCCCTCATCTTCCACTCACCATTTACAGCATTCCGGTTCACTTCCTTTGTTCATTTCATCCTAGTTGACATGTTGGCTTTTTTGGATTCTGGTTTCTTTTACATGTATCTGCCTACCTGTTTGTTGCCTGTTTGCAAGTACCAGCTTGCAAGCTGTTTTGCGCAATAATTCATTGAACTGCACCAGTCAGGTTTCCTAGTGTAGAACCCAAAAGCAGATCGAAGGCAGCAGGTAAGTTTTAACAAATTATTTTCATCAGGCAGAGTGAGGTAGGGTAAAAGGGTGGCTGGCAGTGGAGGGGGCCCTTGGGCTTATATCCAAAATCTGAGCTGGTTGGCAGGCTTAATAGCCTGAGGTAGACTGTGGTTTGTGTGTCTGAGAGGTCCAGAGTGATATAGCTGGCTGGCAGTTTTGAACAGGGGTGTTTTGGTTTTTCCAGACAAAACTAATACACACCAGGCAAACCACGTGTCATCACAGCAGATCATGGGGTCATGACTGTTCTGTCTGTGTTTGGGGCCAATCCCCCTTGCTCTGCAAACCCACTGTAACAATCAGTCTCATTGTCGTATGAATGAGAAACAAACAAACAAAGAGGAAATAGGAAGAAAGTAAGAAATGCAGCAAAAAATGTGAAGGACCAGAGGCCTGTGAGTAAAATGAAAAAAAAAAACAAACTAGATCATTATTCGGGATGTGCAAGTGAGGAGGCAGGAAAAAAAAGAGCCAGTCAAAGGGTTAACTATGATTTATTTTCATTTTTCTTTAAATATGTGTTTTATTTTTGCAATCCAAATAAACTAGTTAATGTATTATTCGTGCAAATATGTAAAATACAATAACTGTTACATCTGTTGTTCCATACATGTCCAGGTCCATCTCTTTCTCTGCATTTCACACGCACCAAATACACACCAGCCCACCACGACTATAGACTTCCATCTGTCCTCCCTGAGTCTTTATCTCCACTGAACACAGTGTGCGTGTGCGTGTGTATGTTATGTAGTTTATGTTGTGTAGTGCCAACATATGGAGTCTGTCACAGCAAACTGTCCCCTCCTACAACAAAGAAAAAAAACCCAGACTGGGTGAATGTCACACTGAACTAAGTGCAAATCATCTCATTTTGTGAAACAAACACTTTATCATCATTCACTACATTTGACACAGCATTTAAACTTCTGTGAAAGAGAAGAAAACATGCAATACCAATATTCAAAAGTAGAGAAAAAGATAAAGAGAAGAAAATGAAAGTATTTCTTTGAGTAGAGAAAGAACAAAAAGAGAAAAGGAAAGAGAAAATCTATAACCCAGATTGCCTATATTTCTGTACTTTACGTAAAGTGGAGATTACATTGTTACATTGGTGGTGTTGGTGGGAAGCAAGTATAAAGAAGTGGATAAAAACATTGCACTAAATGTACATAACAACAGAAAACAAGTATTGATAAATCACCCCTAATGAAAACTTTGAGAGGGAAAAAAGGAAAAGGACAAGAGTACTTCAAGTGAAGCAACTCTTGAACAAACAGTGACCGTAAACATGGGAGGAAAGAAGAAACAACTAATGCAACGCATTATCTTAGTCATTATCTTAGATGATCTAAGTCATCTTTAATCACTTCGAGGTTGTTCAGCAGAAATTAGAAAATGAGTTCCTAAAACTCAGATAAAAGCAACATTGCTTAAAACGTCTGAAGCAAAGCACCTGAGGCGTTTGTAATGGCAAATATCTGACCCAGTAGCCTCATGGTTGGGCGAACCACATTTATACCAAAAGGAGGAAAATAAACTGTGCTGCAGCTGTGGTAGCAGCAGTGGGGTATGGTGCACGTATAAATTTAACAGCTTGAACACCCTCCAGCCCAGCCTCCAAAGCCACCTCTACTGTCACAAATGTGTTTACTGCATGAATCAATGGGATTAAAACTCCCAAATGCACGGCTTAGATAGACAAAGCAATTGAGCAATTTTTCTTAGGAACTGGCAAGACAATAATTGGTGAAAACACTGAGAAAACAAACCAAAAGTTTCAAACAGAACATGAGACAGAGAGTGAGAAATTGACGACAGAGAGAAGGAAGTGTCAGCTGATGATAACTACAGTCAGTAGGGAGTGTCCCACACTCACATGCACTCTACTCACTCTCTCTCTCTCTCTCTCTCTCTCACTCAATCTTAGTTTGTCTTTGCCTCTTCCCCATGTCATCTTCATTTCCTCCTTACATGAGCTTGCTCAAAAAGCAAAATTAGTGATAGTTGACAGTAGGCGAGCAAACACGAGAGGTGAGGGAGGACACAGATCTGTACTCGACAGGATTTTCTATTCTCAGAAGGTAAGACATCTAGAGAAGTCATCATACACAGAGAACTTTATTAATGTTATTTTAATTTCTTAGAAATTGTTTCATAACATTTTTTGCCATTCAATGTCCCAAAGGAGTTTCAGAGGAGTGTCTGAAAACTGCCCTGTGCTGCTGGATGGTTGACTGAGCTTTAGTGGAACATCTGGTGCACATTTAAATCCAAGGTAGTCTCTTTCTGAATTACCTTGAACAAAATGTGACAATAGGACATTTCTTATTCATTCATTGGACCTGCTGAAGCCATCTTTCCTTGTGCGCTTGCAGTAGATAGGGTATGCTGAAATCACTTGGTTTCCCAGAAAGTGGTTGCATCTCATAGCAGGGTAAAAAAAACTCCTAAGGCCATGTCTGTATGTGTCATGTCTCTCTCTCAGTCTGTCTCTCTCTTCCTGTCTTTTGTTTCTTTGTTTTTTCTCCACAGCCTGCCTGTCTTTTGCCTCTCTGTGATTCTGTTCCCTCATTCTTTGCTTTACCTAACTCTAGCCCGGTCTCTTTCAGGATCCCTTCCTCACCTGGCCCTTTGACCTTTAGCCCTAACATCCCAGGTGGAATACAATCTGGTGGGATGGCAGAGGGTGGTGAGGGTACATGTCCCAAAGTATTCGTGGTGGACAGCCAGGCCCACTACATCTCCGTGCCCAGCAGGAGGGAACCGAGATGGGCTCGAGCAGGCCAAAAGTTTCTTTTCCTGCTGGTTGGACTCGCCATGTTGGGACTTGTTGTCGAGGGATGTTTAATCTACAATCTATACAAAAAAACACAGGTGAGGCTGAGGTCTGCATGTTGTTTCTGTTTGTGTGTGTGTGTGTGCCCGAGTGAAGGGAGAAACCTCAATAGGCTACATGGAGCACATGGAAATTCCTGCTTGAGAATTTCCCTGTTTTACTCTACATCATAACCAGATAACAACAAGTAGAGACCTTAACACATTTGTACGTGGGTTACAGATCCGTAATGACAAATGTGTCAAATGGACTCTTTCACTAGTTCTACTTCCCTTTCTTTTCTCTCTCCAGTGCAGCCCAAAACATAACTTCACTTTTTTGAGACAGTTTCATAATGCTGTTTATTTCACACACATTTCTTTGATCTTTTTCACTTTGCATGTTATGTAATTTACACTACGGTAAAAACAGTGTCCTGGTTTGTTTAGTATAACAGAAGCTAGTAAAGACAGTAATATACCAGATTAACTCTCATCCCTTCACCAGCTACTGTAACTCTCAGTAGTTCACTTCAGAGACAGAAAGTTGGCACATTTTGTTACAAAATTTTGTCTTTTGTTTTATCACTGAAGACTGAGGTGTTCCTGTCTTACCTGTGTTACAGCATTATATGGCCAAATTAACAAAAAACAAGTGAAACCTATATATAATTTAGCTTAAAAAAACCAAATTTAAAATGTAGTTTTGAGTTTTGAAATTCACGTCCCGGTTTTTATTTTTTTCCAAATCACAATATGGCTTTCTTTGCGTGTGTGAGTTTATTACATAAAAGTTATAATGTACTTTTATCTATACTGGATATGTGGATACTTTCATATTGCCTCCTTAAGTGCATTTCTATTGGTTTCCACGAGACAGGACTCTTCCTGTTCTTCACACTCTTGAACTTTTGACATCTTGCTTGCAAACACAGATTTTGTAACTCGCCTGCGTGTTCACTCTACATTTCTCACTCTCACCCTACAGGCTTTTCCCCACAGTGGGTCTCAACCTCTCTGCCAGAACTCGTCAAATCCCAAAACGTCTGTAAGTGTTGGTGTACAGTATATGTCTGTCTTTACAGGTTACACTGTCGCGCTGCCTCACATGCGTTGGAGTATTGAGCTATAACTATTTTTTTCTGTTCCAGGATGGCAACATCATGAGTCAAGTGGGACATGGAGGTATTGACTTACTCAGATATCATAATTAATTATGTCTCATTTTCTATGCATATGGCAAAATGTTGCAGCTAAGATTACAACATATTTGCAACATGTAAAACCTCAATTAGAACGTGAACACTGATTGAATAGATGGGATGATTGACTGATTGATCTGACCTTACTTTCTTGAACAGAGTCCAATGAGATTCCCACAGTGCAACCACACAAGGAACAGGTCCAACAGAGGCCCTTTGCTCAACTGTTAGGTTAGAGCCCAGTCAGCAGTAAAACCTAAATATTATAAATTACCCTAATGGTTCATTTGAACTGATGTCCTTCATTTTCTTGGTTTACAACAAGCCTTTTCTCTTATCCCAGGATCCAGCAATCCTCTGGACGAGCAGAATGTGGTGCAGTGGGTACACGAAGGTGGCGAAACCATCACCCGCAACATGGACTACGACAATGGCCGGTTGTTGGTCCAGAAGGACGGTTACTACTACCTCTACTCCAAAGTGACATTAGATATTTCAAATACTGGAACGGAGTGTTCGCTTCTCCAGCACAAGGTCATGAAAAATACCGAGGCCTATGGCAATCCTATAGAACTTATGAGATCAAAAAGGTTAGTCAGTGTGCCGCTCCTTGCTTCCTTCTTCTGTCATAGCACACATACTTAAGAGTACTTATTTGAGTGCAGCCTGTAAGTAGCCTTTCATATGTGTATTTAAAGGCCAGTTGAAATCAGTGCTGTCTTCATGTTTCCTCTAGAGTCAGCTGTGGGACCCAGAGACCTTCAAATTCAAAGCCTCCAAGTGTGGAGAACCTATGGAACAGTTTCCTGGCTGGGATCTTCCATCTGCAGAAGGGAGACAAAATCTTTGTCAGATTGGATAATATAAAGAACATGCTTCAAGGAACTACTGACAACTTGATGGGGGCCTTTATGATATTTCCATAGAGGCATATAGAAATACCTTTGTTCCACTTTGTGAATGAACACACAGAAATATTGAATTGTCTCTCTGTGTGTTCATTTACACCATATGTTGTTATATTATATTATATTTTATATGTCTAATATATACAATATATATAATATAAATTATATTGTAATTGATTAATGTATTTGAATCACTTATGAAAAAGCAACAAATGGTTGTAATATCATAAAAAGTATCTGATATTCAGGTTATATAATCCTACTTAATATAATTTGTTATAAACTTTGTTGTGTGAATAAAATATTGTGTCTTATCAAACAAAAATGTGAGTTGGCATCCGTTCCTGATAATGTCATATCTCGGACATATAACAAGATGAAAAACGAATGCTTTTGAAAACATAGTCAGTGGGTAATTCAAACAGATTTCTTTTCTGCTCACTTAACGAACAGTGCAAAGAAATGACTGTTTGGAACCAGCTTGGATACCTTTATTACACTGCGAAAAACCACAGATGTGCAACCCACACAACATAGTTTCAAATCTATTGATTTGCAACATACACAAACACCTGCAGCGCAGTGTTTGTGCATGTGTGTGAGGAGCAGGATGTGGTTAGGTAAGGATGCTCTGAGGAGAGGATGAAGGGGAAGGTTGTGAGGTCTGTGTGGCTGACTCAGCTCTTCTCACAGTGTACAGGGGAAAGTTTTGCAGACATCGCAGCATTGTGAAATGGAAAATAAAGACATGGACGTACAGAAACCTTAAGTAAAGGAGAGTTCTGCAACCAACGAGGGACATCTGCCTGGGAATTAGTGTGGGGGGAAAAAAAACATGTAAGTGTAACATATGCATGAGAATAATATGAAAGCACAGGAAACCATGTAGACAGGTAGAGAGACAGGCAACCAAATCACCACTAAGACAGACAAAGGTGAGTGGAAAGACTGACCTCAGATGCTGCGGAATTATTTGGGTCATTTCCTGCTCTGAGACACAGATAAAGATCTGTGCATCTAAACGAAACAAACACACAACAAAATACTCTTGCAGCTTGAGCATGAAGGCTGTGCACATCAAGACACCTCATTTTGCTCATTCCTCAAGTGCTATAGATACGGTTTTGATGTGCATCACTTGATTGTTTCTATGTTGTGCACTAATAATAATAACTAATTTGAAGATTAAGATTTTTACACGCATTACATATATTGAAGCTTATACAATATGATTCATTGCTCTGGATTAAACTAGCAAACAGTATATAAAATAGCTAAAATTAGCTCCAACCATAGACTGTATAAAAGATGTGGACATGAAGTAGAATGAATCCTGGAGTTTGGCATTTTGGCCGTCGCCGTGCATAATTCACTTTAACTGTGGAATGCTAATTTTGGCTAGTGAAAAAGAGGCTTTGAAAAAAATGTACTTAATAGACAAAATGTACTTAATAGAAAAAAAATAAACAGCTGACTCCTTAGAGTGTCTTTTAGCATAACTGAACGGTAAACAAGACATTTTGGGCGACCTAAATGTTACAGTGAACTTTCATGAACTGCAAACATACTGTGAAAGTGTCAGAGTTCTTAGATGAAACACAGACAGCACCGAGAAAAAGTTCATCGCTAGTTAAATGTACACAGTGGAGTGGATATGATTCCCCTTTATCCTGACTTATAGGT
Organism: Lepomis macrochirus; assembly: GCA_024633595.2. Classification (NCBI taxonomy): domain Eukaryota; kingdom Metazoa; phylum Chordata; class Actinopteri; order Centrarchiformes; family Centrarchidae; genus Lepomis; species Lepomis macrochirus. The sequence goes on from JALXJV020000003.1 coordinate 11,850,279, forward strand.
TTGTGGTAGTGACTTGTCAATCACAAGGTAGCCACGCCCTAAAACATACCATGCTTTATTGTGTATTTTACTCTAAATGGGACCATAATTTACTAAATGAACATCATGCTGTAATGAAGAAGACCATAAACACATTTGAAAAGTGTTTACATGAATGAAAGGTTGCATGAATGCATCAGTACTAACATATCATTTACATAATCTGAAAGGGTATTCTATTCTGCATAATAAAGTACTTGTGACACTTGTGATATGTTCCCTGTGGAGTTTTTGAACTCTAGTAGTATTGGATTCTACTGGTGTAGATGCCTGTGTTGTTTGCTTTTTCTTTGTTGTCAAGAAAGGCAACAACGTACTATCAAAGGCAGAGAAGAAGAATCCTAGCAAGTAAACATGGAAGTAAAAGTGTAGGATTTTAAATATTCAATGAAAATATGAATTTAATGCATTTCAATGCCCATTTTTAAGAAAATCACACATTGTTTACATCCATGTTTACTAGTTTATAATCTTTGGTTATATTTCTGCATTTCTTAATCCCCACCTGTAGATCACTTTTGTGTGAAGCCATTGGTGTTGTGTGCATGACGATCCAAACTAAACGGTCACTAACTTATAAAGACAGTTCCAGAGGTTGAAAACATCACAGCAAACCTTCAAACCTGCAATAACTAATTTTATTTGCCAATACTGACGTATTATCACCTTTTAATGAATAAATTACAGTTACTTTACAAATAATGTTTAAGGTAAAATGAGAAAAAAAAGAAAAGAATCATGAGGCACACACAATAATTCACCATCATCTAATGAAACGCAATATGTGACAGCTTCATTTAGTCTTTTTACATATTCTTGATCTGAAATATATTCTTGATCTGTAAAAGCTTTAAATCTTTATAGAATTCCACAATTTGACGTAAACCACTAAAGTATTCATCTGCTTTAATTAGTTTGTCCATACTGATGCTTAAACATTTTCTGGAAATACTTGTGCTTTTTTTTCCTGTGCGTAAACAGTAAATAAAGAATCTGCTATAAATAATTCGTATTGCTCTTTTCTGTAATCTAAACAATGGCTTTATGTTGCTCATGATGTGTTGCCTCACACTTCCACATAGTAGCTTAAGTTGATAAGTTGAACTTGTTAGTGAACCATTACTTATTCGAACATCCAGCAGGTACAGAACAAACAGCTGAAACTACCTTTAAAGCTCTGTAAAGCCGAGCTGCAGATTCAGGTAATAATTCTCTTTTTGGTTCATCACTATAAATGAATCGTTTCACATTGTCATTTTATCCATTGCTATAATAAAAACATTGATTAGAGACACTTTTAAGTAAAGGATCTAAATAAATCTTATATCGCTGTTGTGCAGCTGTAAACAAGGAATTGTTTATGTGTTTCTCATTTGGGGAACCACTAGTTAGTGATCAATAAAAGAGTCACCATGAATAATGGCAGAAATAAATGACTCACACAAAATGGCTTGTGAATGTGTGAATGTGGACTGCTATTTAAAGTAGTGGTAATAATAATAATAATAATAATAATAATAATAGTAATAATAATAATAATAATAATAATAATAATAATAATAATAATAATAATAATAATATACAGCTACAATTTCAGCACTTCCTTTCAGACTCAAATATTTGAGCATGCAAAATGAAAACTCTCGTAGGAGTTAACATTTGTTTTCATTTTACATCTGCACCTTGAGTTTATATAACACAGGAGGTGTAATAGTGTTTGTTTGCTGGCCCACAAAGTTTTTTTCTAAACCGCACTGTATGGTAAATAAACAGGAAGTGATGTAAATCCAGTTCCCGGTATGGGCTGCGTAACAGCAGGGAAATTTCCCTTACCTATAAAGTTTTCATACATTCCAGTTGAAACTTTGTCACAATCACTTTCACACTGGTCTTTTTCTACTTTTCACACTCGTCATTTTCTACTTCTGACACCAAAAAAGTTCTCAGAGTTCACTGGATCCATGTTTAATATGGATTGCAATAAAATACATTCAACAATGTGTAGTTTGTCCATAGGACTTACATATTTTTCAAAAACATTTCTAAATCAACAGTCCACAAGATATTTTAGTAATTCTGGTCATCTTTGGATTACAGAAGGATCGCTTTTATGGGACCTTGTTTCTGTAAAAGGTATTTTAAGTGCAGAGTGTTACTCATCATTTGCCAGAAGAGATTAGTTCTGAATGAGGTCCCTGAGGAGCTTGTTTGGCGTTTCGGAGCAGAATTATAATCACACATTTTTTGTAAGCCTCAACTTAATCTCTCCAGCCATTTATAAAATGAAAATGGAGCTATAGAGTCACGTATCTAACCCAATGTAGGCTGATTAATTTGCAGCGTATTGCACATCAACACTAATGTAGTGATATCCACATCAAAATAAATGTCTATAAAAATAACAACACTATTATAAATATAAGTACATAAATAGTTACATGTTAACAAATAAATATATCATATATAGAGTAAAATATATACATATTTATAGAGAATGAGTGTCTAGTCCTTTCCACATGATGTTTGTATTATCACAAATGCAAGTTCTCTTCAGATTCCACCTTAAAATCCTGCTGAGCTGTCACAGCTTTGAAAATGGCACCAGCACCTGCCCATTTCCCCCTATTTGGACTTTAGGAAAACACAAACTGGTGTTGTTCTTTAGTGATGACCCACAGGTCACAGACAGATGTGCATTTTGCTGACAGAAGCAGCCCTAGAGTGTCGGTGTTAGTCCACGAGGAACATCCCAAACCTTGAGCTCATCTCCAGTCTCCAGTTCTGCAGCCCGGCCTCTGGTACAGTCATCTGAGCGAGCAGTCCCTGTCCCTTTGTTATCCTGCTCACTGTCCAGCACTTCCTGCTCACAGGTGTTGAATCAGCCACTTTCGGGAGCTTCACCTCGCAGGTGAGCTTATCGTCCACGTGTACGGTGAGGAGGCCTGCGTTGCAGCTAAAGGTACAGGTGAGGTTGAGATCGATGTATATGAAGTACATCCCCTCGCGTTTAGGCTTCAGCAAACTCTGAACTCGGTCAAACAAGTAGTTGCTTCCTAGAGACGTCCCAGCGCCAAAATAGACTGGAGCCCATTGCATCGTGAAGTTCTTCACCTCGCCTGCAGGAGGAGACAAACACGTGTCATTTAGAAGATGTTTACGAAGTGCAGCAACAGGCGTGTCAGTTAGATTCCTTTCTGGTGTTATCTTGCCTTAAGTCTGAAGTGATTTGGCTAGACAGCTAGAAACCATATGAATTTTTGTTTGTAGGCTAATTTTAGCGTATGCAGTATGTAGCAATCTATCTACACTTTGTTCAGGGAGAGGGGAAGAAACATTTATGTGACGACTGCTTTTAGCAAATAAAAGTAGACTTACTTGAGGTGGCTTCCAGCTCGACAAATTTCTGCATCTGTTGACAAAGCGTTAAAAAAGAAGTGAGTTAAAATGTGCACAGCATAGGCAAGTCAAACTTGAAAAGCAAAATAAACGGCTATTTATTCAGCTTTATTTCTTTTTCAACAGTAGGCTACTCAATTGTTTACCTTGTATGCTGGGAACGATGTGCCTCCTGTCTGTTTTGATGCCTCAATGTTGAAGGACGGAGGCGATGACTGTAGTTTGGGCTCCAGCCTCAATACAAGCATCACTCCGCCGGCAGCCACAGCTGTCACCGCCACAAACAGAAAAATGATGGACATGACAAGAAACATGTCCAAGCAAGCTCCACGCCGGCGGCCGATCTTCTGGAGAGACTCAACGTCCATTTCTTTATTTTGGTGTCCCATCAAGAGGCAGGAAAGTGCGTGAGCTCCGTCCACTTTTAAAGAGTAAGCTATAAAAAAAGCTTCGGGGTGAAAATGCAAGCTTTAGAAGTTGTGCAGCTCCGGTTGTTCGTTGGTTTACCTCCACAAAATAGTCCTCTTGGTGTCGCACAGCTCAGTTGGTCTTTCAGTGAATGTCGAGACTGACTGTAAAGTAGCTTTTATAGTCCAGCGTATTGTACTGTGCTCTCAGTTTCATTCACGGAGGAAAAACGCGGAAGTCATGGATTTCCCTCTCGCCTCCTCACCCCCGCCTCCCCTTTCTGCGCTGAGTGTACAAGAGGTGAGAAAACGAGACGGACAGACTTTCCGCAGCTCTCGCTGCAATTGCGCAAGTGCGCACTGAATGCAGCGAGTGCGGTGGAAAACGAAAGGGAGACGAGATGAGCTGCCTCCAACCTCACTTACATTCCGACACAGTCAAACAGACGCTCACCTTTCCCTCTCCACTTTTAACCTCTCACAGGACTGGCAAAAGTGGCACAATGGAGATGAAGAGAGACTGTGTGTGTGTGTGTGTGTGTGTGTGTGTGTGTGTGTGTGTGTGTGTGTGTGAGAGAGAGAGAGAGAGAGAGAGAAAGAGAGGGGGGCATTTGGTGTATTTCATCACCAATCTAAAAAAAGCTTGCAGCGTCACACCTCCAGGTTTATATACCTGGCTGGCGCAATTCTGGCACATCCACGTGCCAGCTGCCAAACAAATCAGAATGTGACTGCGGTTGTGCTAAAACAAAGGCCTACGGGAATGCCCCAGTGTGTGTGTGTGTGTGTGTGTGTGAGTGACAGAGAGAGAGTGTGAGTGTGTGAGAAAGAGAGAGAGAGAGATCTGGGGTTGATCACACAACAATGAAAAAAAAGTTTTTCAGCCAATCAGATTTCAAGCTTAGTATATCTCAGTATAAAGCCTCGACTACGATAGCTGATAGCGAGGGAGTCGCCCACAAAAGAGCTCGAGACTGAGAGTGCTTTTCACTACCCTATAGGCTAACTTGCACTGCTGCACTGGGACATTAAAATGTAAATTAGATGGCTAACAGTATTGTTAACATAGGCGACTTCTGTGAACTTTTATTCTGTCACTGTTTTTCATGGTTTGGTGCAATCCAGTGAATTCTTAATGCTACAGAACACCATGATAGTATTAGTTTCCAGGACTGTGGCGGCCCTTTCAGCTTGAACTTTGGAAATCGTAATGAATGTAGAGGCAGCCATGGTGAAGTTGCAGAATCATTCTCATCACAATGTGCAACACTATAGGCTAACACATTTTAGCCACACTTGTGGCACTGGCTCTAAGGATGACAATGTTGCTTTGGTCCAGATTGAAAAATCTCTACAACTATATTACGGGTCGCCATGAATTCGATGCTGACATTCAAGGTCCAAAAACTATCAATTCTGACTTTGGTGGTTCCTGGACTTTTTTTCTGTGCTGCCAGTTTACATCCAGTGAAATATCTTTCAGATAGATTTAATGCACCCAGACGATGAATTCTAATGACGTTACTCCCCGGATGGTTAATCTAGCGAGATGAGGTAAATTTTTTATTTGTTTTAATACTGTTCAATTACTTTGGTTTTTGACCAAAAGTGTGTTAACTACTTGGTGTTAGCAGTTAGTAGTGCTAAATGCTAACATGCTAACTAAGGACTTGGTGAACATGGTAAACATATAACCTGCTAAATATCTGCAAGCCTGTCATTGTGAGCATGTTAAGATGCTGACATTAGTATTTAGCTCAAAGCACAGCTGGGCCTACCCAGTCTCAGAGCAGCTATGTCTGTAGACTCTTTGGCTTGTTAATCTGCAGGCAGGATGCAGTGAGATTGCTGATGTAATACTGTAAATGCAAAGATGAGTCTATAAATTTGGTTCAGATGACCAGAGCTGTAATTGTAATTTGGGGCATCGGTTATTTTTAGTGTAAGATACAGTAAGTTATGCATTGATCACCAATGTTACAGTGTAACTGGTGTAATTACTGGTGAGGAGGGCTTTCCCTTCTGCATCAAGTGGCGATCCACACAGCCCTGACCTCCTACAGATGGTTTTAAACTGGGATTTATGGTAATCATGCTCAAATGATCCTTGATGATCAAAACATAACCAGCTGACCTGATTGTAAAGAGAGAAATATCAAGGGAATGTTTGAGGTTGTTACTGAAAGGGAAGTTGATGGTTAAATAAAGACAGACTTAATACGGGAAGTGACAGCCAAATGTTCACAGATATTTGAACTGCTGAGAAAGCTAAATGTGTCAAAGCTGACGTTAACGTCATTAGCATATGTACAAAACAATTACAGTTAGATACTGTACATGCCAATACTTCATGGGGATCAACAAAACAGTTCTTGTTTAAAATGTACAACACTATATTTGAGCTCAATCTGTGTGTGAACTGACTTCAAATGTGAAATAAAATTAGACGTATGGTCACTTTGCAGCTAATTGTCGTCACTTTGCAGCTGACCCATATCAATTCTGTGCATAATGGACCTCTTAATGAATTCAATTCTATATGTAGATTCTTTGTGTTTATCGCTTTCCTTCACTTTCCCCCACTTTGTTATTGTTGCTTAGCCCATTATACATTTCTTACAGGAACCAATGCTGCTGTAAAGTGGGAACTCATTCAGCAACTTGCAGTAATTGCAACATTCTTGTCCGTGGTTTAATCAAGGGCTTTTGAAATGTCAGAAGTCAAGTAAATGTTATTTTATTGTCTTTTGATGTGGCCCTGAATAGGAAAACATCACAAACAGTGCTTTCAAACAAACACCTCCATGATCAGGCTGGTTAACCTCATTTGTCATGATGTTTAAATGGAAACAAAACAATGAGTGAAAGTAGATTGCATAAAACATGCGTTCAGTACAACAAATGTATCGTTACTCGAAAAATTATGGAGAATGAGCATCATTTAATGTGCTGCAAAGCATGTAACAATAAAATTTAAAGTAAAGACTCAATCCTGTAATTTGTAATTGTAATTTTATGTTTGTTGAGGTGATTCTTCTGTTAGTGTTGTATTTTTTTATTTTATTTTATTACTAGAAAGAATGCTCTTTGTCCACTGTATAAACCTGCTGTCATTTTGCCTCTGCCCAGGGACTACAGATGAAAATTAACTTGAAGCTATCTCTGTCTTGTGTAACATATTTGTTGTGCAATGCCCCTGTCAAATAAATAAATAAATAAATAAATAAATAAATAAATGAATAAATCCTGAAACATCATTCGCCTGTAACGTGTTAGACTGAGCAAGACATGAATGTGTGGTGTTTTTGCTCCATGCAGAATAATAAAACAAAAACATTAAATTATGAAACTCACAGACTGTGATGTCGAAGAAACACCTACAACAATAGTGATGTGTAAATACTGTTAATGCATGATCATGGTAGTTTATAAACAGTGTATATTTGTCATATTTTTTGCCCTTGCAATACTGTAATGTTAGTTTGGTTGCTAGTCAACTACATGTCAAATGCTGGAAAGTTTATGATTTCCCATTTATATTTATTCTGTCAAGCAATATCAAGAGATGGAAAGTAACTGTGTACATTTACTTGTGTACTTGCTGTTACTGATATTATATAGTGTCAGAAGTACAGTATTTATACGGTAGACAAGCCTGATTTGCCCTGACATCTGTCTATCAAAGTGCACATCCTTTAAGCAAATATCTATTACTAATAGATCTCATAAGTTATCTATGTAATAGATAAGTCTCATTTCTATTTTCCCACCTACAGAATTGCTACTGATGGGATGGGCTGCTTTGTTTTAATGTCATCTTCTGAGGCTTCTTTATTGTTTTCTCCACCTGTGCTGAGGGTTTTTTTAAAATGTTGTTTTTCCTCTTTTTAAAGAGCTCTGGCTGGGTCAGGAACCTTTGCGGTTGTGTGTCTGTAACTGAGACATTGTTGTTATATTGTAGTAGACAAGCCCCCATAAAACACAATTCAACCATATGCAAATTTAAAAAGAGAACCAAAAAGGTGCTTCAGTGATTCAAATATCATGAGGAATGACAAGTGAGAATAGCCAGTGGCTGTGATGGGGAAAATGCGGGGACTGTTTCTGTGTGGGAGTGATGGACAGAGAAGAGGAAGTCAGCATGCAACACAGAAAATGAGAAAGGTACTATTACAAGTATGACATACAGTTTGAAGAAGGTCATCTGCTCCTGCAGGGCCATTCCCTGATGAAACTAACAACCACACTTGTGTAAACAACAGGACGCGTGCGCGCGCACACATACACACACACACACACACACACACACCAATGAATTCCTCAAATGTTTCCATATTTTAAAAAAACAACAAAACACCTTAATAAAACCAGCAGCACACCTGTCTGTCTGGACATGTCTTTACTTTATATTGCTAAATCCCACATGCTGGAGTATGTTGTATGTGGAGTATGTGTGTGTGTTTGTGGGTGTGGATGTGCGTGTGTAATGGAATTATTGGCCTTTACCTTGTCTGTATAGATAACGTACATATGTATTGGACTGCTGATGTAGTTTATCAGTCTGTTGTTAAGAGAAATCAAGAGTTCTCCAAGGCCTCTGCTTTCCACCTTTCATCAGAGGAAGTGACAGGCTGCATTACTCAGCGAGTGCTGTAATGTGTCATGTTGAGGGATGTTATCATTTCATAGATGGAAGGCCACTGGGTTTTCTTTACTGAAAATGATGTAAGACCAGAAAAAAGTTGAACAGAAGTGACGTATTTTTTTTTGCTTACTTAGGGCAATCAATTATTGCATGTGCTTTCGCGCACACCCGCAGTTTTCACATCCACAGCAGGATTTTCTGTGGTCGGACTACGGTACGGCCTTTCTGACTACAGAAATAACACCGTGATGATGTTCAGGGCTTTCACACAGGGAAATCACTGTCTCTGTTTTCACTTCACAAAAGTAAAATACTCTCTCTCTCGCCCTCTTTCTGTTTTTCTCTACGTACAAAAATGAAACAAAAATTGCTGACCATCAGCAGAAGAGACGAATGAAGCCTCCCCTGGCTGTGCTTTTGCTGCCCTCTGCAGCAGACTGTCCTAAATGCACCGCTGCAACTGCAAATTCACTATCAGAACAAGTGCAAACACAGACTTCCCCACTCTAATTATAGAGTTATGTGACAAAACCTTTCCATACACGCCATTTACTACACTGTATGGTTAAATAGAGGAACTTGTCACATGGCTTTTTTTTACTGTGATGAAACGATTGTGTCTCATTTTCCATGTTGTTGAAATATAAACAACATTACTGTGGTCCGTTACCCCTCATCAATTCCTTCATCCCTGAAGAAAAGAACGGCAAAAGAAAGAAGAAAATAAGATGGATTATCTGACAGGGTCATATTACAATGATAGCCTACTGTAATGCCACATTTTTGTTGTGCTAATTGGCACATACTACTTCCCTCAAGTGAAGTTGTGGTAATAACATGATATAGAATGTAAATGTTACCTTTAGGGTAAGTGTGGTCTAAAATTTGAAACCTTTGAACATTATTGGGTGTCTGGTTTGTTTCATTCATGAATCATTTCTTCATTCCCAATGTAATTTCAGTACCTGACAGCTTGATGCTCTTCCTAAGGGGAACACAAAAACACTACGCTCAGTAATGGCAATGTAATCATGAAGTAATGATTCAACAAAAAGTCCAAAGTCTGTTTTTTTTGTCCTCAGAGTTTATAATTTCTAATGACTGCCGTTATTATTTCTTGGCTAGGTCCTGTCACAATGAACTTGTGGAGAGCTGAGACTCCAGGAAGTCACTGCGTCCATCCAAGAAATACTTCATCACACTGCTGAAGGCAGGGTATTTACCCAGAAACCACAGCCTGTCATTTTTACACTTCAGTTTTTGTACATAACAAAAAACCAACAAAATATATATTAATTATTAGTAGTTAATTATCAATTGTTTCATATTTACAGACGTCACGTCAGAGCCTACAGACGTGAGAGTGGTATCAATCTCTTCATCTAACAATTGGTAAGAATGGAAAAGCGTAGGCCTATTTGAGAAAATGTCAAACTATTCATTTAGTAGGTAACATCTATTAACATAAACTTAATAAATTATAAGCCATGAACAAGAACAACTACTGAGTAACCTTTTCTTTAAATTATTTTATTTGTATTTAGTTGTACTTTGAGGTTATGGTTTATGGTTTAGGATCAGCAAAGAGAAAAAAGGACATTGAGAGATAAACGAGATAAACGAGTCAACCTTTGACGGTCATTCAACAGAAAGGATTCAAAACCAATCCTGAATAGGTCCCCTTTTCCCGAGACAGGTATGTCATATGTCTATTTTATTTGGCTGTGTAAAGTCTATGGAGGTATAGGTCACAGTGGACATTACTGTAATACAACTTACTGGTAATGGAAACTTACTGGTATTTTACTGGTGTCAAGGTATCTGTCAATCAAAATATATAAAAAGGGAGCATGAAGATGAAGACGCAGATGAAGATGCCTCCCATTCCTAACAAGGGTTGGGTCATGAACCATTTCTAAGAACAGTGGATTCGATTTTTAAAAAGTAAGTTTGGATTCTGCTTATCAGTTCCTAACTTTCAGTATATTTCAGTGGTGCTCCCGACTGAATTGAAGTCAGCATTTTTTTTAAAGTGTCACTTATCTGCCAGGACCTGCTAAGCGGATCTAATGTCACGTCATTTGTAAAGGAGTAGGTCAACAAAGCAACGTCTCACGCTCAGGCACAAAACACAGGTGAGCTCAAATTCACCTTAAACTAAAGGGAAACGATTGATGTCTACAGCTGATTCCAATATTGTTCTCAGAGACGAGTCCCCTGAGACGCCCCTCTAGTACCAACAGAGACTCCTTTCATTTTAGCCATGAAGGGGAAGATGAGCAAGGAGGAAGTGGATAAAGATCAGTGGTGAAGGGGTCGGAACCAGAACCAGGAGTCAATAAAAACCTAAATCAATAAGTAGATGATAAGTAAATGATATCCAACCCTATCCCGAACCAGTCAGCTTAGGTTACCCCAAACGAACACCAAAAGGAATTTGCAAAAAGTGTACACAGCAGAGAACTGCTTTTTGAAGTTTCACAGGGAGTGAAATGTCATTACATAAATAACATTAGCCTACATGACACGACACACAACATGATACAAACTATTGTGTCAAATCCAATTCATCAATGTGAATCAAGTCTTTTTTCCTTTTTACTTAATGATTTTTTGACAAAAGATTTATGATTTTCTATTGCTGTCTGAGCATTATCTTATGATCTGAATTGTCTGTATGATTCTGTACCACTGTTGTACTGTTGCAAACAAAAAAATATTTTGGGGGCGGGAAGGTCCGAATTTTTTTTCCAATAGAATACACCGTCACTGTGACACATACCTGATGCTCTTCCTCTCCTTTCCTGGAAATTACACCCACATCACGTTTTGTCAACGTAATGGAGAGAGAGAGAGAGAGAGAGAGAGAGAGAGAGAGAGAGAGAGAGAGAGAGAGAGAGAGAGAAATACAGATTGTATCCCTGAAGGTCTATTTCGCAACCCGTCTGGAGTTTTTCGCTCCACCGTGGAACATATCTTCAAGGTGACAGATGCCCTGCAACGAGTCAGGGCGAGCCCTGCATACTCTGTGATGAAATTAAAAATGCATAAAAAAAAAAATTTACTTTGACAGTGAAGCAACGAGTGCTGCGGGGAGAATATTAAATACTGTGGCAACTAGTGGATTCAGTCTCTCCGCAGCTCGGCACATGAGTAGTTCAAGGGCGCTCCCAAGTTTCTGATGCCAACAAGTTTTTTACTCTGAGCCTCCACCCGCAGCCAGTGATCATGTTGGATAAATGTGGGCCGCAGAGCGCCGGTGTGCCTGTCTCCAGCGCGGACCTCCAGCTCAAACTAACGGACAACAAGAGCGGTCTGGCCGCAACAGGGATGGGGATGGAGAACGGCACCGGGAAGAGACTCATAGAGATAACTGGGCCGGCTTTATCCAAAAGAAAACTTCTGGTTGGTTTAGACCTCCTCTGCCTCTTCCTTGGTAAATATCCACATATACAGCAAAATAGCGACTTCATCAAATTAGATTAGATGTTACTTGTTTTTTTTACTTGTTGAATGCATTGTTGATGTACAAAGTATCACAGAATCACCTGTACAATATCATTAATTCCAGCAAAATAGTGCCATTATAATTTGTAAGTCTGTGAATCTGTGTTTGTGTCAAAGATATGCTGATCTGTGGTCAGTGCTAAAGCCATGTGGAGTTAGGTTATTGTTTGCACTGGGTTGCATTATATTGTAAGGCGGTTATGTTATTTTGTCCATCCATAATATAGCCTATGCTATATGCATATGCAGACAATGCAAATTCTCACATCAGTAAACCATTAATGAATCTATACCAAAGTAACTTAGCTTAACAAAGTAGGTCTTTTTTACACACGTGTGCTCGAGCGAATAGCTGAATAATCAATTGGTCGTTTGGCAGAAATCAGTGAAGCGTTTATTGTCATTTTTTAAGCACAAAAATGCAAATATACTCTGGTTTCAGTTGTGAGAATTTGCACCTTTTCGTCTTCTATCTGATAATAAATTTAAATCTTGTTGTCATGTTTCTCGGGCAAGGCAATCTGATACAATCGCTGTAGGCGAAATTGTGATTTTTCACTATTTTCTTACATTTTGTGGACCACCTGATTAACTGATGAATTGAGAAAATTATCGGCAGAATAATAGACAATGAAAATAGGTTAATCATAGTTGCATTTATGTAATACCCATTTATACTCTAGCTTTAAAGAACTCCCCCAAAAAGTTATTATTCCTAAAGGTGGGCTATGTGAAAGTTAACTTCAAGCATTTTAGTTCTGCTTGCTTTGTTTTCATCCCTTTAGTCATTCTGCTGCAGAATATGAGCAGCAAATTAACGCCAGGTGTGAAAGCAGAATGAGGTAAGAACGAGAGAGATAAAAAAGAAGGAAGAAAGAAAGTTTTTCAAGTTCGCTTTCCATCTAGGCTCTCCCCGGCTCTCTGTTTTCCACTCGTGCGCGCTCTCGAGCTCTCCGTGCCAGCTGGTTCTTGCATTGCCCAGAGACCTCTACAGTTTCCATGACAACCCCAGTTCTCAGGGTAGAGCAGGGCCACGGGGAATTGTGTTTGGTCTAAATAAATAAATGCACGATCCACTGTGTGCGTGCGCGCGCATATGTGTGTGCACACACGAGTGTAATTGTTGACCCTCCCTCCCATGCTCCCCATATGTGACAGGAGGGCGGTTATGTAATGATGGCTAATTGGAAAAAGGTGGACGGAGAGGTACTCTGTGTTAAAAACAGACATGTGCATGAAGGGAGGGAGCCATGCTAGAAGTATCTGTCTCTCTCCCCTCTTTCTCCTGTGTGTGTGCAGGCATGCAAGGCAGAGAGGAAGGGGGGGCAGAGAGAGAGAGAGGGAGAGAGGGAAGGACAGCCAGAGACAAACAGAGACAGTGTAAAGGCTGCTTCTGGCTCTGGACTGCTGCAGCATTAGCTCTTTGTTTTGAAGAGAAGAGTTGAACTAAAGTCACAAACAAGCCCCACACACACACACACACACACACACACACACACACACACACACACGCACATATACAGTTCAAACTGGGTCTCTGTTGAGCTCTGCCTGCTGTCTATTTCCAGACCCTCACATTCCTAATGGTTGTCAAACCAGTTAGGTTCTCCAGAGAAAAACTGAGGGTTCCCACCCTTATTTTTCTGAAAAACTATTCCTCGTTTGACCTTCCCTCCTTTTCTCAGTCTCTTCACTCATGTCATGTTCCCCTGTCAGTTTTATTAGCCTTGAATTTCGGTTACCTCTATCTATCTTTTTAATTTTAGGCCTTATTACTTTCATTTGTGATTAATGTGATACTTAATGTGCATCTCTTGGTGTGTGACAGGGACAAAGAGTCAAGGGCATCATATCTGCAGTGGTTTATTATGGCGCTATGGTGTTATTGAACATCAATGCTTTTGAGGTACTAACAAAAATGTGTCCGTAGTGAGTATCCAAAGCTGTCACGTACCAAAAGGCTGGTATAAAAAAATCTTTCTACTTTTGCCCTTTTTCAGCCTGTATTTTTTGGTGAGGCTTCTTTCCTAGTAGTCCATCCAATGGTTGTTGAGAGTTACCCAAAACCACAAATGTCAACCTCATGGTGGTGCTAGAGGAAAAGTCAGGGGATCACCAAAGTCAGTAAGATTCATCCTCTGAGGACGATGAATCCATCCTATAGTTGTTGAGATATTTCAGTCTGGACCAAAGTGGTGGACTGACTGACATTGCCATCCCCAGAGCCACGCCTCTAGCTAGGCTTGAATATATAAGAAAAACTTTTCCTCAAAGTAAATTATTGAAGAAAATCTGGTTTTGGTTTTAGTACACAGGCCCTATTTAGTATCAAAGTAAATCAAATGATTCCCAGCCCTTGTCTGCACATACAGTATGTATGGATAGCACAGAGTGTGCATGACTAAGGTTGCAGAATCCTCCCCAGAGCCCCTTCTCATCCTTTTGCTCCTCTTTTCTCTTCCTACGCATAATCTCTAGTTTCTCATCACAAAGAGGAATCTATACTCCCGCTGGGGACTGTTGTGGTATCCTTCTTGGTCCAATTCCATTAATCTTCCTCTTCCTCCTCCTCCTCCTCCTCCTGTGCAGCTTCCATCCCTTTCTTTGCGTGTGAACTGAAGGCTATGAGACCTTACAGAAGGGGCTTCATGTGCGGGGACCCCAGCATTACCTATCCTTACCTGCACCGAGAGGCCATACCAGACGAGTTACTCATCGCCGGTGGCATCATCATCACCGGCCTCACTGTGAGTACTCATCATCCTGATCATCCCTGTCACAGCAGTCAGTCCATTATTCATTGCACATCATGCCCCAACTCACAAGGAGGATGAAGGGAATGTGATATGACGGTTCTGACTACATGTCCACCACCAGATCGCCTTCGGGGAGTGTTACCGGGTTCGTTTCAGAGGCGTCAGCTCCAAGGCCTTTGTCAGGAATCTGTATGTGTCCTGCCTGTACAAGGAGCTGGGCTGCTTCCTGTTCGGCTGCTGTGTTGGCCAATCACTGACCAACATGGCCAAGCTAAGTGTTGGGCGGCTGCGACCACACTTTCTGTCTGTGTGTGGTGTCACCTATGCGTCACTAAACTGCACCCCTGGCACCTATGTTGCAACAGTGAATTGCCGCCAGCCTGACCACCGGTTGGAGGAGGAAGCCAGGTGCGTGTGTCTTTATGCACATTTGTTGTGTAATGTGCTTTTGTTCTGCATTATTCTAATCTCTTCTACAATTTTTTTAGGAAGTCCTTCTTCTCTGGTCACGCTTCTTTTGCAATGTACACAATGCTCTATTTAGCGGTGAGTATTTCTATCTGTCTATCCATTGCATTCTCTTCACCACATTTTCTCACACACACACACACACACACACACACACACACACACACACACACACACAATTTGACTATCTCTCCGATTTCCAATTACCATCTCTCTACAAAAAGCTGAGAGAGAATGAATGAAACAGGCACCCATCATCGGTCCAGTTAGCAGCAGAAAGCGGGAGAATGAAAGAGGAGATGGAGAAAGAGAGGGACTGAAAGGAGAAATGGGACAAACAGAGACAGCTTTGTTCTGCTGTGGGAGGAGTGTGACCTCGCCTCACCGCCTCACTGCTCTCCTCCATTGTGTGTGAGTGTGTGTGTGTGCGTAAGCCTCTGCATTAATATGCGTGTCTATGCAAGGCTGCATACAGTATGTACCTATGTGCATACAGCATATTAATGTGTGTGCCATTACTTTCTCCAACTGTTGCCCTTCTTTTTTTACAACAGTGCTGCGTTACATTTAGCTAGAAAAAAGCAGGTGATGAAAAACAAGGCACATCCAATGCCCTGCTGCACCAATAAAATCCAAAAGGCTTGTTTATGTTTGAGAGCAGCACCAAAAGCATCAATTACTGTACCGTATTTGATGCACTGCATCTCATAAATCTGGAGGGAACTACATTGTAATACATGAAGTTTCCTGTCAATTCTAAGATGTAAGCATTTCTGTTAAAAAGAGAAAATTCAAGTCAAATGATAGGTCTCCAACCAGACAAAGTGGCTAACTGCGCTGTTGCAGGATGTAATAAGCTCAGCCAGCCACTGACTGACCTACCTAACTACCTATCTGCACACACCATGCCTTTGCACGCACTGCACATGAAAATGTGTTTTGGGGGAGTGGTTTTGGAGGGAGGCCTGAAGGGTAGGAGTGGTATTTTTTCTGATTGGATACTTTCAAAATCTAGTTGTCTCTTGCAAGTTTCTCCTGTGTTACCTACCCTAGCATTTGCGGAAATTCAGACATCACCAACGTTATTATATAATCTTGGAGTGCCAACTTGGAGAGAGGCACTGACTTAAAATCAAGTTTTAAGGCCATTGTTGTTTCACTGTGGACTTTTTGGATTGTAGGTGCATTTTACAGCATTCAATCAAGTTGCCACAAAATAACCACTACAGTACCAATTAATACATATAGAAGTGTTGAGCATGACACCCCTCTCTGTACTGATGGAATTAGTACTGAGAGGATTGTGCAATTGTGTTTTCATTTGCACGAATGGCATCAATAACTATTTAAATGGGGAGTAGATAAAAAACAGGTAAATTCCTTAAAGTTTCTCCAAATGTTCAAAATTACCCATCAATGAATAAGGC
Source organism: Lepomis macrochirus (assembly GCA_024633595.2). Lineage (NCBI taxonomy): Eukaryota > Metazoa > Chordata > Actinopteri > Centrarchiformes > Centrarchidae > Lepomis > Lepomis macrochirus. Next base: position 11,866,924 of record JALXJV020000003.1, read on the forward strand.
CAAATATCTTGGTCATTACAATGACATTACTGTTCTACGCACTAAATAACATCACATTTATTTTTGTCATGCAGTTTTACCTGCAGGCACGGTTGACATGGCGTGGGGCTCGGCTGCTGAAGCCGGCACTGCAGTTCTTCCTGGTTCTGCTGGCGGTCTACACAGGTCTGACACGCATCTCAGACTACAGGCACCATCCATCTGATGTGCTAACAGGCTACATACAGGGAGCCTTTACTGCTTACTGGGTGGTCAGTATACCTTGCCTGCTTGTTTTTGTGCATCAGTGCGTGTCTACAGGTCAGCGTCTGTTAAAATCTTATGGTTGGTCATGTGTTTGTGTTCCCCAGGCCTTCCACATCTCGTCCATGTTTAAAACCTCGAGTTCAGATCTGTCTCCGACTGAGACCCTGGAAAGCCCCTTATCCCCCCACCATACTGTCTGCTAAACCCCACCTCCACCAACCCTTGCCTGTACCATCCACCTGCTGCCTGATGTCCGGTTTGGATAGACAAGAGATTTGAAGAATGTGAGACCATTTCCCGTGAAGTCAAACCACATACCTCAGTATTCGGACAAAGTGTGAGTGTGAGAGGGAGGGAGAGTAGAGCTTGTGAGAGACTGCATGTGACCCAAAAGAGAAAACATATGAACTGAGAGAAAGGAAGAGGGAGGGTACTGAGGGTAATCAACCCTTTGTCCTTGAGACTGACCTTAACTTCACATGTGATACTTACCTGTGAGAGGAATCCTGAGCACACAGCAACCACTACTCTATACGTCACCTGTAAATATATACAGATTTTGTACAACTTAAATGATACTGTAAAGCACGTTCTGATTTCCATGTTAGTATTATTAATTACCACTTTGTAATGATTTGACACATAGGATGTAATATATTTTATACAAACGTGATATATGTTGTAGCTGTTTTTTTATTTTTACATAAACCCAGTGAATGTAATGGTGTTGAAGGAAAGCACAAATAGTGAGAAAGCAACTCATTGTTATACTGTTAAGAAAAAGTACGTTGTGTCCGTCCTGTTTCAATTCTTTGTGCAGTGTGTTGTATACGTAGTTTATTAATGAGAAAGTGAGCATGAGAATGTCTGCACAACATATATATAAAGTATGTTTGAAAAGTATGGACGCTACTAGCTCCCTGACATGTTTTTTTATAAAGCTTGTTTGTTACTAGACTACTTACCAGTCCAAGAGCACACAGATCATTAAAGAAAAAAATGTTTTTTTCTAAATCTTTGTGTCTTTAAGTTTTTAAGTTTGCGACTGCATACACATTTTGACAATAGCATGTTTGGATGCTACAGCATAATTATTAAAAATATAATTATTAAAGTATTAATTGTACATCCTGAAGTTCCAAACCGAAGACACAGAAACATTAGCGTTCATGTGGGGTCGTGTTTCTGGCCACCTGATGAATGCAAGTTCAATATTCACCTTGTTTTAGCTCTGTTTTTGGTCTCCACCAACCACGGCAGAATAATATTTGTCTCTGTAGTAGCTCCATTATGTTCACAGCTAGTCACTAATTTCATATGCCTGCCAGTTGGTGCCAGGCAGGGTTTGCTCGGTTTTTCAGAGCTTTTTTGCTAAAAAGATCTGCCTGTTGCTGCTGGATATAAGGTTGATAAGAGCGGTTTGACTGAATTAAAACCAAAACAATTAGCTGAAAGGCACTAAAACGCTGAGCTAGAAATGAGGGAACTACAGAATCTGGTGATAATACTCTCTGGGTTTTTCGCTATATGAACACCTTTTACATCACACAGTCATGTGACTATTTTTTCATAGGAAAATATTGATTAGCAGAGCTTTAAGTAAATAGCTCAAGATCGTAAACAGCTTCAGCCACATTGATTACCAGAAATTCAGCTTTTTCAAAATGTTCAAATAAGTTTCAAAGTCCAAACATCTGCGTTTCAACTTTTATTTATTAGCCCAAATTTAGTATTGCAATAGACGTGTGGACCATACTTTACCCTCTGTCTCCGTCCTTTTTACCTTTTTGGACAAACATGTTCTTCCTTGGTTTCAGTATGATGTTTCTGTCAGTTGAGGTTGAAAAAGTACAATATTTTCCTCTGTAGTGTAGAACTATAATTCAGCAGAAAACGGAAATACTCCAAGAAAATGAAAGTACAGTACTTGACTAAATATACTACTTTAATTTTTCAGTGTGTCCTTCCCTTCCTTTTCCACGGTGAATATCTTTCCCCTTTTCCTGAAACCCTCCCTCTCTCTCTGTACATCCACACAAAGAACAAAGACAAGAACATTTATTTCACATGTTTACTTGAACTTCAATAGCAATACAAGACAATCAGAACACTTGAGGTCGATATGTACAAGGATCTCAGGGGGTTGCAGAAAAGTTCTGAGGTTTTATGATCTCTGGCTCTGGACTCAAGAGTTCTGCTGCCATGAAAAACTTCATGGCAACAAGTTCCATCACCAAGTTAGTGGCAGGTGGCAGGGAGGAAGGGGGTGAAGGTTTTGGTCTTGATGTGAAAATGAGATTGGTCAAGAGTTCAAAATCAGTCGGAGGGGATGTGTGTAAGAGGCCCCCCAATTTGATATTGATAAAATGCTTCACTGTGATACATTAATTATACAAGAATGATGTATATACAAGCACACACTCACACACACACACACGCATGCTCATCAAGCTACACACGCACACACACACACACACACACACACACACACACACACACACACACACACGCATGCTCATCAAGCTACACACGCACACACACACGCACGCACTTGAGCAATTTCCTCCTACATTATGTAGCCTTGTAAAGCCACTATAAAGTCATGCACATGTTCTTTGAAAGGATTTTTTGGCAACACACAAGTGCTTCTTTGACACACTGCTTGCTTGCTACAGGGAGGGAAAACACCCAGCCAATGAACCAATAGAAACTTCGACGATGTGCAAATAAAGATAAGCACCGATGAGATGGGACAACACAGCACGGTTTCAGGAAAGAGAAAAGAGGGACAGGAAGAGGAGGAGGAAGAGTTATAAATGGATCACAGTCATAGAAAAGTAACAAAACATGAAAAGGGGGAAGTCTCGTGGTGATCGGGAGATAGAAGCAGGGAGGAGCCATCACTGTCATCAATACCTTCATCATCCATCACTATCCTCAACAGTGTCATTATAATCTTCATCATCATTTCCATCGGTATGATCATCATTATTTGTTGTTATCACCATCTTCCTCCTCCTGCCTGATTTCTATGCCCCGATCACCACCGCCCTAGTCACAGGCTCGTCACCCGCTGCATCTGTCCGTCGTCTCCCTCAGAGGCGGGCTCTGCTGAGTACACTGCTTCTCCATTGGATGCCAGCGGCGGCGGCTGGTAGAAGGTCTGCAGGTGATTGGGCCGAGGGCCCAGCGGCGGTCGCCCCAGGCTGTAGGGCAGTTCCAGGGCGGGTCGCTGGGGCTGGCCAGTGGGGCTGACCTCTTCTGGACCTTCAGGGCTGCTGTCGGGGTACGAGAGGGTCGGAGGGGAAGTGCGGGTGTAGAAGCGAGGAGGGGAGCTGCTTCGGCTGTACACCTGGGGGGAGTGGCGGGAATATAGATTGTTTGGAGGTGAGTTAGTATCTCGAGGAGCAAAGATATTCGTTGGGGGAGAGCTTCGGGGGAAGATGCTGAGTGGGGGTGAGCGGCGGTCTCCGGGGTAGAGCGGGGAGGGGTTTGAATCTCTGGCGTAGATAGGTGAGGAGTCAGGGTCAAGGTCGAGGTCAGGGGTCAAAGGAAGAGTAAAGCTGTCAGAATCCTCTCGTTCACCGTGGTACCGAAGAGATCCTCTTTTCCTTGCATCAAGACCTCCATCTTTGCTCTCAAACAGGAAAGATTCATCCCTGTCTACATCCATCCCTCCCCTCCACACATCTAGTGCTCTATCCTTCTGTTTCTCATTTTCTCGTTCAATCCCTGCCCTCCATCCATCTCTGTCCTTCAAAAACAAGGATTCATCTTTCTCTCTCTCCATCCCTCCTCTCCATCCTTCAATCCCAAAATCTTTCTTCTGTGTTATAAAAGTCTCCTCCTGCTCTGTCTCTGCTCCTCCCCGCCACACCTCCATCCTTCCACCTCTCTTCTCCAGCAGATGAGATTCCTCCCTCCCTCTCTCCATTCCACCTCTCCATTCGTCTTTCTCTCCATCTCTCTTCTGAGAAGTAAAAGACTCGTCCCTCCCCCTCTCTGTCCCTCCCCTCCATTCGTCCATCATTCCGTCTCTTTTTAAGAGAAATGTCTCGTCCTTCTCTCTGTCCTGGCCGCCTCTCCATGTCTCAGCGCCTGCTTCCCTCTGTTTCATCAGCAGCGGCTCTTCCAGAGCCTTGTACAGGGGCTCAGACTCCTGTGGCGGAGGGGGAGGAGGAGGCGGGAGGGGCCTGTCCCGGTAACGATCCCTATCTCTCTCCTTGTCTCTGTCCGTCCCTCCATTCAACTCCACTGTGTTGCGGTGGCGGGACAGAGTGCCAGGGGTGCGGCTGAGGGTGGAGTAGGGCCGAGCCTGAACATCAGGGGGACGTGTTTGCTGCCTATCCTGGAGCCCGCGGCGACCCAGAGTGCCTTGCAGCTGCGATCTGTCCCCATCTTTAAGTAGCTCACGAGACTCAGAATCTCCAGGTACACGTGAGTGTGACCAGCCATCTTGTAAGCGTGGCGTTGTGGCGTGGTCTTGTCCACGTGTTGTGGAATGTGTCTCAGCGTCTTGTGTGTGGTGCCTCGTATGTGCCCAGCCCTCTTGTGCGTTGTGGCGTGCGTTTGGCTGCATGGTGGCAGCCCATCCCTCTTGGGGAGGCGGTGCGTGTCGAGTTAAAGTGGCAGTGTGAGTGAGAGCTGCCCTGTCGTGGTGGTGAGGTCTCGCAAGGCTTCCGTAGCGCTCAGGAGGAACAGGCATAGGAACTGAGGGCCTCAGGTTGCTCTGCACCAGCTCTGAAATTATCATCTTTTCCAGTGCAGCTGCATCAGACAAGTTACGACGTATTCCAGCACTGCTGCCCAGATCTGTGGCCCCATGGGGGGTGAGGAGGGCAGGGGAGATGTCATCCCCTCCTATCCCAACTCCTCCCTCCCTCAGAAGGTCAGTGCTGCCCACCACGCCAGCTCGGGACCCGGGTGTGGTTCCCAGACCATGCAGGGTGAAGGTGTTGGGAGTGTAGCCTCCGTTGAGACACACACTGTCCAACCCACAGGACTCCTGGCTCTGGGACACACTGCCCTCTGTTGGAAGAAACAGGAAGATTACGGAACACATAAAGACATTTACGCAAATGAACGTATGAATGAATGAGCAGAGTTTAGGGTTCATGTGCCTACTGAGGATGTGGCTTTACTAAGAAGATTTGGACTTAACAATATTCTTTGATGAAATGTTCGGTCTTGTAGCCACATGGAGGAGATGTATGTTATGTCATGGTCTATGAATCATTACTGTGTGCAAAAATTGCACAGACTAAAGCACAGTGCACAAGGGAGTGGCGCTCAATGATTCGAGTGAGCACAATAAAAGAGCTCATACTCTGCTTGTTTCTGAAGGTTCCTACAGGTCCACGTTAAGACAGAGAGACAGAGAGGGAAAGTGTCAAAAACATTTAAAAGACAAACATTTCATGGTCAAAAACTGAAAACAGAACACGACACTGATATAAAACAAAAATATTTCAGCAGCTTTTAATTCCAAACATTCAGAACGTAAAGAAACAGAAAAATGACAAACTGCGCTGACCAAAAGTCTTAGGCCACTTAGGGTTTAATAAATTTGATATAAATTTGCCTGAAATTTTTAGCCAAAATGATCTTATCACAGATATACAGGCATCAGCATATAAGTAATGTATGCTGTCATTGGACAGAAAAATGAAAGATGTGTTTCAGCTAATTTAGAAACAAACATTGTCATCACATAGTTTGTTTATGAGAGAACACTTATAAGGTTCTTTTTTAAATGTAAGTGCCCTGCACTGTGTGTGTAATGGTCATAAATCTTAAATAACCAAATTTAAGGATCCTTATTAAAATAGCTTACATAATGTAATTTAATTATCAGATTAAAACTAGACAATTGTCCTCAAAAACAGGTCTATCCAACAAGCAAAACACAATAAAGTAGACAAAGTCAAACGAGGAAAATTTTTATTGATGAAAGTTGTCCTGACTGAACTGTCAAAAAGTATGACCGTGTTGAACACATAAAACGTCCTTTAATCAAGAAACTGGAGGGAATTACTGCTTGATTTTCATTTTTAAATGTATCTCTCTGGAACTGTGTTGCTGCAAGCTAATTTATAAACTAATAAACTCATTTTTAAGTTACTAAATAGGTACATAGACATTTTTCAAGGTGGCATAAGAGTTTAACAAAGTGCCATGAGTACACATACATAAAAGGAAAGTAAAAGAAGCCAACATAAAGACGGATGGTTAAGTAAGCTGTGTAGAAAATGCAGAAACAAAATTAGGACAAATCACAGAAAGCTGAGATGATGAAATGTCACCTGTGGAGGTGAAAGGTTGATTGTATCCCTGGGCCAGCATTGTATCATAAGGAGAGGCTCCAGCATGAGTCTGCAACACCGGATTAGTAAGGAAATGGTTCCCCAAAGCAGCTGAGGATGGAGAGTGACAGAGGGAGAAAAAATAATACAACATTGTTGAACAAAAGAGAGGGAGAAACACTGAGATTTAAGACAAAAAGGAAAGTAGTAATCTTTACCGCGGTTAAGAGTAGGGGTGTTGTTAACGTCCGCAGCAATGAAAGAGGATTCAGTCTGTCTGCGAACAGTGTCGTTCCACATCCTCCTGATACGACTCTGGAACAGAAGTATTCCACTCAAGGTCAAAACTAACTCAGACAGAGGGAGAGATAGAGACAAAGAGCTGGAGACATAGTGTTGTAATGTACCTGTCTGTTAGCAGTAGCTCTCCGACTCTGGCTGCTGGTGTAGCGGCTGTTTGATCGCAGGGCAGCACCCTTCACCGAGTCCGGAGAGCTGGAAGAAGACGTGGCGCAGCACTGCGAGAGACGCAGGCATCGGCCATAGTCCTTCTGACCCTACAAGCAATATTTAAACATGTAACATATCTGTTTAGTCACAAATGATGATGTTACGGGCAGATGTTGCAGTTACATAACAACAACAACAAGAACCCAGAGACAGACCTTCCTGGCAAGAGTGCAGTGCAGTATGATGATGAGGAGGCCCTGGGCGGTGTTGAGGGAGGAGAAGAGGTAAGCCAGGAGGAGAGACGGAGCAGACAGAAACATCAGGCCAGAGGACCATGTGACGCTTTGCAGAAAGAGCAGGGTCAGGGAGCCGACCGCCCACGCCCTGGAGACACCAGAGGAAGAAGGACAGGAGAGAAATCACATTACATTTTCATTCTTACAAGCAATTTCAACAAGAGTTCCCACCTGAATCTGTTTAAATGCTTCTCTAATTTGATTTTTCAGGCCCCCACACTGAAAATAGCACAGAGAAGGTTTAACTGTTTTACTCAACCATGGACAAAAAGAGAGTTGGGGTGCATAATACTAACATAAATTTCTAGACAGTTCAAAGAGGACTTAAATTAGCAACTGAAAACTAAAATAAAAGAACCATTCTGACAAATTTCTGAATTTGCCAGACATTACTAGGAAAACCCTAGCTCTCTGTTTTGTGGAGGTTTTCCCCTCAATTTTTAATATATACAGAATTGCTAAGGTTTAAACTTTACTTACTCAAAAATGCAAATACTATACAGATACATTTTATTCTGTATCTTCCAAAAGTGGTGAATCCTTCACCTGAAACTAAAATACTGCTGATCAAGAAAAACGCTGGCACTTAACTAAGACAGAAAACCAAACATAGTACATCTGTTTCATGTACTATATAGTGGCTCCCCGTTTAAGCTAGGATGGGTCATAAATGTTTTAATTTACTCCAGATATCTAAATGGATTCGATTATTCACAAAAACAGACTCATTTTCTTTTTACATCCAGTTTTAATCAGGCTTTGGGCCACTGCACAGCATTGTATATAAAGTATGAAAGCTATTAACATAGCATAATAATATTACAAATGCAACATGCATCAAGGAGGTAGGAACAACATGAGTGAAGTTTTTATTAATCCAGACTTTTTCAGTTCATAAATTCAACTTTACCGTCTTCGTCTAATGACTGTATGATTGGAGCCAAAGCTACTGAAACACAATGAGGCATAATCACTGAAAACAGATCAGCATGAGACACTATACTTACCTCAGGTTGTCATGGCGACTCGAGTCTGGCTTCAAAGCAGCAGTGCTGTGCATCTTATGTAAAGTCATCACCAAGACAACCAGGTTCAACTGAGGCCAAAAAGATAAATACTATTTAATAGATATTCATTAATGATGACTCAACGTGATGCTTTTCCACAGTGATGATTAAAAATACTTGTGAATATATGACAAGGCAGGGATCTGCACAAGAGCATGGCCTCTCACCGTAATGACAACAGCCACTGGTCCAAGGAAACTCCAGATGAAGTAATTGTCTGTTCGTAGCCAGCATCTACACACACACAAACAAATCACACACACAAAGACACACACAAACAAATCACAGTAAAATAAGAACTTCCAAAATAACAAAGGGCTGGGAGCTTACACAAGATTATTCAGATTTAGGAAGGTAACTGTCCCCATTCAAAACCATGCGCGCACACACACACACACACACACACACACACACACGACAGTCCACTTACGCAGTTTTTGAGCCATAGCCTCTGAAGTCTATGGCTGCTGACACGGCCACTACCAGCCCAGGAATTGAGTAGCCACACAGGTAGAAATACTTCCTCCTGGAGTTACGTCCCTCAAATACCTCCCGCTGCAGCAAGTACAGCTCCACCCCCTCCAGACACAACCAGCAGAACACTGAGAGCAGCGAGAAGTGCAGCAGGCCAGCAATGATGGAGCACACAACCTGGACATATGGATAGAGTTTCAGTAGAATTTCCAAAAAATGCTATAAAATACAACAGTAATATCCACCGCATCATAAATTTACGCATTTCCACCCACTCAACTCCTCCTCTATGTCTGTATTTGTCCAGTATCGAAGCACTCACTGTGTATTGGGTCTTGTTGGCACCAACAAGGAAGAGCAGTTCAGTGATGAGCAGGTTAGCCCATAGGTTGCAGTGGATGGTGCTGTGGTCTGTGTGCCAGGGCGCCCCCTGGCAGCACAGAGTGGTAAGGCAGATGGCCAAACACACCAGTGCCACAGAGATGCCAACCCAGGAAACCACATAGACGAGAAGCTCTTCTACACCGACCCCGAACTGGTAAAGAGAAGCAGACAGCAAAGAACCTGATCATAAAGAGAACATGTATGAATGTAGGAACATGCGCTGACATGGGTTTATGAGCGAATGTAGATGTATTTTTTGCAGTGTGGATTGCTTGTGTGTCTTTGCCTCTGGTTGTGTGTCCCTGTGTGTTACATAACATCTATTCAAATGAACAAAATCTTACCCAACAAACATAACATCTCGCAGATAAACACTTAATTTAATTTCATGGCCTGCAGCATTTGTCACTCCCTCTCTCTTATTGCTATAACCCCCAATTATCACCCCCTCTGAGATTGATTTTTAAACAACATTTTGAAGAGCAGGGCAGTCCATCTGTGCTTCAGCAAATGGGTGCATAATGGTAAAGATGGAGCTGGGTTTACTGATGTTTGAGTGTGGCACCTGGCCATCTAAAAATAAAACTACAACAGTAATAATGTGTAACACATACCTTTCTAAGTCTTGTTCTTATCAATCCAGTTGTGAAAAATGTGGCATGACTTGTCTTTTTGTACTGTATGAGAGATGGTTCACACAAACCAGACAAAAACTAACCCACACACTGTTGCCTTAAAGCCGCTTTCTGTCTGCCATGAAGGTGAATTAAACACTGTCACGTGTTGTTTTTGTGGTGTGTGTTACTTACAGCAGGTTGCTGATACGTCATGAGGACGGCATAGCTGGACAGGTGGTTGCAAGCGCACGTTGTGTGTGTGTTGTTGGTGTGTAACAGGCGGCAGCCCTGCGTAGACCACCTGCCGCTCCCAGAAACCCCTGATGCGTTCCAGAAAGAGCAGTTGGGGCCAAAGTGGTTCTCTAGCTGTGGGGATAAACACACACCAAAACACATATTTGTGCCAATAAAGCATACGCAGGGACCAGATTCTGCACCATGTCAAGACTTTGCTCATTCTAACCGTTAACTTTGAGGTGAACAGATTTCCAAACAGACCTGCAGGTGCCTGAGAGTGAAGATCACTGGCTCAGAGAGGTACACTCTGTTGGATCCTCTGTGTACAGAGGCAGAGATGACGTGGGAATTGACCACCAGGCTCTTACGCCTGACCTCGGACCCCTGGCCCAGCCCCAGCCCGAGCCGCATAGTTGAGTTCTGGGTGGTCAGGAAGGAGCCCAGGTTCTTATAGAGAGTGAGGACCAGCTTCACCTGGCCTGCAAAGGAAAACACAGAGGGGAGGAAGACATATTGAGAGACACTATTTTTTTCTGTTCTTTAAATAATCACATTCAAGATGAAACAGACTTTCATCTTAACTTCCCATAACCCGTTACTTGTCCTACCTACAGTATGGTTTATCAACCCAGGCAATGTGACTTATTATACTGATCTTTCACTGTTCAAAAAGCTGATATTAGTATTGGTGTGCGCAGTACAGACCATTGTTGCTGTATTGTTGCAGAGCCAGTGCTGATATCTGCAAGATGCTGTCGCTGTCGTAGGAGTGAGGGAACGTCAGGTCCTGGATGTCTGCCTCTGTATTTAGTACATACACCTCCAGATCTGCGCACACAAACAGGAGCACACACACACACACACACACACACACACACACACACACACACACACACACGCACACAAAAGCTTAAAAGTTGTAAGCTCCACAATGAGCAGAGCAAAAACATCAAGAAAGAGAAAAAAAGACCACATACCAACATTTGGTGCCCTGTCACTGAAACGGCCTTCGTAGAGATTGTTAGCCAATAGAAAAGCTCCTTTCTCGACAGCGTCTAACAGCAGTGATGCTGAGCGGGACTGATCAACACTGCTCATATCCGCCCAGGACACTAGAGCCTCAGGACCTAGCAGGTTATCAACTGTCTGAACGACCGCCTGACAGAGAGAAAGATAAATATGTTTTATTGCTATTCCTCATCTATCTATCTATCTATCTATCTATCTATCTATCTATCTATCTATCTATCTATCTATCTATCTATCTATCTATCTATCTATCTATCTATCTATCTATCTATCTATCTATCTATCTATCTATCTATCTATCTATCTTACCTGAACATAAGCTCTACATGTGCGTTCCCTCTTCTGCAACTGAAAAGAAAAAAAAACATCTGTTTTTAGAATCATCATCACTGACATGTCCTCTTTCATTTCCAGGTCAAGTGCACATCCGCACTGACAAGAGGAACAATTTACCTTGTTGTAATTGCGTGCTGCTGACTCTTTATTAGCTGGTCTCAAGGCCTGGAGCTGCGAGTCCAGGATATCCAATAGCTGTTCAATTAGCCTGACGGACATGCTGACATCACCGGCATAGATCCGCCCCCGGGTGAGGTTGACCAACTCCCCGGCGATGTTGGCCGCGTTCTCGCCACTCTTAATCTAAAGTGAGGTGGGGTGTTTATAATGTCAAATATTTTGACATTTACAAGAGCACTGCTTGCAGACTGGCTTTAGGGCATTTGCACAGTGTGTGTCTGTGTGGGACTAACCTTCTGTGCAATTTGGCTGACCCAGGGAGAGGTGCAGTTGGAAAGGTCAGGCCCTCTGGAGCTCCAACCCACTGGAGACTGCATGCACTGATAGGAAGCTATACCTGCGGAGACAGACAGGGTGACGCCGACAGTCAGAAAGAGAACGGACGGCTCGTGTCTTACAGGACCCGAGGTGGTTTGTCACTTCTGTTTCTCCCTGCACGTGGGTCTTTTATCCTTGTGTTTACCCAAGACCACAAAGGTGAAAAAGATATGCCTAAAATGAAGAGAGAATTTTCTAAATTTGTGAGAAAACAAAGTACTGGATTCTTTGCGTTCTTTCCATATAAAGCAAAACACTGCTTATTCACACTTCCAGCAAACACGAATCAACATTAGTATTCATTTTGAGTCTTGTTTGAGTACAAGTACAATATTCACAGTACTTTTGTCTCTGTTTTGATCTTCATCAACTCCAACTGACAAAAACATCTTGGTTGTAGAGCAACAGTTGAGGGATGATTCTCTGTCAATTAAGTGTTTTACCTGATCTGTTTAATTGTTGCATGCATTAAAAAAAAATCTAAATTCTATTTTGTTTACAAGATGTTTCATGAAAAACAGGATTAGACTTACTAATGAACAACAGTTTTGCAATTAACTGTAAGTATAACAGCTATGTCTGTTTTCAGTTATTTAGCATTAGATTATTCCGCTGTGTAATAATCATCACCTCTGCGCTAAAACCATGTCCAAACCATCCAACGTGATTAGGACTAGGCAACATGCACCACAGGCTTATCTGCATAATCTGCATAACAGCTTTTCCTCAGAGGGAGCGCTGGGCTGCAGACAGCTGCACAGCGAGAGGAAGAGTTGATGAACCCAGCTTGTCTTAAAACTATAACCTCTTCTCTCTCATCTGAAGGCAAGTTCAAAGAGAGGGCATCCAACTACATTTCAAAGGGAAACGAGATACACACACACACACACACACACACAGTCTGCCATGCTCACATCTGTACACACACATACGCCACACCTACCCAGTGACCCTTTAGGGCAGGGCCTCTCCACCGTCTCTCCCTTCAGGGTGGGTGGCCACTGCACCCCTCTTGCCACCCGGCCCTCACATCCTCCCACCTGACCGGGGCCCCCGGGAGCCATGGGGACACGCAGAGGTGGACGTGGGGTCAGAGGGACCATAGCTGTGATCGGCCGCTGATCAAAGGGTCCTCGGTTGATGACGCCAATTGGGTGAGAGGCCGACGGCCGGACTGGGGTCAGCGCGACTGTGGCTGTGTAGGAGCGGACGGTCGTCATCAGAGAGGAGAGGGGACCTGGACGGACAGAAACACTTTGTTGTTTCTTTAGTTTTATCACACATGTCCAAATACACAAGGGCATTTGTTCCACAAACCTTTAGTGGGCGGTGGCGGTGTGAACTGTAACGGGTATCTCAGCACGTAGTAGTTATTCCACACATACAGCTGGTTGTCTCTGGGGTTGTAGTCTATGGAAGAGATGTACTGGTAAGGGTTGGGGAATGGTATTTGAACGGGCAGCTCCTGTCCACGACTGGTGTCGTAGGCGTAAACCACCATGTCGCTGCCAACACGGCCCTCCGCCTGCCCCTCATCATCCTGGAAGACGGAGCGCACAGCATATAGTACGCCGCAGGCCATGAAGGCGTTGCTTGCCCCACGCTTGTCAAAGCCAGTGGCCCAGGTACCCTCGAAGCGCAGGGTATACGGGTTCACCTGCGGAATGTGAAGATGTGAGAAATCAGTAATAAAGCCCTTCCTTCTTTACTCTTTCCCATCATCGATCTGTTTGCATTCCTCCTACTGCACCTGGCTGACCACGATGCGCCCATTATTGGCTTCAGTAGAGTAGATCACCCAGAGGCCGTTCTCGTCCACCGCCAGATCGATGTCTGACTTCCCTCCCCAGCGGTAAGGCGATGTGTCATGGTAGTTGGCATTGACCACCACTGCTTCGCCACTCTTGATGCGTGTGCGCAGGTCATACTTGACCAGGTTGCGCGTTCTCTCCTTGTTGTAAAACACGGCGCCGTCATACACCACAAAGCCCGTACCGTCCACACGGCTAGGCAACCTAGGACAGGGAGCGATAAACAATATGTAGCGTACATGTTAATTTACACTATTAATGTAAGGAGGTAATTCATATTCAATTAATAGATGAGACTTGAAAACCTCCAGGACCTACATGAACACGCAATGGACCTAATGCAAGAACCACTCAGACTTGCTCTTAGCAGCTTGTAAAAGGGATTTAGAAGAACTATCCTCATTTACCAATTTTCTTGAATTTTTAATTTCCTCATAATTTAAGAGTGGTCCAGACCTGTCATGTGCACTGCTGTTATCCCAACCTAGGTTTTTCACTAATGGATTATATTTTTGATTACTCTGAGGCAAGTTTAAGTTTGAAAATCCTACATGAATTACACTTCATAATTATGTTGATGCACTTAAGGTATGTTGTTATCCATATAGCCTAATAACATCATCATTCATTTTAATGGTCTGTTGATGCTACTCTATACCACTACAATACCAATGTGAATATCTCAAACTGCAAAATGACTTAAATGATGCACTGATTGAAGGTTAATTTGTTTCTGTATATAATAAGGTCAGCTGAAAGTGTAATTTTTTGGATGCCTTAGCGCGGCGGGCCCTGGGCAGAAAGTGACAGTGTGCTGAAATATTGGCACAGACAGATGAATGGTTGTCGCAGTTTAGATTACCCTGGGCTGTGCTTCTGCAAATGTGAAACTTGTTAGGGAAATGATAGACTTTCTTTATGGATTGCTGAATGCAGGACTTCAGTCTCCAAACTCTTCATTGTCATTTTCATGAAATACCATTCTGGTCAAATGGTATTACTGGAGCGTTAATTATGCTAATTTACAAGTCTTATGAATGGGCGCTCGATTACATACAGAGGGCATTCATCAAGTTAGGAGCTGAATCTGATGTGAAAAAACACACAAGTAAGAGAAAGTTAAGATAAGAATCCAAAAATGTTCTTGCGTGATGTACAAACAGCTTTGGTTATTTCACATGAAAGATTATGTTTTCGTCAGTGCTCCTCTCACTGGTTTTAATGGTAAGAACGTCCCAGCGTTTCCATAGAAATGGCCTGATATGCAGTTTCCTGTGAATCACTTTTGTAAATGCATGCAGTTTAAAGCCGATAATGCCACCACTGACAATGCAAACTACTATATAGACAGATTAAAAATGGTGTTAACACATTTACATATAGCAGAATAAATACCAGCCATAAATAGTGTAAACATTTTGGTTTGATATGATAAATTCTTATGGATTATAACGTTTACTCTGCTTGTCATAAATTCTTACTATATACTTTACATTTGTATTCAGGGGCTTTGATCTCTCATTTAGAAAGTAAATGTTGCTCTAGTTCCATTTTGAATTGACTGAATGTGAAAAGGCCCCAAGAGCGGGCACTTTTATGAACTACATTTTTTATTTGGATGAATTGATTAATTGTTTAGACTATAGATTTTCAAAAAGACAAAACAACAAAATATATGCCAATCACAAGTTTTCAGAGAGCGAGGTCACATCTTCAGCCTGCTTGTTTTGTGTTTTGACAAAGTCCCAAACCCTAAAAATAACTAATCAATCAACTATTTCAGCAATAAATACAGTACACACAGACATTACTCACTTATAGGTGGTGGTGACTCTGTTCTGGCGGTAGTCATCCCAGGAGGCGTACTCATATAGCACCTCCGTCCTATACGGCGTCCACGGCATGACGTACAGCCTGTCACCAGCCTGCAGTGGGTCCTTACACCATGCCCCCGACTGATGCTCCGCCTCCAGGAGAGAGGAGGCCGGCTGGATGCTGAGCAGTGAGCCAGGACACACGAAAACTGGTAGACGGGAGTTAGGAGGGGTAGCCAGCAGGAGATGAGACAGAAGCGAAAGAGGGAGGGAGAAGAAGATCAGGAAGGGAGGTGAGGGAGAAAAAGAGTGGTAAGATAGTGGAGGCAGGTGCGGGGAGAAAATGGGTCGATGCATGAAAAATGGATTGAATTAGATGCATTTGATGCAGCAAGAAGAAAAAAGAATGAAGAGAAAAAGAGAGAGGGATTTAAAACACCTGTGCTGATCTCAAGAGACAAGCAACAGAAGAGACGTAGCAGTGTTGAAAATCACACACTGTTAGTGTGTGTGTGGTGAGTAATACAACAGGGACACTGCAATGAAAGGTGTGTGAGTGTGTTTATGTGCGTTGTGTGTATGCGTATGTTCGTATGTTTGTGTGTGTGTGTGTGTGTGTGGGAGGGGGGGTTAGTGCAAAAAGAGTGAAAAAGAGTGTGAGGTAGAATCAGGGACGCAGAAGGCGGGGCTAAATTTTGCCTTGAAGTGAATGAGAGGGCAGGTTAGTTTACGCCGAGCACAACGATTGGTCCACCGACATGGCAATAACTGTATGGGACACATATGTATACTGAACAGTCTCACACTGGCATGCAAATAGGCATGCACACACACTCACACACATAAGCAGTGCTTGGTAAGCACACATCCAGACGGATATATAATCACACACATTTGGTCTTATTTTTCCTATGAAGATAAATAAGGGGCTCTTCCTATAAGGGAAGAAAAGGGAAAATAAGCATGAAGAGGATGATCGGACAAGAAGGAAGGAAGAAAGGGTGCTTGTGTGTGAAAAGGAAACAGCAAAGAGAGTAAAGAAGACTATATTTATGTTTGTGTGAGCAGATGTGTTTGTGTTGTGTGTGTGCACAGAGAAACAGAGGGAGAGAAATTAGAGACAGAGAGATCAACCAGGAGCAAGAGAGGAAGAAGAAAAGAAGAAACTGGAGGGAGAAAGAAAGTGAGAAAAGAAGAGGATAGACTAGGTGCAGAACCTGCATAAAATTGGATAAAAGGACGGGTTTTCATACAACAAGAGATGAATAAAATGGGGGGATAAAATAAATAACCGAGTAGGAAATGAAAAAAGGGGGGCAACATCCAGCATGACTACGAAACAACGTCCTAGGGTAAGAGGAAGAGAGAAATGGTAGGAGAGAGGAAGAGAAGGAGAGAAAAGAGGGGGGTTGGGGGTAAGGAGAGATCAAGATGCTACAATGTATTGTCTTTACCTTTTTGGTCCACTTCTACTCAAGCATAGGAAAAAAAGAGGGAGAGAAAGAAAGAGAAGTCAGAGGGTGAAAGAAGGGAAGTAAAGAGAAGCAAGAAAGCAAGCAAGAAAGAAAGAAAGAAAGAAAGAATTTCACAGATAAAGACTTTGGAACTCATTCTCGCCACAAACATTATAGTTCACATAAAAGAAAGAAGAAGCACAAAAGAGACCCAGCATACTCCCCTCCTCTCCTTTCCCCTCCCTATGCCCCCTTTTCCCTCCCTCCACCTTCCCCGATCTCTCCTTCGCTCAATCAGGCTCCTGTGGAGAAAAGAGAGCGACTCCTGTGGCGTGAATCTGAAAAAGAAAACACACACGCATGCACGCGCAGGTGCATACGTGCACTCTCGCATACAAACACACACGCACACACACACACACACACACACACACACACACAGTGTGCAAATGTCCTACAGTTTCCCTCTCTGTACTTTCTCCACCCAATTTTCTGTCTATTACACACACACACACACACACACGCACACACGCATGACGCACACACACACACACACACACACACACACACACAGTGCAAAAACCCACATTCCCTGAGAAAAAAATATTTTCTATCCATTAATCTCTCAGGGATACAGTCGACATCAAGGGTTAGAAGAAAAAAAAAACACCTTAAACCTAAAATGTAGCTGACAAAAACTGGTTAAATCCCTGTGTTTTGCATGCCCATGCACATATTTGCGTTTAATCCTGTTTGTGTGTGTGTGTGTGTGTGTGTGTGTGTGTGTGTGTGTGTGTGTGTGTGTGTGTGTTTATGTGTGTGTATATATGCATACTTACTATAAGGGACACACTCATACTGGATCTCCAAGTACTTGTATGTTCCAGGACAGGGGTCTGGGAAGACGTCGACCCCTGCGACCACCACACACTGGGTCCTGTTGTTACACCTGGATGACAGAAGATGGATGGATGGATCAGTGAAAGGGATGAGAAAACAAAGAAGGGAGGGCGAGTGATTAACAGACAGGAAAGGGAAAGCAAAGGACACTCCATTTGTCAACTCTCCCTCTCCCTCTCGCTGAATATTGATCAGCTCTTCAAGGAAAACACTGCTGAGCACACAGCTAATGGTGCAGCCAGGCACTCAGACTCAGCTGGAGAGATTACTGCACTTGCACGTACACATGACCTACAACACAAGCATTGGCTTTGTCTAACATTTCCTCTGACGTGAATCTACACGTGTGTTGTACAGTAGTGTACACATGCAATATGTACGAAACAGTATATGCTCTCATTGATTGGTTTAACTGCTTCCAAAATGTTTGCACATACTCATATTGCACAAGAATGACATAACAATGTGCGTCTTTGCTGTATAATTTAAGCTCTTACATAAACACAGTATACAGTCAGCAAGAAGTGTAATCCAGGACATACACACCTCTGTGCCATAATCTTGAGTGCGTCAGGGAGGTAACACTGTGTGTTCTCCATCTGGAAGGGGTCTGCGTCACAGATCTTGTCATCAGTGCGTCCATAGTTAGCGGTCTCTACCATAACCACGTCACTTCCTGGGCAGCGCAGCTCTATGGGGTAACCCTCACACGCCAGCTCCCTGCGCAGCAGCCCGAATGGCATGGCGGCCCGGGACATAGCTGCTCATGAGGAGTGGAGGTGGGGAAGGTGGGGTGGAGTAAAATGGGGCAAATGGTAAAGGGTGGAAGTAGGAAGAATAATTAGCATTTTCTTTGTCTTCGGACTGTAATAAGCTGGAGAATCCAGTTGACAGAAAGCATTGTGATGTTCACAGTAGGCAGCAGATTAATTTGGTCATAATCACTTTTACCTCTTTTTAGGAAAATGGGAATAATGTTAACTAGAGGTAATGTCAGAGGATCACCAAAGTCACTAGGAGTGTAGAAGGTCTGTATAACATTTCATGGCAACTAACATCTGTTAGTTGGTAATTTATTTCAGTCAGGACCAAAATTGTGGTCCAGCCAATCAACATTTCCATACATAGACCCACACCGTTAGCATGGCTAAGAAATGAAACAAATTAAAGCAGCAGAGGCGGAGACATCCTGACTTTTAGTTCCTTGTTTGGGTCTGTTATAAATCTGTAGTCTGTAAGCCTGAGTTAAGATAACCCTTATGACATCAACTGGGTAATTCTCTCAGACTTTGGGAAAGATCCCTCCAGAGAAACAGAAAACAACTGTTTTCACAGACTGAGATGTACTCCCAATGCTGATTACACAGATTTTACATGTAAAATTCCCCCTTAAATACTTGTTCTGGGGACTTAATCAGCCATGCAATATCATCAGCAGGTGTGTTGATACACACTCTAAGAATTCCCCAATAACAACAAATGTCATGTAAACACCATACTCTGATTACCTCAATGTGATCTATATAAGCATACCTGTATTTGATGTAAGCCTAACATAGTTAACACACTATTTCGTACTGTGAACACCTCATGGGTAATTTAATACAATCTTTTAAATGCACACACGTGTGAAAGCTTACACTGGAAGGATTCAAAGACGCAAACAGTGTGTGATTGTTGACATAAATCACACTTCAACTCCACTGTGACACCTAAATGTAATGCGATGCGTGGGCACATCTTGTGTTTTAAGTCAGTGGGGAGGATAAAGCTTCTACTACTGGCTGTCAGATGCTTGGTACAAACAATCTGGCACATATGATATCTTATTTTCTTTCCGTTGAAGGCTGGAACTCACTATGTCACATATGTGTGTGTAAACTCGCCTGACTGCCATATTAATCCATGTAAACCAGGGTTATTTAAGAAAATCACATTACCATTACCTTAATCCGGTTGTTCACATCAGCTTGAGTCTCATGAACACATGAAAAGGTGTTTTATCATATTAGGATTAAACCCACATTTATACTAAACATGTCAGTGTGATCAGTATGTCACTGGTGTACTGTAACTGTCTGTGGTGCAGAATGACTGATTGCTTATTAATTAGGAGCTACGGGCGGCTCCTGAAACACTTTCTTTGGTAAGATGCGCAGTTCAAATGTTCTGGTAAGCCAGTATTTATGTAGGTCACAGAATTACTTGGCCAAATCACTTTCTTTCTTTAGAGGCAGGCTGGGGTTCCCCTCTTAATGATGATTATATTTGAGTCACACCAATCGAAACTGCATTGGCAAAATCCATCAAGTGTTTGTGATCATTTACGCTGATTGCTGTGTCAGGATCAACACCTTGAACCTGATACTACCTCAGCGCCTTACCTTGGCTGGAGGGGGCGATGTGAGCCAGAGTGAGCGCACACACACCCAGGAACCACAGTGACACAGCCATGCTGGGCAGGAAGAGTTAGGATGTCACACCACCAGCAGCGTTAGGAGAGCCTGGAGAGGAAGCAGTGCAAGCGTGAGGTTGAGAGTGAAGAACTGCACCCTCTCCTTGTGTGCAGATCTGTGTGTGTGTGTGTGTGTGTGTGTGTGTGTGTGTGTGTGTGTGTGTGTGTGTGTGTGTGTGTGTGTGTGTGTGTGTGTGTGTGTGCGTGTGTGTGTGTGTGTTGGATGGTCTATACCGAACACTGACAATGAAAGAGTACACGTGCACGTGAGAAAAAGCAGCAGGGTGGGAGGAGGACAGAATAATGGAGAGACGGACTGTTAGGAGAGAGAGAAACAGAGATAACAATTGAGCAATCGTTGCAGTGAAAAGTCTCTCAATCTGCTGTTACCATGGTGATTGCACAGTGCAGTCTGACAGAGTGAGACACAGAGAGAGAGAGAGAGAGAGAGAGAGGAGATATGTTGGGAGTGTGTATCTGTGTGTGTTTGTGAGCGAAAGCGCACGCGTGTGAGTACGTGTTTTAAGTCCGTAATTAGCTAGGAGCAACAGTGGCCACTGACCCATAAAAGAGTCTTAATCTTTCTATCCTCACACACACACACACACACACACACAGGCAGAGAGCTGGGCTCAGCTTAGGCCACTTTTCAGTAATCCTAAATAAATGATGTCGTGGAGACGATCTCTTCCCCCAGCAGGGGTAATGAGATAAACAGCTGACTGAAGGCGCAGGTGATCAGAGGACGACGCTGCACTGTGGAGTTTTACGAGGGAACATACGGGACGCAGGCGGGCGAGCTACAAGAGAACAACAGTAATATGACTCCTTAATATAGACTGAACTCTTGGCCCTGGACAGAAGGGAGGATGGAGGCTAAACTGCATCATGCACGGCATTGCATTATTTTTTTTTTCCTGATTAGCTTTCCAATCTGCTGCTGCAGTGTGTACACGGTATCTGGCATGATGGTCTCCAGAGTGATTACTCATGTTGTTTACACACATTGTTGAGATTCGTCTTCCTTTAAGGGACAGAATGCATTTCGGGGTGAAGACTTGGTTTAGGCTTAGGGTACAGGTAGGTTTAGGTTTAGGTTAGGTTTAGCGTAAGTCAATGTCTTGTCATAGTGTGTGTGTGTGTGTGTGTGTGTGTATGTGTGCGAGTGTTGGTGTGCATGTGTGTGTACACATACTGTACATATGTGTGCTTTTGTCTGTTTATTTGCGACTTGCTTTTCTCTCCATCTTCTTGTTAGGTAATGATGGCAGACAGATTTAGGTCACTCCTCAACAAATGTCTAACATTCATTCAAAGACTTGTGCTTTCACTGGCCCTGCATGCACACACACAGACACACACACACACACACACACACACACACACACACACACACACACACACACACACACACACACACATGCGGGCACATAAGAAAGAAAAGAGAAACCTCTGCCTTCTTTAACTCCACTGAACCAACAACACTGTAATAAAGGCCTCAGGACCACCGTGACATGCACGCACATACACACACTAAAGAAAGTACATAAAAGACTCGACAGAATGAGAACCTTTCCGTTTTTCATCACATAGGCTACACACTGAGACACACACACAAACATACACAATACGTCCCATCTCATCCAAAACCCTTATGGCAGCATGTTCTTGTGCATGCAACCCCATCGGGTGCTCTCTCTCTCTCTCTCTCGCTCTCTCACACACACACACACACACACACACACACACACACCCTTAAGTGTTGATGCAGATTAAGTAGAGCAAGGACACTGATGGGCCCTGACAAAGCCACACACCCAGTCCCCCTGTTCGAAGCACCATGCTCCCTGCCTGCAACCAAAATCCAGCCTGGGGCCACCGTCCGGCCTACTTGGAGGAGCAGCAGTCTCTAAATGAGAGTGGGTGAGTAGTGGGCCTGGAGTGAAATACATTACACACACACAACTATATGCACATACAGTATACATAGAGAAACTGCATTCATCTACATATCTAACAGTGTTACTAGTGACTTAATTCCAAGAGAAAATGTATTAGCATCTATTATGATAATTAAGTTAGCCCCTTAACATACAGTGTGTCCCTTTAAGTACCAATAAGTAGGTTTATGGTTGCTAAAATCAAATTTTTTATCAAATACAGTATCGAATATTAATCAAACAGGAATGTTCTAGATGTCAAATTTCACCTAAGTTCAGCCTGACACATTTGGTATCGTTGGAAGCTTTGGGATCTGTAAGGATACAAAATAAAGTCAGGTTGATTTGAACAGAGTTTGGTTTTCACCACATGAGCTTGTCATGACAGACACCTGGTGGCTTTAGGCGGTTAAGTAATTCACAAATCAAATTTGATAATATTTGCTGTTTCTACCTTCTCGAAGGTGAGAAATGCTTTTTTTTCTGTTTTACATTAATGTATTTGGATGTTGGACTGTTGGTCAGACAAAACCAATTTCACTTCAGGCTCTGGGAAGACCTTTGTTTTTTTATACTATTTTCTGACATTTGTTAGAATAAATAGAATAATCCAAAAATAAGGGCCAGATAATCAATAATGAAAGTAATCTTTCGTCGCAGCCCTAAACGGCAGAGATGTCAAACAGGAGTCTGCCAGACAACTCCTGTGTGGTTTGGTTCCTCGCAAATTTAAGCAATAAATAAAAAAGAAAATTGACTGACTCACTGCTGTGGGAAGCAAATGATACCTGAAAGCCATTAAAGTCTGCCTGTTGGAAATCATTCAAACTGATGTGAAATCATGCCAGGTACAAAGATTCACGCTGTTAGTGGTGGAGGCCATAAAATCAACAGAGAGAGAGAGAAAGAGAGAGTAACCTCCCCCTCTTTCGGTCACAGAGCTATCGCTGCCTGAGGGTGGATCGCCATGAAGCACAAAGTGACAAAACAGCCTTGTAGTGTTATGCTCCTAATGGAAGAATGAACGTGTGTGTTTGTGATGGAGCGAGAGAGCAAGTGAGAGCAATCAGGAGATGAGGGAAAGGCAGAGAGATTAGACTTCTGACAGCGCAGCGAGAGCAAAAGCTTTACTGGCTGAAATACTTTTTTAATAACAACAGTGTCGAGAATGTTCTTGCTGCTGATAATATTTAAGGCTGAAGAAAGGATTTTAAAACACACTACAGTGGCCTCTGTGACTGCGAGACCGTTTCAGACCATTGACCTCTACAGCTCCCAGAGGGCTGAGGCCTGCATGCCGCAGTCAAAGCCACTTACAGGGTTTTAGAGCCTGTATGTTTGTCTGGTCGATGCAAGGCTCTGGGGAATGGAGGTGTCGCCCTCTGTCAATCATTCGCTTGTTGCAAGCAGGAAACACGTTCAAAGCATTAGGGCCTGCACTGCGTGTTGGAAGCTCCTGAGAGCATTAGGGTTTGTACTGTAGGAAATGGGAGTAAAACTGCTTGTAGATATATCCAGATCATGAAAAGTCATTTTCAAAGTTCAATATTCTTTATGAGTTTTCAAATTCAGTCTAACCAAAGTGAATACATATCAGTAACACTAATACATTTAAAGATAGGTAATAGCATTTATACATAATAAAAGGATGGCCAAAGACGCCACTCATCCTCCCTGGCATCACATATTATTCTACATAGTCTGCACATGGTAGACAGAAGGATTTGTGTGAGAAGTCATTTGATTTGCTTTGACCTCAAGAACTGAGCCTCTGTAAAAGACTGCGGGAAGGCTGAATAAACATCGATAAGTTTTCTCACATATTTATTAAAATCGTAATCCTGCGCTCAGCACACGCTCTCTGTGTTAAAAGCACACAGAGCCTTAGTGCCCTATAAGCACTTTCTCAGTATATGACAGGATCAGGTTTCTTTTTTTGTACCCATAGGTAGATTTAGTTTAGTAGTAGCATCCATCTCGACACACATTTTACAAACAACACAGTCAGTACACAAACATGATTAAAGTGCTCAAGGCTCCAATAATCAGTAGCCTACTTAAGAAGGCAAACACAACAATAAAAAAACACCAAAATTAAATAACCACTATATTAAATAAATAATAAATAGAAGTGCTAAATTTCCCTTACTTTTTACTTGAAGGGTAATTTCAATATTTTTAAACCCTATTTTCATATATTTTAGTGTCGAAATGATTAGTAGGTACAAAAGGTTTTGGAATCCATGCAATAGATGGCTTCAGCTGGCAGCCACAAGCCAGCTTCGGCTGCTGCAACGTATTCCTTTGGGGTAATTCGTGCACAAACAGTGCTTCTTTTTGACACTGACGGGCTCAAACTGTTTTACGAGGTGTCTGGCAACATCATGGAAAGGATCCCTACGAGTAACACCACGGTAACAACCACTGTTTTTATCAAGGACAGTTCTCGCTTTGAAATCTTGTGAAAGTTGTTGCAGGAAACGTTGGTGGAAACGTGAGTTGGAGAGAGGAGTGTTGATACCACGCTGTAAAAATACTCGTAAGGAAAGTCCTGCATTGAAAATGTTACTTAAATGAATGCAAGTATTATCAGGAAAACATACCTAAATTATAAAAGTAGAAGTACTCAATCAAGGAAAAGGACTGTTACTATATACTATCATATATGGATTAAAGTGTTGATTTCATACAGACACTTTCTTTGATCATTCAGCCAAATGTTACTCTATAATGCAGTGGTTTATCAGTGACAGGGTGACTGTCTCATATGAACGGGTCAACATCAGGTTGAATGCACGTCGACAGACTAATGTTAGACTATATAGGCTACGTTCGTCTCCTCTATGAAATGTCTGTATCCTCACTGTGCTGCATTATGATAAACTATGACGAACTGGCCGTGGGTCTCATCTCTCTCTCATCCAGGTCGTCTCTTCATTCCCTCGTAGTTCTCATGCATTAGCTCCTGTTGTTGACTGTGTAGTTGCTGTGGCTGCTTTCACATACACCATGTTGGTGTTCAAGTTTGACGTCTGCTCTAATGGAAAACAAAATATTAAAATGGAAATTATTCACTGTTTCTTGCAAAAAAGTAATAGATCTGACCATAACCTAACAAGGCACACCTGGACTGACACCGACAGTCTCCCGTTCTTCCTGAGTTTTGTTGTTTGTCCCAGGAAGCAATCATAATTTGCATGGCCTTCAAACTTTATTATGAATAAACGTAATAAATGTAGGGATCCAAGTTATGGATGTTTGTCTGACATCACTCACGTTGCCAAAACGTCTATGAAACACACACAATCAAACACTAACTACGTACAATTACAACCCATCAGTCAACACAACCTGGCAACCTGATCCAAGGGGTGTGTGGGAGAAAACTGCTCTCTTCTATTCCTCCTTTTGTGGACCCTTATTGCAAGGTGCAACTTTTCTAATCTCATCTGACTTTTGGCAATTTTATTTTCTTATCTTCCATCTTGGAAATATTGGTGCATTGTCCCTGCGTCAGACTATAAAGAAATAAAACCTGCACCATCAGCCAATAGACATATTACTCGTCATCATCATCAGTATGTACTTGTTCATGTGCTGCAATCATAGAAAAGATAAAGATCTCAAAATTTACTTTTTGTTCATGTACTGAAATCAAGGAAAAGATGATGGCCATCAGACCCATATTTGTCAGAGCAGGTGCCCAGCTGGAACCACTCAGGTGTGGGACAGGCAGTGAGTGTTCTCTACAGGCAAGCAAAAATGACAAAACAGCAGTCTGAAGGCTAAACTTGATTCTATTTTATATCAAGGATGAACAACACGATTCTAGGTAGTTCAGTAATGATTAGTATATCAATAATGAAAATATTTCCCACACCTGCTGCCAAACATGTTGGCATTTTATGATTGCAGAAATGGTCGTGGGGGATTTAAATCTGAAATATAACATCATATTCCACATTCATTAAATATTATTTTAATTACATCAAAAGGCGGACTTTGGCTGATGTGATGTTTGTTTGATTTTCAGACACTTCTATTTTTGCCTATGTGCCAGGTGTGATATACCTGTGGGAGCTTTCAGTCCTATATACGACATAGATGTTGACTAGAACTGCAAGGATTAGTCGACCAAGATTCAGCAATCATTTTGATAATCAAATAATTATTTTAGTCATTTTTAAGCAGAAATGAAGAGAAACCATTTCTTCGTTTCAGCTTCTCAAATTTGAGGATTTGATGCTTTTCTTTGTTGTACATGACAGTAAAATATATCTTTGTCTGTTGGTCAACAAAAACAAGACATGCTAAGACGTCACCATGGGCTGCGGGAACAGGTATCCCTCAGTATTTTCTGACACTTCACGAAAAAGCATTCAATTGACAAAAAATAATCAGAAGATGAATCAATAGTGAAAGTAAACGTTGGTTGGAGCCTGTCGTTCTAGAGGGCATGGACAAACAGATGTATTTTGTTGTTTGATTTGGAGCACTTGTTGGGTGAATGCTCTTTACAGGTCAGAAACTATTTATAATTACAATACCACGGATTGGACATGAACGTGGCACAAGGTCAGTCCATTCCCTTTTGTTTGCTGGAGCATGCTGCAGATCTGCAATCAGTGTTTGACAGGCTTTCTGCAGTGTTCACGATGTTCAGTGTAAGACTTTTTAAGACCTTTTTAACACCACATAGTATGCAATTTAGGCCTTACCTACTTCACTCATACTGGCCAAAGTATAAAGGTAGGATTGAAAACCAGAAGACAATAAGGCCTAGAGTTATTGTTTTATTCACAACTTACCAGCCAGTATATAATAATAACTATTAATGATCAAATTAATTAAAGTAATGTGGCTGGACCGGAATAAGTGGCAGAAAATGGATGGATGGCTTAACCAAAAAAAAAGATGAATTAATTTGAGTGTTAGTTATTGTAAGTGGCGGCACACTCTGCTGTCGAAACAATCATACTTTTTGTTTATAGGTTATATTTGCTGATGTAGGGCTGCAATCAGATACTTTACTGTCTATAGCTGGCAAGAGAAAATATTTAAGACTTATGTAAGTAAAACAAATTTTAAGGGGAAAAGGGCTAAATTTAATTTATTTTTTAATTTATTTTAAATGTAGATGAATGCATTACTTGTTTAAGTTAACATTGTGTCTCATAATTAATGAGTCATTGAATTGCCATGTAGTTATGTGGCAGGCTATTTCTAGTTATTTCAGATTTATTGAACACCTTTCAGTATCAATTATTATTTTCATTTTCCTTGCAGCTTCAAATCCATCTGTAACAGTCATCAAGTATAAAGAGAAGATCAAATCCTTGCGAAGGATTATAAAGGAGTTGAATGGCTCTCTGTTCCTCATGCCGATGGTGAGGCTTGTTAACTAGAGCCAGCCACTACAAACCTCTCTTTCTTACAAATTGAGTTAGACCAATCAAGTTAATATCTTCCAAAAGTGTCTTTTTAATACAAAATTACCTGAACTTCACAATGCATTTTTTCACAGAGCAAGGACTGTAGATCATCTCTACAGGTTGGAGTACATGTGTCTCTAAGTGTATTAGGCAATCGTGAACAACACCGCAAATCAAAGAGCTGGACTGCTTTAAGGAAATATTGGATTTATTTTTATTATTTTTGCATAAATTTGATGATGAACCTTATTTTTTGTGTGTTTAATTCACTGGATTGATTGAAAACATATATTCTTGTCTGATTATTTTATCCATAAACGGTTTCTTGAGATTTTGCAGAAACGTCACCATATCATGATTTCAAATTTATTTGTAGATATAGACAGGAAGAACGATTACAGCATCCTTTACAAACAGCACACTGTGTTGCTATGGTTTTTCACAATAAAGCAGCAGGGAAACGTTGCAGTAAAGGTCAAAAGGATGTTTTATAGTTCTTGGAAAATCCACTATCCACTACTAAATTCCACTATGTGAAGTGACCGGGAACCAAATGTCTTGGGGTTGGTTAATTATTCATAGTGGATCTACAGTTGTAGTAATGTATGAACAGTCACGGAGAGTTTGAGAATTTAGCACAAAAAGGTCCTTTTCCTGCTCTTGAAAGCTTTTAAAATGACTGCATCACATTATTGAAGTAAAACATGAGAAACCTGTTTTAACATTCAGAAAATTCCAAACATGGCATCAGATGTAATCTTCAGCTCATTTCAGGGTCATATTGTTTTGGTTAAAATGTGCTTTTCCATCATCTACAGCTCAGCAAGACCTGAACAGTTATGTGCAAAGCATATTTTGAACAACTGCTGAGATGACATGCAGTCTGGTACTGTCCGTCCTGCCTCATGGTACTAAATATGATTTGTGTGTCAGCATAACCTGTTAGTATAACATGAGCTGTTTCAATTCGTCACCAAGACCAAATTCCCGGACAAAGAACACGACTGTGATCCTGAGGTGTGACAAAATGTCAGGGCTTCAATAACTGCTTCTGCTTCCTCTGAAATCACTGACGGAGGGAGGTGTGACAGAGCAGACCGAATGTAGCTTTTGTTTTCAGGAAGGCACAACAGGCTGAATAACAGGTTTTTGGAAAACTGACAACATGTACAGAGAGATTCTACCATAACGTGTATAAGATAGAAGCGATTTCTTGAATGTTTTAAACCACCCTTGTAAAGGTCAATGTGATGGACTACCTTGATTTGTCTGTATTACCCAAAAGCAGACATTCCTGGTTATTTTATCAGAATATGCTATACTTCTGTGCCAGATGCTGTACTTAATGAAGGGGGAAAAATGTAAAGGGAGATGCTACAGTGTTGCAAGTCTTTGGTAAATCACAACATATTTATTTTAAAATGTAATGGAAAAAAACATGATTATTTGGGATTATTTGCAACCACAGAGGTTAAATGGCCGGGACTCCCTGCCAGTCGGTCAGAGCCGAAGACGCCCCTTTGATGAGAAGCGAAACATCTTCATCTTCATCTTCAGCCAAATCCAGCTGCCCTTGATTTTAACCTTCCTTGGATGATTACTTGTGCTTTACGACATTTACACCCTGCGTCTTCTGTCTGGTGTTTGTGTTGTTTTATTTAATCCCAGTCCCCATTCCCTACAGGAGGCCTTTGTCTCCTGCCAGGCCGTTAATGTAAATAAAAATCTGTTCTTAATTGACTTGCCTGGTACAATAAAGGTAAAAAAAATTTGAAAAGCATAATCTTGAGAAGAAGAACACGGATAACATGGATAAGATGACCAAACAGGCTGTTACTCTTCATTTTCCTCCAGTCTAACAAGCACAGATAAATGTATCACCGAACTGTAATGCTGCCATCAATACAGGAAAACACAGCTATAATATAATATTACTGTACAGCATTATTATAGCAATTAGTCGATCGATAGAAAATTAATTTGGGGCTATTTTGATAATTGATGACTTATTTCAATGATTTTAAAGCAAAAAATGCAAGAAATTCTTTGTCATATAATTTTGTTTTGTCATACATGATCAAAGTGTTTGATTGTTGGTCAAGCAAAGTAACCGATTTGACGTGTCCTTGAGCTCTGGGAAGCAGTTTGTTTCTGTTTTCTCTTTTTTTTAATTTCATAGATAAAACATTCATTTTCAGTTAATCGGCCAATAGTCTTTTGGATTAATCGATAATGAAAATAATCACCAGCTATAGCTTGACAGTATTGTGACAGGTGAAATCTCATGTCTTATATCATATCACGATATTGATATACGCTGATGTATCCGCCCCCAGCTCTGAACACGCCTGCACAAACGCTCACAGCACAAGCAAGAAGACTGACTCAGTGTGTCTGACTGATGCAAGAAGACATGATAGGAACCTGAGTGAGGTGGTCCAAACAGAAAAGAACCAAATATGGTGCGTTTTACAAGTCAAATGACAGCAGATCCATCCAAACTGTGTGTGTGTGTGTGTGTGTGTGTGTCTGAGTGGTTTAAACAAATCACCGTGCTTTTTTCTCCTCAGTGGTTGATGTAAATGATCCCTACATGGAAACAAACCTCATTATCTTTGTCTTCTCTTTCCCATATAATGTGCACAGTGTGGACACGCGCGTGCACACACACGTAGGTGAGTCACCTTGTTCAAATGTGTGTTCACTATCATTTCTACATATAAATAAATCTCTTCAAATCAGTCATCCTTTTCATCTCTACCACGCAGTGTCTCCCATCTGCTATCAATATGAAACACAGACATGAAATAATACTAAACAAACAATACCTTTACACACACACAGTGAAGGTTACAAATGTATCAGAAATTCAGCCTGACAGATAAGCAGAAGTCCTGTCAGCCACTGAGCTGTTTCCGTCTCCTCTCATCCTTCTGCATCTCCATCCTTCCCTCTGCCTTCCTCTTCTTTCATTCATCTCCCTTCTCCTGGGCATCTCTCTCTCTCTCTCTCTGTTTCTTCTCTCCCTCACGGTCGCCCCTGCCTCCCTGCCTGGCCTCCTCCACTGACCCAGTCCTCTCATCATCCCCTCTCTGAAATATTGATAATGGACTGTCACTCTCTGCCTTGCTGTCTCTTTTCTCCTCATGTTCCCATCTGTGGTGAATCAGCAAACCAAACCAGCACACAGCGTGTGTGTGCACGCGCGTTTACACCACTTTTCACTGCAGCACACCAGACACTGCAATGAAGGTGTGTGACAATGAAGATAATTCAGACAGAACCCTCTGCTGGGACACCCTGAGTCCCTGCACTACTCTGAGGCCCAGAGGAGGCTAATCGCGTGAATATTCCACAGCACTCACGCCTCACACTACTCTATACTACTGACCCAGCTATAATGGCAGCCAGAAGCATGAGGCCCAGCACATCAGATCCCTGTCCGTAAGTTATCAAATGGCCCATGACAGCAGCAGCAGCAGCAGCAGCAGCAGCAAAGGAGCAGTGTACCTTTGAGAGGGAGAGAGGGAGAGAGAGAGAGAGGAGGGGCGGGGTGCAGCCTCATAGCCTATATCCATATCTTACCGTCAATCCTCAGGTTTCCCTCCTCCTCGTCCCCCTCGCTCACTGCGTCTCCCGCATCCCGTCTCTCCGCTCCCTCATGCACCCACTGTACTCTCCTCCCTTTCTCCCGCGCCGCTCTGCCCGATGCATGAAACAAATCAAATATTCAGTGGGGAAATGGTGGTGGGCGATACCTGCTGGGCTATACGGTAGTCATTAGCACGATGTGTCCGACAACAACTGGGTGTCCTCCTCCTGTGATCAGTGTACTGTGTTCGGCTCTGCTCTGCTGGACCTCACACCCTCCCTCCGTCCTGTCGAGGCTCGATGTCTTCCCCGCTGTGCTGTGTGACTGTGCGTCACGTTGGTATCATAATTCCCACGGGTTTCATGCCCAGAGATGGTGCGGGCTATAGGCCTTATAGCTCCGATGGATGAATGGAGGGAAATACGCGATCACTTGCGAACACCGTAATGAGGCGCAAATTAACGCACACACCCGGACTGCTCAGTCTGCCTCCGTCGATGTCCACAGCTCATCAAGCCCAGTAGTCGGTTGTCATTGTTGGCCATATGCTTCCGATTTTACATCCTTACATTTAATGGCAAATAACGTCGACGTAAAAACAGCCGCTTTGCATATCCTTGAAGAATCGTGATGGGGCGCAGCAGCACATCAGGACGGACATGGGGATATATATCACGCTTGTTTTAAAGGCTGAGATAGTCTTATAAAATGATGCTGTGATTAAAAAAACAAAAACAAAAAGACAAGAACAGAACGACCAGGGGAGATAAGGTTTTTCCGCTCCTGGCCTCGCCTTGCATCCGTCCGTCTCTCTTCTTCTGGCGCTCTCTCTCTCTCTCTCTCTCTCCATCCGCTGGTCCGCTTGTTGCGCGTTCTGCACTCGAGAGCGCGCAACGAGCGGGCGCGCGTGTGTGTATGTGTGTGTTTATGTGTTTGCGTGTGTACGTGTGCAGGGGAGGCAGGGAGAGAGGGGGCTTCGACTATATTATCAAGGTTTGTCTGAGTGAGCAACAATAAGCTGCTGTGTAGGCAAAAGGAAAGGAATATGGAAGACATAGCGGCTCATGTTTATTTAGGCCACCGTGTCTTTTCGCAGGTCTGTCCAGCTCGGGTTTAGGTTTAGCATTTACGTTTCTCCAATGACAAGAACACGAAGCTATTGTGTTTGCTGTGCAGCCTGTGCAGTACAGCGCACATCCAGCAAGCACGGGCACTTCCATATATTCCCATTAACCTTATAGGAAGAGCTTTGTTTAGAGCAGCCCTGACACAAAGTGTTGCCTATTTGTCAATCTGCTGTATTACACTGGATGCTTAGAAATAAATCATCATGACACTGCCATTTATGAAACACATCAAATGTACCAATCAATCAGTCACACCTTGATGACACCTGAGGGCATTCTGGTTTCATCATCTGTCTCTGAAGAGGCATTTTTATCCCATGTGCTCCAGCCATTACTGCCATTACTCCTATAATGCAAAACATAAAGTACTCCACTGCTTTTCGTATTTGCATATGAGGAGTAATGGCAGCATAAGGCTCAGGTCACTCAGAGGAGAGAAGAAGGAAGCAAATCTTCTGTGCTGAGAGATCCTGATCCTGACTGATCAGATAAAGGCATCATCTATGCATTTTACATGTGCGAGGAAGTGGCTAAACACAGTCCTTAGTATGAAAGAAGATGAGTCAAAGGAAATCACTGATTATGTAGAAAAGCCACTTTCTCCATAATTTTACTTGACTCCCTCTGAATAGCGTTGATTGCTTCTTGCTTAGTCTACAAAGAGGAGCTAGACTTCATAAACACTCAAAGCACAACAGTCAGTAACAAAATTATTTTAATGGTGCTGAATAATTCATTGATTTGGGATTGTGCTTTGACTGGATGCTACAAATTATCATGTGAAAAAGTGCATTGCATTACAGAGCTGTGTTGTTGAAAATGGAGAAATGGTTTGAAAAATCTCCTGGGTGTCGTAAAAAAGACATAATGGCAATACTTGGCTCAGACCTCACCTTGGCTTGACTGTGTACTTGGCAGCATTCAAAGACATTAAAGCCAACCAATTCTGAGCTGAGGTCAGCGTTGGTTAGCAGCGTTTGGCGTTCCTTTAGATAGTGTTTACATCAGTTTTTATTAGTTGCTGGCATATCCGCACCCACTTATAGTGCTGGTATAGAAAAGCAAAGCTAGTCACAGTAAGGTCAGTCTGACATTTCTACTTCTTGAAAAGGATGAGAAATGTTGGTATTTTCTGACATTCTGCTGTGAAAAGGGTTTGTGTCAAAGCTTTTAATTGGTAAACATGACAACCGTTGTTCTTGATCTCCATCACAAGGGTGACCCTCCCCCGTCTTTGTCCACCGCTGCATCTTCATCGCCACCTCCACCCCACCCTCAATGCAAGTTTTAAACTATTTTATAACAGAATAAAAACAATGTCAAGAGACACACCATAATCAACAGAGAATAGCAAAATAATGCTAAAAATAAAAAACATAGTCTGTAAGTGTTTTACAAAGTGTTAATTTCTATTTTAAAACACCAGCATGCGCCAGTGGTATAATTTAGTTTCCAGCTGAATTTTTAATTTTTGGGGCCAGTTGGGGGCATAAAAACTCCACAAAACCCTAAACACACACACACACACACACACACACACACACACACACACACACACACACACACACACACACACACACGCAAACAAACACACAGCCATAACATATTATCACTGTGTGTTCAGAAAGGTTTGGTAAAACATTTGTTTTTTCAACACATCCATCACACACAGAGCAAAATTATCATTCATTTGAATTTGTGTTTCTGGCTACCTGACAACTGTAAATCCCCTCTTTTTTTTAGCTCTGCTTTGGTCTCCCCCAACTCCTGAAAAAATATGTGGGTCTATTGCAGCAAGATAGTTTGACTTTCTTCACTAGCTAGTCACTAAGCTTGTCTGCTTGCCACTTGTTGCAAACAATAAGCTAAATGAGGTGAAAAAGAGCTGCACAGTTGAGTTAGTGACACTAAGAGTGACCCCTTTCTCAATACACTTGCTCATGTGACCTGTTAATGCACCCATATTGATTACTGGAGATCAATGCGTAGATGTAAATGTTTTTGTGTTTGACATTTGCTCTGATGACTGAAAACTCAACTTTTCATAATTTGTTCATTTTAGTCATTAGTTGACAAAGTAATAAGACTGGACTGGATAATATAGGATAATATAGAATATAGGTTTAGAAAAAAATACAATGAGTAGCAGTATTAGTCGCACAATTCATAAGATAGAACAACATCTTATTTCATTCCTTTCAGAGTTTTGCTAATCATCTCAACTTTTGTTCATCTCAACGTTGGTCTATCAAAATGGTGACCCTCCTTCGTCTTTGTCCACCTCTGCATCCTGATCTCCGCCTCTACCCCACCCTGTGGACTTTTTCGTCTTCTTCTTCTTCTTCTCGTCTTCCACCTTGTACTTCAGTCGTCTCACGGGGTCACTCAAGCTGCGCATGGACTTCTGCTCAAAGTCCTCACTGATGATGAAGCTCCTGTCAATGAGCTCTGCTGCTTCCTGCCAGTTGCGGTAACAGTCTGGGCCGAGGCAGAGGATCTCCTCCACTGCGTTAGGGATGAGGATGGAACAGTCCGGACGCAGCACCACCACTGTGGGCAGCTCTTCCACATTAAACATGGCCTCCAGCTCCCTGTGGACACACACACACACACACTGGCATACACATTGGCAAAGAGGTAATGGCTTTATCCAGCTAAGTATATTTACATTGCAATGATCCATCAGCAGGTTGTGCACACAACTGACCAATCCCACACACCTCCTGTAGGGGTCCTCGAAGGCCAGGAACAGGCACTTCTTAGGCAGCTCTTTGAGGAAGTTTTCCTGCTCTTCCTCTGACTGGTCCAAACTGATAGATGAAAGAAAAAGGAAGACCACGTTGCTGGGAGATATAGGATGGACAGATAAAAATCAAAATCCAGAAAATCTATCCAAATGTTTGCTTTTGTATTTTTATCCTTATGAGGGCATTAGGATCTCACAAAAATAGGAATACATGGCCAGGCAAAGATTGAGAAAGAAAAGGACTATGAAAATCATTTTGTCTGAGGATATCTTACTGGTAGAGTGTTACACATACATATGTATGCAGGTGCACATACTGTGTACACACAGAACGCTTTAAATCTAGGTTAAGGGAAGTGGTATGGAGCTGTTGTCTAACTACCTTTTGGTTTGGTGGTTTTGGAATAAATGTGGTCCATTCCCAGTGCTAATTACACCTAAATGCATGTTATACCTAATGTACAGAAGAACCAGCTGAGCAGAACGATCCACATAGAATTCATCTGTCAGCCGTTTGAAGAAGTCTTTGAGCGTGGGTGCAAACCGCTGGCAGCCCTCACATGCAGAAGATGCAAAGAAAAGCATCAGGATGCGGTTCTGCAGGCGCAGGACGATCTCACGCTCTGTATCCAGCTCATCCTGGTCCTTGTTGTTCTTGACCAGGATGTGGTCAATGAACAGGTCCACCATGATGAAGTGTCACCGTAAAGACAGCTGAGGCTTAGATGAAAAAACAATCTAGGCAGGCAAGTGTTAAACGAGGAAATCATCAGAAATGCACAAACTTATATATAGTGAACGGAAATGAAAAACAACAGACACTTGAGAGGGCTTTCACATGCATATGCCCAACATGAGGAAAGCACAGACTAACAGCCATAGGACACATATTTGAAAATGTTTTGGCATTTTCAAAGTTTTGTCTTGCATACTGTATGATTTATAAACTTCAAATTCTATAAATTGAACTCTATGTACTCCACTCAGTCAGACTTGCAAACATCTCAATAATCATGAGCCCATCTTGCTCGCTGTTAAGTCGGATAATCCTCACAGTTGCTTACCTCTTACAAATATTATCTCCCCTCGAGGCCGCAAATCCAAAGAGAAAACAGCCTTCAAAATATTGTGGGTTTTTTTCTTTTCCACTTTTTTAGGTTGTACTCAGATCAGTTCCCAGCCTGTCAGTTCATACCACGTTGACTGTGTCTCCTTCACCTTGATGGCTGTAGCTGCTCACTCCCTCTTCCTTTGTGTCTCTGCGCTCCACCTCCCCTCTTCTGTCTGGGAGGGAGGGATTGAAAGACAAGGTGACAGAGGGACAAGGGACATGAAGTGCTCACGCTGATTGTGTTGTGTGTGAAGGTAGTGACTGAGCGAGACAGCATAGAAATTACAGAATGAGAGATGTGCATAATATAATAAAAAGACCTTAATGAAGTGAGCCACAGCGAGACCTTTATTGTTCTGTAACTAATGGATGAGCAGAACCACAGGGAATATCTGGTTAGTGATAGTCCGGTTCACTCTACTGGGAACAGCACAACATGGCCATGAAGCCACAGCAGTGGAGTACAGACACAGATTTTGATTACAGAATAGAGAATTTCACTGTTTTTGGAGATCAATGCAACTTCTGTTTAACTATTTAATAACAAAATAAAAATTATCTCAAGAGACGCAACATAATCAACAGACAATACCAAAATAATGCTAAAAATAATAACATATACATAGCGATAAAGTGACAAAGTATTACTTTCAATTTTAAAACCCCAACAGGCGCCAGCGCCAACATTTTGTTTCTAGCTTTTGCCTGTTGTTGCAAACAATATGCTAAATGAGGTAAAAAAAGATCTGCACAGTTGCGTTAGTGACACTAAGAGTGACCCTTTCTCACTAGAATTGGTCATGTGATCCACTGTTGCACAGATATTGATTACTGGAGCTTTAAATTGGGATTTTGGGGCTTGATGTATACGTATCATGATTTGACACGTGTACTGTAGATATAAATATTATAAATAATACTGTAAATATTGAAAATATAATGATGTCATCTCTGATGACTGAAAACTCAACTTCTTATATTTTGTTAACTTTAGTCATTAGTTGACAAAATAATAAGACTGAACTAGATAATTATTTAGAAATAATAACAATTACAAGAAGAAGAATATAGGCTTCATTAAAATTTACAATAAGTAGCAGTATTAGTAGCACATTTCATAAGCTAGAGCAACCCAATCTTATTTCATTCCTTTCAAAGTTTTGTTTGATCGACGTTAAAGTTTTTAATTACTAATCATGTCAACTTTTATTCTTGGTCTCCATCAAAATGGTGACCCTCCTCCGTTGTTGTCCACCTCCGCATCCTGATCTCCGCCTCCACCCCACCATCTCTGCTTTGTCTTCTTCTTCTTCCTCTGGTGACACAAGAGAGCTCTTTTCACTGTGTATTTTTTTAAAATTCCACTGTATGTGCCATTACAGGCACAGGGGTGTTTCTTAAAGAGCCTATAAAAATGTTGCAGCATCAGTAACTAAGAATAATATAATATTATAATAATAATATTTATGATGATATCCTGGACTTGAAGATGTGCTGTAAGACAACCGAAACAAAAAGCTTTGCCTTTTAAATACACAGTACTGTGCAAGGCAGGTGGGAAAAGAGTGCTTTCAAAAATAGACAGACACAGACACAGATTATTTTTATCAGTAAACAAAATACAAAGTGAATGAACAGAAGAAAAATCTAAATCAAATTAATATGTGGTGTGACGACCCTTTGCATTTAAAGCAGCATCAGTTTTCTAGGTACACAGAAAATCAGAGATTTTGTAGGCATATTGTCAGGTGTGTGAGTAAACAATTATACCAAACAGGTGCTAATGATCACCAATTCAATATGTAGGTTGAAACGCAATCATTAACTGAAACAGAAACAGCTGTGTGAGGAACAGCCAAACTCAGCTAACGAGGTTACTGAAGACAGTTTACTGTCAAAAGTCATACATGATCTGACTGATCACAGCAACAACACAGAAGGTAGTTAAACTGTATCAGCAAGGTAGCATAACTTTCAAGGCAGACAGGGGATTCCAGATGTGCAGTCCAATCTCTTTTGATGAAGCATAAAGAACCAGGCAATGCTGACGATCAAAGGTGCAGTGGTCAGCCAAGACAACTTCTTGTAGCAGATAAAAGACACATCATGCTTACTTACCTTCTTAATCGGAAGATGTCCAGCTGTGCTATAACTTCGAACAGAAAACAGTGGGACCCTGGTACACCCATCTACTGTTGGGAGAAGTCTGGTCAGAAGTGGCCTTCACGAAAGACTTGTGGCTAAAAAGCCGCACCTCCGACATGGAATCAAGGCCAAGCGACTCAACTATGCATAAAAACACGGGAACTGTTGTGTAGAAAAATGGCAGCTGGTGGACTGATGAGTCAAAATGTGAAATATGTGGCTGCAGCAGAAGACGGTTTCATCATGCAATACCATTAGGGATGCATCTTATTTATTCTACAGCATGACTACAAGCCCAATCATACAGTGAAAGTCAAAAAGATCTATCTTCAGTGTAAAAAAGAACAAGGAGGCCTGGAAATGACGGCATGGCCTCCACAGAGCCCTGATCTCAAAATCATTGAGTCGGTCTGGGATTACATGAAGAGTGAGAAGCAACTCAGGCTGCCAAAATCCACAGAAGATCTGTGGGAAGATGTTTAGGCCAACCTATCTGCAGAGCTCCTTCAAAAACTATGTGCAAGAATGAAGAACTGATGCTGTTTTAAAGACAAAGGGTGGACACACCAGATATTGATTTGATTTAGATGTTTTACTGTTCACTCACTTTGAATTTTATGAGTTGATAAATACAATGTCTTACCATGTATATTTTTGAAACCATTTTTACTTTATAGCATTCTTTTCCACACCTGCCTAAATCTTTTGCACATTACTGTGTATTAATATTTATGTTTTTGTAGCTATGTTATCTTCTCCTCCATGTTCCTTTATCTTCCTCCTTTTTCTTTGTATCCCACGTTCCATGTTTCTCTTCCTCCTCTTGATTTCCGTCTTTGCCCTTCCCCAACAACTTCCACCATCTCTTTTTCCTCTTATCGTCCTCTGTTTTGTACTTGAGTCTCCTCAAGGGGTCAGAGGCGCTACGCAGATTCAGGTTTTCAAACTCTTCATTGAGCATGAAGCTCCTCTCAATGAGCTCAGCTGACTCCTGCCAGTTTCTGAAACAGTCCGAACCAAAACGACAGATGTCTGGCGCAGCATTTGGAGAGAGGATGGAGCCATCAGGACGAAGTACTACTATTGTTGGTAAGTCCCTCACCTTGAACATGGCCTGCAATTCTCTGAAAAACAGAAAACCACACACAGGTATGGCGGTGCACACTATTCATGTATAATGTCATAATTTGACTTTTATATAAATAAAGCAGCATTTTATATAAATAAAGCAGTCCACACTCACGCAAAAACATACATATTAACAAAAAAAATAAAATACACATCCACCTACTTCCTGTATGGGTCCTCAAAAGCCAAAAATAGAACTTTTTTGTGCAACTCTTTGAGGAATCTGTCCTGCTGCTCCTCGGATTGGTCCAAGCTGGAGAGAGGAGAAGGAAATGGAAATCTTATGATTTTTTAAAAAGTGTGAATGTGAGTTCATGAAATCACATGCGTGCTATCAAAGATAAAAACCTGATGTAGATGAGTGCCAGCAGTTTGGGGTATTCGATGTACGATGGATCTTTCAGTCTCTTAAAAAAGTCATTCAGAGGAGACAAAAACTCCTGGCACTTGTCACACTCAGCAGATGCAAAGAACAGCAACAGTATGCGGTTTTCGAGGATTCCAGTGATCTCACGCTCCGTGTTGATTTCATCCTGGTCCCAGTTGTTCTCTACCAGAACTCGGTTTAGGAACAAATCCACCATGATGAAAGAAAGGAATGGGAAAGGGTAACAGCCGTCTGTGGAGAAGGGATAGTGAAATACAGATTTGTATCCATATGTGCTACAACATCTGTGAGCTTTATCATGGCTAATGCAGTTCATGGACTGCATCCATACTGGCTGCACCCAGAGAAAAAAAAGCTACTCTCTACACTGTTTGATGATATCTTCTGAGGTTTTCAGTGCAGCCTCAGGAGATAAACAAAAGATTTCCTATTTTTCCCATAATTACTTTCAAAATCCTGAAGTTGTTGCTTACAGTTACTATTTAAGTTTTGGGATGAGAATAGCAATAGCACTGTAGAAGAAAGATGATGGATTTTTTTCTCTCCAAATTTTGAAAACGCAAATCCAGCCACCATTACATCACAGTCTACTAGTCCATAAAAACTTGGCATATGTGGCATTTCTCTCTTTAAATTAAATATTCATGATTGACTGATTGATGAATAAGCATCAAAGTTAAAGTTCTGAAAAAAACATCTTTAGCTATTACTTATTGAGAGTTTTGCCAAACAAGAATTCTGCTTTATCAAAGCTGCGTGGTTGTGGTTGGAACAGATTTGACACAACTTTGGCAGATCTTATGTAGGAGTCCATCACTCAGAGTCCCAACGGCCACTGCTTTGGTGTTTGTACCAGTGTGTTCTGGCCCAACATAACGTGACACTTACTATACATATAAAGTAGCTTATATTTCTTCCATGTTCATCCTTTTTGTTTTGAGAAGATGGTATGAAATGAATCACTGTTAGCAACTAGTGACTTATATGATAACCACACACTGGTGCAGAATACGTCTTTATATTAATGAGATACCCCAATTTGCCGTTGATAATTTTAGAGGAAAAGCATCTATTCAGTTTCACAGCAGATGCAGGTCTGCACATTATCTAAAATGCCCTGAATGTGGACAGTTATGATGAGAAATACTTGAATGTCTTGTTGTTTGTTTTTAATAAATGTACCCAGGGCTCCTGTTGCCAATACGGACAAGGAGTGGATCACCCTGGTGAAGTAAAGTGAATTTTCTGATTGGTTAGAGAAACAGTGAGAAAAGAAAATGCAACCACCTCTTGATTTTCAAAAGCATTTTGGGTGGTTGTTCCCTTTAAGTGGTGTTGCTCATTAACTGGCTGTTCATGTTTGTGTTTTAGTCATCCAGTCTATAAGCTACAATAGTACACAAAAATAATCACAACACAACAGCCCAGCCCCGATCAGCTGGTCAGGATGAATCAGTCATTGATGGGGTTCTGTTTTCCCGAGAGCAGACTTATGGCTCAGAACAAAAAAACACATAAGAAATAAATTTCAGATATAGAAATAAAGTTCAGGCCTAACAGCTCAGAAATGTGCTTTATCTGTCTTGGCCAGCCTGTATTTTACTGTCGCAGCAGTCGCTGCAGGCTGCGAATTGACAGCGATAACCTCACAAATTAGATTTGGCTCTCTGGCTCTGAGCTGTGCCAGATCCATTTGAGACTACAGCTTTGGACTGGAACGTCCAAGGCTGATGTAGAAGAAATATGTTTGAAATTGAGCAGCATTTCACCTTACCTGGGAAAAAAAGAGGATTTAGTAGAAGACTCACAAAGGTCAAAGCTTAAAATTCTACATTTCGAAAAAGTATTTCAAAATCATCCGGTTCACTTTTTGAAGCTGATTGATCATACCTGATGTAAACTGGAGATACTGCCTTGTTTTGTTAGTATCAAATTTAATAGACCATCAATCTTTGTGCATACTGTGGCAGCTGCATATACCACAAGTAATTTACCTCACCTTGAAGAGCCTCCACTCCTACATGGAATGATATATATCCAGCGTCTCTTCTCTTTCAAGCCATTGTATTTTCTTTGCTTTGCTTTCTTTCTGCCATTAAATCCTGTGAAGTTTCTTATTTTAGTGACACCTTTCACTGTCTCTTCACCCCTCTCTCTGCAATTTCTTTACCCTGTACTCTGTGGTTGACTGAGGGAGATTACAGATCGCTGGAGGTGCGGCAGTGCTGTAATTCAGAGGCAAAGGTGGCTCCTGTGTGTGTGTGTGTGTGTGTGTGTGTGTACTATGGGCCCTAATACTCCAGCTCAAGAGTAGCAATCTTATTACTCAAAGAGAAGAAGGGAGGGAGGAAAAGAGGGATGAAGAAACAAATTGGATTGCAAAGAGAGGACTCTGACATGCAGGTTAAATGATGGAAAGGAAGACAGGCAGGAAACAAAAACGACCAAGTCAGAAACATTTTTCTGTTAGCATCAAGTGAGGCCTCATATCTTCAACCTGTCCTTTACAGCCAAATAGTGCTAGCTATAGTCTCACTAAACTGACGTCCCTCATTTACCCTTCCGAGCATTCTAATGATTCTTTTGCATCCTGTTATCAAAGTGATTTGGTGATTTGATAGCCAGGATACAGAGCGTCGAGGAAATGAACTGAGAAAGTCGATAGTTTGAGTCCAGCCTGGTTCTAGTAAACCCCAGCAGGTCCTACTGTAGAAAAGTGGCTATTGATCTGCAAAGGCACTTTCAGAAAATACCTGGCTTAATCTCAGAGAGGGTTGAGGTAAATATAGAGGGGAGAGCGAGAGATCTAATAGGATTAGTCTCAGTCACACAGACGTGTGCTACTGCACGTGGATGCACACACACACACACACGAAGGTCCTCCCATGGCATTACAAACATAAACATACTGTGAGCAAACACACACAACACATGTAAAAGCTTTTCAGCCATTCTAGCAACACGACTGTACATGCTGTATGGGTGGCAGTGACAAGCCTGAAATGTCCCAACAATTATTGGATGGATGGTCATTAAATTCATGTTTAAATTCAACATTCATGTTCTCCTTGGGATTAAATGTAATAACACTGGTAATCATAACAAATGAAAGTGTACTGTCCCTATTTAAAACAGCAGTGAATTACACTCGGCATGGGTGGCAAATCACACAACAAAACTAATCTTACGTAATTTTGCTTTAAGTGTGGCTGTAGACATGCAACAAAGTGGTAAAAACTAATCAAAAGATTTTGTACACACCATGCATCCTGTGAAAAGAATGACCAAACACACCAGGTGTGTTTTTAGTGAAGTGATACACTTTACATATAATTTCATTAAATAATTAAATGACAATTAAAGGACAATCTGTGATGGATGCAAATATCATGAAAGTCTATAACAGTCAGTGTAGCAGGGTCATGCTTCACAGGTTATCAGTAAATAAGAGGCTGTGTGTGTAAACACTGAGGAGGAGTAATGGCAGGCTGCTGCAGCCAAACTGACCATTATGTACTGGCAGGACAGGCAAACACCAGCAGACACTAATTAACAGAAATGTCTTAAGTGGGTTGTGGGGCGTTCATATTTTGCTGAAATAGAACTGCTGTATGCCAAAAAAAAGGCAGAGCAGAGTGTGTTTGATGTTTCAGCTACTATAGCTCTGGCTAGAAATGAAACTACAATTTGTACAATGTTAGTACTACCATATACTTTTAACTGAGCTTTGAGGGTGTGACGCTCCAGTGTATAGTGCAAGCTAAAAACGCGACCAAACAAGCCTTTCATTAGAAAAGTTTTTATTTATTCTTTGGTTTAAAAA
This sequence comes from Lepomis macrochirus, assembly GCA_024633595.2. Lineage (NCBI taxonomy): Eukaryota > Metazoa > Chordata > Actinopteri > Centrarchiformes > Centrarchidae > Lepomis > Lepomis macrochirus. The sequence goes on from JALXJV020000003.1 coordinate 11,910,726, forward strand.
AAAGACAAACTTTTTTAAACACAGAAGAGAGAAAACTTGAAACGTTAAAAATCTATATTTATTTTCAACAAACAAAATGGAACATAATATGCAAGTTTGGGTTAAAACTGCAATATGTAGTGAGGGGAAAACACTGGAACACTAAACCAAAAGGCTGCTTCTGTCAAACTGTAAAAAGGCTTCACAGCAAATAAAACACTGATACATTCATGAGTGAATATGTAAGGCTATTAGGTAACAACCTTATAAAACTTACTTCAACAGCACACCGGTTACTTAGAGCTAAACTAACCAGCAATGCGTTAAGAGTAGAAAGAAGAGTGGAGGAAGAAGAAGAAGGAGCAGAAGACAACAACAGAGCAGTGTTTCTTCAGTTTTTCTTTGCTTTTGTTCTTTGAAAAAAACACTAGATAATTTGAATTTAAACAGTAAGGAAAATCTTTGGTAGAAGTCATCACGGCTCCATGTGAAACTAGTGATTATGGGCTGCAAGTAGACAATGTTCGTGCAGAACATAGCACTGTGTGGAAGAAACTTTGAAGAAATGTAACATAATCTTTGTATATTTTAGAGGCTCCCAGAACATACTGCAGCTTTAACATTTAATTATATGAAGTTTTGATGATTGTGCCGGACAGTCAGACATTTTAGAGTTGGGCTAATACCGCATCTTTTTCCAATTCATTCAATTTATGTATAATGTGGTACGGGACAGGTATGGGCAAAATGTTCTTTAAAAAACGGAACTATTGAGATGTGCATTGGATGCAATAAATACAACAAAAGTTGCTAGCCGACTCTTCAAGAGTTATCTCTACATCTAACCTCCTCTTAAGAGAAAGATCAAATAGTGGAGAGAGAAATGCCCCTCACCAGTCCTGTGTTCATCTACTTTGCGTTTCCTCCCTCTTCTCCTGCATTCTGTTACATTCCCTCCATCTTATCCATTTCCTTCGCTATGACAGCTTGGTTCTGTCCTCCCTCATCCTTATCTCTGCATGCCCGAGTTCTCTCTGTTGCTCCTCCTCATGTCCTCTCCTCTTCATCACAGCTCGTCCCGTGCGCTCCAGTTCTCCAGTTCAGACTGCAGCACGTCCGAGTTCTGGGCCTCAAAGCTCAGCTCCCCCTGCTCCTGAGTTTTCCTCGACTTGGTTCGGTCCCAGTCGGTTTTGACAGTCTCGTTGTCCCAGACCACGGATGTTTCCGTGTCGCTGATGTAGCCTGGGTCTCCTGTGTAATGGGTTGGATACACCAGAAGCGGCTCGGCAGAAAACGCATGCAGGTCTCGACTCTCAAAGTGGTCCATGTACTCTGAACTGATGGGTGAGAGAAGCAGGGGATATAGTTAGATTAACCTGAGCACTACAGGACAGAATCCAAAAGAAGAGACAGTTGAGAGGAACAGAAGAAGGCTCAGATGGGTTGGACTCACACTGGATGTTTGTTGTACATGACAGGGAGGAACTCATCGACAGGAAGCATCTTTGTCAGAGGTTCAGCCCTGAGGAGCTTCTGGGCTCCTTGTAATGACAACATGTAGCCTAGTGTCCAGTAGGAGTAGTCTGCCTCCACCAGATTGTGGATGTTTGGTACAGATGTTTCTGGGTGGTCCACCTGCATTCGCTTCCGCCCAATGTAACTGTATGAGTATTTAATGTAAGAGAGAATTGAAACATTACAGTCACTAAACCTGGAGCTGAGTTACAACAGCATGTATAGCAGATTGAAATCAATTCATTCAAACACATGTCTCTCTCGGTTCCTCTCTCCCTTCATGTGTCTGCTCTGTTGACTTTATTCGTCAGCATCATGTTTTATAAAGCTGTCCAAAAACCACAACTCGCGTTTTAGATTTGTTTCACCCGTGATTCAGTTTCTACAGCAGCAGGTATCTGCCATGTAGAAGAGGCTTGGTGTTAATGACGTAGCAGATCGAAACGACTGACACCAACGTGGTACTGAACGACATTGGCAACAACAGGTGTGGTCATGGTTGCATTACCTGGCCTTGCTAGTAAAACATCGACCATGTCCAAACAAAATACTGGCCAACTGATTAGTACATCTCTAGGTCAGTGGATATGCTCATAAAAGTAAACTGAATCTGTATGGGGCTTCACATAGTGAGTGCATAATGGTGTGCTGCACCACCTAATTTTATTTAACCCTGTTGGATGCAGCTTGGTTTTCTATTGTTAGACAAGAGTGGATGTTCCAAATACATTTCCATAAATTTAATGTGTTAACCTACTGTCTAGTTAGTGACCGAAAGTCAAGACAATAAAAATGTAATTCCCCATATATGATCAGCCTTTCCTCCGTCAAACAGTAACAAATACATAATTTTGTTTTGACCAGTGGTGACGTAAGAGGAGTGTAAATTCCCATTTAAAAGTCTTGTTTTAATGATATCCTCATTATTATTCAGCTTAGAAACACTGGGGTCCGCTGGATAATGTGACAACACTTTAAGTTTAGGTTCTGGCCATCAGTTTGCAATATTTCAACCTTAATTCTGAGAAACTGTGTTGTTGTAGTCAGCTTGGGATGGTGGATGGCTCTAATACAATATCCACAAGCCACCGCAACTGTTGCTATGGAAAAGATGGCAGTCAAAGAGGAAAATCAGAGCTGTAGCAAATTCAAAACACTTCACTGCATCCAATTTTTATTTTAGCCTCAGCTTGTCATTAGTGTTGCATGGAGTTTTAAGCTCAGTGATTGGATGCTTAGTATTGAAGGGCTCCTTGGGAGTTGTAGTTCTCTCCTCATATATTTATGTACCTTAGACTATAAAAAAAACAGATACGTTCTAATGGAGTTGCTCATTTCTGTACAAATGATTCAAGTAGGACCCTTTCATTCCCTTTGGAAGTGCTATCAGTCACCTGACACTGTCTATGCAGAAAATGAATTTTTAGAAATAACTCCCCCGAATCTCTGTAAATATGAATGTGCTGCAGCAGCTCAGCAGTGTGATAATAATAGTAATAGATAGTGTTTTCAGCATTTGTTCAGTGCTGCTCATGTGTGACAGATGGACGGATTTCACTGTCGGGGTACAATAATCCTCTCTGTTTACTACATCGTGTTTTCCTTCTGTTCGTTGAAGCATCACTCACATGAGATCCCAGTCCAGCTTGTGTGTCGTCGCCTCCTGCAGCAGCGCATGCAGACGTCGTCTGAAGAACACCTCAAAGCGGAGGTCGTCCTCAATGACCAGGGAGGTCTGCAGACCACGGTCCACTATCTGCACAGAAATACACACACAGAAACACACACACGTTCTCAGTGCTGCTGAGATGACGGTATAAGCATTAGTGTGATGGGAACGTTCCCTAAATACTTTACAGGTATCAATAACATTTAGAGGTATTCACAATAACAAATAAAAAGTATATTTGTGTATTCTTCGTGAAAAGTTGTTTAGCTATTCTGTTGATGGTGCTCTTATTGCATTAACTTGGTTGGGGCGGGTTAAATGTAGCTGGATAAACTGTGCACTTGAAGACATGGAACCGGTGTCAGGTTTGTTTTAGCAAAACTGCACGTTGCTAAAAAACCTAATTTCACAAAAAGGCAGGACATTTATTGAAAAATAAATCAAACAAGCTCATTACTTCCACCGAGCTTCCTCTCCTCACACAAACTGAGTGTTTTTCAGTAATAAATGTTATCTACCATTTACAGGTAGACACAGAGGCCCGAAGCCCGTTCCAGTGTCTCACCTCCTTCCAGATGTTGTAATGAGAGAGGAAACAACCTAGTTCACCCTTGGTGAGAGGTCGACCATGATAGGGGTCTTTATATCCCGGGAGCATCTTAATCCCCATGGACTCTATATCAGTCTTGTTCAGAGCTCTGAGGGAGAGAGAAGGGATAAACAAAGAGATTAGAGGTGGAAACAATAAATTATATGGGTATGGGTATGTGTGTGTGTGTGTGTGGGTGTGTGTGTGTGTGTGTCTCGTGTTTTTATATTCCTGTGGGGACTTTACCTGAATGCACACTAATGGATTTTAAGGGTAAAGACTTGGTTTTAGGGTTAAGGATACAATTATGTTAAGGTTAGGATTAGGAAAAACAATGAATAAATATATAAAAATATACAACGCAACTATAACATAAGCCATGCAGGTGGTCTTTCATCAAATCAGGTAATAGAAGGAACAATCAAATAATCAAATATGTACAGCATGTCACAACCTAATGGCACAAAGATTATCGAGTTACATTTCCCTCACAGACAAACTAAAGCTATAAGGTTCGGGGAATCTTTAAACGGCAGCATGTGCCCCCCACTCTTCCCTTGGTTGTTTGTCTTAGCCCAGCCTCTCTACATCAATCTACACAGCATGTTGCAGAGGCACAAATCAGGAAGACACTGGCAATGGGGGAGGAAGAAAATGAGAAACGTACTTGCCATCCACAGCAGCAACAACCTTACAGCTGAGCTCCTGCTCGTACAGAGCTCTTAGCATTCGCTCACGACGGTCAGATCTCCGCACCAGATTGATCATAAACACCTGGGTGCACACAAACACAAAACCTCACACACATGCTTGTTATCGTGCACGTTCTTATGTGTGTATGCAGCTGAGTGTTTGTACCTCATCAAAGCCCATCTTGTTAGGCTGCTTGGGAGGAAGAGACAGGAAGCTGGATGGCTCCAGCGGAGGATTTTTCACTTTCAAAGAAAAAAAACAGAGGGGGGTTACAAAGAGAATTTGTAATGTGCTGGAACAGGGGATCCCAAAATGTGGTCCAGGGATGCTCGGGGGTCCTCAGCAGTTTTCCAGGGAGCTTCTAAAAATGAACCATTGTTTAACGTTTGTTTGATTTCACACATTACAATTTTGCAAGATGAGAATATGTATAAAGATTACTATTTTACTATTGTTAGTATTCATTATGTTGGTTTCACAGCCCATCGTATTGGTGTTTCTTCATCTATAATGCATACAGTCATGCTGTACAAAGAGTATGCAGTAGAATATAATGACAAAGTCATATTAAACAAAATGCAGTTTCAATAGTTTAATTCTGATCATATTTTGGGAGTCCCTGAATTAAAGGGCAAGTCACACATTAAATATCACAGTATTTCACTTGCACTTTAATGGCAATTTTTTAATGCTCACTGTTTCGTCTCCTGTTGTACTGTTTGTCGGTGGAGTAACAACAAACCAGTACATTTGAAACAAACAAACGTGTCTGTTTAAGTGCTTCATCACAAGCAAACAAACGCTTTTGCAAAAACTGTAGAACACAAAGAAATCCTCCTGGTCTTTCTGAACACCCTTGGACCTCTTGACTCACCCATGATCTCAAGCTGAGTATGCAAGAAGCTCTCCGCCTCATCCTCCAAGGTAGCGTGGGAACGCATAGGAACTGGGAAATAGCCGTAAGTTTCTTTGTTGCATATGTACATCTGCACATCTGAGAAGATAAAAGAAAAACATGCTTACAAATACATACACAACGTGCCTAGAAAGACATTTAACAAGCCCTCCAGATAACAACCCTACCTCTGTTGCATTTGTCTCACCTGCCATTCGAGCTGAGTAGGCAAAGACAATGACATCATCCAGGGCCCAGCTGTACTCTGGGTGTGGTGGATAAAAAGCCAGCTGACGGGAGGCCTCTTTCTGTAAGTCCACAAGGTAGGTAGAGTGGACCATTGGAACAGCGAAACAGCCAAGGCGCTCCCGCTTACGGATCGGCATGTAGGCTGGTGTACGCTTGTAGTAACCCTGTAGGGAGTGCACACAAACATTTTGATTCCTCAGGAAATAAAATGCGTAAGATGTCAGGAGAGCTTGATCTGAGATATCTGACTTAGACTTGATTGAGAAAATTGGCCGAAAAGACACTTTTTAGAAAGACATTTCTGAAATGCCTTATTTTACTGCCAAATTACCAAAACAAAAAACCCTCACTGTTTTTATTGTGAAAATAAAAATAATTAATTGACTGAGACAGAGTACTACTGACTTGTAGAAAGACATTGACAGACGTTATTTATTTCCTTTTGGCTATAGACTCATTAACTGTCTTTGAAAATGGTCTTTGTAAGAAGCAGAGAGGCAGACTCTTGGATGGAGCTGGTTTATTTTGTGCTGGAGGATAGACAATGTCCATATGTCTGTTCTGATTTTAAAAGAAGCAGAGATGAGTACTTAAAGGAACACTGTCTAGAAAGAAAAAGATCAGAGATAGATCTGTATCAGAACATTCAAATAAATGAATTAGAATCATGTTAGCATAACTTTAATGACACCAGACTGTCTGCATATTAAAACATTTTCATTTCCAGACTTATATATTTTTAATCACTTTTAATGAGAGATGAGACATACAATTAAAAAGGCGCTGTGGCCCACTTAGCAGCAGCCCAAACAGCAGTGGTATCTGGTAAAGCCGGCAGTAACAGACTGATTTAAACATAATGAGCTGTGTGGGTTGTCTGTGTACCAGCCATTTAATCCACTGATATCACAAACCTGTATCAGAGTTACATATTATGTTATATCAGATCAGCAAAGTTTCGTTTCACCTGTGAGACAAATCATTTACACATTCGCGCAGTAATCTGAGAAACTCTACACTGAACATCATAAAAATAAGAAAACGTCTCTGCTATGCCTTCAAATTGACTCATTTACAGTGTTTCTAAAGTGGCTTATTTGCACAAATTTGATTTGCTCATGCATAAGAAAAAATAATGAAGTGTAAAATCCTTTCTAAATCACGTTTCTGTGTTATGAAGGTGGCAGGAGATGCACTCTATTATTCAGCAGGACGGCATGAAACGTGACATTTCACTCAGTAACAGATAGTTAATAGACTTTATCTGGATTGCATTTTTTTGCAAGATGAAAAAGAGGTTTTTATAGAGACATTATGAAGAGGCTACACATGATAAATCATCTTTACTGTTTGTTGGTTCAGTTCATGTGTAAAACAAGATGCTGCTGGGGACTTTTTTATGTGTTGTGATGCAACAATGATTTTTCTAGAGCTGTACTAAGATGCGGTTCATCATTTCAAGCCCATGCACAATATTTGTACCAAAAATAAAAGCAAAACACCTGCAGTACCTGTGAAGTCATGCCGCACCAGAAGTTAGAGTACGCCGCCCTGGACTCCAGCATTGGCGCTACAATAGTCTTGTTCTCACTCATCAGTTTCCACAACACGTCTGGATTGGTGAGCAGGTTGTCACAGTCAGCCACCTGCAGACAGAAGAGACGGGCACAATTATTGACAACAATCGAATAAATGTGCACACGCTAAATGTCACCCGCTGTCACAAAATGACTGATTGAGCCAGAGCAACATGGTTCAATCACAGAGTACAGTGAGCTCCCTCCTGGCATCACCAACAGACTACACCTGTATTTGCAGTAGGCTGCTCCGTACTCTGGTGTGTCTAGAACAAACACTGCTGCATGTCCAGAGAGGAATGTTTCAATGCCAAAACTCAACTTTTAGCCCTTGATGAATGAAGACTGCTCTCACTCATCCTGCATTTTCTTCAGCCTTCTTCAGATATTTGTCCACATGTATTTCCTACTGCCAATTTAAAACTGAGGTCATTCTTAAACTGACATTTGAAACTGTACCTAAATGTCACCAATCTGAGGTTTTTACTAGAGCCTGAATGATAATCAGCGAGGGCTGATGTATAAGCTGATATTAGTCAAAAAAGCACTGACAAGTGTATTTTTCAACTGTTCAATTTCCCACTCATTTGCCCCAACCCCTATGAATTTGTGTTGACTTGGAAATAGTAGCGTAACAAAACAATCCCAACTCAAGGTCTACTGTCTAGATTTTTCTGGGGCTTAGAGGCGTGGGGAAAGCATTTTAACAGTCTCTAAATCAGGGCACATGTTATATTAAAATGCAGGTAACCATAGCAACAATGCTTCATTTTACATTAACAGTTAACTCTTTCTGGTAAAGCATAATCTAATCAAAGTGACTACAAACATTTAAACCCCACCCCCTCTCCATCACATTTTCACACTGCGTTGTTCAATGCCTCCATCTTCACCATGACTTTTTTATTTCAGCACAGCTCATCATGCATTCGTTTGGATTACTTAAATCGGCTGTAACAAAATGGCAATTAAGAAGGAAGGAGATAAGCTCTGGGAGTGTGCCACAGTTGTCAGCTTTCACAGATACAAACACACACTTTCCTTCTCTGCATTAGATCTGAAGAATAAAAATAAATTAAAACATTAAATAAAGCTGCATTAGTGAGTAGTCAGTCATGGTGACTTAGTGAATTCACTTTAATGCAGTTCCTTTTCTTTTCTTTGTAAAAAATTGAGCTTTGCTTTCTCATCCACATTTTAAATTTTTATCCTGTTACCCAGGTGTAAGTAGGTGTAGATGATGGATATACAGGTAGTTAAAGAGCTGAGTGCCACATAAGAAGAAGAGGCTCATGAAGCTGTTGCGCGGATGATGACGACGACGATAACATACCAGGAGGTAGTCGGCCCAGATCTCGCTGGCGGTCTCCAGCGCTGCCTGACGGAGCTTCATTACATGTTCATAACGGAGATTATTCCAATGCTTAGGCCCCACCTCGTCTTCAAAGGCACTGAGACATGCACAGACAGACCAGTTATGTACTTATCACTCACACACACACACACACACACACACACACACACACACACACACACACACACACACACACACACACACACACTACCTGGATTCATCATCAGGTCTCCACTCCACATAGTGATAGTAATTCTGCACCTGGATGAGCCAGTCTCTCAGGATGGCTGTAGTGTTATCGATGTTGTGATCTGTCGCCACCCTGTGGGAGGATGAAAGGCAGCAAAGAGAGAGAGTGAGAGACTATGACTAATGAGTGCACGTTGATCAGCAATACCACCAACTATATGAATCAAACCTTATATCACTCTTGTGTCGATTTCTGTGTCATTAAACAGAGATGCCCCGATCTAATATGCAGGAAGGACAAGACATGGCTGATCCTCATAAAAAACATTTTCTCTGTCACTGTTGTCGCACTGGGCCACTGACAGACTTCTGAGCACCACAGCAATCGCTGTGCATGATAATGTCTTGTTTATTCCTATTTGCCAGCGGTTATTATTCTGTCACTCTTCATTCTCACAGCAGGAGCTACACTGTTTTTCAGGTCTGCGTCATTCACTTGAGCTCTACATAAATAGCTCTTTCACTTTTAGTAAGACACAATCTGTAGATAAATGCATGTGTTACTGTACACATAGGACAATGAGCCCAGTCTGCTGTATGCATTGAGGTATGCAGATTTTAAACTGGGGAGAAAAACATATGTGTCTATACTTGCCAGTCAGAATCTGTGTTTCCATAAATATTTGGGAACAGGTCTGTTCCAGGGATATGTATACTGATACAGTAGATTTTCTTGAAATTTAACTGTGGAACAGTTTATACATTAAATAATAAATAGTTAGCAGTGGGCAATTCTGACAAACTCAAACACTGTGATATTTCAAAATAATGCTGAAATAATTAGTCATCTACTACATAAGTGGATTGACTTCAGTAGCAGAATGAAGCAATTCAATAAGTTATGAAAAGTAATTTATCAAGCAAATATGAAAACCTTTGACTCTTACAGCTTCTCAAGTGTGTGAATTAGCTGCTTTTCTGTTTTCAATAATTATAATTTCAGAAGCTTTGTGTTTTGGACCACTTGTCAGACAAAACAAGACATTTGTAGACACTAACCTGGGCTAGAGAAATGCATAATGTATCCTTCTGACATTAAACAATTAATCGCTTTATCAAAAACACAACTAAGAGATTTCTCAAATGAAAATAACCCTATTTCAAAACAATAACTTGATAGCAACACATGGAAAATGATTCACTGTTCATTTATTTGAGCTACACCACTCAAATATCACTTAACTGTAAACACTGCCTCAAAGCTTCAATTAAATGGGTTTGTTTTTGGCTGAACTCACAACACTGACAAATTACCAGCGGACAGTATTACTGTATGTTTCCTACAGTATATACACAGTCATTTTAACCATTTATACAAAATACTGTTAACTGCAGCCTTTAAGAACCTGGAAAACGTCAACATACAGTATATCTCTAACCAAACCCCAGACAATGTTCAATTCTCTTTCTACAATGGATCATATTAATTTATTATCCATCCCTACTTCGGCTTTCATCCTCTGACAGTCTTGCTGTCATTAGAGCACAGTTGCACTTGCACATCACTAATGTCAGGCGTGGACAAAGAAGAACAAAGACACACAATAGGGCCTGAGAAGGGGAGCTGTCTGCTGTCTGTGTTATCATAACAAATCTCCGTGTGTGCCAGTGAGGGGCAGAGACAAAGCATGAGAGAGGGAAGGAATGTGTAAATATGAGAGAAATGGATTTGTTCCCAGCCCTGCCTTGCACTGACTGACAGTTGGCTTGCTGCAGGTGTTGGTTTACCATCTGTCTGTGGCGTTTTAACACAGCAGTGCTGCCCCAGCACCTACATGTGACCGACTCGCGGCTCCATCTTCTTCTTTATCCTCCTCCTACTTCTCTCTGCATCTGTCTACCTTTCGTTCTCTGGCTGCTGTGAGGTTTTAAAAGGGCAGTGGTAGTGGATAAAAAAGGGTTTACGGAGAGCAAATATTGCTTACATGCCAGTAACAGAACCACGTCAAAAGGATAAGAGATCCATGAAAGAGGCAGAGGGATGATTTATAGATCGATAATATCCATCCTGCATGTCCCTGCAGAACACATGCACATCATTAAGCTGTCTGCATACGTGTGTGTCTATGTTGCCGCTTGCCAAGTACTCCATCTTAACCTGTCAGGCCGCAGGTATCGACAGGTGGCCGGCTCTCCGCTCAGTTTCATATCTTTCACGCTGCATTTTAAAACTTTTACTATCTGTTCATCCACTGAAGGAAGAGATTTGTTGTAGATAAAAGCAACCATGCAGAAAACTGAGCTCAGGCTGCCACATGGGCAAAGTTCAACACTGGCACAGAGGCTGAAGTTTTGGCTCAGATACAAGGAGAAAAGCTCCCCATCCAGGCTGGTTTGTTTAAAGAGACACACGGACACTTGAATCCCTCACTCGAGCTCCCACTGAAAGAGATTAACTCAGCATTCACTCTCAGGCGAGGCACAGCACCTTCTTGGATCAAACAATCTGATCTACAAGAGTAAATGGTGTTTCATTTTAATCCAAACTCACACAGTCACATTAAACACAACTCTGCTTGAGGCTATTGTCAGTACTTGCCTTTATTAGGCCAACTGGGTTGCCAAGAAATATAATCCAACCTGTCAGGTCTGAATGTCAATGAAAAGATTAAGTAAATCTTCCAGAAGCAGATCTAGCGGCATGGGATCAAAATGAGAAGAGGAAGTCAGCATAGCTGAAGACAAGAATAATCTGGAAGGCTGGTGAGCTGGGTGACAAAACAATGGCTGAGGTGATGGCAGATATATCCTGCAGTTTAATAGACAGTTTCACAGACACCGTTTGTTTAACGTGGATTATACAAGATTTACCAAGTAAGTTACTTGTTGTTGTTTTTTTACAATAGCCTGTTGGTTTAGTTTCCAGTCGAGTCTGCAAGAAGGGGGAGAGGGTGTGGAAAGCAAACGGGAGGGAGGAGTAGAGGGGAAAACGGAGGGTCGATGAGAGAGAGATGTGACTGAATGGAACTTTTCATATCCACGCCTCTGGTGGGACAACCCGCCCTCCGTGCTCCACTGCCGGGCCAAGTTCATACCTACCTTGTACAAGCAATCAAAACTGCTTTAACTTGAACTCATTTCACAGCCGACTTGATTTGTTAACAGTGGAGATTTAAGCGCTCGTGTGTCTCCCTACATCTTGAGCGGTCAAAACCTGCGCGCGCACGCGCAAACGCACGTAGAGTTTTCCTCTATAATATGACTAACTTAGATGAGCTTGACGTGTCTCTGGTGCGCCCTTAATGAGCTCACACTGACGTTTGATCACACTTTGTTATACTTCATTTCTAATTTCATGTTCCTTAAGCACAGATATGCTGTGGTCTGACATTTTAACTATTAGGCCTATGAATTACAGTGCCCATTTTAAAGGGTTTACACCGATGACACTCACCACAGCGCAATGCGGTCCTTCGGGTAGTTGAGTCGCTCGATAGCTCCGAGGAACAGCGGCAGAGAGTGCGCCGAGTTGCGGCAGGCCAGCGCGATGATGACCCGTGGAGCGAGGATCGGAGACTCAGGGCTCCAGCGCTCCTCGGGGAAATATCCCCGGCTCGGGCCCGGCAGGAGAACGAACAGCAGGGCAGACAGCAGCGAGGTGACCGGGGGCATGGCAGGGGAGAGAAAAATCACTGGTGACACGGCGGACAGATAAGGACACGGAGGATGTAGCAGCTGAGGGTCCCGCTGTTGTGTTATGCCGACTGTAGAGACATGGCGGAGGAGCTGGCTGAATTAAAGGCCAGGTCTGGACCGCTTTAAGGGGAACTCGGTGTTCTCAAAAGACAGTCGTAGGCCCACCTTTCTGTGCCGCCTTTACACAGTGAACATGAATCATGTCTGTCCAGCCAGGTTTGGGTTTAGGAGTAATATTTTAAACAAAAAACGTCTTGTGTCCTATCAGGCCAAGTAGACTATAAGGCTCCCTTCTGCGACATGCCGCCCTCCCCTTTAAGAACAGATCCAGCTGTAGGAAGCTGCTAGAAGGCTATATGGGCGTGTCCACGTGTTCAATATTGCAGGCCTGTAATACCTGCTGGACAATCGAAGTTACTCGGAAACTGGTGATACCCTTCTTTACAGGAGTGGTTTCTAAATCTGTTTGGCTTGTGGAACCCATGAAGCAACATTGTCTATGTTTGATAATTTATGAGTTTTTGTATTCTGTGATTGTTTATAGGGTTTTAGAGGCCCCAGGAGGAAAAAGTAAAAGAAAATAAACACAATTTCCACATTTTTTTGTATCCCTTTAATCATCCTGTGAGATTTTTCTTGAGACCCCGGGTTAGGAGCCGCTGCTTTGCAGCATCCTTGAGGTGAAATGGACTATTAACTCATATGAAATACATTTCAAAGCTGTTATGGCAGAAAATTGTGTCCTTTTACATGTAATCTTTTATGTATGATATTTTAATATTATAATTACTATTATTGTTATGTCTTATAGATACATATGTGTTGTGTTTTTATTCTAAAATTGTCCTTAGGTGTGAATGTGAGTGTGAGTGGTTGTTTGTCTGTATGTGGCCCTGTGATGGACTGGCGACCTGTCCAGGATGTACCCTGCCTTTCGCCCAATGTCAGCTGGGATTGGCTCCACCCCCCCCGTGACCATATGCAGGATATGTGGTTGATGATGGATGGATGGATGGGTGGATGGATGGATGGATGGATGGTGTTTTTATCCTTAACCTTTCCTCTCCTATATTCCTTATGTTAGTCCGTCCACATTTACTAGGGTTTAGGTCAGAGCTGTGAGATTGTTTTGGTGTTTTCCCCCTCTCGCTGTTCCTTTCCTTTCCTTGAATGAGAGGAAAGGAAGGCTGAGAGGATATCTGTTCCCCAAAACATAGAAACCTAGACTGTGTAAATGATTATGCATCCCTTTGCTCGGGGCCAGACGCCCCAAAGCTGCCATAGGCGTCAGGTCTCAGGACCATGCTGTATATGTATTTTAGTAGTCTGTTCATTCTCTTTTATTAATAAATTCTTCAAAGACAACGGTTGGTTGTTACTCAATTATTGGCTTAATCCCTTACCAGCAAGATACAATTTCCACGACAAAAGGAACAGTTAACTTTATCTATTCTTCTTGAGCCAAAAGTAAGGGTGCAAAGTAAAAAATATGCCTAAAAACACAAAAAGTTAAAAGCTGTTTGTTACAACACAGCGATGCAGCTCAAATCATGGAATAATAACGAGACAGATCCTAAAATCAAGGGTGGTTACCATTTAAATGAAGATCAAAGTAAAGAAGATAAACCATGAAAGATGTAAAGATGCATACCTGTTATCTGCAGGATCATCTCTAGAATTAATTGAGATCGAAGAGCCAACAGGCGCTGTGTGTTTACATTATATGTGTGTAAGAGAGGGACAGACAGAGAAATGTGTATTTGGTTTGCAGTTCAGGACAAGTGTGTTTTTCCTAAAAACCCACCCTGTTACACACCTTGACCACTCTCTCTTTGACCATACACAGCACGGCTGTGAGCTGGGAGGAGTCAAAAGAGAAACAAGGATATCAAGAGACCAGCCTCCAGAACATCACAACACACATATCAACCACCTGGGAGAGAAAGAGGAGTGGAGGCATGTGAGAGACAGCGTCGTCATTTTATTAAAATTGCTATTCTTTACCTTAATTTAATGGATATGCGAACATGCTTGTTAAATTACTTTGTAGTACTTTCTGAGATTTGAGTACCAAAGGTCACCAGCTTTCACTGTGGACCCTCCACGTTTCCTGGAGCCACATACAGCCCTCTGAGCTTGACTCCAGCCTGTCCAGGCACTGCCACACCCTGGCATCGCCTGGTCCGAGGCCACTCAGAGGTGTCAGCACCTAAGATGACAACATCTCAAGTACAGTGCAATGTATTGTGAATGAGCTGCTGTCTTTTATCAGCTCACATTGGGGTGTAGCTCTTTGTGCAAGCCTCGCGTTCTACGTAAAAATGTTATGAAGATGAAATATTCCACACTGGTTTAATAGAAGATGGTTAATAAGGTATCCACATGTATTTTCAGACACTACAAATACTAATTATTCCTATTTTAAAAGAGACATGACATAAGCTTCCAGTGAAATATTCAATGCCTCAGGCCTTGTTAACAATTCACATTCCATCATATAATTATACAATTGATAGCCGCCAGTTAAATAATGAAGTAATCTAAAGAAAGTATCAAAGCACCTCTCCTGTCACCTCAGGTACATTATGATTAAAGATCCTCCTTCTTGCTGTAACTGTGCAAAACAAGACCAGCTTTCATGTATAAGCCTAGAACACTAAATGCATACATTTTTGGCTTCTGAGCATTTCACATTATTTATTTGAAGTAGTTAAGAGGCTTGAAGAGCTGAAAGTACCAAGAAAAAAATTGATTATTAATTGCTTGGTAATAATGTTTTCTCTCATGTCCCTTTAATCATGTTGGCACCCCTCCGATTTAAATTTAAGCCCACTGATGGGTCCAGTGGACCAGGAGCAACTGGTTTAAAACATTTCATTGTTCAAATGTAGAAGAACAACATCAAAATTAGTATCTTGAAATTTTACTGCACAGCGCACCTCTTTTTTGATATCTTTCACTGAGGTGCTTTTTGATGCCAGGTCTACAATGTCATCACATGTCAGCAGGAAGTATTGCCAGGCAGAAGCTAATCCGTCACAAGTGGGTTCGGCTACTTCCTGCAGATTACTGTTGAGCCTCAGGATGATCGTGTAAAGGAGAGACTGTAACATTGGCTCACACATGTCCTCTAAGGTGAGAGGAAATGGATCAAGATGAAGAACACGGTCTCATTTGAGATGTTTTGACCTCACAGACACAAACAAACACCTGCGATCGTGTGAGCGATGTGGTCTTGCAGCAATTAGAGGATGGGAGATACAATACATGACAGCACAAACCGCAAACAGGTGAAAATACCAAACCTTTTGCCTGATGACTGGTAGGTAAGTGTAAAATGGGTAAACATCAAGGCAAACAGAAGGTAGCAAGGTTGAAAATGGACAGAGAAAAGAGGGAAGGAGGATTTGTGGGACGCAAAGAAGTTTAGAGGATCACATTGTGTCTGATGAATGCTCACCTCTTCCCCACTGCCCATTGGTTGGACCTCTGTTTGGCAGTTCCCTCTGAGCTTCTTTAAGGAAGACACAGCATCTATGAAGGCCCTGGATTCTGGTGAGTCTTCACACCAGAGTGCTAACAGACAGGAATGGATGGAGAAAAGAATAACTTTAAAAAAGCCATTGAAGCGTGTGGCTCATGATAGGGCACAGTGATAAGAGACCAGAGCTCTGATGTTGTGTTGCAGCTCGTAGTATGTCGGCCCACTGTGTCTGTTCCTGGTATGATCCAGCAGCCAGGCACACTGGCGCACTATAAGGCTGCTGTATGAAGACAGGAAATGCTGTGGGACAATCCCAACACGCCAGTTTACCACCTGGAAAAGCACAGACGTGCAGACACACTTCAAAAACTAAAATCTTACTAAGATTAATTATCGTAATTGAAGGCAAAATATACTTGTTTTTTGTCTGACAAGATATTTCTTCTTACCATGCAGCTTTTATGTAAGAGAATTTCACTTGTTTCAAGTTTTTTTGGACTAAAGTAGCAAGTGAAACATTCTTGTTCTGTTAGCAGATAATTTTGCTTATTTTAAGTAATATTTCCCCCATTTTAATGTTTTTTTCCTTGTTTTTGAGAGTTCAGTTTTTGCATTGCACATATCCTGTTAGTATGCTTGTTTGAATAAAGTAGAACAATAGCAACAAGTCTGGATTGTCTATAGACAACAAATAGCAGCAGCAGGCTAAAAGCGTACCTTTGATGTGCTGACACATGTCATCCACTAACTCACGATGTTCTTGTGTGGAGGTGCAGATATGACAGCCAGAAAGCAACAACTCTGTCTTACACCCCCAACCAGCATCAAATACCTCGAGCATTTCACACACACACACAAACACACACAATTTGCAGGTGCTTGATCAGGCTACAGGAGAAGAACCAGATGTAGGTCAAGATGTTTCCTGGATTTGTTCCTGTTTGGAATCACAACTCTCAACTGTAAAGCTGTTGGTGACCTGTAGGTGGCGATGTGTCCAGATCCCATCCAGGTGTTGAGGCAAAGTACCCTCCAGCACAATCCCAGCATGTGCTGCAACATCGTTAAGCACAGGGTCCACATGGTGATTAAGAAGGCTAGATTTTCTTGCAGGAACTACGTGCTTGTTCCTCATGTGGGTCAGTAGTTTTGAACTGAGGTGATGACAATACAGTAGAGAGGGGCCAACGTCTCCATGATGTCAGCAACATGCTCTATTCGTTCACAGAAGGAAAGGTTAGATTTTAGAAATTTCGGACCAGTATGCATGCAACGAAAAGGATCAAAAACATTAGAGGAAAACCAGAATAAGTGAGTGGAGAAATTGTGCTTCCACAGACTGCACAAGTGGTTTGATGAGTTTGAATCTGATGTGAACTGTATGTTTTGGCCTTCACAAGTCACCAGATCCCCACCAAAGTGAACCCCTTTTTGGAGATTTTGGAGCACTGTCCACGAAAATCATCAAAACACAGAATGTGGGAATTTGTTGTTTTTTTCCCCTTTAATTTGTCACCAGAGTCGATGTGGACACATGCCTGAGCAACAGATAATGTATTCATTTGCGGATTGAATCTGTGTGGGTGTCTGCATGCACTTGTGGGTGTTTAGTAAATAGCGGCAGCATCGTCTGCTACTGAGCAAGAATGACAAAGGACAGGAAGAGATAAAGGCGTTCAGAGAGGGGAACATGAAGATGAGATTATTACATATGTGTGTAACAAACACATTTAATGTTATAGTTCCAAAGCACTGACAGACTATTCTGAAAACAATGAGATCTTATGAACAGATAGCAGTAATAAGGAGGCTTATGTAAGTTAAGATGAGCATTTGGAACTAAACAGAAACTTCACATAGCTGATGCTCAAAGGTTTTTCACCACCACTTCTACAGGCTTATCTGAGATATACCTGTGTTCTTTGGAGTTTAGGTGACAGGTGAGCTTCCCTCCCATTCTCTGTGGTGTCCCTTCTATCAGTCTCTTTCCACTTGTTTAGCTCTTCCCTGTGCACTTTTCTTAAACTGACTGGTTATTATCGGTAGCAACTGTTTATCCTCACCCTTTACCTACCTCTTCCTTTACGCACACATCATTTTCGCTGCGGTAGTCTCAGTAGAGATGATTTCTGTTGACAGTCAATACTAACCCTACGGATGCCCTCGTATTCTGGTTCTTTGCAGCAACATTAAACATTGGAGTTAGGAAGAGCAATGGTGTTCCAGAGAGAGAGAGGACATTTATCAGTTTCAACTATTTCACGATTATAGCCACATGACAGACTACTTGTGAGTTGACAACAATTTTAGAAAAATTTAGGTAATTTAGTCGTCACCCTCTCATCAGTTGGACTCCAGATCCATTGATGTGACTAATGTTAAGTGGCACAACCCAGAATCAGCTGCTGTAATTGAGCAAGCAGATGACAGAGCTGCACAGTTGAGAGAAACTAGTGAACAACATTTTTAAGAGCAATGTTGTGAAGCCTTTAACTTCACCTTCACAGTGTCACAAACTGTCAGGGAGAGAGAGGCAACACTCAGCTGTCAGGATTATTGGAGCGGAGAAGGAGAGGAGACAGCAAACAGAGCAGGGCCATGGAACAGAGAGCTTTACAAAAAGATTACAGAGAATACATACAAACACACATACAGCTGCTGTAGCATGATGTGTTTCATCTTGTCTCAGCTAGCGTGCAAGACCCTGCTGCTCAGGAGATTGGCCAAAAGAGTTGATCAGAAATCATGTCTGACAACAGAAGCTTGCACACACACACAGTCATTTATGCATAATGGCACCCGTTATAAATAGTGTAGACGTGGATAAGCATACATTATAACATCTTTAAAGCCATGTTCACAGGGATACTTGACAGGGATTTTGCCTATTATGCCTTTGATAAACTCTTTTATGGTTCCCACACAGAAAACAGTTTTTTTTTAAATATTTCCTCTTTCCTTCAATCGCTAAAAAATTTTTTTTTCAACTATCCACACAGTTTTTAAATCATCACCAAGTACCAGGCACTAGAGGTGTCCATTAACAGTGAAAGTACAAGAGCAATGCTTAAAACTCCTGAAATAAAACATTTTACAGCCTATGTAACATTAATGTGAAATAGGTTTTTACCAGGAATGTTTTTGTAATTTTTTTTTTAAGTTAGCAACTAAGTTTAAAAATAACTCATCAGAACTTTTCCACAATCATGATACATTCTCAGGGTAATTTTTCTGCTTCTTACTTACTTAAAGTTCTTGGTCTTACAACCACAGTGGACCCTGGGTTTTTTGGGGGGGCTAACATTCATCTATCGAGAGCGAGCTAATTTTTCAACAAGATATTACAATTTAAAATAGTTTTTAAAGGGTTAATGATGCATGGACACCTACATGACTGTCTGCTTTTAGATGTGAAATTATGCAGGATTTTTTATAGACAATATTAATGTCACTGTTTATCTCTCAACTAGTCTCTTACACATTGTAATCTGACACATCAAGTTAAGACAGCAAATTAACCATATGTTGTTATGTGACCTGTTGAAAATTGAGGAAAAGCAGGTTGTGTCTTTCGTTTCACTGTAGATCATTTGATTCATTGAAATATGTTTACCTGTCAAAGCTGATCTGCTTTACATGATGTCTGGATCTGAGCAGCTCAAATTGTTGAAGGTCAGCAGAATTGGATCCATTCAGCATAACTCGCCTGGCACACAGTACATGAAGTACTAGCCTACTGACCAACTCGCAAACATGCTCACTCTTGCTATTTTATTAAACCCTCATACTTGCTTGAACCTGGTAGAACAAACATGCAGTAACTTAATAACTGATTGTTAAAAAGTGGAAATATATATAAAAAACAAATGCTATGCACATTACACAAATTCAAACTCAAATTACTAAATGTCACCAGAACCCAATTACACTTTATTTTTGTTTGCAAAATATGCCATTCAATGATGGAACTGCTGCACCTCTATGAAGCAAAATAGGTGAAGTAGTAAAAATAACAAGCACAGGCACGAATTTGACCTTGGTATGTGAGAATAAACCATAAATCACAGGGTCATGAAAATCACTACAGTGATGTATGGCTTCAGCTCATGTGGATACCTCGGCTAAGTTTCAAGTTGGAGAAGGACTGTGCAAGCAGATCTACTGTATGTAACTTCAGTGCCTCTCTCTGTACAAAGATAGAGCATGAATCCATCAAGACAGCACATGCAACACATATACCCCCATACATGAACAGACAGCTCTTCTGCTGTGTCTTTCTCCATACTTTTTATCTGTTTTGTGGAAACTAACTGCTTCATTGTGACACAAACCAAACTGGCTTCTAATCTGGAGGATCCGACCACCAGCAGCCCCTCCGTGAGCTGCCAAGCCTTTCTCCCTGACACTCCAGAAGGGTGTGAGGAACATGAAGAGAGCCTGTCCGTGTTCTGTTTGGATGACCTGGAGCCTTTATGTCAACAATGTGCAGCTGTGAGTCATGCAGGACACAGGGTTTACCTCCTGACTGAGGCTGCTTCTGACTGCAAGGTAAGAATCTGGCATCAGGCGCTGCAAACAATACTCCAAAACATTTAAATTGTATGGAGAATATCAATTCTACAATTGATGTAGTTATTTGAGTCAAATTGGACTTGGAGGTAGAATAATGTATACCTTAGATAATATTGACTCAGTGTAAACTGTTTATTTCCCATCTTCAGATCACTGCTACTCCTTAGAGAAATTGGGTTATAAGAGGATATTTTGTTTTTGATACTTTAAATGACTTGTACTTTACTTCAGCTTTTAAATGCAGGAATTATATATATAACATTGTATGGTGTGTGGTTGCTATTTTGGTTCTTAACCTTTTTGGCTTGCGTCCCCTTAAAACAAAGTGACTTCTTCATGAGACCCCTGTCATATGTTTATTTGCCCATGAGTCGTGAGCAGTTCAACCAAAATGATTTTTCATTAGAATATGTTTAGTATAGTATAGTGTTTTACAAGACTAAATTTATTATTAGAGAGAAGTCAGGAACAATTAGTTATTTTTGTGTATAGAGCAGAGTGTGTTTTTTATTCTTTTGATCATCTTGTGCACCCTGAGATTCAGCAAGATAAATCTCGCTGAAGTAGAAGACCCAAAATAGGCCTATTTATGCCTCCACCGAAAGCAATACTGCGTCATGCTGAAGGATTGGATACAGAGCAGCTGGCAGGAATTCAGTGTTTTCCTCAAGGACACTTCAGCAGGCCAAATCATTGCCAGCAAGAGTGCTTGAATCCTGGTTTTCCAATTAGAGCTGTCCTGCTGCCACAAAGCCAAAGCAAACAGAAACACTAAGACGCCAAATTACAGCAGAGTGAACACAGGCTATACTTCCGAGATTTGAACCCTATTTTTTACTGAGTCTAAAGGGGGTCATGACTGTTTCTGTTTCTTACTTCTTGCTCAACAAGGTTCCTGCGACCAGAGGAAGCAGATATTTAAACAAGGAGGCAGTCAGGCGTTTTTTTCATCTCCTGTAAATATTCATTTTTCTGCCCAAACAGATGCCGCCTTGTGTTAATCCAAGATTTGTTTATACAGGCAAAATTTAGACTTTTAAAGAGGCACCGAGCTGAAAACTAAGATGGCACTTACTGTTGCTATCATGTCACAAAGGCATGTTCAAATCTCACAGGACATGAAATTTGACCTACAGGCACATACACACACACACATGCCAACATGCATGCATAATCCCGTTTCCATCAGGGACATTACCCTGACTTACATTCATTTCATGGACACTTACACATACGACTTGCATTTTGTCCCCTACTGTACCATTTAATCTTGTGATGGCAATTCGAGTTTTTTAAAAAAAGCTCAGGCAAACACTTGTCTTTCTGTGAGTTTTATTCAAGTCTTCTGCAGAAGGACTCACAGCAACACCCATACGCCGTGTACATGTGCGCTCAAATGAGTGAGGAGAGCTCAGTGAGCCTGTTATTTATCTAGTTTTAGGTTCAATCACATCATCCCACAGAGACACGTTGTCCCTGAAGTCTGGATAACACAGAGAACAGAGATATTTTGACTGTTACGTTTACACAGCACAGATGAGTCTCCCTGAGTTCCCAGGGTTACATGCAATATGTTTGGAATTCCCATTACAATCTGTAATATGAATTTATA
Organism: Lepomis macrochirus; assembly: GCA_024633595.2. NCBI lineage: Eukaryota > Metazoa > Chordata > Actinopteri > Centrarchiformes > Centrarchidae > Lepomis > Lepomis macrochirus. Next base: position 11,932,799 of record JALXJV020000003.1, read on the forward strand.
GGTTTTGTCTGTAAAACTTAAATGTGCAAAGTAACTAATAACTGTAGTGTACTTTACTCAAGTAAAATACAGTACTGTTAAGTACAATCAGTACAATACTTGAGTAAATAGCGTATTGTGTGCTGCACAGATTGTAAAGACAATTTTCTGATGTTGGGCTTTATAAATAAATTTGACGGCCTCTAGGAGGAGCTCAGAACATCACTAAATGGACTGAAGAAGAAGATGATGGACTTTGAGAAAGTCACACAGACCTGTGAACATGCATCTAGACATAATCAGGTAGACCTGCGACTACAAAACTAAAAATCAATCAGAACTTTATGGAGTGTCTCCCTGCTTTAGGAGCTTTCCTTGCTTTTTTTGCATTCTTCCCAGGCTGAGGCCAAAGTCACAGAGGAGTGCATGAAAAAGGAATTTGAGAGTCTTCACCAGTTTTTGAGGGAGGAGGAAGCAGCTAGACTGCTTGCACTCAGGGAGAAACAGGAGAAGAAGAAGAGAGAGGCAGTAGATCGGATAGACAGAATGAATCAGGTGATAAAATCTCTGGAGGAGAAGATCCAACTGATTGAAGAGGAGCTGAACACAGGAGGAGATGGGGCTGAATTTTTAGAGGTAACTGTCGATGAAACCTGCATCTTGCTGGTGAGGATTTAAGCAAATAATTGAGTTACAATAAACTGTTGTCTTTGAAGAATTTATTAACAAAAAGAGAATAAACAAAGTACTAAAACACAAATACAGCTGGTCCAGAGACCTGCCACTTAGGGCAGCTTCAGGCGTGTGGCCCCGAGCAAAGGGATGCATAATCATAGTACACAGTCTAGGTTGCTATGTTTGGGGGAACAGAGAGCCTCTCCCGTCCTAGAAGGAACATTCAAGGAGAGGAGATTAACAACAAGAGAGAGAAAACACCAAAACAATCTCACAGCTCCAACAAATCCATCCATCCATAATCAACCGCTTATCCTGCGTACAGTGTCGCAGGGAGCTCCGACCTAAACCCTAGTAAATGTGGACTGGACTAACATAGAGAGTATAGAAGCAGGAAAGGTTAAGGATAAAAAACACAATACATATATATCTATAAGACATAACAATAATAGTAATATTAATAGTAACAATAGTAATAGTAAAAGAACATGCATAAAAGAATAAATGTAGAAGTACAATTTTCTGCCATAACAGTAACAATGAATGTGTTATAGGTGCTTGTATTTAAAACAGTAACTATATAAAGTATTTCTTTTACAGCACTACCAAGACACGCTGAATAGGTATGTGACATTTCTGGGTATTTTTCACACACAAGCACATATACATGCAAATAGAACTGTATAACTGTCTGCATGTTCATGTTTAATTACTGCAGTACATGGACAGGTAGAAGTGAGCCGCAGCAGGTTTGCAGACCTCTAATAGATGTGGCCAAACATCTGGGTAACCTCCGGTATGCTGTGTGGGAGAAGATGAAACACATCGCCCCCTACAGTCAGTCTCTTCTAATACATGAATGCACTTCCTGTTCCACCTTCAGTCCCTCTGATCCGCTTTGCATCTTGCAGTTCCAGTGACCCTGGACCCTAGGACAGCTGGCCAGTCTCTGAGGGTGTCTCCTGGTTTAAACAGTTTCCATTTCAGCCCTGCACCCTCACAGGGGCTGGGACAGAGTCTAGATGCTGCTCTTTCTGTCCCAGCTAACCCTGAACGTTTCCACCCTTATTCCTGCGTTCTGGCAAGAGAGGGCTTTGACTCAGGAGTGCACTGTTGGGATATTGAGGTACTTGTTCTAGCTGAGCAGTATGACAATGAGCTCTATTATTGGTTAATATTGGCCCAGAAAATAGTTGCAGTACACATGATTTATAAGCTGCCTTTTAATGTACTGGTCATTTTCTTGATTCATGTTTAATACATTTTTGTACAGTTTTAGTTCATATATACAAGTGCTATTTGTATTTACATATTGACTATAGCCTGACCGATCAACGCCTGTACTGATTTTGAACAAAAGTATGACATAAACAATGTCGATAAAGTTCCTAGATTGATTTGTTTTTTAATTAAGACCAAGATACATATAGTGGGACATTTTACATTATACAAGTCATCTTGTCAGTACTCACTGTTGGACAAACTACTTAATGGTGGGAACAATTTCTAAATGACCTCAAACCCAGTTTGGCATTTCTTGAAACCAATGCCAATATCAGGTTCAGGCTACTCCCTTCCCCCCACCACACCTTCTAGACGTTGCACCATCTCTATGAGTTTCTGAAACCAACAAGCTGACATTCACACTCTCTTTATGCCATGATTAGCCAGCTGTGTGGAGGTGAGAAAGTAAGCAGGGTTTGAAATATTCTCCCAAGCTCTGTTTTTTTTATTCTTCACACAACTATTTATGTCCTTTTTCCTGTGAACACCACCATGAATGTCATTAAAATGGCATATGCCCCCCCTCTATGAAGGCTGGCTTTTCATTTGGCCTTCTAACTTTCAAAGCTTTCGATTTCCTACAGGTCAGACATTACTTACAAACAAGTTCTGATTGAGAATAACCTGACCCTTACTGTCATTGATAATAAAAGTAATGTTGATCATCGAAGCCACAAATAATTGTACTAGTGTCAGTCACAAAAATCCAGTATACGCTGGGCTCTTGTATACACATTTCTGAACTGCTAGCATAGGAATTGTTCCTGTCAGCTACCCTGCCTGTCTTATCTTTTTCTCTATTATTTCAACAGGTTGGTGACACCAATAATTGGACAGTTGGTGTGGCTGCTCAGTCCGTGTGTAGGAGGACAGAGTTTGAGGCCTGTCCAGAGGCAGGAATCTGGTGTATCAGCCTGCGAGACGGCAAGTACCAAGCTCTGACCACTCCCTCTGAAGACCTAAATCTCAACAACTCACCCAACCTTAGCAGAGTCCGTGTGAAGCTGGACTGGATTAAAGGGACATTGGAATTCATAAACCCTGATACTACCACACATCTTTTCACATTTAGATATTGCTTTACTGAAAAGGTCTACCCATACTTTGAGAGTATATCGCCATGTGGAGACCTTGCTCTGTTGGCGTAGAGCGTGAACGTCAGAGTGGGGTCAGATTATGTCCCTGTGGAAGACACTACTATCACTGAGGGGGACTGGGTGATGAACAGTGAACCTTGCACTGAGAGAGACATTAATACTGCGTCGACTAACAGCACCAAATTGTCAGAGAGCAGATGTCTGACTAAAGAGAAAAACTCAGCAATTGGATCTGTGCGAGAGGAGAAGAACACCCAACCTCAAGGACGCATCATGAAGGACCAGCTCATTAAAGCAAAGCCGGCTGGAAAGGAAAAGAAAAAAGACAAAAAACAGAGCAGCAAGCCCAGGTTCAGTATGAACTACCATGTTTCACTGAACAGAGTCCACAATGAATCCAGCAATCACAAACAAATTAATCATGTTGATTGTTTTCCTTGTGATGAAAATAAATAACAAGAGACTATATAACTATATTAACTATACCACCATATTTTATACAAGTATTTCATACTAGCTCTCTGGCTCTAGGGATGGCAAAATTAGTCTGTTGGTTGGTGTTGGAGTGTATCTATGTTCCCAGGGTCATAATGTTCTTTGGCACATTATTCTCTTGATATGACACAATGAGGAGACCTTTCAAAAAGGTTTTATGTTCTCAACAATGGGTTTTTTTCACCCACCTACAGCTTTTACAGCTTACTAATGTTATGCTCCTTGAAACATATAACCTCAAATTTGCAGGCAAGACAGTTTTCTTGACTTTAGACATTGCTATCTCCACAGTGGGTGAAAACATAGTTTTAGCATATAAACTGCATTTGAAATGCTCATGTCTTCCAAGTTTTTTTGATATTTAAAAGTTAGCCCACACCAGTATCTTAAAATGTTAATTTTTTATCAAGAGACACATGTTTAGATTTTGCTTTACTGAAAAGGTGTTTGGTTGCTAACATACATGTAAACTCTCTGATTTCATTGTATTTTGGGTAGTGTACATTTGCTGTGTGCTCATCAGTATTTAAAAGGCTCTGAAATTGTACCTCAGTGGAACCCACCTATAGTGATCATGGTTGCAGTGATCAACCACTAATATGGATTAAAAAATGTGAGACAGAATCATTCCTATACAAATGTTTTAAATAATTCACGTACATCATACAGTGTTCATTGGGTCTTTTCATATACATGGATACATATATATGGAAAAAAATCTGTATATTTTGTCAATACATTTTTGTTTGCTCACCTACAGTTCACCTACAGTCAAATTTCAACCTGATAAAAATTTTTAAATGCACTGAAACCACTGCCAAGCTGTGGCTTAGAAGCCCATTTGAAACACTGAGGTTGCATTTGTAAACAGCACAACAGTGTTTCAGGCTCTAGACTAATTATAATTTCAACTACAGTAAACTATATTTTATACTGTATTGCTGTGCAATGTATTTGAATTATACACAGTACAGTAATTTAATTTGTACAGTGAACCAAATGCACTGTATTTTGAAACAGCCAATAAAATTCAGTAAATATTCATGTAATAAATATACAAATGTCGATTAAATGGTAATCTGCATGACAAATTAAAAATAGAAAAAATCATCTGCTTATAGAGATCAATTTGACGTAATCAGAGGTGATCACTAAAAGTGGTTTCCACTGTATATCCTGACAACAGAGGCTTGTAACTTGAGTTTTACTTTAAATTAAAAGCTGAATTTTAGCTTCACTTGTCCTGAGTTCATTTTTTTTAGAGGATTGATGTTGTCCTCTGTTTAAATGCCATCAACTGTTACAGGCTTATGTAGTATTTTACTGGATCTGGAATAACACTGATGCAATGTGAGATGTTGTCCAAAGTTAGGAAATTGCATTAAATTAGGAAACAAATAAATGGGTTTGTTCAATTGCAAAACACAGTGACCCAATCTTATTTCCACAATAATATTAACAGTTTTCTTTCCCTCTCTTTCCTTTTTGAAAAATAAACTCTGTCCTCTATAACAGTCTGTATCTTCTCAGCTCCTCCTGTCTCATAGACACACTCTGCCCTCCATGATGGCACTATACAGTTCATCTGTGACAGCCTCGTAATGCCCAGCACGACTGTTCAGAAAATAAATCTTTTCAAGCGAGTCTTTTGGCTTGAATCCTTCCCTCTGCACTCGTGTCTTCTGGATTTTGAAGGTACCTGAGGACAAAAGCGGAAAATTAAGTTTTCAAAGTTTTTTAAAAAGCAACTTTTTTAATGTGTGTGCGTTTGCATGCCCTTGCATCACTGTCTCACCTGTAGTGTCAACAGAGGGCATGAGTCGGAGGAAGACGGGGCGTGCATAGGAAGGCAGGGCTTTCTGTACCGCGATTAAGAACGCATCAAGGTCAAACTGGCCTCCTGTGTGAGCTATTGCTGCCATACCGGCCTTTCCCTCCACACCTGAAAGACAGGTGAGGTAATGACTAAAGGGCCGTGATCTTAATCTTTTCTCTTTAATTCATGCGGTTTGTGTGTGTTTTTCCCATCCCGTCTCATCTCTACCTGGTACGGAAACTCCATAGACGGCTACATCAGTGTGACCCAACAGCCGGCTAAGGACTCCCTCCACCTCTGTGGTGGAAACGTTCTCCCCTCGCCAACGAAACGTGTCTCCGCTGCGGTCCCTGAAATACATGTAGCCATATTCATCCATCACCAGCACGTCACCTGAGAGACAAAGATAGAAAGACAGACAGAGACAAGATTAATAACAATCATCAACCTGCCTGGAGGGGAAGAAAGGAAAGTTTGTAGTGATGATGATTCACCAGTACAGACTTTGATATAATGTGATGGTGAGTCACTCTGTGTCTATTGCTGTCTTCTGTCATTCTGTTTTGTGTCAGTGGGGTAGCCAGTTCACTTCAAGGGTTAAATGAGTTGTATCGCCCCTATTATTAATCATCATTCATTGTTTGTTTTTTTCACTCATAGAGAGCTGGAACCTATCCCAGCATGCATTAGGTGGAAGGCGGGAAACACCAAGGACAGGTTCCCAGCCCGTCATCACATGCCCATTCATGCTTTAGGGCAATTTAAAGTCTCCAGCCAAGCTATCTTACATTGTATGTCTATGTGAGGAAACATGTTTGAACCCAGACAGACAATCGTCATTATTCTGACTGTATTCTAAAAATACAAGATGAAACATACCTGAGACGTAAGCAGAGTCTCCCATCTTGAAGACATTGTGAGCTATTTTCTGATTTGTGGAATCCTGATCGGCGTAACCGTCGAATCTCCTGAGCGGATCAGTGTGGTTTATGCGTCCAACTAACATACCTGGCTCACCTGCAGAGGCAGAGAGAGATGGAGGAGGAGACAATGAATCGTTCTGACACATTTGTAAAATATCCAGTTTGTATATGTATATAATTATCTGTGAGAAGAATTGTGTGTTCCCACCAGGCAGACAGGGTATACAGAGTCCATGTGAATCCCTGAGCAGCTGTCCGTTCTCCCCCTGCACCCTGACCAATCTGATGGGGTAGAAGCTGGGCAGGATGCGACTGTTGAAGCCACAGGCGTCCACCTGGGCAGGTAAGACATGTACATGAGACAGGAAACATTTTGGAAAAGTCCTTCACTCTCTGCCTTAAAGTAATTTAAAATAAAACACACCTTTCCGTCTATGTTAATCAGGCTGCAGTTGCACTCGGTGGCGCCATAAAATTCCCCAACTCGTTTGATTCTGAATCTCTGGACAAACTCTTCCCACACAGACTGACGAAGGCCGTTACCCATTGCAACACGCACACAGTGATGTGCCTCAGATGGACGGACCGGCTGGGCCAACAGGTATCGGCAAATCTCACCTATGTATAGAAGTACCTGGACACACACACAAAAAAAGGACAGACCAAGTAGCGTTAGTCAGTATTGGTTGAAATAAATCAGTAGAACAACTGGCCTGCAGCTGGAAGTTCCTCATATTTAATTGACTTTAGTGGCCGTGTTAACTCACAGTGCAGTTGTGTTTGGCACAATCATCCCAGAAGCGACTGGCTGAGAACTTCCTCCTGACTACAACAGTCAAACCAAAGAGCAAACACTGCCCTACACCCATGATGGTACCTGTAAACACATAAAGTTTTTCACATGCATGCACATATACACACATACAAGAAAGAGAGAATGATAATAGTCACCTTTTTGTTTTTATCTCTTAAATTTAACAGTTTCTACACTTGTACTCTTAACCCAGACAAGTATGGGAAGTGAGGTAAATCTGTCACTGAATATACAACAGCATGTGCTGGGGATAGAAGATTATGGCCAAGAGAGAGCAACTGGACTGAGGCCTACCTGCAGAATGATACAGGGGAAGGCAGTTGTAGATAATGTCGTCATGACACAAGCCAAAGGAATGGAAGCCGAAGGCAGCGATGCGATAATACCTGAAAAAAAATGGATCCATCCGTCATCACCCAACCACAGCTTGTCAAAAGACACCCACAAGAGATCCTTTTTAATCAACACCATTGTAACTAGAGTTTGTGGGAGAGGGGGTTGTGGCCAGTTCAGTGGTCTGTCAGGTGACCATAGTCACTAACATGGATCACATGTTACTACCTGTTGGGAATATTTCTTAGGTGTCTTAATTGATGTAACAGGGAAATCTAAGACAGGTCTAGCTTAGAGTAATGTAGCTGACTCCATAAGTATTTGACATTATAGGTTTAGGTGTTTCTCATATGTACATGTCCTCGTCAAGAAGACAACAATAGACTGACTAGCTAGAGACAGTAGCTCAGGCGTCAGGCTTGCAGATATGAGCGTTCTCTGGGAATCTAACAAGGTTGAGCCATACAAGAATGTTTACAAGAACTAACTGGCTCCGCAGATTAGAGTACAACTCTTGGATAGTGAGAGATTCCAATATGATGAAGCACTGGAATCTAAACATCAGATAGATTAGGTGTTCTAGGTGAAGATGACCTATTAGAGAAACCTACAGGCTCTAGGGGGAAGACAGAAACATAAAAGGGACCACAAGATGTTATCCTTCAGATTTGGTGTTGGCGTGTTCAAATGTTGTATGCTGGCACTGTATCTCCTCGGCCGGGCTCAATAAACTATGCTATGTTAAGTCTTCATCAGTCTCCGAAACTTCTTCACACCTGAACCTGGCTCACAACAATAATTCTCAACACTACCAGTAGCGGCGCTAAGGCTTGTGCTCAGTAGTCTGACATGTGGTCCTTGTTGTCCTACAGTAATCCAACACACACCTCATTTGTATTGTCTCCCCTACTACTACACTTTTGTTAGTTTTTAAATGAGATGTTTTTGTTGAGTGAGACAAACCCCAAAAATCATAATATTTTGAATATGAATAATATTCTGTTGTCAACAAGGCCTACATTGTATTGTTGAAGAATGAGACATAGATAAAACATGTCTGAACTTTTTCCACCTTTTATGTGACCTGTAATGGGAACAATTCAATTGATAAAACAAACCAATCACATTCAAACTCATGTTAACTGGTAGTCATTATAACACCTGCCACCATTTTAAGTGATTCTGATTAATCACAAATAAAGCTCAGCTATACTAGTAGGATTTTCCAGACATTTTCTTAGTTGCAGCTCAGAGCAAAAGCCATGGTCTGCAGAGAGCTTTCAAAGCATCAGAGAGATCTCATTGTTGAAAGACATAAGTCAGTAGACGGTTACAAAAGAATTTCCGAAGCATTAGATATACATTACCATGGAACACTGTGAAGACAGTCAGCTTCAGGGGGAGAAAATAGGGCACAACAAAGACATTACCAAGAACTGAAGGTCCCTCCAAAATTGATGAGAAGATGAGAAGAAAACTGGTCAGGGAGGCTTCCAGGAGATCGACAGCCTTTTCTTACAAAGAAAAAACATCCCAGCCCGGCTGAAATTTGCAAAAACAAACACCCAGTCCCCCAAAATCACATGGGAAAATTGGTATTATGGTCTGATGAAACCAAGGTTGAACATTTTGACCATAATTCCAAAAGGTATGTTTGCCGCAAAAACAAAACTGCACATCACCCAAAGAATACCATACCCACAGGGAAGCATGGTGGTGACAGCATCGTGCTTTGGGCTGTTTTTCTTCAGCTGGAACCAGGGCCTTAGTCAATGTGGAAGGAATTATGAGAGAACAGGTTCCCATCCGTTAGAAAGCTGAAGATGAAAAGGAAGTTCACCTTTCAGCACGACAACGACCCAAAGCACGAATCCGAATCCACAAAAGCATGGCTTCACCAGAAGAAGATTAAAGTTTTGGAATGGCCCAGCCAGAGCCCAGACCTGAATCCAATTGAACATCTGTGGGGTGATCTGAAGAGGGCTGTGCACAGGCGAAATCAAAAGGTGCTTCAACAAAGTATCAGTTTAAGGGTGTGTACAGTTGTGTAACCAGGTTATGGCAAGGTTATTTTTCATTTTTTCCCCTCAAAGATTTCAGTTTGTTTTTCAATTAAATTGTTCACATTATAGGTCACATTAAGGGTGAAAAAAGTTCTGACATGTTTTATCTTTGTCTCATTATTTTACATCACAAGAGCCTGGCATTTTAACAGACCACTGAACCGGCTATAACCCCTGCTGATTCTGAGATTCTGATACAACATTTTTAAAGGTTGTTCATAGCTTGTGAAATTTCTCTGAACTCAGAGTGTTACTTACTAGAAAACCTTTGGAGGGCTCCCAGCAATCATTTGACAGTACCAAATGACACATACAGGTGACGATGTGTGAGCAAATTATCAGACTTTCAAGATGTTTTTAAAATCTCTATAAACTTAACAATGCATTGTCATCAGTTTAGATGAGATCACAGAAAAACCCACCGACTGTGCACCACAACAGCTGGTTTTGGCATTCCTGTTGTACCAGAAGTGTAGATGTAGAAAAGTCTGTCTGCATGGAGAGAAGGGGGGGGTGTGGCAAAGAAACATGATGAGTTAGGAGCTGAATGTTTACAGGACTGCTAAGTACTTTTGTTCACCTTCATGCTTTGTCTTCTCTTTATTTCACGGTGTTTCCAGCGTATGGAATGCACCCGGATCCCCCTCCCCACTCCCCATCATTCCTAAACATATTGCCGTCTCTCCTTCCACATGCTCTGTATGTCTCACAGGCTGTGCAAGCAAAGACTTGAAAAGTATTAGCTTAGGAATGTCATGTGATAACAAAGGTGAAAAGTATTACAGATAAGCAAATCAATAAGAGAAAAGTTCATGAATAAATATCAATCACCTAGTAACGCAAAAGTGAAGTTTAGAGTAAATTTGAAATGTATTATATCAAATTAAAATAACATCTTGCACTTGAATGATGTGTGACATTTATTATTTCTTTGATAGGAGTTGATGATTTCTTTGACAGTGGTTTGTGCTATCCAGTGGATCCGATCTCAAACTGGCAGAGAGTAGTTTTGTCTGACAGGCAAAGACTTGCCAAGGTGTTGCAATCAAAACTTTTTAATATATAACAAGGACATGATATGGCAACACAGTCATACCCGTACCCCTATGCACAATCACCCTGCAGAGTCTCACCATTGAATCCCTTCCTTAGAGTGTAGTTTGGTGGGTGTTTGGGTGAACGGTCCAGCAGGGCGTCCAGGCTTTGAACTTGGAGGCTTTGGAGCACCTCATTATCGTCCTGCTCACCACTGCAGAACAAAACCATGTTGGGCTGCAGAGAGCTGCTCACCTCTGACACCGCTGGGAGACAATCAAAAATCAAAAATGTAGCACAAAAGTGCACATTTTTTACATTAGCAGAGCATCACACTGAACTGCTCTGCATACCCAGTAGCTATCAGTCAATATCTCTAGCTATCTCACTGCATCTCTTTCTGTATTTTACCGTCATGTTCCTACCTTCTCTCATCTCTGTCCCGAACACCATTGCCCGAGCACCAGACACACTGACACAGTGCAGCAGCGAGTGCTGCCGAAGGTTGTGGTTGATGAGTGCCGTCTCTACACCGATCATAGCCAGACCCAACCACAGAGCCGCCACTAAAGGCTGGCTTTCCATGTACAAGGCCACCACATCTCCCTCAGCCCATCCCTGAGCCAGTGCCCAGTGAGCCACAGCATGGCATCGCTCCTGTAGCTCCCTGAAACTCCAAACCTGGAATATAATGAACATGGAAATGCAGTCAGTTTTGACTGATATTGAAGCTGCATTTATTTGTAACCCTTGTTGAGTCCTCACTTCTCCTGTAGCCTCGTAGATAAAAGCAGGTTTGTCTGGGTGCCGGGTCACCATCTGGGCAAACAGGGCAGGGATGGTGCTTCTGTTTCGCAGGTTACGGTACATGGAGGACCTCACTCGCAGGATCACAGCCAGACACCTTTTAGATGGAGAGGAGAGTAGGAAAGAGAGGAATAAAAGAAAAATAGGAAAGGAGTAGGCCGCTTGAAAGATGACACATGTAACACACATGCATATTCACAACCGCTACTCACATTAGGTCTCTTTTGATGGTGCGTAGAGCTACAAATATGAACTTCCAGGAACCCCTCCAGACCATGAAGAGCCCCAGCCCTGCCAACAGGCTGCAAAACCATGGGAGGGAGAGCAGCGTCACTGCCCCAAATGCACAGAGGCACACTAGGACACCATTCATCAGATGCATAGTATTATCTGTGAAGGTAAAAACAGTGACTTCATGCAAAAAAACAAGCACAATACATAGAAATACATTTTGGTGAGAGGACGCTTACCTGTCCAAAAATTTAAATCCTGGTCCACCAAGAAATAAAGACAGGAGTTAGCAGCAGCAGCGGTGTGCTCCACAGGGCTCTTCCACGAGTCCAGAGAAGTGTCAGTAAACTCTTTAGTGGAGCCACAGTGTGAGCAGCAGCAGCCTAAGACATAAAGTGCGTGAAGAGTGGCAGCACATACTGTGGCTGAGAGCAGCACAGGTTGCAACTCATAAACTCTTGCGTCACCGCAGCACTGCTGGGTGATTCATGACGCCGCCAGGAGAAAAGTTTTATGTATGTTTTGATTATGCAGATTTTTTTTAAGTATATATTTGTGATATGGGAAATGTATTGGCTCTCTGACTTAGTTCTGTGATTCTGTTTGTATCTGACTATTTTTGTAATTTATAATAAAAAAAGTTTTTTGTTTTTTTTAAATGACGCCGCGAGGACAATTTACACGTGTAATTTATAATTAGGTCTATAAATGGCTGAATTCTTTATTAATTAATCGCTCAATTCAGCAACAGTCAGAAGCAGCCACATCAACGCACATAGCCTAACTCTTTTAGCAAAACTAAAGAAAATAGCGTACAATGGAAAAATACAATTAAAAGAACTGAACTCAAAACATAAATTATATCAAATGAAAACGGACTGCAGAATGGCTCCTGTTATTTTACTGGCTAATTATCGCTGAAAACATGCAAGCAAAATTTTGTTGTATTCGGGGTACGCTATATAGAATTGATTGTGCAGTCGTTTTTCATAAGCTTCATGTTATGTATGGGTATTTAAAAACTGTGAAGTAATATGCAATGATAGCTGGAGTGAAGAAGTTCAATATTTCTCCTTCAACTGTTGAATTAGGCTATGAAGTAGCATAAAATGTAAATACAATAAGTACAAGTAACAAATTAAACAGCCTGACTTGGTTATTGCTGGCTAAAGTTAGCTAAACTGTATACAGTATTTGCTGTGTATTAACACATCAGTTTGCTAATTATTGTTATTTTTGACTTACATTTATCATACAGTAATGTTACTTAGGGACACAATAGCCGCTGTTAAGCAGAACTTAGACAGACAGAATAGATAGATAGATAGATAGATAGATAGATAGATAGATAGATAGATAGATAGATAGATAGATAGATAGATAGATAGATAGATAGATGAGCCCGTTCTCATCTCAGGGCGTCATATACCGACGATTTGAGAAAGAGTGACAAAGCGTAAGTATTTTACGCGAAAGGTACCCTTTAGCGTTTTATGGAGACGCACCCGGTGCGTCTCCATGAGACGCTTCCGGAAGCGTCTGTATAAGACGCTCCGGGGCGTCCGGTTCGGACCGGAAGTGCTAGCTAGCTAGCGGTAGCTAGCTAGGTAGCTAAGTTCGTGATAAAGGTGTTGACAGCCCCCCCGGAGCCCCTACCCTAACCACAACCATCCGAAATGTTAGTGCCTAAACCCAAGTCACTGAATGTATGCATGTCGACCGGCTAACCCTACAGCTGCGCACATCGGCCTCACGGCCGATGTGCTAACAGGTAGGGTTAGCCTCCCATGTATTGCTTTAACGTAGGAAACGGGAGCGTTTCATACGGACGCGGAAGGGTACCTTTAGCGTAAAATCCTTACGCTTTGTCACTCCGGATGAAAGCGTCAGATATGACGCATTGAGATGAGAATGTGTTGGATAGATAGATCTATGCACTGTATGTAGCCTATCTATCTGCTGGGGACTGATGCTAATAAACAACACACTTTACAGATTTTTTCAGATGAAGTAGAAGCTTTAATAAAAAATTGTGGTGCACAAAGAAAACAGTACCGAACAACAAGACAAAGTAGAAAAATAAGTTTATATACAGTATATTCTAACAATACGATTCTTACATTCACAAAGTGCTGCATAAGGCATTTAACTTTTTCACATAAAAACAAAATTTTGCAATGTATGAATAAAAGGCATCGTCACAAAAAGTACAGCGACACATAAGAACTGAAGAACAGTTTAGTTGTCAGGCAATTTAAATATAAACATACTGTATAAGACAAAACCAATCACATAAGATTGATTTTCTATTTTTATAAAATAGTAAAATATATAATTGACAGCTTTATTATGACAAGCAAACTGATCATGTTCTGTAAGTGAGGCTGGTTCTCAAGTCTTTTTTATTCTCATACACCATGTGAGACAAGATGTGCTGGATTATCATTTTAACAAAGGAAAAGTGCAAGAAAATAAACTCAGGTCTGCACAACTCCCATTAGACCTCATCAAACAGTTCTCATTTCAGGGATATGATACCTTACAGTCACTAACAACGTGTGGGGGCATAGTCTAACAGTTATAATACAAAACATGATATATTCCATAAACACAGTTTATTCACAGGAAGCTGCAGGCTTATCAGAAGGGTGGGTCTGTTTTTGTGCATTTCCCAAGCTACCATATTGGGCTGGATTTGTTTTCTTGGTTCATAATTTCAAAAATTACATCCTGACGTACACCAGTGATAAAAGGCACGGCTCAATTGCTCAACTGCTCAAACCAAGATTAAAAATAGCAACAAGTAATTTTTTTTTTAAATTACTTATTTTGTCACGAAACAACATTAAATCCTTGTACTAGCCCATGTGCAATTTGCAGGAACACGAAGGGAACATCAGAGGCACTTTACAGGTCATTTGCAGCATCAGTCATTACAAGGTATGTGAAGATCCCATTAACAAAAAGCACATCCACCCTTATTTTGTAGCTTATTTTTTTTAAACGTGTACATGAAATACAGCGCAAACTGTTTGCTGGTGCTTCAAACATTAAGAGTACTCATATTTTCTTGTAGCCTACATAATGTACACTCCTGCTCTTAAAAATAAATACATCACTATCACTTTGAACCACTCCAATACAGCTTATATTATGATTGTGATATGTTTTGGATGAACTGATAAGCTACTGAAATATCGTCACTTCCACTTAAAGAGGTCCTGAATAAATACTTTTAGAAGTTGGCTACCTCTTGCCTGCTGTGACAATAGTGACGCATGTTTAGGATTATTTCACACAAATCCTTTATGGTTTATGCTTTACGAGTTGTTAGACCTTTGGTCCCATTAACTTAATTAGGGTCTTAAAGGCCTGGGATATAACTACTGGCGCCAATTTAACTGGTGTTTAATGCAGCAGCTCCCAAACTATTTGGCATGTGGCGCTTTAGGGCCAAGCGATGCCTTTTTGCAACTCCTGGTTTAGATTTGTCTATGAGCTTTGAGGAGTTCACCCAAAGAGCTATGTTTTTCCATCTTTCTTAGGTCGTTCCATTTTTCGCTGTACTATTAAACAATTGCTGTAATGGTACAAAAACAGACGTGCAGCTGACATCAAGGTGAGTAAATAATGATTGATCTTTAACTGGAAATGATGCAAACCTTTAAAATCAGGGCAAACTCAGCCCACATAGGTTAAAGGTGGGATAGCCTCTCCTAGCAGTAGAATAAAAGATAGAGTGCATCATATTTGGGACTCTCCAGTGATCGGCCCACTCCGAGAACCCTAAACGAACACAAACAATCCAAGTTCAGGAACAATGTAAGACTACATACTGGTAGAAGGATGACTTTAGATTTAAGTAGCAAAACCATAATGTAAAATTTCTCCCCAAGTAAAACTTATTACCAACAAAATGTACTTAAAGTATCAAATATAAATGTATGCAAACAGTCTTTTCATGTTGTAGTTGGTCAAGGTGGGGCTAATTATACAGTTATTATACTACCCAATAAACTGTAGGGTAGCTTGATCTCTAACAATGCATCACATTTTATAAAATAATATGTTTTGTAAGTAAAAGTTGAATCTGGAAAGAAACACATTGCTGTAAATAATATACTACTGTAATACTGCAGATAAATGTAGCTACATTTCCTTCTAAGATGTTCATCAGGTATTTTCAAAATGGAAAAACTGCAGTACAATACCTCAAAATTGGACTTAAGCACAATAGTTGAATAGACGTATTTGTGACTTGGAGAGAGTGCTAGTGAGTGAGGCCACGTCAAGCTTACTTGTGACTGACTGCTGGAGGGATTGGTACTGCTGAATTCTGACAATCTCTTCTTCTCTGGTGTGCAGATACAGGAAAGGAAATGGGCGTACTCGTCTCTCACCTGCAGAGGGCAGCAGAACATCAGGGGCGGAGGGAAACTTAGTTCAATGCAATCTAGTGTCTTTGTTGTTACACTTGCTCTTGTAGTTGTAATTTTGTGTTAATCTCTCTCTTAGCCTCATGCGTACAGACCCAGTTACACACATACACAGACACACAGCTATTCTCCTACCTGTTTAGACAGTAGGCAGTGCATGATGAAGACCAGCGCTCCCTGCAGACTGTTGAGGATAGTGAAGATATATGCAACCACTATGGGGCTTTCTTCAAACAAGAAGGCCCCAAACACCCACATCAGACCCAGGATGCACATCTGGGCAATAGCTGTCACTGTGAAAGCTCTGCAGAGTAATAAGGAGGATGTGTGGTCGGGGTTCAGAGAAAAGGGCAAAAGACAGAAAATGAAAGGAAAGATTAACATGAAACCAGACACTTGGATGACTCAGTTAACATTGTGATAGATGGAAACCCCCTGAAGAGTGGAAAGAAGAGAAAAGGGACATGGGTTCTTTGGAAAGCAGCTACAAAACAGACATTTTTACATCAGTTTGCTGTGTCTGTTGAAAGCCAGTGGACGAAGAAAAGCCAAAAGTCACTGATATATATATAAAAGATTGGTTTAAAGGAAAGAACTCTTGTAGAAAAACTTTTTAAAAAGAGTTTCTTGCAATGTATTCT
Source organism: Lepomis macrochirus (assembly GCA_024633595.2). Taxonomy (NCBI): domain Eukaryota; kingdom Metazoa; phylum Chordata; class Actinopteri; order Centrarchiformes; family Centrarchidae; genus Lepomis; species Lepomis macrochirus. Next base: position 11,949,428 of record JALXJV020000003.1, read on the forward strand.
GCATGCATCTTTTGTTATATTTGGTGATGTATTGCTCTTATTCCCATGAATAACTAGCGATACAATTCACATCAAGATACAAAGGACATAAACAGTCTAATTAACCATCTAAAATGCCAGTGGAGACCAGGTTTTGAGTTCAGCCTCTCAGAGTCAGAGGGTGTTTCTTTCCAGACTCACCGACTTTACCAACAATTCATCAATCAGACAAGGAGAAATTAATCTGAAATGTGAATGAGATACAAATTCTTCCACTGACAGAAACCACAGAAACTGTTTTTTCTTAAATGAAAAGCTGCTCCCTTGATTTTAGCACAATAAGTTCACATTCCCAATTTCCTGGACTAAACTGAACGTCACTGATTGATGAACCAGTGTACTTAGGGATGGATATGTTTTTTGCATAAAAGCTAAGATGTGTTTTGCAGCTGCAGGTTTTTTTACAGTGTTGCTGAGTGGAGTAATGAGCATGCATAGATGTATTTGGGGGGAAAGTCCCTCTGTAGCACCCCATTACAGAGCAGAGCCAGTACTATGAAAACATTCTCTACATTTTTCCCTCACAAAACCCTCACATTCTTTCCATCATTGCATTTTTCAGTTCCCAAAGCTGCGCAATTTGACCAACATATGAATTAACTCGGTGCTTGCTTGTGCATGGGAATAGGTGAGGGTCATATTACTTCACACATTACGACAGCATGAGAAGACTCACAAAGGGCCACAAGCAAACAAACAAACAGACTGACTTCATTTTGTGTAGCTTGGAGAGGTCTGGGTTGAGGCTGGTGAACTTCTGGGCGAGCTTCCAGACGGTGACGATGAAAAAGAAGACGTTGAGAATGATGATGAAGCACACAGGGCCGAAGAAACTCCAGATGAGGCCGTCTTTTAAGGACAGCCAGCAGCTTGGTAGGAGAAAGTAAACACATGTGGATTACAGAGTTTTCCTTACATCACCAAGATAGATAACAGCAGGTCTGTGTAATCCACTGATGTCATCAATGTCACACATTAAGTATTCAAACACAAACACAGACTGTGACACTTACTGCTGGTCAGTGCCGTATCCCCTTGGTCTAATGATGCTAGATATAATGACGATAACAAGGGGTGTCCCATAACCAGTGAGGAATAAGTAGAGGGGCCGAATGTTGGCATTGAACACCAGGACCACCATACGGTACAGCTGAACCCCTTCTAACAGCATCCAGGTAAACACCGCCAAGAAGAAGAAATGGAGCATTGCTGCAACAAACCTGCAGCCACCCTGTAATGTAATGTGGAGAATATAACAAGAAGAAAGAAACAATCAGAGAGGAGGGAGCTGAGGAAATGTCTCTTTATCATTTAGAGCAGTAACCTGATAAAGACGATACTTTCATGTCCACATAAAAGACCATTTTTGACGATCATGACATAATCAAATTACTTTCTTAATAAAGATAAGGTTTGCAGTCAGGTTATTGCAGTCCGTGTAACTGAAGTCGCTATTTGCTTGCCCAAACATACCACAGGTTCAGTTCGTGAAACGCCAGCCAGAAAGATGAGGTCAGCCATGAAGAGGCAGACACAAAGGTGCAGGTGGATGGTGGTCCGGGTCCCTTGTATAGAGCGGCAGAACTTGAACGTCAGGATGCACAGTATGAGACACAGCAGGGAGATGGTCAGCCCTATCTTGGTCACCAACAAGAGCCCGAAAGTGTGCTGGTAGAGAAGACAGGTCAGGTCCCGAGGGGTTTAATTGGAGTCCTAACATTATCATTTACAACGTGTGTGTGTGTTGTGTGTGTGTGTGTGTGTGTGTATGTGTGTGTGTTTACATTGACACAGCAATAACTAATCTTTAGGCCACTTAGAGGAAGCATAAACAAGTGGTAAACACAACATTGTGTGTGTGTGTGCATGTGTCTGCGTCTTACCTCCATAGGGTAGAGCGCCATTAACACAGCAAAGCTGCTCAGATGTTCACATTTACACACAGTGTGTGTGGCATTGGAGTGTTGTTGATAGCAGCCATCTGTGGACCAGGCCCCTTTATTACTCCAGTATGCACAGATGTAGCTGACCTCATGGGATTCATCCATGTCCTATGCACAAGACAAAACCATTATGTCAAAAGTAGGCTGTATGTTCTTAATACTCCAGTACTGCTGACCGTTTTGAATATAATGATTAAAAGAAGTTCTGCTAGAAGTGGGCCCACACTGGAAGGCTGTGGGTCAAGTGGGACTACCTGCAGATGTCTGAGGGTGATGCTGACAGGGCGGCTCAAGTTCTGAGTGGATGGGTTGGAAACTACAACAGAAACAACTCTAGAGGAGATCTGAAAGGTGGGATTCACACCATCTTTTTCATGTCCGGTGAGCTCGTCAAAGTGCTGGTTAACAGAGCTCTGAAGGTTCTTGTAGCTCAACAATGCAGCCAGAGCAAAACCTGTAAAAGACAATAATAAGAATCATGACAGTATATACATGGAAACTGGGACTTGGTTGTCTTAAGAAAAAAGAAGGTTACCAAGGTATGGTCCTGTCCCAGCTGCTGTTGTCCAGTCGGTGTCGAGTCTAGCATTCTCATTGGTCAGATGGATTGATCCGGTGGGTGGAGTCTTTCCCCTCTGCACTGCAATCTCTGCATCTATTTGAACAGATAACTCATTTCAAATGAAGCACTTAACATTTGTTTTCCCACTTTTATTTATTAAACTCTGCATACATCATTGTCCATGGAAAAAGAAATTTCTAAGCCTTTATGTCCAAAAACAGTGTACAGATCACAGCTGAGCTTATGAACACTCTTACCTGTCTCACTGGTCTCCATCTTGGTGTGGTTGTGTTTGAGCTGTGGACCTATGAGCATAATGGCGTTCTCCACCAAAGCGAGTAATCTGCTCACATCTTCACTGCTGTGCACATGACCAGGGGACAAGACATTGTCGGTCGCTGTGAAAAGTTTCTGTCAAGTTACAGGATACAAGAGGGGAATATTAATATACTGTAAGTGTTTGTATATGTAAGAATATGTTTGTGTGTGTTTTTTTTATCTGCTGCTCTGACCTCCAGTAGCGCGTCTCCATCAACCTTCCCTTCACTAGACAGAGCCAAACAGCTGTTTCTCATCATGAACAAAATGTCTGCCAGGCCTCCGAGCGACTGACAGACAGAGACAGAGAATAATGAGACTGTTCAGATTGCCCTACACTAAAGTTCATGTATACTAAACCCACCTGGGCCACAGGCTGGTCTCAATAATAAATAAATAAATAAAGGAAATGAGCTGAAATGTTATTTAACAGGATACTTGACCCAGGGCTGATGAAAAGGCAGGGCCAAGTGTATAGGTAAGTAAGCAAGTAAAACCTTATTGTTACAACTTTTTTTAACACAGGTTACAAAGAGCTATTCATGATATCAATCAAGCAAGACAAAAAAACATTTAAAAGGTCATACATAGTGTAAAGATACGTCCTCTCCAAGAGCTTAATTATTTCTGATTGTTGCAGGAGGAGGCAGCATCATGCTGATAATTAGGTATTTAAACATGCAGCTTACCGGTGTAGGCCCACTGTTGGCACTGAAGTTGTCACAGGAAAGCTCTTAATAGAACAGGGAAAACATCACACCATCATCTCACCAGTTGAGTTTAACATTGACTTGATGAGTTTAACACTTGAACATAGTAAGTAAGCAAGCAAGCAAGCAAGTAAATAAGTAAGTAAATAAAGTTTTTTTAATATATCACCTTTCAGAGAACAAGTTGCTAAGTGCTTTACTTAAGTAAAATAATACAATAATAAATCAATATATACAATAAGTAATGTCAAAAATACAGAAATAACAATGAAAGCAGAGTAAAAATCTACAAAGCAGCAGCATCGATTTCAAACACATGACCATTCTCAGTGGGCAAACTTTTTGAAGAGGCAATGGATGACGTATTGTCATTTCCCAGCAACATCTGTGTTGAGTAAGTGTGAGTGTGTGTGTGCAATGTTACCTGTACATGTGTGGATATGCAACTGCATCTGCTAAGCATTTTAAAGTGTGGTGTGAAGAGGTAGAGGCTTATAATGAGGACATGGAAGCCATGAAATACATTTGAAATATGAAGGAATCATATATGCACATACTCACTTGAGCATTTGGTCTGACTGTTGCCATAATTAGTGTAACCCTTTGGACACTTGCATTTGTAACTCCCATCAATGTTTTCACAAGTACCGTTTACTCCACAGAGGTCTTCCCCTTTCTTTATAGCTTCCTTGCATTCATTGATGTCTGTGTAGGGAGAGGGAACAGAGACATCAGTAAATATTTACATTCTGCAAGGGCAATGCTTTCGATAACACAAGTCTGAAACAGATCTGTTTACAGAAGATATCACAAGAACAAACTTGGGACCTGTCCCCACCACATTTTGAAATGGCTGATTTTATCCCCACCACTTTGAACTTCTTACTGAAATATAGCTTGCAGTTAAATAATAAATGAATATGCGTTTAGAACGGTTTATTGCACATTAATGTACATTCAGCACCAAACAGTAACTATCTCAACTTCTTGACAGAGTTTCTATTTGGCTAGTTTTCCGTTCACTCCCTTTGAACATGACAAAAGAGGAAGGAAGACTAAAACATGCCTACATATGTGTTGCCTCAGCAGGGATGATGAGAAAAGTTGACACAAGAGAAACAGATGTGAAAGCAACACAGAACGCCTGACAGCTGCCCTGCATTATATTCTATTATATTTATATATTTTGAAATGTCACATGCTACCTGAATTTTGTGTTTCCTTTTACATGAATAAAAATATTTCCACCATAAATTGGTGCAGAAAGTTTCACCAGAATGCAGGAAATGAAGTGTAATGATCAAAATTTTCTGGGGGAGTTCCCCCCAGACCACTGCTCACTTATCGGCATTGAGGATATCTTTAAAACACTGTTTAAGGATCTTTTTGTCCCATATCACATATCGTTATGTCTCACAAGCTAAGTACCTCTTCACACCCCTAATCTGAGCTCCTGTGTCCCCACCACTTTTCCACACAAAGTGACACCCTTGCAAACAGCCCTGCAATATAACCAGGGTACGATCGTGTGAGTCTTTCATTTCTGGCAAAAGGCTCTTGGAGACAGTTCTGAACTTTCCCAGCAACCAGCGTCGATGCTGTCTTGCCAGTTAAAAGCTACAATTTGAAGTAGCGGGAGGCAGGAGATGGCTTTGTGGTTTAGGTCAGAGTACAGGGAGTTATAATGAGATCAGCTCAGATTTCTCCAAAAGACTCCAATCTCTTGGCTTTTCAGCTAAGAGCACGTTCTCCTCAGGGGGTGGGGTGTTCTATTAAAACGGTGATTCAGGCCGTTTTACAAGTTACACAAATTGTCAGAAGCAGCCCTGTGACGGTCCTATCAACCGCCAACACCTAAAGTGATGGTAATGTTTTTATTTTTTTAACCACAAATACATTTTCTTAAGATATATTTATTCTTTTCACAACTGATGCTAATTTCCAATCAGAGTGCACACATTTTGGTTAATATTAGTATTCATTTGAGAAAAATTGTTTAGTGATTTATATCTGTACTTTGTTTCTCCACATACTGCTGCTGCTGTGTCATCTGTTTAAGGAGGAGCTGGAGTTTGAGTGCCTTTTACACCCCACTACAGGAAGTGGAAGGAACCAACTCCTGGCAGTGGGCAGAGGGACTACAAAATCCTTAACAACACAGCAGCGTGTGGATATTGCATTTGTTAGATTAATGTTGGGTTTCACTAATGTTTGTTTGTTTAGTATTTTATTATGGTTGGTTGTTAGGTTTATTTTGGGTCTTTTAAATTGTAGTAAGTTAGGTTTCCCCCCCTTTTTGTTTGGTGTAGGCAAGCCTACCCATCCTTTTGTGTCATTCAGGAGGTTAGGTTTGTTATGTTCAGACTTATGTTGTAGTATTGTTATGTTGTCCACTTTGAGTGATTCTGTTGATATCTTTTTTTTGTATAATATGGTTTGAAACTTTACTTTATTTGTTGGCTAAATAACGACTAAACTTTACGAAACCTTGACTTTGTGTCCCTGCCTTTACTGCTTGGTCCCTGACAAGCCCCTTGCGATAATTTGGTGGAGATAATCCAACAAGCACTTGACACCCACACCAGAGTTTTCAGGACTGCGTGCAGACCATACTTGACTGACTCCCTCACTCTCCTGTTCTCTTTGTCCCACCAGTTGGGTTTACACCTTTATGATTCTGTTTTGCATATTGTTTTAGGATTTTGAGCTACAAACTCACAGTACAGCACCAATCAACTCCAAGCTGTTGACACAGAAAATTAGACTCAACTCACCTATGCAGCCCACATGGCTACTGTTATCAGTTGTGTACCCAGCGTGGCAGGTGCAGCTGTAGTTCCCAATATGGTTAGAACAATTAGCAAAGGGACCACAGATACTGAGATTATCGAGGCACTCGTGGACATCTGACAAAAGAACAAGTAAATGTGGGTAAGACCGTTTGGACATGAGAGAGTCAATGGTCACACTCACACACACACACACTCACACACTCACCTATGCACTGTCCATCTGTGAAGTTTCTTTTCCCATTATTGTGTCTGAACCCTTGCTGGCACTCACAGTAGTAGCTGCCATTCGTGTTGAAGCAATTTGTGTGATTCCCACAGTATTCAGCTTCTATGCACTCATTTATATCTGGAGATTTAGATACACAAATACACAAAGCACAGACAATGCAATTAAAGTCACAAATCTCATAGATCAATACACAGTATATTACAATATGAAAAACCCTGTTTTATTTTCAGTCAGTAAATAGTAAAACTTGTCATTTTAATTTATACAGTATTTATTATTTGCTGTCCACCACGATGCTGAAGTTACAGCACTGCTGTAAGGGCACTTTTTGTACTTTTTGCTGGTTGCTTGAAATTGTGATGATCTAAGAAGGTAAACCTCTTCTACTGTGGATTTCATCACATTCCACTCTGAATATGAGCAGTGCTTAAATGCCTAAAATGGAAAAACGAAGCAGAAAGTTATTCTAAAAGAAAGGCTTCTTTTCCTGGTCCACTCCAGTAAGAGGTATTGCACAATGAGAACACCACTTCTTTCTGAGAGTTCTTGTCTTAAGTTGGAGCTACAATAAAGCATTGGTGGGCAGAAGCAAGACAGTGAGATGGATGTGATGGAAGTCATAGCAGGTTATTACCAACGCATTTCTGGCCATTTGATTCGAAGCCAATGGGACAAGCAGAGAAACATTTCCACAGCATACACAATAAACCTGTGGGGAAAAAGAGAGAGGCTACTTAATTTAAATTAACAGTTAGAAAAATCTTCTAATAACAAGGAAGATACAATAAAGCAGAGCAACCACAGAAGCCTATGACTTTGCAGTGTTGAGGAGTAACTAGTTACATGTCATTTAGTTCCATAATTTAATTACAAAATAAACATAACTGTAATCTGTTCCAGTTACCAGGAAAAACTGTGTAATTAAATTATAGTTACTTGTGAAAATGTTCATGATCACCCTGGAGGTTACATTTGAATATTTTCTGTAAAAAGCTAGGCTATATGTAGAACAATATTAATTTTGTTCCACACATAACCTAGCTTTGCATGTTTTCTATGTGCACAGTGACTTCCTTTGCCATTTCCAGCTACAGTTGTTTAATAAAGTTTGATGATATTCTTTTGATTCGTTCTCATGTTTGAATTTGCAGCACTGCTCCTCTGCCAGTTTAATTGCCTTTAATCGGACTTTGGTCATCACCTGACTTTTTGGGTGAAATATCTCAACACTTTTGGATGGATTACCATGAATTATTGTTCAGACATTTATGTGCCTCTCAAGATAAATTGTAATAACTGTGGTAATCCCTTAACTTTTCATTTACCATGCTAAACATCCAGTAAGTATGGTCATTGTGCGCATGTAAGATTATTGACACTATACCCTGCCTAGCACACAGAGACACTAGTATTTTTACATTTTAGTCTGTGCCTTTAGTAATTCAGTCTGTACCAATATTGCCTTTACTGTCTGTATTTCTGTGTAGATATTGTGTAGGCATCCAGCCCCTACCCCGCCAAATCCCTCTGTCTCTCTCTCTCCCTCACCCCCCAACCAATCGAAGCAGATGGCCTCCCACCCTGAGACATGGTTCTGCTCGAGGTTTCTGCCCTTGTAAAAGAAAGTTTTTCCTTGCCTCTGTCGCTTAGTGCTTGCTCTTGGTGGGTATCTGTAGATAACATCACAGAGCACGGTCTAGACCTGCTCTTTTATGATAAGAGCTATGAGATAACTGTTGTTATGATTTGCTGCTATATGAATAAAACTGAATTGAATTGAATAGTATGGCTGTAAACACTTCTTGTGGGGTGGCGATGGCGCAATGGATAAGACGTATGCCTTTGGTGTGGTCTTGTGTTCTCTGTTTAGTGTTGTGTATTCCCCTGTTCATTTACTTGTTCTTTTTAGCTCATTTCGTACCTGATTGCCATGTATTCTGTGTAGCCTTGTGTAGTATGTTGTTCATCCGCATCATTAAATTTACTTAGTATCTGTCTTGCCTCTTAGGTTTGCATTTACATTTATTTAGCTCTTCATTTCAGCCCTGTGTCCTAGTTCTGTGTTTCAGTTCATGTCTTTGTGTTTACTTCTGGTCTGTTTACTTGTGTCTTCTGGGTTAACTGTCTCTCTGTTATCCCCGGTTGTCTCTGCCTGGTTGTCTCTCTGTTTTCCTGCTGTCTCTCTGCCTGCCTCGTTAACCTGATCCCGGTCACCTGTGTTGCTCCCTCCCAGCTCGTTAACCCATGTGTGTATATATTCTTGTTTGTTTCCTCAGTCTGTGTCCGGTCATCGTAGTGTCATGTTCTAACTCAGTCGTCTTCGTGTGGAAGAGTGTTCTGTCAAGCCTGTTGGATTTTCCCTTCCACTGCCTGTAAGCCTGTTACCTGTTTCATCTGGATTAAAGACCCTGAACTGTATCTGCTCTGCCTTGGTGTCTGCATTTGGGCTCTCACCTCCTCTGCACTCACCTATGAACTGTGACACCCTTAACACAGTTAGTAAGCAAACTTAATGTTTCCACAGTTTTGTTGAATTGCATATATGTGCATGATCCATTTCCATGTTTTTTTTTCGATCTCCACCCATGACTCCACCCCCTGTCACATTACTTACACAAGATAACTGACAAATATAAGTCACACTTTTTGACTCATGAATCACTAGTAAGGCAGAAAAAATCATTCCGTCCACATGGTGTAAGTAAAAAAACTACCCCAAATCTCTCTCCCTCTGTGTTTCCCTCCCTTCGAACACAATGAGCCCTGTGTTGTTCTCTGATGATATCGGAGCTCCTACAGTAACCTTAGGAAAACCAGGAAGAGTTTGACAGTGACAGTGAGTGTGTGAGACACTGTGACTGTGAGTCTAACGTCTTGACTAAATAACTGCATACAGAAACAAATCCTGAAAGTATACAAAGAGTGACTTTGTTCTCAGCTCGCAGCTGACGTTCATTCACCAGTAAGCGCAGTGGTGAATTGGAATAGTTGTCTGTCACATAAGCTGTCCTCTCTGTATGTCTCTTCCTTTCTCACATTTCTTGTAAGCTGTGTGTAGCATTTTTTGTCTGTCTGTCCCTAGTCCATTACATTTAGGCCTGATAGAAAGTGGAAGTTACAAACACAGCCTAAGCAATGCTTGGCGCACAGTAAACAAAATTACAACGAAGATTTTACTGATTGCCAATAAAGCAAAACTTGCCAGGGCTCCAGTTTGACATCATCATAGTATGAACAAAGGCAGCTGCTCTGGCTTATAGTATAAAATAGTTTACTGTTTTTAGGGTCTTAAATCCTGGAATAGCTCCTCTGAAAAAAAAAACATCAATAGTTTCTCATATGGTGTTCCCTGAGAAACACTCTTTAAAACTTGAGTGGCAAGTGCTGAACTATTTTTGACTTCATCCCCCTCAGTCAGGGCTTCTTATAGGCCATTGCCAATATCAAATAGTCTAAATCCAAAAATATGCATTACTATAAAACTGAGTTACATGATTTTTTTATCTTTTCTTTTTAACCACGTAGGGCCTGCGCCCCTTGACTTTTAAAGGAGAACTCTGGGCAATTTTTAAGTGAATCTTTAACATTATACCTTTGTGAGTTCTGTCTATAGAAAAACCGGATTGGTGCTTGTAACACGGAGCTGCCACAGCTAATGCCCAGAGCTCCCAGGTAGCTAAAACGGCAGTTTTAGGGGCATATAGATAAAGAGTGTCTTTGTGCCTCTTAACAGACACAAAATGCAAGTAAAATGTCTGTCCAACATGAACAGAGCTCTTACATGACGACAAGATGCGTTTAGCAACTTAGCCATTGTTTAAATTCACCTAAATAGTGTTTTAGACGGCTAGCTGTAGTCTCGCACTGAAGTCCCGTGGAAACTTAGTTGTTGCCGGTGTTGTGTTGAGTTTTGCCTGCCTGCCGAGAATTGCATGCACCTCCAAATAATGCTTTTAAACGCTGTAATATTCTTTGTGGACTTCATCAATGGCGATAAATTGATTCGAAGTATATGTTTTATGAACGTTTAGAGTCTTTAATATTGTAATACACTTAGTAGGCTAGAAGTAGGCTATTATTCCTTGAGATGCAGTAAACATATGTGGCGATAAAGCTGTTTGATCAATGAGCACAGCAAAGTGTCTGAGAAGGACCTAAACAGGTGGATGCATAATTCGGAAGATCAGATTTTGTAGGCTCCCTGCCGAGATTTGCATCCACCTCTTTTCTCAGCATAGATGACTGTTAGCACCCGCGAGGTGCATGCAATTCTCGGCAGGCAGGCAGAATTCGGCACAACACCTGAAAAAGGTAAATAGCAGTGTGCAGGTGAGAGGAGCGTAGTGTGTGAAGAGTGATGATCGGAGTTTGTCACAAGTGAAGAAGAAATGGTTTGCGTTTTTGCAGTTCTGAATTGTGGCAACAGAATGCGAAAATACAAGAACTTAAATTTTCATCGTCTTCCTTTCCATGACCTCGAGATTCTGCAGTTGTGGCTAGTTGTACTTCAACTTGATGTGCAAACTCCCATACAAGTACTACGCGCTAAAGATTACCGCATTTGCAGTGAACACTTTGACAAGGATGATTAACGTTACACAGACACAACACAGCGGGGCCGGTTGAAGAAAAATGTCATTCCGTGGACGAAGAGGGGAGCAACCACTGTGGAGGTAATGTAAACTTTATCCTTCCATTTGGGCACACCTTTAAGTTCTTGCACTTTCGCATTCTGTTGCCACAATTCGGAACGGCTCACACGCAAACCATTTCTTCTACACTTGTGAGCAACTCTGATGCGGCAACAACTGAGTTCCCACGAGACTTCAATGCGAGACTGCAGCTAGCCGTCTAAAACACTATTTAGGTGAATTTAAACAATGGCTGAGTTGCTAAACGCATCTGGCTCTCATGTAAGAGCCCTGTTCATGTTGGACAGACATTTTACTTGCATTTTGCGTCTGTTAAGAGGCACAAAGACACTCTTTATCTATATGACCCCATAACTGCTGTTTTAGCTAAGTGGGAGCTCTGGCCATTAGCTGTAGCTCCGTGTTGCAAGCACCAATCCGGTTTGGGGTTTTTTCTATAGACAGTACTCACAAAGGTATAATGATCAAGATTAACTTTAAAATTGCCCGGAGTTCTCCTTTAAGCTGCTAAAGGTTCCACCACATTCACAAGCCAGTTGCTAACTTTGTGCAAAGTAAAGTATACAGGGGTATGTAAGAGCTTTGTCACTGAAAGCAGCTGCCTTCTACTGCAGGAAACAAAGTTGAGGAGAGTAGTGAAAACCAAAACCGCAACATTGTGGGCTAGAAAATCAAAACAATGAGCTGAATGAAGCTAAAATTCCGTTAAGCTGATCAGTCGTTAATATGAAAATACTATTGCTGTTAGTGCTATTTTTGAGTACTTCTGCTTTTGCTGCAAACATGAACCAACAGTGTGACAAGGAAACAAGTAACCGTTTTTTCATCTTGTCAGGAAAAGCTCACTCATTTTCATTACCTCAATACCACTAACCCCAATATCTAGCTCAGTTTAGAATACTATAATGCAGATGTAAACTTTTGGACCTGAGAATCACTGGAGATCTACATGAGCATTTGCACAAACAGATGTACAGGAAAAGCATTCCTCATTCAGACAGCTTCCACCCAAAAAGCCTCCTATCAAATATTAGATAGTTTCAGAGGCTTAGGAGGATCTATAATACTGACTGAATACTGTTGTCCATAGACTTGACTGTGGATGTGGCTGTTTCTATATTGGCCGCACAAAACGCAAGCCTGCGGGAGGGATTGGGTGAACACAAATATATTATTAGGACCCGCATCCCCAATTAGCCCATGGCCCAGCAGTATAGGACCATGAGCTGTACTAACCTAGACACTTCAAAAGCCATGGTCTTAGAAGTCAAACAAAATGCAAGGGGTGGCAACAGACTCAAATGTCTCTTTCAATGGGAGATTTTTTGGGTGAATACCCTCAGGACAACTTTCTTCTTCTTAGAGATGAACTTGACTTCACCTACTTCCTATAACTTGTGTGTTTTGTCATGGGATAGAGCATTTATGTAGATGGATTTCTACACTGTTTCATGAGGAACAAAGTGTTATTCTCTACTGTTCGAAACTTCAAATCTAAAGCTGAGTGATGCACAGACAACAACCTTCTGCTCACCATCAGCAAAACTAAGGAGACGACTGTTGATTTTAGGCAAAAGGAGACAAAGACACACACACACCTATCTACATCAGTGGAGCTGAGGTGGAGCAGGTGAACAGTTTCATGTTCCTGGGAATCAGTAACGAAGAGAATCTGACATGGTCATCTCACATCTCCATGCTGGTGAAGAAAGTTCAGAAACAACTGTATTTCTTGAGGAAACTTAAGAAGGCCAAATCCCCACACCAAGTTCTTGTCAACTTTTACAGAGGAGCAATAGAAAGCATCCTGACTGGAAACATCACCAACTGGCATGCAGAACCAGAGGGCTTTTTGATCACAGATTACAGAGCCCTCTGGTTCTGCATGCCAGTTGATCGTTGTTACCCATCGTTGTTACCCATCTCCCGAGGATCAGTGATATCAGTGAAGTGAGGTGCCTGTGCAGGGCACAAACGATACTAAATGAACGTACCCACTGCAGCTATAGCATGTTCACCCTACTGCCTTCTGGAGGATAACCATCTGCTGTCGCACCACCAGACTGCAAAGCAGCAGCTTTTTCCTTCAGGCTATGAAACTTAAATTCAAATTCAAATTCATCCTCAGCACTGCTCCAGCTCACATAGTTTACCATTTTATAATATTTGCGTAGTGTCTGCTTTGTAACAGAAGGGAACTCCAAACTGCATTTAATTTCATGACCCAGTGGTAAAATGAATTTACCTTGTTATAGTGCCGTGTACATTAGAGTATTTCACTGCCTGATGAAGACTCTCTGAGTCAAAAGACATTGGAAGACATATTTATATATATTTATTAGAATACTGGAGAGTCATTTTTCCGTTATTTTGTCATTTGACTACTGGCCCCATCCCTGAATAGCATCCGATTTTTAAATTCTGTATTAAAATTGTATTTGACCGAGTGCAGCGCTTCCTGTTTTTTATCTTTAATATATAATATATTTTATATAAATAAAACAATTTAAATTTAAAAAATAAACTAAAATCAATGCCACAAATGGATACAAATCTGTATGTCTGGCTGACACAAAAGTATAAGTGCAGCCACTGAAGTGGAACCAATGTGGACAAAATTTCCTAACTTCCCTGTACTGTACTTTTTGTTTCACCTTATGACAGCACCCCCCACCCCTCCACATACACACACACACACACACACACACACACACACACACACACACACACACGTTGCGCTTTCATTGATAGACTTACCAAGAATAAGTAGCTCCTTCCCAGACCCCATGTCTAAGGCAAACCAATATTCCCAGACAGATGATTACTGTATCAGAACAATAAATAAGTTGTAAATCGTGTAAAAGTGCCTGATGTCCTGTAAAAAAAAAAGGTTTAGATTCTGTCACAAAGTTCAAGAAGGATTTCAGTAATTTTCCAGTTTTCTAAGGTCCTTAAGGTCCACAAAGTATGAGAGTGATTCTTTCTGTTGAGAATAAGGCTGTGTGGGAGGAACAATCACGGTGAACCTTCACCAGCTTTCTTCCTCTCTGAGATTCAGACTTAGACTGAGCATGCACAGCTCTCCCCTCGATTCCCCACCCACCTCCACCCTCTCTCTCTCTCTCTCTCTCTTTCTCTCTCTCTCTTTCTCTCTCACTCTGTGTCTCTCTCCGTCTTTCTCTATCTCTCTCTCTGCCTCTCTCTCACTCTGTGTCTCTCTTTTTCACTTGTTTGTGTGGACTGTCTCTCTCACATCACTCTTTCTTGCGTTTTCTTTCACTCCATATCTTCCATGTGAACACATTTCTCACACTGGCACCGTATCACATTGCTTGCACAAACCCCTCCTCTGTCTTCACATTTCCCTTTACGCTCCAGTGGGCTCTATTTCAGGAGCTATTCACAACAGTCTCATGAGAGGCAGAAGGGAGGGGGCAGTGAACGAAGAAGGGGCGATGACTAACACTCAAACAGCTGCTACTGAACTTGAATTTTGCCAGTAAATAACCTTGCATCCATTCCAAATCTCTTTAACTCCTACTCTCTATCTCCTCCTACTTTTCCGCCTTTCCCCACAAATGTTCACCCCTTCACCCAATTCCAGTGACAGACCTTCTGCATTTTCTCAACCCCCCACACCGCAAAAAAAAACAGACTGGAGATGAATGCAGGATTACATCTCCTTAAGTGAAGTGATACAATGGTGTGGTTCACAGGAAAAGGGGTTGTAACACAATACCAAGGAGCTCGTATCATTTTTTGACCTGAAGCTCCAATCACACACATTGAAATGAATTATCACTAAACTGAAATAAGGTTTCATGACTCAACAAGTAGCCCTTCAAGTTACCTTAATAATACTCGAAAAAATGTAAGGACACTTTGTTAGAGTGATTGTTGAGTCTAAACAACATAAACTAAAAACAAAAGTTCAGTTGCAGGAGCTGTATCTTTAACCATTATGCCCCATTTCCCCTAGTTACACTATATGGATAATCATATAATATTATTATTATTATTTCAGAATCAGAACGACTTTATCAATCCGCAAGGGGAAATTTGTTTTGTTAGAGTTGCTCACGCAACAAGACATTATGAAAATAGTAATAATAATGTTATAAAAAGGAAATATAAAATATAGAAATAAACATAGAAGTGTATTGGATTATGTAGGACACAGTACTCTACAGTATGTGACAGAAGAGTAATGAATAAATAGTACTCCATCCATCCATCGTCAGCTGCTTATCCTGCGTACAGGGTCGCGGGGGGGCTGGAGCCTATCCCAGCTGACATAGGGCGAAAGGTGGGGTACACCCTGGACAGGTCGCCAGTCCATCACAGGGCCACACAAAGACAGACAACCACTCACACTCACATCCACACCTAAGGACAATTTAACGTAGCCTGCATGTCTTTGGATGGTGGGAGGAAGCCGGAGCACCCGGAGAGAACCCACTCAGACACGGGGAGAACATGCAAACTCCACTTGCTACTAAATAGTACTATTTAGTATTAATAATAAGTACTGCTAATGTGGAGAGCTGGAATGGATTTAAATCCTCACAAAGTGCAGTATTTGGACAGAATAAACTGCCATGTTGCAAGTTAATCAAGTAACATTCAAAGGTCCAGTTTAATGACTATGAGTCAGATTGTAAGAGTTTAATGGAATTACTTTCAGTGGTGCATGTTGGAGGGATGAGTCTTGAACTGAGAGTACTCCTTAGTTTGACCAGCAGGTCATTTGTGTGAACAGATCAACAATCTGTGTACCGGTCCAAGGTCCAAGGTACATGTATGTGTATTGTATAATCTGTAAATATAAAACACCTTCCACAAATACAAAGATTTATAAACTCCAAAAATATTTTGTAAATATACAAATACACAAATTCCACAACATTTCACAAATAAAAAATATCTGTGAATGCATTTAATTAATGTACATGAAAAGTCTTCTTGAATATCGTCCTAACATTTACAACAAACAGGAATTTATGAATCCAGTTTTTATTTGTGGATGTCAATTCTATGCTTGTGGATTTGCATTTTACACACAGTGTATCAAACTGTCTAAATGTGGCATAAATCCACTCCTTACACCTTTTCTCTTGTGTTTGGCTCTTGAAAAGCCTAAAACTAAGACACCATGCTCCAAACTCTTTATAAGTTGAGTATCACTTTTACTGCAGCCCCCCAAACACTTCTACATGAAGAAATCCCACTTGACAGGCCAAACATGCATAGTTATAGTTGCTAAGCTATGATTGAACCATTGCTGCAGGGCAGAGGGGTTTCGCAAATTTTCGGTTGAATTTTGCTCTACTTCTGATGCAAGAAGACAGAAAAACAAAGATGCAAATCACAGTAGCTGTGAAGGAGAGGACAGAAACCCAGGCGGGGGTTCTGTACGGGGAGAAACGAAAGACGGTGTGTGACCGCAACTGAAAGTGAGAGGAGAGTGGTGAGAGTGGAACATATTAACCCACTTAATGTACGTTTAGGACATTCAGATATGGGTGTTTTCCAGAGGTGCGACATGATATCTGTTGTTATGGTTGCTATGCAACACACAAAAACAACTTTTACCACATATCTTCGATTTATGTCAAACCCTTGTATGACATAGACGGTAGGTGTAGATAATTTGAGGTTGTGTACGTTGCAAGCAGAGATGTGTCAATAGGAAGCAACTGGTCAGCAACTCTCTTCTCTTTCTAGTGAGGAGAATGTACAAAGTTGTTGCAACCCTATTACAGTTACATGGTGCTACCGTTTCCATAACAAGCTGGCAGCATAGAATCAGCCTTTCGCAGTGAGAGAAAAGCTAGCCGACATGACCTCTATGTTTCCTGCCTTCAATCTCTCATTGTCTCTGTCTGTCTTCTTTTCTTAAGCATCATCTTGACTCTGTCATAGTTTTTCCATCATAATGGCGACAGTGGACCAGACATACGGAGACAAATGTGCAATCGCATGGAGACAGACAAACCACCCGCACATGTAGGCAGGAAGGGGATGAGAGAATGTAAGGTCACATCCCCTCAGCTTCTCTAGTAAACAAAAGGCTAAATAAAAGCAGATGCATCTTGCTTTTGGTGTGTGCATGTTTTAAACTATGAAAAGCAACTTTAGCTATAACTGTACTATCAATTATTAGGCAGTGAACACTAATCCCACATGCATTTAATGGACGCCTGCCCATTGTGTCCATCAGTCATCCAAAAGGAGAAACTGTATGGGGAAAAATGGAATCTGTAAGGAGGGCAACTGTGTTATTTAAGACCAAAATGACAGTAGCAGTGAAAGCTGGAGTGTGGTTAAGACCTTGTTTCAAGTTAATATTTGCATTGTGTGTGACATATTTTCAACTGATTAGAAAAACTGAACAGAATCACTTCTCTGACTGGCTTTCCATACTGACGCAGTTCCGTGTGTAAACAAAATGGCTGATCAGTCTGCTAATTTCAATATAGCCATATGTGGGTTGGTGATGGCGCAGTGGATGAGACACATCCCTTTGTTGTGAGAGACCTGGGTTCAATTCCCACTGCCGCACATCCTCTTATGTGTCACTGAGCAGGACATTCAACTCATAGTTGCTCCAGAGGTGTGCGACCTCTGACATTCATTGCAATTGTTAGCTAAATGTAATGTAATGTAGGCAGCTAAACTGCAACACCAGAGACATGTTACAAATGTTGTGCAAATTAGTCTTTAAGAAACATGACATAACAGAAGACTTCTTCCCCACTTCTTCCATGAAACTTTGCGTCCTGCGGTTGGCATTCAGGTTGGTATGTTATCTAATGAACCACGCCAGTGAGTAGCACTATGGGAACTGAGCGATTGATTGCACGACCCAAACTAGGGACTTGTGAGTTCCCCATACAATACTTTTTTTGCAATACCTTTTTCCAAATGCAATAATAAAAGGGCAATATGTAATTTTCAGCGGCCACTAGCGGCTTTTAAATTTTGCAACCTGGGGTGTGCGTCTAACTTGTGAGTGAGGAGCAGAATCCAACACACCAGGTAAACTCCCAATGCAGCATTACAGTAATTTTCTATGAGCCTGAGTTTGAACTAATCCATGCTTGTTACATGATAATGTTACATTGACTACATTTAGCCAACGTGATACATCAGCGTTTGCTCAGCTGCCGCTTCTAAATTATTAACATTATTATTTGTTTATCTTTCACTGGAGGCTCAGGAGTGTCAACACAGCTAAATGTATTGGACGATAGTGAAACAGCTGGACTAATTATGAATGAGATTGTTGCCACACGTTATTAGTATTGTATATTATGTGGGTCACATGAGTTACAGCAAGTGAGAGGTGGAGAAGCTATGTACCTGAGTATCGGTTAAAACAACAATAAATCTAAACTGAATGTTAAAAAGCAGTGGTAGATCTGCGCTAAAACCAGCTTTCTGCCCTGCCTGCATCAGGCTAGTTTAAACAATCGTTCCATATTTGCTTTGTACTCTTACATCCTTTCTTGCAGGCTAAAATCAACACCAAAATATCGGTGGTACACAGGATGGAAACATTGGTTGCGATAGCCATACAACTAAATTATTTTACACCGGATAACATTAGCAACTATTCGCCGTTAGCCAGCAAGCTAACATTATCTAACCTGAGCCCACTAAAGCAGATTACAATATATTTCCCATGCTTTGCAGTAATGTTAAAGTTTAACAGTCCAATAGGATGAAAGCCAACTCTGTCGTTTTGTCAGTTCCAAAACAAAGCGAAGGTCTCTCCATGACTCAAGGCTTTCTGATGTTGACTGTGTTTTCAACCAAACTCAGTCTGATTCTCGTTTGGCCTGAGGGGCTTCAGCACAAACTTTATTGTTGGTTTTTATTTTTTGTGGCTGTTGTGTTAGAGTCTGTGTTGTGCTGGGAGCCGGTTGTTACTCTTGGTTATAGCAGACTCCATCCACAGAATCAATAGGCAAGACACTCGGAGCGCACATGAATTCAGAGCAAATGGATTTCCGGAAAATCCGACCCAGAGTCTTCACATAGGATTAGGCATACTGGCCATCAGAGGAAACAGGGAAAAAACATTTTTATGTAAGATTACAACCCCTTCATTAAAAAAAACTACATATCTCTTTAAATGATGGGATTACCCCTTTAATCCATTTTCTATATCCAAAATTGTGCAATGAGGCTGCAGACCGAATATCCTGAAGCTTTCAGCTGTATTGCATGGAGTTCATATGGGGATAAAGTTGCAATAAAGGTTGCAATGACTGATTTCCACTAACTATATATCAACATGAGAATCTCCAAGACATCAACACTTCTAGATAAAAAAAAGCATGATTGCAGCATGTTTCTTGTTTTATCTGGCTTTGAAGGTGGGGCATCACTTGAGTGTTTCAACACAACAAAACTCAAATTAGTCCTGACTGAAGTCATGATGTCTTGACAAGGCAACAGTAATATATTATTAACTATAGTTAATCTCTATGCACCTGTGTGAAACTCATTTGCTCTTTAATCAGCAATCAGTCCTCATCCATCTATAAAAGATGCCACCTTTCTGTTGCTATTTGCAAGCATGGATCAAAGAGGCCATGGGCCCGGAAGGTGAGCAAGAGGCCATGGCAGAGGGTTTGTATGTGTGGTGGAGGAGCTGCAGCAGCGAGAGGATGAAATCGAGCTCCAGTTTCAAATGAAATTCGGGCAACAATTATTGACCATGTCATCAATCATGGCTTGTCCTTTAGAGAGGCTGGACAAAGGGTTCAGCCCATTCTGAGTTGCTGTGGCGACTGTTTTCTGCAGCATCAATTGTCAGGCTTTTTCAGAATGAGAACAGGTAATTCACAGTTTTACTGTAATGAACACCACCGTGCATTTCGGCTTTACTATATTGCCTGTTAGCACAACAAACTGTGTCTACAGTAATGCAGATGTTTTATCGATCCCATTTATGTGACTGTCATGCAGTAATGTCAATTTCGACGTGCTTTTTGCTTTTACTTTATAGAATCCACACATTACCACACACTGGTGGCAGAGGAAAGTATTTAGTATTGAACAGGAGTCTGCCATTGTAGATATGGTAGTGGCCAACAATGCAATCAGACTGTGTGAAATCCAGGCAGCAGTAATTGCAGATCAGGGAGCATTTAGAAATATAAACAGTGTGAGTTTGGCAACTATAGATCGAGTCCTTAAACGAAACCATGACAGAATGAAACAACTGTACAGAGTTCCATTTCAAAGAAACTCTGACATCGTAAAGGAGGCACGATTCCAGTATGTGCAGGCACAGATTTTTTATTGTAATACCTTGTTTACCATAGTTACATGCGACTGGAATAATTTGCTTTATGAATTTGCTTTTTTTCTTAAAGAATAATGGAGCTTGAAGCTGAAGGGGCGCACCCAAATTCATTTTTGTGGATGAAGCCGGCTTCAACCGTCTTCAGCCAACAGAAACAATTGGGAAGTATATAATAAAATGCAGATGAAACAAAAAGCTAGACAAATTGCATCTGATTCTGTACACCCGTTGTTTAATGTATGTATTACAGTTTTTTTCAATTGATAACATGCAATTGTCAAAACTAAAGCCACATTTTCAAAACTCTTCACACAGTCTGCATTACCAACATGCATCCTGTACAAACAGTTAATCTCTCCTCCAAAAGTCACTCAAATCACCAAAACACTTCATACAAGCCTCAAAATAAACTCTTTCAACCAAAACACTGGCAACAATTCTCACTCAGAAAAGCATACAATCTCACTCATAACTCACTGACCTACAAAACACTAACAACAGGGAGCATTACATAAATTTGATGAACTTTTATCTTCGAAATCTGACTTTTTTATATAAATCAGTATTTCATTATAGAAAACATTTATTCTCTGTCACTTAGGTACATTTCTCAGATCAGAATCGAAATTCTACTTGTTCAGCCTCCACATCATCTAGTCACTTGTGCACATCATATGTAAAAGCAATTTCTCAGTCTTTGGAGAAATTGTACATGCTTTGACACACTTATGTAAATTATTATGTACAATTGCACAATTATGTACAATTTCAATTGCTTACTGTATGTCATGTTGATCACAATGTATTACAGTATACTGGTTCTCTGTTGAGTAGCCTTACCCTCCAAAACATCTAGTCACAAGTTTATTGTGAGTAAGTCACATAAATGATTGAACACATCATAATCTGAATTTCTTTTGTAAATATGTCTATTAGACTTTTTTTTGTAAATGTGTCCTTCAATAAATTTATGAAGATATCTGTTGTGCTTTGAATATGCATCTGTGGCCCAGTACAGTAACAGGAACGTCAACCTGAGAGCTAACTGTAAGAATAACTTATTTTCACTTTATTGACTGTACTATAGTATATGTAACAAGAATGAATCAGAAATGCATTCAGTAATTTACCACAGTGACCACAGCCTGTAATTCATGCACCAACCCCTTAAACCAATTCTGCTAAAATACTACCACATTTCCTGCTTTACACTCAGCTTGCAGTTTTACGGTAAAACCACATTCAAAACACTGCACACATTTCTCTGCACATAAACATAAACATAAAATGTACATAAATGTTCTGCTAAGATTTTCTATATATATTTGTCCAGTTACAGGTTTATTTATCACAAAGTCGCTTGATCAGAGTAGATTTCTGCTTACAATTAAAAGCTAAGCTAAAATCTTAGACTGCTGTAGATGTTTACTTACAGTATTTATCAGTGTCAGTGTTACATTTCCGGTACCTCTGCCCTTCTTATATGCTGAACTGAAGTGGATCAAACCATTCACTGAGAGATGTTGAAGGATGACTATGACCCTTTCCATACATTTAACATAAAATGCTTGTCAATACAAATGGTCTAAAATCATTGAGCTCTTTGGTTTCACTGGTCTTAGTTTCCTTGGCAAATCCCCTTACAGTCTTCAACCATGAATTTCAAATGTCCAATAGTTTTTGTTTTGCTTGTATTAATTTTAGACATCCAATTAAATCACTTACATCCAGCACCACGACGGTTAGGTTTAGGCTATACTGTTTTTAGGGTTAGGACTGTCCGTGTCAGGTTCAAACTATGCCTTCACCGCAGCAGGCATGAACAAGGCACAGGCGTGTAAGGCATCAACAAAGTGAAATCTGGTGTCGTGAAACTGTGCCAGAACTGCACATGTCCATGGAAATTGGCCCTGAACCAAGAATGAGACAACTGCCAACTAGCATGACACTCGTCCATAATGGGGGTTTCCCTCCCCACAGATGAAATATTGGGCTCTGATTACCCTTAATCCACAAACAACACCTGGCTTACATGTTTATATTGCTCCATCCTGCTAGGGTTAGGCACTTAGTGTGATGGGTAGGGAAAGCATTGTGCCAATGACAGGTCTCTACGAAGATAATGACACAGTGACACAAGAATGTGTGTGTGTGAGTGTGTGTGGGAGAGAGAGAAAGAGAGAGAGAGAGAGAGAGAGAAAGAGATAAAGTCCAGCAGATGTGTTTGTTTATTGCAAGGGAAAGAATAAGTCAGAATCACAGAAAGTACTGCTGATGTCATAAAAACCCAAAGCAAATACCTTCCTGAGCAAACTTAATGTCATAGTTTCATTAATAATTGATCAAGTTCAGTCTTGAAGCTGTGCACTGGAACAACCTGTTTTGTTTCCTAAGCTAGGGCTGAGAGATTAGAAAGAGAAGTTTGAAAGAAACATGCTTAACCATAAAAAAACATATTTCAAATCTTTGTTTCTCAAAGTTAGGGTCGCAACGCAGCCATGGGTCGTGGGAGAGTTTGAATGGATCCCAAAGGGGTCGCCATTAAATGAAAAATGAATCAGTTGTTGTCAACTACAGAAATGAGAATCTCAGGAAAACATATTTCATGCAATACTCTATCTGCTCACAAATTTAGTGTTACTTTGAAAGAAAGATTCTTTATTCAGTCCTCAAACTCCATGGGGTGGTGATGGTGCAATGGATAAGACACATTCCTTTAGTGTGAGAGACCGGGGTTCAATTCCCCACTGTGACCTATCTACCAATGTGTCCCTGAGCAAGACACTTAACCCCTCGTTGCTCCAGAGGCATGTGACCTCTGACATGTATAGCAATTGTAAGTCACTTTGGATAAAAGCATCAGCTAAAATGAATGAATAAGCTGTCATTTGACTGATCTAAAATCATTGAGTGACTTTTAGTAGAAGTCACTCAATGATTTCACACTGTGTTGTATCACAGTAGTATGGTGTATGATGTTAGAAATGTGGAATAAAAATTGACGGATGACTAAATGTCAGTGCCCAGAGCCGCTGGCACACACACACACAAACAGGATCTTTCCATATGGAAACACTGCAGAGTAAATGGATCATAATCACACAGTTGCAGTTGCTGTTTACATCCTGAGACTCAGTCGGGTGCAGAGACAGACAGACACAAGCTTTGGAAAAGAGCTTTTGACTGCTTTTTCATCAACTCTAGGATCATGTTCTATTTTTCCATCTGCCATTTTTTGAAAGTGCAGTAAATGTTCATGTCTCAAGAGAGTAACTTTCTCTCTTACCCTTCTCTCTTACCCTTTAGTGTTGTTACATCCTCTTTCCTTCCACCCTCACATATCTGTTATCACTTCTCATTGATCTCGTATGTTCAACTACCATTCATTTAGTACTTATTAACTCCTAACTTACAGTGATACAACTTCTTGAAATTAAAGTAGGGACACATGTAACCGAGAACAAAACCAAAACTGCCTAGAGGTTATGGGTAGCAGGTCACAACCTGCTACCCATAACCATGCTTGGTTTTGGTTTTGAAAAAATGTACAGAGTTAAATTAGTGTAAAAGGCCTGTTGATGAGCAAAAAAATAAATGTTTTCTTGTGTCATTATTATTAATGGTGGCTTACTACAAAACCATTAGTTAAATGATTTATATTCCAATAATAGCAGTTGCAACAATAGCAAAGAAAATAACTGATTTCAATTAGTTTCCATTTTAGTACATGTCTACTGTTGTTTTAGTAAAACCATTACAGTGTTTTTCAAAGCACTTAACAGTAAAAATATTATTTCAGTATTCAGTGTACCACTCATAAACCTATATCGGGTTTCTCAAATAGAAATGGTGACTGACAGTACATGTTGTACCAAACTTGTCTGTGGCAGTCTGCACACTTCTCTCCTTCTTCTGCTTTTATTCCACGTATTTTTAACCAGTGTTGCTCAACCTTTTTCCGAGGTTGAAGTGGTTTCCTTCTGACGCCACAACCACCAGTGACATGCTACAAGGGGGCAAGGTATAAAGACGCACACACCCACACACACACAATTGCACCGGAAATTTTTGAAAGATTTCGTGCATGCAACCTGCCACGACTTCAAACGACGCAGGAGTGATCACTTTGTGCAAAGCCGGAAAAAGAGCAGGGTAGTGAAAGTGTGTGTTCATTATGTTTTGTAGATGGCCCATTATGTGGTTTGAGTTTCAAGCGAAGAGGAGAAGTCCATGATCACAGTATGTATTTGACTGGTTTGCATTTATGGTGCTCAGCAACAAGCAGCAGCAGCGTCTTTGCAGCCAAATGGAGCTGAACAGGGCTGTTATTATGTGTTATGCCACATACAACAGCCCTACTATTAAATATATTAGACACATTTAATAAGAAAAAAACTCAGACAAACATGTGTTTTCTGTGCAGTACCTTGGTGGTGTGTGTCTCTGGTAAGTGACCCTACTTTTCAGTCTGAATCTCATAAGACTTTATTTTGAAAGGATTCTGAAAAGATTTTCACTGAGATTGTCCCACATTAGTATAAGTAAGCACTTCATTTCAAAATAGCCAGACAGTATATTGTAAATAGGATTATTTGTACATGACTGAATTACAGAGACAGAATTACTTTATTCTTAGGTTTGTTGGGAATATCCTGGAACCACAACATGGTCCTTATAATCTAAAAAACCCTTGTTAAAACTATGCCTACCAGTCCTCTTTGCTACACTGTAAAAACTATTACAACACCAGTCAGGCATGGGCCTGTAGCTCTTGCAAGTGCTGTGTCTGGCTCTGTGATGAAAACTTGCATGTGTGAAAATGTACACCTTTGCAGCCGAGGAACCGAAACAGCAGAATTAGCAAAGTGTATTTGCTCACAGAGCACACTCAGGCTCTAATGCAAAATATCGAACCAAGGTTTTACTATAGCTGCTTATATGAGCTTTCGTGAGGATGTCTACATCAGTCAACGATTTTGGTTCGTGACCCCTTGAAAATAAAGGATTTTCTTCTGAAGACCGCTTGTCATAGATAGTAGATATGAGAACATTTTATAAAACCAGTAAACCCCTGTCCAGTTAAGACAGCTAGCTTTAAAGTGATTATGAAGAGCTACTTCCTGCCACAGTGATAACTGGCTCTTAACCACACAGCCAACATGTCATTTCTAGACAACATACCCTAAATGGAAAAAATAGAAAAGTGATTTAGAAGATTTTAGGAACAGAGAAAAAAAATACATTTTGTACAGACATAATTTGAAAAAAGGTGTTTGTGTGAGAGCAATAAATAATCATGTCCCTCAGAATTACATTCTACATAACAACAGAAGGTCAGTGCCTATAACCTGACATTTTAGTGAGTGAATGTGATAATCCTCAAATTGTGCTATTATAAACTGAGTTCTTACACTTTGGGTTATCATTATTGCATTTATTAGAGCATTACTTACAGTTCAGGACATGAATGTAGATCTCAAGTGAAAGCTCACACAAATATCAAGTGAGCCCTCGGGGTCTGATTTTTAATTTACACCATGGATGACATGGGTCACAGGAATTAGAACTGAATTAACTAAGTGAGGCATTATCCCTCACGAAAACTTAAGACCATGGAAATCTTGGAGACCATTAAAAATTCAAATGACAGAAAATCATATAAACTTGCCTTACTGCCACATTTTTCAACAATCCTCTGAATGAGCCATAAGGCCAGGGCAATCCCCTGCCCCGTGTGAGTATGAACACTGGAAAGTGTCTCAACATAAATGTATTTACTGCAGGCTCCCAACATGGGCATCCTTCCCCACACACACATTTGCCTTTGTGTACAGTATAACACAATAAATGTTTCAACTGTTAAATATTTAAAATGTCCAGAGTGAATGGCTCTCTTTCACAGGCTACCCGGCTTTGCAATTTAAATGAATATGTAAACTTTCAATTCTGTTAAATGGACTAGGATTCCTTCAATTCAACTTTGTTTTAAAAATATATAACCTGATCTTAAAGTATTCAATGTACAACCTGCTTCTTGAATACATGTTCAAAAATGTTGTAATGAATTTGATAATGCTAAAGCTTCCTTAATTGATAGCTACAGTAATAACTCTAAGACACAATAAGGCACATGTTAACCACATTTAACACCATTTACACAGCAGAAACTCTCAAACCATTAATACATCCAACATCCTGTGTAAAATGCAAATATATACAATGTATGTGGTTTAAGACAATCATGTACTATAATTTGTCCAAGTTTGGCATTCACACATGAGCTAACCTTTTTGTTTTTTGAGACAACCCCATATAAAATAAATGACATCACATTTTGTGTACCCAACCAGCCCGCAAACCATATTTAGTTCCCTTAGTTTCTTTCACTTTTACACTGCAGCCACAGCTGGATGTACATAAAAACAAAACAGTACAGCTAAAATACTCTAAGGGTAAATGTAATTGAAAAAATATGAAAATGCAGCTTTAAGGAATTTTAGAGGCATGAAGAAGTGAAAGTATCCAGTATTTTATAAGAACAAATAGAGAATAGTCAGAAAAAAATGAACATTGGGGAGCGTGGGACACAACTTAAAGCAGGGTAACATGTAACACAGATATTTTACATAGTTGCACAGGGTCAAGCAGGTTGTGTTTCAGGTCTATCAAAGAGCCAGCAGACGGTCTCTCGCCAATTTTTAGAGAGATTGAATATAGCTGAATGTGTAAGTCACTAAATCCAAACATGTTTGACCTTAACACCTAAGCAACTAATAGCAAGTGCTTAACCAGGCTTAAAGACAAACTCACCAGAGTGGGATTAGTTGTAACACTGTATTTTTTTAATTATTTAGTCCAAACCAAAGTGTGTTGGGTTGTGCCCCGCTCTCCCCTAGTTTTGTGAAACAGAATTTTATTTTTATTAACTATTAAATTATCTTGTGACTGCTTGTTGCATGTTTCTCTTGGGAGCCCTGAGGGGTCTCTTCCCCAGGTTGAGAACAACTACCTAGCTTTTAACCACCTTCATATATTATTTATCCAGAACAGGGAAAAGGCAAGAAAAACAACTGTTTAATGGAGTACTATGCTGCCTATATTTTCTTCCGCAGAGACCCATTCAGCCCAGGGCTCCCTTCCTGACAGCAGTTCAGGAGTGTATTTTTACTGAGGGATTACACTCTTCCTCTTTCTGTGCATTACAACATTTCAGCTGATTTATATGAACCAATTCATGAAGAACAGCGTCGTTATTGTGGCTTCCTGTCACACCGGCTAGAAATAGGAACAGGGACCATTGTGAGCTCAGACTTAAGGCAGCGTGTGATGTTGTGCTCTCTGCTAGTCAATGTGGTTCTGCTGCCGACACAATACAGGACAGTTCCTGTTCTCTATCGCTTGCCTTCCTACGTCCTGAAGAAACTGTTGTTTCTACAAGCCAAACAGAGTTCACCAGGTGGAAACCATGGCAACAGACTTGACAGGCGCCCTCCTTCCACTTATCACTTCCCGGGGAAGTTCTCACCTCATTGGGTCCTTCCTGAATTATCTACTTTTCCCATATAATTACTGCAGGGACATCACACTGGTCTTTATCCAGAAACAGTAACACTTTTTGAATTCCTACTGGAATATATGGCAATATATCAGGAAAATTAATATTTGGTAGTACTTTTCCTGTGTGCTGATACACCGACAAGACTGATTGCCTGTTTTTTTTCTTTCCTCACCTCTTAAGGCTAACATAAGCAATGTGTGGTCCAAAGTAAATGCAACACTGTTGTGTAATCTTACTGTAAACTAATGTAAGGCTTCTGAAATTGTGAAAAACTGTCTGTGTGAGTGTGTGCGCACATCCTTTTTCTGGGATGTCATCTGACCTCACTGTTTATATCAGACTCCATTAGAGACCATATGTCCATGTCTTGTTAATATGTATACAAAGGTGTAAACAGAAAGAGAGGGGGATCAGATTTAATGAATTAGTTTCCTCTCAGACACTGATACATTCCCTCTGTTCCAGCTCAATGACTCTTCATTGTTAGAATGAAGAAATATATGTGGATTTCCCTCCTCTAACATCCTCTGTAGTGCATTTATTTTGTCTCCTTCACCTTCCCTCCTTACCTCAGTCTGTCTGTGAAGTGAGGGGGTGGAGTGACGTGACAGAGGTCAGATGTTTCCTCCCCAGCTTTGAAGACGATTGTAAAGATGGAGGGAGGAATAGTTAAAAGGGTAAAGCCTATGTCTCTGTGGAGGTTGGGAGTTTTACAAGGGAGGCCACAGTCACAGGCAGCACATATAGGTTCACTTTTGGCAGCTGCTCTGGAAATGGTAGCCCTCTTTCCAAACCTTCTGCTGCAGCCACAAACCCTAAATGTCAGGCTAACACCTCATTTAGTGAAAGCTGCTTTAAATTTTCTCCGACAACACGGCCATTGGTGCATCAGTTTGCAAAACGTTTGACTGATCAAACCAAACTTTGCCTGTTCAAGAGGTGTTTACAGTCCATATTTACTCAGAGAGCTGCACAGATCAGCCAAGAGTTTTAGTCTTAGGGGTGACATGCAGTCATTTGGAAAACAATAGCTTGACTGTGCAATCCATGTGTCCTGCCAGTTGTTATTAAGGGTGTGAGGGCTCAAATTGTACTCCTTTAGCCTGAAGGCAACTTGTGTGTGTGTGCCTGAAAGCTACATATTGCCACCATGTGGTTAAGGAAAGGACTTTGGGAAGTGACGTTCAGATTTGAAACCAGTTGTATAATCTGTCAGATGTAAAGGCATTTACATAGTAAAATGACGGCACATGTAATCATTAAGGGACTGTACAAAAATTACCGTGTGTGGGTTAATTGTGGAGTGTGGAGGAGTGCTGGACCTCAGCTGGACACTGGAAAAAAGAGCAACCCTCTTCATGGTGGGTAATGTAGGCTAATCAATTTTTTAAAAACTGATTATGATGGAAAAATAAGAGACTGTCCTTTGCACAGAGTCAAGTGCACGCTACAAGCTATATTTTTGGTATTTTTATATTATTGTATTATTTTGATTTAAATATTAATTATATATCACAAGGGAAGATTGAAATAAACTATAAATCTGGAGTTAAAAAAAATACCCGTCCCCTGCTCTTCCAAGACAGCAAAACCATCCAGAAAATACCATCCCACTTTTCTGTGCCCACCCCTTTGCCCTCCTTATCATTGTTGTACACCCCCCTAATCTGGATACACTTCAAACAAAAAAATGTGTAATATATTCTTTTATGTGGTCTTTATTGTTTTGATAATTAATGGCATTATAAAGGGGTTTATATTAGAGCAACAGTTTAGACAGTGTAGAGTAGACTAGATCAGATGACATAAAGGGAGGAGGACAATGGGCAGAGACATTCCAGCAGAGGAAACTCCCGCACATGTAGTGCAGGATGTCATTCCACACACAGTTCCAGAGAAAAGCTTTCCAAAGGCAAATATGAGATAGGAGTAACACTAGCAACAGTATCTGTTTTCTATGAAAGCACATAATTAACCCAATATGCACAATAAAAAAGTCTAAACAGCATATATATTTCACTTTAATACATAAATGAATCTATTAAATATGATTTTCTCCTAACGGCTACAAACCAGGTTTCCAAAAGTTGCAAACGCTGCATAGATGGTTTGTCAATCAGATGCTGTGACCACAGTGGATTAAGCTGTGGAAATACGCAGAGATAGAAATCAATGATTAGAGAGTGAAAGAAAAAGGAGAAAGTCAGATCAGCCATTTTGATGGACATTTGGATGAACCGCCTCAGGTCAAACACCGGCTCACCTTTTACGACAACTTTGGCCAGTGCCTCACTTGAGCCGATGTGGTTGGTGGCCACACACTTGTATGTTCCACTGTCAGTGAGTTTAACGTGGGCTATGAGCAGCCTACCATCCTTTGTGGTCTCTGCTCCTGCAGGCAGTCTCGCCCTGCCTGCCCGGCTCCACTCGAACTGAATGGGATGAGAGCCGTGGGCAAGGCACTGCACGACCAGGGCATCTCCCTGCCGGAGCCTCAACTGGTCAGGCAGGCAGGTGGCGTACGGAGGACCTGCATGAAGGAGAAGACAGTTACTCCTATCATGATTAGTGACAGACGATCTGGATGTCTGTGTTTATTATCCGCAGCGTCGACTCACTCTCCACCTCCACCTGCGTGTACGCCTCGCTGTAGCCATGTATGTTGGTTGCATTACAGATGTATTGGCCTGAATCTTGGCGCCCCACGCTGGTCAGTGTCAAAACTCCACTATCCTCTGTGTGTTTCCATGGCAGCGGTGCTCGTAGCTTGGACCAAGTGATGACAGGAGGAGGGGAACCTGGAAGGAAGGCGAAAGAAATGATGAAGTGAAAGACGAGAAGTGTGAGCAACACTCAGTGATATCTACACACACAGGCACACAAACCGTCTTACCACTGGCCCGACACGACATTGTGACTGTATGTCCCTCCACGACTGTCATCTCTGTAGTGCTTACTGACGCCACTGGTGCTCCCAGCCCCCCCTCAACAATGATGTCAATTTTGACCTCTGTCACCCCCTCGCTGTTTTCAGCCTGGCAAATATAAACTCCTGAGTCCTCTGGGTGCACTGCAGGCCACTGAGAAAAAAATGGAAATTATTATCCTGTTATTATTATTAGCTTAAAATTTGTAAATAAATGGAAGTATTACTGGTGCTTGTGTTCATATTTCACCTCTATTGTGTTGCCATTATTTGTCTCCTGGGTCACCAGCTGCAGGGAGGATCCTTGGCGTTTCCAGGTCAGCTTGGGTCGTGGCCTGCCTGTGGCTTGACACTGCACTGACACGGGGTCACCTATTCTGACCTGCAGGGGCCCTGCTGGTGTCAGCTGCACTTTGGGAGCAACTGACAGAGAGGACACGCAGACGTGACGGGCACGTTACACCTGCAGTAACTAAAGTTATTGGCCACTTGGGGGCATGTGGAAACAAGTTGCAAACACAATACTGTCATAACAGGCTAACCTGTTAGCAAACTATTGCTCATTTACACATGCAGCAGCTACAAAGCAACATTATCATTTACTTGTGTAGTGTGTGTGTCCATCTGGCAAATGCATATCCAAAATGTTCTCTTTTGCTCTTTTTTTGGTCTCTACCAACTCCTGAGGGAAATATCTGGCTTTTTAGCGACTCAACGCTCCACCGATGTTCACCAGCTGGTCTCTAGCTTGGTCTGTCTGCTGTTTGTT
This sequence comes from Lepomis macrochirus, assembly GCA_024633595.2. Classification (NCBI taxonomy): domain Eukaryota; kingdom Metazoa; phylum Chordata; class Actinopteri; order Centrarchiformes; family Centrarchidae; genus Lepomis; species Lepomis macrochirus. The sequence goes on from JALXJV020000003.1 coordinate 11,981,242, forward strand.
GCTGAGCAGGTAGTGTGAACAGTGGAGTATTTTCACTGAAATCGAAGTTATCAGAGCAGCAACAGTGAACTAAAAGAGTAAAGTTGAGCTGAAACTAGATATACATTGTTTTCACAATGTCCCCCCCGTTGTCCCAGCAGACTGAAGTCACACAATGATACACAGCATAGGTGCAAACAACATAAACTATGTGCAATCACTACTGGTTTAAAGGTGATAAAAACCTGACGGGCCCACAGCTGGTGGTGGGGTTTGAGGGGGGCCAACACAAAAACATTTTGGTATAATTATTTTAGTTTTGATAAAAGAGAAGCAAGATGGAATATTCTTTCAGGAGGGCCACAATTCTAACTGAACTGCGAAAAACAAGCTCACATTTGACGTTCAACACAGCTGTGGCGGTGCTGCGGCCTGCAGAGTTGGCTGCCACGCAGCGGAATTGGCCCTGGTTTCCAGGTCGGGCATTAGCAACAGTCAGCACAGAGCCATCAGGACCAATCTTCACATTGTCTAGAAGCAAACAGTAGAATTCGGTGAAGCTTCACAGATGGTGATACTGTATGAAAAATGCTTGTGCTTACGCGTTATTACTCCTGACCTGGTAATTCTTGGCTATTGGCTCTCTTCCACTCCAGTTGGATTGGCTGTGCTCCGCTCCCCACTTGGCACCTAAAGCTGACAGACTCCCCTTGGCGCACAGTAGCAGCCCGGGGCTCCACAGAGACGGCCGGAACTTGACCGGCCACTGCACAGAAAGAGAGAACTGGCAACACCACACACACGCAGGTACAGTGCAACTCTGTGAACCTTTGAGTAAACGAACACTAACCCCAGAGCAAACAACCTGAGTAAATACACAGACTGAACGGAAGTGCTTTTGATGACAAAGCAAAAAAAGCAAAAAAGCTTAAAATGTAATAAAAAGACACGTCAGAGAGGAATACTGAAATATTTTCACTAATACATTACTACATTAAAGGGCTGGTTTACCCAAATTACAAAAAACTGGCAGCCATGCAGATATTTTTCGTTTTACTTGCCCAGATAGATTTCTCTGTTAGTGTTGCTAACAATCTACCTTGTTAGCCTTGCTCACGGTATTGAAAAATGACATTTAAAAATAAAACAACAGTCAATGTTTTCTTTCCAGAAATGTCCCCATTGCTCTTGTTGACAGAAAATGCTTTCAGCTGCTTTAATAGGGACTTATGCTTAAGGAAAAAGTATATTGAATGAAAACAGTCACGAGTAATCACTGCTTCTAAAAGGATGCACTGCTTTCATGTATTTTTTGTGTGCGAGTAACCCTTTGAAAGTACAAAAATAATACATCTCTAGAGACATCAACACCAGTTAACACACAAGCTCTGTAAAATCAGATGCTATTCTGTTCAAAGTAAATCAAATTCTTTACCTGAACATAATAGAGAAAACAGGATCAGCAGTCCAGGTGAAGAATCCATGGTGAACAGAGAACAGTCCCACGTTCTCCTCTGTGTACAATCTGTTTTTCACTGTCTGTGTCTCTCTTTCAAACAGTCACTTTCAACCTTTAACCCCTTACCATTTTCCCCTTCTCCTATTCAAACACTGTCCACAAGGTCTAGTCACGTATGAAGTGTTGCCATATTATTGTGCGTCTTTTTTTTTGTTGTTGTTTTAATCCAAAGTCGTCTGGTGTGCCTGGGTGACATCCAGGGACATTTTATTGACATGCTGTTAACTGAGAAACTGCAAACAATGAAGTTATGATGAAAAGTACAAAAGCTGTGACTGTGCTTTTTGTCACTGAATTTAGGATGTTAGTTTATCACCTAAAGTAAAGCGGATCAGAAATAATGTTTTAAGACATCAAAAGATTTTTTATAGAACTCAATTAAAACACCACAGAACCATCAGATATTAAAGGAGCATGATCAATATGTCATCATAATGTCTCAACTTAGATTCATTTAGGTCAATACTGTCATACAAAACACTGGCTATTAGACCTGTAAGAACTATGAAATAGTCCTAAGTCCTCACAGAATTATAGATATTTACATTGCAGGGAAGGACAAGGACATTTAACAGGATATGTAGCAGTTGACTTTAATGTTTGCAGAATAACAAAAGGCAATAAAAAGTTAATCTTAACGGGCTGCACAAGTAATGAAATCTGTTAATACAACACATTTCTGGTTAATGTAACAGTACAGATTACAAATAGCAGTTATTGTAACATCTTAAGGAGTGTAGTTTTAACTATAATTAAATCATAGCCTTCTAAGACTCATGTAATCATTATTACAGCATCATCCTATAGGTACATTGCATCCTGTCAAGTCATAATCACAATTTATTGCAATAATTACATATGTAGCAAATGTTCTTTTTTGTTGTTAAACATTTTTGGCCAATTGCGGGACTTTTTATTATACTAACAAGCTATTACATTGTGTGGCATTCACTACATTATCAGATACCCCTGGACTATTGTCCACCTCGGCAGCTCCTCCAGCAGATACATGACTAATAGTTAGATATAAAGCCTGTTCTCTGTTAATCAGGTCTCAGGATTTGTTGACATTTGCTATTTCAAGATCAACTAGCAAAAGAAAGGTGTGAAAACGAGGAAAGGCAGCAAAACAAGAGTTTGTGGAGGAAACATTCCTCTAGTTTGGCATGAAAAACAAAGTCGTTTGAAAATGTCCAGAAGTCAGTTAGCTGCAGCAGCACTGCTCGACACTAGAGGGCACAGATGACTAAAAACATACATGATCCCATCTCAACTGTGTGCTCATAGGCACAACACACTGAACCTGATCTCCTGGGTTAAAGCCTCTTTGGTCTGGTTGCTTTTAAGAAACATCATTAGCTGTTAGCAATATTGTATTTACAATCACATAAATACAAACAAACTTAAACCCAGTTCTTGTCTGAAGCAACACCACAGGATACAAAAATGTAATAAGTGAAAATGTGTTTATTCATTTTTGGTCATTTCTGCCATTTAGATGTTTCTGTTGTACTCTTTAAATGCATTTTTTATGACAAACTTTTTCTTAAAAAACCTTAGAGAAAAGAAATAATTAAATTGTAGTTTAACATCTAAAAATAACTACATGCTTTCTTTTTGTCCTTTTTTCTAATGTTTTTTTTTTCTAATCTAATTGTTTCTTTTTATAATTCTTATAATTAAGAATAATTATAATTCTTATATTTTTAAATAAAATGATTAATCCATATTTGGTTCAAGGCCAGATTTAGGCCCTAAACCTTCAAGGGTGAAGCAGTATATTAAAAGAAGTTATTTTCATCATTTATTTAACTTTTTAAATAGAAAAAAATGTGGTGAGTAATTGTAAAAGAAACAAACAAATAAAGGCGTCAACACATTCTAAAGTGAAAGGATTTTAAAAAAAAACAACTTGTGTGACATGTGGGAAAAGGATCAGCATTACAAAGCAATACAAAATGAAAAAAGTTTTGGGAATGCTAAAGAGTCCGTTTGTGGCTCGGCTGGAGATCAGCCTACAGCCTGGGCTGTATTATTCTGAGGAGCAGGATGGGGAGCGGGGAGGGAAGGTGGAGCATAAGCTGGAGGTGCCTGATGCTTGGGGAGACAGGAGGAGGGATCACCACTGTCCTGTAGTCATCATCAACCTACACAAACAGACATTCAGAGTAGGACAGAGCGTTAGCTGTAGAGGAACGGAACAACGGGATGAATTTGTAACTTCATGACTGCTTGAAACGGGTCAGATGTGCTGTATAATTAACCTACATTTTGAATAGACGTCTTCACAATTAGCTAATTGCGTTCTTTCAAATCGATTTAAAAAAGGATTGTTCTTTCACCCCTAACAGCTATGTTAACGTTGTAATACAGCTGGATTGTCGAGGTTAGCACGTTATACACAGCTGTTAGTCAATATCAACTGCACGCTCCAACCCCCCTCCTCCACCCAACCTTAGGTTACGCTGTCATTCTGTGGCAAACACTGCACTATTCAACCTATATTAGTATCTGTGATTTAGTCTACGTATCTCCCTGCTTCATTTGCAGATTGTTGACACATTATGTTTACTTTAATGTCCAACAACAATCTAGTGTTCACGTTCAGTTGTTGATGCAGTGCAGGACACAGTGTGTAAAAGGAGCTACATGATTAGGGTCCATACAATGTGTCACGCCACATGCTAACACGGGGAAAGGCGGTTACCATTACTATTCGGTTGGATGGTGTGTAACTATAGCAACAGTGTGTAACCATAGCTACTCACATGGAGTCTGTGAGGAGGGAAATTCCTCCAGGCAGGTCCTCATTACCTCCCATCAGGAGTGAAACACGGGGCTGGGTATCCTCCTGTTGCAGGGACCACATTAAGGACAGGTTTTACACACACACATTTTAATACCCTAACTTTAAACATGCTACCCATCCAGACAGTGCTGGTTTAATACATATGCAAGCCAGGTAGTTACCAAGAGCGCCAACAATTTATTGGGAGTAATCTATTTCACCCAATAACACCCACACTGCTTTAAAAGTCTGTCAGTGCAGTTCTAGCACCGTAACGTAGACTCACAGTGTTCCAGACACTTTGCAGAGTAAAAGTCCCATAAGAAATCAATCCGCGGAAAGATAAGCCTGTTTGGCATATATGTTTCTGGGGATATGCCTTACACGCACCAAAGTTTGATTGACACAGTTTGCCAAGAAGGTGTCTGTAATTTAGTGAGGACACACAGTGTTTTTGACGGCTGGAAAATTCAATTCACCATGTTTCAGACAGGTATGACCCTCCCCTCTTACTTTTGTCCTGTCGGACAACCCTCCCCCTGCCATTTTCTGACCAGTCACTGGTGCACGCTGGAATCTCACATTGATTTCTTTCAAACGACTGACTATGGGAAGAAGGGGTTGGTCGGAATCAAAAGAAGAGGAGACAAGGATTATGCAGATATATATACTGACCATGACCTGGAGGTATTTATTAACAAATTATCATGAAAAGGTCAAGTGTCCGGAATACGGTGATGTCCGAAATACGACAAATGCGACAGCGCCATCTAGCGGAGTGGTGGTGGTAATGCACAGCAACACGAAGGAGGTTAACCCTGTCTGCTAGGTCGACGTGCATATAATCAATAACTTAAGTTTAGGCACACACTCGATGATGGTTGTGGTAAGAATAACTGGCTTTAGGGGGCTGTCAAGAGCTGGCAGTATCAAAGGTCTTAGAAATGCAGTTCCGTTTCTGATCCGATTTTGGAACCGCACAACTCACTTTAGAGTCGAATTTCAGCTTCGTCATTTGGTGTGCAGTGTACAGGGGGAGTGAGGACCTATCTATTGCTCCCAAAGAATGGTCAGACAGTTGGAAGAATTTCTGTTTGTCAGAATTTTTTGTCGGCCACCGTCAGGCTGTCACACATTTGCTCAGCTTAACCCCAATCACTACCGCACAGACTCTGGCTAAAAATGACGACACCAGCACAAGATGACAGCACAAGAATCCAGTTTATTTTGCCTTCATTTTTGGTGAACAGTGGGAGGAAGTGGAGACGCGTCGGCCACAAGTGGGAAGCTTCCGGTCAGCGATCTGATGCGAACACGGAAGTCCCTGAAAACTGCATTCTATCAAACAGCCAGCATGGGGCAACTCTTCTGGATGCAAAAAGAAGTCCGTCTCCATTAGAGATTATAGCTAATTGACCCTTCCTTTCAGCTGAATAGTTACCTTCAGCAAACAGTATATGGTCTCAGTCGCTAGTTTCAACTCTTCTTCAATACAAAATGATGCTGATTTAGTCAATAATGGTCCCATTTGTTTTAAAATAGACCATAAAGCAGAGTATGTTGTTGGATTGACAAGTCGTTACCATGGCGACCTATCAATCAGACTAGAACCCAGACGTACCCTCGGCACTGTGTAAATTTAACCAGCACGTTGAAAAAGCTTATTAGGAGTTGGCTGTTTACCTTCTCTGGTGAGTACATTTAGTTTAAAGACTGTTGTTCGCTAGACAAAGTTGTTATGCCTGTTAAAATGATGGTTAACGTAAATTACAGATGCACCCAGCTAAGCAAGATAGCTAGCTCTGCACATGGCCGTTACCACCGCCGTATCGTCACTTCCGGGCACTTACTGGTTGCAAAAACTCAACATGGCGGCGACCTATTAGCCAAACTTGAAAACGGCAGTCCGCAAACCAACGAGTGACATCATAATGACTATTTCTTACCATTTCTTTCTTTACCATTTCTTATATATGGTATATCTATTGTCAGCCATCTTTATAAAGAGATTATGATTCCTATGAAAATCAATGGTCGCAATAGTCACCTAATTGTTAGAGGAGCCTGCAGGATGTCTCTATATGAGTTCAGTTTACTGACAGCGGAAGCTCAGTCATATCATGAGTTAAAACTGCTGTCTGTCGCTAATTTTGTGACCTACTCAGTCCTGCTTACAAATCAGAGACATGGATACAATGGCTACATTTTGCATATGTATTTTGTTGAAAAAATACATCTGAAAAATATCCATTAACAAATTGTCTCCAACAGGTTTAATAAAAACTTCAGTTCCCTCAGGGGCGCCAGTGGATGTCTCACCAAGAGAACAAAAACTTTCAGGAACTCTGAAAATAACTTTGTTATCTTTCCCCTGTTTTTCAAGTAAATGTTTTTTTCTGAGTATATTATCAACACTGAAGAAACACCATACAGAATGGGAAACCAAGTAACTCTAAGCAAAGATAAATATTTGGTGCAGAGTCTGAAAGACTGTAGTAAGGAGCTGACAAAATATTGACAGCATTTCTTTACCTCACAAAACTATGGCCAGATCATCTTCACTGTGGAGCAAAGGTGAACCAACCCACTAAAGCAGAATTACAGAAAATGTTTGTCCTCTTGTTGTGCACTTTCTTTGCCATCCAGCACAAGCACAGTAGGTCTCTTTACAAAAATGGAAAAATAGCTACAATAGGTGTAACAGCTCAAATTATTTGCACTCTTGTAGGGACTACGTTTTTTTGAAAGTCAAAAAAACACACGTCTGATACGAGCAAGGGCTCCACTGACGGGGATTCTCCTGTGGGCTTTATCTCTCTGATGAAACACAACACTGGGTGCCATGAGAACAATAGAAATGCTATCTCCACCTCGTTCTCGATTTGTTCAGTCAGTGAGGATATCTTACTGCCTTCAACACGCTACATTAGGGAAGCTGTTAGGTTTGGTTCCTGGGGTCATATAAAGTCAGCACTGACTAAACTGGAGGGAGGAGAACAAGGAGGAGAACCTGAGGGGAGGCACAACTACAGAACATCACAGTGACCGAGATATTGGGCGGTATGAGGCTCAGAACAAAGAACAGACCTGGCTGCAGTCCAACCTGACTGTAGGAAATTCTACTGTTTTATGTTTCCCTTCTTCTTTTTATTGTCAAGACCCCTTTGCAATTTTTCTGTTTTCTGAGTTTGAGTCTAGCGCACTTGCCATAGTTGATGATCTCATACCTCCTTAAGGCAACACCCTTTGCCATTCCACACATTTTCCATGGGTGAGCAGTAGTTGGTGCCTGTTGTGTGCGTTCATGCACAAACATGAGTCAAAACACTTCTTTGCGAATATTAGACCACTAAATATTGTTAGTATAACATTTTTTGCTAATGTAGCTTACTTGCCGTATGTTCTTATGTTATCAGTGTCATACTTTAGGAATATGCATCTAATATCGAGCGTTGTTTGGTAACTTGCCGATTCTTTGATCATCGTGTACGTAAGCATGTCCTTATATGTTTGCCAAGTCTGGTGGACGTTTTCAGTAGTGCTGTTGCGCTATTCAGCCACGAGGGGGCTCTAGTTGTAGGGTATTTCAGGTGATATTTACACTTTTTCCATGTATAAACCAGAATGTTTAGGTTTAAATTAATCTATTTTGTTTTATTATTCAAGACTAATAATTATGTTATTAATGTATATATTTATACGTTATTATTGGATATATGAATTTGACATATATTATCAAAACTAATTCTATAATTTCATTTATTGTTTTCTTTAGAACCACCCACACACATGCACACACCCCAAATGCAAACCCAAACATCCAACATCCAAATCACCCCTGACCTGTATTTGCCTAACGTGTGATTATTTAAGTTTATTTGGATTGCAATCTCCTTGCACTACTCTCTGATCGGAGTTCCCATCCTTAAAGGAGCCATCGAGCCATCATCCCAGAGTTATCATCTCTACCACACCGACTGCACTGATGTGTTGACAAATAACCTCTCCCCACTGGCAATGCCTTTGATTTTATGCGTATGCGTGCATGCGTGCGTGCGTGCGTACCTGAGTTTGGTGTGGCTGGGGAGTTGGCTTGGCTTGCCTGTGAAGATACACTGGCAGCTGACTTCCTAGCATACAGGGTAGCTTCATCCTGAAGCTTCGCAACGTTCTTCTTATACCGAATCCTCTTGTTTCCAAACCAGTTGGCCACCTGAGAGAGTTAAAGAGGTAAAAAGAAACTCATAAGTAAGCCAGGAACATGTCAAAATGTGTGCTTTAACAGTTTCTTCATGTTCCACAGTCCCTTTTGTCCCCAGTGTGTCTTTGATGTCAGACCTGAGAAACTGTGATGGAACACTTCCTGGCCAGCTCCTCCTTGGCTTCCTCACTGGGGTAGGGGTTTGCCAGATGGGAGTAAAAGTATTCATTCAAAACCTCTGCCGCCTGCTTGCTGAAATTTCTTCGTTTCCGCCTGACAGAAAGGAAGATGGCAACACTAAGGCAAATACTCTACTTTGTAATGTAGTACACTGTCAAACACAGAAAGGCTAAAGTTAAGAGGAAAATACACCGACCTGGCATCCAGGAACCTGGAGCGTAGGATCATGACGGCTTCACATGTGCTCTGCTTTAACTGCATCTGGATAGTGCTGAACTTGCGGTGGATGATTCCCACCATTCGCTCTATCTCTTTGGGTGAGACAGGCCGAGTACGGGACTGTTCCCTCAGCAGGTTCATCACATGGTCGGTGAATTCATTGCATGCCTGTAAATAAACACGTTGTTTTCTTTATCAGTTCTACTTAAGCCTAAAGAGCCACTCGCTGCACTTTTGCCCAAAACCCTAGTGAGATCCATCATTTCACTTCTGGGGCAAAATTACTATACTATAAGACAATGTTTCTGGTACTCAGTTCTGAGTGGCTCAGTCACACTGTATGGTAGCTGTCGTAACATCATCAATCAATCTATCAAATCTGTGACATGATGAGTGACGTATTATTTTGTGAGTAACACTTTTTGCAATATGTACTTTATATTATCATGATCAAAATTGTACAGCAGTTCTTTTCCTGCGGTCAAATATCACACCTGTTCATATTTCTCCAGCTCAGCGTGGTACATCTTTCGTATCTGAGCGAGCTTCTCTCTGTACTCAGTGTGTTGTAAGGCTCCCTCATTAGGTGACCCTCCGGCTGCAACGGCAGCTGCTGCCGCCGCTGCAGAGGCCCCGGCCCTCTCCGGGCCCGTAACCCCCTCTGCTAATAGCATGTTGTCCAGTCGCATGATCTGGGGGTCTGGACAGTCCTCTTCTTGGACGCCTCGAATACCCAGGGCTGTGAAGATGAATAAAACTGTCACAGCCACATCAGATGACGAGTAATCAAGCCCAGTTAAGGATTCGTTAGCAGGATAATGTTCAAAGCCAGATCTTCCAGGTAGAGCCCAACCAATTTATCGGCCAATATGAGCTAACTGCATTTAAATCGGCATCGGCATTTATAACAGCAGATCTATGACTATTAAAAAAGAATCAGAAAGTCAGATTCTTCACTCATGTCATGAGTGATGCACAGTTTGCCACCAGAGGGTGTGTTGCAGGCCCCTGTTAACAACACTACTGCACCAGAAAAACCACAAAAGAAAACAATTAGCTGACCAGAGTCTACCGGAGCTATTGTTTCTAATATTCTCCGGTGGAGAGTGTGTCGAGAGTGGCTGCTGGCCAATTACAGCACAGTATAGGACTCGCTAACTGAGTTCTGACACTTTCATGGCTGACCTCTACTGACTAACTAAAAGGCACCAACCGCTGTTACTGGGTCACTTGTAATAGTTACAGTAGCTGCACAGAGAGGTTGAAAGGAGAAGTATGATTTATTCACTTTCCAAAACCTAAAACAAATCCAGAAAGATGTAGGCTGTGGATTGTTTCTAATGTGATGTTAGCTAATGCTACCTAACTTAACACTAAATGTAACCTTATATAGCCCTATTGTTATGCTTTTTAATGACTGTATTAGTGAATAGAGACCTACCCTGCCCTTTGTGTCAATAGTCAGTTGATACGGTGGCTCAGTTTTACTCTGTGATTGGTAGGCTTTAGAGACTGTCTGTATTTGTTTCACATCAGTTTGACAGCCTGAATACTACCTTCAAATTTATAATGCAACTGCAAAACTGTTTCTTTTGACATTGCTTTATTGTCTTATTACCACTAGACAATATTTCTCCAAGAAGAGCAGTAATAGACAGTGACAGCGCCATGCTAAACAGTATGCAACAGTAACTTGGCTTAGGATGCCTGTCTTAGTGGAGGCTCAATTATAATAAAAACAGCCCCCATCACTTCTCCCCTCCTGAAAACACTCATGACTTTTTAAACCTTTCGTTTTTCACTGCACTCTCCCAGCTTCTTCACAACAGTAAGTTTATGTTTAATGTTACAGTAGTTGGGTGTTGCAGGCTACATGTAATTGTAGATTTATTTATGAAACAGTGGGGCAGTTCTAGTGAACTTTCTCTCATTTCTCCTTAGTTCATCACTTCTAAATATTCTCTAACATCACTTACAGCAGCTATTCGCTAGTTTAGTAAGCGGCTAGTTAGCCACTTGCTAAATTAGCCACAAAGCTAATGCCGTGTTTGTCAGTGGAGGAGCACTAACGTGGTAATGAGCAGTTAAACTATAGTGTTTAATGTATTCTAAAATATATCTGTGAGCCTTTGTTAATAAAGTCAGCGTGTCAGAAACTATTAAACCATAGGGGCCATGGAAATAACGTGAGCTGAACAAGAATCTAACATGGCTTCCTGTTATCTAAGTTATCTAAGTTAGCTTGTGAAACATTGTAACTTAGGTCCTCGTTGTAGACAGTCATGCTGTATTAGATGCATTCAACAGCAAGTCACTATATCATAGAAATGGTTTCTCATAGCTTTTTCAAAGCTTTATATGTTCAAAATGTGGAGAATTTATTAATCAGAGGAAATTTGAATGACAATCACAAAGATATTTAAGGGTGAAAAGAGAAAGCAGAATAATAACTTTGTATATCGTGCTTATGTAACACTCAGAATTTCAACATTTCAGAATTTCTGTCTCAGCCATGTAGGAGTACAAGTCAAACGTTTAAGATGCTTCCAAACATTGTAATTCCTGCTGATCCTGTTTCAGTATGTCAAACTTAAATGCATTAATATATATTTTACATAATTAGCAGTTTCTCTGTGGTTTTTATCTTGCAGGGTTTTTTTATTATTTGATTGAGCAAATGCTGTATTATGATTTGAACCACATAGTCATGCGACCAAAAGGTGGTACTGATACGCAAACATTAGAATAACATACAAAAGGAATTAAGTTTTTTTCCCCACACATCAAAGCAATACTATCAGAACAACTCTACATGAAACATGCAGCCTCTATAGACAGCACAGCTGAACTTCAGAGACTAGAAATACTAAATGACATAAGAATCCTCCGTTATAGCTCTGCTGACCTGAGTGAGGAGATCAAGTGGTTTCTACAAACTGAGGCAACTGGAGTGGGACAGTAAGAGAAGAGGCAGGGGCAGAGAGAGACATAGAGACCACAGAAAACACTGGCAAGGGGGAGGTTTACATAAAGAGAAACCATAGCTGTTGCTATGGGAGAAATGCCAGCTTTCCTTTGGCATCCCCAAGCATCCCTGCGCACGCGCACAAACACACACACACACACACACACACACACACACACACACACACACACAGCTGTTAATTAACGCCAGCTCTTAAGGAGCAACTAAAGACCCAGTGAAAAATGAAAGCTCATTTGAGAGGTCGTTAATTTGCACAGTTATGCAAATTAGGTGGCAATTACAAGATAGTTCCAGAGATCGTCTCACATTCATAATCCTGCAACGAGGGCAATGACAGCCTCCGCATCTGGCTAGCAGCATCCAGACTGGCACACAAACACACACATGCACACACGGACAAACACTCGCACTTTGTGATCGCCTCTAATTTTGGCAGACTATCACACACACACACACAAGTGAGTTCCCAAACCGTATTACAGTACAGCAAATGCACCGTTGTTCTCCAATGCAGTGTCCTTGCTGTGCTGTAATGTGGTTAATATGTATAATATGGATGAAATGTTACTTCTGAGTATGATAATACTGACAAAGTCATCTGCTTGTGTAGCCTGGCTCATTCACACATGCACACACACACACACACACACACACAGGCTGAACGATTTTGAAAACATATCAACAAATAAAACAAAGATGTTTTCAAAGTCTGTAGAATATGATGTGTAGGCCAGGACATCGCTGCAGCGCGACACTATTTCATTTAAAAAGGTATTTTGACAGACATATCACCTTTAACAAATATTGCACCTCTTGCCATTTGAAAATTGGAGAAGGCCATATTGTGCTTTCGATATAATTTTGATTAATTGTTCAGCCCCAACACACACACATACAACACATCCACCGGTGTCTCAGAAGTACGGACAAAGAGGGATACCGGTTTTACTTTACAATTACAGAGAAGCGCCTCTCCTACGTCTACATCCCCCTTTTCTCATCATTTACCTGTACACTTTCTAACATACCAACCTCTCTCTTAGCCTGTCTCATCATTCCCTCATTTCAATTTGTCTCTTTGCCATCACTTCTCTCACAAGTCATCTTCTTTCCTAACGTTTTTTAGTATTTGTGTAAAGTGGAAAATCAGAGTGTAAATGTAAGGGAAATTAAAGCTGAAAAAGGTGGTCAACAAAAGAAAAATCTTGATACAAAGTAATTTACTGTAACAGTAACATATACATTCAGGTTAGTAGGTATAGTTGCATTCATATTGTGTTAGGAGGAGTGTTTCTAATAAAGGTGTTTCTTTTGTCCACCCCCTTTATATCAAGTTAGAGAGCAGACTAAATATGGAAAACATCCCTTAGTATAATGCAATAAAATTCAACAGCACCAAACTACGCTCTATAAAATGACCGTTTAGTTGAATTAACACCTCTCTAAAATTGTTTAACAAAAACGGAACATCATAGCCTTCATGAAGGCAGGATTTATTGCACAGCTGTTGTTTTGAAATGCTCTAGTTTTAGGTAGGTGTGCTTAATAAGAAAAGAGTAAAAGCGGGAAAGAGAGGACAGCGGCAGAGTGAATGAGAGAAAAGGAAAGACAAACTATAGTGGAAGGGGGCCAGGTCTCATTACTGTTAATTAATTTATAATTAGTCCCGAGTTTGAGCCCAGCATTCCAGATTGCCCAATGACTCTACTGAGTGTACAAACACTAACACACACAGTGCACATAATAAAAGAGATGACGCCTCATGGAACAGAGAGCTCTGACAGAGTAAATCCAGTTTTCTGAGCCCAGTTGGGGCCGTGGGTGGCAAACTGTCCCCCGCTGAGAATCTGTTTGTAGTGAAGGCTGACAGGGCTCCGGGGTCTGGAGATTATCAACTGTCTGCCAATCCATGAAACACAACCATTACCGCCTCTCCCTCCAACTCATCCATCAATCTGTCCCTCCCTCGCTGTGTTTTTCTCCCTCTCCTCTGCTCTCTTTTCTTTTTTTCCTGTATCTTCCATGTTTGTAGCTACGTGTCCCTTCGCCTCTCTTGTCATTTGTTCTGTTTGCTTACTTCTTACTTTGCCTCTGTCATATTTCTTGTGCGCTATAATACGCTCAAAACCTCCCAGAAAACACAGATAATAAAAATATATAGATGTATCGGGAACAGCGCAGCAGTCAGGAAGGAGGGGAAAGAGAGACAGATCTAGGATGACAGGGAAGTGGGCAGATACATCCAGCAGTGTTTTTTGGACTGTCGCTGTCATGTGAGGAGTTATTTTTAATGGTTCTAACTTGGGACAGAGAGGAAGAGAACGAGACAATGGCAGCAGAAAGCAGGAGGCAGTGTGAGCTCGGCTGAGAGGGAGAAAGGACTGATGTATGTTCTAAACTTCTGACTGAAAGAAGAAAGAAAACCACAGAGATTAAAACAAGGTCTTGCAATGTGTTTTTCTAAGAATTTCTATTGGTTACTGAGCATTATAGAATTGGTCAAATCAGTGTGAAGGAGGAACAACAAACCAATGGGAAGGAGAGTGAGCTAACAAGTGTCCCGTCACATCTCTTACAAACAAAAGCTACGTGCAACTCAACATACTGATCAAGGTTTAATTCATACCAGTTTAGTGCTAAAGGGTAAACAAGGGTGATAACCACCATTAACACAAGGTTGTGAACACCCAGGCCTGGGTGCCTGACTATATTTATAATAGCTACATGTTTGTAACTGCGTCAATGGGAAACTTTGCTTGATATTTCATTGCCATTTAAAGTGGCACCTAGACGTTGAGTTTTGCCCTGAAGTTTTAGTATGGAAGACGATGAAGTGGCCTTGACTTTATAGGATTTCTTTATTTACTTGTCCATTTTATTAGGGGTAGGAATCACCAGAGGCCCCTCGATACGATATTATCACAATATTTATGTTGCGATTTGATTTTTTTTAAAATATATTGAGATATATTGCAATTTATTACCTTTTTCCAACTTCCAATTAGGTCCCTAAATTCAAACTTTGTGAACATCTGTTTATCTAAAAAGATACATTTCTCTTTTTTGTTCATATAACTTTTTCAGTCCTCTATATGGTCCTGTTAAGTTTTCTAGTGGACTAAAAAAGCAAAAGATTTTTTACTATTCTAGTACCAAAAAGTTAAAACTCCCATCTGCAATTTATATAATAAAATATCGATACTTGGCGTCGTGTATCGATACAGTATACAGCCATGGCAAATATCACAATACTATGCTCTATCGAATGTATGTTGAATGTATTTACAATGATTTTTATTTTGAGTCAGTCCTACATGCTGCTGTAAAGTAAAATACCAAATGTGTATTTAATTCATTAATGAAAATTTGGTAGAGGCAGTTGAAGCTCAGAGCAAACTACTATTTGATAATCACTGGAAAATACACTGAAAAATATTATAAACGCAACACTTTTATTTTGGCCCCATTCATCATGAGCTGAACTCAAAGATCTAAACTTTCTCTATACACAAAAGGCCTATTTCTCTCAAATATTGTTCACAAATCTGTCACAATCGATGTTAGTGAGCACCCTTTGCGATAATCCATCCACCTCACAGGTGTGGCATATCAAGATGCTGAGGTGTGCCTTATGGTGCTTTCAGTCCTGTCAGGCCGGCGAAGCGAAGGCAACACAAAGGAAATTGCGTGAGTTTATTTTCAACTCAAGCAAGAAAGTCGCATGACACTGAGTCGCGATAGCCTCTCAGCATTGAAATTGTCCGCACGTCACAGACGGCTTCACTGGCTGGCTGAGAGCTGCTAAACTTGGGGGAGAGAAGCAGGGAGCAGCGCTGCAACCGTTGGATAAATAAAAACCTGTAGTCGGACTGGATTATGCTTGACAACTACGCCATTTACTCGCGGGAAGAGCTCGGAGTAAACTGCTTTTATTAAATCAGCTTTTTACTTTAGTTTTTGGGATTACAATGTAGATTTTTCTTCACTGGAGCTTCTCAGCAGCTAGCTTCCGTGCACATCCGGTTCCAGTGTTGTTGTTAGCGTCGTTAGCTCTGTCGGATTATGATTTCATATTTATATAAAAACTGGATAAAACTGGACATTACTTGGAGAAAAGAAATCGAGGAGGTTGAACTACCTGGTGAGTTCAGAAAATATGTGTGTGTAACTTTATTCCAGCTATCATTGTACTTTACTGTGACCAAGTTAGCATAGCACAGCCCTGATCGATCCAAACTCCATTCCGAATACAAACATTTTAGAAGTTGTTGTCCTGCTGTCTTGCTGACAGACTGACAAAGCATGAATTCATATGTTTAACAAATCTGCATCATGTTGAAATTATTTCAGCATCAGTTTAATCTGTTTATTGCTATTTCATCACAGCAAAATGTTTACTTAGGTTAATACAGCTGTAGTAATGGCGAGTTGTGTGTATTCACGTTATCGCGTTAAAATCGCCTTCTCGTGTTGTGTGTGAACACTTGCAGCAAATGTACTCACGCGAGGAAAGCATCGTGAGGAGAAAATTTGCGTTTAGTCTGAATGCCACATTAGGCCCTACTGAAAATAGTGCCCCACAAATGCACTATTACTTCTGTTTGAGTAACTTTTGGTAAAAACCTACAGTGCCTAGCTGCTTTAAAAGCTTTGCATCTTCAGTAGGAACAAATGGGCTTGGGGCTGTACTGAGAGATGGACTAACGCATTGCTTGTTTTCACACTAAAGGCAAAGATTGGCTCTTTCTGGGTTAATGCCGTGGTGTAAAAAATGAGCTGAACAGGCTGGCAACTGCACAAAATGCCTTGTTCCTCCCATTTTTGGGGAAAGGTGAAAGAATCATCTGATCACTCTTCCATCACAACAAATGTCCCCTTTTCTGACTCTCATTCTTCCAAACCATTACATCCTCCCTTCACCATCCTGTAAATTTAATCTGTTAGGAGTGTAAAAAAGCTGAATGACAGCGAGTAGTTGAGACAAATAGTTGCCTTGGAAACTCTGTATCCCTCCTGCTGCCAACCTCCCGCTTCCCATTTCCAAGTTAACTGAATGGGGTGAGGTAATAACAGGGGCTGCCATGTAGCTCAAACTTCTCTCTGCCTTGAGTGTTGTGAGTGAGTTCTCAGCTCAAAAGCAGAGATGATTTTCTTCCAGGTAAAACACAAATTTTGGCCCTTGACTGTAAATTCAAAATCATTGGGGTAGAATTGAAAGATGACAACTTAGGATCTTTTTTTTAAACAACTATCCTGCCACTGCTCTGTTTGTTCATGTGGTAACAAACAGAGTTATTTCAACATGACATCATCTTAACTGCTGGCACAAATTCACACACAAAACCAGACGATCTGTTTGCTCCCATGCATTTCTCAGTCAAGAAGGTCTGTTGTTATCACGCTCATACCAACCAAAAGCACGAGAGTGTGACAAACTGAGCACACGAGCAAGAGAGGGGGAAAGAGAGACAATGCATTAAGTGCAAAATCGCACAAGTAGCAACAGCTGAATTAAGGCTGGGAAAATGCAGCTGGACTGATAAACAATCTGCTGATCTGGCTCCAATCTCTCTCTCAGTCTCTGTCACAGATAATAAGGCTCAATTTTATACATCAAAAAATAATATATATTTTGTTTTGCCTTTGAAAACCTTGACCTAAAATTATGAAAGTACTCTGAGCCTTGTATGTATAACTAATAACTGTCGGGTTAACCTCAGCCACAACTGCAGATGCAGTGATGAAGTGGGGGAAAAAAGCTCACCCTTAATAGCATGCAATCTTTTTCTTCATTGGCTGATGTCAAACCAGCAAAGCAAATTGACAACTTACCTGTCCTTTCCTTGATGTCACACAGGACACTGAAGAGGGCGGGCTTCATTCTGTGGCAGTTTAAAGCATGTTTCCTTTTTACAGAAAATAAAAGACAAAGAGACAGAGATTGTGAATTATAAACCATTCTTTAGTAGACTTTATATTCTAATGGTTACAGGCACAGATGTCCATCAACAATAGACCCTGTGGCTGACACATAGTAAGTCAGTGCTGAACAAACTGGGTTCAGATGAGCATGCGACCAGACGTGTTTAAGCCTTTGACTGAAAACAGCCTGGAGCACATTGCTGCCTGATACACCTGGACTTACTCACCTTAGTGAAAAATGAGAAGGAGAGCGACTGAATGCACTTACATTTTTAAAACTTCAGAGGGAATGGTAAATAGACTGTACGCGTACAGCGACTTTCTAGTCTTCGGACAACTCAAAGTGATTTACACTACCTGCCACATTCACCCTGTTTGAGCACATTCATACACTAAAGGCAGCTCATAAGAAACAGAAACTAATACATTCACACACTCACCAACGGCTCAGCTATTGGCTGCAATTTGGGGTTCAGTAATAATGCAGACTGGAGGAGCCAGGGATCGAAACGCCGACCTTCTGATTAGTGGACGAGCCGCTCTACCTCCTGAGCCATGGACGCCCCAGGGAATGAGTCTGTGTCCACATAGGAGTGGGACCAAATAATCAATATTGCAATAAAATGTCACACAGTTTTCAACAATACAAGTGAAACTAGTATTGTGACGCCTTCTGTTACTCTAGTGAGGCATCAACGTTTCATTCTTTTGCTGCAGACATTTGATCTCTGACGTTTTCTGGTTGTTTTGGTTTTTCAACCTTTTGACAGATTATGGCAATTTGAATTTGCAGAAACTGCTACACATTCATATTGCTTTTAAAAATCATCACACTCTTTGGTATGTTTACTTGCTACTAAACTCTCTAATACCAAAGGCGAAGCTTCTTAAGGACGTGGGTAAATACAGAACCGGTTTGATTCTTGCTTTGTAAAAACAGACTGAATTCACTCAGGCAGGGGAGAGAATTTCTTTTTCAAAAAGTTACAGCACCAAGTGAAGGAGAAACAAAGAGAGTGAAAGACTGAGCACACGATCAGGAGAAGGACAAAGACAGGCAATGCATTACAGTAATAATACGTTATTTTAGATAAATGAAGGCCACAAATGTAATGGGACAAAAATGAACAATGCATTCCTGTTGATGCTTTTTCCTTTTTTAAGGGTATACTTTCATTTTCAGTTACACTGAAAATACATGTATGGTGTATTGCCTGTGTTGAGATACTATTTTGAGCCAACAATTGTGGTTATATTATAGAGAGAGTTGGGCGTTGTTGTTTGATTGTAATGATCACCATCCACTATTTGTAATGTGTATCAAACAATCACACAACTGTATCCCACTGTTAAACTTTACTTGAGACCAAAGTCTTCATTTGTGCAACTCATTTTGGTATTTATAAATTATAGGAAGATAATTTTATTTGATATTGAATTATTACACAGCCCTATGAGTTAGTTATTAATGTGCTTAACACCACAAAGCACCGACCCACAGGTTTGGCCAAGACACAGTGTCACAGGGATCCTATTTCACTGTAATGTACAAGGGCTGTTAAATGCTATGCCAAAAATAAAGACAGCACCCTACCAGTAAAGATGTATCAACAGTCCAGTGTGTTAGGGTGTTGAAGGGAGGATGATGGGTAACAGGGGCTATATACAGCAGATACAGGCTCAAATGGAGCGATATTCGGTCCTCTCATCATGTAACTGATAAACAGCAACACTCCTCAACTCCTAACACCTGGTAGGCCCTGTCCCCTGGGGTTAAACTCCCAAACGCCTACCTGCATTTTAAATGTGGAAAGAGGATATCCCACCTTCTCCCATCTCTGGTTAAATTAAAAGTAGGCCTATGTACTGTACATGCATAATGTATGTGTGTTGTCAGAGGGACAGGAATGTAGGCCTAATGGAGGATACATCACATAAAAATGGGCGAAAAAATTCCAGTAGTATTAGGGTTTTAGTGGGGGTTATTACAGTGTATTACAGCGTGTGATGTGTGTGTAAGACCATGCAAGCTTGAGGGGATGCTGTGATGACGATATGACCCTGTGCAGACCCAAATCCAACTCTTAAAACATGTTCACTCTTCTATCAGGCCCTCTCTGGTGCTGTGTTATTACCTGGCCTGGGCCTCATCCAGACTCTCATCTGTGATGGCCATGATCTGCTGGAGGATGTCACCAATGTCCTGCTGCGGCTGGCCGAGGGTGTGATGCTTCCTTATGTTGTCAGGGTCGCCCACATCCTCCTGAGATAGTCCATTTAGTCCAAGATGACCCAACATCATGCGGGCCTGGTCATCCATACCTCCAAAGTGCCCCTTATTGTGGTGGGAGAGCTGAGAGGAGGACGACTACAAAGGGGTTTCCCTCTCCAAATTCCCGCACTGAGAATACCGAGAGGTTTAAAAGTTTCCCCAAAAAACATGCAGGACTCAAAACTGGGAGCCGTGTTGCCTCAGCTGGAGCTATCTGCTTGTCTTGGTCTGAATAACAAAGGAAAAAAAAACGAAGTGTAGCTGCCTTTACTGTTTATTTATCTGAAGAAAACGAGAAAACGCTACTCAAACAGGACACTACAAACTGTGGTTCTTCTTTGGTATGGGAGGGTACAGCTCACAAAATATTAGCCTATGGTATGATACTGTTGTTTTTATGAGTAGCGGTACGCGGCGCGCGTGCGCACGTCTTTTCTTCCCCTGAAAAGACAAAACCAGGAGGCTCCAAAGGGGAGAAAAGCTTCAAAACAAAATGAAACGGATGCTATTCGTAGACTGTATCAGCGGCCATACATGCAAACAGCAGTTATGGAGAGTGGACTTAACATGAGCAACAAAACGCCAACAATTATAAAGTGGCTTGCTACAAAGCTAACTCACTCCTGCTTTGAGAGGCTGTTCGGCTCGTGTGTTGAATAATGGTCTGAACGGCGCAAGGGAGCTACATCTAGTCCCTTTGATGTCGCCGTCTCCGCCTGCTCTCTTTTTATTCACGGGTCCCGTTTACCTGCTCGGTCATTAAAAGTGTGGACCGACAGGATCCTCTAAAAGATGGCCTAGGCAAGGTATTCCTTGATCTATCTGGTTACGTCCACGTCTCACTCACACTGCCCGGTTTGAACCATTAGTTATTGCTGTTTTCTTTGCCTGCCACACTCCTCCCAGAAAAACACCACGGAGCAATGCCGCCCACTGCCAAGTTACACAGGATTAGCCGAGGCAACTTCCGCTCAAGCATTTCCAAATAATACATTAGGCCTACTTGGCAGCAGGGAATTAGTGGCAGATAACATAAATGCGTATGTTTAATGATGACTTGGTCTAAATCAGTGATAGACTACGTCATAAGTCATTGACCGTTTATTATTGATCATTGATCATGCGACAATGCTATGTGTTACAAGGCTGTATAAACACACATCACCTTTTAATCATTTTCATTGCATATAGGCCTACAGTACATTAGGTTTTATTTCACTTCTCATTTCTATTGTTAAAATTATGTGTTATAGGCTAGCCTAACTCTGATAGGGAGAGCTTCTAGATAGGAGGTGTGTGGAGTGCTCCACAGACCTGGAAGTACACAGCAAAATTAATGATAATAACACCATGTGCCACACCACACAAGATTGCCACCAAAATACAAACAGCTGTAGAACATCCACAAACCAATGAAGCCTTATTTGGAATTAAATTTGCTATCTTGCAAAACAGTTAACCCGCACTGACCTTCTTTGAAATGGGTTCTATGTCATAGACATGAAACAGTTTTAGTGCTTTTATTTTGAAAGCAACCTTGATTAAATTCCCGCTTCGGTTCTGGATGTTTGTGGCTGCTTTGGCGCAGTTCTCCATCAGTATGTCGGTGGGCTTCTGGGAATGCTGCAGTTTGATTTAAAATTCACCATTAACACAATGTTGTTGTTGTTGTTGTTGATGATGATGATGCTGATGCTACCAATACTAATTCAAATTGTGTGCGCGCGCGTAGGCTATGTGTAGCCTGTGTGTATGTGTGTGTGTGCGCGCGCGTGTGTGTGTTACGAAGTCACACCTAAAGGTGCCCTGTTCTTACAGAGACTGCATCTCACAGCTGAGATTATGGTGATCCCATCTTACTGTATTAGGGCCTATATCCTATGATGAAATGATATTTAAACAGAGCGTTTCAGCAAGTTCATTTTTATCTGCATTAGGCCTATGCCAACCAGCAGTACATCATACACAATGTCTGTCTTTTAAACAATCAGTTCTCAAACTTGGTTGTGGGGTACTTTAGTCTGATGCAGATCAATTTCTGATTTACCTACTGATGTAAAGATTACATAAAGGATCTTTTACTGAGATATTGGAGGCTAATTTTATTGGGTGGTTGCTGAAATGTCCCATAACTTCATCACGAATCTTTTGTTTGTGGCGTGTGTTTGGTGGTTTTCGATGATAATGTTGACTATGGTTACATATTTTACACCAGATGATTGTGTTACTTATTTCTGAACCTTTCAGTTTTCACTGTAGATTTTCCTCTACAAACGTGCTAATTAGTTAGGCAAATTGATCAGCAAGTTAATTCTTTGGTTTAATGGAACATTAGCTTCAGGATGATTGGGATTCTCATACACTTACCACCACCGTCTCAACCACCTCAGTAATCACATACAAGATGTGGGGAAGCCCTAAGTGTTTGTGGTGGTGGCCATGGCTTAATTACATTTTTTTCCAATTCAATTCAGTGTGCTTGAGTCTCCATGCTTATGAGAAGCGTGTGTTTATGTGTAGCCTACACGAGTTTAATGCATCTGTGTCTGCTGTCACTCCAGACAGGAGGCTGACTTGATGGAAAAGATGAATGAATCCCCCAGCATAGTAGGAAACACCAGAGCATTTGAACCTGCTCTCTCACTCAGTCTATCACTCTCATATTTACTGCCACTCACACACAGGCAGCTGAATGCTCCCCCAACGAGCAGGCACACAGACGTGCACGTATCCAGACACACACAGGCACGATCACTGGCAATTTGCCTCTTCTCCCATTTGTTTTAGTCTCAGCAGATTACAGCTGGCTCATTCTCATTATTTGGCCAATCAGCCAATAAAGCTTAATGCTCTGAATAAACACTGACTTCTATTTTCACCCAGATGGAACCGTCCACCCAATCCTGCCTTCCCCCTACAACTACCCCCTGTGGTTTGCTCTGCATGTTGCCATGCCAACAGGGACGAGCACCTCTGGATGCTCCAATCAAGTGTCTTTTTCTCAATTTCACACATGTACACACAACATTAATGTTGATTAAGAGGAGTGTGGCCTTTTTACATATAGTCTTTATAAGGAGCAAGCCTGTGTTTATGAAGCTGGCTCCATGTTGCACTGGACTAAGGTTGAGAGTGGCTTCTTTTTCTAGGTATTTGAGTATTTGTCACTGGGTTATTCGTGGTCTTTGTGCTCAGTGACTACTCCAAACAGGTGCAAACATCCCAGAAGCATGCAACTTGAGAGGAAGACCTGAGCCCACAATAAAGTGTCTTGTATTAAATAACCCACCCCGATCCCCGACATCCGTTGAGAATATTATTTTGTTTTCTTTTATTGTGAACTAACCATGAAAAGATGAACAATGTGTTAGTCCTCAATGATTTCTGTATTCGCTTCTCTCTTTGTGGCACTCTCATGAACATCTGTTTTTTTAAAAGGGTGCAAAGAATTTCATTTCATTTCCTTAAAATGCTAAAGCACAACAAAAATAAGATTGAGTGAGAGGTTAAAAATGCATTTGTTGGAGACTATTCATAACACATTTGCTTTAGTGAGTATTTCAGTAGGATGGTGAATGTGGGATTGATAGGCTACTCTACATTGCCTGTGTTCATCATAACACATCACCGTGTGCAACATTGTGGCTCATTGATGGGTTTTTAATTGAACAATGAAGGACTATATGACACAGATGGCCAATAGGCTACATTGTTGGTTTTGGACTTTTCATGGGATTTGTTGTTTGTAAGAAATATAGCCTGTCATTAGTCTTTTAAACCAGAAGTATGTGTGTGGTTTTCATTCAGTCTTGCCTCACGTCTTCTCCTTGCCCTTTTAAAACCCCTCTTTTCCCTCCAGTTCACCCCCTCACTATCTCTCATTCCCCTTCTCTCCATTTGCTCCCCTTCTCCTCTCCACCTACACCAACTCTGGTCACCCATTTCCATTATCCTCTCCCCTCACTCTCTCCTTTCCTCCTCCACCGCCGCCTGCCCTGCTCACCCTCATTGTCATGCAAATGAGAATCGATTCTTCTCTCAGCACTCTCTGTCCACACCTATGCAGCAATCTAACGTTTGTCCTCTTTTTATTTCCGACATTCAGAACACAAACACCGAGAAACCCCCCATATGATCGAATATAACAGTTCGTGTAAACAGCTACCATCGAAGACGCATTTTTAATGAAAGCTAAGAAATTAGACAGCAACAGACTGCTTCTCTGGCTGCTGTAATGCCGCCATCTTGCGTTCACTCCATGGTTCAGACCTGAGTAGCGTTTATTCTGACGTCTTGACCCGTGGTTTGACGGGAGTTGGAGTCAGAATGGATTCAGCACTTCCTGATTTCACTAGGAAGACCAAGAAATGTCGGCTGGTAACTAAAAAGTTGTTGGCCTGCCAAACCGTTCCACCTCGTAGAGAAAGAAGTGAATACAGAAACAAAGTAAGTATGTGTTTCTATTATTTTAGTAGCCGAATCATTAAGGGGAAAAATAATTGAGCTACTTTTGAACAAAAAGCAGCGAAGTTTTGTGAATTGAAATGTCGCTTCTATGGTAAGCTCGGCTTGGAACATGACTACCAACCACCAGTCTAGTTAATAATTTACTCAGGTTTTCTTCTGAATAACACTATTACAATACACGTGGATTTGTGTAGAAAGGCAGAAGTGTGGTAATTTTGAAATAAAAGTTGCTGGGAAAGTAATTGAACTGTCAAAGGTCAGCCAGGATTGATTTAAGCTACCTGGATCTGCCTGGTATTGATTTTCCAACGCTGATACTAAAATAGAGTTGACGCAGAAACAATAGGTGAAACGTAATTACGTAGCCTATAGGTAAGTAAGCAAACCTACCCTCTCCACATTTCACACGTAGCAGGTTCGTGTTCTGGCGTTTGTTCCTGACTCACATATCTTCATCTATGTTCTTTAACTTTAACTGATTGTCTCGTGAGAACTGAAGACATTAGTCAGTCTCTAGGCATTTAATAACTAACTAGTCACTTTTCAAATATTTGAAAAGGGGACATCTTGTTAGAGGATTTTAGAGGCATTTTATACCACAATAGGTTGAAAATCGCTTTAAAATATAAAAACATCTCATTAAAGGGAAGTGCAGAACTCCCCAGGAGCATCTGCCACTAATTCCCTGCTGCCATGCACTGAATAGTTTCTTTCTGCCCTTGAACATACAGAGATGACATTATTATTTAGACTGAATAGGATCTTTCTGTCTAGACAGTGTAGACGAGGCATAACATGAATTCTTACACTGAATGGAAGCCTGTTTACCTTTGGGACTCCTCACTTTTCGTCACATGGACTCAGCAAGTTGATTTTTACTAAGCCTATACGTCCCAGAGTAAGCATGTGATAATGAAATGACAGAGGTAATGAGAATCTCTGTGCTTTGTGTATAAATATATTCACAATTTGTTTCACATACTCCTGTACATGTTGTACTTAGATGTTATGTCTATCTCTGTGTAAGTGCATTGAGAGAATGAAGAAAAAAACATTGAGTCAGACTCCTTGTATGTGTAGAGAAGCCTGGCCAATAAAGACGGCTCTGCTACCACAGTAGTATAATTTGAATAAAAAGCTCTTCTGGAAATGAGCAGACTGACTGATTTTATTTATGTTGCCTCCACCATTAAATCACATACATTCATATTGTTGTGCTCCCTTCCTGACGCCTCCGTACCTTCGTTTTTCACTGTCCTTTTTTTTTTTTTTCTCGCTTCCTCAGATGTCTTTGATGGAACGTGAGGGAGTCAGGCCGATTACAGCAGTGGCATGGACCTCCAACTCAAGCACCTGCCCCAAAGATTTCAACCTGGTATGCATATAGATGTTTATACAATTTTCCTAGATGTTCAACCATTTAGAAACCTACCAGACAAATAAGAACCAAGTATTTCCACATTTCTTTCAATGGGAAACAGTTTATGTAAAGTCTTTAATGAAAGAAATCTTTCTGAACGATATGATATTATGCAAACAGGGAAAAGGTCTGACATTTGCACTTACCTTGACAAATGAACTTCACAGTGGAAAGAAAAGTGGAGTAAAAGATGGGTATGGATGGGGCCTAAATTTGTACAGCATATTATTTTAGTCTAATTATATACAGGCAGCTACAATATACAGTATGTCAGCAGGCTGAAATACTAAGAAAATGAAACAACCTCCAGCATCCAAGTTTAATCAGATGATGTTGGAAATGTTAAGTAGGACAGCTCGAGTGTTAGGATGAGCTGGATGCTTGACCTTTAGAAACAAAGTGGTTGTTTAAAAGTGATGTAAACTGAGTGTAAACAACAATCTCTGAAGATCCGGACCAAAAAAAGAGGATGTTTTGCAGCCACTGAATGTATGTGTGTGAC
Source organism: Lepomis macrochirus (assembly GCA_024633595.2). NCBI lineage: Eukaryota > Metazoa > Chordata > Actinopteri > Centrarchiformes > Centrarchidae > Lepomis > Lepomis macrochirus. The sequence goes on from JALXJV020000003.1 coordinate 12,007,697, forward strand.
TTGAACACTATAATGAAAAGCATCATGTCCGACTGTTAAATAATAATTTTAGTCATAACTGTATGCATTAGCTCCGAATTTCAAGTCATTGTTTGACCCACCTAACACTAAGAATAGTTGAGGCCACCACTAACATCAACAGCTGTCTTTATGCCTCAACTTGCCACATTACGTGCCTATTCTGAGGCATTTTTGTGATGTCAGATGTAGTATATCTGACCATACCCCTTATCTGCTTAATCTCTCTGTCCTTCTGCAGATCAGCATCACAGAAGACGGTGCGGCTGCGAACTTTACACGCAGCTTTGCAATGAAATCTGGATATTACCTCTGTTACAGCAAGGTAACAGACAGAGACAAATCAGAGAGACTCTTCCATACTTTCAATAGCCATATTACTTGTGTCTTTGCAGTACCACATTACCACAATACGTAAACACAAAACATGTATGTTTGCCACCAACTCTTTGTTCACTGCACTTGTCCCTCCTGTCTTCCTATATCTCTGTCTCTCTATAGGACTTGACAGGTGGTATGGTAGTGGCAGACATTCAGCTTATTTCAGAAAAGGACTTAATTCCTCACGGTTATTGCTTCATAGCAGAGCATCTTGAACCCAGTGAGTACACACACACACACACACACCTTTCTGTTTTTCTTTACTTGTGAGGACCTTGGCGTAATGCGTTTCCTAGCCCCTAACTTTAACCATCACTAAATGCTCAACCACATCCCTTACTATGACACTGATTCTAACTTTAACCTTTAGACCATGTCTTAACCTTCAAACAGGCCTTTAAAGTAGCGAGGACCAGGACAAATGTCTGCATAACGCAGTCATCTCATTACTACGATAACGCTATAATTGGTCCTCCCAAAGAGAGCAATACAAGGCACACACACATACAGTTGTTTAGACATTCCAGATATGTTATGTCTACTTACTGCTAATTTAATTTACAGTCTGATGGACGTTTGTGTTTCTGTTTGTGTGACCAGAGACCTCTGTTTCAAAGAAGAAACGGGTGTGTGTGCGCTTAGTCCCGGTGGGAAGTGTGGACACAGCTGTGCTGGATATCAAACTGACAGCCAAAAGCAAAATGATGCTGCAGCACTACACATATGTGGGGTTGGTAGCATTCACATATACAAACATTTGAATTGCAGTTGTTTTATCAAGGCATTTCTTAAATCCCACAACCTAAACACAGTGGTATGGATTCAGAAATGAGTTATTTTAAGACTGCCTGCATTCAAATGTGCATTCAGTACTTAATTGGCACATATACAGTTCTAAATGTAACATTAAATGTTCCTTGTCCCCAGAGACGTCCATGGCTACGTGTTGTGGTGCAGAAAGGGCTATTTTTCTAGCCCCGTGCCCCAAACCATGCCCCGCAGTATCAGCCTGGACCTCCGCACACTCTCTTTGGAGCAACCGTCACCTCCTCTGCCCCTCAGACCCAGGTACAGTACTTATTTAATGTCTCATACAGAGAAGTCCTACAGTGCATTTTAACAATTCACAAAGTGAGTACACATCATCATTTATTGGGGGACGTGGGGGGGTGGAGCAGGTTGCCCACTAATCGGTGGATTGGCAGTCAGATCCCCGGCTTCTCCTGTCCTTGGGCAAGATACTGAACCCCAGTGTGTTTGATTAGTTGGCACCTTGCACGGTAGCTTCTGCCATCAGTGTGTGAATGTGGCGTGTAGTGTAAAGCAGTTTGATTGGTCGAAAGACTACAAAGGTGATATACATTTACCATGTACATGTTATGGCTCTTTTGGTAAATCTAGGCGTTAAAACAGCCAATTCAAATGATAATAGCTTGACTGGATTGGAAAAGAGCAATTTCACATGGGTAACTGGGTACACTGGTACAAAGCAAAGTTTGTATCCTGGAGATGTTTAACTCTTGATGTTGATATTTATATATTTGTGCCCGCAGCAACCCTCCTCCTCCAGTGCCACATAATAAACTGAGCCAGAGACGCCAAGGCCTCCATACCAAGGACACCGTGGACAAACCTGCTGACAGCAGTCTACAGGGAATCTCAGGTGTTGTACAAGTTTCTTCTTGTACACAGGACACATATTTCTATTTCTCAGTGCAGGCAATCCATTCAACTATTACCTACCTTCATTTTCTGCAGCTCTCGATGGAGTTCCCTTTAGCCTTCACCCAAAATTTGAAATCCCGTCTAACAGCACGGTATGTTTGACATGTATGTTTCAACAATGCTAATGGAATGGGCTCCATTTCTTACCTCACTTTATGGCTTGTCCTTTTTCAGCCCTCTAATATAAACATGTATTCACATTAGTTCCTCTTTGTCTTATCTCTCTCAGACTGAACTGAACTCTCAATTAAACAACATTCGCATAAAGTCTCTCCAAGACATTGAAAATGAGGTATTGTCTCATCTCAATCTCAATGCCAGCTTTGTGATTCTTAAATTAAGAACATAAATGTTTCCTAACAAGGAACATACTCATTTTGTTTTGTTTTCGGTGTTTCAGTTTAACTACACCTTTGTAGTGGAGGAATCTGCTGCCAAGAGGACCAGACCATCAGTGCAAATGGGAGGCGCCCTGTCAGCTCAGTGATGTTTGCTACAATGTCAGACTTCTGCCTTTTCTCTGACTGAAGGCGTTTAGCATGAAATCTCACATTATGGTACAGATGAAGGATGATCATGCCTGTATGTACACTGTAGGCTTAGAATATTAAGCTTCAACTCGAGAATATTTATCCTAATGGGGTCAATTAAAATGTCATCTGTGGGCACTACCCTTCTACATGACACTGACAATCATACTCGAAAGCCGTTTAGATGGTTTGGCTGTTTGGTTCTCATGCCACACTTTTGTCTTGCATTCCTTTTTATTTGTCTATCATGTTAAGGCTGTACTTCATTAACATGTTCAAGCAAGTCTCTAAAGAAAGGCCTGCTTGTGTTTTCACACATCTTTAGGCTGTGGGAATACAGCCTTTAAAGGCTTTACAGGGTTAAAGATGCAATGAGTCTAATTTGTATCTGCTATTTGGGGCTACTTTTCTGCAGCATTAAACCCATGTCAATTATTAGGATAATTATCTGCTAAAAAATGCTGCTCATGAAGATGTACATGCCATTGAAGGTGGCTCAGATGAGTGTTAACCTATATGCTTGAGGGGTATGACACATTTTTAATAGCTTGAGTCATGACACAATATTACTGATAAGTGATATTAGTGGATGAACTTTGCTGAATATGTTTAACTGAACACATTAAATACACTCTATGTAGGATTTAGTGTATTTCTTGTATGAAGAGTCGCTTACTATCAGGTTTGTATTATTCCAAAAAAAGAATATATCCTATTTTAAATGGAGGAAGGTTGTATATTTTTCTCTGTGTGTTAGTCATACTTTAATGAGATGTGGGATGCATCAGTTTTTTAAAAAATGTCTTGCAGACTGAGGGCCAAATATTTATCTTTGTCATTGTACAATATATATATATAAAGTTACATTTTGTTTTTTAAATGGTCTGTATAGCAAACTTTTATTGCATGGAAAAATAAAACCCAAGAAACACTACCTCAGGTGTATTGGTTTTACATACAGTACTCCCTTACAGAATTAACTACACTGTATTGCACACTATCAGGAAATCAGTTTTAAATCATGCTGGGGAATATAAATTGTGCACAATACAGTAACATGCAGAAGGCAAAGAAAAGAGGAGCTATAGAGTATTTGTAGTCTTTAATATTAATTGTAGAAGCCTAATCTGAGCAGTGAAAAATTCATAAGGAAGAGCTTTTGGTCGACAGAAAAACATGATTTGACTTCTTGATTTAAATGACACTGATTCAGCATGTTTGCAGTTTCTTAATATCTTGCATCAATTGCTGTACACACATTACCACACTGGAGTTAACAGAGAACAACCACAATATCAGATGGAGGAGCATTTTATTCACTGTCCCTCCTTTGATTTTTTTTGAGCTATTCATGAATACAAATCGCCTCTAACTGACGAGCCAAACTTTTTACCAAGTTCTAAACCACAGCCTCTCGCAAAACAACTAATTGAGCACCAAACAAATCAAAGCTGTGGTGGAAGTCAAGATGAATAAGCAGGGGAATACATTTCCAGGTCTTATTCAACAGCTGTTCGTCTGTTCAGTTAGCGGTGCAAACTGCCAAAGATTAGAGTTTGCCAGTATGAAGAGAGCAGGCGAAAGACATCATATGGTAGTAGTAGTGATACTCTCGCACACTCGCATAATCTTGTCTTCTAGATTTAACGCTCAAATCGTTTTATAAATTTAGATTTAAATGAACTTTGCATCACTTGGCGTGTCTCTTCATTCACAAAAACAGGGTTGCCATTTCTGTTTTTATGTATCTGTCAACTCAAAATTAGCAACTCAAAATATTCTGGATCCATTCTCTTCATCATTCCCTTTATATCCAAAATGTACCATTTTACTCCACCCTTTGGTTGTTATGCATCAATGCACAACAACTGTACTCCTACAGTTCTACATTTTAACAGCTGTTGTTTTTTTTAACAGTAATATTTTCCATTTAAATGCTTATATGGGGCTTTACTGCCACCTGCTGCACCATACTGGACAGTTTGTGCTGGATATGTTACACATGCGCACAGCACATGCACACTCCTGGCATAGTAAACTGTTACTCAACCTTTAAGGTGAAATGTTAAAAATTTTATATATTTATTTTTCAGGTTTGAAACTTTTGTGATGAAAGATGAAAATGGCCATGGCAAATTGCAACTCCACACAATACATTGTGTGACGATCCTTTTTAATTAATTTATTTTTTCTTGTTATTTTTTAAATGACAGATATATGACAAAACGGTGTTGCTTTAAAATAGCATTTGACCAACAAAATGAAAGGGATTTAATACTTTACTTTTACTTTACTTTATTATTATACTGATATAATAATGAAGAAAAGTAGGAAAATGTAACATAATTGTTGCTTAGTGGTGCTTGGTATATTATATTGTAGTATTATCTCCTTACAGAAAGATGTTTATGCGTTTGTCTTGATGCTTTTGTCTGACATAGTGTCAGCTTAAAGTTCAGGTGAAAAGAAACATTTTGTTTTGTCTTTTTGAACTATATTGCTTACAGCTGAAATGACAAATGTATTATTGAACATAAACTTCAACTTGAAAAAAAAAATGACAAAAGGGGCCATTCCAAATGGTAATCTGGTAAATAATAGCCAGAATTAATAGGAGCCAGGCTCAGATCAATCCACTGAGGCCCATGGTGCAAAATGATCTGTAGATGGGTCCTCAAGATAGGTTATAATACAATTGTAGCCTTAGGCTATTATCATTTTAGTTTTTAATGTGATTTAGAGATGCATATAGTGTTAAACAAATTTGCAATTACATTAATTAAACTTATAGTAACATATTGAACATGGGTTTAGCACATTGCCCAGCTGGCAATCTAGCCTTGATAAGCAAATGACTGACTGACAACAGTAAACTAAAGTAGTATTTCAGAAATAGGAGTCAAATAATTGACATCAGACGTAATGTTCAATAAGAAGTTTATTTTCTGTATGAGGACTTGGTTTGCAGCACAGCATTTACACAGTCTTGCAGGTCTGTTTGTTCTGCTCTCCGGAAAACGGGCTCTGATTCCAACCAGCTGTTTCCCGCCTCACACAGACCAGCTGCACACACACACACACACACAGTAGGCGGAGGCAGCAGACACACACACGTAGTAGGCGGAGGCAAGAAGCCACACACACACATTGGAGGGAACCCCATCAGCTGTGGGAAGCAACACAGCTTGAACTTATTTTTATTTTTCTAACTATATTCTTCAGATATTCAAACTGTATTAGAGATATGCGTCATTGAGGAGTAAAGCGAGAGCTCTGCGCTAAACGTACATCACTGTATTTTAACAAGGACAGCAGTAGAGTAAGAAAAAAACAGAAAACACGGACTACAGAAGGTGGCTCTGAAAGCATGGAATATTTCATGATGCCGACAGAGAAGATACCGTCCTTACAGCACTTCAAGAAGACGGAGAAGGATGTTATTGGGGGTCTCTGCAGGTGTGTAGCTAGCTATTTGTTTCTTCATACGAAGCTGCTTTCACAAATCATCCCTCGTGTGGCTGTAGTGTGTGTACGTGTGTTGTGATGCAGTGTGACTTGAGTTAGCACGCTAGCTGTTAGCTTCGCCGCGATATGTTGGCAGCAGGAGCATGGTTGTAGAAATTAGCAGTGTGTTGGCCAGCTGCTGCTGCTGTTGTTGACGACAAAATAACAGGATAATCTAAGTTGCGTTATTACATTTGCCGGCCGAACAACATGTAATAACTTACTCGCCATGTTTGCAGCCATTCAGCTGAGAAATATGTAAATAAGCGAAATGAAATCGATACATTTGCGTCCAGTTGAACACCAACCACGTGGTAGTTAACGTGTTCCCCGCTGCTTCGTTGCTTTACATCAAATCACACGTTTGTAACGACACTCCTTACTGTTTTCACCGAATTACTTGTACTTGTGTGTGTGATTCATTTATGTGAATTAAAGATGTGTGCGTAGGGTCGGGTTTCAACTCTGCTATATGCGTAGTTAAACAGCTAATGCTCAGCTGCTATAGCTCTGTCGTGTGCTACTACTAGCTTAGCGTGGCTAACTAGCTAGCTATTAGCGTAATCGTTTTGTAACCGTGATGTTTATACGGACTAAATTTTACTCATATGTACTCGCTTGTTTAACTAAAACACGTCGTCTTACAAGTGTTGAGGCGGACACAAAAGTACTAAGTTACTAGCACTGGTAACGGCGTGTTTGTTAGCTTAGTGCTAACGGCGGAAAGCATTGTTCTCCATGATGCCAGGGGGCCTGCTGATGCTGTTGCTGGCGGAGTCACATTTCACTGCTGCTGCAGCCCAGACTGTCCGACGCGCCCTCCGGCGGCCATGTTGGCGGTTCGCAGCTTCTGGCAGCGACAGCTGACAACAGCTGATTTCATCTCCAAACTTTAAAACCCCGACACGTTTCACCGGTGTGAGATGGATGTGGTGGCCTTTCCTCTACTGTTCCTGGTCGAAGATCTGATAGATGAGTGTCAGCAGTCAAAAATAGTCTAAAATCCTAGTTTCATCACATCAACCACGCTTTTAATATGTCTGTCTTAGTCAGGTTTGGTCGAAGTCTATCTTTGATTGCTATTTGCAAAACTTAAATAGATCATCTATTTTATTAACCACACTTGTAACACATGGTTTGTACATTAGAAAGCACCAGGTGGCAAAATTGCCTCATTATATTCCTTGAAGCCCCCTTGAAGATCTCAAACCTAAGTGAACATCTGTACAATAAATAACTTTTGAGGGACGGAAGGACCTAATTAAGCCTTAAATGTTGCTTATGCTCCTCAGTTTGCCTGTACCTTCATTATAAAGGGTGTAACCAGTGGATTAAGATATATTTAAGAGAGTGGCTCCCAAAGCTTTCAAGGTTATGTAACATTATGGCACAAAGTTGAACATTTTAAGGACCCCTAGCTTATTATAAAGGGAGTGTGCATACATCATGAGGTGTTATTTTTATGTTATTTTTAAGATATATTTTCTCTGCTTGCAATAAACACACCGTTTGTAATGAAATCGAGACTATTTCAATTTAGCTCTGAACGTTGGCATATGGCTGCACACCCACACAGTGTGAGCTGTGTCCTCTATCTGACCTATTTCATCTCTGTAAACACCCCAGATCTGGTTCTCCAGGTTTGTTGTTGTCTTAGCCCCGTGGTCATCTTATAGCTTAATGGTTGTTGTATTTCTCCCCCTGAATAAAAAAGACAGACAGATTTTGCCACCACAACATGCAACCGCATGGGGTGGAGGTGTGGAAAGGGTACCGAGTTCAGCCAAACTCAAAGACCTCCAGGCAGCCTTACTCCGGAATGTATAGAGGTCAGGACTACAGCCTAATAAAGTTCCAGGTTAAAGGTTTAAGTAGTGACAGAGAAAAGCTCATTGAGGATTTTATTGTTGCTGTTTGTTTATATATTTGGTAAAGAATAGCAGATTTGTTTCAGAGGTTTGCTAACATGTCTCTGTCTTCTTTAGCTGCTTTGCCGGTGATGTTAACATCTTGTTAAAAATTTTGTAAGGAGTTTAAGGAGCTCCGTTTACCGAAACTCTGAGTAAGAAAAGGATCACGTGTGTGTCAGAAATGAGCTTATACATCTCATTGGACTCAAAGCCTTTACGAACAAAATAATGACTGTCTCTCTCCTTTGATCTTCCTTAGCCTGGCCAACATCCCCCTCAGTCCAGAGACGGCCCAGGACCAGGAGAGACGAATCCGACGAGAGATTGCCAACAGCAACGAGAGCCGGCGCATGCAGAGCATCAATGCAGGCTTCCAGTCCCTCAAAACGCTCCTGCCTCACACAGATGGAGAGAAGCTCAGCAAGGTGCAGAAAATGTGCAAACACTGATGCATACAAAGATCTCACACGTGTCAGCCTAGATCATGAGGCATAATGACAAAGCTTTAAATGATCCAACACAGTTGTTGAATTTGTTATGTGAGGATGCCCTAGTTGTTTGTCCTCATGTTTACTTTCTTGGTTCGTCCCTACCAGGCGGCCATCTTGCAGCAGACGGCGGACTACATCTTCGCCTTGGAGCAGGAAAAGACACAGCTCCTGGCACAGAACAACCAGCTCAAACGCTTCATCCAGGTATTAGCATGCGCCATTTGTTTTTCATTGTGTCCATCCCATTTTCTACAGGTTTTGCATGCCTTACTTTCTTTTAAGCAATGTTTAAAGACTTGAAACTTCAAGACTTGAAACAAGTGTGGTGCAGGTGGGAGGTGTGCTTTGTGTTAGATGCTGTGTTTAGGCTTCTTGTTGAGATTGAGTTTTTATGGTCTACCTAAAGCACATACATATCAGGGTTGGGCAATTTATTAAATTTCTTGGTGAAAAAAACAACCCATACAGCCAAATTTTAACATCACATTTGCACAGCTTGCAAATGTTGGCAAAGAAATTACAGTACGTTTTATGTCTGTATACAGCCATGTGGAAAAATGTGTATTGACCAGTCTCATTTATCAACCACTCTGTTGGCTCACCTGGCATGTTGTTTTCTTGTCACACCTGCCATTGGTTCAAGCAGCATGTGCTGTTTTTAGATAGAGAGGAAACTCCTCAGGTTGTGTACTGCATATATGATGGTTGTGTTTTGGTGAACCCACATCCACATGCTAAGTTTTAATATGTAAATATGTGTGTTGTCTATTTTTACATTTAACCGTGTGCAACCTTTATGTCACCCCAGGAGTTTAGTGGCTCATCACCTAAGAGAAGGCGAGCAGAGGAGAAGGACGAAGGTATCGGGTCTCCAGACACGCTGGAGGAGGAGAAAGTCGAGGAGCTCAGGAGGGAAATGTTAGAGCTGCGGCAGCAACTGGACAAGGAGCGCTCAGCTCGTATGCAGGTGGAGGAGCAGGTGAGACTACAGGAGCTGCCGAGGTTGCAGAGGTTCTTTCTAACTTTTTAAGGTTCCTGTTCTTTAGTCTGTTTCATTTCTCTTCTAATGTGTATTTCAGTAGCACATGAGTCATTAGACTTTAACAGTAAGTTTTTGATTGTCAGACATTACATGTTTCTGACTCTAGTCTATGCTTATGAAATTTCACCAGTTGACTGAAACTAAATGCCACACAGATGTACAGAGTGATGTACCATGACTATAATTAATTATCTGTTGCTGTCCACACTTAACAGCATTCATTTGTGATGGTTTGAAAAGTTTAAAAAACATAAATACTTGACAGGATGTTAATTTAAAAAGACAATGTGGAGAAAAAGAAAGGGCTATGACATGGATTTGTTAAGAGGTCACAGAGGACATCAGCTACCAAAATACCCTGACTGTTTTTTTGTTTTTTTCAGTTTTACTAGCCATTTCAACCTCTTATCAGTATATGGGTCCTCTACATGATTATAGTCAGCTTAACATGGTGGGAGCTAGTGGTGTTGACAGATGTACCAGTACACCAGCCAGTTCCTGATAAGCTCACACACTGGATCTACCTGAACAGCAGGTTAAGACAAAGGGCATTAAGCAGGTGGTGGGAACAGAAACTTACACAGATAGCAAAAGAGGCAAGCAAACAGAGGAGATGCAGCATTGACAACTGATACAATACCACATGATGCACATGTTTTGTCTGAAGTCGCAATAGAAAAGAAAATATGCATAAAATGTATCTTAGAATGAAATGCTACTTTTTGGCTGGTCTCCAAACCACGTTTTGTCAAGAAAACACGTGAAACGGGAAATGACGCAACACTACACACGAAACAGCTGTTATTTGTTATTATAAAGATACCGAACAAAGAATATGGGTGAAAGAATGGATTAGCACCCGCAGGTAGCAGGGATTGTCTGAGCTACAGAGAGAGCTGGAGGGGAGTAACAAGTGGTGTGATCATGTTCACCATGATAGAGTGAACAACGACACAGCATTTAATGTAACAAATGTTAGCTATGTTGTGGGTTAGCAAACTGACGCTACTTGCATCTGCAAAGCTGAAATGAGAAGACAAGACGGTCGCAGAGCAGCGCAGCGGCTCCAGATAGTGAAACTCTGAGCTCTCCTGCTGCTACAGCTAACATCACAACAGCAGCATGTTTTGGCAAACTATAAAGTAAGCTGAATGTCCATGGGCAAGTCATTTTCGTTTATATCGTTGTGTTGCAAATTCCACACGTAACCATAATATTTTGGTGAGAGAACGGCGCTATGCACCGCGGTGAAGTTATGTTGAAGTTGGAATTCAACATCTATCAAATGTCCAATGTAAAACTTATATCTAACTTGAAACTAACTTTACCGTGGTCTGTGCTGGTGTTGAAGACAAGAAATTTGCATTAAAAATAATGGACAACACTATCCAGCAGTGCCAGCCAAAATGTGTGTCAGTCAGGTAACATTAAAAGACTTGCCCACGGACATTTAGCTTACTTTATAGTTTGCCAAGACATGCTATTGTTGTGATGTTTCAGAGTGGTGAGTTATTAATCTGTAATAAAAGTATCTTTCATCCATAAAGTTTTGACTGAGCTCTGTTTCTACATCACAGTAACAACTTTATGTCTATTGACTGTCTGGAGGGTAGCTAGTGTTTGGAAGGGAGAGGAGAGGTGTGTGCTGCACTCAGTGTTTTTCACTGGTGTTTTTGAGGGCGTGTCAGAGTAGCCACTTGGCGAGCATTATATGACGCACATTTTGCTTTCATCCCTGTGACGTCACAAGGATGAAAGGGAAGCGGCTGGACTACTAACAAGCTGTTTTCAAGCAGTTCAGAGCAGAGTTTTCTGTGGGAGATGGGAACTCCCTTTAGAATGGGCTTTTTCACTTTGCAAACCTGTACAAAAAAGAAAAAGCCAAAAAGTATAATACTACCTCTTTAATGTGAATTGTACACCTTAGTATTCATTGCTATGGCGATATTAACTTTGTATGAATTGCTATATTTATGGAATAATTAAGAGGCCAGAGGTATGTTCTGAGCTGCCTTTAAATTGGTGCTGAAATTATTGTTAATGTAATAAACACACATCTGTGTTTGCGTGCAGTTTCGATCTCTGGACACCCAGCTGCATCCAGAGCGTCTGAAGGTGATCACCCAGCAGGTGGAGGAGGAGCAGGCGCTCCTCCAGAGCCAGACGCTTATACGGCTGCAGCAGATCCACTCCTCTGACAGACAAACACACAGTCCACAGGTCAGAAACACACACACACATACACACTTAGGAAGCAGTAGGTGTCTATGTTGCAATTTCTAAACCTTAAGACACTGCAGTTTTTTGCGCCAAAGGTTTCTGAAGTGTGTCTTTTTAAATCACTGGCTTATAAATGAAGCAGTGCTCAACTGTTGGAAATACAAATAAAAATTTTAAAAAAAAAACTTATTTTGTTGTCTGTCCTCCAGGTGCTGGCTCCTCCCACTCCCCCTGCCCCAACCCACCACCCCACAGTCATCGTTCCGGCCCCAACACTAACCCAGCACCCCCACCACCACGTTACTGTGGTAACCATGAGCCCATCTGTCCACACCAGCACTGTGTCCACGTCCAGACAGAACCTGGACACGATCGTGCAGGTAGGAGATAGTTTTACTTTGCAAATAGGTTCCCTGCGGTGCCAGCTCTACGCTTCCTGACTAAGTTATCATAGTGGATATATAATAAGAATTGTCTCTCAGCAGAGCGAGGATTTGCTTCATTGTCTGTCAACATCTGCTTTTAGGCCATCCAGCACATCGAACGCACTCAGGAGAGGAGAGCGAGCGCCGAGGAGGAGCAGAGGCGAGCGGTCATTGTTAGCCCCGCCCACGTCGCCATGGACACCGCCTGCTCAGATACAGACACCGACACAGAGGGGGAGGACTGCTCAATGAACTGATCCCATCCCATGAACTCGCATGCACACACACACACACACACACACAAACACACACAAACAAACACTTAAAATACCTACTCACTGTAATATTCCCTCCAGGAGCTTGACTACTTTAAAAAAAAAAAAGGAGAAGAAAAAAAGAAATCTTTCTTTGGCATTATCCAAACTCTTAAATCCAGTGGTTAAGCTCTGTGTCAGTCCTGTACTGTAAAATCTCTGAAGTTTGACAACATAGGATGGTCAGTGTGCAGAGGAGGCCCTGTGGGATTTCTAGAGGCTGTTTTTCAGTGTCAGAGCCGGTCTGTGGCTACTTGAAAACTTGAGGGTCTCCTTGTGTAAAAAGCCCTCAGCATCAGTCCGTCCTTCATGTGTTTATGTGTGCTACTTACAGTACTGCAGTTACCTGTCATCACTGGCGCGCTGACAGTATTATTTGTGCTACAAATTGATGGAGTCAGTACAATGGAGAGTTGAATGTAACGACACAATAAGCAAGCAGCTCTTGATTCTGAAAAGGAACATGGAGTTGTCATTTCTTCCCCCAGTCTTAACTGGTTTTGTTTTTCCTGGTTGGCTTGGTGATATTCTAGTGGCAGTGGCCACGAAAACCCAAACTTAATCTGCAACAAAAGGCAGTTCTAAATTAAAAAGTCCGGGGAAAAAAATCAAACTAATTTGAGGAAAGATGTTGAATGAAATTCTGTCAGATTTACTTGAAGAAGAAAAAAAAGAAGTTGTGTTTTTGATATCGAAATAAGCCCTTAAAAATAAGCTGTTGAACAACTTACATGATCGTCTTTAGGTTTTAATGTTTTTGTCGATTTTTTTTTGTTTTTTTGTTTTGTTTTTTTTCTGTCAGGGTTACTGAATGTCGAAGGTGAACATTTTTTTATATTGAGATTAACAACTTAAAATCTATCTATCTTCTGGTCTTGGTTTGTTGATTTCAGTGACTATGCACTAGAGTTTTTTGGTATTTATGCAATTCCATCTTCAGTACATTTGTTGGTGTCATTAATTATACATGAGGTGAAGTTGTCTATGCACCGTTGATAGGTGTGTACATTACACCTACAGTATATGTATGAAACTTGACGTGCTTGTATCAAAGAATGTAGTCTCTACTTGCAAGGTGCTCTTTGTCAACCTGGTGCTCTTGTGACCAGCAGTGAGCTGAGGCCCGAACCCAACGTGTCACGTCACACTTGATCGCGTTTTAGTATGTGCGTCTGAATTAATTGCAAAATGATGTGTGTCATTTCCACATCTTGGAATTGCTTGGGGAGCAGGGAGGAGTTGTGTCTGATTACAAATGGCAGCGCATTTTGTGTTGTCTCACTGTGAGGATGGATCACATAAATTGAGAGGGGAAAAAACTTCACAACACATGCTGGTAGCAGCTTACTCAAGTCCAACAGAAAAGGCATCATTTTGGTAGTCATTAGGATGAGCAGCTTTAGTTGGAAAACTAAGTGCATATTGATAGATTGACATGTGCATCAAATGCCACAAAAAGTGCAAAACTCAAACGAGAAGCACTGAACTGAATTGCAGATCCCTCCCCAAATCCCCATCTCGCTCTAAAATGCACCGTCTGTCCACCTCATGTTTCAGTGCTTATATTTCTCTCGGGAATTTGACTGGAAATCCCTGCTTCGAGCCTCCCTCCTGTCATACTCGATTTGATACGCTGAATTGATGCTGTAAACATTCCTTTTATTTGGATTTGTATCTTATATGTTCTGCTGCCAATTAAATGCATGTTACTAATTGCTCTTTTCCCTTGTCTAAAGCTGGCTTTTGTTTTGACATTTTGTTTATTTTATTTTTGTTTTTTCTGATTTCCTGTTTTATTTCATTAACACATGACTGATGTGTTCAGTGTGAAACTGTCTTGTGTGAGATGCATGGACACTATTCACTCACTGACATCTATGTTATATATCTGCTAGACTAGTATTTCTCATGCCAAACATTGGGGGGGGTGGGTTCTCATATTTTGTTTGTGAAACTCTGTTAAAGGGTTTGGTGTTAAGCTGATAAATGGTGAACCACCGCCTGGATTTAGGCTGAGGGTTTTTATTTGTCAGCTAAACGCTTCCCCCTCAAATGTTTCTGTACATTGTGTTGCAGCACTGCTGTCTTTTGGTGGAATTTGAGATATTTGATATGAAGCACTTGCTGTTCTCTACTGCCTGAATCAATGATGAGGAAGATATTATTTTGCCATTTATTTTTTAATTTTTGTAAACTCTTTGCTGTGACACAACTCAACAACTTATTGTGTTCTGCTTTTCTGTCTTTTCATCTCTTTTGTCCTGTTTTCCACTTTTGGTGACAAGCTTTTTTTTAATATTTTGTGATTTATATTTTTGTTTTTTTCCCATCAGTCGAGGTAGATGAGAAGCTGTTATATTTTGTTTATAAAAAAAACTTGGGTAAACAGGCCTTTGTAAGGATGAAAAAATAAATAAAAATTTGTACTTTTTTTATTACACCCCTGTTTCCTAGTTTAAATGTGCGTGATATGAAGCTTCTGTCCACCAGGTGGTGACATTGAGAGACTTCTCATTTTGCAGCAGCAGAGAGACGTTCTGATAAACACAGGTGGCACACAGACCTCAGTTTAGTAAGACCACAGTTACTAGAGAACCTCAGCTGTGAAAAATGTGCATTTTCCACAGGGGGAAAATCTTTTTTTTATCATCTTTATCATGTTGGTGTAGAAAGTAATAAACATTACTTGATGGTATTGATAATTCAAAGTTGTACAGATGAGCTCATTACAATTTACCCTTAAAGTAAATGACTGAAACAATAAGTGATAAAACTATAAGACCAGAACAGCCAGTTCTTTCTGCTCTCAACATTCCTGATTGGGCTAGGCAGCTGTTGTGACACACAATGGCCGCTGCGGGTGCAGTTGCTTGGTGCCACCTCCACTAGCTTGCCCTCTGACCTTCAGCCAGAGCAGTATATATAGCCGGGGGTGATGAGGGAAAGGCCCCTGGCAGCCAAAATGAAGTCTCTGCTGTCTGTGTGTTGCTTGCTGTCTCTGCTGGCCCTTTCTGCTGCAGGTATGAGTGGAGGGCAATGGGGATTAGGTGAAGTATTTCATGATTTGAGCGCTACTGGATGTATTTTAGGTGTGTGTGAAATGTAAATGCTGTTTCCAGTTGGATAGCTACATACAGTGTGTACTACATACCTGTGCCTTTAAACACATCAGAGCTTTGTATGTCTCGCTGAGAGTTGACTGGTGGCAATAATTTTATAAGTTAAAATTGAAGAACAGGTTAAAAATATCAGTGTCTTTTTTGGTTGTTGATTAGCTATATGATAATTGTATACATGTGTAACACAATTAGTTCCATTTACTACCTATTAATTGATCATTTTGTTTCATGCCATTGTGTGTACTTCATGGCCGACATGTAGCAGAAGTTTGGTTGTAATGCGTTCCAAAATTTTGACGGACATGTATACACGCCACAGCAGAGGCAAACTCAGCTGATTGGGCTGGGAAAGTGCCGTGAACGTAGTCGTCCTTGTACAAGTAAAAAAGTCAGGCCTGAGGTGTGACACCAGCTGATGGAAACTGTCCTGTCTGCTGCTTATTGTCTCTGCCCTGGAGAGAAACACAGTGGCAGCACTGACAGTGTTCTTGGACTCACTACAGAGTCACACTAGCAGCTGCAGCCAAAGAAAAGCTGTCTGAAATTATTATTTTTCCAACTGGATCTATTTCACTTTGACTTTCTTTTCACAGCAGTTGAGCCCGCGTGTGTAACTCTACCAGTCAGTGCTTAAGCGGGATTTTGCCACTTGATGTTTTACAGGCTTACCTTTCCCTCCGTGTCAAAAGAATGAATATACATTTTTAAACAGAGCAAATCAGAAATGGCAGCTTTGCCAACAGTAGATAGATAATTCAAACTATAGAGGTTTACACATCACAGTTATTGCGACTGTTAAAGTGACTCGTCATGCTTAGTTAAAGTACAGGCAGAGAATACCCTTGTCTGTCCTTGCACTGGTTCAATTTGGCCTCCACAAGTTGCCGTGGTCAGGTGTCAGGCGTCAGTCAGATGAAGTCACCAGATACTGTGGTCACCAATGCCACGCACTGATACACATCTCTTAAGGACTCTCAGGAATGCATACACCTACGTACACATCTACATTATATACACATACAAAGACGTACTAAGGTGCACATGCATGAAGTGACAAGACAATCATAAAGTCAGAGAAGTACAGTCGGTGCAGCGTTAAATGTTTCAACAAAGCGTCATCACACCCACTCTGCCCTGTCTGCAGAGCTGCTAATCTGTCATTCCAGTCAGCAGGGTCCATGTCAAGGGGTTGTCCCAGCTAAAACAGGCATGAGAGAGCACAGTGGAGGGCTTGTAGGACCAGAGTTCAGTAGCCAAACAGTTGGAATGTTTACAGTTACATAACTAGACAATCAAATGCTATTAGAGTTGAGTTGAATGGAAATAAATAGAAATGGTCACAGCTGAAGTGACTACAGCCCCCCCCCCCCCTTCATTTAGATTTGTGTGAGTGTGCGCATGTCTTACAAAGTGTGGCACTTGAAAAAAATAACATGCAGTAATGAGATAAATAGGTGAGCATTACAGGTTTATCAGCAAGAGAAAAAAGTCTATCAGTGTACATGTCTGCAAAAAAGAAATGGTGCTGCAGCTATGACTGATAAATAGAGCTTAAAAAGGTTTTGTAGACTTAAAAAATGGAAAGCACACCACTTAACCTTGGGCCTTTTAAATGAGCCAGAAATACAAAGCCACTGCTGGCTGCATGTTTGTGTTCCTGTGCACTTTTTGTTTTAGGCACTTACAGCTATAAACAGCTGCACAGTAAGCAGGGTGCCGGTCATCAGCGCTGGTGCTGATGCATTTATTGTTCACGGTCTTTAAAGAGATACTGAGTCACTCACAGCTACAGGATGTTGCAGGGAATGGGAGCAATAGTGCAGCAGAGTTGCAGACCAGCCTCCTGACAACAGGGAGGAGGAGGAGAGCGCCACACTTCCTGAAAATAGGAGAGGAATTATCCCTCCTTCTTTTCACCCTCTGACTCATTGTGGGACTATTTCTGTCTCAAAGTTGTACTAACGAGCACCCAGGCACCTGTCTCACTCTGTCCCCCACGACACTGTCCTCTGCTCAGGCTTTGCTGCAGCAACAGCAGGGTGAGGAACCACCAGAGAGGTACTTTACACTAAAGTTTGATGGTGATAGAGGCAGACAAAAGATCTTCACGCTATACTAATAACTCCCGATAAACAATATGCTATTTCTTGAACATACACACTCTGACTGTACTTTGATATTTCCACAATGTTCAGGACCAAGTTAGTAGCACAGAAATATTCAGACAACATTTCTTTTTAAAGAAATCTAGTTGAATTAAATTATAAAAGTGGCATAGCAAATAAATGCAAGACAGATACTATAAGGATCATATATTAAAGCTGCACTAACGTTTCTTATTAACAAAAATGACTGAACTGTTTTTCTGGTCAAACCAGACATCTGTTTTCAACCAAGAAGAACGGTGCCCTATCTGCTCAGCATCAAAGCAGCAGACAGACAAAGCTGGAGACAGCTGGTGAACTTAGTGTAGGATTTAGCAGCTAAAGAGCCAGATATTTTCCCCAGAGACCAAAACACGTTTAATGCTCATTTCTGTCTTTAATAGCGACTTGACTTGCTCTGCTGTAGCTCACAGCAGGCTAATACTATAAAGAATGTGAATCCAGGAGTGTGTAAATGCACCATCAGGGTACTCAGCCAGACAGTGACCATGTTGTCTGGTGTCCATGAGTGACAAGACTGTAAGCTATGTATGAATGTAAGCTAACAAGACTAAGAGCAATGATTTAGACAATGTTTAGTAGGTTTAATGTTTACGATGCTTAGTTTAGCATGTTGGAATGCTAACACATGCTAATTGGCACCTAACACAAAGTAGAGTTGAGGTTGATGGGAATGTCATTAACTTTGTGTTGGACAAATTAAACATTTGGCTTGATGATGGATGAAAAGTCAGAGGAGCTCTGTGTTATTGGGATTCATCCTCATTTGAATGTCTTTACCAAGTGTCATGGCAATCAAGCCAGTAGATGTTGAGACGTTTCAGGTTACACCAAAGTTATGGACAGACTAACCAATGCTGTGCCTAGACCCACGATGCTGTTGTGATTAAAAACAGAAAACCTACTTTGGATACTGCTTGTTTGGTCTTCCCAAATAATTTAGTAATGTATTGTTTTGTGTGCATTTGTCTGCTAAAACTTCCCCTCTTTAATCTAATGTGTCACAAAGATGCCACTTTATTTTCACTTGCATTCTCTCTCTCATATTTCCCTTCCCCCAGCCACATCTTTCTCATCTTACTTAACTATGTTAACTTTAATTTAATTTAACCATGGACTGGCCACTAGCACAGCAGAAAATGATCCCTCCACTTTATCGTCATAACTATCTTCTCAAGGCATACAGTATGGAGAAAACTAGTAAAATAACTTCAGAGGCCTTGTGGTTACATTATTGATCGGTTGTTATACTTTTTAATGTTATGTGTGCATTTATCATCTACTGTAGAAATACAGCATTGGGCATCAAGGTGTACAAATATCTGCTTCCTACATAAACCAGGAAATTAATGGATCAAAATCTGAGAACAAACTCACACAACCTTTAGCACATTTACCTTATTCACTATAACATAAACAAACCAGTAAATGGACACTAGGGGACAGATCTAGTTATGTCACTTAATTTTGGCAACCTATATTCACCAACACACTTCAAGATCTTGGCTGCTGCTGCTGTTCATGTTACAACGCAGACGATGCTGTAGCACTATGTCTTTGGACAGTATCCAAACCTCCCTCATGGCTTGATCACAACAGTATTACTGTGCACCTTCCTCATGGGCACAAAAGGCCTGACAGGCTCATACCTTGACTTTTGCCAATGACAGCGAGGGGGGTACACACCATGAATATTCTCTTTCTCACACCATCTCTCCCTGAAGCTGTCAAAATAACCCTTAAAGGAATAAACCTGGCTTGATAAAAATCAGTAGACCTTAAAACATCCAGTTTTCTGCTGGATCCAATTTGTAATTATTTTGATGTGATGCTTGGACTCTTTAGCCAGAGTGAACACATTACCATTGTGATCAGTGAGGGCCTGGCCAAGCACTGGAAATTCACTGGTTTCACTTGTAGAGCTCACATTACAATTAACAGTGACATGCAGTGTAATGGTATTTTTGGCAGCTATTTGGTATGTTTTTAGCTGTTTTAAAGTTTCAGATTTTGGTGTATTGTCCCTCAAAAGAGGAAAGGCTCTCTCTACATCCGTCATAATATTATCCTGATTACTAGGTATTTACCACTGGGTTTTACTTTGGTAAACTAATTGGAGATGTGTGATTCAGTGACTCAGCATTTTCAGCTGATGGCATGGTTCTGGGGTAAGACTGGTCTTTGGTGTGGGAGACCCGGGTTGAATTCCCACTGTTACACATCCACCAATGTGTCCCTAACACTTTACCCCTAGTTGCTCCAAAGGCGTGCAACCTCTGACATATATAGTAATTGTAAGTCGCTTTGGATAAAAGCGTTAAATGAATTAATGTGATATATGTATATGTTTTAGTCCTGTAGAGTTTTTCACGGCAGGCATTTTGAAATGTCGTAGCATGAAAAGCACAGGTGTAAATAATTACACTAATGAGGGCTCTGTTCCATTTATGTGGTTCAGTATGCCAAGCCAGTAAGGCAGCATGCACAATACTAAATGAAAACAAGACATTCTTTACTTTATACATTTTTACCAGTGCTTTTCTTTGCCACACCAAGACAACATCTTTGGCATGAAAAGATCTGTTGCTGTTGTTAATGCCCATTCAAGTTACATATAATCCAAAGCTGAAAAACATACTTACATTTGTCCTCTGGGGTAAGGCTAGATGACATGAACTCAAAGCTATTTGATAAATTACTATAGATGTAAGGAAAACATAAGTACTGCATGATACTTCCTTTTTCTTGTTGACTCACTCCTGATTTGTTGGTCCACATTAATTACAGTCCATCTAGCTAAAGCACCTACAACCCACCACCCACCAGGTTTTTCCCCTTATGTTGCCTTCTCAGTACTCAACATAGTGAAAATAGTGGTGCATGTAGCAACTAAAGACGTTGGTGGAGACAGAAACAGAGCTAAAAGAGAGTGAATATTCGACTCACATTCACCAAGTTATTGCTGGTTTAACAGTGTAAGAGTATTTAAAGCTATCAGCACATGTATTAGCTTTTTCCTTAGCATTAGCCTGATTGCTCATGATGGGGGTTGGTCCAGAACCCTTACGGACATGTAAAACCCCGGACAGCTGCCCACAGCTATTAGTCTTCATCCCACACGCTGACCCCATCTTGTAACATGAACTGTAGACATGCATTTAGTTGCCTCATATCACACTGTGTACCGTCCGTTCTTCAGTCTTAAGACCTCACAGGCGGTTATAATTAAATGGAGGTCATGGCCTTGTGCTCTTTGAACACTGTGGTTGTGAAGAGGTTCTAATGTATGTATGGATGTGGTGTGGGGAGTCCCCTATTTTAGCTGCGGATGTTTTGCTGCAATAAAAACTGTAATCTACTATATGATGCTAAAGGATGGTGACGCTTACCTGGATGTGAGCTGGACTGTGTGTGCAATCAGCTTGTAAATGTCTTTTCCTGTATTTTATTGGCCAGAGAGAAACAATGAAACTGTCTTTGACTTTGCTTTTAAGTAAACTTTATGTCTATGAAAATGAAACCAAGCACTTAAGTCAAAATATAATCTCACCATCCACTAATGTAAGTATGTGTGTAAGTCGAAGATTGCGCTGACTAGGATTGTAAATAGAAGTCCTAAATCAGTTTGTAACATATTAAAAATAAATACAGTACATTTATTGTATAGTTGTTCGAATTATTGCCAGAACTAGGATTATAGTATTTTGGATTTCACTTTCATGGTCTAAATCCAGTTTCTGTATCTTTTCTGACAAGAAAATGGTGTAATTCTGGAGAAACACTGAGAGTGTAGTAATTTTCTGTGCTGGCCTTCACACCTGTCACGCTTACATCTTTAGATTTCAGCTTGGGTTTAGTTGTGTTTGCACAGCTTAAACTGATTTCAAACAAAGTATGTTTTCCTTATTCCAAAAAGACTGAGTTTTGAAACACTAAAATTGCTTTGAAATAGAAAATATGAAGGAGAGTAACTTCACATGTTTGACAAAAGTATTAAGCCTAAATTCATTCATTCTCCAGTGGCTTGGGTGTTTTGACTAGTAGAAATGCAGCAGTGTGACCTGTTTATGAGGTAAGCTCCTAAGCTCCGTTTTGATTAATTAGAACCTAAAAGTAGACAACAGTAATGTATTTATACAATGATAATAAATACATTATTATAATCCAAGCCACGCTGTCCACTCAGCTCAGGCTTCTTTTAGATTCCTGTCCACTGCACGTCTGCCCCAAATAGTCCATGCTTAAGCGTCACCATTCAAGGAGTTGAAATCTGAGTCGTAAATCTGGGAGGTGAAGAACATCTGATCTGCTCTGTTCTTGCACAGTGATGTAACAAACAAAGGTGACTGGTTTGCAGATGTCCAGCTACTTTACACCGTCTGGTTGGTCAGAAATGCATTCCAACGCCTTTGTTTTTTCTTGTGTTTTGAAGCCTTATGGATGCCTATTGTTTTAAAGAAAACATTTCAGTCTTTAAGTGTCCTTGGTCATTAACACATTTGTTCTGAGCTAAAGAACATCCTCGCTCAACACACTTTTTTCCTGAGCTTAATTAGTTAAGGTGGAATATAACAGGCACGTCCATATATTTTGTCAAGAAACTTTATTTATGAATGTTTTGCTTTAAAAGGCCGATGATAAGTGTTCTGATGAAGGATGAATTTTACATTTTTATTCCAAGATCTTATTTGTCTTGGTGACCCTCATACATTCAAATGTATGAATGTAAAAACCAGCAGAGATGATTATCTTGTTTAATCACATTTCCTCCTCTCCTCTAAGATCTTCTGGCAGGGTCCTCCATCCATGATGAGGAGCCTCTGGTGCGTCTGCAGCTCCAGCAGACAGAGGGAGACCTCTTCTCCTGTGGATGTGAGGCAACAGAGGAGCACGCCAGCCAGAGCTCCTCCAATGACACCCCAGCCCCGGAGAGGGCCATGTGCCAGCCCTGCAAACCCCCATCAGCTTTAGACACTGAAGAAGAGCCAGCTTCCTTCTCAGAGCATGAAGTGGAGGAAGAGGAGGAGGAGGAGGAGGAAGCTGCAGCTCCTGCGGAGGAGGATGCATCCACTGAGGAGGTGACTAGAGATGGAGAAGGAGAGCCGGAGGAGCCAGCTTCCCAGGAAGAGGTAGAAGAAGAGGAGCTGACATCTGAGGAGGAGGCTGAGACAGAACCTCTGGAGGATGCTGAGTCAGTGGAGGAGGAAGTAACTGAGGAGGTTGCATCATCTGAACAGGAGGAGACTGTGGCTGAGGTTGAGGAAGAGGAGGAGAAACCTGAGGAAGGAGAGGAAGAAGCAGAGGAGGAGTTATCCCATGAGGATGAGGAAGTGAATGAACCTCAGGAAGAAATTGCAGAGGAAGAAGAAGAACCTGCTGATGAAGAAGCAGTTGAGGAACCAGAGGTTGAGGACACACAGGAGGATACAGAGGCAGCAGCTGAGGAGGAAATTGTGGAAACTCTCATGCACGAGGCTGCAAAGGAGGAAGATACCACAGCCAAGGACACAGCTGAAGAGGAGGTCACAGCAGCTGAATTTGAACCAAAAGCAGAATTAGCTGAGCTTCCTCAAACAGACCCTGAACCTGAGGAAACAGAGCCAGAAGTGACAGCAGAATCTGAAGATGAACCAGAAGTGGAGGTGACTGCAGAGCCAGAGCCCGAAGTCGTTTCAGAACCGGAGGTGACTGCAGAGCCAGAGCCCGAAGTCGTTTCAGAACCGGAGGTGACTGCAGAGCCAGAGCCTGAAGTCGTTTCAGAACCGGAGGTGACTGCAGAGCCAGAGCCTGAAGTCATTTCAGAACCAGAGGTGGTTACAGAGCCTGAGGTAATTTCAGAGCCTGAACCAGAACCAGAGATCGTAGAGCCAGAACCTGTCGTAGAAGAGGTCACACCAGAATCTGTAGAGGATGTGGCTGTGGAAGAGGAATCAGTGGAAACCACGGCAGAGGACGCTCCTGTGGAGGCACCTTTTGATGCAGATGAAGTGACAGTGGAGGAGGTGACTGCAGAGGAGCCTGCACAGTCTCAAACCACAGGTACAAAATGGTAACACCACCTGGGTTTTATAAAGCTACAACTTAAATGTTTTCACAAGAGGTTGATATCTTGTGTTCATTCTGTCAGACAGTCTGAGCAGCAACAAGCAGAGCTGGAGGGATCCTGTTACACTTTACATAAAACTGCTTTGTCACCAGTGAATTGAGGCGACTGTATATGTTGACCAAACTGGATATATACACATATACAGAAGAAATTGTATTTTTATTGTTATTTTGTAATCTCTGAACTGGTTCAATATCAGGTGGCAAAAACTGTTTTTCATTTGATTTCACAGACTAATTCTTGTTGTTTGAGATGAGTTTGAGTTTGAGATGACAAAATCACAACGTTTTGAAAAGTTTTCTGTCATGAATTATAATTTTGAAAGAAGAACATACACATCCAGAAGAATTTGGAAACTTTACATCAACGTCGGTGTTGTTTAAGGATCTGCACCTACTCTCTAATGCATACTTTATCAGTTAATTTGTAAGTTTTAATTAATGGCTTTATTAATGGTTGGTAAATCATTCATAAATGCTATAAAAAGTAGTAAAAGGCCATTAATAGAGACACCTGTGACTGGTGTTTATCCTTATCTAGCATAACTTCCTTTGTCTTTTTAAGCTAGCAATTTCATTCTAATGAACTATTTGACTGACAACATGTTCATTGGGTTTAACTTATGGCACCCAGAGGCTTTTTTGGAGATCTAGAGATGATACATTTATTTCCCAGATTTCTTACAACTAAATGAAACATGCTGTCCCTCTGTACGGGTCGCAATCAAGCAATTTTTTCATTTCCATGCCCAAGACCCATTTCAGATGTAAATTTTCGCCACTTCTGACATGTGTGCAAAGTTATATGAGTTCTTGTGCACCTTTAGCCCCTTGCACCAGTCAGTGCTTGGGCCTAAAAATAGCAGAGGAAGGGAATAGACATGGATGGATGGATGGACAACAGCATGATTTTTAACAGTTGGGCCTGTACTCATCCCAGATGGTCTGGTCACTCACAGCTCGGGAAACTATTTACCTGGGGGAGCACATTTATTTTATAACCATGTAAGTTTTTACTAATTGTCTTTGGCAGCTGTAGTGGATAAGAGACTGTGGTTTGTGTCAAATGTTGCTGTATGCCACACTTCTTTGTCAGATTTTAATAAACTTTATTTATATCACACTTTTAGATTAAGCATTACTACTTTCCTGCAGTCACAGGTGAATGCATGTCTGACTGTCTGATGCTCCTCCTCCAGTGTCAGCAGGCCCGGCACTGAGGGACCGCTCCCACATTGAGGACACACTACGATTGGCTACAGCTGAACCATCAGCAGAGTTCTCGGGTAAGGAAGAAAGACATCTAAAAAAATTGTAGATAATATGCAGGTCTGAATTTCTCTCCTTGAAATGCAATGAGTGTACATGAAAGACTAGAATCACTCCCACCAACACAGCATACTGATCAAAAATTGGATGTTCCAAATGTCTCTCAGAACTTTGCTGCGGAAATGCCTGAAGTTCTGAATTGAAATGATTGTTTACAGCTACTTTGTCAACTGAAAAAAAACCCAGATGTGTTTGCATGTGAATGAAAGGAAGTTTGAGACAATTTTGGGCTTTTCTGCCGAAACCATTCTGAAAATTGCTTCATGATGTCCAGGTCCTGGGGCTGCTATGTGAGATTGTGAATACTGTGTATGCCTGTGTGTGTGTATGTGTGTGTGAGCGTGCAGACATGTCTTGAGGCAGGTGATTAATCAGTGCAAAAGTGTAACTCTGTCCTCGGCATAAAAGCCTCTTTGTTCTTTTAAAACAGACTGGTTCATTTCAGAGAAGCCAAAGTGCTGCAGCAGAGCCAATCGCCTAATCACCTCAGCTCGATTTAATAAACTTTATGAGGGCTATTCATCATGTACTGCCAAAGCAATTGTTGTAATCAGTAATGGTAGCAAGAACATTAATAAATCTCTCTCTCTCTCTTTCTCCAGCTGCTATGAAGAAGCTGCTGAACATCTACCACACTGCCATCAAGCCAATGGAGCAAGCCTACAAGTACAATGAGCTCAGGCAGCATGAAGTCACAGGTAAAACAGCTTCCTATAGGTGGTTACACTTAGAACTGCATATACACAAGCAGTAGTTTGTTTGCATAGGCAAATATCACCAACAGTCTCTCAACGGGCTTCGCAGCAACCGTTTTATGTCCCCTTATGACTCATGATTTATGACTGCTTCAGTGTACAAGTGGAAATTACAGTTCTGATCATTTGTATTTCAAATCCTTCCCCCTGACATTTTGTAGTGAGTGTTAGACACCACAACTCTGGCACCAAGTCCAAAAAATATATCATTATTCTGCATAATGGTACTGTAAATAAGTAAGCTGATATTTGCTTATTTAGCATTTTCATTATCCAACAGTTAACCTTAATCTTAATCTGTATCAGTTCACCACACCATGCAGTAATAATTAGGAAGAAACAAAGCCAGGATCTGATATTATTCAAACCAGTCACACAGACAAACACAAAAAGGACTTGTGTGCTGAAAATTAAAGGGAAAGTTGTGTGGGCCAGACTCCCTACAACTTTGTTCCATCACTTGAGGGCAGGGAGGATTATTTGTGTGCTGAGGAGCAGGATGAAGACTTCAAACTGTGCCTTGTGACTGTGGGACCCCTTGTGGTGCAGAATGGGAAGATGTGTACACAATCAGAATGCAAGGAGTGTCAGGGGGAAAGTACTGAAGTACTCTGGCCAATCCTTGTTGAGATAAGTTGTTCTCGGCCAATGTCTTGATGGATCTAGAGATCAACGGATTCTCAAACATCAACCAGATGTGGTGAAATCTTTACAGCTCACCAAACACAGCTCTGCTTTGTTCAAGAGATAATGAACTGACTGCATGTTCGAGGTGTTTGAAACACCAAATGTTATACATTAGGAGCCTTGCATTCATACAAGATATTGTTGCAGCTCAACATGGCTTAATTATGCAACACTTTTGTTCTAAAGCAAATTTTCCATGTTGGTTCTTTCTCTCTCTCAAACCTTCTCTTTCGGTGCCTGTCTTTGTAACAAACTGTGCAGACGGCGAGGTCACCTCTAAGCCCATGGTTTTGTTCCTGGGGCCGTGGAGTGTCGGCAAGTCCTCCATGATCAACTACCTGCTGGGTCTTGACGGCACCTCACAGGGACTCTACACAGGTTCATTCTGATAAATCCTGATTGTTTGTGAAATAGCTTGTCAGTGAGAGCACACAAAAGAAACAGACACACAGCTATTATCCAGCGATAACAAGTGTAAATCACCAGAGTAGAGATGAAGATTCTTCATTAAGTTCATTTATAAAAGTTGTTTAAGTTACTCACTCTTTTACGTTTCATGTTCATTCAATGCCCACCACTTACTGTAATTTCATTCAAATGTCACTTGTGCAACACACTGAAATTTCCCTTTATTCTCCAGCATTTTCATGAGTCAGTTACATTAAAGATATTATCATTAGGCAAAGTGACTGAAAGCGAGGGACCACACAATAAACATATCTCCTGGTGAGGTGGGCTATGTTAGCTTCTTGCTTTGCTTTTTAACATTTCATTATCTGTGACATTCTACGACATAGTGTAACACTAAGGCAAGAAGAGACTCTTAAAGTTAGCAAAGTGATGCAGTAATGTCAGTTACATGGCAATATCTAGTTAAAGTAAGTAGTAAAGGAAAGTAAGATTAAGTTTGCTAAAATTAGCTTATATTAGCCACCATAAGCTACTAGTCATACCAGACCAGGAAGTAGCATCAAAACCCTGGAATATATGGAATTGTGCTTTTTAATTTAGAATGAATAATGATCTGTATCATCTACTTATTGTGAGTGAAATCTTAAAATGTTAAGATCGTTCCTCATAAGCTGAATTAGTGTATTAATAGAGGTTAAACATTAGCTGTTGTTAGTTCTCAGGAAATATGAAGATGTTATTGCATTAATTAATGCTTAACTAATTTAGCATTACCTAAGCACACATCAGCAGTAATACATGTTTAGTCAAGGCAAAATAAATTAAGAATTAATTATTTTAGTACAGTAAAGTATTACCTTGTGTATTCTAACAAATCTGGTAAATACAATATAAATTGTGTTTAGTCATTCTCTCTTCATCCCTCAATACCATCAGGTGCTGAACCCACCACCTCAGAGTACACAGTCATAATGCACGGAGAGAAGTCTCGGACCATTGAGGGCATTGTTATGGCAGCAGACAGCTCCCGGTCCTTCTCACCCCTGGAGAAGTTCGGCCAAGGCTTCTTGGAGCGGCTGGTGGGCATCGAGATGCCCCACAAGCTGCTGGAGAGGGTCACCTTCGTCGACACACCAGGCATCATTGAAAATCGCAAGCAGCAGGAGAGAGGTGACTGTTACGAATGAAAATTTTTTTATGTCAACGCTGCAGATGGACAATATTAAAAATCTTTTGTTTGTGTCATTTTCATGCTAAAAGTGTTGCCTGCAAGAAAGGAAAAGCTTCTGACACAACATCTATGACGATAGGATTTTCTATTGAAACTCATACAACCAAAATAGCTGCTCTTTTTGGCAGTCTAATTAATCAAAGGTCTCAGTCACTGATCTGCAACATCAGACGGACATCAGCAGCATTAGGCAATGAAATCACTTCTAAACAAATAAACACACATACACACACAAACATTGCAACCACAGTGAGTAATGTGTCGTTGTTCTGTGTATTAGGTTAATTTATAATGCATTTTAACAGACAGAGATACCACTAAGATTTTGTGCAGAAAACAAGGGATTCAGACTAATGGGTGTGTCACAATACAGTGTGTGTAACTTGTAACATATTGGGCTAAAACATATATATTTTGAACCTGCTGAGGGATCTTTACAAAAGTCACCAGATTTTCTCTGTACTACTGTATGTACAATTTCCTGAAGTATTACCTGTATCAAAAAATAAATAGAAAGCTCTTCATATATGAAATGTTCAAATAACAATAAGTCAATTGTGCTACTTTGGGACATCTAACAGATCTAAAACTTTTCTTTTCTTGTGTTTTATCTCCTCCTCCCTCCTCTCCCTCAGGTTACCCCTACAGCGAGGTCTGCCAATGGTTCATCGACCGAGCTGATCTGATCTTCCTGGTGTTCGACCCCACCAAGCTGGACGTGGGTGGGGAGTTGGAGATGCTCTTCAAGCAGATGAAGGGCCGTGAGTCCCAGATTCGCCTCATTCTCAACAAGGCCGACAGTCTGTCCACCCAGGACCTGATGAGGGTCTACGGAGCCCTGTTCTGGAGCATGGCGCCCCTGATCAATGTCACAGAGCCTCCTCGGGTGTACGTCAGCTCCTTCTGGTCTCAGGACTACGCTGTGGACACCAGCCGAGGGCTCTTCATGAAGGAGGAGAGCTCTCTGCTGGAGGATCTCAACCAGGTTTGACTTGCTTCTGTTGACAATATGATTTCCTGAGTTTAGATCTGGATTCGGTGTTTGCTTCATTAAACTCCAGCTACGTTCATCCTAACCACATTTTCAAGACCTTGGTACACTCATGAGGTAGACTGACAATAAAGTCCAGTGCAGAGTCCTCTCTATATGTCTCTTTCTGTTTCCCTCTTCTATCCATTTATCTTTTCTACCTCCCTCTGTTTCTTCTGCCCTGCAGGTGATTGAGAATCAGATGGAGAACAAAATTGCATTCATCCGCCAGCATGGAATCCGTGTGCGCATCCACGCTCTGCTCGTGGACCGCTACCTCCAGACCTACTATGACAAGCTGGGCTGGTTTAACGACCCCTACGAGGTGTTCCAGGACATCGTCAACGACCCGGACAAGTACTACATCTTCAAATCCATTCTGGCCAAAACCAATGTTAGCAAGTTCGACCTGCCCAACAAGGAGGCTTACCAGGACTTCTTCGGCGTGAACCCAGTGTCCAGCTTTAAGCAACTCTCCTCCCACTGCAGCTGGACCGGCGGCTGTCTGCTGGAGAAGATCGAGAGGGCCATCTCGCATGACCTCCCAGCTTTGCTCAGCAGTGTCAGCAAGGCCACGGACACCCCTGCCCCAGCGAAGGCTGCTCCAACACCTCCGCCTCCACTCCCCGGCACCTGCGAGGGTCCCGGGTGTGAGGAGAAATCCAAGAATCGCTGGAGGAGGCAATGAGATGGAGGAG
Organism: Lepomis macrochirus; assembly: GCA_024633595.2. Lineage (NCBI taxonomy): Eukaryota > Metazoa > Chordata > Actinopteri > Centrarchiformes > Centrarchidae > Lepomis > Lepomis macrochirus. The sequence continues at coordinate 12,037,787 of JALXJV020000003.1, forward strand.
AGGGGTGCAGGAGGAGGAACCAAGGGGGAAGATGGGTTTCCTGAAATAATCCCTAAGGCTGTGATCTTCAGGACTGGCAATGGGGAGACTGAGCAGGGAGGGAGAATGAGAGTGGAAATGTGCAAAGATGTACCAAGGAGACCTGGGTCAGAATAATTCTTAATAGGCCTACTTGTTTTTACCTGCATGGAGTACCAGCCGGGTGGCTTTTACTACTTTGGGACAGTTCAGATAAGTTATAGATGTCAGAGAAGTTTGCCCAACAGATTTTTAAATATGACTTTTCTATGACTGTATAACAACTCTCTGGTACACAATGTTCTGTGCACCCTCCTGGTACTTAGGTAGGTCAGAATAAACAATGAAAAATGAAACTTTCTGAATAAGGTTTTGTACAGAAAGAAATGCAGAAAAAGAGGCTTGTCTGCAACTTTCTGAAGCCAACATGCAAAACGTGATGAATGTCTGCAGAATAAACAAACTTCCATAACATGAAAACAGAAAAAATTATGATGACAGAAAAGACATTTTTCTTCTTATATAACATTTCATGTTAATGAAATCTGAGAACGATTGTCTTCTTGCTTCTCACTGTTTTCAAGTTTGTAAAGTTTTTTTTTCTTCAGAGTAAGATGCCGGCAGTGATTGTATTCCTCCAGTGATGCAGTAAATGCTGCCACTCTTTTGTCTTCTGTGTTGTTTGCAAAGTCTGAAGATTCAGTCAAACTGCTGTGCTGTGTTTTTACAGTTAAACCAAGTGTAGTTATGGCAGGGCAGATATTTTAAACAGTGGGACAATGAAATAGGGTGCTCTCGTAGTGTTTTATTTAACAGTGATTCAACCATGTTTGGTCACTGTACTGCATTACTGTATACTGCACTGTAATTTTTTTTCTCTGTGTTGTACTATATACTACGTTCATTATAAAAACAAGTTTTATTTTAACACTTCTCTGCACTAAGACTGAATTGACTGAATACAACTAAGGAATTTTCCTCTGTCATTTAATCGTAGCTTTTTGTTCATGTAAGCTTGTATTTACTGCCAACAGGGCCTTTTCAGCCCTCTGAACAGTTGCTAGTTTTACCTCTACACGGCTGCACACCACGTGGGCATTTCCTTTAAAAATGTCATCTTCTTCTCGTTCTTTTAGGTCTGTTTGTAATTGTCATTCTTTTGAGCGATTTCTTTTGATTAAACAACAACAACAAAAATTCTGCAGGCTTGGTTTCCTTTGTAAGGCCACAAAGACATTAGCCTACAGATGAAAGCTCTTTCATAGAAATAATGCATAATTCATATCATTTGGTTGTTTAGCCACAAAATGTAATAAAATATGGGTTAACACAAGCAAAAAGCACTGGCTCTCATCCTCACAACACACAGCTCTGGAGTGGAGAAACCTTCAGAATAAAACAGAGCAGACTAACTTGTTCATACGTAACAGCTTTGTATGGATTAGTAACATGAATAAACGTGTAACAGCTGGGTGAGTACACATTAGCCCTGCACCCATTAACAATGTTTTTTTTTATAGCTGTTGGTTAATTAGCCCCTGCGGTGACTGAAAATAGCCACAAGGAGGCGCCTCCATTCAACGTGTTAATCAGCAGAGTACATGGCATGGCGCATGGAAGAAAGAAACGTTGGTCACTCTTTAAATTTGAGATGCCCAAGTTTACCTCTTAATACAAAGAAAAGAGGAAAAAAGGAGAAAAGTCCCTGCAAGGAAAAATAAACACATGGAGAAAACATTTGCAAGAGATTAAGCAACTATGCTGTACTTTTATACTTGGTATTTTATCAAAAGAGGACACAATTATATCTTTAGGTTAATCCATTTAGTGATAATCCATTTGCCTAGCCTATGAATGTTGTTTTACTTACTGCTGATAGTTTGTCTTGATTAAATCTTTATATATACTGTATATGTACAGAGATGTATCTCTGTATTAGTACGTCAGGTGTGAGTTTGTTCAAAGCATTTGAATGATTTTTTTGTTTGCCAAGAGGAGTGTGCGTGTGTGTCTGAATGGCGATTCAGTCTGATTGTCAAGGTATAGCAAGTGGTAGCAAAACCTCTCACTGTTTTAAAAAGAATCAATAAAATATTGAAATCAGTAACACATGAATGAAGTAATTCAACCTAACTTAGTTAAGTTATCCACATGTACATTATGAATATGTTTTGGAACAGCTACATTTAAGGAATTATGCTATAAACATTTTCTCTTCAATGCTGTCCTGTAGATACCCCTTCAGTGACACAGTGTACAGTAACATAAATACTCTAAATATTTACATCCTTTCCATTCATTCATTTTAACTTAGTGGGTCTAGATAATAGCTTAATGGATGGATGGATCATTGTCCTTTTCACCTTTTTATTTCAGAGTTAAGAGTATGATTTTTGATATATGCCATTTGCCTGTGGATTTGACAGTGTGCAGGACAGACTGTAATTTTTACTGATAATTATTTGTTTGAATGAATTAAAACAGAATAAGATAAATTGCATCAAAGTCATGTATAAATGTCTCATAGAATCCAAGTGTACAGCCTGTATGTGAGTCATGTCACCAGAGGATTCACCAGACAATGTAAAACAAAATAAGCCTACAGCCGTGCTAGGGGCCTGTGTGAGGCTGTAAGCAGCTCAGGCACTGTGGTGCTTTGAGCTAAATGCTAAGGTCAGTATGTTGACAACGACAATGCTAACATAGCTTACTGATGTTAAGTAGGTATAAAGTTTACAGTGCAGTTTATTGTGTTATCTAATGTTTGCCACTGAACACTAAGTGCAGCACTACTTGATGGGAATAATTAGATGGCGCTTCATTGAAAGTCGCAATCACCAAAGTCATTGAATTAATTCTGCGACACTTCAGTGTGTGTACAAAAATTAATGGCAATCCATTTAATTCGTGTGGAGATGAGTCACACAAAACCAAAAATTGTCCACCTCATGGTGGCACTAGAGGAAAAGTCAAGGGGCCACCAAAATCATTAGGATACATCATCTGGGAACCATGAATGTCTGTACACAGTCTTGTGTTAATCCGTTAAGTAGATGTTGAGATATTTCACAGGATAACTAAAGTGAAAACTTTTACCTGCTGGTGGCACTAGAGGAAAGTCACTGGCCCACTAAAGTCATTAGAATACATCAGCTTCAAGGAAATCCATCCTTTCACAAGTAGTGTCATACGAGCCTATTTGTCACCGTATGTTTTGGCAGCTTGTCTCCTCACTGGTACCTCTCTCAAATACTTGGAAGAAAATATGCAGCTGTCCTGCAGCTGACCCTGAGCTCTAAGGCAAGAAGTTAATTTTCCCACAGCAGTCAAAAAAATATCATTTCAACCACACCAGGATGACACAAACACTCGCGCGCCACACGGCATGAACACACCTGTGTAAATATGTGTTTGAGCTCATATTCTGTGTATAATCTGTGTTCCCAGGTTTTAGGCACACTGTTAACACAGTTATCAGTGCAGCTTTATCAACTCTATAAACAGGCCTCTCTTGTTAGCTCTCAAACATAAGCGTGAACACACACACACACGCGCACACACACACACACACACGAACAATGCACAAAGGCTTACTTGGTTTATTGGATTCAAAGTTAAACATCATTGCTTCTTCAAAGGACGAGGAAACACACAGTCATAAGTACTGAATCAGCACTATAACTCTGTTACCTTGAGTGTCTTCTTGTTATTCACCTGCTGTTCACAATCTCATCACTTCACTATCTCCACCTGATAATACAACATGGTCCATAGAAATGTCATTGTGGTGTTCTTTAGTGCTAATGAAACAGATACCACCTTGAATATTTAATGGCCTACATTATGAATACATACATGCCTTAGACATGAATACGAGTTTCCTCTGCACAATTTGCCCTGGATAGTTCTTATTGTGTAATAGTTCACCAAGGCAAAGTAAACCATTCTCCTTTATTCCTCATGTTATTTCCTTTTTTCAGTATATTTGGCCTTGGAGATTACATTTTTGCCAAAGTGTCACGTTCCTTTCATAGCTCTTTATTATCTACATTCTGTGGTGTATTTGCATAGTGGAAATGTCAAAAACTATTTCCCTTCGGTCATGACTAAACACATCCCAGAACATACTGTGCTACAACTAGCAATATAGCTTTATAAAGTTATTAATAGTACTTTATTAAAACAATATAATGAAAGAAAATGCATAGTCAAGAACATTCACTCCAGCTTTGTTTTTTATCAATATAAAGACCACATTTCCTCGAAAACCCTTTGCATAAAAACACCACTGCTGCTTGACATTTGTCTCTTTGCAAGTGTTTTTACAATCTGTCGTTTTATAATACATCTTTTTATTGTTATTTGACAAAACCTGACCCCACTGCAAATACAATCACTTTTATTGCAAACTAGACTAACATGATTAAAAATAGTCTAAATTTCAGAAATATTAGATATACAAATACAAAGATATGTCTTACATTTCATAGTTTTCCTATACATCACACTGAACAACATCCCACAGATATGGACTGCATGCACATCTTCATCACTTCCAAAACAGAGTTGTGAAGGATCCAGATCTCATCTCAAAAGACACACAAAACACACCTCAGCTGCATATTGGATACTTTGTTGATGTGACGTACAAGACAGATGTAGGTAATTAGCCTACATCATTTGCTTCAATCAGTCAGGGACAGAAGGCAAATGCTCCTAGGCGCAGATAATAGCATATAATATTTTGAAAATGGTAAACAAAAATAAAATAAATAACCGAGATTTTACTATTAAATTCAAGTGTTAAAATCTAATTTCATGCATGTCTCCTATGCCATTAATATTATACTAAGATGTCATATTGTCCTATTTTACTGCATTTACGTTTATTAGACATGTATCAAACTAACTGGTCCATGCTGCTTGAAGGTGTGGTAGGGATCAATACACCAAAGCTAATTACCATGCCCCTTTAATGTATTGTGATGCTTACATAAAGACTGGCACCGAATTAATACCTTACTTGAAAATACAGTTTCAAGTTGTAGGCAGTAGGCTACACGAAAACATATTGTCTCTGCTTGAGTGTGAAAGAGATACAAGTTCAAGAAATTATATATAAAAAAAAAAACATGTCTGTAACTGTCATTAATCACGTTTATGTGCACAATTGGTTAACTCAGTTGCAGCTAGATGAGTGTGAGGGGGGTGGCAATCATTTGCTGTAGAAAAACAGACAGTAAACATTAGTGGTGGCGGTTTTAAAAGTAGTTATGGCAGTTGTTCACATGTGACTTGAACATAGCTCCACTCTGAACCCGCACCCACCACCAAGTGTCAAGTTAGGCAGAGACAACCAGCGAGATAACGGAGGTCAGCGTCTGCCTTCAAATTAAAGCCGCGAAATAGTTTAATATTTCACTTTGGTAACGTTACTAGTTTGTTAAATACTTAGCTCACTTATAGGTTTAGCGTAAGTTTGTAAAATAATTTACATTTGTGTTTTGCTCGTAACGTAAATTATGCTTAGGCTATAGGCTACAGGTCGACCTCTTGTCAACAGTAAAGTTTAAGAGCTAAGGTTAAATTTAATGATCACGATGGCCACTTATCTTAAATAAATAAGAAATTAAACAGTAGCCTAACTTTCATACCGGAAATGCATAACGTTAGGTAGGCTAGCATTGAAAGCAATTTGTGATTGGCCTATCTGTCAGTAGCTAACTTATAGCAAAATAAACTGTCATGACTGAATCAATTTAATGTCCAAATACAACCATAGTTAATTAACAATGAATTTGTTATGTATTTATTATTGTTCCATATAATAGGCTATATCGAGTTCAATGTTTACGGTGGCCAATTCTGACTGGATTAACCTACCGTTTGTCTATGATGATGATAAAAACAGGAATCATCTCTGAAAAGAAATTAACAAATAAAATTCTATAAACTATAGCCTACTTTAAACTAGAAACTAATACTGTGACCAGCCTTGGGGCTGCTGTAAGCTACATAATGACAAATGTAACTAAATGTTTTGTGTCGTAATGTTATATATATATATATATATATATATATATATATATATATATATATATATATATATATATATATATATATATATATATATATTTAGTTTTTTTTAAATTTAGCCTATTTGTTTACATTTGGGTTTTGTGTGTGCTCTAATGACATAACCTTATGGTTTTTTGTCAATTTGAATGATGCTTCTTTAACCAACAAAACACAGTTCATCACCCCTTCAAAGCTTCCCTATATTGGATAACTTTGTCTTTTCAGGACCACAAGCCAACGCGAACGGCATTTTTAAAAAATCACGCTTATTAGCCTCATTGAAAGGCAAGACCGGAAACCGTGTTTTTTTTTAAACCTGTGGTGTGCTTGACAGGCTGGTCCCACCAACCCGTGCCGCCACAACAGCTGGGGGAGGATTTCCGACCCAGTCACAGCGAAGATGATGGCAGCTACGGCAGTGGAGGTATTGCGTTCGCCCGGATAAAACGGAAAACCAGCCGCAAAACTCCCGCTGCGTCTGTTTTATTTAGACCCCAACTCAAGCGGAGAGCTATATCTGGGGGGAAAGGGAGGCAACCAGCGGCGGACGGAAGAGGACGCACCACAGCCGGAGCGCACAGTGTTGTGTTTGTTGGACACATGCATGCCAGCGAAAACTAGTGCTACCCAGACCTAAGGAATTGGTTGAGATAAGGAGATTGTGCCGTTTGTGGGCGGTTTTTGATAATCCCACCGCGGAGATATCCAAGGGGTTCCCTTTATTGCTCTGGGGGGTTTCTACTTCTTTGCTCAGGGGGAATGCGAGGGGAGGAAATCCAGCCTCAGCTCCAAATAACCAGAGACTCCTAAACTGGGTCTCCTCTCCAAACGCAGGAAATACGGCCTGGGAAAAAAAAGTTTGGGAGCTTTTGGAAACGAGAGGTCGCTGACGTTTTGCACGCGTTTTACGACGTGTTTTTTTTCAAAACTCCTACGTTTTTTTATTAAACGCCCGTGCTTTACATAGAATAAGTTGAAGAAAAGTAGTGAAATGTTACACGCCGTTGGTGTTGTTATTGCAAGAGTTTTGATCATCACTATTTATAGACCAGCCTGTTCCGACAGAGGCTGTTCCCCATAGCTGTACATTTTGCCAACTGCGCGCAACAAGTTGCAGACACTCCCAGCAGAGGCGAACCTACACGAATTTGGGCCAGCGGACGGTATTTTCTGCGCTTCTCTTTTCGGATTACGCGTCTTTGAATAGCGCACACCCCTCCCCGATCCACTCTTTGGAAGGCAGAGGGGGAATAAACGGTGGAGATCCGGAGAGGGAGTTCAGGAAAGGACGGGGCTGGATCCGTGGGAATAGGCCTGCCTGTCAGGCCTCTTATGATTTGGATCTCGGACTGGACAGGGCTCCAAAATAACTCACCCTGCAATATTTTCAAGGACCCGCTGGAATACACATGTATGGAGAATGTATGGAGATAAGTAATGCAATTCCTTAGCACACTGAGCCATGCATGAGAAGGGAGACAGCGGAAGGTAAAGCCGCCTTAATTACAGATCACTCACTTTTTTAATTAAAGGAATTAACAGTTTTTCTCTCATTTTAGACCGGTATTCATTTTTATGACGATTTTTAAAACGAGAGAAGTATTTTACGTGAGGACTGACAAGCACACTTTTGATTATAGTTTTGATGCTTTATAGTGAGGGAATTCACAATGTCCACACATATTTATTGTAGGCCTAGCTGTTCATAACGACAACAATTCTTTTGAGTGGGTTTAAGAGGGGAAAAGAAGTGCCAATGGGCAATTTGTCACGCATGTCCTGGAGATAAGAGGGACAGTGTTACTTTTGTAGCCACTTGTTGTGCACAGAGACAACTGTTGACAGCTTGTATCTATATCAGCTCATACTATGAAGTCCAGGACCTGAACGCTGTTTTTTTCCCCACGCAAACATTAATTTTGAATGAAGAAGAATCTGGGCTTTTTTCTGTCTGACTTTCTAATGTCAGCGGTATCAAAAGACAGGAGGTAATTTCCAGTCATGTAACGTCAGGGACTGACTTGATGAAGGCATTAAAAACCCGTTGCATCACTAACCATTCCTTTTCCGAGAAGGATGTTCAATTCAGGAGGCAGAAAGAGTGATGACAGTGTTTTTACCGCAGCTGGAGAAAAAGCCGGGCTCCAACCCAGAGCCTCTTTGGAGAAGGATACATGTAATGTGAGTACTGACGCAAACCCGGGGTCGGATAATGAACTGCTCAAGAAACTGGAACGGCGCGTCTTGCGTGAGTGAGAGTGCAGGCTGCTGTGTGCGTAGCAAAGACGTCTGTGCCGTGCTCACCATTCATGCAGTGTGATTCTTTCAACAAACACCTTTGCTCTCACTGTCTGCCACCATCTCCCCGCCGCCTCCCCTCCGTGCCACACGTGCACACTCGGCGCCCACGCACCGCGTCTAATTGCCTGCGCGCAATCAGAAGATATTAATATTTAACATCTCTCCAGCACCACCCCCCGCTCGTTTCTCGTCACATCAGTCAATATGGCCACTCTGCAACATCACCGGCAGCTTCTCAAGCACGGCACGGAAGTGAGCTGCGACTCCAGCGGGGATGGTGCCGTGACCGTGCGGATTACCAACAGTGCGCCACACGTGCATCAACATGAGCCACTTAGGGCGGCCAACAGTGGAGCAGGAGCAGCTGGAGGCTATGGGGCTGTGAGTAAAATGAACCCTAACCTCCACAAATACAGTATCTCCTCCAGCTGCAGCTCAGCAGACTCCAGACCAGCTGCGACCTCCACTTTGAGGGTGCATAGGAAGGCACCACCGCTGTTTGAACGCTCTGCTGCCCAGTGCTGGGACCCCAAGTTTGACTCCCCCATCCTAGAAGAGGCATGCCAAGAGAGGTGCTTTCCGCAGACACAGAGGCGCTTCCGTTATGTTCTCTTCTACCTGGCAGTGGCAGCTGTACTCTGGGGGGTGTACTTTGGGGTCAATAGTGACCGCTGCAACCCCATGACCTTCTTAGCCCCCACTGCCTCCTTTCTCGTCCTCCTAGTGCTCCTCTTTTTGTTCACCTTTACTCAGCCCTACACATGGCTGTACAACCAAACCTCCTTGCTCCTGATCGCAGTCACCTTCGCCATCACATTAGCTCCACAGATACAGACTGCTGGCTACACTGAGCTAGAGTGGGCTGGCGGTGGGAATGCCTCACGTCTCTCACCAGATAAAGTAGCACCATCTCCAACCCCTTGCATCTCCCCCATGGGCACCTTTTCCCTGTGCATGGAGGTTCTGTTGTTGTTATACAGCGTCCTCCATGTCCGTCTGTATGCCTCGGTGATGCTAGGGCTCCTGTATTCTATATTATTTGAGGCATTAGAATGGCTGCCATTGCTTCAAAGGAGTTATGACACTACTGGATGGGGGACAGGACTAGTGGGTTCAGGTTCTGGTTGGGAAGGAGACACCCTCCGCTGGCTGGGCCCGGCCAAAGCTTTGCTTCACCTGTGTGCCCATGTCATTGGCATCCACTTGTTCATCATGTCGGAGGTGCGTTCCCGCAGCACGTTCCTCAAAGTGGGCCAGGCTATCATGCATGGCAGAGACTTAGAGGTGGAAAAGGCCTTAAAGGAACGTATGATCCACTCTGTCATGCCAAGGCGAGTTGCAGATGAGCTGATGAAGCAAGGTGATGATGAGGGCGGTGGTGAGAACTCTGGCAAGCGTTATTCCGCTGGAGCTTGCTCTGCCTCAGCTGTCTCAGTGGGTGGAGGAGCAAGTGGTGGAGCGTCACAAGCCCAAAGTGCCACAAACCCTAAGAATCACCCTCACAACAATCACAAACGCAAGAAGACCTCCATCCCCCGTGGACAGATAATCTTCCGACCTTTCAATATGAAACGCATGGAGCCTGTCAGCATCCTCTTTGCGGACATTGTGGGTTTCACCAAAATGTCTGCCAATAAGTCAGCACCAGCCTTGGTCGGCCTTCTCAATGATCTGTTTGGACGTTTCGACCGGCTCTGTGAATTAACCTGTTGTGAAAAGATCAGCACCCTGGGAGATTGCTACTACTGTGTAGCTGGCTGCCCTGAGCCCAGACCGGATCACGCTTACTGCTGCGTGGAGATGGGCTTGGGCATGATCCAGGCCATCGAGCAGTTCTGCCAGGAGACATGTGAGACTGTCAGCATGCGTGTTGGCGTTCATACGGGCACTGTGCTGTGTGGGATCCTGGGAATAAAACGCTTCAAGTTTGATGTATGGTCAAATGATGTCAATCTGGCTAACTTGATGGAGCAGCTCGGTGTGGCGGGCAAAGTCCACCTGTCAGAAGCTACTGCTCAATTCCTGGATGACCATTACCAGAGGGAGGATGGGCGGGTGGCGGAGCGAGCCGGGCAGAGTGTGGTGGAGAAACTGAAGGGTAAGTGGCTGTTTACTTCTGACTTCCTCACGAGTTCTCTACTTAAACTGAAAGTCAGTGTGCTGAAGTTAAACATTTATTTATATAAATTCAAGGAAGTCACAAAGAGAGAATCACTGGTATGGAACACAGATTCTACGGATTAATGGTTATTACCGTAAAAGATTAGCAATTTTAAAAAATACCTACAAATGTATCTTTAAAGCGTGTGATAAAATGCACCGAAATTGTGAAATACACTCAACATTGCAAAAAAAGCTAAACATATATGGTTACAAGAAGAGGAGGTCATTACAGTTAAATGAAGTCAAACATGTATTTGATAAAAGTTGAAAGTCTGCATTGTCTGAACGTGTAGCAGTTGGTCATCAAGGTTGAGTGCGGTCATTAGACAAAAATATGTAATCTGACCAGTTAGTCCGGTTGAAATGGACTACCAACAGAAGCAGGAAATTCGAGCACCAGGAAGAGGGAGGTGTTTTGATTTATATCAAATGGATAGCATTCAACATTCAGTATATCACTGTCACTGTCTTGTACAGTTGTTAACAAAAATCACTAAACCAATTAAAGTAATTTAAAATCTGTGAAAAATAGAGCACACAGGTATTTTATGCTATTTTGTTGTTACCAGCTCTATAATGTGCTTGATTAAATGCCTTATGTTATCAGTGGTTTGATACAAATTTGTATTTGTTATTTTGGTGCAGCACTCTGCAGATTTATTTTGGAGCTCATATCTGAATGACAGAGGCTTGTGTCATTGGTATTAGAACCTCTAATCTCCAAATACAACTCTTGCATTTGAAATCCTTTCTACAGACAAATGATCACAAATTGCATAGTAACACCATTAATGGATGCTTACAGCCAACACGTCCTCGTACCTAAACAGCAAAATAGGCGATTGTCAATTTTCCCAAAACAACATCTATGACAGTTCAATAAAATAACATCTATGACCGATGTCCAGCGACAGGCGTACTGGACCTTAAGTGTGTCAAACACATGGTTAACCAGTTTGGTTAGGTTTAGGAAACAAAACTACTTGGTTAAGTTTAGGAAAAGATTATGGTTTGGGTTATAATTAGTCACGTGACGCAAGTCCTGTAAGTAACCTACGTAACATTATTTAACTTCTGTGTCCTTCATTCTTTCTAAACCTCACTCAATATTTTGATGTCAGTCTATTATCTCTTTTACTGACAATTTAGATTTGTTTCCAGTTAGGTTGTGCAATAAAACAATAATGATAATGATCCCAATATAATTTTCCTCAATAACAATATAACACATTTTCAATAAATGTTTGATTTAATTAATTTGAGTCACAAACAAATCAGCACTTCATTTTTCTATTGACATATTTATTTTGTAAAGGAAAAGGGACTGAAAAAATATTTTACTTAATTTTTAAAAATGTATTATAAATAATAGGCAGGTATTGTACTGGATTACATTTGATTAAACAGGTTGAATATCATATTGTGCCCAACCTATGGAGAATGGGAATGGTGGTGGGTGGGTGTAGACACTAGACGGACACCAGACAGAGGGTAAAGGATATGGAAAGAAATTTGACTTGACTGTCCACAACAAACATCAAGTCCTTATGCACACACATACACACACAGCCTCAGTCTGTCTCAATACTCTGTGGAAAGCAGCATCAATGGAAGTAATCTCTCCAGCAGGGAATTCCTCTTGGGCTGTCTAATCTTAGTCTTTTGCTAACAGAGACTGTCTGTTCTATTGTCAGGCGTTATATCAGAGTGTATTCACACTTGGCTCTAAATTGTGCCATCACCATTCTCCCTCTATTTCTAGACTGGGGAACAGTGACAGAGTGAGATATTACATGGAGCTTTTGTTGAGGGAGAGAAAGAGAATGATGGTATCGAATTCTCCGCTGAAACAGAGACCCACCGTTTCTTGCTCAAAGAAAGAGATGACCTTAATAGAGAAAGAGGGTTTGATACCGTCTTTTTTGTTGTTGTTGTTGTTGTTGTAGAGAACCGGACATGGTTTCCTTTTGAGAGAAATCACCATACCACTTCATGTTGAGAGAAATAAATAACAAGAATCCCATGTAACTGCTGCTTTGTGTAGGAGACAAAGAGGCGGGAGAAATTTGTTGAAGCGACTTGGGGTGAAATCAATGAACAAATCAGTTTTTGTAGGTGTTCGTTATGTTAGTTTGCTCATCTTAAACTTGACATTTCCCAGAGGTTCGTCACACCACCAGAATACCTTGAGTTTTATAAGACATCTTTTCCTCTGAAGTACATTCTCTGCGCAGTTTGTTGGAGCTGCCACCTGCTCAATTTATAGTGTAGTTCCTACTAACTTTCTTAGGATGTTAGCTCTGCTCATCCCTCTCACTGGGCCCAGTGTCACTTCTAACCTTCCTATCAAATTCTTTTACAATATTGACTTAAGACTGTCAAACGCAAATTGAGCTATAACTCTTCTCTATTGCTTTCTATCCTCTTCCATCCCATTCAAAGCACACAAACAACAGTTAATCCCCATTCCATTATTTGGTTTGAAAATAGGTTAATGATCCCAAGTACTTTTACAGACACAGTGTCTCTTTCCCTTGTCTTGAGACCTTCAGTATCTTTCTACACTTTCAGTATTATCATGAGTGCTAAGCAAAATAATTTGGTGTATTTCTTTAATTCCCCACCTCTTTCTGTCTGTTAGCTCTTCAGTCTCTGTGCTTTGTATCTTTCTCTGCATCCTTTTCTTTTATGTTACACACCTCATCCTTGTTGTGTTATCACATTCATTGCCGCAGTCTCTCACCTGTCACCCAGGCCTGTACATGTGGTCTGTTGTGCAACACTCCTTTAGTGCCGCCTGGCTGTCTATAGTCGAGGCTTTGCTGTAGATCCCCCAGCAGGCCGAATGACAGCGAGCTTTCACCCATTCTCTTTCTGTTACTTCCTAAATACCCATCACCTGCTCTCCTTTAAACAACAACTTTGGAAAACCAAGCTTTGTTTGACCATGAAAGCAGCCAGTTAATAAGATTCTGTAGTATCAAAAACTGTAAGTGAGCTATGTAATGGATTGTGAGGGGTGACGCAGCGGCAAACAAATCTCTCATCTCAGTGCAGTACTACGGCTTTGTCAAGACTGTCTTAACTGCCAATTCTCACACGTTTGCTTTATGTTTTTCATGAAAGATGCAGGGATGAGTCATACCTCTGTTGTCAAATGCATTACAGTGTTTCCCCTAGGATGGAGTTGCAGCAGCAGAGCAAATTGTTTTGTGCGCTTGCAAAGCGCACCCTGCTTTATATCTGCATATAAAACAACAGTAACCCCTAACCGCCTTCCCAACATCATTTTATGTTTTCCAATAAAAAAATATGCAATTTCATTTTCATTTTGGATCGTTATTATTAGCAGATATGTACACAAAGTTGGAAAAGCTAGAGCAGATACATGCTTTCTATAATGATTTTACCTTCATGGTGCAGCAACCAAGGTGTTTTGGGCCTCACCTCCTAAGTTAGGGAAAACCCTGTTAATATGACCTCAGAATCATTATAGATATTATAATTCATGTTTGCCGTTTGTATCTTAATTTACAGTTTTTCACATTTCTCTCTAGAAATGAATATTAAAAAATAGGCAACATCTACAAACCAGCATATTCACTCCCTTTTATATAAAATTACCAAGTAGTAAATTTGTATATTAAAATTCAAAAGAAACGTCTCCTCATTAGCTTAAAGGTGACTAGTTTCTAACCTCAGTTCCTCCATGGTCACCAAAACTGAAATATAACTGTCAAGATGTACAGTATGTTTACATGACCGAGCTTGTGCACTAGTTTAGTCCAAGCTTGTACCTGATGTTCTTATGTAGGACATGTAGGTAGTCATGGCATCCAGCTAAGTAATTAACATTACTTCCTATAAATTTAGCATTATCACAACTATCTAACGAAGGTTGAAGTCAAGGGCAACTGGAAGAAACTAGTTCTTCTACCAAGAATCTAGTTTCTTATACCAAGTGCAGTTGCCCTTGACCTCAACCTTCGTTGGAAAACTATAACCTGGATGACTGAGAACCTTCACAGATATTATCACATCCAAAAAACATAATTTTTGCGCAGCTTTCAGACAGTCTGTGTAAGCCCAGGCGAGATGTTTGCTAGCATTAACACCATTAACCTTTCCAGCAGTTGGGAAACAACAGACTGATTTTTCTTGGTCTTGAGAAGCTGCACCGTTTATTAAGTGACACACTGTAACCTACACTGTACATTTACTGCCAGACTGAAAACTCACTGCTAATCTTTTCTAATGCTCCGCTCACTTTCACCATCACTTTTACTCAACCACTCACTTGGTACACACACACACATTAGGCATTGCCCTACTCCTAAAAGGAGCAACGTTACTCTTATTACAGTATCTTTTACGTAAATGTCCTTTGGAGAATGAGGAGAGGAAGCTAGCCAGGTGTGTTACCATACTTGCACAATATGCAAGTGAAAATCGTTAGTTGCCCATTTATATTAATGATAGTGTGAAATTTTAGTAGCTGGTGCTCCGCTCCTGAATGAAAAGAGGGGAAACATATATTTTAGAGGAGGGGAAATATATTTCACAATGGATTTTAAATATTTATTGCCAAGCAACATTTACGTATTTTGCCATATTCAGGAAATTGTGGTAAATGTTGCAATTTCTTTTTTCTAATGTGATGCTTTTGAATAGTTTGTATCTGCCTGTCAGTCACTCACCAAAGGATATTCACTCTCCTAAATCCTTATATGGTAACCCAATGATCGTCCCACGCTGCTCTTGCCTACACATCCTTCATCTTCTCTATTTCTGCAATCTGTGTTTGTGTGTGAGCTGGTGAGATTCTAAGAGGTCTTTTCATTAAGGCATATTAGGACTTACAAGTGTCTGCCCAAAGTTTTTTCCCTGTCTATCTCTGTTTGTCTTATGTCAATCTCACTTTTCACTTTGTTGGTGTACTTATGTTTTTAACCTTCTCCCATTTATGGTATATCCAGTGAGTCACTATGATATTCACATCCTCCATTTCTTGCCTTGCTTTGTACCTGAATCTTACTAATCTTGCTCCCAGTCCCCCTTCTCATGTCTCCTCTGTCCTTTCCTATCTAGTCCTGCATTGCCTCTTTCTGTTTGTAGCACACAAATACACCAGATACATTTCACTGCAGGTGGTGAGGACTGCAGCTTTCTTCCCTTGGTTTTTGTTTAGCTGGTCTTTATATCCTGCCTGAATCTGCTGTGTTAATGCCTTTTTAGGCTCCCTTTGTTGAGTGTGATAGCTTGGGGAAATTAGGTTGTGGAGTTTTAAGGCATGTGTGTTTGTATCGGTGTGTAGTGTGTGTGTGTGTGTGTGTGTGTGTGTGTCAGTGGGAAATTAACTTTTTAAAATGTGAACATTTACCAGCCACTGACAGACCCATGTTCAAATTCAGCAGCCACTCAATAGTAAACCATTATTTTGTGTCTGAAATCTACCAGCCACTTTCATATTTCACCAACATTTGGCTTGTAGCTGGTGTGTGTGTGTGTGTGTATGTGTGTGTTTGCAGTAGACTGTATACTGTTTTAGTTTACAGTGCAGTATAGCAGCATGTTATATATCTGCAGACTCAAGGTTTGGACCTTGAACTGTTCCAATGGTATCATAGGGTGGCACTGGCACCTTGTCAGTTTCAATCAGTGAGTCTGGAGGTACTGTCTGTGTGTGTGTGTGTGTGCGCGTGTGTGGACAAAGAGGTGCTTACTTGCATGTGTCTTTTTCTTTTTGTGCGTTTGTGCACATATACAGCCATGTGTCCAAACAATCTCACCCTTCTAGTGCAGTGTGTTGCAGTCCATGCCCTCAGGCGGGTTAGTCTGTGCTAAATCAATCGCATCACCTATGGATGCAGTGGCAAATGGCAGAACCTGAACCATAACCAGGCCAGCCCCAGTGGGTCATTGGCTCCACGTTTAGCTTTATTCACTGCTTTCTGGTAAAGGTAACATTTTAAGTGTCTTAAAGGGAAGTATCTCACTTCACATTGACATGTTTGTTGCTTTTTATCTAGTTGAATAATTTTGTTTTGTTGTTTCTTTCCATTACAAGAGACCATATGCTTTGTCATGGGCTTCTCAATAGTTCAGTCTTGATTGGAAATTTGTTCTCTGCAGATTTAGGCTGGTGATAATCCCCTCTTTCCACTTGTTTTCTCTTGTGGAGTCATGGAAATCTAGATCACCATAATACACTATCAGTAGTTCATTGACCCAAGGCTGGTCTACGTGCCAAATTTCATGGAATACGTTCATGGGTTTGTATGAAATTCTGCTGAGACTGAGACTTTCAAACTAACAGGTGAAGACACACAGTAATTTGTCTGATGGTGTTTTGCTGGATGGTGATATCATGGGTGTTTTATTTTTTCTTTCAGGCTGTCTAGCGAAGGTTTGCTGTATAGTAACTTTCACCAACACCGCCCCACTTTATATTGTTCATAGCTGGCTTTTTTTCACAGAAGGTAAATTTATTTGTAGCACATTTCAACAGCAGGTTAGTTCAAAGCACCCTTAAGACAAGATGTAAAAGAAACACAAAGCAATATAAAAATGAATAGGTTTTGACATGTCACAGCTTGAAAAGCACAGGTGTAAATGAAAACATTGATTGATTGACATTGTTTCCCAGTATTGTTCATGTTGGCTCACTGTCACACTGTCTTGGCTTACTGAAATGCCTTAAACGGATCCATTGTTAATGTTCTGCTTTTCCTTCTGTAACAAGTCAAGTCATCTGCTATTAAAAAGGCAGATTCCACAGAACATAGAGCCATGAGATTAGCTGAATAGCTGATGACCTGATCAACAGAAATTTCTTGGTATCCATATTAACAATAACCATTTAGGTCATTTTACTTTCAGCCAAAGTATCTCTATCTGTTTTTAAGTAGATTCAGATGGGAATAAGAAAGATGACAGACAGCAGTAAGTTTACTCTCTCTGCAGCATTTTTGTTGCCTCTCCTCCTCAGACATTCACCTAGCCATGAGAGCTGCTACGCTGCATTGGCCAGTCCTACAAAGTGTGTGTGTGTGTGTGTGTGTGTGTGTGTGTGTGTGTGTGTACATGTTTTATAATGTAATATGATAAGATAAGACATCCAGGACATAAAACAAAATGACCAATGAAAGTCTTTGTGCCTTAGATACAGACACAAATGTATAAAGCAGCGATTTATCACAGAGAGGTGAGTGCAGAGGGGGAAAACACAACTGATTACTCTGTACAGTAAACTCCCTGTGTGTGCATGTTTCTCTTTATTTATTTGATCTTTTTTTTGCCTCTCTCTCCCTCTGCCTTTGCACTGCCCTCTCCCTGCGATGTCACACACTCACCCCACCTTCAGGATGTCCTCTGTTCCTTTGTATGCATGCAGTACATCTCTCCTCCCCCTGTGTGTCTGTGTTATATGTGTATTTGTGTGAGAGAAATGCTCTGTATAAAGTTAGACAGTCGCCCTGAGGCCTGTGACCCAACATGGTGTTGTTTCGCCCCCGCTATTCGCAGCTCATTGGTTTCCAGCAACGCTGTCACTACAAGGTTCAAAGGTCAACTGTAATCGCTTGACTGGGTGGTCTTGCAAGCGTGTAAGTGTGTCTCTGTCTGTGTCTTGACTGTCGTCGTGTATGATAACAGAAAAATGCTGCCCACTAGCAGGAGAGCTGAACACGTGAAGGCAGGGGGTAGATAGAGGCCATGCTGAAATTTAGTGGCGAAGGACATAGAAAAGAAAAAAGGGATTTTTGATGCAGGACCATACGTTTCGATTTTTACAGTGTTGATCAGCTAGATTGTTGTTTCTGTTGTTTTACAGTGTAACCCTAGGTTTAACAGTAATCTCCGTGGTAGGCAATTAAAGAAGACCAGGGTTCATGCTTTATCACTCACTAATCCTGTCCAAACTGGGCTTCATGTTACTTGGCGGTTGTAACCTACTGGTAAAAAGCAGTTCAGAAATTTGTGCAGCTTCAGCCAAATTCCTTTTCACCAATATCCATGACAGCAGAAGTGTTTTGCTACTTATGTGCTAAAATTAAACAAGTGCATTTAATTTAATTCCTCCATTTTGTGGTGGCTGAGAAAAAAATGTGGCAGTTCAACACATAGGGACGTGTATAGGGACAACACTGCATTCAGTGAAGTTTGACTTTTTGTATGAAGAGCTTTTTTCTTTGTTCAGCCATGGTAGCTGTTGTTGCTTGTGCTAACTACAAAGTTGTTCACATTAACAAATGTAAAATACATCACTTGTTGTGCCCATAAGCATTTTTGTCCTGTTAAAGGCTTACCAGACAGCAAATATAAAAATCATAGGCCTATCTATTTTTACAAGGACAATGCACATTTCATTAGCATCACAGTAAATGTGCCTGTGTTAGCCTAAAGCAGGGGTGTCAAACTCATTTTCACCACGGGCCACATAAGGGCCAGTTGGAACTGTAAGACTGTATAAACATACTTCACTGCACAAACGCTTCCTTAACATATTGTAAAATAACTGTCTCTTTATTTGATTATTTAGCCTATTCAAGTTAAGGACATTTAACCCATCAGATGCAAAAATATAAGCAAGCACATTTACTGTATCTGTGTTATTATAACATACATTAATTAATTGATTAGGTTTAGAAACCCATAATACTCCATCAATCTTTGATATACTTGAAAAGTATAAAAAAAAACTATTACATTAACTCTTCCACAGAGGAGAGGGGTAGAGCCATTGTAAAACAAATAATTGTGAGCTGCTAATAACATGCGTGACAGATGTGGCATTTGATAAAACTAACGGCTGCACACGGCTTTGCAGAGGGCAAACATCTGACTAATAACAGATAGTTTTATTACCTGGAAAAATGCCGACGTATATTGTAGCTACTCCTTCATCATCGACACTGGCTCAAAACCAGTGCTTGAAGTTGACAAAATTAGCTGTGATGGAGACATTCTGATTCTGACCTGTCCCCAGCGTCCCCATGTAAATGACAACTATCTGTCAATATTTTTAAATGTCCCGCCCCATCCAGGCTGTGATTGGTCTGTTCACGACAAGTGACATTGACGAGCTACATTGAGAACACGGCTGCTTGAGAGGCCCCCCAGCTTCTCTTGTCCCTCGTCTCTCTGCACCGACAGAGTTTAGCAGGCAGAGAGAACGGGAACAGGTGAGCGTCACAAAGCGCCCAGAGAACCTGATATGAGGGCAGAGGAGGGAAGTCCTCCAGCTTGGGAGAAGGCCCGGTATGCAAGAAAATGTCCTGGTATAGCCTACCAAAGAGTAAAATGTCGAGGTGCTGGTACTGCGTACCGGGGCATTCCGGCACACTTCAAGCACTGCTCAAAACACAAAAGACATACGCCTAGCCTACCGGTTTATCTCCTTATTAAGACAAACGTGTTGACTTTCCCATCGTTCATGAAATTGCCGTCATCGGACATTTTGGGATCATTTGTATACATTTCTCATCTCCACTTGTCCTTCAAAAAACGTAGTTAAACGGGGTGTGGAAAGATCGCAATCTAGGGGTGGGATGCCGTCAATTTGCAGGTCACAAAATTGCCATGCATTGTGGGAGATGTAGTTTATTGTTCATCAACACTTTAAAGCAGCATAAACTTTTATTTTAGGACAATCATGAATCTTTTAAGCTTTTGCGGGGCCACATAAAATGACGTGGCGGGCCGGATTTGGCCCGCGGGCCTTGAGTTTGACACATGTTGCCTAAAGGCTTATAATCTTTGCCAGACATAAGGACAGGATCATGTATTTGGTCATTTGTGTGTGTGTAGGTAAGTTACATACGTACCGTACCATACATACCTATTATGCTTTTCCACATTTTATGACTTATCTACAATTTTATAATGTTGGATGTTCATGTTAAACATGACCAAAGTTTCAAAAAATGGGGTTAAAGCATTTATAAGAAATTACTGTGAGCAAAAACCTCAGCTTTCCTCCTATTCTTAACGCTCTGTTTTGAACTGCTTTTTCTACCAACGGCTCTGTTCTACGTAATACCGAGCCAGATGGAGCCGTTATATAGTCATGTGTTCCCACACCAACGGCACAGCAATGCTCAGTCTGCCTGTTCCGCCCAGCAACAACAACAGCCTGGTAACATGATTCAGGTCTTAGCCAATCAGAAGACAGTGGGCTTTGAGAGGCGAGGCCTTAAAGAGACAGGAGCATCTACAGCTTGTCCAGACAGAGGCTGAAATGAAGGCCTCCATTGGGGAATCAGTATAAGAAAAAAATAGATAAAAAAATAAATGTTCAAATAAATTTAACTGTGCACTGTCTCTACATCACAGTAAATTTTATGTCCTCTGACTGCCTGGAGTGTATATAACCTTTGGTAGGGAGAGTGACGGTGAGGGGAAGCAGCGGGTGGACGTCTTGTCACTGTGTGCTGCAGCTTAGTGAGTTTTTCCACCAGTGTTTTTGAGTGCATGCCTGACTAGCCACTAGGCGAGCATTATGACATGTGTTACAAAGTGGTGCAGATACAGTAGGTTATGGAAGTAGTATGGAAGTTCAGGGAGTTCAGGAGCAGTGTTTTGTGTGGGAGATGGTAATTCCCTTTGGGTCGCACCTTTTCACTTTACAAAGCTATTACATGCACAAAAATATATATATAACACAAGAAAGGAGAGGGAAAAGCCACAAAGCATTATATGACCTCTATAAGACATTTGGGGATAGCAGGCCTGGCAGAAATCTGCACTTTGCACACTTCAAGTTTCCAACTGTTGCCCCATGACCAGGTGTTAAATTAGCTTTTAAAACAAGGGATGGACTGGATACATTATATATTTTAATCTATCATTCATTCAACCAGTTCTTCATATTACAACTTTGATTGCTAGATAACACTATCATTTATAATTCATTTATCTGACGCTTTTATCCAAAGCAACTTACAATTGCTATATATGTCAGAGGTCACACACCTCTGGAGCAACTATGGGTTAAGTGTCTTGCTCAAGGTGGATGGCTCACAGTGGAGAATTGAACCCGGGTCTCTCAAACCAAAGGCATGTGTCTTATCCCTTATCCATTATGCCATCACCACCACTATCTAGTGATTATTGGTCTAAAAATACCGCATGGATGATTTGGCATTTTTTAGTCCATAAACTAAAAATTGTATACTCTACGTTACTGACGATCATTTTCCAAAGCGCACACTATGCATTGCTCTTCCAGGAAAGATTGTTTATTCGCTTTCCAGACAAGGTGTTTTTCCAATCACAATGTTTTGAAAATACGTTCCCTCTACATTTGACAATGCACACAAGATAACTTGTAACACACACAAATTTTCTGAATAAAAATATAATTTAGCTGACAAAAGGTTCAAGAAAGTTTCATTCGAACACTAAAAAGCATTATCAGTGCTGTTCTGCATGGCTTTTCAGCGCTGAACACATATGCACTGTTAAGGAGTCGACCTATAATTATTTACATTATACACTTCTACAATATTATATTAGGCACATCCTTTCCCCATTACCATTAATGCAGCATGTGTATTCCAGAGAGAGAAAGGATGGTGCACATGTGACACTAAATCATTATTTAATAGTGACAGCCAGTAGCTAATGAAGCAGCAGGGACAGAAGAATTGAAACAGGAGCTTTCAACAGATAGTCTTCTTTCTTCTCTCTCTCCTAATCCTCTTCTGCATCTCTGACACTCCAAATAGACTCATTCTCTCATCAACCTTCTTTCATCCATCCACCCGACATTTTTCCCTACAAGTTTGTCATTCCTATTGCTCAAGAATGTGTTGAGTCGAATGTTTTTATGTGTGTGTTCAGTGCTGATAAGCGTGTTCAACCCTGTCCTAGCCTCACTGCGTAGTGTGTGCACACTCACACATGCACCTAATCTTTCACTAGTCATTCCTGGCAGTTTGCTGTCCGTGTAATACACCTTTCTATTTTTAGTACAAGTCTGAGTTAATTTCTGTAATTAAATAAATACCAAACGGATGAGTCACCTGCTCATATTGTATTTTATCTTTTTGACAGGTCTGTCCAGTCTTTCCAGCATGTGCGTGCGTGTGTGTCTGTGTGTGTGTAATAGAGACCATGGGTTGCATATGCTTATGTTTGTATGTGACTTGTCAGGTATTCTATGAAGCTTAACAGTGTTGGGGCACATTACATTGTCTTTGTGTGTGTGTGTGTGTGTGTGTGTGTTTGCTTGTATTTAACAGACACAAAATTATTATCTCATGACTTGCTGACAATGTGACTTGCATTTTCTTCAATGGCGCCGCCCTTTTTACCCTGGCAGTGAAATGTGTAGCTTAAAGCTGTGGTAAGCAATTTATTTCAGAAGAATTTTTTGTTATATTTGTTGAAATTCTAAAATAGGTTTCAGTAAATTTTGGTGGACTGGGCTGGGCTGGTAATGGACCAGGCCTTTTGTAAACTCTCGATTAAAAGGTACAGTCAGACCTGTTCTTGACTCTTCTGGATTTTTTTGTACATTGGGTACTCCTGGAGGGTGCATATTAGAACACACATAAGTGGACACGTGTCAGGTTAAGATAAACGTCTTGCAGAATAGTGGCCTTGGACTTTGTCATTGGAAAACAGCCATGATAATATATGTATATAGAGTGTGCATTTCTGTAGCAAATCTCCCATTTACCTGCTAGTTATTTTGTATTTTGTGTATGTGTGTACTATGACTGTATGTGCCAATGTGGCAACAGCAGCTGGTCATCTCTTCTGCCCTGTGTGTGCGCGTGCGCGTGCCAACTATAGTACACTGGAGTGGTGCTGTGTTCAACAGCTGTTCTGAATAATAGATACAGAGATGGCCTCAAGCCTGTTAAAAAATCCATGAGCTTCCTTTGCACTGGTTTATATAGCTGAAGTTCTTATGAGAGAAAGAAAGGGAGTTTATTGCCTGTGTGGGGAAAAGTAAGGGTGTGACTTGGGCAGAGTGTTTCAAATGAATTTTGTTGCTTAAATGTTTGACTAGCTGATAACAAAACTAGGTGTCAGGTATAATTGTTAGTGTAGACTTGTTTGGCACAGCTGCAAAGAATAGTACAGTCAGTAATAATAATAATAATGATTATAATAGAATAATGCAGTCTGGAAGAGCGGTAGTGACATTTCTTCAGTATGTATTTGGCTTAAAGGCTTAAAGTATCCCTAAAATCACAGAATACATAGTGACGTTTTTTTAAAAGGGAAAAAACATCCCTTTGTCTCTAGCTTCATTAGGCCTGTTCTGTATGCACATGTCTATTTAATTGGGCTATTTTGTTCAGTGTTTGTAGGTGGGGAATGACTGCAGTGGAACAGTAGGAGCTGAAGAACTAGCATCTGCAATTAAGGCGAATAAGGAGCTGCACAAAAAACTGTCCAGTTACTGCTTTCAGTATATTTGGTGATTTCATTGCACGCTGGTCAATTGAGGTTACTTTTAGTGGAGAAATCAGCATCTCTGTCTCGCCTACCTTGATGGATTTCTCCCTGAGTAAGTGTTGAATGTTGCAAAGTAGTAGGACTAGAAATAATGTCCCTTTTTGAAAGTTGAAGATCTCAAAGAGTTGTAGTTTGTGTTTTTGAAAAAATTATATCACTAAACAAGAATATTGGCTTATCAGCATGACACTTCTTTTTTCAGATGCAGTGTTTTGGCACAAAATAACTGATGTCTGTCCAAAAACGTGGATCAGTCAAATGCTACCATAAACAACATGTAAAGCGCAGTTCCCTGGTGGTCTGTGGACAAACTTGTGTGACATTAGAGGGAGGATCAGTGATGGGAGGGAGAGAAAGAAGAAGGAGCATATTTTCAGGTCATGACTCTTTCCCAAGGATTTCCCACAGTCTAGCTTAAGGCAGCGGGGGAGATGTGTGTGCGTATGGGCGTGCATGTGTGGTTGACTAGGGGCATTGTGAATCCATGGCATACAGCATAATGAATCACCCCATGCGACAACGGTAGGACTCTCAAATGAGACCATGCAATTCAAGTGCACACCTAAGAACACGTTATATGAAGGTCTTATAAGGATAAAGAATAAACATCTGTCACCCTGCTGCATATGCATATGTTACTGTAATAACATACAATATTAACCTATTAGCATGCTTAGAGTTAACATGTGGCCAAGAACATACAACAGACAAATAGACAGACTGGTTACAACACTCTGAAACAAAGTGACAAACCAGTTGTCATTTGCAGCAGGGCCAAGGTTGGTCATTTCATGCTCAAGGACTGTCCTGTTCTGTTGAGCGACAGCCTCCCCGAGAGAAACTCTGAGCTTGTGTGATGTGAGACACTAAAATGCCTTTTACGTAACAGGTGTGTGTGTGTGTGTGTGTGTGTGTGTGTTCATCAGTGACGCAGTGACAGTTGGAGTGCGTCACTGTTCATGTCAACCCACTGCACTACATGTCACACACAAACACTTGTAGGACCTTCAGAGGGAAAAGCCACTGATGAACAGATGGTGCTGAAAAAGTGATGTATGTAGTGTTTAACCCAGTGTAATGTTAGTGGTAAACAACATGATGAAAGAGGGGGACGACTACGGTTTGGGATTAGATCAATTCTGGTTTCTGTTCTGCTCATCATTGTGGTGTTTTGAATCCTTGTTCCAATTCATGTCATGTTATTTGAGCACAAAAAGAAACCCCCCAATTTTTTTGCCAGCCATAAATGTGTAAGTGGGGTTGTTTCTCACTGCTTTCCAGATGCTTTGTATTTTGATTCCAGTTAAAACCAGTTCTTGATACCCTACCCAAGGGATGAAGTGACAAAGGTCTTGTATTTGACCCAAACCTTAGAAGTCATGGCCATGCTGTTCATCTCCACTGAGCCACCAGGCTGCCCATATATGCTTTATTACAGTAAAAAGAGAGAAAAAAGAAAGGGAGGAACAGAGTGAGGAACTCCCTGGACTAAAATGATGGCACAAAAGAGGGAAGGGAGGAGGGATGGATGGATGGGAGGGAAGAATGGGAGGGTATTTCAAGGAGGATCGTGTGAGAGCCTCATCCCTCGGTTCCATCAGTGTGTCCAAATATGGAGGCATCTGCTATTGCACGAGGCCTGTTCTCAAGACCCGCCACTGACCAGGGAGAAAGCTGGAGGGTAGGGAAGGGAGGGGAGTAGAAAAAAAAAAGAACAGTGGGAGAAAGTTGAAGTGAAAGGAAGATGGCTGAAAAATGAGAGAACGAGACAGCAGAGACAAGACAGACTAAAGACAGGTAGTGCAAGGCGGCGAAAGATGCAAGGTTTGACAAGACAAAAGAGAAAAAGTGAAAGGCGAAGGTTAGAGTGATAGCTGAGTAGAAGTTAGACAGTTGGAAGGCCAAGTCTGCGAAAAGGGGAAACAAGTTTAAGTCTATTTTTAGTGCTGGAGTTGTTTATTTTCTGACTGTTCAAGCAGTGAGATGAAAGTGAAAGAATGCGAGAAAAAGTTAGATGAAGCTCAAAGAGAGAAGGTGAAGCCTTAGTTTGTCCTTTCTTTTGAAGTCCACTTAAGGTGCTTTAATGATTGAGGTAAATGTTGTGTGCTTCCCTTTGTAATCCCTCTGTCTTACATGTTCACACGCATGTTCACTTTTTTCTGTGTGGGACCAGAGGGGAGCCGGCGATCTTTGTGTCACTGGGGATGATTTTGATCATGTGGTTGGAAACCGCAATCAGGTCAAAGGTCATTTGTAGAGAAGTGCAGAATCCAGATTGAACGGCCAGACTCTCTTACAGGACCACTGGGTGTGCGTCGCACTTTTACACATTTTTGAGTGGGTAAATTCATTTGTGAGTTTGCACAAGCCTTTTAGAGCAAAGTGTCTTCCAGGAGTTTGTGTGTGTGTGTGTATTAGCATGCAGTATGGTTAGAATTAAGAAGGGATGTAGAAGTGCCTTAAACCTGCATTCTGTCTAATGGCCAGCAGGGGGCGACGACACTGGTTGCAAAAAGAAGTCTGATTGTTCGTATGTCAATGACGAAAAACTTCACTAAACACTTTCCTAATACGTTTATGGTCTCAATCGCTAGTTTCAAGACTTCTCTTTGATACAGCAAGATGTTCATTTAGTGAATTATGGTCCCATTTTCAGTAAAATAGACAATAAATTAGAGCGTGCCGTGCTTTAGAGTGTGGCTGCCTTGTTATTGACAAGTCGCTACCACTTGTCAGGCGTAGGAATGCGTATTCCTCCCCAGCTCCACCTTCTCGTCCAAATATGGTCACTTACTTTTCCAAAAAAGAAAACAAGATGGCGACGATGGCCAAATGAAAAAGTCTACAAAGAGTAGTCCACAAATCAATGGGTGACTTCACAGTGGCCACGTCCACTTCTTTTACACAGTCTGTGGTTAGAGGGTGAGAGTAGGCATATAAAGCTGTGCAAGCATTCACTTGAATTTGCATGTAAGTGAGCAAATATGTTGGGAAGAGTAGATGTGTTGATTTCATAATCAAGTTCTAATTTTAGTTTTTTTCTGACAACCCCCCCAGAATAGTTTATTATAATTAGAATACCTTCTCTTTCAGATCAAACATGTAAAGATATGAGGGGAAAGTTTTGTTCTTGCAGCTGCATTTTTAAGGAGGATTACCTTGCTTCACCATGTCGTGTGATATGCTATTTCGTTGCACCTTATGAACAAATATTACTGAGATCACTACAGAAAATTACAGATGAACTTTTAACGGATGCAAAATGAGGGCAAATGCATTGACCTGCAAAACTTTATGGACATGTTTGCACTGTAATATTTTAAGCGCAGTCATGTCTCATCGGACCTTGAGACAGGGCAGAAAGAGGTTGCAGGTGATACACAATTCATTGTGCTATCGGTGGCCGCAATCCATTCTCTGTCTTTTTGCCCCTGAATCGTTTAAGGCTCATTTTCGTTCATATGATTCATTTTCCAGTCGTTTCAGCACTTGTGTGATGTGTTTGTATCTGTATGCATGGCTGTGTTAGTGAGTTGGGAGTGTGTTCGTAGGAGAGTCATTTTCTGATGCGTGTGTGTGTGTCTATGGTGTGGATGGTCTTCGAGTGTACATGTGGAATGTGACGACTCAGTTTCACTTACTCTCCGTTCATTCATTCATTCATTCATTCATTCATTCATTCATTCATGTGTATACACACTTTTTACATTTGGTCTCATGAAAGTTACTGTGCATGTAGTGTGTATGTGTGTTTGCACGTTAAGAGTGGTTTCTACTAAATGAGGGGCAATGGCATTCACACTGCTGTGCACTACCTTGGATGAGTCATACACACAGGAAATGTCAAGTTTGTGTGTGTGTGTTCGGATCCAGTAGGCTATGTCTCTGCCTGCATATTTCCTGTCTTGTGTATAAAGGGCTATGCCCTCTTGTCTGGGTTGGTTTGTGTGATCACTCCACATACCTACACACACATGAACAACCAGTTAGTCCCAACAAAATTTTGTGAAGCGATGTTTTTGCAGTGCAATAGATTGTACAGATGTTTCTATTTTCATATTATTTTGTGCAAATGCAACTTTTCAAATAAATTAGTAAAGAGATGTAAACAATGGAAACATGATTATGATTATTCTACTCGGATATAGAAATGAAATGAAGGTAAAAACCTGAATAAATGAGAGGTGAAACAAGGCAAATGCAGATGCTTTCATATGGGGCTCACTGAATATGAAAATAATGTGTAACATTTGCTAAGGCCTTCGCAGTCACCAGAGATCAACTCAACACCTATGGCAGAATTCTGACTGATTTTTTATTTTTATTTATTTATTTTTTTTAGACAGAGCTCATTGTATTGAAATAACAACCTACAGTCTATTTTAATTGCCAGTCTCTGATGTACTGTAGGGGTTCAGATGTGCCACTGTTCCACTATCTTGTAGATGCAGGTCAATAGGTGAAACTAGTATCTGTACCAACAACTTTCTGGCATGACTTGAGGGACCTATGCCTGTTTCAGACTCATTTAATCTGAATTGGTCAACATGCATCAGCCAAGCTTGCTTTGCAAACCTGCTCCCATAATTGTTTTGAGCATGCTTTATGTGGGATGGGAATTCTCAGTTGTTATGTTATTAAATGTCATGTGCATTAAAAAGAAACAGGTCTAAAACATTAGACAAATTGTGACTTGAGGAGATGCCTAAACATTTTTTTTTGCAAGGTGATGTGTAATGTAGGTAATGCGTAATGTAGTGCTGTGGGTTACCAGTTATAAGGGTTTCAGAAGCTTGAAAAGAGTGTAAAAGTATTAAAACTCTGTAATTCACTGGAGCTGGCTTACTCTGGAAAAAATTAAATGGCAAGTGTGGATAACAGGCACAAACCATGTCATATAATCACATGGAGTTTAGGCTGTATTGGGTCTGCTAGTGTGTATATGAATGTAGGTGAATATATATAGTGTACGGTCATTTCTTTGTCTGGGTGTGTGTATGTGCATGTGTGTTGTGTGTTTGTCATATCTGTTGTAGTAGTAGTAGCTGTCCTCAGCTGAACCCTCTCTGCTCCAGCCAGCTGGTCTGAATAAATCAATAAAAACCATTGAGCTGGATTGAGACTTTAGAGTGCTGGTGTCAGTTTCTTTCCCAGAGTGGTTCCTTTACATAACCTGGACATCATCAGTACACACACACACACACACACACACACAACACACACACACACACACACGAAAGCTCTACTGTGAGTTTCAATGACTTTGGCTGCACAAACTCAGTAGCAAAGGATTAGCTTTATTATGCTGTCGAGTTTTGATAAAAACAGAAGAATCAGTATGTGTGGCTCTTTATTGTATATCTAGAGTGTAGTTCACATACAATTGCATTCAAGCACACACACAAACCTACTTTGCACTTGAAAAACAGTAGTTGGAGGAGTTGGAGGAGTCAGACGAGTCGGGAAAAAATGCAATTTTTCAGTGTCTATTATGTCAAGCCTTTAAACTGCCTCACAATTCAAGGCCTGTTTTAGAGCTTAGAGCAGGCTGCTGATAAAGTTAGAAAGCTGAAATGGAAGTAGACAAGGAATGTGGGTTATGCAAGGCATGCTAAACTCAGTGACCTTCAAAGTGCTCCCGGTCTCTTCCTCCCCCTCACCATCTCTTCGTCGCTTGCCACTCTGCTTTCGCTATCTACTCTATGCTTGTGTCTCTAATTCGTCAGCATTTTGCCTCATACAGGACGCATGCTAGAATTAAGAAGGAAGGCCACAAAATAAGTGATTCAAGTCATTGTCCGCCTCTACATCTCCAGCCTCTTCTGGCCTTTACTGACGTAAAAGTTCAAAAAAAGTTAGTTCAAGCATTTAAGGGAATTGTAAGTGATTGTAAAACAATACACTTTTGTTAAATTAAGTGAATATTTCTTCACGATTTGCTAGCTTCCTGTTTTATGTATGCTCTGAAACAAACCTGAATCACCTGTGTCGAGTCTACTTGTGTATTGGTGTCTGCGTTGCTCTGCAATTACACTGTCAAAACGCTAGTTGGCAGTGGGGTTTCTGTGTTTCACTCTGTAGCCGAGGCTGCTAACTTTTTCCCTGCCAGAGTTTAGACAATTCCTGCCCTACTGTGCTGTGATTGGCTAGTACTTGTCAGTTGAGATGTATACACAATGCAGTGGATACAAGTCTTTCTAGCCTGATTAACAGGTTGCCATTGTAGCTACTTGTCAATTACAGGGTAGTCCCGCTCTAAGCATACTCTGCTTTATTGTCTATTTTTGTCTAAATAGGAGTGAGAATAGGGTCATGTTGCCATTATTTCTAATATAACTGGACTTCTTTTTGCAACCAGTGGAGTCGTCCCCTGCTGGCCGTTAGATAGAATGCAGGTTTATTTTACTTCTGCATGGCTTCAAAATTCAGACCTGGAGGTTCCCGCTGCGTTTGGCAACTAGTAAAATTGGCTTCAAAGCACGGAGCACTTTGTGGTGGCTTGGAAGAAATGCTATGCTACCAAGGCAAACAATCACAGTTCTTGCAGTCGATGTGTAATTCTATTTTTAGGGAAGTACGCGTCAGGCTACGCAGATAGTCATGGGCTACGGTGACGATTTGATGCAGAAGTATAAATTGTCATTTTAGTGGTGGAGAAATAGCCAAAGAGGAGAAA
The DNA here is from genome assembly GCA_024633595.2 of Lepomis macrochirus. Classification (NCBI taxonomy): domain Eukaryota; kingdom Metazoa; phylum Chordata; class Actinopteri; order Centrarchiformes; family Centrarchidae; genus Lepomis; species Lepomis macrochirus. Next base: position 12,068,493 of record JALXJV020000003.1, read on the forward strand.
GGTCTGAGAGTATAAACAGAGAAGAAATTTAAATGACCAGGCTAGGGCAAGGGCGTTTCAATGCTGGAGAAACCTTAGAGATTTGAACTGGGGGGAGCTTCTGAGAGAGCACTGAATAGAGGGTTGAGTTCAAACATCAACAATCCTGCAGAATCACATACTGTCTTTTAAGTTATTTAAAGTTCCTTTGTCACTTTAGTGGCCAATCTCACCCAACTACACAAGATTATATATATATATATATATATATATATATATATATATATATATATATATATATATATATATATATATATATATATATATATATATATATATATATATATATATATATTTTAGATGTTCCTGCCGGTGAATCTCAAAGCACATCTCCATTGGCTTCAGTGTCCAGCTGTGATGGTGGCCCCTTTGGGGGATTTGCTATGCCACATGATAAACTGGCCACATTTTCAGATGGTTATCATGTTTAACTTGTTAAGCCATGTACTAGGGCTATGTACGCAGCATACAAATCAACAAATACCATTTCAGATATTCAAATCAGAATTATAGAGAAGAATACAAATCAAAGGAAAAATTAAAATGCGTTACTAAGGTGCTGGCCCAATATTAGCTCAATGCTCCTTGGCATACATTGTTGGCATAGTGTAGACACTGTACGGGGGGGATGAACACTGTGTTTTGATGATGATTGTAAAGACTGCTGTCCAACAAGTCTCATGAGTCTCCCGTAGGTGGGCAGTTAGGTTAAACTCTGGTAACTGCAAAGGGAATAGCATTTAATTGACATAATTTGTACACTCATCAAACATTTCAGTGACCCTCATGCCTTGCATTCCTTAATGTTTTTCCACTAATTTATGCGGGTTTTGTCTTTTAATTTGTCACCAATTTGCATATAATCCATCACACACACACACATCTGGTCCAGAGGTTCTTTGCAAAAATAAAATCCCAAGAATTGGGGCAGTTATCAGTTATAGAGATATTTTTTGCTGATATTTTTTGCTGATAGCTTTGCTGATATTTTTTGCTGATAGCTTATGTGACGAGCTGAAGTTCTAAGTCAGGTGTTGAAGTTACATGTTAATAAAAATGACCCATACATATAACAAGCAGTTTCTAACTTATCATGGAACAGCGTGAATAGAAGATGAAAAATTATTATCCTTTAATACTACTATTATCCTATAAGCAGCAATTTCTTTACCTGTGCTACTTCCTCAATGTATAAAGCCCACTATCACACAACCCCACATTCACAGAAACTGCTTGAGCGAGGTCAGTGTCTCTGACACTGACCTCGCTCAATGTGTTGCTCTGTGTGACAGTGAGCCAGTGGAGATCAAGAGCAGAATAGAAAGAGGCACACAAGCCATCATTAGACGATTCACAGCCATATGCTTCGCTTGTTGAACAGAAGGCCCCTGTTAACATCCATTTAAAAATCGGATAGAGTACACAACTCTTGCCTAAGAGCTAATGGATGGCACAGAACAGCAGTGAACCTTTGTGTGAGTGTGCATGCTTGTGTGTGCGTGTGTGTGTGTGTGAGAGAGAAAGAGTAGTGAGGTCTCATAAATGGCCTTTGTCACCTGCTTGGCAAAGGACTCAAACCCTAACTTAGGGCTAAAGGCTGAGAATGCCTGCCAAGTCTACACTGTCCCACGGCCCGGAAAAAGACACACAGTACTCTTCCAGACTCCCAAGATAGGTTCATTGTTAGTTACGCATTCATAACTGGTTTTATTTATACAGGCAGAGAAGCATGACAAAAAGCTGTGGAGGAACTCAGTCATGGTTCCTCAGTGGCCAACTTAACCTCTGGTGTATTTTTATATGTGCAGCTAATGGCAGATAAACCCTGCATCAGTGAAATACTCAAATCATAAATGTGATTAATTTGACTTTTTTAAGGCAAGTCCTTCATTAAATCCACTTCATTGAATCTTAAAGTCACAAGACTTCAATGGTTCCCTCAGACTGTCAATGTGTTGGAAAAGCATTTACTGAAATTGACACCCGGGGGTGGTGGCAGTGATAGCACTTCAGCTGCTGCTCTACAAAACACCCCATTTGTTGTTATTTTATTGGAGTAGTCACTCTATTATCATGTTAAATTTGTATTACACTGACTCACTAAAAAGTGGAGAAAGTAGAAGAGATGGAGTAACCTGTACAGACGGGGTGGATGAAGAGAGAGAAAGTGATATTGAAACTGCAAGCATCCAGTGAGAGAAGAGACAGACAGACATGAGGGGGTGTGAATGGGCTGTGTGTGTGTGTGTGTGTGTGTGTGTGTGTGTGTGTGTGTGTGTGTGTGTGTGTGTGTGTGTGTGTGTGTGTGTGTGTGTGTGTGTGTGTGTGTGTGTGTGTGTGTGTGTGTGTGTGTGTGTGTGTGTGTGTGTGTGTGTGTGTGTGGCTGTTAGATTCACTAAAAATGTTGCAAATATACTGTGGTACACAAATCAACCTATGAACACACCCACTCAGCATCAGACTGACGTACATGCTTTCACATATGGGTCTGATGCTCATCAGTCACACTTACACAGACCGACACATCATTGCATTTTTCTGTTGAATGAAAAAAAACATCATGTGGGTTGACTTGACATATAGTCGAGTCACGAGGCGTTTCACAGAGTGGACTTTTCTCATATTGGGAACATTCGATACCGTTTCTGTTTTGCAAGCATCAACTTCTTTAAAGGATAATTCCAGAGAAATTTGCAAATATATATATATATATATATATATATAAAATCTCCAGGGAAAACTATAGTTTGAAAAATTGAACTAACACGTGATATTAAGAGACAATTAAAATATTTAATTTGCAAAACAACTAAGACAAAGCAGACATTTAATACTTTTATATGTGACATTTAAAAATTATCTGCAGTAATTATCCAATCAAAATATGACATGTCCTCTACCAAATCTAAGGCCTAGCTGAGCTAAACATGCAGCATGAATAACTAGTATACATAACAATGAAATGTAACATCGGTGGTCAGTTTGAGGCAGAGAGCCATAAAGACTCCTGGACCAGGTCCCTTTATGGCCTACAGTTGCTCTTCCAGTCATCGCCATGCTAACAAGGCTAGCACCTTTAGCTGTTTGAATAAAGAGGCCAGCTAGCCAGGTTAGTGTGTGTTTGGACAGGCTGATAGCAGCTGGCTATGAGCCACCACTCTAATCCACTGTTTGTATATTTCCTTGTTGGCCCCACACCAGTGTGAACATGGCCAGAGCTCTGCGCTGGTGTGCAAACATAGTTGGTGAAACACCCAGTATTGCGTTACCACCTGCTTCCCAGTGTGTGTGCATCAACAAAAGAGTGGCTGATGAGGGTACATGTGCAACGAGCCACAAGTGAACAATGCCTTTCACAAATGTCAAAAGTCATGAATGTCTGTTACGAGATCCGAGATCCGAGATCCGAGATTGACTTGTTTTTACAGCACTAGATTAGAGCATGCATATGTGACATGCAGCAATCCTCACATTAGATTTTTGTTGCCCAGTGACTTGCCTAAACAAATTGCTCATAACTTTGTGGTAGGTCGGCCTCCTCTTTTGTTGTTGAAAGGATTGCGTTCCCTGTTTCACCATCAACAATGATGTTTTTTTTGAACATCTCACCATTATCACCATTTTGATCTCTGAGAATGACAACAAAATACTGGCGTACTGTCTCCTCTGGCGACAATGTCGCTTTTGTGGTGCTGTAGTTCTTTTTCACTCAAACCACGAAAATGAAAAAGATCTGAACAGAAGGGATTTTCTGTTTGTGCTTCTCCTCAGGGCTGAAAACCTATCTGATCTCGGGAAGGAAGTTGGAGCATGATACGCAGTTTGGCTGCTCTCAGGTGGGACTGCCAGGCGGAGATTTTGTTGGGGTCAGCCTGTCCTCCTGTCCGCAGCCCCACACACCGGACCTTATCCCTGGTGGAGCTAAGGCTGCTGAGCCCCTGCTGCCCCACCAACCACCAGAAAGGATTGGGGTAAGTCAGAAGAAACGAAATGTTTTGATTGGAACACAGAGATGGATACTTTCGTTCAGTGAGGGTTTTTTTTAAAAACAGCTCACAATAGCATTCACTTTTTTCTGCCACTCATAATGGTGGTTCACTTGGAAAGCCTGCTGTTGGAAGCCAGTGGTTCAGTTATTCTCCATTTAACAAAACATAGATGGAGGGATGTTCAGCTTTGACATTGTAAATGCTTTGCAAATATTGGGTTGTGTGTGACCTTTTGCACGACTCCCACACACCCGGGTTTTTTGGCTAGAAATCTGGTGAATATTCATTTCTGAGCTAATTAGTCGTACTTATGGGGAAACAATGTCATCTCAGTACACTGTCCTTTTCTCTCTCTAGCCTCCCTGTGTGTCCCGTAGTGTGGTCATGTCTTCGGGGGCAGAGCAGGGTGAAGATGTGGCTGTGCTGAACGGCTGCCAGGAGGAGCACAAGACCAGCAGTGCCAAGGTACAAAACACACATGCATGAACAGTGATAGCACCAGTGCGTTTGTCAGGCACCTGTTTAAGAATGTATAACTTAAGCTACTCAACAATCATGCCCTGTGACCCTCCCTCTTTGTCCCTCTTTTCTTCTTTGTCTTCTTCACCGTATCCTGTCCATACAGTTCATCCCAGGTCACAGCCCCAGAGCAGTCAATGGTCTCCTGAGTCCCCCGCTGGAGGACCCAGTGCGAGCCAGCCAGAGCTCCCTGTGCGACATGCTCCAGGAAAAAGAAAAGAAGACTAGCACTAGCACGGGGACTGGCACCAGTCTAGGCATGGCAGGCGGCACAGGAGCTGCGGGCACAGGAATGGACCACTCCGCCCTGATCCAACTCCGTGCCAAGAACTTCAGACAAAAGAGCGACGCCCACTTTGTGGATGTTATCAGGGAGGACAGGTGAGCAAAGAGGTTAAAGGTAGAATTTATGAACTGATCCAAGGCGATTATATATGACAAGATGACAGACTGAGTAGTGGTGAAGGGATCCATTCGGTATCACGTATTATTTTTTATAACTTTCTAAATCAGTAAGCATCAATTATATAAATAATTTAAACCTTTCAACATAATTTTGAGGGTGTATATCTATCCACACCAGTCATCAGTCTATCACAGGAATAATACATAGCATTAGACAGATAACATTCAGTCTCACATTTTACATGTTGTTGGAAATGTAGAAAAGTAGATTCACAAGTAATTACTTGCATTTACTGGCAATTTTGGTGCATTTTTGTTGTCAAGGGTTTATTTTTTTCAGTAATATTTAATTTCCAAAGGAAAATTGTATATTACCTTAAATTTGGTTTTGATTCTGTTTCACAGTTTGATGAAGGACTACTTTTTCAAACCACCCATCAACAAGATCAGCCTCAGTTTCCTAGAGAGACCTCTGGAAAAGGCCTATCGTAGCAGCTACAAGGAGGAGGTACACACACACACACACACACACACACACACACACACACACACACACACACACACACACACACACACACACACACACACACACACTTCTACATGTGTACTATCCTACTTGTAAGACTGTTTTTATTTATTTTATTTTATTTTATTCTCTACCTGTCATTGTAATTAAAACCTTCCTCACACAGCACTTGCACAACACTAACCTTAAAGTTAGTTCCTGTCAAAATATGAAACTGATGAAATGACTGACTTTAGAGGATTTGGGGTGGCGATGGTGCTAAGACATGTTTTTGGTGTGGGAGACCTGGGTTCGATTCCCACTGTGACACATCCGATGTGTCCCTGAGCAAGACACTTAACACCTAGTTTCTCCAGAGGCATGACATACATAGTAACTGTTAGTCACTTTGGATAAAAGTGTCAGCTAAATGAATAAATGTAAATGTAAAATGTAGAGCCTTTTCCTAACTGTCCTATCATTGCTCGTAGATGGACACGGGTAAAAAAAACCCCCAAGGGTTGAGAGACACATGAACCTCAGAGAAACATTAGTGTAATAATACATATAGTTGATTTGGATCGAGTGCTTTGTGTCTGTTTGTGCTTGTCTTTGCGTATATGTGTTTGTGAGTGGAGGGGGGCAGTGGCTGTTGCAACGTTTTCTTTATCCCGTATCCCGAAATGTTATGCCACAATGGTGCAACACACACTCTTACACGCCCAGGACTAGTTTCAGCCTTGCAGCCCCCTGCTGTTACACCAGTGTTACTACAGAGCTAAAAAAAAACACTTCATCATTCAACCTCTGAGTTAATTTCATGCAAATCTTTCTGGTCTTTGTACTTGACTGATAATTTCTGGCTAAGCAGTGAAGTGGAAACTCCAGATAGTGAATGTAACTTTGCCTTAGTTGTTTCTCCTCAGTTTAACATACCTCTATGTCCTCTAGATGGAGAACCGTGTTCAGGTGCAGACATTTGCGAGCTCCACCTTCAGCTCTTTTCTGGATGTTCTCCTCAGCTGTTTTGTCTTCCTGGCCCTGACACTGGCCTGCTTCCTTCCACCTCTGGTGAGCCCAGCTACTGTGGGCCCTCCAGCTGCTGCTGCTCTGGCCCTGGCTCTCCTGGCTGGCCTTTTGGAGCTGGCCTCCCTGGTGCTGTCCATACGGTGAGGAGGCTTCGGCGGTTTGCACAGGTTTTCGTAGAAAATAGACAGTTAATAGATTATATCTTTCAGTTAACAAAACAGAAGTATAAAGAAGTAAAAAATATAAATCAATATTTAGTGTGACCAACCTAGCCTTCAAAACATCATCAGTGCTTTTTGGTACACTTGATAGAAAGTCATAGATTTTGTAGGCATATCGTCAAGTGTATGATTAAACAATTATCCCGATTTATACAGATTTATAGATTATATTATACAGATTTGATAGATCATCAATTTCATATGTACAAGGTTGTTTAATCGTCATTATACAGCACAAAGTTTTATGACTAAATGAAATTTTTAGTTCCTTCGTGCCACACACACACACACACACACACACACACACACACACACACACACACACACACACGGTTCAAGGCAGATTCAAGGTTTCCAGATGTGCTGTCTGAGCTTGTGCAACATTAAAGACCATGGATGCAGTGGTTGGCCAAGGAAACTTACTGCAGCAGATGAAAGACACATCATGCTTACTTTGCTGCAGAATAGGAAGATGTCCATCATCTCAGAGTTGCAGAAAACAGTGGGGCCTGGTACACCCATCTACTTTACGAAGAAGTCTGGTCAGAAGTGGCCTTTGTGGAAGACTTGAGGCACACCTCTGACATGGATACAAGCCCAAGCCTCTATGCATCTATGAAGAGAAACACGGGAACTGGGATGCAGAAAAAGGGCAGCTGGTGGACTGATGAGTCAAAATGTGTTATAATATTTGGCTCTAGCAGAAGGCAGTTTGTTCGCTGAAGGGCTCGAAAGCGGTACAATAATGAGTGTCTGCTGGCAACAGTGAAGCACGGTGGAGGTTCCTTGCAAGTTTGGGGGTGCATTTCTGCAAATGGAGTTGGAGGATATTGGTCAAAATTTATGGTCTCCTCAATGCTGAGAAGTACAGGCAGATACTTATCATCATGCAGTACCATCAGGGAGGCAGCTGATTGGCCCTGCTTTATTCTGCAGCATGACAAGCGACCCCAAACACACAGCAAAAATCATTAAGATCTATCTTCAGCGTAAAAAAGAAGTGATGGTTTGGCCCCCACAGAGCCCTGATCTCAAAATGATCGAGTCTGTCTGGGACTACATGAAGAGAGAGAAGCGACTGAGGCTGCCTAAATCCACAGAAGATCTGTGGGTAGTTGTCCAAGATAATACATTAATTGTCTCAAACAGTTTTTGTGAAAGAACATGACAGCCTGTGTTTTCTCCAGATTTTGTTTTCCTGGCAGGATGGAAAGGCCCTTGAAATGTCATGTAGCCTGTTGTCAGTGCTTTGTTTCCAAATTGACTACTGCTGTGCTTGGTTAGAATAAAAGCCTGTATCTCTTGGGCCTCAGTGGCACAGAGATTGAAAACCACTGATGGACCATTGCGCAGCACTAGAACTCTCCTCTGAAACCAAAACAAATTATTGCATGTAGTGGTTGGCTCCAACACTAGAATGGATTAACTTCCCTGGTCAAAAATGAAGGGCTCATGTCCAGTTTTCTGTGAAAGACCAATATTGGCTGAAATTCACACAATTATGTTCTGGTACCAAACCAAAAAAAACTTTCAGTTTCCAGTATTTAAATTGCTAATGTTGTGGTTTGTTTTTAATCGTGTGCATGCATGAGTATTTGAAAACAAATTAATTTTCACTTATCTTCTTGCCAGAATGGAATAAATGTTCATCTTCTAGCTGGGACTTGGACAGCATAGTTGTATTTTAATAAAGTATCTTAATTAAGGGCTGACGGGAGTCTGTGCATGTTTTTGTTGATTCTGATTTTGGCCTCATTCGGACAAGTTAAAGAATGAGCTGATATTGCTTTGAAGCTGTGCTGCTGGAAACTCATCCTCTGTCGTCTCTTCCTAACGCTTTGTCCTCCTTTCCTCTCCTGCAGTATGGCCTTCTATCTGAAGGAGGTGATGAACTGTACCCGCTCCCTGCTCATGGTGGTGTCTGGATGGGTCCCCCGTCACGTGATTGGGGCTGTGTTAGTCTCCCTCCCTTCCATCTCTGTCCTGTCCCACCTCACCCGCAGCGTCCACTTGCCCCTGCAGGTAAATGTGTGTGTTTGTGTGCAGGATATAAATTGGAAAAGACTGTGTTGCAGCTTGGTTGATGACGTTTGTAGTCCTCAAACAATAGTTGAATGAGAAATTTGTCATAATATATATACTATTTAACAATATTTCTGATATGTCTGCTGCCAGCACTACCACTAAAGCTGCCATCACTGTCACCATTACTACTAGTACTGCAACTGATTTAACTTCAGCTTCTACTCTTAGCGCAACTACGCTGCCTCTGCAGTTACAGGGGCTGCTGCTAATTGTGGTAGTGGTACTATGTGTGATTTCCAAGCTATAATTGTTTGCCCTCACTGATATCTCTAAGCCAAAGTAAGCAGAGAGGAGTCGGGCGGTTTGAAACGTTGCCCATGGTGGTCTGAAACCAGAAATCCTTGGAGACCAGCAGAGCCGTTAGCTGGCAATAGCCCTGATAGGAACTGTAGAAGGAAAACAGCTAGGAAGCTTCAGTAGGCTTCGTGTGTGGACCTTGGCACCAGGAATGTTGACATTTCTTCATCTCAGAGTCCTGCATGTCAGAAGATTGAGAGTAGCCATACTTTGCAGCGTTTTTGTACTGTTTTGAGTCAAGGCCATATCCAGCTCTGTCTAAGTTTGACTCTCCATCCAGCTTTGAGCCAACGACTGCTTGCAAGATGTGTGGTGTTTTGATATCTTGTTTTTCAAGGATATTTTGACACCCCATTTTTTTCTCACACCCTGCTGTGCCCCCTCCCCTCTTGCCATCTCTTCGGGGCTTGCAGATCAAAGCAGCAGTCTCAAGGAGGGTTGTTAATTAGACATGCAGTTTTCTGGACTTTAATGGCTTTGAAGATATAAACCCCAATAACAGTGCCGGTGGGGGAGAACATGTGTAGGGATGAGAGGGGAAGAGATGTTATCCTGTCAATTTTATCATTAACAACCTGTGAAAGCCCCCAAATGTCTACTGCTCTCTCAGTGTATGTTTGCTTGGATAGATCCATGTTTATTTCTCAGAGCCCAAATGAGCACGTTTTACATCAAATACATTGAAGAAAAGAGGATTTTCCTCCCTTTTCTGACATCGAAACATCTTTCCTTGCATTTGATTAATGAAGGTTTTGCATTATGCGCTATGACTGATTCATCTATCATGTGCCTTGATCGTAATTGCCAAAAACTGCAGCTCAATGTCGTTATTAATACTCTTCATTGTATTAGATGATTATAAACTTCAGTTTAGTTTAATCTGGATAGGATGGAATAAAATAGTTTTATTATCTTAGCATCTGCTCTTTGAGCTTTTGCTTTTATTAGTTTTGTCATGGTACAGGGCTGGCCTGTTGCATAGGCGACATAGGTGGTTGCCTTGTGTGAATGTTTTGTTCACACTATGGAAGCCGTGATAATAATCAAGTGCACCTCATGCTGTCAGTCTAGACAGTTGTGACGAGAGCTAACGTATCGAAACGAGTTTCGCAATATACGGTATCTCACAAAAGTGAGTACATGCCTCACATTTTTGTAAATATTTGATTATATCTTTTCATGTAACAACACTGAAGAAGTGACACTTTGCTACAATGTAAAGTAGTGAGTGTACAGCTTGCATAACAGTGTAAATTTGCTGTGCCCTCAAATAACATATCACATAGCCATTAATTTCTAAACCGTTGGGAACAAAAGTGAGGTCACCCCTAAATGAAAATGTCCAAATTGGACCCAGAATGCAGAATGCAAATTTTAATGTTTAAAATTTTCTGGGCGAGTATCCTCAAACCCTCCTCTTCATTTGTCTCCCCCACCGATGAAACTGAACCATTGCTCTTGCATTTCAGTAAGATTACCCCATAAATCACTACAATGCAAGAAAACAGTTTCCAGGTTGACATACATGTTATTTATGGGGAGATACATTCCCAGATAACAGGTTAGGTTAAGTCTTCCAATTTAGGCTATGATGTGGAGGCTGATTACACTTCTTCATTATCGACCATGTTTATTGACTTGGCTGTTCACCATTACATGATTGTGTTGTGGCTGCTGAACTTTTTAAACTATTCCTGAGGATAGAGAAGTAATGATCCCAACCCCTGTGGTGGACTTTTTAGGATTGGGCATAGTGGTGTGGGGGGGTGCCAATTTTAAATCTCACCTAGGGCTCCAGAACTGTCAGTGCCAGGCCTGACATGGTCAAACAGTAACACCTGCCTTCATTTCTTCTACCTTGATAGTTACTGTGTGACAGGACTTGAAGTGTGAAAATAAATATCTGAGTCTTCATAAGGAAAGAGACATTCAAATCTTATATGCCTTTGATTATACAAATAAAACTACACTAAAATTGAAAAAAAAATCTCTAGACTTTTTCTATTATTTATAGAAAAAAACTGAAACTAAATCAGAAAAAAATGCCTACAGATAAAAAGGCAATTCAAAGTGCTTTACACAATGGATTAAAAACAAAGAAATTTGATAGAAATAAAATAGAAACCTTTTTAAAGGAAAATAAAACTACAGGAACAGAGACATAAATACAGGATAGGGTGAAATATGGTTTATGATGAGTATTTAAGGTTCTGTCAGTGCAAAATAGTTTTTCTACCTGGATCTCTGTGGTGCTCAATAACTAAATACTGCTTGCATGTTAAGTTTCCACTTTGGGAACAGTCAACAGCCCCCAACCTGATGACCTGAGAGGCCGAGAGAGTGCATATGGTAAAAGACAGTCAGAGATGTGTTTTGGTCCCAAGCCACTGAGAGATTTATAGACAAGCAGCACCACTTTAAGCTCTATTCTCTGACACGCTGGAAGCTGGAGACCTGAGAACCGGTGTGATGTGTTCAACTTTCTTTGTTTTTGTTTGGCCTCTAGCAGCAGCATCCTGAATGAGCTGAAGCAGAGTGTTTTTGGGGTAGACCATTGGTTTGCATCAGCATGAAGCAGGGGTTTAGTATGTATTTGAAGTAGTTATCTGACATGTTAGCATAAACTAATTGTTTTAGACAGAACATGCTTATTTTACAGTGTTAATGCCATCTAACATTTTAAGTAATGATTTTGTAAATGTAAATGTATTATTTTTTGTATTTTATGTATGTAAATAATGTAATGTGAAAAGCCCATCTGGGGACGGACATTGCAAATTAGCCTTGGCTATAAATGTTGTAGTGTGGTGCATGTTGATTGTTCCCACTTGTCCCCATCAAATAAATAAATAAAAAAAAAAACAAACAAAAAAAACAATATACCAATATAACTTAACTTATATAATATGGTGTTTCGAGCCACCCAGTTGGATAATAAATACATCAAGAAAGTTTAGTTTTTTTCTTTAATTCAGGTGAAAAAGCATACACACAACTCAACTGAGTCTGACAAGCTAGACTGAGCTGTTTGTTCTGTTTTGCTCTTCACAGCATTGTCTTTCATTGCTTTGTTAAGTTACATGCCTTTTTTCCCCAGGTTACCATGTTCTTGTGCTGTGCCACAATCTTGGCCATCATCCAGTATTGTAACTTCTGTCAGCTAAGTTTTTGGATGCGCTCAGTCCTGGCTACTGCTACAGGGGTCGCCCTGTTGCTTTTGCTGTACAGCCCCTTGCACAGGTACAGGTGAGCACTTACACACATACACAAATACTGTATGCAGACATACAGTACACACATAGACATACAGGAGTACAGGTGCGCATGTAGACATAGTCATACCATCAACAGTAAAAGATTTGTAATCCAGTCAGTTCATTACAAGTGAAATATGCAATCGCTGAATATCCTACAGAACAACAAAATTCTCAAATGTCTAGAAATCAATGTAGGGAGTAATAGTTTATAAGCAGAGTTTAAGTGAAAGCTAGGAGTAAAGAACATAATGTGAAAACACAAATGTACAGCTTGCATGTAGACGTGTTTACACATATTTTATTTAGTACAATCCTCTGTAAGTTTGGACTCCACATATTAATTCATCAACAAATGTACACATTCATTCATTATTCTCAAACATTGCAATTAATTCACCCAGTTGTTTTTTTACTGCATACCTCTATCTACCTGTGCTTCAGCCAGTGAAGAGGATCTAATCTGATCTCTATTATATATGTTAGCTCATATGTGTGTTTGTGTGTGCGCTTGTGTGACTCGTCCTTTCTCCTGACTGACACCACTCCCCGTCGTCTTTCAGCTCCGGTAATAACAGCTTTCCAGTTCATGGGTGAGTGTCTCCGTGGAAACAGAGGGGTTTGATGGATGAGTGACATTTGAAGGGTCAACAGCAACGACGGCTCTCTTTTATATTTTTCATAACTGCAGCTCTCTCTGGCTTTTACTCACTCTCAGGCTTTCCTGCTCTGTATTCCCCTACCCCTCTCTCTCTCTCCTCTGTCTCTCCCTGCATGCAGCCAGTAGTAATGGCTGCTAAATGTCACTGGTGGTGGACATGACTCATTCATGGCTTGAATTTTGTACAAGAGCCACAAGTTAACCAACAACACTACTCAGGAGGAGACAGGGCAGGACAAGACTTTCTTGACTTCTTTCTGCAGAAGTCAGGAAAGTCAGTTTCCTAATCAGTTTACATTTTGATTGCTTTGTAAGATGATCCACAGTTTCAATGGTCAGACTTCTCCTTTAAAATGAGAAATCTGCAGACCAAGACTTTTTCCTACTGGAAGAAGCAGGATAAACATGTTGTTTTTCTGTTAAAGATAGATGTGTGGGCATGGAAGTGTAGCTAGGTAGTCAGCTAGTTGTGAGGATTGTGTGTTATTTATTGAGGCCAGTGGAGAAATAAGTATTTTTTGCCTGATCTATAATGAATGTGAACATTGGTGTAAAATTGCTTCTCTAGAATTACACTCAAGCTCATTGATTTTGAAGGGCTGACTCTAAAAAATCCTGTTATCAAACTTTATTAAGGCGGCAGCGGAAATATTTCATCAAGATGCCATGTCATCTATATCCTCACAACAAATTTGGCCGTAAACGCAAGGTAAAACACTAGTAGCAGTTTTTTTCCTGCGTGTCAGGGGTTACCAGTATGTTCCTTTCCTCTCTCCTCTTAATCCTTGTTTGCCTGTTTTGCTGTGCTATTGTTTGCCATCTGTTCAACTTGAATCACTCTGACTTTTCTTCTGTTCTCACTGTTTTCTCGCTCAGACTGAACATCTCCACATCCAGTGACGGTGGCCCTGACCCTCCCCCGCGACCTCTTGACCTTCTGGTCCCGGAGGCTGTCCTAGCCTTCTTCCTGCTCCTTCTCCTGGTCTGGTTCCTCAACCGTGAGTTTGAGGTCAGCTACCGTCTCCATTACCATGGCAACTTAGAGGCTGACAAACACCGCTCCAAGATCCAGACGATGCGAGACCAGGCTGAGTGGCTACTGGGCAACATCATCCCCATCCATGTCGCTGATCAGCTCAAGGTTTTTGCAGTTGTTAAAACAAAACAAAAAAATACTTTTATTAAAAGGTAATCAGAGCAATGCTTAAAGGCTGAGTTCAGTATTTTTCAACCTATGCAATGTGACTAAATGGGAAATAAATAATAAAAAAAAATTGGTCCAGTATTATGTGAGCGCACTGTAGTCAGGAGCAATAAAACAGGGTTACAGTGTAATCCTTGTGGGCAATTGTGCCCCATCAAAGTACATCCACTGAAGTGTTTGTTTCTGACAGACTCAGATTGTCTGACAACATTATGAAAGGATCCCTAGTGATATAAACCTTTTTTTAATGAGTAAGATCCTTTTTGTTTAACCGGAAACCAAAGTACCACAATTACACAAACAAACGAACCAGCTGAGGCAGCAGTAGAACAGAGAGGTTTTTTTGTCTGGTGGCTTTGACGATAGCGATGTAGTGACTACAGTAGTGAAAAAAAAGGTCTATCTGAGTAGAGATCATTTCCATAATGTTGTCAGACAAAAAACATCTGAGCCTGTCAGTGGCAAAGACAAGCACTTTAGTAGATGTACTTTGACAGGGTGCAATTGCCTGCAAGGTTTACGTTGTTGCATGTAGTCCTGTCTCCAGATGCTGACTGCAGCTCGCTCTCTCAGCACTGGACCAATTTCAAAAACAATGTTGTCCAATTTAGTCACAAAGACACAAAAATATGGAAAAATAGGAGTCCGGGTTGCAAAATACTGAACTTACCCTTTAATACATTTGCTTATAATCATGTTTTGTAATCCAGAAAACAATATGTTAAAGGAAATCCAAAAATGCACAATTCTTAGTAGTATTTTTTTCTTGAGTGAAGGAGATGAAAGATTAGAATATTGGCCATTCATTATCACTATCATCATAAATATATACACATTTTAGTGTTCAAAATATTCAACATTTTTCTCTCTTAATATGAGCCCATTGTAATGTGGTCATCTTTGTCTCGTTGTTTCCTCAGGTGACCCAGAGCTATTCCAAGAACCACGACAGTGTGGGCGTGATCTTCGCTAGTATTGTAAATTTCAGTGAGTTCTATGAAGAGAGCTATGAGGGTGGAAAAGAGTGCTACCGCGTCCTCAATGAGCTAATTGGGGACTTTGACGAGCTCCTCCGCAAACCCGAATTCAAAAGTGTGGAAAAAATCAAGACAATCGGTGCCACCTACATGGCGGCGTCCGGACTGAATGTCCGGCAGCTGGCTGAGAATGATGACGACTCTCCACACGCTCACCTGAGGGCACTTTTCAACTTTGCCCTGGAAATGATGGGCGTCCTGGACGACTTCAACAAGAACATGCTGGGTTTTGGCTTCAAGCTCCGTATTGGATTTAACCATGGCCCATTGACGGCAGGGGTGATAGGCACCACTAAGCTGCTCTATGACATCTGGGGAGACACGGTCAACATTGCTAGCCGCATGGACTCAACTGGCGTGGAGTGTCGGGTGCAGGTGAGCGAGGAGAGCCATGCTGTGCTCAGTGCAATGGGTTTAGAGTTTGACTATAGAGGTACTGTGAATGTTAAGGGCAAAGGTCAAATGAGGACCTTTCTGTACCCCAAAAGTGGGGAAAGTATATGTCAAGATCGAACGGAGCTGGACACCAGCGTTGGACCCTTGTCCATGGCATCAACAGCCAATAAGACTTCAGGATCTGTTGCCCAGGCAGCAGCTCACCCTCCCTCTTCTTCTACTCCTCCTTCCTCTCTTTCCACACTCCCTCCTCAACCACAAAGCGCGCTGTGCAGCCTTCAAGAGCTGTCCAAGCTAAGTCCACAGAGGTGAGGGAGGAAGGATATACGGACGCTCCACACCTCCCTGCCACAGACTTTCACCTCCCATCCCACTCTGAACTAGGCCCAGGGCTTATTGCTGCACAAGTGCCCTCCCAGGTGCCGCCTGCTCCTCTCGCACTTCAAGAGGAGGAGGATGAAGAGGATGCCAACGAGCTAACGCAACTCAATGAGGAGTTTTATGCTCGTCTCTGATCCCTCCTCTCCTGTTCCCCTGTCTTCTGCCCCCCCAGCTTCTGCCTCTCCGGGACTGACTGCAGATGCGGGCACGGATGAAGAAGAGGGAGTCTGTCATGGCAACATAAACAGTGGCTACAGTGGCTATAAAAATGTTGCCTGAGTGCTGGGGTGGGTTAGACCTGTGTTGAGCACAGCAGTGTATAGGTGAGAGTGCTGAAAAATGTTCGGAGGGAAGGACGTTTTGCTGGTGGCGTTGTTCATGTTTTTTCTTGTTTGTTTTAGTTAAGTGCCTTCAAGACTAGAACAATGAACGAACAAATCTCAATACTGAACAAAGTTTTAACGATCTTAGACTGCGGAACATGCTGTGGTTTCTTCCTCCACGCTTTTATTTCAATGCAAGTATTTGTTTAAAAACAACTTATTGTTGTGCCATATCATTTCTTTTAACTTGATCAAAGTCTTGACCTTTACTTAAGGGAAAACAATTTTAGATTCTATAAATAAAGTGCCAGTGCAGCATAATGAGCAGGGAACTGTGGAAAGAATGAGGGAATCACATGAAGCATTGTTAATTTATGTGTTCGGATTTGACACGAGGGCTTAATACAGTATTCATTTGTGCCAGAGTCTCAGTAAAAATGGGACATGCTACAAAGCAGGCTGCATAGATTTTAGTTTGTGTAGCAGCTAAATGCACATTTTAAGCACAGGTGTTGCACAGTGTTTTCTCGACCACTTGTAGTTGGTAGTTATTACCGTGGAGCTTTTAAGAAAGTTTAAACAGAATTCTTGTCTTTCACATCAAATACAATCAAAAGGGAATGTAGATTTAGAAGAAAGGGTGGTTTTGAAAAGTGAAATTATCACAAACGCAGGAAGGCACTTTAAATAAATATGCTTAAAGTGATACTCCACCCAAGTCTTTTGAGCATTAAACACTCACCGCCTGTAGACCAATCCTGCAGCAAAATCCATCTCTGCTGTCCATCTGTAAGCCCGTGGGCTAGAATGAAAACTACAAACCTACCTTAGCCATACTCTATATTTTTGTTGTCAACAAATCCCATGAAAAGACCAAGACCAACCGTGTGTTAGTCCATCTCTGAATACTATGGAACTTCCTCAGCCTGTCAGTGGCTCTCAGCCAAAATCCCAATAGCTGGGCACTGTAGTCTTTTTTAAAAATATGTTATGGGGCATTTTGCGCCTGTGTCTTCATAACGGACAGTAGGGTAATGACTGCAAACAAGAGGAGAGAGAGCGAGATGTGGAATGACATGCAACAATGTTGCCAGGCCATACATGAAATGGGGGATGTTGAGGTTCAGTGCTGTAGCCTAAAGCTCGGCCGGGTCATTTATTTCAGAAGCATTTTTTGTTATATTTGTTGAAATTCTCTTTACACCCTGACAGCAGTCAATAAATAAAATGCTCTGACACAAAAATCTCCTATATGTGGCTATCACAGGAGTGTAATAAGCATGAAATAATTTGGCTAGCCTACCTACCTACCTGCCTGCATGTACGCACTTTGCCCGTGCACTCACTGCACATGAAAATGTGTTTTGTGGGAGTGGCTTTGGAGAGAGGTCTGAAGGGAGGGGGTGGGATTTTTTTTGGTTGGATACTTTGAAAATATTGCTGTCCCTTGAACGTTTTAGATTTAACGCCTACACAGGGCGCTCCTAGGAGTAAATACTGCATTTGTTAGGGACTCCTCTCAGTTGCTGTAGCAGTTTGGTGCAGTTTGGTGTACGAGTGAGTATTTATAGCAGCAGGACGGTGTATGTGGGATTGACTCAAAATAAAGCTACAGACCCCATGCTCGTTGTAATGAAGGAAGAAACACCTAGTGTAACGATGTGACTCACTGATGTGTCTTTATCCGTTTTTAGACAACAATAGTAGGCACAGAGGAATAGACTATATCAGGCTTGACCGCACAGACAACAATTGTTAGTAGGGTAGTTTCATGGGATTTGTTACTTAAGACCATTTAAAGCTTACAGCAGGGTGAGAGTTTGATACGCTAAAGATTTTGAGTATCACTTGAAGTAGGACTGTGAGGGACAATCACTGTGTAGCTCTTGATAGATGGTAGGTGATAGGGTGGTCCACATTGCTGTTGGTTAAACAGAACTGTGTGTAAAATCTCACACTCAAATTATGTGACGTTCCATTCGTTGCCTTCATTGCCAGAAGAAAAAACAAGCATTGGTCAGTCCATCACTATAGATGTATTCAATAGTTAAATATTGTCTGCCTTTAGCTGTGTGACTTGCTGTTGATTGGGGTGGGACTTTTAAATTCATCTTTCCTCAGCCTTTATAGGGAGGGGGCCCTCTACTGTATCAATATACTTAAATTGTGCCACTTTAATTGAGTGATCTATAGGTGCAGTGCAACCTAAACTAGCTGATTGTTGTGTGGTGCCTAAAAGTATGACTGTATTTTTTTGAGTACGTTGGTTTTCAGAAAGTTTTTTTTATCATGCTGTTTTCATAATGATGATAGATTATGAT
Organism: Lepomis macrochirus; assembly: GCA_024633595.2. NCBI lineage: Eukaryota > Metazoa > Chordata > Actinopteri > Centrarchiformes > Centrarchidae > Lepomis > Lepomis macrochirus. The sequence goes on from JALXJV020000003.1 coordinate 12,087,159, forward strand.
TGTATGTTTGAGGAGATTGTGCTCGTTGTGCGGGTTTTGCTGCAACTTTGTTTTTGGACAAATTCCATCTAATTTTTTTTTGTTTTGTTCTTTTCCAGTTCTTTCATTCTGTGATTAGTTGCCTGGAATAGTGTGGTGGTGTTCCCATTGAATAGCTCTTTGCTCTTTACTCCTGAAAGCACTTGTCCCCCCCACTTGTACTTTGGTGCGTGTGTATGTGTGTGAGAAAAATGTTTCATTTTTATTCCAAGTAAATAACACAGAAAAGATCAAAATATGATGCAAAAGGAAAAATGAATCAACTACATGGTTCACTTTTTAACTGTTTGCTGTTGCTGCCTTATATGTAGAATCATACGCACAAAGTCGCATTCTTTAAAACACAGAAAAGAAAGCCGTGAACTCTGAAAGTTTGAACTCTGTATAATGATCCTGCAGAAATATATCACCGCCACATCTTCTAGAGACATGTCAACATTTGGGCTGCAGAATCTTGCCATGAGAAGCAATGGCCACACACACAGATAGATGAGATGAAAAGGAGGAGGAACCATCTTTGTTTATGTAGCCGCCTCCATCTGTGGCATGAAAAGCATCCTTGTTTACCTCCAAACATAACACAACCAGTGCCTTTTGAATTAGTAATATGTTTAATCAGCATGTGTGAACTGTGGTTATTTGTATCATATAATCATTATAACCCTAGCACCGTAAATCTCGTAAAAAATCCAAAGAGGTTTCTCCAGAAGCTGTCACTTTAGAGTGAGACACGTGAGCTATGTGAGAGCTGCTTTGTTGGCTAATATCTTTTTCATCGCTATTTAAAATACACCACACCTCTTGTTATATATTGTTAGCGTGCTCAAGTTTGCCAAAGTTCTGAAAACAGGTGACAACATCCAGAATCACCCTCCTGTTGCCCTACTGCCTCACGTTGTTCGATAATCCTTAATATTTTTCAGGCCGTGTCGCTGTAGCCCTAGCGTGCGCAGAGGTGTGGAACTCCGCAGGTTCATGGGCACACCGCCTCTCCAGTAGTGCACATCTGTACACAGGTATAAATAAAATATTAAATTGAACACTGCTGCCTCTGTGATCTGTGACGCAGCAGGGGTCAAAGGGTGTTGTGTGATCTTGCATGAGAAAGTACGAGCACTACATCTTCAGTTTGATTCTGCACCATACTATTGTCTTTTCAATTCATTTCAATATCAGTCTTTTCTGCAGTGATGTTGAACATTAAGCATGCATTGCCAACATGCAGGATCCTTCCAATCACGAGGCTTTGCTTATTTAAGGTTACTTGGATTTTGTCCTTCTCTGACAGAGTGTTGATGGATGATGTGTGTATGACAAGATTTGTTTTAGTTTTGGCAGAGGGAAAAAGTGTCCCCAGACGTCCAGCGCTCCTGTTAAAAAATGCAGGAGCGTTTAAAAAAACATTTAAAAAATGTAGTATGTAAAAGTTTAAGGTGTTCAGTCAAGAGGTGTGTTTCTGCTTTGTGACAGAAAAAGTGATAGTGTTTTTTTTTTTTAAGCACTTGTTAAAATCATCACAGCAAAATTAGGATTGCCTAATCACTCATTTAAATGGTGACAGCTCCGCATCTTTCCATTACACATTTTCTGGTAAATTCAGCCCGTATGTGTTTTTAAATACACTGGGACAAAAATTAGACAGAGTTGTTTGATTTAAAATCTTTGTGTATTCGTTTTATGTTCATGAATGAGATGTATTATGTATGTTTTGTGCACATTACCCATGTATCATTTATCAACACATGATCGTAATCTGTACACATTTGCACAAAGCACTCAGTGTTTGTACATATGCAGTTATTTTATGTCACATATGATTTTTTTATACATGTGCATGTGTCAGATTTTGCCAGAAAACAATGAAAAAGAGACACTATTATCAAATTGATTCAATGTGTGTCTATTTGAGTAAGTGTGAGAGTTATGATTTTATTACTCTTTTTTTTCCAGTATGAGAGAAATAAATCTCCAAGCAGAAAACTGTTGAGTGCACTGTGAAATATAAAATGAAGATGAGTTTATGTCACACCATGTATATACATTAGCCTGGTAATTGAACTGTCAGTTTGTTTGGCTTTTCAATTGCTGAATGATATGGACATTAATTCAGAGGCTAAGTGCACATTTCAGGTTGGCCCAGTTTTACAAAGGCATCCAGGTAGTTCAACACTGTCAGTGAGGTGGAAGCCAGCTGATGACTAAAATGCAGCTTATACGGTGTGTATCGACACACTATATTTGACTAAATATTCACTGCCAGAATCTATTTACATAAACAATTTGCTTTTGACATCTGTAGTACTTCACTTTTAGCATTAAATGTAAAGTACAGTAGGATTTGACATCTAAGGACCGACTGTGAAGTGGGAAAATGTCGAAGAGAAGAGATAAGCAAATTGTGATGAAAAAGCGAACCTGCAAACAAATGTTTAAGATTTTTTTGTGTATTTTGGTTGTAGTTGTGCTTATCTGCAGAAAATCATACTATCATTAAAATCCAGACCCTGTGAAACCTCAGACCAAAGGATACATAATATGAGTCTAGGTTATAATATACCTCCCGTCTTTCTCAATTAAAAACCACAATTATGGCATTGTACCTGTTGAGTGTGTCATAACTGTATATGCTATAGATTTACAAGATTTAAGCTTTAACTGAAAAAAATGCAAAAAAAGAGCTATAATATATGCTCAAAATGAATGTAAATATTTTAATATTCAATATTTTTTATTATACTTCAATTAATATAATGTACTTGTAAATAGTTGAAAGGACTGACTTGTGAATTGCTTGTGTCTTTGGCGGTGCTGCGGCGCCCCCAGCGGTCAGCGGGAGCGGTGTTTTCACGTAGGGCGTGATTGCACGGCCCCTCCCCCTCCACAGCCGATCTGGAAAAGAAAAAAAGAACTTTTTTGTATCGAAGGAATCAACAGCCGCCATCTTGTCGTGGCTCGGAATTAGGATTTCGACCCAACACTGGGTTTAATGTAGAAATCGAGCATCCTTGCCGCGATGTGACAGCGTCCTTCTCCCGAAAACGAAATCTTAACATCGCTTCGGAGACATTTTGTGCGAAAAAACGGGAATTGGATCGGTGGTCGTCGGGGAAAAAAGCTCCGTATATCTGATTTCCCCTTCAGAGTGCGGCGATTCAGCCCCTGTCGCCGTTCGGGAGCCGTATTGTTTACCGCAGGCAAGCGGAGACCAGATAGTGACTTTCGAAGTGATTGGCAAAAATACAGCATTTTCATGCAATTGTGCATTTTTGTGGAGCTTCGCGCGATTTTTGCATGAAGAAATTTGACGTCACGCAAAATGGGTACTTGGATCATCTAGAAATTACGACCTTTCCCTCGGAGTGTAGCAGCCAACCTGATTTTATTGGATTGTCAGACTGAAGTTCGCTTTTTACATGGGGAATATTTTATGTTTGGTTATTTAACGATAATAATGTGGGTGTTGGGTGTTGGATTATCATGGGGTGAATGGCGGTGGCGAAGCGGGGCGCTATTGCATCTCTTTTGAAAGACGCTCACTCTCGCAACAAGGAGTAGCTAACGCTAACAGTTAACTTAGCTGGTAGCAGGCAATTAGCTAGCTATTAGCCTGTTAGCTAACGTTAGGCTGCCAGCTTGCTAATGTGCTAACCGGGAAGCTTCGGGTTGATAGAACAACTTCCCTGTTATAAGGTAAGCAGAATTATCAACTGAGCAACCAGCCGGACAAGACAACAACTATGACTGAAAACCTGCTGAACGTCGGACCTCCCAACTCAAAGCGGCCGAAGCTTAATTCACCTGCCCTGTCAGCGTCTGATGGACCAGGTAAAGGCCTCAACACTGTCTGCACTTGTAAACACCAATAGCATTAAGATGTACCCTTAACGCTGCCACTGATGTCGTTTCATGAATGTATTGGCCGCTCGTGCAGCACAGTTTACAGTCATCAGGTCAGCTAGGTGTGCTGAGCGGCTTGTTGGTAAATTAGTCACTGGGTTTAACTTACTGCAGTGTTAGTGGTTCGGTTCTATGGCGAGCTTGTAATTGCAAGGGCCGATAAAAGTACACTCAACACTTAACAGCCCTGCTATAAATCCTACCTCCATGAGGTGTAGCGCAATGCAACAGCACTGCTAACTAAGTTATTGTGTCCAGAAATGAGCGCACAGTTAAGTCAGCGTCTCTCTAAACCAGAACAAAAACTGACAATGGTTTAAAATAGTAAAGTTGGATGTCTTACAGGGTTTTTGTATTAGACTGCTGAAGTTGTAACTGGGTGTGTGTCAGTGATTGATCTGCGCGAGAAGTTGTAACGTTACATATCATTTTTCATCACAGATCTGATGGCATGACGGAGACACAGTGATATCTTTAGAGTCTGATTATCTTACATGCTCAATAAAGAGTCTGCTCCAAAACCTCATGTTTTCTAAAACCAGATCCCACTTTGATCCAGGGCACACTATGCGTCAGACGTCCAAGTCTAATATAGCTAACCAAGTTTCCAAGTTGGACCTTGTAAAGCAGGTCCATTCATTTGAACAGAGCCTTCATATTATTTATTGCATTCAATATTCAGGTCTGTGTAGTGTGGTGATCAGGAGCCAGCGAATATGCATACCGACCCATGGACCAGTCTAGATGTCATCAAACTGCCTTTGATTGTACAGTAAATATTTTATTTGTTGAACTTCCTGTTGATTGTGTTACACTTTGTGCAAAATTCTTGTGACATTTCTCCCTGTAGAGACAGACACACACAGCCTTGAAATGAAATGTGTTGGGATATATGATTTGTGTGTGTGCTCTGTGAAAGTAACCAGGATTAGGAAATGCCTTTCTGTTTGGTATCTTGACTACATTGGCTTTAGTTTGAAAGGAGATATATGGGAGTTATGAATTATTGCCTTGAGCCTGATTATAAGACTAAATCCCTTTTTGTAGAACACCTGTTCTGCATAAATACCCTTGGAAGAAAAGGAAACGACTATAATAAGGATTTGAATAAGCTAAACTAAGCAAACAGGGGGTAGTTTAAGAAGTAGTAAACAGACCAAAAAGATGCGGTCTGACTGTTTTGAACACTTAGGTCTAAAAGTCTCTTCGGGCTTTGCTGATACAATGATACTCTGCAGCAGTGTGTTTTTTGGCCGCTTGACAGATGACTCTTTGATCCAATTTCTGTGTTAAAGAAGTTGTTAGGAATTTATTTCCTCAGCAGCAACAAAACATGCAACATTAGCCAGCAGGCTACACTGTGTTTCCTAGACACTGTTGGATCTGATTTACAACAGCAGACATGGGTGTAAGGCAGATTGGTAGAAACTTGCTAGTCTAGCAAAATGAAGGCATAAACAACCCATAATACACCCTGTTAAAGCTGCATTAACTGGGGGGCGCCCGGCCCGTTAGCTCATCCCCCCTTTCTCTCCTGCCTTTCGTGTGTATCTCTGTCAAATAAAGGCAAAAAATGCCAGGGAAAAAACACTCAATGTTTTTGATATTAAAATCATCAAGCTCACACAGACATAATGTTAAGGCTCTTGTAGCTCATTGTTTTTTGCTTTTACTGCTCTACTACTGAACGGGGTGTGTACAGCAAGTGTACCAAACAAAAGGTAAAATTACCAGGTTGTTGCTGAAGAAAGCAACATGTCCATCAGGTTAAGTTTTCTAAAGAGTTGGCAAAAACTAAAAAATTATTTCATTACTCATAAAACCTTAATATGCCAGCAATGTGGAATGACTGGTCTACTTGTTTTGAAAAATGTTTGCCCTGTAGTGGTCAAAAATTTGATTAATGCAGCTTTTAACATAAGTCTGGAATACAAGTTGGTACTTACTCAGTCTAAAGTTACAGTCTGCAAATATAATTGGTCTGTCACACTTAAAACAAGTCTTAAAATATGTCTTGGAATCATTTGTAAGTAAAGTTGTAGAGATGTAGATCAGTTGCACATTGTGTGTAATGTACAAAGTAGATATGTGTTTTAATAATGTGTGTTTATGGCTTGGCAAATAGTTTTTCATCCTGTCTATCTAATTGCACATGTTCTTCATTGAGTTTGATTTTGTCTAGTCTGCAAAAAAAAAATTAAGTTGGACAATCTTTCAACAAAAGCAGCTGTCACAACAACAATGAATTACAACGCCCATCACACATGGCAGAAGCACCACATGTCTGCCGTGATCAATCATTGATCCTGCCCCGCCCACTCTTTATGGTTCTCGCCAGTCACAATTGGGACCTAACGGACCCCGTGGGACAGCACTGGGCGACACTATCATCAGCCGTAAATTACTGCGGGTAAAGAATTGGCTTTCGCTCTTTGATGACTTGTCGTGCGTGGAGCTTTGTGAGCAGCACGCCTCTGCCCTGACATCTGGCCTTTGCCTTTTGTATAGAGCCTGGTTTTGGGGTCTAATGTATCCCAAGTTTATGGGGAGTATATGCATAATTATGTGTTAAAGCATATATGCTTGCAGTGATGTTTTCATGCAGTCAAGTTTTGTGTGCGTTTGAGGTTCTCTTTTATTCTAGTTGAGCGAGCAAACATGCGCCCCCTGTCACTCTATTCAGGCCATGTGTCACGCTGTAGGGTCCCTGTGCTCCCGGTCCCCATCTGAACACAAAGAAATTTGTTAGTGGTCATAGGTTTTATTAAGGTGTCTTGCCATTGTCATGACAGTGGCTGCTGTTAAAAATGTGTTGATGCACATCCAGAGCTGCCGTATGGATCTCGGCTGACGGCCTAGACCTCTTTTCTCTGGCAAAGTTAGGGTGAATATTTTAGACATGCCCTGCTGAGATCTTAGTTCAGCTCCATGTGTCAGTCACGACCATGACCAGTAAGCTCATGACGCAGCCGCTAATGGAGCCATTTATGCTTCTCCCTGCGGGCAACCAAAAAAACAGAGAAAAAGAAGGGGGAGCAGCGGAGCGGACAAGGGGAGATGGAGAATCTTGTGTCACCACAAACCCTTCCACATAAAGTGTTAAATGTTTTTTTTTTTTAGCTGGCTTAGTTTACAGCACAAACTACTTGGGAGTTTCTTTAATACTGCTTCTTGCTTGTGTCTGTACTTGTTAGTGTACAAGGTTTTTAATAGCCGATATTTAGAGAGCAGCAAAGCCAATATTAATACCGATATCAAAACAGAAGTCACGTGTAATTCCGTGCAGAGTACAATCTGGTATACATGTTTATCTTAGCCAGCAATGTGATGTTTTAGACGGAAGTTTTAAAATGAATGAAACAGAAAAATACATTCTGTTATAGGGTTGGGGCGAAAGACGATGCCATCGTCCATTGGCAGGCTTTAATCACCAGTAACATTATTATTATAATATGCTTCGCACTTTCCCCAGAATTGTCTTCTTCCCACACTCAGACACACAAGAGTAAATAAAAGGCCCTGTGGAGACTCTTGATTGTAAGACAACAATAAACACAGTTAAAATGGACACAAAAGGAAATAATTTAACTACGTAGCCTGCTTAATCACAGTAGAATCACAAAATGCAAACACTGATTACAAATCGGCAAAATGCTCTGATTCTGAAATTCTCCTTGTGGGAAATGCAGCCTGAAGATGACAGACCAAAACAGGGTGACACAGAGCTGTGAAGAAGGTAGTAGAGGCACAAAAAGGACAAATTAATAACAAGTAAATAATGTGGGACAGGCTGCACTCTCCGCTGCTGAAACACTTCTGAGATGCTTCCAGTGGACTTTGATGGGCTATGGGCGCATCAAAACTGTGGTGCAGCAGTAACGTGCCAGGTTATCGTGCACGCAGTCAGTGGATTCCCAGAGTAAGAGTATGTGAAATTAATGAATCTACGGAGAATTATCACCTGAATCAGCAGCCCCCCTCGACTTGATGGAGCTTTGAGCTTTGCTCATTGTTTAGCTGTCCAGCAGGCAACTTTACTGTTAAGGTTTGCTCTCAGGCAGGCAGCTGTTTGAACATAGTGGAGCATTTAGCAGCTAAAGAGCCAAATATTTTCTCCAGAAGTTGGTAGAGACCAAAAGTAGAGCTAAAAGATAGGTAATATTGTACATGCGTTCGTCAGGTGTCTTCATAGAAACGGATCATAGGATTGTGATATTTATTCCCGCTTCAGTAATATTGATTGAAGGGAAGGCAGCAGGTGTGTGTGGAAGGCTTCGACACAGCTCAGCAGAGCAGCTACCATGTCGCAAGTGTTTAGAGGCTCTTAATTGTGACCAATGACAATATTGAGCGAGACTAAAGATAGAGAGAGGCGGATACAAAGAACACATTTTAGAATCAATTTAACCCTAACTTTCTTTTCTTGATGATTATTTTTATTAGTGTTTATTAGTTTTTCTAAATGCTTTAGCTGTCAATAGCTGTTGAGTTCAGTCCCTGGACTCTCTGAGGCGCCCGGTAGCTCACCTGAAAGAGTGTGTACCACGTATCAAGGCTCATTCCACACTGCAGGGGCCCGTGCTTTAGTCCGACCCGGGCCCATTGCGGGCGGCATTGTCTCTTTCTCTGCTGTCACTATATATAAAGCGGAAAACGCCATTTAGAAAAAAAACACTGGAAAGTCTTCCAACACACATTGTTGGGAGCAAGTGAACCCTAAAAGCACACAACATCCTGCTGTTTCAATTAATGATATGTCAGTGTGTGTCACTGAGCAATGTGAGAAGAGATGGATAAAAAAGATCGGTTTGCCTTTGTTAGGGTTATTGGGCCTCTGAAGTGTTGTCTGTTAAACTGCATTTCAATTTCAGTGTTTTGTCAGTATTAAAATAGGCTTCTGGTTCCTGTCCAATCCTTCCTGCTGTAACAGCTCCACACTGACAATCCTATCTCCTCCACTCTGTATACAGATTTCTTTCTTTAAAAAAAAATCTGGTTTTATTTCACCATGTCAAAATCACATTCATATATCCTGTACAGCTCCAAGTGATTTCACACTCAAGCTTAATTTTCTGCCAGAGAGCGAGGAGGAGGGGACACCAAATCATTGCAAGAATTTGATGTAGTTTTTGGTTTGAATGACAGTTTTGCTGTGAACAGGCTCAGACTCTCTCGACTAGTTGGCATTTTGGTTTTTCGAATCTGTTAAGTTGTGTCATGCTATCAGGATATATGTAGTTTAAACCTACACCAAGACCGAGAGATCTGAGATCTGTCAATAGGCAGTGGGAATCTGTGCTTAACGCTCATGGCCCTATGAGACTAAATATAAATTACATGCGTTTGTGCGTGCATGCATCAATATTGACTGCCAGCTATATACAGCGTGCTTGCCTTGAAAATCCAGCTGCATTCTTACATTGACTTAGCTCTCCATATTAGCTAGGCTCCTTGCATGCTGGCTAATAACTTTTTTAAGCTGGGTCTCCGACATTGACAGCGTTGTGTTGGACTGATTTGTCCAAATAATGAATGTATGGGAAACACGCTACGTTTCATTATCAGCCAATACATTTAGCTGAGCTGAAATTGCTGAGCCTCCGGTGAGAGATTCACAGATAGTAAAGGTGGTTACTGCAAAACAGCAGGCGAGCTAAATAGGGATGAAACGGTATGAAAATTTCATATCACAATTGTAGTGGCCAATTTTATCACAGTATTGTAAAAATGTGCTAAAAATATTAAAATGTACTGATACACACACTGAAACCATTTCAACAAGTTTTATATTGAAAACTACAAATACAATTGCCGTTTTGTACCTGATGTTCTCAACATTGGACAAGTAGGCAGTAATAAAATACAGCTTCCAGTTACGTTCTATAAATTGAGCTAATGTTAACTTAGATAACAGCTACTGTATGTAGCTGCTGCTTCCCTGCTCTGCGCAGTCTGAAGGGGAGATATTAGCTAACTTAGCATTAACTGGCTTCACTTTTCCAGCAGGTGGGGAAACAACAGAGTTTTCTTGGTCTTGAGAAGCTGACACACTGTAACAGACACCGTACATTTACTGCCAGAACATTTTCCTATGCTCGGGTTCACCGTCACTTTCTGCCGCTCGGACAATGAAACACTCGCTACGCACCTCCTGATTTGGAGTTACGCTGCTCTTATAACACCATCTGTCACGTATGTTCTGCATAGAACGAGGAGAGGAAGCAAGCTGAGCATTGAGTGCTGCTGTGCTCGCGCAGTGAAAACATTTGTGCAACACTTTAATGATCGTGGGAAACTTTAAGAGCAGCGGTCGTGATTCAGCAGTGGCAGACCACCGCTCCTGAATGCATATAGTGGAAACACTGTATTATATAGGTAATACAATGACCCCGTGGACAATTACATGAAAACAAATAAGTCTTTAGAAGACAGTGATAGTAACTGCAATGAGCCCACAAACTAATAAAACTATTACTGTAACGTTGCAGGGGGAGTTGACCAGAGTTTCTAGCTCAGTCTGTCTATAGCCACTGTCACTCTACGCGTACGAGCACACACCTGGTTGCAATCTTAGAACCGCACCGCTAGTGGCTACTGAAAACTACATAATGCCCCTTTAATGTTCAATGTTCGTTTTAAGACATCTGACACACAGCTTGTTCTCTGCTACATTGTCTGATTTTGCGTTTTCTTCAATTTAATTTTCACATACTAATGCTTTGTCTGAATTTGCGCTCTTCCATACTACACATGCTTTTTTGATTGCATAAGTGCGTTCACACTGAAAAGTATGTAAGTAGTACAGTGTTTCCCACAAAATGATACCGTAATGCGCGCGCGGACAGGGGATGTGTTCGATATCGACTAGAAGCTATGTACAGTATAGCATGCTGACCTCACAACCTAGCTGTTTTCCAAGTTTAACATAACTCTCCTTATTAGCTAGTAGGGGTGGGAATCTCTGGGCACCTCACGATTCGATTCGATTACGATTACGATTCAGAGGGCTGTGATTCGATTATAAAACGATTATCGATGCATCTTGATGCATCATATTTTTTCTATACAGAATCCCTGGATAATTACTAAGCATTTCATTTGAACATTAAAGTCCAAAAGAAAATTGCTAATTAGCTTAAAAGGACTAGTTTACATTCCTAGTTCACTTTATTAACCTCAGCTCCATGGTCCATTTCATTAACAACCAGTTGTCAGACTTATGAAAACTGAAATATAATTATCAGCATGTACAGTTTTTGTACAGGACAGAGCTGCACACCAGTTTAGTCTCAGCTTGTACCTGATGTTTTCAACCCTTGACTAGTAGGTTAGTTAGTAATGACATACAGCTGATAATTAATATTACTTCATTACTAATTTAGCTACCGTTACATTAATAAATAAATCTTTTTAGCAACTTTTACGGGACCCAAGGACACTTTACACATAGTTACAGTAACAGAACAACAAATAGTCATTCAGGACTGAATGCCTGGGTAAAGAGCTGTGTGTTAGTAGATCTTTGAAAGTGTCCAGACAGGGAGCGTTTCTGTGGGGATGAGTTCCAGAGGGGGGGGCAGTGACGCTGAAGGCTGCGGAGTCTGGTGTGGGGAACAGAGTGAGCCCAGCCCTTGTACGGGGAGATGTTAGCTCGAGCTAACAGCCTTCACTTTTCCAGCCGTTGGGGAAACTACAGACTTTTATTAACGGTCACACAGCGACCTACACTGCACGTTTAATACCAGACTGAAACTTACTGCTAATATTTTTCACCGCTAACTTTCACCGTCATCGCTCTGCCGCCGCTCTCTCTCACTCGCTCGGCCTCACACACACAGCTGCAGAGCGTCACCATGCTCGCGAGTGTGCGAAGTTAAAATAATTACTTAGCGCATTAATATTAATGATTGTGTGACATTTTGGGGTGGCTATTCATTCCACAGCGGTGACGAATGTAGGGGAACACTGGTCTCTGTTGTGTGCGCCTCAGACGGTCCGGCGCTGCTCTTCCGCGAAGTTCCGCCTTTTGCGTTCGTCAACATTACGTTATCAATTAACATTTAAATAATCGATTTTAGACATTTGTGCATCGATTAATAATCTTCCACGTCCGCATCGCGATGCATCGAAGAATCGATGAATTCTCCCACCCCTATTAGCTAGGCTCCTTACATGCTTGCTAATAACTTTTTCTCAAGGTGTGTCTTCGAAATTGACAGGATGTTGGACGGATTTGTGCTACGGTATTTATGACACTTACCTTTCAATACACAGTGTTTTGTGAGAGTAGGGAGATGATGAGCGAATATGCGCTGTGCCCAGCTCTGCCGTACAATACCATTTTACCCATCTTAAATAGTAAAAAAAACCCCAGAAAATAACATGTGGTGGTCAGCACTGATAATGTGGCGGGTAGCCACGAATAAATGAAAATATGGGAAACGCTGTAGTAATGAAAATAGTGCCTGGCACGGGTAAATGACAACAGGAAACAACAGAAATACACCTCACATTCGAGCGGCCGCAGGGACCTGGTGGCTTTGAACGGTAGAAATGCGGCAGCAGATGCTGTAACGTTATATAGATCGGAAGTACCCAACACTTGCAGTTTGTGATAATGTCTTGCTTTTTCTTAAGTTGAAACGTGATCCAAATAAAATTTGACTGCTTTTGCGGCGTCTCTACAGGGGAGTCTTGGTGTGAGCAGCTATGTTGGTCTTTTATTTTGCCCTCCATGTCACCACGCATGTCACATGATTGAAAACTAAGAATTACTGCCAATGGTACCCGCTCAGAAGCGGGTCATATCAGACCCCCACCGTCAGCCTGTACCTTTCATATAATGCAGCGAGCTGGCATATTGCTGCAGTGCTCTCATAAAATAACACTGTGAAAGCGGCTTGTGTTGGGAACAACAAAAGTTGTGCTTGGAGAGTTTTTAGCATTTAGCTAGCTAGCTACCACCGTAATGTGGCGACAGAAGCAGAACTTAAAAGAAAGTTGGCGGTTTAGTCTGGTGTCTGATACACTGTCAGATCTTATGGTTTAGAAAACTATTTACTGTTATGTCTTAAGTCCATTTAGTAGCAGTAATATACTTTTGCTTCACATTTCACACTGGCCTCTTCTCTTAAGTTTGTATTTGACATGATACCTTACTATCTCAATTAAAAGGGTGGAAACACGTGTATATGTGACACAAAAAGGCAATTTATTATTTTGGCTAGTAAAAATATTTTTGGCTGGTGGGTTTTTTTCCATCCACCAGCCAAGGTGGCTGGTAGATGGATTTCCACCCTTGCGTGAAATGCTACTTACCATGTATACATTATATTGCCAGCAGAAATGCTGCGCTAGCTGGACAACCGTAGCAATGGTGGACAGTGAGTGTTCATTAACGCATTACAATAATATTATTGACAGACATACGTCTAATGCCGCTGCCAGTGTGCAGAGTCGATCCAAAACAAAATGTGGTCAGTCAACTTGTAGTAATGTGAGTTTGTAGGTCTATTTCAGCAACCTACCAATGGTGGCTGACCTCATTTATTTTATTCGCCAAAGTAGTTTTTCTCATTTGAGTACTAAAGTACCCTGTTCATAGAAAATTTACATTTATAACACAGGCATTGTACTTCAAGGATAGTCTTCTTGTATTTATTCACACACTTGCTAGCTATTTGGCACTCAATAAGTGTGATAACACTGTTTAATCAATGCTTATTGTGCATTAACCAGTTCTGACCCAACATAATGAAAGTACAGTAGTACAAGTCAACTAATTCATTTCCCATTTAGTGAGATTTACACCATCTTACCAGTGTTTATAGTGTTCGGTTTAAGCTAGCTAGTTGACACAAGTTCACTTATCTAGAGGGGTTGGCTGCTTTATTATGCTGTTTAGTTATGCTGGCTTGCTCGATAGCTAACAGTCTTAAAATGAGATATGCCCTGTGTTTTCTTAGCTGCTGTACATTGACTGGGAGAAGGTGAGAGAGTGAGGAAGATAGCGTAGATGACAATGTTTGTTTGCCTACTCGCAAAAATTTATCTCCGTCGATTTTAGCCCGCTGTGACAGTCATCAGGCCGTCTGATATCTGTCACAGAGGGCTTCAGTCAAAGAGCGCTTCTGTAGGCACTTGTTGAAGATATACCAACCGCCCTTTGCAGTTGGTGACGGGAAACCCACAAATACAATGTAAAAGGCTTTGTCCTGTGCAGTGCTGTACTGTACATGCAGGACATGAACATTGTATCGATAAATTACAGTATCCTCAGATGTTCTTGTATAACAGTATGAAAAACCGCCATAGCTGAATAGCCTTGCATCAGATTTTTTTATTACCCGCTCCAAGGACCCTTAAAGTATTTTTGAAAAAGCGGAGGATGGATTACCTTCCCATACTGAGTGGCTTTTCTGCTCTCCCTGCTGTGATGCTAAACAGCAAGTGAAAGGCCAGGCAGCCATGCTGCACTTGTCCCTCTAAGGCCTCGGCCCTAGGGCGAGATGACAGACATCCCCAGTCTGGACTACTGCTGGAGCTGCTTTTGTGGGTATTTATAGCCAACAACTCCCAGATGGGAGCCACACCGGCTATAACAAAAACAAAAGTAGTGAGCTGTGTGCCGACCAGTTACTTAAGGAAGAGGGATAATTGGGTGAAAGAGCATAACAAATGAGGACTAATAGGAAACAAATGAAAGGGAGGAAAGTTGGGGGGCTTGGGGCTGCAAGAGGAGAACAGTAGTTTTTTAAAACTGTCTCCCCTGCCCCTCCTATGGTTGGGGCTCCCCTATCTACATGTGGCACTACCTAACTAAAATATTGCTTTGCATTTTTGGTCTCCAGCCAAGAAACCAGGGGGCAAGGTTGTACAGAGTGTGTGCGTGTGTGTGTGTGTGTCCATTGAGAAATGTATGCAGGGCCAGGCCTGAGCGCATGTGGTTAAAGTCTACGCTGCTGCTCTGGGAGCCTCCATGTGGCTGCTGGTTTAGAGAGGAGGGGCCGAGAGGAGCGAGGGAGGAAAAGACGGATGGTCCCTCCAGCCTTAAACAAGCTTCTTCCACATGGAGCACCTGCTCGCCTGATGCCAGGGACAGACAGACAGCGGGTAGCGCCGCAGATCTGGAAGGCTGTGTTTACTCAAGGAAGTGTGTAGGCCAAGTGCCCTCATTAAAGGCTGGATTCTGACTGAATCTTAATGAAGACAACCAGCCGCAGCAGCAGATGGGAGGGTCACTGCCTCTCTCTGTCTGCTCTGTTCTGTCTTCTCCCATCCTGTAGCATTAAGACCAAGGCCCTGTTAATCATATGTTCACCTGATAATCTTGATTGATTTGGATATGTCTTATTTAAACTGTCATCCCTCAGTTCTTACTACCTTCAGTTGTGTAGCTGCAGTAAATTCTCCCTGAGCCTCTCGCCTGCATGCTGCTGATGGCTTCTTCTCTTCACTCATTTACCTTTTATTTATTAATAGAAATGTTCTGTTGTACATCATAACTTCATCCAAGATTAACACATCTGTCAACCACTTGCTGAGTTAACCGGATGGGAATTAAGATGATAATTTTAGCCTCCTAAAGTCATGTTAGGATGAGTTTGATAAGCAATTTGATTGGCCACCGCAGCGTTGCTGAATGACCCTGTGTCTTTTTTCCCCATTAAAAATGATTTAACAGGTTAAAAATACTAGCCTAGAGATCATATTACGTTCCACTACTGAGTAGTAATGAAACATGAGCCAACCACTGGTGGTCTAGTTAAATGAAGAGCTACATGTGAGTTTTTTGTGCTTTTATTTCTGTGTGATTGTTGACATACCTCCTGATAAGGTAAGCACTGGCAACCTTTTACAGTGACTTCTTTATCATATTAAAAAGGTCCGCCAACCTCACAGGTTCTGATGATCACAGCTGCCTGCAGTACACACACGGTAGTTTGCAAAGTAGGCCTTAATGCACACACCTCTCCCATATTTTCTTGCTGTCTTAGTCACTTCATCTCAAACCAATCATGGCTCCCAAGGCTCTCAGCATTATGCTCACACCTCTGGATAGTGTGACACAAATATTCCTCCGTCGCCTGGCAGGAGTCCTGAGTGCTGCAGGATTCTCTCTCTTGTCACACTGTGTTTGTCAGCCCGTAGCAATGCTCTTATCATCACGCTGCGTCTTGTTTCTGTCTGGTGCTGCAGGGACAAGGCCACAGTGCAGCACCACTTAGCATGTTGCCTTATGAAAATTCCATAATTGGGATTGTTTGTGAACATTTGGACTGAAAAGGAGTGTCGGCTGAGGAGTAAGATGACATTGGTTTGTTTGATTTGACGCTGATGGTCGAGTGTTGATGTGGCTGAGATGCGAGTGGTACATGGAGAAAATATAAATACTATCACTAATTGCTTCTTGTACAGGCTTTTTTGACGTACCACAAAGAAAGTGTGGCTTAGGAAAGTGAATGTTCCTTACTGACTCACATGTCTGTGATCCAGTGTGGCACATGCTAAACTGTTAACCTCTCTAATATCTGATCAAATTAACTTTGCTTTTGTCTTCCTCTCGAAGATCTGGGGTCACTGTCCTGGGATGATTTGGAGAATGACCTTCCAGATGAGTTGATCCCTAATGGAGGTGACCTAAACCTGATGGGTGGCATGCCTTCAAACGGTGGAGCTGGTGGTCCAGGTGGCACCCCTACGGGCCTCGGGGGCGGTGGCCCTGTTGTACCGGATGCAGCCGCCAAGCACAAGCAGCTCTCAGAGCTCCTTCGAGCAGGTAGCACCTCTAGTATCACAGGCGCAGGGCTGAACTCAGCCAGTCCTCAGTCAGGCGGAATGGGGCCTCAGCTAGGCACGCCGCTGGGAAAGAGCCCCGTTGGCCAGGGCTCCCCCAACAACCACCCGTCCCCCCAGGCCCAAAAAGCAGGAACACCAACTGGAGCAGCAGGACAGAACAACAACAACAATACTGCAACAATGGGCTTGAACACAACCGGCTTCAACCAGGCCATGATTAACAATAGTCAGGGCCATGCTGGGCTCCTGGCCCAGGGAGGGCAGCCCCAACCTGCGCAGGTGATGAATGGTGGTCTCGTTCCTGAAGCTGGGAGAGGACGGGGAGCAGGGGTGGCAGGCATGCAGTACCAGGGCCCGGCAATGCAGGGAGCTGCACCAGGACCAGGAGGAGCAGGGAGTGCGCTGGCAGAGACGCTCACACAGGGAGGGCAGCAGATGGGGGCTCACGCCACCCTCAGTGCAGCCCAGCAAGCAGGCAACATGAACAAGGTGAGTCACACACCCTCTTAAATGAAGTCTTTGTGCATGTGTTTTTTGGGACGAGAATGTATTGAAGCATGCCTATTACAGGTGTAATGGTACATATTCGTACTGGACCGTTTCGGTACTGGACTTTTGGAACGGTGCACATGTGCACTGAATGCAGTCTTCAACGTCATATATTAGGCGTATATTAGAGTTTCCACATGTACATATTAAGTGGCGGACCAAATCTCCACCTTGCGGCGGTATAGCGCTACACAAGCAGCCGCTTTAGCCCAGCCTCTTACTAACTAGTGACTTGAGCATCACGGCCAGTGCAGAAAAGCCAAAGCTTTTAAGAGCCTCCCTTATTGTTAAGGTCTTCTGATTGGGAACACTTCAGTTTCCAGTGAAATACAACAACGGACAAGTTGATCAGATGAAAGCAGCGGGCCGAGATTTCTCAGTAGTGATAGTTGTTTCTGGCAACATGTCAAACTTGCTAACTCACTAATGCTATCACACGAAGGAGAACGTCACAGCAACAAGGGAAAAAAATAAAAACGAGAACATTGCCTTTTGGCCTTTTTGGCCTTTAAACAGACGTTAGACTTCGGAAAAAAATTTTTTTCCCCATCTGAGCAGGCCTTCAAGCTAGGATTGATAATACTCGGAATAACGGAATTACAGAATACGAAGAATGCTGCACTGTAATCCAGATTATATATTTTATTAGCTATGTGTGGTATTGTTTTGAGAATAATTAATTTAGTGGAAAACTTGTTTATAGTTTGCAGCAGTATTTTGTTCTTATTCTTTTTTTATTTTATATAATTTAGTTATGTGTAATTTGGAAGTTTGTTTAAAAAATTGTAAACTAATTTGGATGTTTACAAAACTTCATAATAAACCAGCAGCAATTTAATGTTTTTCCCCCTTACTATACCGAAAAAATAAACCAAACTGTGACTTCAAAACCGAAGTACATTCCGAACCGAGATTTCTGTGTACCGTTACATCCCTGTCATTCATAGAAATTGTTGATGGAAACCACTTTAAATTAAATGAATGTGATCAACTTGGACTCAAAACCTTAACTTAATGAGCTTGATGGTGCGTTGTTTGTGCAGTGGGTCCCATTCTTCCTTTGATATTTGACCACCCAGAATAGGGCTGAATCAACATTGCGGTTTGAAAGAATGCGATTAGCTAATCATGAAGACGATGATTAAAATGTAGGTTAATTATACGGCGCATCTGACCCATTTAAACAGTCATGCACTTTCAAATTCATCCCATTGCCATCTTTGTGTGACAGATCTGCTAACCAATCGCAAGCGCCATATTCCTCCTCTTAGGCTGATGATACACAGAGCAACTTTTAGAGCAATCGTGCAGGGCAATGTTGTCCTCAATGGTAATGAGTAAAGATTACTACGGTAATCCCCTTTCCCCACCACTCCGCCACCCACTGCCGCTATCCATTGAAAACATAGTCGGACTTGCCACTAGCAAGATTGCCCAGCAACATTGCTCAAAAAGTTGCCCTGTGTACCATCAGCCTTATGGTCCTACTCACCAGTCAGAGCGAGCACAGGGTGTGTACATTTAACAACAACAAACTAAACTAGAGGAAAATATGGAATAATGGCCTCAGGTGAACTGACAAAGGCGACTGCAATTTTTGTCCTTTGGAAACTCACACTGAAGTGTTTCAGCAGCGGAGTGTTTAGCCTGCCCTACGTTGTTGACGTGTTTGTCATTCTATGTGCTTCAACGACAGATAACGGCTCTCTGAGATCCCTCTCCGTTTTGCCTCCCTGATTTTTGTGCTTCACTGTGGTTAAGTAGGCTATGTAGTATGCCTTTTTTTGACGGGATTCCCTATGTCGTTCTGTGTCTGACATCCTGCTTGGTTCATCTGCTCTGTGATGCTCGACGCGGCTTCAGTCAAAAATAGACTGACAGTAAATATTAAACTTTTTTAAAAATTGCAAATTGAATCGTTATTGCAATATCTGGCAGAAAAATCGCAATGAGATTTTTTTCCCCAAATCATTCAGGCCTAATCCAGACTAACATGGTAGTCTATCAAAATGATATTTCTCTGTCTCATCCATTAACTTTTAACTCAAGTGGAGCCTTAAAATGTCAAAACTGGATGAATTTACTTTGGATAAGTGCATGCTGTTGTCTTGTAATGAAAAAACATGCTCTCACATGATATGCATTTATATTGCTGCACATTGCTGGAGTAAATAATCCTAAAAGAGCATGGAGGAAGTAGGACTAAAAGAAACTTTACAGAGAAGAGCGACTTCACAGAACGGGGATGAGGAGAGATTCGTATCTCGTTATTATAGTTTCTTTTTAAAAAGGTCAATCGATGGGTAATTAGTAATTAATTACAACTAGAAATAATCGCATCTTTAACACTTTTATGGCCAGTATTTTTTTTAAATTTTACCAGCCAATTTAAAATTAATTTTGGACCCTGCTGAGACACAACAATATGGCGACCATCTCATTAAGCATTGCTCTGCAACACCACTAATAGCCAGAAACTCCACAAGATACCTTCTATATAAAAAATATCTTTTTATATTGCATTATGAAAGTAGAGAAAAATCCTCTTTTCTTTTCATTTTGAGAGGGCCAGAGGATGTGTGCCTGCTAAATCCTCTGCTGGTCTGGATGTAGAAACTGTGTGCTTCCCATGATAATTCATTGTGTCCCCATGACCCATGGTTGCCCAAAGTGACATCTTCAAATTGCATCTTTTATCTAAAACCTAAAGACTCAGAAATGAAAAGAAAAGCAGAAAATCCTTACATTTAAGAAGCTGGAACCAGCAAATGTTTGACATTTTTGCTTTAAAAAAATGATGTGGCTGCTCTAATTTTAAGCTAGTGGTCAGTAGGGCTGGGTATCGTTCAGAGATTTTCGATATCGATACCTCAACTTCGATACCGGTTCCTGAATGATACTTTTTTCGATACCAATTTTATATTGTATATTTTCTCAACAAAGGAGAACCATTGTTGTTTGTACAAAGTAACTTAATTATCACATTTTTATCATTAATTATATTTTTTATTGTCTATATGTGAATTTGTGCTCTGGCACCATTGCAACCTAAACATTCATGGCAACAGGCCTGAGAGAAAGAGAGAGAAATCTCTCATCTCATGGAAACAAGTTTCTGCCTCTACATATCAAAGTTTCCTCCTCACTAGAGGAAGAGGTGTCCAGGCTCGGTGGCAGCAGGGCGCTGAGACGATGATGCACCGGCTCTATCTTGTTGCAGCAAAGACGGAGTTTATTTCACGCACAGTCAAGGGCTTCACCAGGTTTGGCGTGTCCCCGCTCTTGGCAGCAATTATCTTACGCCACAAATATTCCATCGCGCACTGTTGCATCAAGCCACACTTTTGATTTTCTCCGCGTCTTTTACATCCACGAGCCACGTCTCTGTGCGTAACCGGCGTGAGCTTTTGTTTGCATCACCACAGCCAATTGCAATCACTTTTAGATGCGGGCACATCAAGAATGCTGCATGCTTATTGTCTCATTGGCGTTAAGAAGAACTTTTAGGTATCGAACTTTGGTACCGAAAGACGAGACATTTTCTGATACTCGGTGGTATTGAAGCAAATCGGTCGGTGCCTAAAAAGTATTGAACTCGATACCCAGCCCTAGTGGTCAGCTTTTTGGAGCTCTTAAATGGCTGTTCATTGATAAAAGATTTCATTGCAGCCTCCCAGACTATGAATTGTGAGTGTGTGATTTCCTCTGTTGGTCTTTTCTCCCCCCTCCACTCACTTTCATTGCTTTGATTGTTCCAAAATGAAATGTACACTCCACACATGCCAGCTCTACTCTCACTTTTGGCAAGAAGCTAATATTGACACTGCTGTCAACTGCTCAGTCATTTTTTAGATGAGTCTTGGGACTCTGTGTGCTCTATATACTCTGTGTGTGCGTGTGTGTGTGCGCGCGCGCATGTGTGTGTTCATAGTGTCATTGGCTGCCTAGACGTGAGCTTGCCACCAATGTGGTTCCACAGGAAATCTGTAGGAAGCAATCTTCTTTACTGGCTGTGTCAGTGTGTTGTGGTTACGTGCCACTTCAGTGTCTTGGCTCTGAGCGGAGACTTGGACGAGATAGTGACACTGTGTGTTGAAATTCATTCTCAAGTAGAGAATGTATGTACACATGCTTTAACCACATGAAAGATTAAAAGCTGATGTAGACCTATCCATGGGAGAAAGTGAGTGTGTGTGTGTGTGTGTTAAAGGCCTAGCCGTCCTCCTGTGATTATCATGTCGACAACATCTCTAGAGAAAAAGACCACTGGACCCAGTCTTTGTGTGTGGCTTTCTCTATTGTGCTTGGTTGTAAATCTCTTTTTGGGCATTTGTGTTGGTTAGAGGCTGCTGTCACTCCTTCCTGCCCCATGCTCCTTTTGTTATTGTAAACGCATGAACACTCCCCCCTGCTTTCTCTGGCTTTATTGGGTGGCTGCTTGCCCCGTCAGTCACGCAGGGAAAGGCGGTGTATTGTAAACCACTTAATCAGTTGGAATGACAGAGGGCAAGTGCAATGAGGAGGAAGGAGGGAGGGAGGGCTGCTCAGCTGAATAGTCTGGCCTGGCAGCAGAGCGGTGAGATGATAGTTGGCAAATGTCCTGCCTGCCGATGTGTGGAGTGTGTCAGAGAGCAGGGGACTAAATGGGAAAAGCGAAGCGGAGGGGCTGTGCGTTTGTGTGTGAGCGGCTGTGTGTGTCCGCCTGCTCAGCTGTGTTGAAAGGCTGCCAGTGTCTGGTCGTCTCAGCTGGGTCTTTTTTATCTGGTCTGTTGGAGCGGTGTCAACAGCCTGAGGGGATACAGCCTGGCCTGGCATGGCGGAGCCTGGTTGGTCTCCCAGCAGCTCTGAGGATGAGAGAGCAGCAGGAAGTTGATCAGTGTGTAAAGCACGGCACTGACAAGAATTTTATTCCCCTGGTGCCTCACATCTTAATGTATGCAGTCATTGTTCTTGTTGATGGGGGGCGATATGGGCAAACTCCTCTATCACAGCATGTGAACTTTCATATTGTCATATGGATAGTAGATAATTATTTTTATTGGTTTATATCATCTCACCTAGGGCTGGACAATGTTTGGTGTCAGTGTCTTGATATTAATAAGAATGTTTTTGTACTAACTAAATTTATCAAGCCAAGTAACAGAAAATAAACAAATGGAGACTCCAACAGTAAATATTGTATAATACAGACCAACAGGATCTTGACAATAGGACTGCCAGGTCTGTCAAAGCAACTAAAGGAAGAAACACATTGCCAAGACAGGACAGCATTTATCTGGTGGCTTCCTAACCTACCTGCTGTGTTATTTCTAGTGGTTCAGTCGACTAGCTTGAAAACTGAAGGGAGGCGGAGAAAAGGTTGGAAATGTTTCTGTAGTAGATGGCTGTGGAAGTCCTTCCTGCCAATAGCTGGTGTCATGCAGAGCTGCCGTGGTGTGAGAACATGAGCTGGTCCAGACAGGAACATGCATTGGCAGTGGGGGTCCTGCAGGGACAAATTGGCATTGAAATGAAGGCGGAACCTTTGTTGGCACGTTGGTGCTGTCTTGACAAATGTAGGTCCCCAAGTAAATCATAATCCGTCATAACAACCAGACTTCTAAAAAAAAAATAGCAAACTGCCTGTTTGCTTTGATGAACAGTGCTGAGTCTTCTGTTTATGGAAACAATGGTGCCACATCACTGACAGATGTGAGCTGCTAGTTAGGGCTACAAAGTAGACTGTGCTTTCAATCTGTGACACAAATGCTGCTAAGCTATAATATTAACCTTTTTCTCATCTGTTTGTCTTTCCAGTTGGGCCTAGGCACCAATGGGGGTCCATTTGGGGCCCAGTCCTATGGTCAAGGTACCACAGGGCCTGGCCAGCAGCTTAACCCTCAGCAGCAGCAGCAGCTCCAGAACAAGGCTGCTCTTACCAACAGCCTGCCACCGTTCCCCAATGAGCTCAAAGGGGCCGCTGTCACTAGCGTGCCAAACATGGTTAGTGCTTGCTACACATGTTGAGACCTTACCATTCAGATAACACATATGTTATTAGACATATGATAAATGCTCAGACACACCTTATTTTGATACAGCCAATCAAATAAATTCATAAAGCAGTAACATCAGCTGCCTATGACACGCTGGCTACAGCACAATTTGGTTTACTTTGTCTCTTGTTCACAACCTGGTCAGAGGGGCAGCGCCAGCGGCCACTGAGCAAATACAGAGGCTCATTTGATGCTTGGTGTTTGTCTATATGTGTCAGTCATATTAATGTCTCACTGCAGATAAAGCGTGTTCAGCTGATTAAACACATTGCTAATGGTACATTAGGGAAAATTGATCAAGTGAGCTTTTGCATCATGACATCTTTTAGTAACTACCCCTGTACATTTCCATATTTTTACTCTTTAATAAAGACCAGTTGTACTGAAGTACTTTTTGCAATTTAATAAACCTTGTGCTTCAGAGACACAAATCAGATAAATACAATCTTTAAATTGCAGTTTTTCCCATATGTTTATTTATAAATATTTATAATAATATCAACGATGACCACTAGGGATGGGAGAAATAATCGATTCTTAGATGCATTGCGATGCGGTGTCCCCCTATATTTGTCACTGCTGTGGAATGAATAACCACCCCACTAAACTGTCACACAATTATTAATATCAATGCGTAAGTAATTATTTTAACTCGCACACTGCGAGCATGGTGACGCTCTGCAGCTCTGTGTGTGTGAGGCCGAGCGAGTGAGAGAGAGCGAGCGGCAGAACTCTACGGTGAAAGTTAGCGGTGAAAAATATTAGCAGTAACTTTCAGTCTGGTAGTAAACGTGCAGCGTAGGTCGCTGTGTGACCGTTAAGAAAAGTCTGTAGTTTCCCCAACGGCTGGAAAAGTGAAGGCTGTTAGCGCGAGCTAACATCTCCCCTGTACAAGGGCTCACTCTGTCCCCCACACCAGACTCCGCAGCCCTCAGCGTCACCCCGATGCTGATAATTATATTTCAGTTTTCAGAAGTCTGACAACTGGTTGTTAATGAAATGGACCATGGAGCTGAGGTTAATAAAGTAAACTAGGAATGTAAACTAGTCCTTTTAAGCAAATTAGCAAATTTCTTTTGGATTTTAATGTGCAAATGAAATGCTTAGTAATTATCCAGGGATCCTGTATAGAAAAAATATGATTTATCAAGATGCATCGATAATCGTTTTATAATCGAATCGCAGCCCTCTGAATCGTAATCGAATCGTGAGGTACCCAGAGATTCCCACCCCTAATGACCACCACATATTGATTTTCTAGGCCTATTTAAAATTGTATTTAATTGTATTGTGGGAAACACTGAATTGCATATTTGAAGTTGAAATTACCCTTTGGTATTCAACAAATATTTGATCCTGCTAATTGACTAAGGGCTGACATGAATTTTCCTCTCTACAACTGTGGTATTGACAGTACTGCAGGCAAAAAGAGATTGAAGGCATTATTTTAACCCATAAAAATATTTGTTTGTATGTTTCTGTGTTGTTTTTTTTGTCAAACCTTCAGCAGCTCCAGCAGCAGTCTCAGCAGCAGGCGGCGATGCTCCCACTGCCTGGTGGCGGAGGTGTGGCAGTGCCTTCGGCAGTCCCCACAGCCGACCCAGAGAAGCGCAAGCTGATCCAGCAGCAGCTGGTCCTGCTGCTTCATGCACACAAGTGCCAGCGACGGGAGCAGGCCAATGGGGAGGTGAGGGCCTGTGCCCTGCCCCACTGCCGCACCATGAAGAACGTCCTCAACCACATGACCCACTGCCAGGCCGGCAAATCCTGCCAGGGTGAGTTGGAGCATTTAAAACTATCCGATAATGAAATCGGATGGATAATTTTCCATTGTTGAAAAGTTTGTACAAGAAATGTATTACATGCCAGATGTTATGCAACCTTTTTAGTCATAGTCCACATTAAAAAAAACAGCTAAGTAACTGACGAGATTTAAAACAAGCAAGTAATGCAAAACTAATCAACATGGGGAAAAAGAACATGAAAATGGCATCAACATAGATGGGGATTCCCCTAATGGGGAAATCAGGCAGGTGTTGGGAGTGGCAGGTACAATTAAATGTTGATAACAGAATGTAACACACCGAATATTCTAACATTTTAGAAAGTTTCCCAGTTATTTTTAATTAAGATGTGACCAAGAACTGGTGCAAATCATCTCACACATTTCTTAGTAGCAGCAGCCAGACGTCCCCTCATGGACGTCACAGTCTTATGCTAGCCATCTACACACTTCTTTTCCAAAGGTTCTCTATGAATGCAGATCACAACCTTAAGGCCCCGTGTCCACCAAAGTGTGTTTTTTTCTGATGCCAGCGTCTTTTTTTCAATTCATTCCAATGGGAGTGCCACGTTTTTCCAAGCTGGTAAAAATGCCAGGAGCGTGACGAGGTGCTGAGCGTCTTTTCCGCACCGAGCGCTGAGCGTTTTTTTTTCAGGTCGCTGATAGTTGAAAAATGGTCAACTTTGGGGAAAACACTGCGCTCGTCAATGTCACTTTTTACTCAGCTGTCCAATCACGGTGCAGGACGGGCGTTTCCTCGCCCGCAATATCTCATGAACACACGTACGGAAAAGTTCTGTACTCTCATGTTTCAGCCTTCTTTTCATGCAGAGCGAGGACAACAGCAAGTAGGCCTATGTACTTTGTGGTGGCATTTTTATATTCAGTAAATTAAGTAGGCTGCTCTACTTGCAGCACATCGCCTCCATGGAAATTATGTATCATAGCAACCACAGTCTCTCGGAAAAACACTCCGCCTCCAAAATGCACCCCAGCGCTCGCAGCTAGGCATTTTCAGAACAGCAGGTGGCGTTTTCAGCTGGCAAAAAACGCTTTGGTGGACACGGGGCCTAAAAGTTTGATCAGGAACAATCTGAAAAATCGTCTTTGGCTTCACCACATTGCCTTAAAATTAATCATGACAGACAAAAATTAGGAAAATACTGGCGAGGGGCCCGATGCAAGATTTAGTTAAGTTATACTCTATAATTTGCGTAACAAAGTTTTTTTTTTTTTAGATCTCCTCCTGGTCTCCATAGGGAGCTCAGTAGCCCAGCCATCAGCAGGCAGGTTTCCCTTGATTCCTTGTTGACCATGTGTCTTTTCGTAATCTAGACTTGGCACAGGGAATTTCCATCCATTCAAAAAAAACAACACAACACTCACCTCATACAAGCCAGGTCTGCTGTTCTCCCTCCACCAATTAGTTTCTCTGCACTGGGGATATCGTCTGTGTGCTCATCCGGCCCCTGCTCCTCTCCTTCCTGTGTCAGCACCAGCATTGCTGTAATAGAAAACAAAAATCCCTCGAGCTACTCTCATTTAAATTTGGCTACGTCTTTTTTGGCTATGTCTTTGCTCTGGCCTCGGACTTGAGTGCTTAAGGTAAATCATTTCAAACCAAACATACTCACAGGCCAAGGTGTGTTAAGTGTAATGCAGTCTGCCTCTGCTCCCTGCGTGCCAGCTCATTTCCTCTTGCGCAGGATCTGCTTCTCAATGCCACTGAAAAAACTGTAGAGAGAGAGATTTTGTTCCCCAACACACAGTTACCATCGCAAAGATTTTAGATACATCTGATGGCTTAGTTCATTTTCACCTGAGGGACCCTGGAGTCTGCGGTATGACTAGTGCTTGGATTGGCTCTGAACCTCAAACTGAGGCCTTTCCTTTGTTCATCACTGAATCTACAAAAAGCCACCGATGTTTGAGTCATTGCCACTAGTATTGGCGTTCTTACAAAGATAATACAGTTTAATTGTTTATTTGTGCATAGCCCTTGGCAGCTTGAAGGCCATGTAGTATCTGTATATGGGGCGGTATTTAGAACTGCCAGGCAGCTAGCAAGGCTGATTTTTAGCCTGCTTGTGATTTCTTTTCAGATTAGCTGCTAACACATTAGCCTGGCCCCAGATGAAAAGAAGCGTCTCAGTTTGTTCAGTCACGCACCAGGAAATATACTTTAGGTTCCCTTTCCACTGGGCCAAACCATTGGCCTTTTAACAACTGGAAAGCAGTGCAGTGAGCTGAACCTGAGATCTTTAAAGTTTTTCTCTAGTTTCTGTCTTTAGCACTGACTGCCTGTCTCTCTTCATACACAAGTTGATGATGTCCTTATAGCCCTAACCAGTTTCCAGCCAGGTTAAGAAATAACAAACATTCCCAGGAAACTCATTACTAACAGATATTTTTATATTTAAGTCGGGCCTGGCACTGAGCTGAAATTTGCAGTGAACAGTGAATCCCATCTAATTAATAGTAACAAATGTCTGTCAGCGTGTGCTTTTTGAGGAAACTTTATAAACAGAGAAGGACATGTTGTCTGAGTTGTTCAACCTGTCAGTTAAAAGCAATATAATTTACCATGAGTGCCCAGTTTAAGATACAGAATGCGACTCAAATCTTGGAGGCACTGCTACCAGGATTGTGTGATAAGGAGCTGGCACAGAAACAAGATGCCCTTTTGGTAAACACATTACAGAACAAAAAATAAGCTAGAAAATGGTTTCATTTGTCATTACCGAGCTAAACCAGGATTTCCAGTGATATTACCCATCCCTGATGTTGAGTATTTGGTGGTGACCGACTACGTCCGACTGTCTGCATCAAGATTTTAAACCCTGTGGCGCTCTCTCTCTCTCTTTCCGTCTCTCTTTCTCCGCAGTGGCTCACTGTGCGTCGTCCAGACAGATCATCTCCCATTGGAAAAATTGCACACGACATGACTGTCCCGTCTGCCTGCCGCTGAAGAACGCCAGCGATAAGCGCACCCAGCAGCGTAAGTACATGTAGCAGGCTCCAGCCCCACTGTCTCTTAACCATTGTCAAGTCGCTGAGCGTTAACCACACATGCCAAACACTTCCATTGGCTGTGCTGAATAAACAGGACATCTAGGTCTGGGTTTACTTTTCAAAGGCCTAAATCTTGATCTCTGTCGTTACGGGAGATTATGTCAGTAAATTGAGCTCTAATACTAATTGACAGTCTTGGAAAGAATCAGACCTGCTAGTTACTTTCCTGAAACGAGCCAAAGATGTTTGTGTATTGAATGATTTGCTATTCAGACAAGTAGGGCAGATTATTCCTTGATTTGTGCTTCTCACGATAACTTCTGGATGAGCAAGAGTGCGGTCGTGCTGGGCTTGTAATCTGACACACATGAAGAATAGGAGTGTGTGCTAGAGGTGTCCCGCGGAGCCGTTGGGTTGTTTACTACTCCCGACTAGACCAGAGTTTGACGCTCTTCTCTGCCTCATACTGAAACGGCTTTTCTTTCTTTCTTGTTTTTCACTCTTACTTGTTTTTCTTTTTGTGCCCTACGATGTGTTTGATCCTTCTCTAGATAACTTACATTAGTGAAAGTTTCTTCCCCATTCGAGTTGCATGTCTCAGTTTTGTTTCTTTACCCTCTGCTCAGAATTTTTCATCACTTACAGCATTCCAGTGTCGGTCTGTCTCTGCTTGGCTTGCATGTTAAAGAACATGATGCCGGTGCTTGTGTTTCTCCTGCCAACACAAACAGAGTGCAGTTTTTCTTTTGTTCTGCCTCTTCCGATTTTTGTCTTTGGACAAACTCAGAGCTTTTTTAGCACGGCCAAAGCCTGAACCCAGAAAAATATGCTAATGATCCGTCCCCTGAAGGGATTTATGCATTTATTCTGTTCACTGCTGTTTAAAGCGTTTAGCCTTACATTAATGTTCTCTGCGTATATGTGATTTCGTCTTGCCGGAGGTCAAAGTGAGGATGCGTGTGTGTGTGTGTGTGGTAGAACCTGTTAGGGTTAAGTTTTCCACAGCTTTGCGTTTTGAGTTTTCACCAAAACAGATTATTTTTATATTCATTGGCTTTGCACAAAGTATTAACATTTGCATTTTGTTTATGTGCACTAGCTGGTGCAGCAGTAGAGTAAGCAAGATGGTCAACATGCAAGCTGCAGTATGTTCACTGTGATTATATTTGAGTGTTTTGACTGACTACTGCGTCTCTCTCCTCAGCCATGCTGAGCTCCCCCAATGCGGGCCTCCAGAACCCCATGTCCACAGTTGGTGTGGGCCAGCCGAGCGCTCCTACGATCAATACCTCAACCCCCATAGACCCCAGCTCCATGCAGAGAGCCTACGCTGCACTTGGGCTGCCCTACAGCAGCCAGGCCACTGGGCAGGCCGGGGCCCAGCAGGCCACAGGCCCAGGACAGACAGCAGGCGCACAGAACTCACAGGCTCAGCAGCTTCCGCAGCAGATGAGACCCATCAATGCACTTGGTAAAGCAAAACAAGCTCATTTTTATATTTTATGTGAGCACTTCTTACTCACTGTTGGTTTAAGTCATTGCGTCTCCCGTCAGTCCCCAGGGTTGAATTTCAGCGTTATGTAACAGAATGTGTTGTCGTCAACTCAAATAGTTTACCTGTGTTGACCGGCTCTGTTCCACTTTGTGTGTGTCTCTCTCTCTCACTCACACACACACACCCCCACACCCCTCAGCGGCCCATCTGCCCCCACAAAGGAACAAACACTGTGCTGCTGTTGTCCTCTTGCACTCAAGATGCAGTTTAAAGTTATTTATGTTGATTACTATTTCTAATTTCATGGGCTATTTGGGATTTTGGGTTAATGCAAATATAATCATTTTTAAAAATACAGCATTAAATTTCAAAGTTTAATAAATAATTTTGTTAAATAATCGTGATCTCAATATTGGCTTTTGATTTTCGCCACAATCAAGCAGCCCTGGCATAGAATACTCTTCAGACATGGCGGCCATTGTAAGCCTTGGAGCTCGAATTTGCAATTGAGGCGGTGCTGTTTGCTCACAGCTTTCTGTATTTACAGGTAACCCGATGGCTCTTGGAGGTGCGACAATGGGCATGACCACTTCAGACCAGACAAACCTGCACACAGACTCCCTTCCCAACACACTCAACACTACCAAGTCAGTCCCTGCCCGTGATTAAATTGCGTTTCTGTAAATAACATCACAGATTACGGTCTAGACCTGCTCTTTTATGAAAAGCGCTCTGAGATAAATGTTGTTGTGATTTGGCGCTATATAAATAAAATTAAATTGAATTTGTTGATCCTAAATATTTTTTGAATTTCAGTGGCTCCTTAGAATATACAAGTTTACTAGACCTGATGTTATTATGACAGTGGAGTTGCCTTAAAGAATGTGACACTACATATAAAACCAAAAAAATAAAAGTACTAACTTGGTTCTTTCATCCTGTTCCACCTCCAGTCAGCTGCTTTCAGACGGCTCAGCTGTGGGCTCAATGGGGAACCTACCCACAGCAGCACCCATCTCTGCCATGGGCACCAGGAAAGCGTGGCATGAGCATGTCACTCAGGACCTGCGCAATCACCTCGTACACAAACTGTAAGTTCATACACCTGCCGGAGAGAGAACAGTTTGAGAAGGCTTCTTACTCCTCCTGACTTTTTTAGTCACCCTCTTTTGACTATTTCCAAAGTTTTTAAAGTACAGTGGTAGTAATTGCCAGATATTTTCATTGCTGCAAATACTGTGTACTTGCAGAGTACAAGCCATATTCCCTACCCCTGACCCGGCAGCTTTGAAGGACAGACGAATGGAGAACCTGGTGGCCTACGCCAGAAAGGTGGAGGGGGACATGTACGAGTCAGCTAATAGCCGGGTAGGTTTTCTCAAACTGGCCTTAACTAGGGCTGAATGACTTGAGTTGCTCACCTTTTTATTTTTTTTTATTGTTTTCATCAACTTTCACCATGTCCTCCATCCATTCAGGATGAGTACTACCACTTCCTTGCTGAGAAAATTTATAAAATCCAAAAGGAACTGGAGGAGAAGAGGCGCTCAAGGCTACAGAAGCAGATCATCAACCAGGCACCTATTGCCGCCCAGGGGACCCAGCAGCCCGGCATTCCCCAGCCCAATGCCTTTGGCCCAAGGCCACAGAGTGAGTACAATGTTTAGTAGGCTCACAGCGTTTCAGGTAAAATCTCATACAAAGTGTCTTCAAACATTTTGAAAATGAGACACATTTTGGAGACTCATTTATGTCCCTGGTAACATGAAGTACCTGATATTCAGTTTCTTCTTTATATGGGATGACATTGGATAAGACACATGCCAACAAGACAGTCAACCCCTAGTTCCTCCAGAGGCTTGTGTCGTCTGACGTGTAGAAAAAGTTGCTTTGGATTAAAGCATCAGCTAAATGTGTAAATGTGGATGTTATACTGGGGTAGAGACACCTTTTTAACGTATCTGGTTATATTAGGGCACTACTTGAATTACCCTATACCCTATATTTGTGTTGTCGTGATACTGGAATTTCTAAAATTGATACAAAACCTTAAAAAACATCAATTTTGAATTTTCAATACCACAGAGGAAAACTGACAATAGGATATAGCCTACTAGCTTTATATTCAAAGTTACACAAGGCTCCAACATGACAACGAGGTCCAACTTTTCTTATTTAGGCTACCAGCAGAGAACATCTGAATAACTGTAGTAAACAGTAACAATAATTACAACTTTTTTACATTAATAATGAAAACAATATTCTTCCTGGAAAATCAGTGCAATCTTAAATCGTAAATAAAAATTAAATGTAAGTACTGTTCTTAGAGACTTGCTCGTCAGAGGTGAGCGAGAGAGTGACACCCTTTTGGCTACTGTAGCCTTAAGTTTCTTTGCAGCTCTCAGAGCCCAGCCCAGTGGCGAAGGCTCTGCACTTGAGCTATTCAAGCGGAGCGAATGAGAGGAGTGACAACAAGATGGTACTGAATAAGAGGAAGAAGGACTGTGTGTGCTCTGCAGTGGTGTGTGTGTGTGTGTGTGTGTGTGTGTCAACCTTTGGCGTCAACTTGCTGTTGCTGAGGTGGCAAGAAAGTTCATTTTCAGTATCTACACTGCGGAAAATGAGTATTAAAATCGTTTAAAATGTTCAGGATCAATTTGTATCAAACACCAATATTTTTAACACCACCGTATATAAGGTGCTCCACTGCAAATACTTTAATTGCCATGTACTTTGTGACAAATGATTATGTATTATGTCAAACAAAATAACAAAGTACTGTGCAAAAGTGGAAGCAGTCGTTTTCACTGAAGTGATCATGATTCGTTCAAAAGATTTATCCACCGACTCGTTCAGCGCTGGCTGGATCGGAGCTCTGCTAACTGAAGCTCTATGAACAGCAGGTCTAAGATTTTACCCATTTTAAGTAGTTCAAAAAAAGAAAATCAATGTGTAGCTGCCAGAAATAAATCAATGTATGGAAAACCACAAAGGAAGATATCATTCATATAGCCTTATATCCAGCCGTGTTTCAGTAGCTTGATTAAACTTTTTGTATTCTTGCAAAACGTTGAGAATAAGTAACTCTTCAATGGAAATCAGGCGGTGAAGAGTGTTGAGTTAGTGTTTGACTTTGATCATTACAGCTGCTTACGTTGTTCTTCAAGCTGTTTTTTGGTTCAGTGTCTTTTCTCGTTGCTTTATAGATGGACCTGTTCCTCTGCCCAACATGCCAAATCAGATCATGAATCGCATGCCGGGTTCACAAGGTACGTCCCAGATGTGGCTTGTTGCATGTGGTATTTTCATGTAGACACAGACACAGT
This sequence comes from Lepomis macrochirus, assembly GCA_024633595.2. Lineage (NCBI taxonomy): Eukaryota > Metazoa > Chordata > Actinopteri > Centrarchiformes > Centrarchidae > Lepomis > Lepomis macrochirus. The sequence goes on from JALXJV020000003.1 coordinate 12,120,093, forward strand.
TGTGGAAGTCAGAATGCAGAGCAAAACATGCTTATCATAATGCAAACAACACATCTGGGAAAGTCACATTCCTAAGCAAAAGGCGAAGAAAAAAAGAATAATGGCGTATGTGGAAGCTGTAACTATAAAGAGGATGTAAAGTTTTGTTACTATTGTGGCATTGTGTAGTGCTTTTGTACTCCTTTTTGAGATGTATGGTCCATTTCTGAACATTGTGGTCCACTCTTCTGTACAGGAATGAACCAGTTCAACCACATGGCTCTGCCCAACACCCAGATATCCCAGGCACCAATGGGAGCCCGAGCTGCCTCACCCATGAACCACCCACAGCAAATGAACATAAGCTCCGTCCCAGCGGTGAGGAGGACTGGGGGCAGCGGGGCAAGCAAATCACAGTGCACACACAGACACACAGACACACACACACACACTCATAAGTAACGTGAGCTGACACCCAGTTGCTGATAAATTCACACACTGGCTGTCTGCACAAGTGACTCCAGGCTTTTTAAAAATGCAGTGGAGTCGACTGCTCCAGTCATGAGAGGCTGGTGAGTTTTAAGATGGACGAGTCACTGCATCAGGTGGAGAAATAACCAAAAAGCAAAAGACCTGCCATTAGTAGAAGCAGGTACCTTGTAAACAAAAGCAGAAAGCACCCCGTTTCTTGCTCTGCAGTGTCGTGTTTGGCCCAACTGTCTCAAACAGAGCTTTTGGGAACCCCGGTGTTGGTAAAAGGCTTTGAGTCTTTACAGAATAATTTGTCTGATTACATGTCTTGTTAAAGAACAGGGCAGCAATGAATACATGCCATTTTTGTGAACTTAAGCCTTGTGTAAAAGAGAACTTTACCAGTGCAGCACAAGAAACATTTAAATCTGAAACTAAGGGAGGCAGGTTTATGTGGCTCATGGCCATTTTAGGTTTTACTCCCTTGTTACTTGTAGAGAGAGAGATTAGAGACTGTCCGATGCATATTTCCTTAATCATCAGGCCCGGTAATAATTAATAATTAAATGCTTATGAAATGCAAAATTCATGCCTTTTCTTGAAGCCTCATTTAACATTTTTCACACCACAGCCTAAGTAAATTAGGTAATAATGGTTTCAAACATTAAATTAGTAAATATTTTGAATTGTATGTGAAATAAAATGTCTATTCAGGAGGACTGAAATGAGATGTGAGAGAACGTGCAGTGCACCTAAAGAAGGCACAAAGCTGTTGATTTATACTTTATACGCAAACACTGCTGCAGCCCTTCATCCATAAACACAAACATACTCGTACTTCCTTATCGTAGGTGAAGCACCTCATTGTACCTCATTCTGGTTTGGCGAGTGGTCACTCATCACATCATCTTCTCCTGCCTTCTAGATGGGCATGTCTCCCTCCAGGATGCCCCAGGCACAGGGCATCATGGCCGGACACGGTGGTGGTAACATGGTAGGCCAGACGGCCAGCCAGGGACAGTTTCTGGCTCAGACCCAGTTCCCTCCAGGATCAACTGCAGTTGCTGCACCGGGCGCCATGAATGTCCCCGTGGGGCCTGGCATGGGCCAGCCACCTGCACAGGCTGCCGTCACCCAGGTGAGACATGTAGAGAGACGAGGGGTGTGAAGCTGTAGTAAACCTAAGCTGCTGGCGAACTAAACTCAAACTACTATCACCAATCATACTACGCACTAATTGTTCTTAAATTGTTGTCATACCGATCACAAGGTGTTCGCTAAACCTCAAATTATGTGTTTGTCTGTTTGACCTAATGTCTGTATTTGTCTGCTTTTCTTGTGTATGTGTGTGTGTGTATGTATGCGTCTGTCCGCCTGCCCTTTGTGTGTGTCCTTCTCTCCAGCAGCAGCAGCAGCAGCAGCAGCAACAACAGAGCGCTAACCTACCCTTGAATGCACTTGGCCCCTCGCTGGGCCCTCAGCTAGCCTCCTCCCAAACCCCCTTGCACTCCACGCCTCCGCCTGCTGCCTCCTCCGCCTCCACGGCAGGGGGGGCCACTAACCTGCCGCACCCCCAGCCCTCCAGTCGCAGCTCCACCCCCACCCTCCCTGGCCCTGCCCCAGCCCCGGGTGCCACCCCACCCCGCCCCACCCAGCCCCAACCCCAGGCGGAGGTCCCCGCGGCGGCACTGACGCAGCCCCCGCCACAGCCCCCTACCACACCGGTGAGACAGAGACCCTCCGCATGCCCTCCACTCTGATCCCCCCACCCCCCCCCGCAAACTCCCATCCCTGTGTCTACCACCCTGTCCCAACCACATCCACCTTTCTGTGTGATAACTGCATCTTCACCACTGTTTCTAGCATCCATCACAAAGGGAATGTTGCCTCTTTCAATGAAATCAATATGGGACGTGTTCATCTTTGTCGTGGCCTCAGCCCTGCATGCAATAAAACAGTTGATCTGTTGCCAACACCTCATCTTAATCTTTTCTTTTTCTGCCTCTGTGTTTCAGCTGTCTCAACCAGGGGCCAGTCTGGATAACCGGGTGCCCACGCCGGCCTCGGCCGCCAGCGCCGACCTGCATTCACAGCATGTCGCGGCAGATCTGCCAGCCCAGGAGGTCAAAGTAGAGGCACATCTTGACCAACAGGAGTTTGAGACCACTGGTGGCAAAACTGAGCCCAAGATGGAGGTGGGTTGAAGCTATATGTTCAAATACACGTAAACTGAGTCTATTGATTGAATTGTGCTATTTTTAACTTACGTGTGCATACTCTTTTCAATGAGCTTACTTTACCTGAATAGATCCTTCTATATATTCATCAGTTCATATATTTGTCTGGTGTTACAATATTTATTTGATAAAACCCAACATGTTTGATATATTTCTCTTTTCACCAAATAGTTAGACTTTTAAAGTCAAATGCATCAATCTGGTGCACTTTGAAAGCTAAATTTAGAGGCTTGATCTATGAAGAACTTTGTGCTCTTGTAAACAGTTTAATCAAACACAGGTTTCTGGAGGGCTTTAGGTGCTGTGGTAGCAGTGGGGGTTAGGGTTAGCTGTTTGTCCTCTGACCCAAAAAAGTGTGATGTTATTTGACTAAAAGCTATGCATTCTCACATACTTTTAAACTATTATCATTACAGTGTTAATAAAACAACAAACACATGTTGTAGTTTGTCACATTACACTCAGGTGAAACTAAGACTACAGTTTTCATTTTAACTTGTTTGTAACAGTTTACTATTAGCTTAAGTAAACTGTTAAGAAAAACGACATCTTCAGTCAAAGCAGAAAGAAAAATCGCTTTTCTACTGTTGTCAACTGGAGTAAAGCATTTCCACTTCACCTGGTTCATTTTCTCCACACGGCTTCTCTGCTGTGTGTGTAAGTGGGAGCCACGCCCACGGTCAAACACTCAGCGGGGAGGGCGGAGAAACTAGCGGGACTATAAATTGCAGCAAAACGTGATAGAGAACTGTCAGTAGAGTTTTTTTTCTTTCAGCGAATTCACTGTGCGTCAGTACAGGATTTGTAAACAAGAGGACAGATTTACACTTGGCTTCTTTCTTTCTTGGCTGACCCCAGGTGGGTCAGGAGGATGTTATCATGAGAAGTGTAGATATATTTTTAGTTCATTATGAAACTTTGGCAGGACAAATTAGACTGTGAAGGTAATTAATTAATGGGAAACAAATGGAGCAAATGATCTTTTCATCCGTGCAACTGCAAAATAAGCTTCATCCATGTTTTGCATGTTTTTACAGCTTTTAGTATATAGGTTAAATCAATTTTATAATTTTTAGTAGGGATGCTTCCACAAAACTGTCTCTGTCCTGATACAGACCTCCTAAAGCAGCTTGGGTATCAGCCTCCATGTGATCAGTACACATGAAGTTGTCAATGTCATTATGAAATTCAGTGTTTAACGCTACCAGCAAGGTCCAAAATTAGCACATGCTAAATGTGTGTTGGTAATCTTTGTCACATTTCTCACCCCTGATGAGTTTGTGTCCCTGTGCATCCTTGATTTTGAGGAAAGTGTTACGCCTGCACAGCGACTCCAAGTCGCAAAATGTATTCAAATAGATGTCCCAAGTCAGATCTTTTTGTGTCATTGATGCTGCTTTTTAAATGGCCTTGCATGATGTTCGTTTAATTATAATCCTTCATCCTTAATTTTGAGAATTTACCAGATAATCAAGTGAATTAGAATTTCAAAGGATGTACACGTAAACTCCTCAGTGACACACAAGGTCACACTTCAGGGACTGCCAAAAAAACCCACACATTTCCCACCAGATCACCAACGTCTTGAGACATAAATCAACATATGAGAGGAATGCCATCAGTCATTCAACTCTTTTGAGTGTCACGATTTAAAACAAAACTGTGGCATAATGAGTCCTTTGCTTTTTTGTATGTAGACTGAGGAAGACTCTGGTCCAGCATTTGTGAAGAAGGAGGAGCCAGAGGAAAAGCCAGAGCCAATGGAAGTGGAGGAGAAAAAGCCAGAAGTGAAGGCAGAACCCAAAGAAGAGGAAGAAGGTGGAGCCAACAGCACAACCTCCTCATCCCCCTCTCAGTCACGGAGGAAAAGTGAGTTTAATGTTGAGCCATGAATAAAACCTGTGTGGAGTCCATGACTGATTGAAACAAGTTCCCCTCAGTAAGCAGAGAAGGTTGCCGTCATTGCCAGTAATGGTAACACCCACTCTGTGCCAACTGTGAGACTTAGCCATGACTTATTATGAGTTTCATCAACTTCATCTTACAATATTATTAGTCAGGCACTGAGTCAGAACAAAGTCGAGACTTTTTGTAAAGCCGCCTTTAATCTTGCCAGCACTTTACTCAAATGATGACCGGGCCGTGCGCCTGTTGTTATATACCTGACAAATGATGACCCACCTGAAGGCCACCTAATGCAATGTTTACAGTTGATTTGAGGCAAGGAGACACGGGAGTCAAATTGAGAAATAATTAAATTTGTTGCACAAGTATTAAGCGAGCAATCTACTGGGCAGTTGTTTTACATTACATTTTACATTTAGCTGATGCTTTTATCCAAAGCGACTTACAATTGCTGTACATATCAGAGGACGCACGCCTCTGGAGCAACTAGGGATTAAGTGTCTTGCTCAGGGACACAGTGGCGGATGGGTCACAGTGGGGAATTGAACCCGGGTCTCGCACGCCAAAGGCAGACTCCTTATCCATTGTGCCATCGCCACCCAGTTGTTTGAATATTAACAATCAGAAACACGTGATATATTTCAAAATATATCTAGGCCAGGATTTACATTGCTGTTGTTTATGAGCAGGCTGTACTCTGTAGTGTTCAGGAAGTCTGTTGACTTTGTATAGTTAATTAGAATTTTTGAGGATACAGTATATTGTCAAATCGCTTCCATGGCCACATTTGTATAAAATCAAGCACCTAGGCATGCAGACTGCTTCTACAAACATTTGTGAAAGAACAGGTCGCTCTCAGGAGCTCAGTGAATTCAAGCGTGGTACTGTGATAGGTTGCCACCTGTGTAATAAGGCCTTTCGTGAAATTTCCTCACAACTAAATATTCCACGGTCAACTGTTAGTGATATTATAGTGAATTGAAGCCACCGGAAACAACAGAAACTCAGCCAAGAAGAGAGAGGCCACATTAAATCACAGAGCTGGGTCAGTGCATGCTGGGGCGCACAGTGCACTGAAGTCACCAACTTTCTGCTGAGTCAGTAGCTACAGACCTTCAAACGTCATGTGGCCTTCGGATTAGCTCAGGAACAGTGCGTAGAGAGCTTCATGGAATGGGGTTCCATGTCCGAGCAGCTGCATCCAAGCCCTACATCACCGAGTGCAATGCAAAGTGGCAGATGCAGTGGTGTAAAGCACACTGACACTGGACACTAGAGCAATGGAGACGTGTTCTCTGGAGTGACGAATCACGCTTCTCTGTCTGGCAATCTGATAGATGAATCTGGGTTTGGCGGTTGCCAGGTGAACGGTGCTTGCCTGACTGCATTGTGCCAAGTGTAAAGTTTGGTGGAGGGAGGATTATGGTGTGGGTTTGTTTTTCAGGGGTCGGGCTTGGCCCCTTAGTTCCAGTCAAAGGAACTGTGTTAATGCTTCAGCATACCAAGACAATTCGGACAATTTCGTGCTCTCAACAGTTTAAGGGTGTCTCCTTCGTGTTCCGACCCATGACCACACTCCTAGACCTTGTAAGACAACCTTAGCAGAAAAGTTGAAGGCAAAGGGTGGGCCAACTCCATTTTAAACACTACAGATTAAGAACATTAACCTTTATGTGCATGGAAAGGCAGGCGACCCAAAACCTTTGCCAATATAGTGAGTTTGACATAGGTCCAGCATAGAAAAAGGTTTTTCTGGATTACTCTCTCTTCTGTATAGTTAGGATCTCTGTTGGATCATTTACACTTACGTTGCTTTTCCGTTGTTCATTTTTCAGTCTTTAAGCCAGAAGAGTTGCGCCAGGCTCTGATGCCGACTCTGGAGTCTCTCTACAGGCAGGATCCTGAGTCGCTGCCCTTCAGACAGCCAGTAGACCCCATGCTTCTGGGGATCCCGGTAGGTAGCACACATGTACTAGCCGCCTCCTTTTTTAACTTACAACAAAGCCTTTGAATTGATGAAAAGTGTTGCTGTCGTCATGCCGAACAGTGTTTGTGCATTCACATAATTCAGCTGCACTATTTTAGCTCTTTGGTCTGTAACACTAACATTTTAATTTGTCCTTCTCACTCTAGGACTACTTTGACATCGTTAAGAACCCAATAGACCTGTCCACAATAAAGCGTAAGCTCGACACGGGCCAATACCAAGAGCCCTGGCAATACGTCGACGATGTCTGGCTGATGTTCAACAACGCCTGGCTCTACAACCGCAAGACGTCACGTGTCTACAAGTACTGTTCAAAGCTGGCCGAGGTGTTTGAGTCAGAGATCGACCCTGTCATGCAGGGCTTAGGATACTGCTGCGGAAGGAAGGTGAGGCAAATGGGGCCGGCAACAGGGATGTTAAAGGCTAGAATGAAAAAGCAAAGCACTAACGTGAGGAATATGATTTTGTCCATTAGCCATAGCCAAAGTTACTAAATAGATTTTGATCGTTTAAACACGCAGAAACAGTTTGAGTATTATTTGGGTAGTACGGTGAGTATTTTCAGTCATTCACTGTGTCAGTGCTTTGTCCACATTCTGTTCACATCTCCCAGCACTAAAGAAGAGAAACCTAAAATAATAACCCTCTGACTGATTATTCTTCCTGCTGCTCATACAAAGCATTTATTGTTTGAAATGTTTTAACCCTTTTCATGTCACTTGTGTCTACAGTACGAGTTCTCCCCTCAAACCCTCTGTTGCTATGGCAAGCAGCTCTGCACCATATCTACTGGAGGCACATACTACAGTTACCAGAACAGGTACGTGCCTGTGGAAAAATGTGTGTTTTTCTCTGTATATCTTATTTATATGTGGCTATGAACTCAACTATATTTTGGGTATCAAATAATACTTCACTGGCTGGATATTTAGTCTAGTTTGAATCCTCCCGTACGCATCACACATTTGCATGCACAGTTGTTTATTAAGTGTTTTGAAGGGCAATAAATGGAGCCATTTGAACTGTATTACCCATCCCCTGCAGCTTGGGATCTGTTCCTCTAGCTCTAGAGGGACCACGGTGGTCCAAGCAGTAGTGTCATCCTGACAGCTCGGGCTTTAATGGCCCTGCCTCGTCCAGGCACGGCATGGGTTGCTTAATGGTTTTGCTCACAACAACATTTATTAACAGTCAGGTTGCAGCATGCATCAAGGCAAACACTCTGAAGACCCTAAACCCAAAAGAGCATCAGACACTGATGTCAACCAAGCGGTGTGTGATTGTTTTTTTTATTTTGCTCAGCATCTATTGAGGGACTGAGTGAATTCAGCGTTGCTGCTCCCTCTCTTGTACAACATATGAAAATAAAACACTTTGGTTAAAACCACTAACGGCGTTGCCCATCATTGCCTTTTCCTCTCTTTTGAAAGACAGCAAGATGACTGATGACTACACAACGTACCCTTGCACCCCCTGCAGTTTGAACTGTGTAACTGCAGACCTTCTTTTCACACTGTCTCTGGGCACTGTGAGAGCGGAGCAGCACAGCAGCAGTAGTGATAGAGCACAGCCTGACAGACAGCACGAGGCTCCTGCAGCGTAGTCTATTTACACTCTCAGTGGGAGCGAAGGAATTCCCCACTCTCCATTATAAAACCCAAAAACAAGTGTTATTTTGGGCATAATTGTATTGGGACACACAAACAAGTAGCTGAATACTAAATATTGTAATATTACACATTTTCATGATTCTGTGAAAAAGAACACGAGCAGCTGCTCTAAACTGTTAAGCTACACGTATAGTTTTGAATGTGCTCATCGGTAAGTGTGTATTTTTGCAGGTATCATTTCTGTGAGAAGTGCTTCAATGAGATCCAGGGGGAGAGTGTGACGTTAGGAGATGATCCTGCACAGCCACAGACGTAAGTGAACTGGCTGCTGTTAAACACACTATAAAAATTTAAAAACAAGCCACAGTTGTGCTTTTTTTTTTTTTTTTTAAAGAGACGTTACTGTGAGAAAGTCTTTCTCCCCCTTTTTTGGAAGAGCAAAGGGGAAAAATGTCCCTATCACATATCTAGCTTATTTTACTCTCTTTGTGGTGTTTAGATGCTTATTACGTATGCAGCAGTCCACATGCCCACACATTACCTTTCTGGTCCATTTATTATTATTATTATTATTATTATTATTGTTATTATTATTATTATTATTATTGTTGTAGCACCGTGTGTAAATTGTTATCATGGCCCCCACACTGAATCAGCCAGCACTGAGAAATGGCCTGAGCCTAGGACTGAAGACAGAAAAATTTGTGTGTTTTGTCTCATTACCTCTGCCCTCCTTTTCTCTGGCACTTCAGGATGATATCAAAAGACCAGTTCGAACGGAAGAAGAATGATGTGCTCGACCCTGAACCGTATGTAGACACAAACACACATGCTCTGTCAGTGAGGACTTATACTGACAGAGAAGCGTGTTCTTTCTCTGCTTCTTTTATATGTGTTGAATAATTGTTTAACTGCATTTTCCTATTTACGTGTTCCCGATCACATCTTAAAACTTTTCTGCCACCCACATCTGGCATTGTTTTGGTGCACAGTCTGCATATTTTCTCTCTGGAGCTCTCGGATCAGTCACTTCAGTTTCATTGAAGCCACGGGGGTAACTCAGCAGCGCCACCTGCTGAGTGGAACTGTTTCAAAACTGAGCGTATTTTCATCAGGGAACACAGGCCTTTAATGCTTTGATATGCAGTGATTGCCTTTCACGTTGTTATTGTGACCCAGTGTCAAATACGAAGCACAATATTTATTAATCCTCCCACAAAGGCGCACTTGCATTGGCTGGTGTACAAGTGCGTAACGACTGGAGGAACATTAACTTGAATGGGGCTGTTTATTGCTTGCTGCCTCAGCAGTTAAGTAGTCAACTTTCATACATATGATGGGCGTCAGGAACCTGACTTGGACAAGTTTGAGGACTGGAACAATGTTTGATATTATACATTTTATATGTATGAAAATTCCCAGATATCCATATCAGAACACATGTGGAAGTGCTGCGTCCACAGTAACGGGACAATGCAGTTTCTGTGGATGTAGTGCTGCTATATGTTTGCCTTTGTGCCATTTTGCTTAATATAACAAAGACTGAGTCAGGTAGGTCAGGTGATGTGTGAACCTGATTTAAACTGTTACTGTGTGCTTGCTTTTCTTTAGGTTTGTTGAATGTAAAGATTGTGGACGGAAGATGCACCAGATATGCGTCTTACACTACGAGGTCATTTGGCCATCTGGGTGAGATGATTTTTTTGTTGATTTGCATAATTGTTTTGAGATCTTTCTGTGGGTTAACTGTAACAATAGGTCTAACTTGCCTCTCTTTCCAGATTCATCTGTGACAACTGTTTAAAGAAAAGTGGAAAAACACGGAAGGAAAACAAGTTCTCTGCAAAACGTAAGTTAATTTCTCTACATTTGAATTTTAAACATCAGCTGTTGGCTTTCCTTCTTACGTTTCGTGCAGAGTTATCGAGCCTTTGTCTCACAAACACTGAAGACACAAGATAATATAAACCACCTCCACCTGCACATGGGCTGCATATGTCTCTGATCTGCTTTCCTGCAGTTACTGCCTTGTTTTCTTTTTATGCTGGCCTTGTGGTTTCATTGGTATTTTTCTTTGGTGTTTGTAGCCCTGGAGGACATGGCTGACCTTTATGACATATGGTGCTAACAGATTTCAGCCTTCATGGTCACAGAAATCAGTTCTTGTTTGCTTAAGTCGAAGGCCACAGCAGGTTGTTTAAGGCCTGATGCGTGACGCCTGCTTTTCCTTTCTCCTGGAAAGTTAAACCTGCGTGTTTTGTGCACTGTAGGGCTGCAGTCGACACGACTAGGAATGTACATAGAGGATCGTGTGAATAAATACTTGAAGAGACAGAACCACCCAGAGGCCGGAGAGGTGTTTGTGCGAGTGGTGGCGAGCTCCGACAAAACGGTGGAAGTTAAACCGGGCATGAAAGCCAGGTGAGAGCATCACTGACAGGAACATGGGAGGGACTGAGTGACTTCTCCAGAAACTGACTTATAATTCTAAGAAATGTATGCTTTTTATCATTATTTATAATTTGTCAACTTGACTTGGTCAAATAAATGAACAAGCTAAGGGTTAACAGTCAAGATGAGGGAGGCCATAATGTGGTAGACAACCAAATACCTGTCTCGCCCTCTTTGATTTATAGATGCACTGGCACAGCTCGTATTTGTCCTGAGCTTATTTTTTATTGTCCCTGCCACACGAAGCTGAACGCCCTCTATAAAGCCTTTATACTCACTCAGAGTGATTGTGGAGCCTGCGTGTTTGACAAGATGGAGTGCACACGCTCCCTGAGTACCTCCCAGAGGGTCATTCACTGTTTCATCACACAAGATCAAAGTCTGCGATGCTAGCCCCATCCTCGCAGGGAGGGGCCCCTCATCCAAGAACCTGTTATCTTCAGGTTGACTGATTTAAGGCTGTTTGTTTTTTATTGACTGAAGGCCACTTGACTTGATTTGTCCCATTATGCTCTTGATTTTTGCAAACAGCAGCAACACACAAGGCAACTTTTCGGGCAGCTCATGACTCTTGTTTCCTAGAAATCTTTATAGTTGCAATTAAATAAATAAAATGTTATAAAAATGTAGGTACTGTGTTATAAATCTGTGGATCCTTTATCTTAGACCTTGGTTTTAAGATGTTTTTGTTGTTGCAACATACTTTTACAGCCCAAAATATAGTAAGCAAAACAAACATATATATATATATATATATATATATATATATATATATATATCTTTGCACGGTCCACACTTGAGTTAAGTGCTGTGTTCAGAGCACACCCTCCCAGCATCATATCACACCCAATTAACATGTTGTAGTTGGCAGTAACCCAAGATTGAATATCACAAAATGTTCTTGCTTCTCCATCCAACCAGAGATTACATTATTCTGTTCACACATGTTAATATTGTTTTGTTTCTCCATTACGTCAGGTTTGTGGACACGGGCGAAATGCCCGAGACCTTTCCCTACAGAACCAAAGCACTTTTTGCCTTTGAGGAGATTGACGGCGTGGACGTGTGCTTCTTTGGCATGCACGTGCAGGAGTACGGCTCTGAGTGCCCATTTCCAAACACTAGGTCTGTGCATCCAATTAATATGTGTAGTACAGTAAAGGAACGGCGCTTTTTGTGGTTGAAATTTACCGTCTTATCATCTCTCTACTTCTGCAGACGGGTCTACATATCATACCTTGACAGTATTCACTTCTTCAGACCTCGGATTCTACGAACAGCAGTGTACCATGAGATCCTCATCGGCTATCTAGAATATGTCAAGAAACTCGGGTAAGTTTTTGCTCTACCACTCCTTTCTGCCTCTCCTCTTGAAAGATTAACAGAACTGTCTGCAGGGAAATTTGTGATGGGATTAAGTTCTAGGGCAGCAGGTGTCCTGACTTATGTGCGGTCTCTCTGGTCTTAATTTTGGTCTGTGCATGCCCACAGGTATACCCAGGGCCACATCTGGGCGTGTCCACCCAGTGAAGGAGATGACTACATTTTTCACTGCCATCCTCCTGACCAGAAGATTCCAAAGCCTAAGAGGCTACAGGAGTGGTACAGGAAGATGCTGGACAAGGCCTTTGCAGAGCGGATTCTGCATGACTACAAGGTAAGGGGGGAAGCGTTTTGCTTAAAAATATGGGTGTCTAAATATGTGGTCAGTCATATTTAGAACAAAGGGAGACGCTGGTTGTCTCACACGTTTTGATTGACTGCGTTCCTGATCACGTTTCCTGGTAGAATTCTGCCTGAATAGTTGCTGGATTGAACACATTCGTCTATTAAAAGGTAAACTCGTGAAACGTGCACATGCTCGGTATGTTTGTTGACTGAAAACAAGTGAAACCCATTGTTTTAACAGCTTGAGTCATCTACGTTTTTTTGTCGTCCTCTCAGGACATCTTCAAACAAGCGACTGAGGACCGTTTGACCAGCGCTAATGAGCTGCCGTACTTCGAAGGCGACTTCTGGCCCAACGTGCTGGAGGAGAGCATCAAGGAGCTGGAGCAGGAGGAGGAGGAGAGGAAGAAGGAGGAGAACACAGCTGCCACGGAAACTCCAGAGGTGCGAACATGGTGTCATGGTGTGATGACGTGGTAGCATAGACACATTTACAACTCCACTTTCTAGTCACGTCTTTGGCAGCCATTTTGCACCTTCACCCTTAAATATTTTAGATTAAATATTCTTTCATATACCAGGTCTTATAAAGTTTGAGAATATTGTTTCCAGCACATGTTGAGGAAAATGTGATGAATTTTAATGATCTCTAATGAGAAGCTGGATGACAGTTACACAGTGTAACTGAGAATTAATTTGACACGTGGGGATTCTGTAAATAAGCAATGTGTCAGAATATGTAATAATGTGTTTTGTCATTGTATATTTTAAAGGGTACGCCAAGTGACAGCAAAAACGCGAAGAAGAAGAACAACAAGAAGACCAATAAAAACAAGAGCAGCGTGAGCCGAGCCAATAAGAAGAAGCCTGGGATGCCGAATGTAGCCAATGATCTGTCCCAGAAGCTGTACGCCACCATGGAGAAGCACAAAGAAGTCAGACTTGTTTTGTTTTTGAGTGGTTTTGAATCAATATGGGAAGCAGTTTTGAAAATTAAGATTTTATGAATTTTTGTGTATTAGATGGTGAACAAAGGGGAGTCGATCATAACAACACTATAGTTGATTACTTATTGTGACTTAATGAGACTTACACCCTACATGTAGTGATTTAGAATTTAAATCTTTTAGTATGTTTTAATACCGGTGTCTAACTCTCACTTTTATCTGTTACTCTGTCTGCTGAAGGTGTTCTTTGTGATCCACCTCCACTCCGGCCCCATGGCAAACACCCTGCCGCCCATCGTCGACCCTGATCCTTTGCTCTCTTGCGACCTGATGGACGGCCGCGACGCCTTCCTAACTCTGGCCAGGGACAAACACTGGGAGTTCAGCTCCCTCAGGAGGTGCAAGTGGAGCACCATGTGCATGCTGGTTGAGCTGCACAACCAGGGACAGGATCGCTTTGTCTACACTTGCAACGAGTGCAAGCACCACGTGGAGACTCGCTGGCACTGCACTGTGTGCGAGGTGAGTTACTACTATTAGAATGCTGTATAGTGTTTTTACACTGGAATTTCTTCGGTTTCAGTGTCCCACATCTGAAAGTGGATTGTAAGTGGATGTCTGTCAAGTGTTTTATGACTGACTAGGACAGATGAGGATCAATCAGGAATGATATTTGTGGACTACATCACATTTCTGTATTATTATAAACAGCGAGAGGACATTTGTGAACTTCTGACAAATGAGTTTATCGGACTTGGTTGGACTGAGATGTTGATTACTGTGTCCCCTGTCTGCTATTTTCTGCAGGACTTTGATCTTTGCATTAGTTGTTACAACACGAAGGGACACGAGCACCAGATGGTGAAGTGGGGCCTTGGCCTGGACGACGACAACAACAGCCAAAGTGGAGAAGCCTCCAAGAGCCCACAGGAGAGCCGGCGCTTAAGTATCCAACGCTGCATCCAGTCCTTGGTCCACGCTTGTCAGTGTCGCAATGCCAACTGCTCTCTGCCGTCCTGCCAGAAGATGAAGCGAGTGGTGCAGCACACCAAGGGCTGCAAGCGCAAAACCAACGGTGGCTGCCCTGTATGCAAGCAACTCATCGCTTTATGCTGTTACCATGCAAAGCACTGTCAGGAGAACAAGTGTCCTGTCCCGTTCTGCCTGAACATCAAGCACAAGCTCCGCCAGCAGCAGCTGCAGCACAGGCTCCAGCAGGCCCAGCTGATGAGGAGAAGAATGGCCACCATGCAAGGCAGAACCATGCCGCTACCGTCCCCACCGGCCTCAGCTGCTCCCAGCACTCCCACTTCTCATGCCCAGCCCAGCACTCCCCAGACGCCCCAGCAGCCTCTCTCCAACCAGCCGCAGACCCCCAACTCAACAGGCGTGATGTCCCCTTCCTTTGCCAACACCCCTCGCAATGGCCAGCCTCAAGCACCGGTGTCTCAGGGCAAGCCTGGGCCCCAGGCCTCCCCTCTACACCAGCAGCAGTCCCCTCTCCCCCAGCCACCCCAGCCACCTCAGCAGCCCCCGCTCGCTGCAGTCAAGATGGCACGGCACATCGAGATGATGGCGCAAGCCCAGCAGAGCCAGCAGAACTTCCGGGTCAACATAAACAGCTTGCCCATGAACCCCCAGCAGCCACAGCCGCGTATGACCGGACCAATGCAGCCACCCATGCAGATGGTGCCAGGGCCCCGGGGGCCACAGGTCATGCAACCGGGCATGGCCCCAGGACAATGGCCTGGAGCTACAGGGCCCATGCAGGCAGCTCAGACTCAACAACCAGGCCTTGTCCCAGGCCAGACACCACAGCAGGCCATGACCATGCAGCGAGCCATGATGTCCCCAGGGCAGCAACCTCAGCCAGGCCAGAGGCTGCTGATTCCACAGCAGCCTGGTGCCCGGCCGCAAACACCCCAGAGACCCGGTGCTATTGCACCCAACGCCCTGCAGGACCTTCTCCGCACCCTCAAGTCTCCCAGCTCTCCCCAGCAGCAGCAGCAAGTCCTCAACATTCTCAAATCAAATCCTCAGCTAATGGCTGCTTTCATCAAACAGCGAACAGCCAAGTACCATGCCAACCAGCCGCAGCAGCAGCAGCAGCAAGCAGGTCAGCAACAGCAACCCGGCATGCCAGCAATGCAGGCCATGGCCATGCCAGGAGGGGCGGTACAGAGGCCGGGGATGCCCCCTCAGCAGCCCCAGCAGCCTCCTGCGCAGGGCATGGCTGCATTAGGCACTCAGGGGCAGCTGATGAACGCAGCGCACACCAACCCCCAGATCCAGGAGCTCTACCGTCGGCAGCTCTTAAGACAGCAGCAGCAGCAGCAGCAGCAGCAGCAGCAGGGGGTGATGCCTCAGGGCCATCCTGGCCAGTTCCCTGCTCAAGCGCAGGGTACAGCAGCTACATACTCCCAGCTCCGCATGCAGCAACAGCAGCAGCAGATAGCCATGCAGGCAGGTGCAGGAGCAGCCGGAGGTCCCATGGGCCAGCTCCCACCCATGGCTCAAATGGCCCAGCCTGGCATGGGGATGGACTCCACCCAGAACTTAATTCATCAACGGATGCTCCAGCAGCAGCAGCAGCAGCAACTGCCCCAGCAGCAGCAGGCCGTCCTCAAGCAGCAGATGGGCTCTCCTGCCCAGCCCAGCCCGATGAGCCCCCAGACCCACCTGCTGGCCGGCCAGCCCCAGAGTGGAGCCCACCTACCAGGCCAGCCCGCACTAACCAATGCCCTCAGCAACCAGGTCCGCTCCCCCGCTCCTGTTCAGTCTCCCTGTCCGCCCTCGCAACAGCAGCAGCGGCCACATTCCAGTCCCTCACCGCAGGTCCAGCCCCAGCCCTCGCCGCAGCACCCACATCCACCCCATTCGGGTTCCCCCCACCCTGGACTCGTCGGCCCACTTTCAGGGTCCATGGAGCAGGGCCACTTGGGGACACCAGAACAAAGCGCCATGCTACCGCAGCTTAACACACCCAGCAGAGGGGGGCTGAACACTGACTTGGGGATGGTGGGAGATGCTACCGGTGACACTCTGGAGAAGTTTGTGGAGGGATTGTAGCATTTCTGCTGGGAAGTAAAGAACAAAATCTCGCTCCCAGGGACCCACCCTCCCACTCCACTTCCTCCTAGTTTCTCCTCAGACTCTTTAACCCCTTCGAGGGCTTTGTTTGTTCTTTCTAAGGCTGAGAACAGTTTTTTGTACTGACATGTAAAAAAATTCAACTGTTGTAAAAAGAAGAAAGAAAATTTGGTTGAGGGGAAAAAAGACAAAACAAAAAAAAGCAAACACTTCTTGGGAATGTAACTGTTTCCTAAACCCGAGTGATGGGTGTTTCTTCCTTAAGATGTTGAGGGATTTGCAAGTTGCTTCTTAAATGAAATTTAAATCACAAAGAATATATTTTTTGGTTGAGACCAAATGTGTTCAATACTCATATTTAGTTTTGGTTTGTTTTTGGTATGGTTTCATGCCTTTCTCGTTTCTTTTCTTTTTTTAAAAAGAAAATGTACAATTGCATTATATTATTCATATCTTTTTATTTTGTACCTTTTGAAAAGAAACTTAAAGCATTTTTGTGTTGAAACTGTAAAATAATTTGTCTGGGCCAGGTTTTCGTTCTCTTCTCAAGCTGTCATTTCTGGCAATTGTAATCTAGTGTTGTACCATTACTCCAAGAAGGTGAGTTCAGGGAACCGCTCCCCTCCTCTTTGTGTGTATGAAGAGCACTCAGTTGTATTAAAATAGGAAACGGACTGCAGCAGTTGTGAATACACAGGCATGTTTGCAGGCGCATATGAAGACACTGACACAAGCCCTCACAGTCACTAAAATAACAGTAGCGAGCGCCGACTGGTTTCACAAACACACACAAGGACTGTAACCAACATCCCCGTGGCCTGGAATTTGGAAAATCTGTCTTGCAGGTGTAGAATTTTTGACATAAAAAATAATTTGTCATACTTTTTTTGGCATACAAATGTTGTAAAGTGTAAAGAGAGTGTGAGAAAGACCAGCCCCCTAAGCTGAGGTGGAATGATCACCGGTTGTTTGTAGGCCACATCTCGGATGACGCCTCATCCTCTACATTTTACACTAAGATGTGTGCTATCTAGGGATGAAGGGCACATTTGAGATTCACCCTGAGGAAAACTTAATGTTATCAACCCTCATTCCTCTCTTACGAAAAACTTGAATTAGGGGGATTTACTTTTTCTCCTATTGTAAATCAAGTTATTAAGCAAAATACTATAAATATAAGGAAGAGAGAATGAAATCACTGTATAAACTGGTAAAAGACTCATTTCTTACTTATATACCATATTGTTAAATAAACTGTGTGCAACAGAAGAACCCCAGTACTCTGTTGACAAAATAATGAAGCATCACTCCTCCTGTTGGTTTGTGTTGTTTTGTTTCCACTCTGCAGTGTTTTCTCATCCCGTCACCAGCAGCTGGAAAATAACCTTTATTTCTAATGAAACATTTTTTTTTTTTTGCAACATTATTTTACACCTACATCCCTCACAACATAATAGTTTGCATGTAGTGATGCAGCAATTTAATGTTATCTCACATCAGAAACGAAAAACAGAAAAAGGTCATTACTGTTCCCTTGCCTTCATTTGATGGAGTTCACCTTCTTCAGGTGTAAAGCATTGCTCGAGTCACAGGTAAGGAAAGGTCTTTAACTACATTTATGAAACCCAGGTGAGGTTAGAACAAATTACTACAGCTCCAGTACAAAATTGAAAGCTGATTAAACGATCACTTATAAAGCACTAAGTTCAACATATTAAAGTTCAAGTCATAGGATTAATTCCCACCACTAGTCTAAGCCACAAGCTTTGTTGAAGGTCTTTTCAGTGGGCTAAAACAGCGCTTTTCCATGAATGTGCTTTTGTTTTTATGAGACATTTGAATCAGTCTTTGGTCCTGTCTGGATTCCAGGCTCATAAATACATCTAGACACAATAGTTAAAGGATGGGAGGAGGGTTTAATGTTGTGGGCACGTGTATCCTGTCTTAAAACAAAATGATGCCTCTGGCAACAACTTTTTCATTAGTAATGTTACTTTAGCCACAAACGTTGTCAATACCCTCAAATTAAGAAATATAAGAAATCAGGTTTAATTGGTCTGAGTGAAGTTAGCGAGCTCGTTTTATTGAAAATGACGTCAGTTAAGCACCTGCACCCGACAGCATTAATGTTTTGAACATAATGTAGATCTGTGGATCTCACATACTCTCTACTACCTTGTGATGGTGTGACCCACTGCACTCAATGAGGTTAGGAGAGTATTTTAGTAATTTGGTACTTTACCAAGACAGGCACGAAGTAAAAAGGGCTCTGCATCTGCATTTGGGATAAATACACTATGTCACAGGTACCTCAGTCTAAAATATTTCTCTCATTTCCTTTTTATTACTGCTGACTTTTAGGTGTGGGGATTTGAAGGTATTTGCAATCGAAATAATTGTGATTTAATTGATAACATATATTTAGTAATTTGGCGACCTGGCGTTGCTATAATCTGCAGGTCCTTGGCGAGGCGTTGCAGTCACGTGATCTGGAGGGCGCGCATTTGTTCGATCATCGTCACATGACCGGAAGCCCAAAATATAGCGGTTGTGTGGTAGCACTTTTGAAATGAAAACAAACCCCGCTAACACCTCTAGCCTGCTTTACCCATATAATTAATACATAACGCTACATATAGTTTAAAATACACGAGGCTCGCCATGGCGGCAGGCTCGAGAGTGAACAGCGATGAGTCGGATACCTGAAGAGCAAATTATTCAAACCTGGGTGAGGATAAGTGTTAGCAAAACCTGCTAACGTTAGCTGGCTAACTGATAATGTCACTACAAACAAACGCTTTCAAGCATTATTAGTTAAAAAATCGTTCTAGATAAAACATAAATGTGTAGATGTGAGTTTGCATTGACGCATAGCTAAGCTGTTTTGTATTTTTGAGTAAAAGAGCTAAACTGAGTCTTTAATCTTGCTAACATACAAGGTAGTTTATTTTTCATCATATAACACAAGGTTGCATAATGTAAAATGTTACAAAAGTCCTGTTGTTGGTCCCTGAACCCAACTTTGTACATCACTTGCTTCAACCTGAACTAGCTCTCTTTGCAGGCTGGTCGTCACAGCTGGGAACATGCTGGCAAGGCCTTTTAATGTGAGACAAAGTAACTTACACCGTCATGGATGACTCGGACCAGGATTTTGTAGATCTCTGCTCGAAGCTGCTAAAACGAGTCCGTAAGAAACCAGGCGAACCCAGACAGCCAAGGAAAGCAGAGCATCAGCCCTCCAGCCAGGCAAGCGACGGGGACAAGAGGAGGAGAAATAACAAAAGAGATGGTGACTGTGGGTCCAAGTGTGCTGGCACCCAGCCTGTTTGCACAGGTGCAGCGGCCGAGACGTATGTGGTCTTTGGAGGGACTGGACATGATTCAGGAGATGCTGGGTCTTCAGTTGTGCCTGCAGCAGGGCCGAGAGCTGAGAGAGGTTTGGCAGCGAAAGACAAAGTACTCCTCAGAATGCAACAGTTTAAGAGAGTCATTCCTCAGAGGATGGTGCACAAGGACAAGAGCCAGCCGACAAATGACTGCGCTCCTCTGCCACCTCTGGCACAAAGACAAGGTAAGATGACGGTGCTCCTGGCACAGATTGATAGTATACTGTATTGCTGCCCAGTGGACAGAGAGAACAGTGTAATAATTTCAGACTGTATTGAGGCTCTTGAGACTTATAAAAGGCACAATTGAATCAATATGAGATTAGTAAAAAGTTTTATAAAAGTGCTATAAATGCAGCCCATTTTAGCACACGCTTTAATTGCATCTGTATTTCCCACCTCCCCGCTGTACCCAGTTCCTCCCGAATCCTTTGGCTCGGGCCTCCACCTCGAGCCGCAGGACAGTGATGAGGCTCTGGCCCTGCGGCTGCAGCAGGAGCTGGACAGGGAGGCAGCCCAGATTGTGGACCTGGAGGATGGAGGCCTCTTCTTCTGTCAGATCTGCCAAAGAGACTTGTCCCACATGACCTCTGAGGGGCGAACACAGCACCTCAACAGGTCTGGATGTTTATATTTAGTGTTGGCACTTGACTGATGCTTTTTATGCAGTTATTTGCAACAGTAAATTAACTTAAACATCTTGCCTGCAAGCCATGGGCAAGCATTGGACTGGTGGACACACTTGAGTGTGAGAATGGTCCTTCTTTCTAGGTGTTTGGATGAGAGTGAAGAGAGCGCCCAAGCCCTCCTCCTCCTCCTCCTCCTCCTGGTGTCCCTGACTGTCCCATCTGTGGCAAGAAGTTCAAGTCCCAGAAGAGTCGCTCAGCCCACCTGAAGCGCTGCTCTTCAGACATGGGCGTCACTCCGGCTGTGCTGCTGCAGGCTGTGCAGAGACAGGCAGAGGAGACCCAGAATGTCCACGTTGCTAACACACTGTGAGTCAGGTCACTCCGACATTAGACATAGCAGACATAGCTTAACATCAGTGTATGAGTACTTACAAAGCTATTTTTTTTCTATTCAGCACACAGACTGGAGGCACCAAAAGAAAAGGCCCCTCGAAGCCAGGCCTCCCAGCAAGGAAGAAGTCCAGGAAGAAGACTGAAACCGTGGATGAAGACACCATGTTGGCCCTGGCTCTGTCCTCCTCCCTGCTGGAACAGGAGAGGGAGGCAGAGAGACAGTTACATACAGAGACTGCTGCTCACATATCCAGGACTCCAGCATTGAAGTGGAGGCCAGAAGCAGGTACAGTAAGCGTCACTACATACAGCAGGGAATGTTATGTCTCAGAGTTATGTGCACTAAAATAGGCTGGATGAAACTCAAAGTTTTATATGTTGTGTGTTTTGTTGTTTTTAATTTATTGTGTTAATATTGTAGGTGTTGAGAAACCATATACTGTGACAAGTATATCATTAGAGAAACTCTGCTGTCCCTTTATTTCCACTGTGGTACTTAGATTCATATGTATTTAGTAGTCAAATTATAGGTTATATATAAAAACTGTGCTGGGCCTTCAGATGCATCATCTGACCCCACTCTCTCCTACTCCTCTTGGTGCAGGAAAGGGGCGTGGAAAGAGGAAAAACGGTGCCGTCCCTCGTCCTCCTCCACTCCTCCTGATTCAGGATGCTGAGGCGGCTCTGACGAGGCTGCAGGAACGGGTTTCTGCTCTCCTCCTACGCCATCGGGCCCCCTCTCCCCCCACCCCGACCCGCTGCCCCAGCAGTTTGCCTGGCTGGAGCGGCGCTGCCCCCCTCTGGCAGAAGAGCACACTACTGGGCGGAGGCTCCACCTGTCTGTCTGATTTCTACACTCCAGAGCTCAGAGAGTTCATCACACCTTTGCAGTCTGCAACGGTGAGAGGGACCAAAGACATGTTGGCACACGTTTTGCTGTGTTATTTCTGTTTTGTTTGAACTGAACAGGGGAGTTGAAGTCAGACTGAATATTAAGCTTTTTTTCTGTTCTTTTTTTCTCTTTTTTTTAATTTATTTATCAAATGCCACTTGAGATAAGGAAGCAGACACTGTCTGGTAGTCCTTTCCTGTCCTAGAAATAAAAATGTGCAGATTAACATGGAAGTGTCTGAAAATGTGACAGGGAGATACTGAAGATATTGATGTTGTTAGTTTGTTGGTGAATTTAGTAAATGCCTTGACTTTAATACAAACCTGTATTTCTCAGATTCTAAAGAAAAAAGGGGTGTTAAAGTAAAACCAACTTAAAAGCACAAATTTGATACCAGAAAGCTAGCTGCACCGATTTTAAGAAGTTTGGCTTTATTAAAATAGCATTGAAGATAGTTTTTTCAAAGAAATACTAGAGCAGGCCACTTACATCACTTACATCCTTACATCAGACTGGCTTAATTCGCCATTTATTTGTTGTTTCAGTATTTTACTATTCTTAATAACTATTTATTTAGTTAGTTTTCACAAGTTCAATTTCTAGATTTGTTGTTTTAAATCAAACAGAATCACAGGTAGAATACAAGGTACAATTGAAATATAAACTATTTTACATAGAGCAGTGCTGAGGATGAATTTGAGCTTAAGAGTCTGATAGCTTGGGGGAAAAGCTGCTCTGCAGCAGTCTGGTGGTGTGGCAGCAGAAAACTCTATATTTCTTCCCAGAAGGCAGCAGGGTGAACAGGCTGTGTTGGGTGGGGTACTCTCCTTTAGTATCCTTTGGGCTCTGCGCAGCCACCTCACCGATATTACTGATGCTCTGCAGATGGCTACCAGTGATAATCTGAATATATGATTTTATGACGCTTTGAATATTTGACCAACAAACTGTAATCAGATCTCAGCTGAGTTGAATTTATATTGTTCTCCTCCACTTTTAGACCGATGCAGCCACCTTCTCCTCCATCAGCAGGCCTGAGTCTTGTGTCCAACCTGTGAGCGAAGGAACTCCTCTCACAGGAACTAGGGCCTCCATCCTGCCGTCCTCGTCCCAGATGGCCTCCTCATCCCCGGCTCCCTCCACCCCAGGGACGGGGCAGCTCCCAGTGGGCAGCCAGGCACTCCTAGAACTGATGGAGCTGGCTGAAGACGGCGTTACCCTCACCCAGTGTGGCTACACTGCTTCAGGCCCTGAGAAAGGTGACAAAGTGATTTCCTAAATTTTAACATGAGAATTCATGTACACTGCTACACGAGTATCACTTGCCAGCCCAAAATGCTAAGTAGTGACTTAATTGCTCATCAGTCTGAGTCCTGATTGTCTTTGTTCCCTCAGACAAGTTCGTGGGGCGGATCAAAAACCTACATCTGAGTGGCTTCGTCCCAGAGGAGGAGGAGGAGGAGGAGGAGGAGGAGGTGCAGGCTGACCCATGTGTGAGCGGCTTCCTGCCAGAAGTGACACACACACACTCAGAGGACACTCACGGCCAAGTGAGCAGGACGACTGATCAGCCAGGAGCACATAAAGAGCGAGGAAACCACAGACCAGTAAGACCAGTTATTTTCAACCCGGATCCTGGATTCTCCTGTTTTTCATCATTTGTATCTGAGCAGATCTTCAGATCATCAATTGGTTGATGATCCTGCTGCTGTTTCCTCTGTAGGTGGCGCTGTCCAGGCTGTTATCAGACCTGAGCAGCATGGTGAACAACCCTCAGCTCAGTGATCTGCAGCTCCAGGTGGACAGTGGAGAGGTCTACTTCGCTCATTCCTTCATGGTGTATGCTCGCTGCCCCCTGCTGGCAGAAATGGTAACATTTCTCTCCTTGTGTGTTGCCTAGCACAGCTCTACTATTCTATAAAAAACGGGGCTGCATACTTGCATGTATAAACCTCTGCTCTGTTTTCATAGTTTAACTTTGAAATGATAAATGTAGTATAACTGTAAGACTTACTAAATGGATATAAAGACTAACACCTGCCACAATACATGATACTCATCAGCTCATAGTTTCAGCCTTCTGGTGGATTTCAGTTAAGCTGAAAGGATTTTAACAGTGCTGTGTGTTCTTGAGTTTGTCCAAAACTTTAGGAAAAGTATGAACATTTTTATACTGCCAGCAATGTATAGTGTATGTTTTTTTTGTTTTGTTTTGTTTTTGCTTACGTGTGAGCCATGTCAAAGACAAAGTTTTATCACTGTGTGATGGACAATAACATTTCTCTGAATCATAATTAAAAATATTCAGTTAGTTAATCTAAATAACATTTTGACACGGTCTGAAACAACATTAGTACGTGTACTCTCTTTGCATTCTCCTCCTCCTTCTGCTCCTCTCACAGGTACATGAGAGTGGTTTTGGGGCTCAGGAAGAAGGCATGCCTGCAGCACAGAGGGTGTTGATGAGCGACGTCCCGGGACAGGCAGTGTTTGCTTTGCTGCAGTACCTCTACACAGCCCACTGCTCTGTCCCAGCATCACTGAGGCCTCACGTACTGGAGCTTGCCTCCAGGTTTGTATACAAGCCGTTTGTACACATTTTTATAATAGGCAGTGAGTCAAGGATGTCATAGAATTTTAAATAGCAAAAAAGTTGGTCCACCTGTGGTCTAGCTAATTTTACTTACAATGTACTAATACTTGTAACAAAACAAGAATTACTTTACAGTTTGTGTTTCTGTTTTTCATTCCCATAGTAAAGAATATCCGCTTAGGTATTACTTGTTAAATCAAGCCAAGTTTATTAGACTCAAGACTTTTGAAGTGACAATTTATATAGATGGCTATTACAAGAAATTTATTATTATTATTATTATTATTATATTTAATCATTTCCTGCCTTTCTGTAATATAGCTTACACTGGCTGTTATGTGCAGAAGTCAGTTTTATTTATGTAACAGATTGTTCTTGTTTGATTCCAGAAACCTGAAAACTGTGTATAAAATAATAGCTCATGTTCGATAGGTGGACATGAAAATCCATTAAAAATTCAACGTTCTTTAAATTAAACTTTGGTCTTTGGTGAGAAAGCTTGAATACAGTGTTGTGTCTTCTCTTTTTGTGCTTGTTAAGGTTTGACTTGCAGGAGTTACAGCAGCTTTGTGAGCTCCACCGAGAGGATGCGACGACTCAGTGGGATGAGGAAAACTACACAAACCAGGAGGAGAACGTCCACAACCAAACAGACCAGGCCTTCACGGAGCTGCTCCGCTCCATGTGGATGGAAGAGGATGAAGACGCCCAGGGTACGGATCCAGATGGAGGAAGCGATGAAGAGAGAGCATTGGAAGAAGCCGATGTCACGTCAGGTGGGGGAGAGAGTTGCGAGGAGCAAGTGAACGAGGAAGAGCTGGAAGAGATCTACGAGTTTGCTGCCACGCAAAGAAAGAGGGAGGAGGAGGAGACAGCAGACGAGGAAGAAGATGGGGAAGAAGTGTTCGTGAACCTGACAGAACCCAGAAGAAGCTCAAAAGGTTGCAGCATAAAAAACCTGCAGCTGGACCCCAGCCTGGATCGTAGCTACAGCCGCCTCTTCTCTGATTCCTGGGGGGTCTATGAGGAAGGCAGTCCTTCCTCCTTACCCTCCACTTCACATAACCCTCAATCCCAACAACACCAGTCCTCTCACAAACCCTCATCTAAACAGTCCGGCAGAACTTTGCTTCAGTCTTCAGCTAGCGGAGTTGACGACTTTTCCCTCAGCCACCTGCCCAGTGCATCCAACCTTCCTGTCCCAGGTCAGTCCCCTGGTCAAGTGGGTGACTGTGGTGGCGGTAGAGACACAGGAACAGAAGAAGGTGTGCCTTTGAAGCAAGACCACCAAGGCCCCCTTAGTATGCGTGTCCCTCTTTCCCCTGATTTGCCTCAGAAAAAGGATGAACCTGAGCTCATAGTTTTGTCTGACTCAAGCGAGGAGATGGATGCGGTTCTTAGTTCCAGCATTTCTTCGCCACATCCTCTTTGTGCCGTCCAGAACCTGCAGAGCTACACCCAGATCAAACCACAGTCAGTCGTGAAACCTGGTGAACCCACGTTGGAGAATAAAGAGTCCCGTAGTTTAGAGTTTAGTCCTGATGATCCAGTTCATCCAGGCTCCGGGTGTGACCAGATTCCAGTGGACTACTCTCCAGAAGTGTCCTGGCTGATCCCATCCACGCCGCTCCAGCCCAGGAGAAGCACCACGACCAGCTCCACTCAGACCAAAAGCAGCATGTGCAGGACGCAGCTGTTCCCTAAAGGTGATACCTCCTCGCCCTCTGTTTCCTCTTCTCCTGCTTTACCATTTAACAACAGACTTCAGACCTCCAGCAGTCCAACCAGAGTTTCCGCCCACATTTGTCCAACAGAGGGCAGTGTTCCCAGGATAAAACTGGAAGAGACCGTTCCCTCTAGCTCCAGCTTTGATCTAAACTTTTGTTCTGAACGAAGCAGTAATGATGTGGGTAAGGATGAAGAAGTGTTTGCAGTACCCCCATGCCGACCTAAGCTCTCACACCCCTCAGGTTCGACTTCATCAAAGCAGGACACACCTCTCCACATCCAGCCCCAGCCTTACAGCAGCACCCCCCTGCACACAGAGCTCCACCAGCCCCCTGTTCTTGGCACCTCCCCGCTTCACAGCAGCCTCAATAAGCGGAGGTCATCAAGTCATGGAAGGGAAAGGACGCCGTCTCTAAGCCCGGACAAGGCCGAGTTAGGGAGCTTTCATCTGTCCCCCTTGTCTGACCCTTCAGACCCACCCTCTTCTTCCTCTCACAGAGGTCTTCAGAGTTCACAGAGACAAAGCGACTCCTCTCGTCAGAGTCGACGTTCTGCTGGGTCCGGCAGTCCCAGCAACACAGCGCCTGAGCTAACGAGGAGAGGAATAAGAAATATGAATGCAGAGCGAGAGACGGAACACAGAAATAAAGACACGGCTGATGATGGAGAGCAGGAAGAAGCAAAAGCGGAAACTGGAGAGGTAGAAGTTGCAGAATTGAGCCCCCAGCAGAGCTTCATGGCCATGGACGAGCCGCCGATAGCTTTCAACGACTCGTGGGGCTTCGACAACTGTGTAGATGCCAACCCGGGCCGCTTCAGTCTGAGGCTGGAGGACAGCACAGGATCCAGCCAGCAAGAGCGCAGCGCAAGACGACAAGAAACCGCCAGTTCAACATCCTCTACCGACTGTCACCCTCCACCATCTAGTCACTGCAGCCAGTCATCGAAGAGTCGTGGCAGTGCGACTGCCTCCTCTCCGCCCCAAGCCCTTTCCTTCACCCCTTCACCACCTGACCCCACCACCCGGACCACACCAGAGATGATCAACAGCCTCCTGGACTCCAAAATATGGGACAGCTGGGAGGAGGAAGAGGAGGAGGAGGCTCTTCCTCTCTCTCAGAGGGTGAACCCCTCTGCCCAGCTCAGAACACCAGGTGAGTATTCTTACTCTCACTGCAGTATTTTGTGATGTGGCTCAAGTTTTCTTCTGTAATTTTTAAATAATTGTCTCTCTTCTGTTTATAAAGTAAACACTTTCAGCCCTACCCTTTTTTGTTGTTTAGGAGCGTTTTATTTTGTATTTCCATGGATGACTTGCCAACCGTAAATAACATGGTGGCCCTTCTCAGTTGGACATTATGTTGTCTGATAACAGAAATCTTTCAGCTGTCCAAAATCATTGGCAACTGGTTTTCCAGAAAACATTGAACACGTACACCAAAAACTGAGGCTGCTGCATTCATAGCCGCATGTTAGTTCTCATTTAATTTGGCCAAATATTTTCAGTGTATTTACGTTTTTTTTTTTTCTGTGCCCACCTTCCCATGAAATCAACTAGTCCATGTAGCTGTTCTGAAGACATTCTGGGAAAAGTAGTTAATTACCGGAAGGTAGGACCGGAAACAGAACATCCAAAATCCAATTTAAAACACTTTATCACTAGAGGACACCATTCAGCCTGAACATCATTTACATGATATTCTGGGGGAACATACACCGTGTTTAATTTCAGTTTCTTAAAGTCTGTTTGTCTTCTTTTATTTAAACCTTAAACATTTGATTTCACCGCATTCAGTTATCTTTTATTGAATTTGGGTGCAGAAATCAGACTGGTGTCTTTAAGCAATGTCTTCCTGTTGGTGTCTCATCAGCATCATCACACAATAAAAGGCGTCGAACCTTGGTGCCCATCACCCCCCTGCCTCACTACTCTGACATGGACACGCCGGAACTCAAGAACAAACTCAACAGGTCAGTTGGCTCACTCCCAATCCCCCGCCCTCACGTTAAATAAAGAGTAAAGAAGGGCCACATGTTGTTGGGTTTTTTTTTTCTTTCTCTAATCAAGGCCATTAACTGAGAAGCCTATCCGATTACCTCTGTGTCACTGTCAACTTAGCCTGTCTGGCTCTGCTCTCTATCTCCGGCTGTTTTCCTCCCGTCCATCTGTTTGTCACAGAGAGACAGTCACGAACGCCTCTTAACTTTCTCCTCCATGCAGGTTTGGTGTTCGGCCTTTACCGAAGCGCCAGATGATCCTCAAACTGAAGGAGATCCACCAGTACACCCACCAGCTGGTCAGCTCCGACTCGGAGGATGAGGTACCCTCTGGGGGCCGCACAGCTCTGAAGAACCCCCCGCCCACCAGTTCAGTGGCCGCTGGCAACAAGCCGCTCTCTTGGGGCCACACAGTGAAATTTAAAGAGCCCAGAGAGCCTGCAGCTATCTCCCCTCAGAAACACAACAGAGAGGTGGAGGCTGAGCTGCTGTCTGCCTCACAGGGCTCCAACACCTCTTCAACAGCTGCCAGTGAGGAATCTGAAAGGTACAGTGTGTTTATAAGTGTGCAGGTTGTCTCAGGTGTTTAGCTGCTATACACATTTTTCAGAGGGCTCTTGTCACACAGCTGGACATGGTGTGCTCAGGCTTCACTATTTTTGGGTAATGAAAATAATTTCTATTTCTCAGCAGGTCCAACCCAGAGCTCTGCGTCTCCTCCGATGGTGACTCAGACAGTGATGGTGGCATCTCTGCCTCCCAGGCGGCGACGCGCCTCCAGGATCGCCTCCGGGCAGTACGCTCTTTCATCCTGTCTGACTCCAGGCTGTACAGCCAGATCCTCGAGTACCAACCTCTGGTCCTGTCCCAGCTCCAGGAACGACTCAAGGCGGCCGGGATCCGCTTGGGTGTCGCCAAGCTGGTGGACTACCTGGACTCCCAGTGCATCACCTTCACCACGGCCAAGCCGGGCCACTCGGCACCCAGCCGCAGGCGGGGCAAGAGGACAGGAAAGGGAGCGGTTGAAAGTGGCGCAGGCAGGAAAAGAGGTGTTACAGCCATGCATTAAAACATTGACTGCCACAAAGGTTGATGTGGAAACTGAACGGTGGCAGGTTTTACTTCAGTGCTTCAAACGTTTGTCTGAAAATTAAATTATGACACATTTTAAAAATACGTTGCGGTTGCTCCTGGACAGTTGGCACTCAGCTCATTCCTCAGGAGACTTGAGGTTTAACCTTTTTGTTTAAAACAGTTATACGTTTCTTCAGATTTTGTATTTTATGGATTTAATTTTAAATGTTACGTTTATTATGAATGTACTGTGAAAATAAAAGATGGTCAGTGTTTGTGTGGCCCAAGGAATTCCTCAGATTCAAATGATTACACAAAATGTGTATATGTAAAACACACCCTCAGTCATCCTATATTTGTGACTGCACAATAGTCCTTAGCGTGTGTTATTGCCAACTTACATGATACCAGATGTTTAGTCAAGTCAGGAATTCACAAACAAAGAGGACTAAAGTAAAAGAAGTGATTCATCACACAGGACATTTTTGAAAAACATTTTACTTTCGCTCTTCAATAGATTCCTAATAAAAGAACAGCCATGACATTCATACAGCTCAGCACACTTGAGAAAGGAGGCAGGTTGTTCAAACTCAGCTTCTATCTGATACGTCATTCAAGTAGCGAGAGACGGGTCCTTTATAGCAGTACAACCCCGATTCAGTGCTGTCAAATTCACAGTCAGGTCGCTGTTGTTGCACCAGAGGAGGGGGGAGTTTGTTTTGTGCAACCAGTTTTTTTCCTACAGCGGCGTGAAGCACAGGGCATCAAATCAGGTTCCAAATTACGCACGACCCTTTGCACCGCAGATCCTGGAGACCGACTCGCCTCCTGTCCACCTTCCGGATGCCGTCGCCGACAAAGCATCAACGCAGTGCGTCCTGTCCCGGCTCAAAGCCTCACGCAGTCATGACAGGTTGGCAATGTTGGCAAGGAAGCGCTGAGCCCACCACTCCTCCAAGTCTATGGGCACAAAGTCTGCACAGAAGCAAAGACAACAGAGGGACAAAGAATGAAAGCATTATGCATGTTCTATCATTCATTCATTATTATAAAACAAAAAGGAGTGACAAAATGGCAACCAAGTGTAGAAAGGTATTCTTATACTGAGCAGGTGTTGTATCTCACCTTGTGTAAAACCAAAACGCAAACTGGTTTTCTCAAGTTAAATCTTAGAATTTCAAATCGGTGTATAAATGTCCAAAGCTGCTCTTTAAAATAAGTAGTACTAGTAGTATTAAAATATAAACAGCCATGCTAGCGGCTCTGTGCCGATGTATTTGGGTACAGTGGTGCTATGAGCTAAATGCTAACGTCAGGAATAATGTCTATCATTTTTCACCACTTCAGTTAAGCATGCTAACATTTGCTAATTAGCACTAAACACAAGGTGCAGTTAAGGCTGATGGGAACGTTAGTATTACAGGTATTTGGACGTGAAACTAAAGTACTGTACACATTAAAATTCTGACCCACTGATGGTGCTGGATGAAAAGTCATAGGATTATTAAAAAGTGATCACAATTCATTCTGAGGGGAACATGAATGTCTGAACATAATGTACCCAATAGTTCAGACATTTCAGTTTTGACCAAAGTGGTGGAACCACTAACCGACACCGCCATCCCCAGAATCACAGTGGCTAAATAAAGATGATCCAAGGTGCTGTTTATGAGACTCACCAGACTCACTTTTAGACTCCATTTTAGACTTATCATATCATAACTACTGTTCATAAGAATCAAGTGCCTCAAAATCTTAAATTACATTTTTTTATTGTCCTTTTAAGTGTCACAACCTTTCAGGGCAGTGTGCCACAGAAGAAACCAGAGTAGACAAGTGTGGGCTAACATGAGACACGCTACAACCAGCAGTCAGGTTCTCATAGACCAAAGGAGTTAAAAATTAGCCCGGTCTATCACAAAAATTGCCCTTTGCCTGCAGATAAAGTCGAGCCAAAAAGCACTCAACGCAATTTCCACTGAGAGACGGCCATTCAGTTTTCCTTTGGTGTTGAAGTAACCAGGAAAAATGAAAACATTGCAAGATTACTGGTTCAAAGTTCAGGCGGGTGGGGGTTACAAAGCAGAAAGAGGGTTATCTGCTAGGATGCAATAAAACTGTGAGTAGCGAGATTAAATTTAATGAGGGCGGATTTACTTTGTTGTCGTATTCTTTGAAGAATTTAAGCAGGCGAATGAACAGGTATTGTACCTTAATCAAAAATGATCCCTGTGTCAAAGTGGAGAGAGGAGCTGCAGGTACTTACTCTTCATCTCGGCACTGGGAGTCTTCTCAGTGTACTGAATGGGCCCCTGGCTGTCAGTTGGCTCCCTGCCGCCCCCCCCCAGCTTCTGCTCCACCTCCTGCCATGCTGCAAGCAAACACACACACAAGTAGATGCTGAGTTCCCCTAAATGCACACTTGGTCAACAGGAATTGGATTTTAACTGCTACCTGGGTGTAGGTGTGTATTTATCTTGTGAAAGACATCCCAACACCCTTCGGGGTCTAAACCGGTCTGTGGTGTGTGTGTTTTATCTGCTGTGGATAAAGGTTTCGAGCCTCAAGGTTTTGTCTCGCCTTGAACACAAACTGTCTCCCACACATTATTTACTGACAGTTAACTTAAACTAATGTGTGGATGTCAAATCAAACTATTTAACCTGGTTAATTAGTATATGTTCTTTGTGTGTGTGTGTGTGTGTGTGTGTGTGTGTGTGTGTGTGTGTGTTTGTGTTCATAATGGAGGGGAAATACTGTCTCAATCTGTTTGGCGGTGACGTTTGTTGGCAATTTCTTTTGTAGCATTTTCTTTGTCACAGTGATGTCCAGCTGAATTGAGACCTATCAGGTTTTCTATCTTAAAGCAACTCCACAGACTGTGCTGGAGGCTTTCTTTAGGTGGGAGCAGTGAAGACCAATGAAGCTCTCTTCCCCCGGCTGGTCACAAAAGGACGCCACAGAGCAGTCTCTGCTGGCAGCCGTCCAAGACTAACACAGACATGTAGTTCATGCCGATTCAGCTATACAAGTCACGGCTGGGTAAACTTCAAGTCCTGTTTTTTAATCATTGTTGACTGTTCAATCTTATTGACTATAATCAACACTCTTCTGAAGTACTCCCTGTTAACAGTTTGTTGAGCGCTTGCAATAGTGCCACATTCAATTTCATCCGTGAAGCTGCTGTTGAAGGTGTGTCTATATATTCAACCAAACTGGTAATTGCTGTGGAGTGACTGCATTAACAGAAGATAGTGAAAAATGCCCATAGCAATGTCCTAGAGCCCAAGGTGACGTCTTTAAATTGTTTATATTGTCCAACCAACAGTCAAATACTCAAATATATGACAAAGAACAGCAGCATATCCCCACATTTGAATTTCTTTTCTTGAAATTGATTATAAAAATTGGTGTGGTTTCATTTTTTGTTGATCGATTTGTCGATTAAATCAACAAATCACCACAGCTCTAACTAAAGGTTATCAGGGAGAAACGTGTTGAAAAGGGCTTTAAAAAAAATTAATATTGATAATCTGCCCTCCACAATATCCACGTTTCCATCCTCACAACACCTGCAAACTTCAGGATTGGCCCTCGAGGTCTGCACTGTGACCCACATCCACTCACGCACTGATCCTGCGTCCCTCACCTTCATACACAAATCTGACGTTCTCCTCATGTGCAGGAGTGAATCCCTCGGCCGGGCTGCAGGTCTTCTGTGTGGCCCCGCTGTGGTAGCGCTTCCCGTTCAGACGGTTGAACACGATCTTTGGGGGCGGAGAGCTGGAGAGATCAGACAAAGTTAATTAAAGAATGTCAGCTCAGGGATTGGGAATTAATTGACAGGCATGTAAATGGCCTTTGTGTTGGATTACTTAACACCATAAGGTGATGCCTGCAACCTCAGGTTATGACTTATAACTTTTAAATTATGATGGTTCAGTCCTGACCTCGGACATAGTGATATAACAAACAAACAAAAATTCCTCTGTCAGCCTTCATCAGCAGGTAGTTCAGAGAAATAGCTAGACATCACTGAGTTTATGCTTTATTTAATTTTTGCTCCAATGACTGAATGTTTTATTTAATCTCTGATTGCCCTCCAACAACTACCAGGAAAAGGGCAAAGTAATGTAAAGCAATAATAAGACCACAAGAGTTTCCTACAGTGGAAAAGCAACATTTGTAAAACTTACTCAAAATGAAACATCTTGCAGTTGCAATGCATTCTGGTCAATTGAGGCTTGCTGTTGGAACATAAATGGCCTATTATCTTTGTCTGGAAAGGCTTTCACCTGTACAGCAACATATTACATATTGATACAGATATAAATATCAGGCTATATATATTTTTCCGCTGACACTAAAAGTTGATTTTTTCTTAACTTTACTGTTAAAGGTAAGAAAAAATCATTTATGTCAGTGAGGTAGAGCTGATAACAGACTGCATTGAGTTTAGCTACGTGTAGCTATAAACTGGTATACTGTCTCGTAAAAAGGGATAATGGTGTTCCCGAGCAGCACCTGAAGGAGGCACAGCAGAGCAGGTGGGGTCCAATGCCAATCTAAGTCTATATCGCGCAAGGTCACGCGGTAGTGGACGGTACCGCCGGACCGAGAAGGTGCGTTGAACGTTGTGTCCGATAATGGATGCAGCGATGTTACCTAATTCACACCGACGTGTGTTACATGATCGCACTCACGGCGCACGTGCAGTGTATTTTCAGCGCACGCAATTCAATCAACCCGCATAAACTATCAAACTACACTACTACAAAAAAAAACAAGACCACAAACAAGCTACTTAACTTACTTCGATGAGAGCCAAGACGTCGGCTTGAGCTTCAAGTCGCTGAATTTACTCTCGATTTGTTGTGTGGGACCTTTGAGACAAAATTCAAGAGTTTAGTTACCAGTGAACCCTCTGCAAGCCAACACTGACTGGTTTTAACTGTTGCAGTGATCCACAACTTTCCCTTCACGGTACAAAATCAGTCTGATGTCACATTGCATCAGGCTTTAGATAGCGGACACATTCACTGACCTGTCCTCCGTTGTGTAACAAGTTTGCTGGGACCTCTGGTGATTGTGTACATCATGTGAGCGCCAGTAACCTCCACAAACTCTGTAGTGTCTGAGCTGTAAGGTTGTCTGTCCTGTCAGGTATGAGGTGACTGTCAACTCTGTAAGTTCCAGTCCTTTCCCCGCTCCTCCTGACGCAGCCACGATGGGATAAAAAAAATCGCAACGTCGTCTTTAGTTCCCCGGGTCAGCTGCTCCACAGTCGGCCTGAAGCCTGCAGGAGACTCGCTTTGACTTGTTGTCCGCTGTGTGTTAGTGCGTACCCCGCTGCGCCTCCTACCCAGCAGGTGTTCAGCTGTAGTGAACCGACGTCCGCTGCTCGTGCGAGAGGTTGCGTGTAGGTCATCCAAGGAGAAAGCGGCTCCGCGTGCCGGGGATCAGTCAGTTAGTCAGAGCCGGGACACTGTGGTTCCTGACGTCCGGGGACAGTGACACTGCAGGCCGGACACTCTGCGCTCTGTGCTTCGCTGTGACTGCGGGACTGACCGCAACAGCTCTGCTCGCTGACAGAATACAAGGACACTGCACACTTTGATATTTTCATCAGGACGGAAAGCTACCATGCTTGGACAACGTCAAGCCACGCAGAATGAAGAGCGGACTTCCTGTCAGAGCTTTCAAAATAAAAATATTATTTTGATTACACATGCTGTTTCAAGTCCTGTCCCTCCTGTCTTCTAAGCACTTTTAATGTTTATCTATATTACATTATTACATTTATTCATTTAGCTGAAGCTTTTATCCAAAGAGAATTACAATTGCTATACATGTCAGAGGTCGCACGCATCTGGAGCAACTAGGGGTTAAGTGTCTTGCTCAGGGACACATTGGTGTCTCACAGTGGATTTGAGCACAAATCTCTCACATCAAAGGCATGTGTCTTTTCCACTGCACCATCTCCACACCAATGGCTTGTGTTTCACCCACATTGAAAAGAATATGTGCTATTTGACATCCTGTAAATGCAAATAGAAATAGAGTGCACATGAGCTGGGAAAGTTGGGATTGTCTTTAAGTGGATAAGGACTAGGATATGTGTTTTGTTGCTATATATGTTTATATTTCAATGTGAATATCCTGCTTTGTTTCTGCTGTCACTGTTAACGTTTTGTTATCATATTTGATACTTTAATGGATTTGATTAGACAGTGTTTTTATTTATCCAATGGAAAGTAGTTAAAACATGAGGTGAACACCGTCTGTGTGGTTAGGTACCATAGGATACAACTAATGAGTGAAAAGATACTGTATGTTCGTGTGTTTTGAGTAAACACAGTGGCCGCTGCCCACAATAACGCTGACACAAATACCTAAAATGCAGCTTTATATTAACTATGCAAAACGTCCAACCATCATTATCATGTCACCTTTTCTACTATGTTCTAATGTTGGATTTAGGCTTATTTACTTGCTGTACATCACTATGATTTTACATTTCTCTACAAGCCCTTAGCCCCCTACTTTTTTATGGTTTTTACTTTGAAGTTAGTCTCCTTACTTCCGCTCTCGTTGTTTCTGGTTCTCTGTGGTCGGACTGCTTTACGGAGAGGGGGCAATCCCCCACAGTGACGTCACTACACGCCCCCCAGACGGGGTTTTGGAGGAGGAGCGGGAGCGATCACCTTTCACCTATTAAACCAAAGGCGCAGATTGATAAACGTGTTGACAATCATGAAGAAAACTGGCCTTTTTCCGCAGTTAGTAGATAACTAAGCAGCCTGATGCAATGTTACCATTAAACTCATATTTATAAGGACTGGCAACATGCATGGTGTCACACAAGAGCTTAAAATAAACATTCGTTTTTATATCTCCAGTTGTAGATCATCAGCTACAGCATTCATATGGGCATATTTTGCTGGACACCTTTCCCTAAAATCTTCAGATCTCTCACAGAAGTATCACAGGTAACCTGTGTGTTCAAAATCACCTGAGCCCGTGTGTTTAGTAACTGAAGATCAGCCGGGACAAGAAGCGTCTCAGACAGGCTTATCCAGTGTGATATCCACCACTACACCTCCCACTCGCACCCTATTCATCTGTACTATCTGGGCCAATCACCGGAGACTCCGGGTCAAGAGGCTAATCATCAACAGTCCACACTACAGCTTAGCATTAACAGCAGAGGCCAAACCATGGTCGGATGTAGAAGATACATTTATCAGCTGTCATATTGCCCCTGTACTTTTACAGCCAAAAGATGATTAAGATGGTGTGGACAGATGTTCGCTATTAATCAATGTAGATAATTTCCCATCAGTTGAGAGCTTGTTTCTTCAAAGTACTTTGTTCCCAATATATTCAAGAAAGGCTGCACAGTTCACATTAGTTTTAGACATTAATAAAGCATTTAAGGCTAGAAACATTTCCTTCAGAAGTATTTTCTGGACTTCTGAGACAGTATGCCAATGTGTACTAGTTTTACTGTTGAGCTACTGAATCATTTTAGTCCTGCATATGGCCTGGCTTAAGAATGTCAGCTGAAACAGCTTTAGGGACCCATTTGTTGTCTCATGGTCTCAGCTGTCCCAAGGAACGAGAGGACAATGTCACTTTGAAATGAGACATCCAGCATTTTATACATGATTTCCACTCCGAAGAACACATTCAGTCCTATGAAATAAAATGATCATGATTTATTTCTTCATGATTTATGTCAAGTCAGCTTAGATTAAATCAAACACAGATCAAATGCAGATGAGGCTGATATTTGGGTCAAAGAGCACATAAACAAAGTAGTCTAGCTTTCCTATTTACTTATTTCAGAGCACTGTACAGTCTGAAAACCAAAATAACAGAGAAAGCAATTAACATTAATTATGGCTGCATTCCATTTAGGTTTTCCAGTTCTGGTGCCGTGATATTGCAGATGCTAGCTCACTGGAACAGCTCACATGCACCTAAATGCAACGCACATGTTGTGGGTTTTATTAGTTACACCTGTGCTTCTGCTTATTACACGCCTGTGGTGAGAAAGGCCATACGTTGCACTGTATGTGAGGTGCTGCTGCCTTATGTCAACAGTCAGTATGTTACGTTGACTGGCAGCTGTCATCTGAGGACAAAGTAGATCTGCTCCAGTTTTAAAGCCTCATATATTCTCACACGCTGCATTTTCACAGCTTGATTCCTTTGTCCAGCCTACCCTTTCTGTTCTTCTGCACTGTCCTACTGTTTCCACTACAGTACTGTGATACTAACGTGTACTCAAGAGTAATTCCTAATCTGATTGCTGAACATGCATATAAGCATGAGGTTGTGGTTGACAGAAGAAGATGGCGTCTCCTCAACAGAAGAGTCCACTACCACGAACCACATTATGTTTCTCAAAAAAAAAGTTAATTTTAAACAGAAAACAAAAATGACAAGTTTGCAACGCACATA
This sequence comes from Lepomis macrochirus, assembly GCA_024633595.2. NCBI lineage: Eukaryota > Metazoa > Chordata > Actinopteri > Centrarchiformes > Centrarchidae > Lepomis > Lepomis macrochirus. The sequence goes on from JALXJV020000003.1 coordinate 12,157,600, forward strand.
AAAGTGAGGCAAGGTGAAAAACTCACTATTTGTGATCCAATCTTGTTCTATTCCACATTTCAGCTCTATATGTGCATTTGTCAAAGATAAGTTCTAAATAAATTAGAATATTTTGTTTTTGATGAGTGATAGAAATGATTTGTAGGTAGTTTACTTCCTACTGGCCTTCACTGAGTATAAAGTACAAACATTAAGACAAAAATTAAGACCAAGAAAAACAATGATTGCAGAGATTCCTGAGTTGGTGAATACAGTACATTTGATTAAGGCCTATTATAGACACTAATTATCAAAGTGTCTGTAAATGCACCAGGTGCCTCAACATGAGAAATATGATTCAATCAGGATAAAACATGTTACTAGGGATGCGTCCGAAAAGTCAAAAAAATATCCTTTCCTAACCAACTAAACGTCATGAGGTCAATAACTGTGAAAAAGAGAGAGAGCGACTGACCGAGCGAGAGAAGGTGCTGAGTAAATAAATGCGCTGCACGCAGCTCTGTGATCAAATACGATTTTACTCATAGCTCGGCAAAAAAAACTATAATCGAAAATCAATAAGTGGCGGTCAGTGCTGATAATGTGATCAATGCTGACTGCAGCGTGATCATTGCCGTTATTGAGGCGAGGGTGTCGGCATCTGTGACTGAAGTAAAATTAATGAATGATATTGCTGAAGGCTGGCAATACATGACGTGAACCTGAACACTTGGGTCATTTTACAACACTATTAACAGAGCTCGCATGGGTCTCAGTTACTGTTGACAGTTCAAGAAATATGCATATTAGCTATGGCATAAGAGAGAAGAGGCTTAACAGCCAATGCTAACTTGATCAACATCCTTTATCCGTCATGGTCGGTGATTTCTTTTTTTATTTGTAGAAAATTCTAATACAATACTTATTTCAACTATCCGAAACATAAAATGGTGTTGAAACAGCATTAGATTACAGCAAAGCCAAAAGAAAACAAACCAAAATAAAGAAGGATATTGTGAGTCTTACTCAAGAACCACAATGTGTCTCTGTATTGCAAGGATTTTGTTAAATATGGTCAATGGATCTTATCTTTCAGTTTGAGAACATTTATCACTTTAAATGTTGCCGCCACAAGGAATTGTGGGACGGCATTCTCTCCTTTCCTTCCGTAAAGGATGGTCTGGTGTACCCTTTGCTAAAGGAGATATGAAAGGAAGCATTGAGGCACCTTTCCTTAGCGTTTAGAGAATTTGAGAAGCTCTTATCATGGTTGGCACTGAAATACTTCCCCTTTCTCTTCACTCAGTTAGAAACCTTCCTAAGCAAAAAAGAATTTTCAGACGCAGCCCCGGCCTCTTCTTATTACGTCTAGCACCCATTCTGACTGCCTCAAATAAACCTACACACACACACTCACCACAATGAAAGTGTGCAGGGAATAACTAGTGGCATATGTTCTCTTACCTTATGCCACATCATGTGAGGAGTGGGCAGTGAAAATTTCCTTTCATATGGGTTTCGTCTTTTTAGTATGTGTGTGTGAACGCATTGTTTGCCTGCTTCATGTGTTTCTCAGTAATGGGGTTCACAGTCTTCCACAAGGCTGTCCGTGATGTAGCTAACTTGCAGCAGCTCCTGGTAATACTCCTTCTCCACTTCTGTGTTGACTGTCCAGGCCACCACGTCCACCCCCCTCTGGGCCCAGTACTTGACATAGTCCCTACAGGCAGCACACAGAAACAGTTATTCTCTAGTATAATTAGGACATTTAAAAGTGACTGTAGTCTGTTGTTACACAGGTTGTTAATACTGTCAGCCAAGTAGTCAAGAGTCAAGTACCGTAAGATTAGTAATTCCTTTACTCCAAAACTTGGCAAAGATGGGAAATAGGCTACTAGTAATTTTTTTAAATTTAAACCGGTATGAAAATTACTAGTATAAAAATGAGGCTTCCGAATAACATATCAATTACGAATCATTCGAATCATTGATCGAGCTCTGAGAGACAACGCATCTAGGCCAACCTCACACAGAGAGAGCGACAGAAAGACATGTATCAAAATAGTTGTAGCCTTCCAAAGATTGAAGGCTGAAGACTCCCACAGTTATTTTAATTTGGATTAACTGGATTTGAATAAATTACACTTTAGTGCTTGTGGCTGTAAAATCAACTGAACGGCTAAAACATCTAATGATGTGTAGCATGTCCATATAGACAAAAGTTTAAACATGTATATTTATATACGCAACCTAAGCAGCTCAGAACTAGCTCAAGCGGGCAACCCGGTGGACTTTCAGAGGTTTTATTTATCCAAAGAACCTGTATAAAAACCAGACCTGGCTCTATAGAAACCTGCTTTATTTGTCAGAACAGGTAGCCACAACCGGTCAGTAAAAGGGGGCCAGCGTCTAATTGGGACGCTTTTAACTGAAGTTGTATTGTAGTCAGATATGACATCTTAGCTCTCCTGTGATATTCATAACATATAAATATACATATAATATAACAAAACATAAAATTCAGGATGCAAAAAAGCAGGTTGCACTGTCCCGTAATGGGGTCCTTGGCTTTTAATGGCTCTGAGATTAAATACAGAATTCAGATTGTGGTTGCAGTGACATTATATGACTGTGTGCTCTGCAGAAACTCACGGTGAGACAAAGTTCTTCTGTACAAGGAAGGCTGAGATGCCACAGAGCTTCCACAGTACGTGATGATGCGTCCAGTCCAACACGACGTCCATTAGTGTGGTCCAATGATGTTTCCACGGCGACGAGAAACGCGGGGCACCATCTCCAAGCCGACTCAGGCTCCACGGCCGGTGGGTCAATGCAGTGACCACTTTTGGGTCACTCTGTCTCATCTGGGCCAGAGAGACAAAGATTAAGTGATAGTGTGTGTTGGTAGATACAACAGCAATGCAATACATGACAGGAATGTAAACACATATTTTAATTTGTTTAATCAGTTTGTCAAGTATGAGACAATGGGGGGAGAAAAGCAAGACAAAAAGATACTTGGTTTATTTTTTCCAAATAATTATCCAAATAAAATCTCTTTCTTCCAATGTTGTTGTAACACACATACCAGACTGTTGGGTATAGGATTTTATAGCTCAAAATGGCCTTCTGTGAAGCAAATAACTGTAATTTACATTTTTGCATGTGCAGAAAATCAATTCAAAAGTGTTAGTTTCTTATAGAAAGCCAGTCATTGGTTGTCTGTTAGATAAACAACACTGGTTGGAGAAAATATGCAGAAATACGTTGTTCCATCAAAGTAAAGTTATACTCTGGAAATACAGCAGATATGTTGTAACAGCATCCCCTGAGGGGAAAGTTCATCTTCCAGCAGTGGTCAGGCTTCAAAGTCATAGACAACATGGAAAGTTAGCTTATGGTCAAAGTGTTTAAACCTAGTTATAATAGAGGGTTTATGCAGGCAACATGGGACTGATGTGACCAGAACAAACCATATCATTTGGTGTTATTGGCAAAAATATGTGCTGGCTGGTGACCCAAACTCATCAAAATGTTCACACAGCCTCATTTATTAACCATCTGCTTTTGTTCCACAGCATTTTGATACAGCAAATCTGCCATTGTTCAGTCACAGTATACACTACTGGCCTAAGAACTTCAAAGAGTCGTCTTACCCTGTAGATGACTTTGGGCTCAAAGGAGCAGACGATGCTGCTGTTGTAGAGGACCGGGTGTTTTTTATACAATTCTTTAAGGGCTGCAGCTGCCTGAGAGGGGAGGAGAAACATAGTCAATTTAGGACAGTCAACTGTTGTATGTGTGAGGCTTTAAGAGTGTGTTCCTGTCCAACCAGTGTGTGAGAGTGTGTGTGTGTGTGAGTGTGTGTGTAGACGCACTGCTGTGGGCCCTGAACTCAACTGCCTGAAACAACAACCACCAGTGCAGCTCTGCATTCCTTACTCATCTAAAAATGTGATGAGCAAGAAAACACTTGTCAAGTGGTGAAAAATATGCAGAATTCAATGGTATGGACACCGCAGTCTAAGTGGCATCAAGGAAATGACTTGACGGCATCATCATTAAGCTAGGAGCTGTAACACTGACTGCTGTCTCTGGCTCAGTTTGTATTTCACGGACACAAACCATAAAGTCATATTTTCACATCAGACATTAATATTCCTGGTTGTGTGAGCACAAATTCACAATGACAATGTAGTGAGGAAGTAAAGCATTACCACGCTAACAAAACATGCGTGATAATGTGCGTGTGTGTTTGGAGGGTTTGGTGTGTTCCAAAGTACAGTACAAACTGGAACAAGTGTTGGACGCCTTACAGTATATCTCAGGCGTTGCCAAAGAGAATTGTGACTGGTAATTATAAGGCATGGAATAATGGTTATTTAACTATTAACTAATGTACCTGTGTTTTATTGGTGTTCCACACTGATCACACAAACCCAAAGTCATATCTTAGATTTTTCACTGGCCTGATCAACAACCAGAGTTCATATCAGTGTTGAGTGTTAACTGTAATCACATTATTTTTTTCAGTAATACAGTAGTGTAATGCACTATATTTTGATTTTCACAGGGATAAAGTAGGTGTTTTGTATCTGCATAGTGGAGAAAATCCATACCCACATCCACAGTAGACTCCTCAACAAGAAATGTATGACAGGACAGGTGATACAAAGTCACACAAAATGACAGTAATAAGTAATGGGATTACTTTCCACCCTGAGTAATGAGTAGTCATTAGTCATTAGTAGCTACTATTAATTAGCTCACTAGTTATTTCAGCATGAGAACATTTAAAGAACCCTCCCCAAGCCCCTGCAGATGATCATTTTGAACTAGGTCAGTTATTATCACGCTCTCTTCATTTTGCAATGTTGACAGATCAGTTAAATCAACAAGTATGACACACGGACCGCACATAATCAAGTCTTGTTTTGTTCGTTAGTTTTGTTGGCTGCACCTCATCTGGATGACCTTTGACGTCAAAGTAGATGGTGAGCTTCAGCTTGATGCATTCCTCCACTGCCTCCTCCATGGTTGGGATCTTCTCTCCTGCAAACTTGTCCCTGGAGGCGAAGGACACAAATGTTTCTGTGTGATCTCAGGCTCACATGTACATCATGCTTTTTAAACAGATGTACCTGGGAAACATTACATTTAAATTGATTAGAGATAGACCTAAGTTGTCCTTGCCTTGATTATGATGAAATACATGTGATAATGTTGATGAGTGTCTGTATATAAAGGCTTTTGGCATCTCTGGGTTAGTTGTCTCACATGCTCTACCAACAGCATGCCTCTGTATTAATAGCAACTTGCCTCTCTCCTGTCTGCATTGATTATAGTAATGTGTTTTTATCTTTTCTTTATCAAAATATTCAAAATATTACCTATCTGCAACTTAAACCTAGTGCAAAAACCTGATTCTTCCTAAATCTAAAGCATCAGCTACAATAAATGCCTAAAAAAGACAATCTGTACGCGCGCTTCCATGTGCATTCCGACCTGTATCCGTTTTTCTTACCTGAGCCGATGTTTAGCAGCTGCGTCTAGTTTACCCAACTCGGACAGTCTCATCTGGCTAAGTGGTCCTGACCCGTTCGTGGTCCGGTCCACAGTCTCATCATGCATCAGTATTGGAACGCCGTCTGCTGAGAACTCCAGGTCCAGCTCCACGCCTGTCGCCCCCGTTCTTACTGGCCTAGAGCAAGACAGGCAAATAAGACACAAGTATTTCTGGTCATGGCCAGAAATCTTCACTTAAAAAGCTGAAAATCATTGTGAATCCTAGCTTTAACCTCATTAGAGACACTGACTTTGACTTCATATAAAAAGATAAAGACCTAATATATCAGACGAAATTATCTTATTGAAGATATATCGGTACTGGTTTATATTGGCCTATAAGTAGTAAGAGATTTAAATGCAGTGTCTCCATTATTTAGTTGTCCGCTGGAAAGCATTAACTGTGTATTTGTCAAATTCAAATGTCAATGTCATTATCAGTATTTTTAAACTCTCCAATATTAATATCGTGTCGCTCTTAAAAATACAGTCTTGGTCAGGCCAAAGAGAAACAGTCACACAGGTCACTACAATGCACTACTGGCCTGCTATTGATAGTGCAATGAATGGCGGTGTGGATACTGGTGCAGCTGTAGTGCTGAATGTGCTGGTTACCAGTGGTTAGGGAACATGATGTCCTGGTGGAGGGGTAAATCCTGTTCGCTTAATATAGTGTGAAAAACTCCTTGTGAGTTTACATTTTTAAATTCGTTCGGAAGACAGTGGTGTCCAAAGAAACACACACTGTGGGAGGCTGTGAGTGAGAGGAACTGTCTCAGGACATGTGAAGGGGAGAAACATAAGCAACCTCCACCGTCCTCTCACCTGCCGGATGGCTGCTATCGTGTTCTCCGGTGCGTCGTGTCCACCGCCCCGGTGCGCGACCACCGAAACCTTGCCGGAGCCCGCCGCGCCCTGGGTTGGGTGCAGCACCTGCCGGGCTCGGCTGCTCGGTACCTGGGGGAACCGGAACATGGCCATAAAGAAGTAGAGGGAGGCGGTGAGGGCGGTTGTCCACAGCGGACTCCGTGTCCCCAACAGAAGCGCCACGAAGACGACCGAGTACAGAGTGACTTCTTCTCCAATCTGCAGCATTGTTGTCCACCTTTGTCTTTCTGACTTGTTTCAAAGAACTCAACGTAACTTAGCACATTGTAACAACCGCGCCGCCGCCGCTCAGTTTAACGCCAGCTAAGTTACCCGTTACTTTCTCCAGACGCCCTATCTGGAGTAAGATCATGCTCCGCCTAGTTGAGTGACAACATTAGCTACAGAGACCGATTAATAAAGCACTTCGGACACGGACAAAACCTACAACTGGTATGACTTAACACGAGAAAAGGAAGGAACAATGTTTACAGTTACGCACTCAGCAGCCGATAACGTTACATCCACGGAGGATGTGACCGCAAGGGTCGTTTCCGCCATGGACAGATGTAAACGTCAATGGTTTCCGACAGACAAAATACTACGACAGCAACACTTACAGGTTTAGGTTCAGGGGTTATTTCTTAATAAAAAAAAAAATTAAATGTATCTAAAGTGATACTTTACATCTTTCCCGCAAGAGGGCACACGAGCAAACAAAATATAAAAAGCCAGTAAACATTTATGAGTACATCCGGGTCACTGTGGGTGCACTTCATTTAGCTAACAGTTACTTCTCACACTGTTGACTTTGGCCAGTCTCTTTATTCTAAAAAGAGGATTCGTAGCCTGTCCCCGGTCATGGTGAGCCTCTTTCTTTCTTAAACTCTTATAATGTTTTCACTGTCCGGCAACAGATTAAAAAAACTACCTGAAAGTTGAATTATTAGCCACATATAGTTAAGCTAACTGCTGCTTTAACTTACTTGGAATGGATGACAGTCGTTGTGTAGCCTACCTTTAATGTGTTTTACTGTGGTTAATTTATACTTACCTAACAGTTACCATAGTATTATATTTTTTGTTTTGTCTACTTCATTTCTAATTAATACGTGAATGAAAACAAATTATTATTATTATTATGCTTTATTGCTTATATTATTTTGCTCATACTTTTATCCAACTGCCTGAAAGGAGGATTTTTAACGTTACTTCCATAGACTGTATAAAGGTTATATAATACAAAGTGCAAAAGCCATAATGATGCTTATTATGCACAGATTTAATTAAATTTTTTTGATAAACGATGGCATTACAGAACAAAGAAATACCCTGTACTGGACCGAAGATGCTTCTCTGTAAAGATCCACAGTTTCCAGTCACGTCCTTACGGACTGAGTTACTGCCGCCCCGAGCAGTGCACTGAAATTTTGCTTCTCCTTCAAGATTTACAGTTTACGGTGTTGTAGCCCTACTGGTTTTCAAACTGACTGGTTGCCATACGCGTGCGCGTGTTGTGCGCAGCAGCTGCGGACTGACTCCGTCCACAGATTGGTCACACATTCACAAACATATTCCTGGCGAGTTTCAAGTCGCATCTTTAATCTACTGCGGCGATCATGATTGTATAAGTGAGGTCTACATTACAGCCACATACGGAAAAAGAAAGAAAATAAAGTTTTTATAAAATCGCGTCAAACTGGATTTGAACTCACCTGACCTAACCAGTTGTATTAGATCAGCCCAAACAAAGTGTTACCTGCATGTTGACGTGCTTAATGAATACGTGACTGGAAGTCAAGCATCTGTGACTGCTCGGGTAGCTCGCAGGTAACGTGGAGACCTGGTGTGCAGGTGTTACCTTTTGGTCAGGTGAGTTCAAATCCAGTTTGACGCGATTTTATAAAAAGTTTATTTTCTTTCATTTCTTTTTCCGTATGTGGCTGTAATGTAGACCTCACTTAAACAATCATGATCGCCGCAGTAGATTAAAGATGCGACTTGAAACTCGCCAGGAATATGTTTGTGAATGTGTCCTATCTTGGGAGTCTGGAAGAGTACTGTGTGTCTTGTTCCGGGCCGTGGGACAGTGTAGACTTGGCAGGCATTCTCAGCCTTTAGCCCTAAGTTAGGGTTTGAGTCCTTTGCCAAGCAGACCGACAAAGTCCAGTTATATTAGAAATAATGGCAACATGACCCTATTCTCACTCCTATTTAGACAAAAATAGACAATAAAGCAGAGTATGCTTTATGCTTTGTCACTTCATCCCTTGGGTAGGGTATCAAGAACTGGTTTTAACTGGAATCAAAATACAAAGCATCTGGAAAGCAGTGAGAAACAACCCCACTTACACATTTATGGCTGGCAAAAAATTGGGGGGTTTCTTTTTGTGCTCAAATAACATGACATGAATTGGAACAAGGATTCAAAACACCACAATGATGAGCAGAACAGAAACCAGAATTGATCCAATCCCAAACCGTAGTCGTCCCCCTCTTTCATCATGTTGTTTACCACTAACATTACACTGGGTTAAACACTACATACATCACTTTTTCATCACCATCTGTTCATCAGTGGCTTTTCCCTCTGAAGGTCCTACAAGTGTTTGTGTGTGACATGTAGTGCAGTGGGTTGACATGAACAGTGACGCACTCCAACTGTCACTGCGTCACTGATGAACACACACACACACACACACACACACACACACACACACACACACACACACACACACACACACACACACACACACACACACACACACACACACGCGTATGGCAACCAGTCAGTTTGAAAACCACTGCTACAACATCGGCCCTGATTCTCAAATTAGTATACATATCTTCCAGGTATGTGGGCGGGTCCATTTTCCCCTCGCATGGCTTAAGTCCATAGTCATTGGTCGTTTGGTTGGTTTCTTCGTCACCCAATTAGGAAGGGCATACTATTATTGTATTAATTAGGCTACTTTTCGTCAGACAAAAGAGCGCTGGTTCCAGACGTGACCCGGCAACCCGGCAGTTTACATTCAAATATCAGCTTTGTTGTAATTCAAACTCTACAACACCTGTATGTGTCATTTAGGCTATGTTTACATTTGCTAGTGGGAGTTATATTGGTGTTGCTGTATTGCCTTACGTTTTTACATTTTCGTGTAATGGTGCAACAGTCATTTTAATTATCAATTTATTGTGGTATTTTTTTTATTTTTTGCTTAAGTGTTTGGTCTGTTAAACGTCAGAAAATCCAATCACGTCTTCCCTTTTTTTCGTTTTGTTTTGTCCAACGAACAGTCCAAAAGATATTCAGTTTACTGCCAGAAGAATAAGGCTAACAGCAAATATTTATATTCGAGATGTGGAAGCCTAACTAATCAATTAATCTGTGAATAGTTTTGGTCTTGATAAGTGTCACATTTCTCTTATTTTTCTACAGACCAGGTCATTGCTCCTGCGCAGGTTAACATCCCACATCCTTTCCTGTACCAGAGGATCGTGTCTACTCATAGATCGGATACCTTATGGTGCGCGGCCTCATTCACCAGGTCACACACCCATCCAGCAGAGCTGCCATGCACTCTTTACACCTAAAATCAAAGCCCTGGTCAGGTACTCGGACTTATCTACACAGAAGTACACTATGATTTACACCCTGCCGCATATAAAGCTCATCAGAGCCGTGTCCAGGCTCAAACTGCTCCAAACTACAATCACCATGGTCATCTTGCCCCCCGTGTTCATCCTCTACCTCCAGGGAGACGTCCCCTTCTTTCTTGTCGGCTACACAACTGGGATAGCACTGTTCGCTGGTGTCATGCTGTACACTGCCAGTCATTTCTTCAGGAGGGTTGTGGGCATGATGTACCTGGACCCTTTCCAGACCACGCTCAAAGTGTCCCACCTGACCTTCTGGGGCAGGCGTCATGATATCTACATGCCTGTGTCAGATGTTATGACTGTCGGGGATACAGGGGACTCCATAAGTGAGAAGATTTTGAAACTAAAGAGATACAGCAGTCCAGAGACGCTGTTTTTCTCCACTCATTTTGGACGTGTGGTAGACAAACATGGTTTTGAGAAGGTGTTTGGAAGTTTAAAATGATAATTAGTTCAAAATGTATATATGTGGGTTGATGAGAATAATCTCCAGTGAATTCACAAAATATAACTTGTTATAATGAGAAGGATCTGTTCTCAATGAGAAAATGTTAATTAAAACATCATGATTATACATTGGAATAACTGAGGTATGTTAGCTGCTATCAGTCTGATATGTCCACCACTGACTAGCTAATGATTTTTGTTAGTGAAGCTTGTGATTGAAAAGTAAGGATGCATAGTAGCAGGACTGTGGCCCTTAGAGTGGAACAACATCCCAGGTGACCAGTGTTGGCAGTAATAGTACTCAGATTACTTTTGTTTGGTTTTTAGTATGAAATAAAGTCAAATAAAATCAAACAATGGCAACACATTTGGCAACATGAGATGATTGGCTAAGCAAAAGGACAGTGAAAAGTTTTAATTAAAACTATTCAAGGTAAGTATTTAAGTAAAACGCATTAAATAAAAGCTTGTATGCGACTTACATTCAGTCTGAACATGATTGTTAAAGAAGTGGTATTTCTCTTTTTGCCTTTTTCCCTCTCCTTTATGGAGTTAATCTTTTTTTTGTGCATGTAATAGGTCTGCAAACTGAAAAAGCCCAAAGGGAGTTCCCATCTCCCACAGAAAACTCTGCTCTGAACTGCCTGAAAACAGGTAATTTGTAGTGCAGCCACTTTCCTTTCCATCCCTGTGATGACGCGGATGAAAACAAAATGCGCGTCACATAACGCTCGCCAAGTGGCTCGTCCAACACGCCCTCAAAAACACCGGTGGAAAAACACTGAGTGCAGCACACACCTCTCCTCTCCCTTCCAAACACTGGCAGCCCTCCAGGCAGTCAGTGGACAAAGTTGTTACTGTGATGTAGAGACAGAGCTCAGTCAAAACTTTATGAATGAAAGATACTTTTGTTACAGATTAATAACTCACCACTCTGAAACTCTTGCTCCAGCCTATGTTGACAAGCTGGTAAGGGGAACATATACAGCAGGACCGAAGCCGTGTTTAGTAGTCCTTAACTAGGAACTGCGAATGTGAAACTCACAACAAAGATCATGTAGAGGGAAGATGTTTCAGTCCATAACAAAAACGAATCCTTCAACACGGTGAAAAGAGGAGCTGCAAAAATGTTCAGTATGACAAAAAATTTGGTGTTTTTTTTGAAAAATAAAACATGATTTAAACCTGTTCTGGTACAACCCCTAGATAAGTTTTTGAACCTGAAAAGCAGCATAATACCACCTCTAAGTTGTGAGAATCTTGCACCAATATAAATATTATGCACACATTATTTCCTCTTAATTGAGCAACTAACCGTTTTCACTTACTAATTTTGAGCCAATGTGCATCTCATAATAGTCAAGCAGTATAATCTGGGTGTTTTGAGGAATTTCCATAACAGAAAAATGTTTTTAATGTTGTATTTCCCACTTTGAATTTACAGAGGAAGTCCGCCGATTTTAAACATCAAAGTCTGTTTAATCAGTGATGTACTCTTTTAAAAGCAATAGCTTTGACACAGATGAAAGAAAAACAATAGTTGAATGATCTATTTGGATACAAGAATAGCTCTTTAAAGATGTGTTCCCTGGATTACATCCTCTTCATTTGGCCCACCCTTAGCGGAAGCACCAAGATTGCAATAGTCAAGCTCTATGTTCTCCTGGCCTCCTGGCCCCTGCCCCCTGGTGGTCTGGAGGGACATGACAGCAGATGTTTTTTATTACTGGATCACTCGTACACTGTTAAGTGCTAACAGTACTACTGAATAATCATGTGCACAGTACCTTTGTGTGTAAACCAATGGCAGAGAGAAGCAATGTCAAAGTCAGCAGCAGGCCAACAAGTCTGACGATGAAACCTGTTGGAGAGGCTGAAACAGATTCACAACGATCACATCAGATCAGAATATCATGAGTGCAACAGCTTTCATTAAAATAAGATGCCTTAAACCTCCAATATCACAAAACTGAAGTTCCTTTGTACCAGTGTGCAGCTGTCTTATTTATTTCAAATCATTAAGTAAGTAACAAACCTGCACAAAGTCTGTGTTTACAGAACAAATAAAATACTGTTTATTATCTTGCCAATGCTTTTCCTTGTTGAAGTACTAAAATGCATTGCTAACACAAGATATACATGCTGTAAAACAGTTATATTAATTGCCCGATTCAGACTTATTCTCAGTGGCAGGAGATTATATAAGCAGTTTATTAGAAATAACTAAACATCATCAGTTAGGTTTAAAATGAATGTGTAAACAGCCGATTACATGCTCTCCGTGCCATGTTGGTGTCATTTCAGATCTTTTTTTATCTTGAATATAAACATGGCTAGTGCCACATTTCTCTGTGTGATTCAGCTTTACACTTTCCTTACTGTTACCTGAGATACTGAGATAGAGTGGCTGGCTCTCTGAGGATAATTTATGAGAGAAAACATAGACGTGATAAACACAGCTGTAGTTCCCTTGGTGTCCATGGTTTGCAACAGGAAACAGGAAGTGTGCAGTGTGATTGACAGCCTTCTGGGTGTAGACGTTTGCCGTGTTGGAGGTGTTGAAGGTGAGCTGAAAAGAGCCTCCTGGGTACTGTGGTTTAATGGAGCAGCTGATGGTGAAGTCGGAGGACTCGTAGACCCCATCGATAGAGGGAGAGACAGAGATCATTGGCTGAAACAGCAGATCTGTTTAGACAATGGGAGATGGTTGATGGAGCAGATCACCCCTATGTCATGAAACGCCAAAAAGTCTAATTAGTGAGCAAAGTCACTGCAACGCTGGGGCAAATGATTAAACAAATCATGTCCTGGACACTTATTTAGACATTATCAGGCTCTAAACATAAACAAATAAATAACTGAGATTCAGAGTAAATTCTTAACCTTGGAAGCAATCTTATCTACAAGGTCCATTTAGTGAACCTTCACTTTACCATATCACATGACCTTTATCCACCATGGTGTCTTGATGGATGAAATGACTTTGATAATCATACGACATTTGGTAGACATTCATGTCCCTCTCAGGGTAATCCCTTTTCATGTAGCACCATCATCAAATCAAATTTTTATTTGTACAGTATTACAAAGTGCAACCTGACTCTTAGTCTTGTATTCTGAGCACTTCAATGACTTCTTGTCCATGTGATATGAAAGCTCCAGAAGAGGTATTAAATGGACCTTGGGGTGAGATTGTTTTATAAAGAAACTAATTATTGAGAGAATTATGTGACATTCAACATTACAACAGGGCATATCAAAGGTATTTACCCAAGCAGGTGAGTACTGTAGGTGAGCAGGTCTTTCCAGCTAACTCATAGCTTTCACAGTCTAGGAGGGTGGACTCACTGCCTCTGCACTGGAACTGTTTTGTCCCCTCAAGAGCCATCATGTTTTCATAGAACTGGAGTTTTAAAGGAACCCCGCAGCCAAGCTCTCTACAGACCACTGATGCATCCTGACAGTCAAAGTCACCTTTACAGACTGAGGACCATGACTGTTTAGCTTTGACCTCCATTCTGCCTGTACACAGAGTAGTCCCATTCACCAACCTGACAGACTCTGGACAGGGAGAAAGAGAGTTCAAGAAAGTGAGCAGTGTTGCAGATTATAAAGATAACTTTGATCTGAAAGGGTAAACAGCAACAAAAAAACCAACGGCAAAGAAAACCAAAGATATACATATACGATTCCATGCTGAGCTAATCAAAGAACTCCAACAAAGTCACAATACTTAATTTGCACCTCTGCTATGTTAAATCACCACATGGGAAACCACCATTGTGAACCAATAACATTGGCTCAACATAGAAAATATGATTCAGCATTGGCTATGTAATTTGGTACTACAATGTCCACTTAAATAATCTTAACAGCTAGCACCGCATTTTACTTTACTCCACTACATGATAAGCTAACAGTCTATAAATAATTAAAAGGGACTTCAGCTGCAATATTAAAACAGTAATAATAAACTGAACAGGTCATGTATGATCACATAACAATGTAAAACTTGCCAAGAACTAATTTCTAAGTAGTTCTTTCCAGGAAATAATAATAATAATAATAATAATAATAATAATAATAATAATATTAGGGTGGCTCCTCTCGTCAACCTTATATTATCAGGTTCTGAACGGAGACGAGAGCAAGCAACAATAAAGATAAAGTCACTGAAAGTGAAACATGACTGCTGTTTCTGTTTTTTGTTATCTCCCATTTACCTGGTGAATCTTTTTCTTCAGCGAGGTCTCCTGAGGAGAAAAAAAGTCGCAGAATAAAAGTGCGTGCCAAACAACATAATAATTTGATCAGAGCTTAAAAAAAAGAAACACTCTTGAGCTGCTGTGCTAAGCACTGCTCTAGTGTGTGTAAAATTGATGGTGTTCCTCTTTAACATCAAATTGCCACAGGGAGTACTAATCAGTCGTATGAAACTCTAAGTCTGAGAAAAGTAACGTGTTATCCAGGTTATCCTATGTGCTTGCTTGAATTTGGAAAGTCAGGCTAGCTTTCCCCCTGCTTCCAGCCTTCATCCTGACCTAATCGCCTCCTGGATCCAGGTAAATACCTAATGTACAGAAATGAGAGTGGTTTACACTGTATCTTCTTTTTGCACTCTTGCCAAGAAAGCAAATAAGTGTTTTTTTCAAAAATGTTGAGAGATATCTAAGGTTAAAATAATGCACACCCACATTTGTTTACTACAAATGGCACCAATTCAGTCCCCTACAAGAATACAGACCTCATGAGTAGATACATACAGACATAAAAAACATGCCATGCTTTGTTACAACCAACCCCGCCACCGGGGTAGGTTGCCTCACCCCAGCCCTGACAACGAGCTATTTCACACATCCAACACACACTCCTACCTGAGCTCCAGAGCAACATGAACACTATTAATATGTAATTCATATCCACTGAGTTTGCTGTCTTGACCAATCTGCATATTTGTCTCATTGTTGGCTATCTCTGATTCCTATGCATCTTTATGTTTGACACATCAGCTTCCCCCTGCTTATCACATGTAATGATTCTGTGCTTCATCTCCTCTATCAGGTTCCTGTGGTTTCCTTTTCATGTGAACTCACTCTTTTCAGTTCTTACTTACTGAATATGTGTTTGTGGATGCTGAGTGATGCATATCTTAGTTCCTGCTAGTGGTCTGACCAAAGAAGAAGAAGAAGAAGCAACTTTATTACAGTTTTCCAACAAGCATCAGTCATTACAATAGCCACTTTTTCATATTTCATGCAGTCTGCACTGACAACATGCTCTTGGCCGAGCAGCAGCATTGCATAAATTATTAACTTTTACCTTTGAAGTTTGAATTGATTATCAGTTATATCAGTAATTAATTTTAGCATAAAATAACATATATTCATTTTGTAGACTGTATAAAAGGATATGTAACAAAAATGAATCAGAAATGCAGAAATTTCCTTTTTTATATTTACACATTTCTGTATATTCACAGTTGGGCCCACATACACTTCTGTTTCACCAACTGTGTGAAGAGTTTTAACCAGTGCATGTTAGCAATTGAAAAAAACAAACATATTATTATACACACACACACGAACAGGATCTCACGTCTCACCTCTAAAACTCACTGAAACCACCAAAACACTTTATACATTCTCAAAATAAACTCATACAACCAAAACACTGGCAACAATTTTAACCTGCTTTGGTTAAATTTGAATCATTCAATGACCACTTTTTTCAAAATCCCTGAACTTAAACTTGAATTTAAATGCTAACACACTTTTCCCAAAACTTTTAAAAACACATTCAAAACAGAAAGATGGCAAACACCCTGCATTTTTGCAGCAACCAGACTGAAAATAAAGAAAAGCTTAGATAACATTTACAAACATTTAATGTTTACGTCTATGTGCATAGAGAACTGTATGCAGTCTTTTAAATATGGTTTTAAGACTGCAAGCTGAGTGTAGAGCAGTGCTTGTATTTTAGCAGAATTGGTTCGAGGGAGTTGGTACATGAATTACAGGTTGTGGTCACTGTGTGTCATGTACCAGTTTTACTATGTAAACAACTGAGAAAGACTGTATTCCAGTACTGGCATTTCAGGAATTATTTTATTTTTCAACTTTTAATTTTTCACTAGTAAATTACTATGTGCAGCAATGTAGCAAAAAATATAAAGGACAATGATGCAAATATCTGCTATACTTTAGCACAGACAATAAAGTGAAAATATGTTATGTGTGCAGTTTTTCTAAGTCACTTAACATTTTCAAAAGAGCAAGTGCATTTCTCAAACAGTACTACGCAGTGAAATATCTTATATAATATAAATATATAAAATAAATCTTTATATCAGTGAATATGTCAGTGCATCAGAATGACAAGTCCTTGTGTCATTGTTTGTAAAGAAGAACTTAAAGAAACTGTGAATCAGTTTTTCATTGTTTTTTCCATTTTTCATTGCTTTCACACACAACAGTACAGATTTAAACATTGCAAGAGATTGGACAGGATTCACAGTTACTCTTTAACTATGTGCACTGTAATTTGTTGACAGAGCATCTCATTGTGATGCAGAAAATATAAAAACAAAACTATTTTCCAGCACTGCATAGCACAACAAAATAAGAAATGGAAACACCCCCTCAGGTTGACGTTTCTGTCTATTGGGCCACAGATTCTTATTCACAGAACAACAGATATCTTCACCAATTTAGTGTATGGCACATTTACAAAAAAAATTCTAACAGACGTGTAGAAAATGCAGATTATGACGTGTTCAACCATTTTGCATATAGTAACTTACGCATTGAACTTATGACTAGGTGTTTTGTGAGGTAAGACTATTCAACTGAGAAACAGTATACTGTAATACATTGTGATCAACATGACATACAGTAAGCAATTGAAAATGTAGGAAACAGAAGACAATTGTACATAATAAGTTGCATAAATGTGTCAAAGTCTGTGCAATTTGCAATTTCTCATAAGACTGAGAGAAATTGCTTTTACATAGGAAGTGCACAAGTGACTTGATGATGTAGAGGTTGAACAAGTAGAATTTCTGATTTGAGAAATGTAAAGTGATGGAGAACAACTGTATTCTATAATGAACTACTGATTTATATGAAAAAAGATGAAATTCATCAAATTTAGGTATTGCTTGTTGTTAGTGTTATGTAGGTCAGCGTGTTATGAGTGAGAGCGTTTGCTTTCTGAGTGAGAATTCTTGCCAGTCCTTTGGTTGAACGAGTTTATTTTGAGGTTTGAGTGACGTTTGGAGGTGAGATTAACTGTTTGGCCAACATGCATGTTGGTAATGCAGACTTGGGGAAGAGTTTTGAAAATGTGGCTTCAGCCTTGACCTTTGCAACTTAGCAGTTGAAAAAAAACTGTATGGAATGAATTTATGACTAGATCTTTTGAGGGGTCAGACTATTCGAACCAGTGTAATACATTGTGATCAACATGATATTAGCCATTGATAATGCAGGAAACAGCAGACAATTGCAATAAACATTTACATTTTGTTCAAAAGAATGACAAATTGCTTTTACAAGGGCATGCACTTGACTAGAAGATGTGGTTGAATGCGTAATTTTGAGCATTTCAATTCTGAAATGAGATCTTAGAAATGTTCTAAAGCGATTGAGAAAAACTGTATAATGACTTCCTACTTCATAGAAAAAGTTTATCTTTTACATAGTGCTTCCTGTTGTTAGTGTTTTGTACGTCACTGTGGAATGCTTTCTGAGTTATCTGACTTTATTTTGAGACTTGTATGGTGGTTTGAGTGAAATTTTGGAGGTGAGATTAACTGTTTGTAAATGCTCCATACTTGTATAGCGCCTTTCTAGTCTTTTCAACCACTCAAAGCGCTTTTACACTATATCTGCATTCACTCACATAAGTGCTCAAACAGAAACTAACATTCACACACATTCATACACTGGCGGGACAGCCAGTGACACTGTTCAGGGTTCAGTGTCTTGCCCAAGGAGACTTTGACACGCAAACCGCCGACCTTCTGATTAATGGCCAACCCGCTCTACCTCCTGAGCCACAGCCGCCCATAACCTGTTTGGTTAAGATGCATGTTGGCAATGCAGACTGTGTGAAGAGTTTTGAAAAAGTGGCTTCAACAATTGAAAAAAACTGTAACAAGGCACACAGGCTGAGACAGAGCTATTGATGATACTTTGCAACCTCTTAAATGTTTTTATTAACTTGTATCCAGCTGCAAAACAATAAACCAAAGTTGAGCAACCTAAACCTACAGAAGACAAATCACTAACCTAACTCGAAATCAAAAAATTGGAGAAAAAAAAGGGTTAAACAAAACATGCACTACACCCCTACCGAACCTGTGCTATTTATCAAGTAGGATGAATGTTACATTTCACAATAAACATTATGCAGTCAGGTCGGCAGTGACGAGGAGAGCCCACAGGAGCAGAGGAGAAACCAGCCCTTTAAAACCGCTTGCTTGGAGGCTGGCACCAATCAGCTCCCCGGAACAACCTACCTACACACACTCTCATTCAATCATCTGTGTAACTGAGGTATCAAAACGCAAAGGTCAAATGTTGAACATAAAACTATTTATTTAAAAAAATCTATTACATTTATTTTTTCTGTTTTATTGTTTGCTACTTTTAGGCAGGATGAGTCAAAATGTTTTATTGTTTGCTACTTTTAGGCAGGATGAGTCAAAATGAAGAGGACTGAGCTCACAGGAGGTACCAGGCAGTAAAAGTAGCAAAGATGGCCACCCATGCAGCCTTAGCCACCTGACAGCGTGGATGTCTGGGAAGCATCATGGCTAACTTTGTGCAGAGGTGGGTTTTCCACAGGCAGATGTAGAGACAAGGTGAGGAATGGAGAGCAGAGAAACAGAATAAAGCAGGAATCATGTAGGTTATCACTTGTGGAAGTTGCATTCATTGAAATAAACTGCTGTAGTGTTTTTTGTTGTTGTTATTGTTGTTTTTATGAAAATCTACATGCAAACAGTCTCTTCGTTTATTGATACCTGCATTCACTGATCTGCATTGAGCTCAATTTTCCCTCAGTCATCGCCACACTCTATAGTGCAGTGTGTTGTTTCGACCGCCAGGTGTCACTAGACTCCATGTTATGTACCTCATGTATCAACCATACCAATTTAATTTAGCAGTGGAATGCCAGTAACCCAGGTCAGCAGTGCAGATGGATCCGTGAGGCTGCTGGCTCACTTAATTCACTGCACTTGCTCCCTTTGGCTCTAATATTATGTGATGTAACAATATATAGGTTAACCTCACCAAAATCTGCAGCAACTACCGCAATCTATAACTGTTAACCCTCATCATTGAGTGTTACTTATTGTTATATTCCCACATTCTTTGCTTTTTGTTGCTTCTTCAGTATGATGCCACGGATGCAAAGACATAACACGTGTCCTGCTCTGGCACCAGCTGAGAATGCACAGGAACTGTACCGTTTATATGTCACTGTCATATTTTGTATGCTTTGTCTTCCTATGGCTCGCTGTTTATGTTACTGTGTTCTGTTAATCTATACATGTCAGCCTCAAACATCCAGCAGACAGCAATCAAACTGGATGTGATTGTGTGGCTGCAGACACACCCAACATAAAGAACACCCTCAGTTCACCTGTGGGCTCCCAGGAGAACACTTGAGAACATGAACAAAGGAACAAAGGTTCTGGATTGGAGTTTTTTCCCTTTGCTAAACCCCAGTGTATTGAAAGGGATTCTGGCAGCCCACAGGGCTTCTTTCATGTCGCGAAGGGCCCTGGAGAGCCCTGCTCCACTGTAGGAAAACCCCACTTCTCCTTGTTGCTGTGCTGCAAAATGTTCATCTACAGACCCACCTCTGTTTGTTTTTTGTCATTGTTAATAACCGAGACGAGCTTCCTATGATCAACAATATTGCATTGACCTCGACTCCATTGCTGCCCGAGTGATTTTGCTTTTATATTCAATACAATTTCCTGTGTTTATGAATATTTTGGCTGCTTTTCTCTGACTCATTAGTCATTAACAATATGTAGGAAGGTGCATGCAGTGTTTAAGAACTAATGTGTAATACTCTTACATGTCCTTGTGGCATTTATCACAATGCAACCTGGATACCATGATGTTTGTATCACTCCCTATAAGTGCTAAACTCAGGCCATCGCTCCCTGGGGTTTACATGACGCTGCCTTGACAAACTGTCCGGCTATGCCAGATGCTGGTAATCACACATCTATCATGCAAGTAGTTTGTTCCCCCACATTGTTTACCACATTCCAGATTGTTTCTGGCACAATATTTTGGATCTTTATTACACAAAAGGGAAACCTTCCTGTCTGTGAAGGATTTCCTCTTGTTTTCAATAATCAAAAGGCTCAGGCTAAAATAATCCAGAGTTGGATTCATTTTGGCTTGATTAAAATTTTAGATCAGTGTGTGTGAGTTTTTAAAAGACTATTAGGGGACTGTAGCAGCAGTGTGGGCTTTGATATTTTGTGATCTTGTTTTTGTTCAGTGATATTTGGTTTTCGACCTTGACCAATTATTATACAAAACTGTCCTTGGCATTCTTGGCCTGTCATTGTCACAATACATGGCTCATTTCCTCGTTGACCAATATGGACTAACAATATGAATTATTTTTGGTAACATATGCATATAGTCTTAAAGGCTTGTTTGAGCTACATCCTTGCTTAATTTGACACATCCATGTAACATTTGTGACATTTAAGGAATACTTGGACACTGGGAAATGGTTTAGGGTTGACAGGCACACAGATAGGGCTTATGTGCAACTGTTTAAAACAATATACTATTTGTTAGGTCTCAACAATTTTTGCCATTTAGAAAACTGCGTTTCATTTTGAACTGACTCTACAAAAGTGTTTTTTAAGCAAATTTCCAATTGATCGCAATAACTGCTCATAGCAGACGTCATCAGCGTGGAACCCAGATGAGGCTGCTGACAGTCATTGCAGGACCTGCTCTTTTCTGATACTAGATTATTTTATGTGAGATGGAGGTTAATATTAAGATGCCCACAGTACTAAAGGCACTAAAGTGACACATTTATGTAACAAGAGTGCAAGGAGCAGATTTGTTTTCTCACCTCCTTCAGGATACAACACTATCAGTTTGCCATAGACTGGCAGCTACCGGCCATACTTTTCTGATTTATAGCTGCAGAAAGTCAAGAGCTTTGCGTGTCTGGTGGGTTTCAGGGGTGGGAGCCTGGACCTTGGTACCATAAATCCTGGTGGCTGTGGTGGCCTGCACAGAGAGCGCTTAACTCCGCATCAGGTTTATAATTGGAAACACACCTCCCTGCATTTGCCTGCAGGAAACAGCCCGGGCCTCCGTGTGTGTTGCGAGGCTGTGGGCTAACAAAGAGAGGAAAGTGTACACATGGGGCAGGCATGCGATGTGATCACAGTCTGGTATTTGAGTGCTACGATCACCTCGTTAGAATGTGCAGGTGGATGGGAGGGCAGGATGGAGAGAACCTATGAGACAAACTAATGAGATGAGGAAAACGAATAGTCATGCTTTTACGTTCCAATTAGACATCGCTGAACTATGGGGTTATGCTACAGACAAAGCTCTGCAGGTTGACTCAGAGTCATGAAGCAGTGGGACTTAACTGTTGGCAATTCTTTAAAAAAATATTGTGCTCTTTTGAGAACACCAACCCCATTGCTGCTTCAAACAACTGTTTTGTGTTGTTTTTTAATATATATTTCAGACTGAACATCATTTAGTCAAAGCTAAACAGAAATTTTAATACAGAGCCATACAGCAGTATACTATTCAATCATGATAAAACCGTGTGCTTCTTTTATCACTGAACAGAAGTTGTTTTTCTTTTTTTTGAAATCCAGAAAGGTCTACTTTATGAGAGGATACTCTGCTGAGCTCTGCATGTAGCACATAGCTTCTTCTTTTTTTTTTTACCCCCAGACATGCTCTGATCCCCTTTATATCTGTTATCCACTATGTCTCCAAAGAAATCTAAAACACATGGAGTTGGGACAAACCTTAAGTCTGATTAGAAGCCTTGTATATTAGTAATGAGAAATCCTATTTTGTGTGTGAACAGTAACATTAGGTTAAAAGCCACCAAAGACAGGAAATCCAACTGACCCCAGTTAACACAAAATACATCACAGCTTTTTTTTTATGGGGCACTTTGATGAATGCAGCTGCCTTAAAGTTCTGCTGTACTCACAAATGCAAAAAAATTGTTAGATTTAATTTGCACAAATTAGACTTTAAGAGTAAATATATAAAAGTGCTTTGAAGACCATACAATTAAACCAAAACTAAAAACATAGCCTATAGTACTACGCAGTGTAGTTTTTTAATGGAGGAAAATGTCCCACCCCACCCCCATCAAAAACCATGGACATCTTATCATAATAGAGCAATAAAATACCAATCAGTCTGCAGAGCTAATGAAAAGTAACGAAGGAAAAAGAAAACTGATGCTCTGTAAGCTCCACTTGGGAAGCCATGTTCATGGACATGCTTCACGCTATCATCTATTTCATCAATTGTTCTGTACGGTGCATCGAGCCCCCCCGCCCTGGCAATGCAAGCCAAGGTCACACAAAGATCTTGTGTTTTTGAAAACAAAAAAGAGTTAGGGATTCACTGGTTCACCCAATGTTTTTTCCAGTAATAGTGTAGGGGATGTGTTGTGGGGTAACACAGGGTGAGGCTAGGGGAATCTGACAATAGACAATGGATAATCCATATCACAACATCCATTGTGTACTGGGGTAAAATGTCTCCAAGTTTGATACTCGGAGCCCAAATATTCACTTCTTTGAACCGGACCCAGAAAGTTTTTTTTCTTAACAGCACAGCATTCTTTCACCAGGGAATCCACAACAAATAATTTCTATTTTCGTGACTGGGTATTTAGACAGCACTGAGGGGACATTTAAAAGATGATTTATTTTAAGGAAAAATGGAAGTTGGATTCATTATTCCCAAATGACACTGGATTGGATGTATGCTTTATTTGTCCTTATAAGGTTAATTAAGTGCTCTAAATACATAAGTGACCTGTAAGCTGCACATTCTATTAACACCCTCACGGGGAACCCAGCAAAGTTCATGGGTTAATATGTAAAACGTTTGCAATCATTTGACACACTTGACTGTGTTTCCCCCAATTGGACTGAATCTTTGTCGTCCAATTTCCCTCCCTAAAGAAACTAATTGAAGCCAGCACGCAGGGCCGGTTCTCACACCCGACCGATAGAGAAAAGCCTTGTGGGCTATGCTGCACATTTGAATTCTTTGAAAGCGATGCCTCACCCAGCGGGGGGTTCCTGCTGAAAAGAGGAACCCGGCTCAGCCTCTGCCTCAGAGACTAATACAGGATGGAAGGAGGAAGGCTACTCTGCTCTCAACATTTTGTCCCCAGTGTTCCCAGTGCCATTGCAGTTTTACATCCCTGATTGCTGATAGGTAAAAACAGTCTGCTTCCTCATTACACAGGTGTCAGATGGACTCGGAGGGGACTTATTGGCTGATTAACTGTGTTTACCTTGGCAGCACTTGTCAGACTGACAGACTCCACTTAAGAGCTGTGGGGGATTTCTTCAAGGTCAATCTCATCAATACTGAACAATACCACATTACTGGATAAGGGAGGGAGCTAGCAGGAGGGTGTGAGGGTGGGGTGAGGTTGGGTGGTAGGTGCCCTTCGGGTGCTGACTGATGTAATCTGGTCAGTTATTGTAGCGCTGCCCCTCAAGGCTTTGAGTACTTACCTTGAATACAGCACAATGAGCAAGACAGGAAGTCAGTGTTTTGGCGTATATCAACGCTTGGCAGGTTTATAACTCAATCATACCATTATCAGCAGCTCCATTGTGTAGACTACAGTTTATGAGTTGCAGTATAGAGTGTGTATGTACAGTGAGAAATGTGTGTGAAATGAGTGAAAATGTAGTGTGTTTTTGCCTTTTATTGCAGTTGCCACTCACTGACAGACTCTGCTCATGTGCATACAGACTGCCTATATAGTCCAGGCAACATTCAATTTGGAGTATTAACAAAGGCGCGGTTGGGATTGTGAAAATTAAGCCACATATTTGACTTTAATTGCTGCATTGTTTGCAAAGAAACATGCTGTAGTTTTTGTAAAACGTTGCTCTACCACTATTTCCTGGAATGGTTGCATGTTTTGTATGTGTAAATCTCATAGAAGCCATGTCTAACTTCATCCCTCAACTCAACTCAATCCATAAGCTCATTGTTTTGATTTTAGGGCCAAACAGGAAAATTACTGTTTTGGTTCACTTCCACCACTCTCATCAGCAAGCAGCTGTTTTTAGCGAAAAAGCTCTGAAAACCCACAGACAAAGTTAATAACTAGCTGGTAAACAATAGGGGAGAATTTAGCAGCTAAAGAGCCAGATATTTCCCTCAGGAGTTGCTGGGCACCAAAAACAGAGCTAAAAGAGATTGACTATTGGACTTTCATTTGCCATGTGGACAGAAACACGACACCAAGTTAATGATAATGTTGCTCCATTACTGCTGGATGTGTAAATAAGTCAGCTAGCTGGCAGTATCAAAGTAAACAAGGGTCCTGGAATTGCAGGTACATTGGTTGGCAGGCAACGGAAATTTTGGCAAAAAGACTTTTTGCCCTCCAAGGGAGCGTTTTCATTGGAGTGTGACGTCACGTAAAAACTATGAATAAAATTACCTGTCTCTTCTAAATAGCTTCTGCATTGTGTTGCCCCACAGGAGCAAACGCATTAAAGCCTCAGAGCAGCTAACTTCCAGTTTAGCCCTGCACTAATTTGAATAGGGATAAAATGCTTTAATCTTGGGGCTCTTCTAGAATTTCTTAAGGTTATTGGACCGAATTAATCACATTCTGACAGTGACACGAGTCATTTCGTGGGGGTTGTGACTAAAAAACAAATAATCCAGTTTTACAGTGTACAACGTGAGTCTAATGGTACTTTTCCATTACCAGTACCAGCCCAACTCACCTCGACTCGACTCGGTTAGGCCGTGCTCTGTTATCCATTGCAGATAGTACCCAGAGACAGTATAGCTGCAACCGTAACCTAGCAGATAAATTATTATCAGTCCACAATCACACAGCATCATTGTTCCACATCTTACCATTAGGACTAAACGTTGAACTGTTGCCGGTGTTCTGACGATCTATGCTGCCTTGCCGAATAACACAACCATTGCGCAAATCGATAGACTCGACTCTACTCGGCCCTGCTCCGTTTTCCATTGCAGATAGTAACCAGAGATAGTACGTAGCTTGTCGTCATAGCGACGCCACACACAACTGCTGCAACCTAATGTTCAATGCGACACACACACCACACAGTTTTCTCTTTTTTAAGTTAAAATGTTTCAGCATTACTCAGAATGTAAAGACAAATAAGCAGTATGAAAACCTTCCAGCTTTTCCTCTGCCGTTGTTGCTGCAGCGGTTTGTGTGACCGTGGGACCAGAGGGCTCTGTGAGCGGGCGGCTGGGCGACCTCGGGAGCTCCGCCCGCTGGTTGGTGCAGGCTTCCCCCGCTACTTGCGGAGCTCCTCAACTCTGAAAACTTTCAAGCACATTTTTGTTCCGCCATCATTTTTTGTAGAACTTTCAAAATGTGAAATCTACACAGTTGATTTCTCACCTCAAAACTTTTCCAAAGTGGATTCAGTGATGAAATTAAATAGGCCTACGAAAACTGTAAAATATAAAACTTTCTGTTGCTGGCCTCTGTCTGGCGCACGCAATGATGATGCAGTGAACAGTGAATATTCTCTGACCAACGAGCAGTCTGCCGTGTTTCACGTCACATTTAAGTATCCCTCAGCTCGCTTGGAACCTCGACAGAGGTGATACGTAAAAAAGAACCTGGAAGCAGGTACAGGTACAACTTTTCCACAGCAGAAGACCAAACAAAGGTGAGTCGAGTCAAGGCGAGTGGAGCTGGTACTGTGCAGTGGAAAAGGGGCTTAAGGGGGGTGTGGCCCCAAGTGTTTTGGGGCCAGTGGGACTCACAAGTTGTAATTCCATGGTTTGGCCATTATGGCAAATTCGCTTCAATGAATGGTGTACTTCCTGCACTGGGGGCCTGTTATGCTGGCATTAACTCACAGCACCCTATTTTAAAACATTTTGACAGCATATTAGAACATGTGAAATTGATTGTTTGGCAGAATCAGTGGATGAAACCACTGCTCTCTTACTGTCTAGCAGGACTGTCCACAATTTTTCTCAAGTGAGGGACTAGTGAATTGCTCATTTGGTTTTGTTGAGTTTACTGTGGGTCAAGTTTTGGCAAATGCATTATTTTACACTCTGCTCACTGTTAGTGATCTAACCTCCTCAGAGAGAAAAAGAAATCTCTGCCAGAAAAGAATTCCTCAAAAGCATGTCGGCTTTCCCAGAACCCACTTTTAATGAGATAGTGCAGCTGAATGCTGAAAGGACCAAATGGAAAATCAAATGCTTAAATGTAAATTAATACCTCATTATATTTCAAGACAGCAGCTTATTATTTCTGTTCCCATTATATCGAGAGAAAGCTGTTGACAAATGAGCTCAGTATGCATTCATGTTTCATCATCATCACCCCTTGGGGAAGAAGAACATCAAGGTAACACAAGAGACTATACAGCAATGATTAATGTATGTCTTTAATACCTCTTCATAAAGTTGTGCATGAGATGAATTATGCTAAGATTGGCTATAGCTCATTTATGGTAGGTGTGTTTTCATATGGCAAAAATGATCAGGTAATTACCCAAACAAACATCTTTAAATCAATAGTCAACGTTTTTTGTGCAGAACATGTTGTGGGTTAGGAGATGTATGTATTAATGAGGGGCTCAAGTAAATACAATCATTTTATTACAAAGCCAAAAATTGTTACCTTCTATTCACTTCTCACTGAAAACAGAGGATGGCGTTAAAAGTAGTAACTGATAATGTGACCATTCTACAATTGCTGGACGTACTCAGGTTATGACTTGAGCGTTTACAATTTTCTTATGGTACATCGCATCAAAAATCAATATTCACCACATCTTGAACATTAATAAAGCTTCAGTTAAATAAGTCAAACTCACCAGTAAAAATAATAATAATTGTGGTTTTATGGGTTGGTCTTAGTCACTTTGTTGTGTTGAAAGTTTTCCTTTGCCCTGGTCACAAAAAACTGAGCAATTAATTTCAACACAACCTGACATATTTTCAAGGAATCAGATACAATCTTGGTATTTCAGCCCAAACTCAAGGCCCATTTGTTCAACACAGACTACACCCTGCTTTAATTCAGCTGGAGCCTGTCATTCATTATTTCTGCTATTAACTCATGGGGTATTTCCATCTACACACACATGCAAACATACGTACACTGTATGAGTTTAGGACACACACACACACACACACACACACACACACACACACACACACACACACACACACACACACACAATAGCGTGCACATGTTCTACCTTTTGTTTTTTCAATTTTTCTATCCTTTGCTATACATAAAGACCTTTGACTGACCAATCTATTTTTGTAAAGCTCTTACAATTACACACCTTGACTTGCATTCACCTAAAGTTCATCATTCACAATGTTTAGGATGCTGAAAATTCAGTCAGCAAATCAGATTTAGTCAGCCATGGAAACTTCTTTTTTGCTATACTTAAAAATATAGATTTAGATCAGTAAATCAGAAAATTGCATTAACTTTTTTGGCCATGAGAGTCTCGTGGTGTGACTGAAATATCTCAACAGCTAATCGATGGATTGCATGAAGCTCCATGTCACTGTGATCCATCCATGAGGGTGAATTAAAATAAGTTTGGGGATCCTTTTCCTCCATCATGAGGTTGACATTTGTAGTTTTGAGTGAGATGTCGTAAAAACTACTACAAGCATTGCCATGAAATTTGGTTCAGACATTAATTTCCCCTTCAGGATGAATTGTAAAAATTTTGGTGATCCCTTGACTTTCAGCTAGCGTTATTATGTCAAAATTTCAATGTGTCAAATATTTGGAATTCACATTCCTGCAAAACTCATGACATTCCCATCATTTAATGTTAATTTTCAAACGGTGAAAACTACAATGTTGACCATGGTAAATCAGCATGTTAGCGTGGTCTGTAGACTTTATATAAAGATGGATGACATGACAGCATCCCAAAAGTGAAGGCCAAACATCTTGATTGTTTCTGTCATTTTAGGTAATTCTTGTCACACTGATTTATGTTCAGGAGCTCCTATTTCTGACAGGTTTGGTTTTAATTAGTTATTTGATGTCATCATTGACAGCTGAACCCCGCTCGCGATTTAGTTGGCCCTTCATACTTTAGCTCCAACCCCGATCACAACTGCGCAGCAGATGGCAACGCCTGAATCTGGGATGTTTTGGCTTAATTATTGTACAGTGGTAAAAAGTGAAGACATGTTGTCCAATTTTATATACAGTCAATGTTTTGGTCATTGTGAGCATGTTAGCATTTAGCTCAAAGCACCCCTGTGCCTATGTAGACTCACAGAGTTGCATGCCTGTGACCTTTAGTGTCAGTGTGTTTATATTATTTTGAAAAGAAGCTGAGTTCTTGTGCAAGGTATATGTGCTGAAAGCGACCATCATTGTGTTCTAAAATATCCATGTCTCATTCTTTTACGACTCTGTGGCGCTCAGAGCCTCTCCCTTTGGGACCCCTGGCTAATAACAGCATACAATCAACAAGTGTATCACTTTTTTGTCATATTAGGGCATATCGAAAAAGGGAGAGGGAGCAATGGAGAGACAGTTCCTCCTCCAGATTCTCAGGCCTCTGCAGGTCTGTCTCAGTGGCAGAATGGACAGTTCCTGTGTTTGTGCCTGTTCCTGTCTCCCGCTGTCACCCTGAGGCGCGTCGCCATTGTTTCCGCATCCAGCGCCGGAGGTCAGGGCTGCTCCCTCACTCGCTTGCTCTCTCTCCCGACCTCGCAGCCCAGCAGAGGGAGGGGAGCTGGGAGAGAGCAGGAGGCCAGGATCCAAACTGAGCTGGTCACACCTAAACAAATCAGATGTACAGTCAAGACAACAGGCTGCTGAGCTTGAGCACTGTTGCTTCTGAGAGTGCATGCTCTCTCACACACACACACGCATACACGCAACACACACACACAATCACAGCTCACTTGCACATGCACACGTCCACCTTTTGTTGTTCAGCAGGGGGATTCCAGGTTTTTGCGTAAACACCGTGCAGGTAAACAGACTCAATGTCTGGCACACTGAGATTAGAAGCGGGTGACTTTCTTTTACTCTACACATCACTCATATCTACTTTGGATGTACTTTTACTTTGGTCTTGTTCTTTGTTGACAACTGTGTACATCACTTTTCTGCTATATTCAACAGCACACTGTCCCACTCTTCACTTTACATTCCTACTCTATTCTTCTCTGTTCTCGCTACTCTTAAATTAATTTGTGCATTGTTCTGCTTTCGCTCTTCTCTGCTGCTTTACCCTGCAAGGTATTTAATCTATTATCCAGGGCTACAATTGTATTTAGTATTTGTCCCAAAGCCAGTTTCCAACAACCACTCTGATGTTGAGGTACACTAAAACAGTAAAACTCTCTACCAATTTTGAAAATAGAATATGTAAATAAATTAAAAGTTCCAATCACAGCTCATTACTGTGAGCTGTGATTGCGCTCAATCACAGCTAATTACTGCAGCTGCTGCCTGAAACAATGTTTTTGGTGCCGGCCACACATTGAAATAGATCCATAGTCTCCTGTCCATCTTTGTCCATGAATCATCAGCTGTGTACGGTCTTTCTTGTCTGCACAGATATTGCTCAGGACAGTTTTCTGGTTTCATCATATATACAGTATGTGTGATAAAGTGTATTTGGTTAAATTCCAGTACTGACTTTTCAATAAATACAGATTTAACTGAGCCGCTGTTCAGGCAGCTTGGCAGCTCTGCAGGATTCAGGATGACATGTTTATTTAGTCTTCTCACCTGACAGAGAGCGTAAATTGGGGTAATTTATATGTCAAATTACCAGGATATTTGTTCTGGCATACGCGGCCACCACTTTCTTCATCTCCCCAAAGTACATTCAGAGTGGTATGTATGATGGGTCATGAGTTATATTTTTTAAAGAAATCATCAAAATAACTGTGTTAATTGAGTGTTAAGGGCCTATCATTATTGCAAAATGAATCTCTGCTATATATCAACATGACAGCTTAAGCTATCAGAGCGGTGGCTGAACTTCATACAGTTTCTAAATTATAATATTTTTTTATTCAAGGAAGGTTCACTGAAGACATTTGGTCTTCTTTGTCGTCATCCTGCTTCATGTTCAGACTCAAATCTGGGAGCTGCTTAATTCAGCCGCAGTGTACTACATTATCGGTAGCCGTGGAGCAGGAAGTGTTACCAGAAACGGATTTGCTAATAACTTTTTTTTTTTTACACATTCACTACATGGCCAAAAGTTTTTGGACAGTCAACAGAATAAAATGACATTGTAGATAATAGTGTTCTTCCAACCCTGTGGCAGCAGTTTGGGAAAGACCCTCTCCTGTTCAAACATGACATTGCCCCTCAGCACAAAGCCAGGACCATAAACAAATGTTTTTCATTTCAGTTTGGTGTAGAAGGCCTTGACTGGCCTGCACAGAGCCCTGATCTCAACCCCAAGACATTAGAGATGAACTGGAACGCCGACTGCAAGCCAGGTCTTATCGCCCAACATCACAGTCCCAGTAATCTCACATGTGGCTGAAGTTCAGGTTCAGCCAGGTTCCAAAATCTTGTGGAAAACCTTCCATGAAGAGGAGTGGCTGTTTTACAAGCAATTTTAGTTGTTCATTTAAGTTTTGGAATGAGATGTTTACTGCAGGAATTACACCAAACCTGTGTTCCAATCATCCAACTTTCATATCTCTACTAATGCAAACAATATGAGTATGAACGTCCTTTATCTCCCACCACATCTCCTCCACTTTCTGTCCTGTGACCCTCTGCTTTCCTCCTGGTGTTATTTGCTCAGCTGGCAGCGGACGCCTGGACTGATCTACGTAGACACAAGTCCCCACTGGCTTCATACGTTGGTCTCTTTATGTTCTCCACCTAAGCATGTTTCATATTTTCTTTTGCACCTTCAGCACACATTAGGCTCATTTCACCATACCTAATGGCACTTTCATGTGTATATTCAGCATGTCTAAATAAACAGTTCAGGCTGCAAAGTCAGGTAGCTTCAGGGACAATCATCTCAAAGGTGATCACTAACACTTAAACACTGTAGGGCATGAATATTGTTTCTATTTTTTAATATATGACCATTACTGATGGGTTAAAAAGCATCTGTGTTGCATTGTCATCAACTGCTGGTAGCTAAGACACATAAGACATCAGCTTTGACTTTGAAATCCACCATTGTCCAGCTGAGCTCAAGTTCTTAACTAATGGCTGAAGCCATCTGGTCCTGATGAGGAAAGGAAACACTCCATAACCCTTATTTAAAAGTCTGTTATTTCACTGTTCGTAGGGTATGACTTTGTCCAAACAGAGGCAAAGTGTTAGTGATAGATTCCAGTCATGATAAAGTGGTTTGTTTTTACTATGACATGACCAATCTCCTGTTGATCTCAAAGCAGGCTTAAGCACCAGTATATCATCTTTTTGGAGGGCCTCTGGTCTTCAGTCGACATTACTGTAAGTATAATTCCTCATCAGATATACACAGATTCTGATAATATCAACAGCCATCATCATAGACAATAGTATAAAATTAGTGTTAGTGGAAAGGTGAATAATGGACATGTAGTATCACGCTGACCAATAGAATTTTGAGTGACATGATTATATTGAATTATTTTATTAATTCAACCCTCATCCACTTAGCAGTTTGAAAGTAATATGCAGGGATTGATATTGCTGCAATATAAACAGCTATTTGGAGGGGCGATATTCTGGTCTAAAACATTTATTTAGCATTTATTATTTTGGAAAAAGGCAGTAGAAGTTCATGTCAGTTTGACCACTTGGGGGCAGCAGAAACCATTTGTGACCACAACATTGACATATCATCGCCTTTTAAAGAGGTGGTATTATGCTTTTTGGCTTTTCCCCCCTCCTTTATTGAGTTGTATATCTTTTTTGTGCATGTAACAGGTTTGTAAAGTGAAAAAGCCCAAAGTCCGGCCCAAAGGAGTTCCCATCTCCCACAGAAAGCTCTGCTCTGAACCGCTTAAAACAGCTTGTTTGTAGTCCAACCCTTCACTTCCTTTACTTGTGATGTCACAATGAAAACTCGTCATAAAGCTTGCCAAGCGGCTGGTGGGGTCAGGCATGCCCTCAAACTAAGCTAGTCTGAGCGGAGGCCCTTTGGCTCCACTCGCCTTTGTTTGGGTTTCCATTGTCGAAAAGTTGTACCTGTACCTTCTTCCAGGTACTTTTTTTCATATCACCTCACCTTCATCAAGCTTCCAAGCGAGCTGAGGGATACTAAAATGTAACTTGAAAACACGACAGACTGATCAGAGAAAGTATTCGCTATTCACTGCATCATCATTACGCCAGACAGAGGCCAGCAACAGAAAGTTTATTTTGAACATTTTCGGTGTTGAGGAGCTCCGCAAGTGGCTGCGGGGGAAGCCCGACACGCGGGAGGAGCGTGTGAGGCCGGCTAGCCGCCCGCTCACAGAGCCCTCTGCTCCTGCCGTCACACAGACCGCTGTAGCAACAACGGCAGAGGAAAACACAGCTGGAAGGTTTTCATACTGCCTATCTGTCTTTACATCTGAGTAATATTGAAACGTTTTAACCGTAGACTGCATATATTTTAAGAGCTGTGTGGATCGCTGGTGTGTGTGTCGCATTGAACATTACGTCACAGCAGTTGTCTGTGGCGTCGCTATCTCTGGGTACTATCTGGAATGGAAAATGGAGCAGGGCCGAGTAGAGTCGAGTCTATCGATTTGCGCTATGGTTGCATTATTCGGCAAGGCAGCAGAGATCGTCAGAACACAGTTCAAAGTTTAGTCCTAATGGTAAGATGTGGAACAGTGATGTTTTGTGGTTGTGGACTGGTAATAATTTATCTGATAGGTTACAGTCTCAGTCTGATTTGGATCACAATACCTTGTTTCTTACGACCCGCCGTTCTCTGCTTCTGATTGGCTAGGAGTCCTTACCTGGGAACTGTGCATGTGCAACTCCCAACAAAGATTTTGTACAAGTAAGATGCATCACTCTGTAGCTCAAGAGCAGAGCGTACACCTCAAAGAGGAGCTGCAGCAATGTGCAGAATGAGAAAAATGTTTTGAAAATTAAACCATGTAAACCTGTTCTGGTACAACTCCTAATTAAGATTTTGAACCTGAAAAGTAGCATAATACCACCTCTTTAAATTAATATGGAAAACTTGTTATCAGCTGCTTATTTATATAAGTCCAATATTACCTCTATTTTAGCTCGGTTTTTGGTTTCCCCAACTATTGAGGGAAGTATATGTCTCTTTAGCTGCTAAATGCTCCACTATGTTCACCAGCTAATCACTGACTGTGTCTGTCTGCCGTTCGGTGCTGAGGAGGTACTGCTTGTGGCTACATGGGGTGAACTTTTGGTGGCTACATGGGGTGAACAACACTCCAACACTGACCCAAACTTAATGCAGATAAACACCTTTAAAACAACCAAATCAGTGGAATTTATTAACATAAAAGGACGATAAGTTCTGAAGACCAAAAACAGCATAACACAAAAATCCACTGCTGAGAGGCAGTAAGACAAGCAGTCCCAAATCAAAAAGCCTCTCTTCTGACGGAAAAAAAGGAACATGGTCAAAGCACAGAGAAACACATACAATCGTAACAGGGTTCTTTGAGCTTTTTCAGCTCAACAGCTACCTGCCAAAAATGCAGTGAGACTGAACTGAACCAGAAAAGTTGCTGCGGGACAGCTAAACTGTGAGCTGAAGCTTACAATAAAGCTCTGTAGCCGAGGGAAGCTGCAGATTAAGTTGATAATCCTCGGTAAGTTCATCATTATGTAGGTTGAGCTAAGTGCTAATGTCAGCATGCTAACATACTCAAAATGACATTACATATCTTATGTTTCACTTACAACCGTGTTCACCATCTTAGTTTAGCGTGTTAGCATGGTAACATTTGTAAGTTAGCACCACAGACTATAAGTACAGCTGAACTGATGAAAAGTCAGAAGATCACCAAAGTTATTAAAGTTCATTCTAACGAAATGTCTGAATGTCTGTATTTCATGGCAACCTACCCAGTAGTTGTAAAATCCCCAAATGTTAACCTGCTGATGGCGCTGACGAAAAGTCAGATGATCACTAAAGTTTTTTAGGTTTCATTGTCTGGGAACCATTAATGACTGTATGAAATTTTGAACCAATCCATCGATTTGTGTTGTGATATTTCACTTGATAAGTGAAAACTTTGACCTGTTGGTAGGGCAAGAAAAAAAGTAAGGGGATCACCAATTTCAGTAGCACTCGACAAACAACAAATCATTGTTATCCCTTAAATCAAAGCTACATTAATGCTGAATTTAACCTATTATTGATCCTTCTGTTAGACCACTGTAGTGTGTGTACTTGGCCATGTAATACGTAATTCTCTCTTGAAGCTTTTCTGAGGCCTTACACCCACTAAGCCTCAGGTGACCTTACATCTGTCAGCTTAATCAAGAAAAAACACAAATACAACTGACAGGAATGTACGATGATGAATTACTTACATGGTCACTCATTATACATGAAGACAAATATACATTTATGCAGCGCATGTGTTACATACTATAAACAGAATCACCCCACTTCCCCTTAAAAGCCCTATTTGACCTTTAATTTAATTTGCAACAGCTCGACCCTCTTTACACTTGAGCTCTCCTTCAGTGTCCAGAATGGGCTGACAGAGACTTGAACATGATGTATCTGCTGTCGGTGGATTTGAGCCTTTGTGTAAGTAAAGTGGTTTTGCATCAACAGCAGGGTGCAGCACTCCAGGAGGACATAGGAACAAAGGCTGCTGTGTACGTAGGCTGTTTTTATGAACCTGACTGTTTTCAGATCATGGAGAGGAAAGTTAAGGTGGTGCTCATGATATTTTAGACTTATTTTAAGTGCACAATTGAACTGCCCCAGATTCTATATGTTCCCATTGTGTTGGTACATAGTAAAGTTCACTGTTAATTTAAATGTTAACATACATATTTTAATTTCAAAAAGAGATCAATTTAGCTTTTGGATTTCATGAGGCTTTTAGACAATTGGCACATGTTCTTTTACCATTTAATTTGTTGTTCCCCAGTTAGCTTTTTAATTTAGGGACGCTCTGTTGGAAAGCATATTGTGATTTCTGATATCTGAGCTAAATGGACTGTACTCGTATAACGCCTTTTTAGCCTTCCGACCACTCAACACGCTTTACACTACATGTCCCATTTACACACTGATGGCAGAGGTCATGCAAAGTATCAACTGCACATCGGAAAGGAACAAACATTCACACACACTAACACTCCGGTGGCCATCAGCAATATTGGGTTCAGTATCTTGCTCAAGGACATTTGACATGCATACAGGAGCAGTCTGGGATTGAAACCGAACCGGGGGATTGATTAATGGACCTCCTGAGCTACAGTTGCCCTTTGACATGGCCCCTTTGTGATCTGCCCCACCTTCTTTTTGGAAGTCCACATTGACCCCCATGGCATTAATTTGTACCTGTGTGAGAGATGTAATGATCAGAAATATGTTTGGACAGGCTAAAGTTGCTACATGGCTCTAGAAATGACACTGTCAACCCTTTTGTTCCGGACTGAAATATCTTAATTAATCCGATATGGGACGTGGTCTGATACGGATGATGTCTGCACCTCATTACAGTTATAATAGCTGCCTGTGATGTGGAGACACACAAAGACACTTCACAGATGAACAGCAAACAGAATAACGTTACATGATATGAATAACCAGGTTTCATATCATGTCCTGAATATGATTAAAACCCAGAGAAGACATACTGTAGACTAGTGTCCATGTAAACATACTAACTGACAGACTTATGATAGTGATGGCATGAGGAAGGCCAGACGCTGATTGAAGTTCAATTACAGTTACATAGTAAATTATATACTTGTTAAAATTGCCATACAGTATTATAATAAACATAAACAAATCTCCTCAGAGGATCTCACCTAGCAGTGTTTCCCACTAATTAACAAGACTTTACACATATCATAATAACATTACAGACCTCTAAGGTTGTGTTTTGTGGGCGCTGCTTGCAGGCTCACACTGGCGTCCGACTCGAGAAAACCACTTTTCTTTTGAGGTAACTACATTAACATTAGAGGTCTGTTTCTATCACTCGTTTGTGAGAAGGCGATTAAGCTAGCCGCACCTAAGTGAGGCTATGAAGTCTTCATGTTACCCGACACAAGAAACACATACAACATTATTTATCAAATTGGGTTGGACTTGATGAATTTATAAGGAGGACACACATGTGACAACGTCCGATTTTGTACAATAATAATAAGATTAATTGGATTATATTCACAGAAAGTACAAAACATATTACATGTGTCCATAACAAAAAACACAACAACAATAAAATGTTAGGAAAATTACTTTTTTAATTTTCTATTTTTTGATTTAGGGTTACTGGAAAAACATTAAATAAATTTGTTGAAAATTTGTTGCTGTTTCATCACCAGTTGTAGATGTGAATGCTCCGACCTTCCGATGAACGGGCAACCCGCTCTAGAGCACAACATTGTTTACAAGAGTGCAAAGTTCTTCATATATAGCCTCTTAGTTTTGCATCAAATGAATGCATTTAACTTTAAAATACAAAATTTTCTTCCAGGGTGCTTGCCTCTGGACACCCTGAGAGGGTCTGAGGCCCACCCAACATAGTCTCTTTAAATCTTATGGGAAACACTGCCTAGAGCACCAAAATGTCCAGAAATGGCCCTGTACTCAGTAGTGGGAGTGTCTGAGAAAACTCATGATGTTATTTTACAGCCAGGTTTATTCAGCGATTATCCAAAACTAGGACTCTCTTCATATTTATATTTGATACTGTATAAACATTAAATAACAACAAGAAAGCAAAAGAATATATTTAAACATATATTCTGATGTATTTATTAATAATAAAAACATCTATCTTGTCTTTTTACCATGTTAGTAAGTCTGAATTAGCTTCTTGAACTATTTAGTTCAAAGGCTTGTGTCAGGAGTGCATACTTGACTGTTTGTGTATTTTACTGGGATTATTTACGCCGTTTTAATTTTAATCTCTGCTCACTTTGTTGGTCTATGTACCTTCAATTTGCTGACAAAAATTAGTCCCACACACAGGATCATCAACATGTTGTAAAAAGGCTTTTCATAAAGGCATCACTGGTGAAATCAAACCGCACAGCTGGTTTACAGTCATAACCAACCATCTTTTTCTGTCTTTTCTCTGTTTTTCCTCTTCCTCCACTTCAGTTACAATTTTCACTCCTCACCTTTCTGTGTTTCAACTAGCTATGCAAATTGTTATGATAACACAGATGCCTCAACCTTACTTGCTTATATTCTGCACTTTTTCCTCACTTGGTTGCTCATTAAAATTTCTAAACTGCAGCTCTGCTAACCAGCCTGTTTAACCTCTTTTTTAGTGCCACCACACTTCCATTCATACTGCAGCATGTCTCTTGAAAATAGACAGCCTTGCTCTGCACTTCAGGCCTTTTTAACTACTTTAAGGTGGCAGACCATATGGCAGCATTTGTTCCTGCTCATTTTAAAATGAATAATTGCGAAGATAGCTAATCAAGACTAATGACTTTTTAACACCGTGTTTTCTCCTCGGAGGTGATCGCTCCCTCCTCAGGCAACAGATAAAATGCAGCGTGAACAGTCATGCTCTGTTGACAGAGCTGTCAACAGGGACACAGAGGCCTGGGCAGATGTCCCACATTTGGCTAAATGGCTTGTTGAAATGCTTAACACACATATGCATGCATACATATATACACAGACACAACACCCCACCCCACACCCAGCCCCCACCCACTGAAGACTCCTTATTTTAGATTAGGACACCAGAAGACAAGAATCACAATGTAATTGGCCTGGGAAGCAGCAGGACAAAACAAGCCCCCACCCCCCCACTCTACTATTCTTCAGCCAAGCTAGCAGTTGTGCCTCTAGAGACGGTAATGGCAGCTACTAGAATATTGTCACAGTATTGTGAGCATGTTAGCGTCTTAAAGTTAGCAGTAAGTTAAAGCACCTCTGTACCTACAGCCTCACAGGACCGTTAGCATGGCTGTAGACTCTTAGTCTTTTTATATTTAAATCATCAAACAAACATGAACAAGACTGGCAGCATTTTTTTAACTTGTGTGTTATTCAAGCCCAAACAAAGCAAATATGATGAAATGAACGAAGAAGTGTTTTTTTATGGTGAATATACGTGAGGTGTCAAGTTTGACATCTCAAGATCATTTACATATTCTATATACATAACTCTTCGTGTAGCAGTTTTACCAGACCTATGTTTTATGTTGTTTGTATTATTATTATTACATTTATTGAACCCATGTTACTTATAATTATTAAGAACCCACCTCCTACTATAATCTAAAAACTGCTCATAGTCTCCCAGCTCAGCAGCTCTACCTTTGGCCAAAACAAACCTCTGGATTTGCATCTGATGCTTCCCAGACACCATACTCAACCACTGGCAACCCAATAACTGGCTTGTGACAAGCAACAGACAGTTCTTCAATCATCTGAAAAGTATGTGCAATACAGCATATCTTCAAAAATTCCATGGAAGCAAAAGATTTATGATTATAATCAGCTGAGGGATATACTCCACGACGATCCCCATGTTGGAACATATTACTTATGGGACTCACAAATGTCCAGATCACTGCCTTTGCTCACCATACATGACTCTGATGCATCTCTCAACTTCAAAATGCCATTTTTCTCCAACAAAGAATGCACTGTTTTAGTGACGATGGCAGCCATGACCTTGAATTCCCATTTCTCATTCAGATTTACATCTTCATTCGCTGTTCCCAACTTAATCTGGTCCTCCCTTGAATTGTCAAAGTGCTTTATGTGTGGCAGCAATGGACTACATCTCATGCTGTCTCCGTCTAGCCTCAGTGCCGGCAAGTGGCTATCAGACCATCTAGTGAAGACAGAACTAGGCCTGAAGGGTGGGGGAAAGCACCGCCAGTCTTTATTTTAGTTATGTGGCCTCCTGTGGCCGTCTGAAGTCCCCCTTGAGGACAACCTTTCCCTGTCTGCAATGTCTTCAATATCTGATTGTCTGATCGCTGTTCTGTTTATGTCCTGTGTTCTCTAAAAGGCACTTTGTTGTAAACCTGTGTTGTTGAAAGCACTTTTTAAATACATTTGATGTGAATCACTTTATACTCACACACACTTTCACATGCACATCCTCCCATGTTACTAGGTAAACCATGCAGATATGCATAGCATGCAACAGAAATAAATTGCTTATAAGGAACTTGGAAGCTTAATCTAGTTGTCCTGGCAACTGGTGTTTTTGGAATAAACATTTTGCTTTGATTTGAATAAGGATCTCATGAATAGCTCATGGATAGCTCATGAATTGCTGTTAGCCATAGCTAATTAGCTGCTAGCATGCGTCAAATGTGTGTAAATCACTTTTGTATACTTAAAGCAAAAAGTGAAAATGGGATGTCAACAACTTCATTGCTGTTGTCAGCCAGGTGCAAAGTAACATAAACCAGGATATATATTTGGGATGTGCATCTCTATCACTGAGGCTGATGCAATATGCATCTCGATGATCCGATACATTAAAGATACATATGGAGCAACTACTCACCCCTTTTGCAATATGACGCAATTTTATTCAACACAGTGTGATACGACATGATTCAAAAGAATAAGCATATGCTATGCAATTCAATATGGTACAAAGAGTTTGATTTTATTTGATTGTATTAATCCAATATTAACTAAATCAAACACAAACTTCACGTATTCGTTTCTTTAGTACTGCAACTATGGAAGCATTTCATTTTGTGCAGATCCTTTTGAACCTCTAAAAATGTATCTGGCAAGATAAAATAAAGACGGGCCTGGACCTTACTATAAACCAGTCCTCTGTCTCCAGTTACACTTTTACAATTTAACAGTTAAAAAGTTTTAGGAAGTTGCAATACTTTGCTCACCAGTCTTGTAACCGCTGGGGCTAACTAGAGCTGAATCTGAGGGGGAAGCAAATGACTCCGCACTCACACCATGTTGCGGCTTCGGGTGAGTTAATTTTTAGGTTAGTGGTGCCACCTTTGTACTTTAAATGTGTTGTGTCTCCAAACATTTGATTTGTAGGAAACTGAAGGAACGTGTAGCACTTCCTCCTCCATGTTAATCAAATGTGACACACCTTGGCCTCTATAGTAGCTGGCAGGCCACTGGCAGCAGTGGAGAGAAGAGAAACACTTTAGGATGAATCAATCTGAATGTAATGTAAACAATTTGATATCAAATGATATGTAAATTAGTAAATAGTATTTTGCCAGTGTCAGATGTTAGAAACGATACATCTTGAATTCATCCTGAATTGAAACGGATGCACAATTTTTTGAACTATGATGTCGGTGCAGCAATGCAAATTGCAGACTCTTACTATCCCTATCAAAAACTGCTTTGTTGTGTTGTTCTGCAGGACACTGACCAGTGATGTATTTTGTCATTTAAGTTGGAGGACCTGTGTACAAACAATGTAAAATCCAAGATGGGACTATCTGTTTGAAATGCTTCTTGGCAAATTGCACAAATATTTAACATTTTTCCTCAGGTGGATTTTATTAATGCCTAATCAATTTAAACACCTGGGTTCTCTCAAGGCCTGTGATACCTAGTATAAAAGTCTGGATTCTCTCACATATCACCATCTGCAGTATCACAGTCCACAGATGGTCATCTGAACAGAAACAGAAAGCTATGTTAATGTCAATGTGAACCAGAATTTCTGACCCCCACAGCTTGGCCAGAACTAATGAATAATGTTGTTATTCTGTTGTTCAACTATCAATAAATCAAAAGAGGAGGAAAAAGAAGAGGAGGAGGAAGAAGTATGAGTTTAAAAAAAGACAACTTTATTCTCATTAGCATGGACATACCCTGAATGTCTCCCATGACTACATGTGCCTACAAAAACCCAGCTGGTCCACCGTCTGTCCATTGCTCTAAATCTATACACTCATCATCACAATCTCTCACCAGCTCTTTCCCAGTGCAACCTGATGTCTAGCAAGGGAACGGTGTAGATTTGAAGTCGCAGAGGGGTACTGAGAGATCAGCGTGCGTCTGTCCCGGTTCACATCTATTATGAGGCTACTCGTGGCTCCCTGAGGGAGGATTTTGCAGGGGAAAGCAAAACTATGCCACCCAAGGCAGTTCCACAACCTTTGACCTATGTGACATCCCTCTCTGGCTGTCAAATCAAGTGACCTGTCTCACAACAGGAGGGAGTCACGGCTCAGCTCTTTTTCACTGCAGCGTTTTATTGTACTTTCCCACCCATAGTGAGCACTTTGAGTTATTTGTTTACCCACTGCATGATGATAAAATCTACACACCAAAATTACACTGTAACATGAGGCCTCTGTGTATTTGTGTGTATGCATGCTCACATACATACAATGTATGTGAGTGTCTATGTGTGTGCATTTTTGAATAAGGGACTTCCACATTATGAATAATGTTTGACCAACAGGGCCAGTGTATTTCACTTGTTGTCAGTTAAATATCTGTAATATAAAACTGTCAAGCCATCAGTCATGAGTAATTTTCTCATGATTGACGGAGTGGGAAAAACTCTGTTCTTATTTATAGCAAACATTTCTTGTATGCCATGTATGGAGTTGCCCCTGCATTGTTGAAGCAAAGCCAAAAGACAACGTTGCCAGAGAATATTTTTTTAACCCTCTATGTCTATCCTGTAGCTGCAGCCCATTGTCCTATTACATATGAACATCATCTTTGTCTGTGGAGTGAAATGAAGTTCAGACAGCAGCACTGTTTGACTTTGACTTTGAAGTGTCATGTTTCTCTGATTTGCTGCTATTTGTTTTTTTGCCAGTCTTCCCTTAATAATTTTTTTTAACCTGTCCTAATCAGAATGAGGAACTGGACACCATGTTGTACCAGATCATACTTTGACAAGAGAGTTTAAATACACTACTGTCACTGCTAAACTTGTCTGTTTTATTATATATTTAATTATGTATTGTTTGTCACAGAGCCGGTCGGGGGTACAGAAATGGGGATGGGGGGCACAAATACCACACAAACAGACAACACAGAGAAAGAACAACACCTGAGGAGGGGGGCTTAGGGAGGAGAAAAAAAAACAACCACCAAAAAACAAAACAAAGAGATAACCAGCTGAACAACAGCAATAAACGGCTGACATTCCCCTAATTCTGACAGCACCCTGAAATTAGCTTCTATGTCGGATGCTCTGGCTCGGGGTGAACAGCATATTCTGGCTAATCTGAAGTTGCATAGTATGTCCCACATTACTTGCATGTGTTTAACCCTGTCAGGACTACCAACGGTGCTGAGAAATGTCGACACAAGTGGGTCACACAAATTGCATGCTAAAAATCTCAAATCACACAGATTATTTTTGTATGTGGGATTTTCACCCCTTTTAACAAGGAAGTAAATCACGTACAGTGAATCACAGCTGTACTGATATGGGTGCTGTCAGTCACCAGTGAGGACCGCCACTGCTAAAAGCTACTTATTCATTTAGTAACAATGGGGATTCATTCTAGTCATTATAGATTTGTTGATAAAAATATGTACATGGTAAACCAGAAGCTCAATTAAGGCAGCCACAACAGGCTACACCCTAATGCTGAGATTGAGTAGCTCATAAAAACTCAGACTGGCTTTAAGTGACTGAGAAATTTGTTAAAGTCAATATTTTTTTCCTGAAAATGTTAGGCTTCCCACAGCTTATGCTACTTTCAGCATGTGCCATGTGTGAGTATAGAAGAATACAGTTTTATTATGCAACATACTTTTATTGGCAGTATTGATATACTTGGAGGCGTGTTTACTTGATTGACAGATGTCTCAGCCTATCACACGTAGCTGTGGTGGATGCTTTAAAATGTACCCTAGTAAGAGTACAAAGGTTGATAGTTATTTGTGTTTAATGGGACACACCTTAACCCATCAACAGGGGACACCTGAATTTATTTATCCAGGAAAAATTTCCTGTGATGCCTTCAGCATCATTTATGTCAGACGTGCACACCTGGAAGTCACCCTTTACAGCACACTTACTGGCCACTGGCCAGCTCTGTTGTAATAGGTGGGGGTTAAGAGTATGGTTGATGAGGGAATGGAGAACTGTCAGTGTGTTTCCCACCCACATTTCTCAGCCAGTCTGGGGATTTGAACTGCTCACCCCACAGTAACCAAGCCTGCATCGCTAACTTGATGCTACT
Organism: Lepomis macrochirus; assembly: GCA_024633595.2. Lineage (NCBI taxonomy): Eukaryota > Metazoa > Chordata > Actinopteri > Centrarchiformes > Centrarchidae > Lepomis > Lepomis macrochirus. Next base: position 12,201,712 of record JALXJV020000003.1, read on the forward strand.
GCAGTAAAACCAGAGGAATGCATCCAATACTTGTGCATTTACTTCTGCACAATTATTGTTCAACTTCACATATGAACAAGCGGTCAACATACGCCTGAATTCTTGGCAAATACACCGACTGACCCTGCCTCCTGTTTGAGCCATGAGAATTTCTGCATCGTGTCTCCAACATCCGAAAATGAGAATCTGGACATAAAAGTAAGTTGCAAACGCCGTGCTCAAAGCTGAATTACAAGTGTTGAACATGATAAAATAACTGTTGTTGTATTTAATTTGCTTGCAATCTCCACTGAGAGTTTAGTTCGTTATATATTTACATTTGATCATGTCCCTGTGGTGTTTGTGTCCCGCCCATGTGTCCACGCACTGTATTTAACATCACACCTACAAAATGAGGCCATATGAGACAGAAACTTATGAAACACATATAAGGACTTCACTTTGCCCTTTTCCCAAGTAAAGCAAGTTCACGATGTAGACTCCATACTGGGTATGAGAAAAACTTAACCTCTTGAGGGTCAGCCAGGAAAGTCTAGTCCAATATAATCTGATGGCTTACTCCAATAACCACACTGAAAAGAAAATGTTGGGAGCTTGTTTGTGTTCTACTTTGGGCCAAAGTCTTAGAAACTGCGCAGAAGGGACTGAGCTTGTCGTTACCTTGCTCAAATTGCTGGTTTTACAGGAACTGACACATTTGGTAACCTTATAATTCATTTACATTGGCATTAAACCAGATCTAACTTGAGACCAAACCACTAAAAGCTTTACCTTTGGAAAATATTTCTAAAGAACAATACCTGAGGATTTTCTTGGAGGGAAAGTTGGATTTGGCAGAATGCATTTAATGTTGTATTCAGGTTTGTACAATATAAATTTTCTTCAAACAAGTAAGAGGATCCACACGCTGAATGAAGACTTTATATGTTTTCAGTGCAGTTTTACTTAAGCAAAGATTTTTTTGAATGAAATGCAAAATATTATCATTTTTTTCTAAATACTAAACTAAAATAATACTAAACTAAAATTCTTCAAACATACCTTTAATCTTTCATCCTGCTGAATATAAGATGGTACATTGTTACGGCATGTTCGTTCTCTCACACCGCCTCGGTGATGGAAGGCTTCCTAAAGCACAATGGAGAAAATTCACACCGTCTCCTCCGTCAGCAGCAAGTGTTACAGATGTGTGAAGAAAATTCAACAGATGACACAGCAGACGGTAAAAGCAGTGATACACTGAGAATAATGGTAAACAATGAGGAGGTTGAGAGAAAGCAGTGGCCGTAATTTACGTTGTTTCAGACGCGGGGAACGAATTATAACGTGCTGTAGAGAAATGTTGTCAGATTTTCCTGAACTCTGCTCTCCAAGGTTCATCAGACTTCAGAGAAATGTGGCTTTCATAGGCCCGGCTCTAAAATGCTCTGGCGTGGAGCTACGCTGTAAAAAATGTCATGACAGGGTTTAACTAATAATCAACTACAGCCACATACTTGCCTTAATCCTTAAAACAGGTGAAACATTCTCATTTTATGTGAAAGTGAATAAGGTGATAATCATTTTCATTATTTTACTAAATAAAATAATGAACAGCTGTTGCACAAGATTGTAAAAAGATATCAAGAATCTCATGGCTGATGAACTTGTGGCTCAGCTTGTGCCAGTCTGGTTCTGTATTAAGATCCTTTTTAAGCAAAAGTAGCAATACTGCAGTATAAAAATACCCAATTACAAGTACAAGTCCTGTATTAAAAAGTCACTAAAGTATTATTAGCACTAATGTATTCAAAGTACAAAAAATTAAAGTATTCAAATTGCAGAAAAACAGTCTCCCTGATGGTGGTGATGGAATAGTGGATAAGACACATGCCTTTGGTGAAAGAGATCATCCACCAATGTGTCCGTGAGCGAGACACTTAATCCCTAGTTGCTCAAGAGGCACACAACCTCTGACATATATAGCAATTGTTATTGGGTTGTTATTATTATCCCAGATGCAAAAATGTGCAAGTTATAATTTAGAGCTAATTGTAACCATTTTGTATACTGTTGGGTAGTTAAATTTATAACAATGCATCACATTTTATAATTGCATCATATGTATTATAAGTTCAATCTTAGGTAACTTGTAAATAAAGCGGTCAGCTCCATAAAGTGAAGTAACATGTAGCCTACAATGTTTCCCTTTGAAATGAAATGAAGTAAAATTATAAAGTCGCATTAAATGGAAATACTCAAGTTAAGTACACATACACTAGAGTAAATTCAAGTTACATTCACCCAATGGTGATATTTAGTACACTTGCTGCTTTGTTTTAACATGCCTGAAATATGAATGATGATTTTGCGTTCTAACGATCAAAATCCTTCTGGTTGCACCTTACATAGTGAATAAATTGTGTGCAACCTTTTACAGTGGAGTCAGTGGTAGTTGCCTGCAGGGCATGCTGGCCTCACAAAAGGAAATAGCTGGGAAGTCAACTCTCCACTAAGTTAATGATGCTTGTCTGTTTAATGCAGGCAGAGGAGTCAGATAACCACGCAACAAAGACACAGTCCGCTTGGCCCTGCATCACAGTGGAAAGATTCATTAAATGGGGATCATTGCGAGTCTTTTTGTACGTGACGTCTCCCAAAATGAGCCGTGAATGATGATGTCCCCCCTTTTTTCTCTCTCAGGCTTTTTTTCAGAAAATGCTAATAAACAAAGATGTATTACATCCTTTTCTCTGCTATGGAACAATTGAGGCTCATTGCTGATAAACGATGATATTCATCTCTTGTTCCCTCCTTCTCACCCCTGCCTCTCCCTCTGCACTGCCTGATCTCTCATTCAAACACAAGGGATGAGTCTGGATGCAAACAGTGATCAACCTGTTTCCAATAGCGTTACCCATGACCCTTTTCTCCAACGTAAGGTTAGAGAAACACCGAACCCTCGGCCATGATGGATCTGAGGACATTCCATAACCCCCCAGAGCTGTTTATGCTAACGCTTGTCGGTTTGATAGAGAAGAAGTGTCTTGTGGGATATGTGGTTTATGTGATGGCTAGAATTGCACAAACTCTTTCATCCTTAGTTCTTTCCCTCTACAATGACACTGGCTTTGTCTCTCTCCTCTTTCAAATGAAAAGAGTGATCACTGAAGGCAGCTCAAACCTCGTCTGTCTTTTTGAGCCTGTGTTTGTTGATGGCAATCTGTCTGTTATAGGCCTGGAGTTGAACGTCGGTGGGGGGTGACTCGGACTTGCATGTTTGTTTAGGGGTCACCGCACAGTCAAAGATGGGGGACAAGCACATGTTTCTGAGGAATCACAGAGTGGTCAACTTCTAGGTGGTGAACCAGGTTAATATGCTTCTGTGTAGGGTTTTGCGACATGATGATATCTATTGTTTTATGATGATATCATCATTTGGATTAAAAATAATGCACTAGCCACACAAGACCATCCAGCAGTGCCAGCTATGATATTTGTGTCAGTCAGGTAACGTTAAAGGGGCTGTATGGAGTTTTTCTACTAAAATGAATCCTTTTTTTATTGCCTGTGTATGAAGGGGTTGTAATCTGACATTTAAACGATCCACCTGCCAGGTTTGGCCATTAACCCTGAAGGCAGGTATTCCTATTCCTGTTCGAAGGCTCGGATTTTCCGCGAAATCAAGTGACTGACACCAGCATGCGCGCTCCCGAGCCTCTCGCTGTGTCTACTTTGCTCTCGGCAGCGAGACACTGCAACTTACGACATGGAGTCTAACACTAAGAAAGACCTGCTCCCACCACAACACAGACTCCAACATAAACTCAATTTGTCAAAGCCTGCAAGAAATGATGTAAGGGTAAAAAGCTAATGTGGAGTGATTTGTTCACTATCCCGTAATGATGCAGCCACGAGCAGCTAGCTAACGCTACAGTAGCTCGGACCCGCCGCTGTTTGCTTCGTAACGTTCAATTTAGATTTATTACCTTTTACTGACGGGTACACAACTTCTCCACCTCTCAGTCGCTGTAACTAACATAGCCCACTTAATATACAACACAGAGGAAGATGAGCCATCCACGAACACTAGTTACAGTAAATTTACTTTCTGCGGTCTGTTATGAAGTGTGACACAATCTTATAATATTCAGTCCAGCTCACTAACGCCCGTTTCATTATCATCCAGTACATGTAGCTGTTGCTGACATTGCTGAGCCTCCGGTGACAGATTCACAGATAGTAAAGTTAGTTACTGAAAGCAGCAGACGAGCTAACGATGTAGCACGTCGGCTAAATGCAGTAAATGTACCGTGATCATGTAACGAGAGCGGATTAGTTCAACCTGCAGCTGATAAAACTATTACTGTAACGTTGCAGTGGGAGTTTACCTGAGTGCCCAGCTCTGTCTGTCTATAGCCGCTGTCACTTTGCCTTTTTTCGAGTACTGTGTCGATGTGCCGGCGTCTCGCTGCGCTGAATGAAGTAACGTTACGGCGCCGGTGTTGATCCGCCTGTGAGACGGGAACGTTGAAGTAACAGAGCCTGAACATGTCTGAGTGAAAAGCCACAGCCTGCATGCTGCTGTTCCTGCGTTTATTGCAGGATTTTTGTATGAAAGCGGTTGTGTTTCGGTTCTGCTCGCTCATGAGTTCAAGCGAGCACGCGTACGAGCACACACCTGGTTGCAATCTTAAAACCGCACCACTAGTGGTCGCTGGAAACTACATAATGCCCCTTTAAATGACTTGCCCATGGACATTCAGCTTACTTTATAGCTCACCAAGACATGCTGTTGTTGTGATGTTAGCTGTAGCAGCAGGAGAGCTGTGAGTGTCATTGTCCGGAGCTGCTGTGCTGCTCTGGGGCCGTCTCGTCCTCTCAATTCAGCTTTGCAGCAGCAAGTAGCGTCAGTTTGCTAATCCACAACCTACCTAACATTAGTTACATTACATGCTGTGTCGTTGTTCACAGTGTTAGATTTCTCCAAGATCGCTTAAGTTACCCCACCTTTATAATGCAGAGAAGTATCCAGAGTTACAGTTGGAAATGCCATATTTCATTGAATTTACAAAAAAAGGTCTATATGTGGATATGTATCAATATTGGGATATGATTTGACCTATAACAGAATATGAATTTTTTTGGCATATCGCACAGCCCTGCTTCTTTGTATACCCTGAACTGACTTGTGTGAACACAAAATTTCTTGTTAAAGTTTGACATTACGTTAAGTTTGACATTACGTGCAACATCTACCGTTGTATATCTTCAACTTTATTTAAAATCATGATGTAATCATCATCTTATATCAGTTAACAGGTGGTAGAAGTACTAAGATATTTACCCAAGCAAAAGCTTACTACAGTGTTAAAATACTGTTACCAGTAAAAGTCCTGTATATAAGTATAATTACCATAACACTATACAAAAGTACAGTACTTGAGTAAATCTACTTAGTTACTTTCCACCACTGGCTTTAAGTAAGATGATCTCATTCCACAGCACAAATAACTATGGCACGTGTTTTGTTCTACATAGCCAACTCAAGAAATGCAGCATATACTATTTACGTCAATTGACTGTTCGCTAAGCCCCGACCTCCTTAGTTAGACTAACAAAAGCCTATAGTTTCTACCAGAGGCTTGTAAAGGTTAATAAAGACCACTGACAGCTCTCAATTTCTATTTGCCAAAATGTTACTTTTGCAGTTTTCAGATTATCCGTGTGAACATAAAGAGTGGTACTTCATTGTGGACATTACACATTTGCATCATCATATTTTGAGAGTCACAACTTAATGTTCTTGTCTTTGCTTGTGATGGTGCGAGTCTGCTTCTGCATGTGTGTTTATACTTTCCTTTTAAGCATAAAGTCAGCATCCATACCAAATGTTTGACAACACATTCCTCTATGATATTGGGAGTGTTTAGTCTTACTTCAGTGGTGTGTATATTTGTGTGTATGTTCACTTGATCTTTCAGCACCAGGTCCATGTTCACATATCCTGAGCAGGAAACATCATGTTAGTGTCTCCTTCTCATGACTTTCTTGTCATACAGCGACTTTCTTCAGGAAACTAGGAATTACACTCAGACTGTGGACACGTCCCACTGACATCCTTCACTGTCACTACCCCATCGCTCACACACACACACACGCACATTGCCCTGTGTGGCTTTGCAGCCAACATGTTTCCTATTAACTTCCATACAGCCGGCTGGGTATTAAGTTGTTCAAAGATGTACAGTCGAGAGCCTCAAATCACAGCGGATTAACCACAACCTCCAAGACCAAATCAGCCGGGCAATTTGTTGTCCAACCTGGTTATGTTCTCTGTCTCAGGTGATTTGAATTGAAGGCTGCTGTGTGCTGAGAAAAGCAGTGTTGTTTTCATGCGGTTACTATTTGATTCAAGATGAGAGCAGATTCACAGAAAATATCCCTTTACGTTTTAGGTGTTTAGTTGACCATTGTGTTCAACAGTAGAATAGGTCTGGAATATAATCAGTATGAAAAATAAACAATGGAGTGTAAAGTTTAAAGGTTATGGTTACAAATGTGGTCAATGAAAGTGGATCTATAATGGAAAACTAAGAAGTAAGAAGTCATAGGCAAAAAGGTGAATTACTTTTTTATTGAATTACTTTTTTCAAAGTTCCTTTTATTTATGTGACTGTATGGTTTTGACAAAACCTGCAGAGATTATGCATTTGCAGTGTTCTGCCAAACTACACCACCTACATCTCCTAAATATAATGTGGTAAATAGACAGACCTCAAAAGGAGACCGATTCTGAACATTATTATTAATTCACAGATCACTTTTATGTTTAGCCATGTTAGCAGCACGTTACTAGGAATAACAATGTTAGTTAGTTGGCCTACCACTTTGGTCCAGTCTGAAATATCTCAAAAACATGGATTACATGACATTTTGTAGAGACATTCATGGTGGCACTTTGCTTTTTGTGCCGCAAGAAGTTTGACTCATTTGTCTGTATAACTATTGGATGGATTTCCATGAAATCTGCTTCAGATATTTATATGTTTTTTTATATGTCCCCCTCAGGATCAATTGTAATAACTTTTGTTACTTCTTGGGACTTTTCATGTAGCTCCACCGTCATGTCAAAATTTCAATTTGCCCATTGACTTTGTTTGTAACAAAGTACCTGTAAAAAACAATGCCATTCCTATTATCCTGTGCTGTACCTTGTGTGTGCTAATTACCAGATGTTAGCATTGTCATTGTGAGCAGGTTAGCATGCCAACATGAGCATTTAGCTCAAAGAACCTTTGTTACTTTGAACCTTTGTTTTATTACAGCCTCACAGAGCTGCTAGTATGGCTGATGTCTCGTTGCTAGACTACTCCACCTTTTTTTTATAACCCACTCAGCCATATGCATACTGACCTGCATCATGTTACTGATCAGCCAAAGAATTCCTGCATCACTTTTGGACCATATGCAGTTTGCATGTTAGCATAATGTTATGCTGACCAAGAGCACACACAGTCTGACCTCTAATGCTGTGTAGTATAAGCGTACAGGTCACTTCATCATGTATTTTTGCTGTCTCCTTGAACTGTATGGTGCAGTTTTCCAGTGCCATTTGTGTCGACATGTACTCTCCTGCTTCATATGTTGATATGTCTCTTCATCACTCTGTGTTTTTATTGCTCTTAGTTGGACAGCATATGTCCAATTCAGACTCTAATTAGACCACTGGACTATATTTTATTGGTCACAACTGGCTTATAATGTTTTATCTAGTTTTATTAAGAATATTTCACACACTGATATGAGGCCTCTCTCCTGTTGTAAAAACTCTAAATTCCTTGGCTGAGCTGGATCAGAGCAACGTGTCAGTGAAAACACATATTAATAAACATTCTGTACATGTGTCAGCCACCTCCGTGATGCCAGGTCTCAGCTGAGTAAGCACAGTATAGAAATCCCATAATCATTTCTGAATGTGCCCAAAAGGCCCAAACATGCAACCCTCAAGCTGCAAACCTCTTGGTCCACGTCCAAACCATGTCTCATGTTCCTCGTATATATCTACACACAGGTCAGAGGTAAGAGCTGTACCATGAAATTAATCCGATCTACATGGTTCCACTTAATTAGAGCTGACAGCTTTGTAAAACTACATGGGCTCCCTGATGCTGAGGACGAGTAATGAACCTGCACAAATTAATAGTTTTTGAAACCCTTACGTGTTAAAATATCAGCCAGGGATGTTATTGGGCAATACATATGCCTTTTCTCTTTTCCTCTTTCCTTTGTGCCTTTTACTGAAAAGAAATATGCTGAATAGGTTTCAGTTCTGAGGTGGAAAATGTCAAGTGATAGTTCTGTTGAATTATTCATTGAGGCTCAAAGTGGTTGTTCCTACGCAATGCAAGACTGTTTGCACGCGTTTTTTGTCTGGTGATGCTTTTCTGTTTGAACTGGAGAACCTGCAGCAGGAAATCTTGTCTCCTGTGATTTGTTTCTCTCTGAGGAAAGAGAGGTTGTATGGTCTGTGGCACAACTTATCCCACCTGTCTGAGGTGTGGTGCAGCCACTTTTTATCCCCATCAAAGTAAGTGAGTAACTCCTCATGACAGTTATTGAAAGAGAGACATTTCTCAACACTTCTGCTAGGCATTTTCCACCTTTATCAAGAGATATTTAACATACAGTATTACTATTAAACCGAATGACTCCCTGTAACGTGAAAATGGTCGCTCATACTGCTGAACCCATTAAAAATCAACACTCGACTCGCTGGTGTTCTCTTCCTCACTTACTCAGATGTCATCATTTTCGGTCTTTCGCATCCTCAGCCATGATATCCATGCTGACAATATTGAACTAGCTTCTTCTAAATAACTTAAATGTACATTATATACTTTTTGTTTGTTCTTATAGCTTGCCAGCTGAAAATTCGTGTTAGTGCCATCGTCGCGATAAATGTCCTACTGCACTATGATTCCGATGTTACATAGCGCAGTGTCTAGCGCAGCGAGCCCGGGATGGTAATGACAGAGACGCTATTCACCCTATAACAAGTCAGTATACCTTCAAAATTAATTTTATGCTGTTATTTTAAGATTTAATTACTACATGATGTTGCTTTAAATGACATTGTTTGTCCTCATAGAATTGTGTTCTGATCTGTGTCCGCAATTGGCAGGACGCCATTTGTCTGTGCCTTCCTAAACTGTTACTAATCAGTGTTGATAAATCAGTTTTATAATGCGACAATTCTATGGTTAACATTTGGTTAGGTTTGAAAACAATGTCAGGGGTGAGGAGGTCTCATGGATTGATTTAAAATGATTACTTCGTTAAGGTTTGGGAACTTTCCTCATGGTTACAATTATAAACACTTGGTTACAATCAGGGAATGATTTAAAAACAAGCAAAAATATGTTTTCTCATTATTTTGATTTTTAAAAGTACACAGCATTCTGTTTCTCTCAGAATGGATTTGTTGTTGCAGATTAGTATATAACGTAAATTCTAGGAGACAGAGCGACCAGAGCGACACTGTGTGTCTCATGGCTCTCACTAACACTGCCATACAAACTGCAGACACTTTACAGACAAACTGAGAACAGTCACTGATGAAAAAATTCAAACATTATCACATAACAAGGTAAAGTCCCAGATATTTTTCTCTGGAGTTGAAAGAACAAGTTAAAGCTCAAAGGCAAGTGAATACCGAGCTTCAGTCAGGTGGGCAGAAACCCGACTCCGGTGGTATGCTCATTTCTGCTGGGTAGGCATTTGTTTGCTAAAAGGCCAGACGTACCATCATGATAAGCCGATTTTTTTGCAAATTTGTTTTTAACCTCTCTGCCCCTAATGGTCAGAAATCACTTTATGTAACTTTCAAGTCAATGAAATATACAGGTTAACGCTGCTTTTGACAGATAAAATACAGACATGTGTAACTGATTTTATTGCATATGACTTTATTGAAAAAGGGCTTGAGTATCATAGCTAAAATACTGCCTCTTGGTATACAAACAGTGACAATACAGTGGGTAATACTCTAATACATCTCACTTATATAAAGAATATGTGTCAGAAGCTGCCTCAAAAGAAAAAAATATTATTTCACATTGTCTCAGGGTCCAAAGTAGAACACATGCATTCACTTTTTGATTAATTTGTAAGTAAAAGTGAACTTGAATTTGCATTTGTTCGAAATAATACACCCAAAAACTTTCTGTAAAAGCTCTATATATTTTTTCTAAAATGTTAAATGATTCCACAGGGGCCAAAGCACAAAACATAAAAGCACTTAAAGTCTGATTAATAAAACAAATGGCCTTACATTTTTATCTCATTGTTGTAAATCAGTAATGGAACAAGTGCTGCTAACAGTGTGGTTAAATACTTTTCTTGTTATTGAGATAAGTATAATATACATTAAAAAGTTTACAGAAGTAAAAAAAACAGCAACAACCTTCTCCCTAGATTAAGGAGTAACTCTACAGTTAATAAACCAATTTGGGAATGGATGGCGGTTTTGTAATGAAATTAAGGCATTTATCATTGCATATCAGTCCATTTGGAAACCAGACCATTTTATCTTATTTTAGCAATGTGTTTAAACAAATTAGTATAATAATATTAAATGAATGTCTATTAACTTCTATTAAATTCATGGGAAATGAATTACACTTGCAGGATTATTGCAACATTAGCTGCAAATTGATATGATTATCACCTGTGGGCAGGCATTCAGCAGATAGACCATGTAAAACCAAACACAACAAAGACCATAGCAATGACCACAACAGCCAGGACTTCTATTACAGTTTTAGGGGAAGAAAAGGGGCTCTAATTCTGCGGCATGGCAAAAGTTGAGTGAAACAGAAAAAAAAAAAGCCCGTGGGGTGCTGGGAGTGTCCAGATTGAAAGCACATGTTGGTCGCTTGGATCTCAACTCAAAGGTTTTATTCTGGCTCAGTGGCTCTATTGACTCATCATACATCAGCCTCAGTAAAACTATTAAAAAAAACAAATCAAGTGTTCGACGGGGGATGACTGGTGGGCTGAGCTGAATAGTTTCCTGACTCATGTAACACAATGACAGCAGCTTTTGTTTTCAGTCACTGTGTGTTGGACTTCACCCGTGGTACATTTGGTTGATAAGGAAATGTCATTGTGTGGAGAAGACAACAAACCAGGAGGACAATATTAGATTTTTTAAAACCACATTTTACCACAAAATAACATTTTATTCCTTTGGAAAAGGAATGTGTTGCATACTGTGTAAAACATATTTGCAAACAACCCATTACATATTTGTGAAGTTTAATACTGCTTCTTGCATTGTATGGACTAGCCTTCATTTAGTAGCTACTGCCTACTGTACATTGCAATAACAAAAGCATTTAGTAAGATTATACACACTATAAAAATAAAACACTTACATTTAAAAGACACATCTGATAATAAAGTGGCTCAAATATATATAAAAAAGGATAACTTTCTTTTTTGTCACTGTGAACATTCCCTTTGTAACAATTATAATTCAGTTGTTTAATGTGACAAAATATTAGCTTTTCATTCCTACCAAGGACAGGTGTTGGTATGAACATACTGCGGCTGAATTACTCTGTTGTCGTGATATACATTTAACTTCTCCCTTTGATGAGGGGTAAAACATAAAGAATTAGAAATCTTCTACATTTTTCTAACAATAAATGAAATAGGAAGTCATGCTTTTTGAGGTTCACAGGTTTCTTCGTGTTGTGTATGTTTACTGTATAAATATTTGGTCTCTGTTTACTAATATGTTCAATCAACAAAAAAGCTGCATTGATAACTGTTTTATTCCACTTCTTTATAGTATTTATCAGTACAGTATAGCCTTAACACAACATCAGCTTTCTATATCAGACTCTAACAACAGCGCTTTCAATATTTTGTGACTGGAAAAAACATAATTGTGTTTCATATAAGACATAGAGGTCACGACATCCCATCTTAAAGCTTGCATAAAATAAAATGTGAAATATAATTATGTCAATGGCTCGGACCCCTTATACTGAATGTATAGCACCATCAAATCAGTGCTTGTTCCTCAGCAGTGTTTGTGAGCTTCCATCTGTTTTGTTCCTGATGGTGGAGCAAGCTTCAAGACAAATCACGATATTGTTGTAGCATGGCCTGCCCTGATTGGTCACTGCTTGTGACCCCATTGGCCAGCCTCTCTGTGTCTGTCCCATGACCCCCCACCAGTCCTGGACTAATGCCTAATTCACCTCAAATGAAACGTCTGCAGAGGTATTTAACATCACCATCTCAAATACTTTTAATTACAGTAAAGTAGAAGTAGAATTCACTCTTTTTCAAAACCCAATAAAGTTGAACTAAGTGTATTGCTGTAAATATGTTTTCACTTGGGTGGATTCCCTTCAGGTTTTACAGTTTGTGACTGATGCCTTGTGTAAGAGAGAATGCTCAAATTGTTCCTTTATAGTCAGAAAATACTATATACTGACACACAGTCAGAGTTAGTTCACGTGAAGCACATTCAAACACATACACACACACTCTCTCTTGTGCCAATCACCCAGCACTCACACACATATATCTGACATCAGAATGTGTCCCGTCAAAGTCTCTAAAATTTAATTGCACTTGGTGCTAATGTGGAGAGTCGGAGGTGACTGCGTGGGTGTCCATAGCGATCGGTGGCAGTGCTGGGGACGGCACAGTTTGGCGGTGAAGTGCTGGTTCTGCAAGCGGTCCAGAAAGGTTCAGACAGGTACACACAGCGTGTTTACATACATCCATCGCAGTGACAGGGAGGTATACAGGGTAGATCTGTCCACATATATGTCTTCTTCATGTGTTTAGTTTTTCTTGTTAGTGCGTCTTTTAGATTTCTTCACCCTGGAGAGAGATTCAGAAGGATGAGATAGGATGAGTCTATCTTTTCAAATAGACGATATGAATAGGCAGCAAAGCACACATGAGAAGAATGCGCACGCTGTTCTAAGCAGAGCAGTCTGGAGATGTTAGGGGCCTCAGGTGTTTGCACACATTTTTGATAGGTGAACATCATATAAATGTAATTTATGTGTAACTGTAACTGAACATTGAAAAGGGCGATGCTGACAAAGAGCAGCAATGTTGTAAAAAAAACTCCCTTCCTTTATAAAAAGGTTTGAAATGAGAAGAATTCAACGTTTTGTTCCTCTATCCCTGTGGGGATATTCTCATTGACATAATACATTGCCTTGCCCCTCATCCCTAACCTTAACCATCAAACTACATACCTAACCTTAACACTTATACTAACCCTAACCTTTACCTAAATGTAAACTGAACCCCACAGTCTCTCCTGTGAGGGACAAAAACATTGGGCCCCATGGGTATATACTGCTGTTTTAGGGTTAAGACGAGGTTTAAGGGTGACTAAGGTCCCCATTGGTTATTGTGCATTCAGGTTAAAGTACTGTTCAGAGTAAAAACTAAAGTGGTACATTACATGAACAACCTTGGAAGAACAGTGTTTTAGTCATAAGGTCAAGTCATTAATATATTTGAGGGTTTTTTTTTGAAGGGGTTCTCGTACTTACTCTCTCAGACAATAACCACATTTTTTCTTGGAATCTTGGAAATAATGGCTCCTTATAATAGCCCACAGATATGAACGCCACTGCTGCAGGATTTTGCTGTGAACACCCCATTCATTCAAGACTCCTATCATGAGTGCAAAGACGCATTAACGCACTTAACTAACACTAACACTAAACTTTGTAACTGCAGTTTTATTCATTTTCACATTTTTGCTGTATATAATATGTTACTGAAAAAGCTTAAATGCCTAAAGGCTTAAAACATAGTTGCTTGACAACACTTAGGATGTGTAACTCAGCTCTCTCTGGCTACCTAAATGAACAGTGAAAACTCCCAGGATAAAAACTACATTTAAAATATAATCTGTATTCATGTAGGTCCTTTACTAATACAATAAACAATATCTCGTAATCCTCAGAAATTACTTTATTGTTTGTTTTCACATTGTTTTTAAAGTGTTTAATGGTGTTTTAAGTAGCACACTTGCAGCCTGGTGCTAATTACCACCAGACATGTTGGGAAAAATTATTTTATGAGGAATGGACACATTTTTACTGCATGCTCATTAAAAACTGAATAAGCTGCTGCAGTTTTTGCTGTGAATGGTTTTCACCCACAATGTATGGAGCAACTCTGTCACTGTTTTGCACTTAGTGATTAAATTAAATGGAAATACCTTCTTAGGAATTAAAAACATGTTTGAAAATACAATAAAAACATGATTAGGTGCATTAACTACTGTGAGCAAGCTGGGAGGGGAAACAAGATGAACATTTGACTCTCCTGCAGTCTTGGCTGAAGTCTCAGACACATCCGTATGAGAGAGAAGGATGCAGTCAAACCAGTGGTAGATTTATCACTATTCTTTCTTGATGCTAATTATTTCACAGACAATAACTCAGCTGCTTACATCAACCATGTCGGTGATTTCAGACTGTAACTGTCAGCAGGAAACTGAGAAATGGCCATTTATAACAGTCGTTTATTTTTTTCTTTGTAAAATCTAAACTCAGTGGAGAAGAGAGCTGTATTTCATTTCTGCCTTTGTCAGCGATGCTTGTGTATGCTGAGACAGAGAGAGTGAGGAGGTTTTTTTTTCTCACTTGTTAATGGCATTCTTTAAGTACTGCTGCAGCCACTTAGTCTCTGGGTTGATGCAAACGTCCCTGTTGTTCTTCAGCTTGGCACTGTGGGAGACAAAAAAGAATTGGAGGGATTAGGAGCCACATTCTGGATATTTCTGATAAAATGTCCCGAATGGATGATTTTCACAGTCAAGTGATTATTTTGTGTGATTATCCCGTTTTAACATTGAGGTGTATGTTGGCTTTTATAACTTTACACTGTTGCTCACATGAAGCGGGAGCAGCAGAGATAGAGAGAGGGAACAAAGGCTTTTAGTCTTACCCAAACTCACATGTAATAAATCAGTTTCAAGGACATGTAGCGGAGAATGCTCTCACCTCTGGGCTTCCTTTGTAGCCCAGCATCCGGTGATGGTGTACAGTACAGAGATTGTATCCATTGTGTTAGCTGTGTGTTAAACCAAACTGTAGCAAGACCTCTCAGTAACCCCGAGGAAATGTGACTGGCATTTTAATTAACATGGATCCTTGAAAAAGCTCATTCAAGTTCCTTTATTGCTTCTCTTACTTTCCATTTTAGGGTTTATCTTGAATGAGCAGATGGGTTTAGTTTTTCTTTATCTGCAGACAGAATGCATACATGTAAGCATATATGTGTTTGGGCACATTTAATGGGCAAACTGACACTATCTAAACTATGCTGAATTAGCAGTTCCTGTTTACAATTTACCCATGGCTGTCCAGACAACTATCAGTGCATTACTTTAATACTAAAGAAAATGATTCTCAGGTAGGTTCTGGGATTAGAAGTGACTTAGTTTTTAAGCAGATTTATGGATGAAGAAAAGTGTGTATCATATCTGTGTGTGTCTGAGAGTTCAGATTTGACAAAGTTATAAGTTTCAACTCTCTGCAAATTGAAGTACTGCTGAAATGAGTGGAAAAGAATGGCTTCCTGCAATGTAAGACAATAAACTAAAAACCCAATATAGCCTATAATTTGGATAATAATGTGTATAAATGTACAATATAGGCAATTTGCTGTTTTTAAACTTAAACATACTGCTACCGCTGGTATCATCTTTTATACCCAAATGTGCTATAATTAATGTTTTTAATTCTCCAAAGCATAAAGATCCCAATACTGTACATGTTTGGGATGTGATGTTTAACTGATGAAATAACGCTCTAAAGGTCTTTAACTTGAGAACTTTAACTTAATAAATCACAATAACATCATGTATTTCTTATGGAAGCTCAATTCAACAAAAGCTCAACTTCATCTCAAAAAACCCCCCAGAACGCCTTACAATACATCCCAGTTAAAACCAGAGGATTACTACTCCTAACAGGCTGTCACTTCAATGTCAAGAGTAAAAAAATCACGCTGTTGCTGCTTAATTTAACATCAGCTAACCTGTATTATTTTTAACTAAAAAAGGAACCCAAATTCCTTTATCAGTGCACATCATGACATAAAATAAAAATATCTGCTCTCTTTACGGTTTGACTTGTTGAGTTGAATCAATCAAGAGACCTTAATGTTGAAATGGGCACAATATGTCAGGATAATATCTGATATGGTTTACGAAGGCTGAGCTCAGAAACACCTCAGCTAAGCTTTAAAAACTTCAGCACATCCTGCAACACATCCAAGCTGAGAACCTGAGGATTACTGCGCATAACAGGCTGTCACTCTCCGATCGGCGGAGAAAAATCACAGCTCTCTGTTTCCACTCAGGCACAGCTGGAGGGGAGCCTCACATCATGCTGTAGTGTATGGCTTGTAAAGCTGTCTCAACGCTGCACAAAAAAACATCTTAACTCATAGTGTGATGGAGAGTTTGTGCGGGGAAGCATCAAGGCTGGTTTGGTTTAAAAGGTTTAAAAGACATGAGTGATACTCGACCCTAAATTGTGTTAATTAGGGGGACTATTATACCTGAATTATTATACCTGCCACAATTACTTTAGGACCCTGTAAAACAACTAAAGCTCCAGGTCTCCACTTATTTGTTTAGGCAAAAGGAGTGTGGAAGACTTTTCTACAGCATCCCAACTGGATTTATGGCAAAACATCCAAAGGGTCTGTTTAAGTCCTTTATCACTACTGGGTTGTTTTAATATGCTAATTTGTTTTTTTATAGAATCAAATCTTAAATTTAACCTGGTTAAATAAAATAAAAACAGTATGTCTACATTTGTCATGTAATGGACTTTTGATCATGTTTTGGCAGCATATTTCAAGAAACTGTAAATGAAAATGTATCTTGAAAAACTGAATGATTGCCTTTAAAATGGCATTTTAATTTCCTCAATGCTTGAATAAAATTCTGTTTTGAAAATGTGTTTTCTGATCAGAATGAATATAATTTGCTTTCATATATTTATAAGGCTGAAGCGGGATTTCAGGATGCTCCTACTTTGTGATGAACAGCGCTGTGGTTACAGAGAGTTTGTTGCGAGTGACGTCTGGCCTGTTGATAGAGAGCTGAGCTAAATATTTAGGAGAGGATTTGTTCTGTTATCAGACACAGCTGGGTGAATTTCAGATCTGCCGGGGCGAACATGGGTCGGGCAGTGGGGTCTCGCCCCCTTCAAGCATGTGGATCTCACACCTCGGTGGTAAAAGGTCGTGTATGAGAGTTAACAACTCCAGAGGTGTCTCGCCTCACTGCTCCTCTTTCTTGTCCCTGCATCTCTCCATCACACAGCTCTGCAAATTAAACACATTCCTCTGCGCCTCAAACTGTTCCCTCATCTGATTCAATTTCAACCCCCACACTCTCCTCGAGCCCTCCTGCCCCATTAATACGCCACCTCCCCTGTTCCTCGCCCCATTTAGATGCACACACACGAGCAAATGAGCAAATGGCCCTTAAACTTAAAAGAGCAGTTCAGGAGCACCAATCCAAGCATCAGCCCCAAATCCCTCAAACTAACATGTGAGTCAGGAGGCCAAACAGCTCAGTAACTGGATCTGTGTTTGCTTTTCCTCCAGGGATGTCCTCTTTATTTTATTAGGGGTGGCCAGCTCATCCGCTCTGGAGCTTTCTGTTGCTGATGTGTCTCCCATCATCCTGTTTATCTGTCTGCTTGTCTGGATGACCAACTGAGAGCCTAAACCCTAATTGACTTGGCTGGAATTTGAGGGCCGGAGTTCCACAAGCAGCAGGTAGTAATTACTTCACAGCAAGTTAATACCAACAGCATGCTGGGACGTGTGGGGGCGGGGTTGGGATGGAGGGTAGGATGAGGGCACAGGGTGGGACACGGGGGTGGGAGGGCAGAGGGTGTAGTGTTACTGGCTTTCTTTCATCTGCCTCAATAGAGATATCGGAGCAGCTCTGCGGGCTCCTCATCTGAATGACTTCTTGACTCCTCTGGCAGTTTTCTGGAGGAAGGTTAGAGGGAGCTTGCTGTATTCTGGCCGGAGCGCCATGTGTCCTCTCTGACCTTTTGCCACTCGCCCACCCTTCCTGACAGTCACCAGCCCCCCTTCCCTTTTGGCAGAAGCCCCACAGCCTTTTAGCCTTTTGGCTGTGAGGCTTCTGCCATCCTGTTTTCTACTGCAAACAAATGAATGGGGCTTTTTAGTTAATGTGTTCCAGACCAGTGACAATTACACTCAATGCAGTTAGAGGCGGGAAATAAAAAAAAGTGGATGAGGGAATACAGGGGGTCAGCAGAAATACAAAGGTAATCACTTTGACCCTTAATTATTGCTTCCTTTACAAAACATAAATGCCCCCCATGAGCTCCGGCCTTTGCCGCTTTCCTCCCTCTGAGTGGATCGTGTTGTTTTAAACTCAGGCCTCTCATTAGGGAAAGAATGGAAGGATATTAACACCATCCTTCATAAATCCACTCTCAATCTATATACACTGCATTTACTTATTCAAGTCAAATAATGATCAATAGGAAGGGAAATAAAAACTCACTAATTTCACTAATTTCAGTGCATTTTGAAGTGAAGCACTTGATTATTGATACTTGCTTAATACTTAAATCTGTGAGTGTTTCATTATTATTTTTGTTCACTGAATGAAAATTCATTGTAATAATTAATAAATAGGCCCAAGACTATAATGGAATTTTATATATAAAAATATAATATATATATAAAAATAATATATATATATATATATATATATATATATATATATATATATATATATATATATATATATATATATATATATATATATATATATATATATATATATATATATATATATATATATTATATATATATATATATATTTTTATTATTGTAGTCCCAACTTACTGCATTCATAAAGATTCTACACCCAAATGCTGCATCTCACTATGAAGATGTTTGAAATCATACTCACTCGCACAAGCACAATATGATGAGATCAGCCAGATACCACTGGGTAGAATTATTGCCATAATGTCACATTACTTTTCCTCCCTGTGAATGGATAAAATTGATTTCCAAACACGATGCTCAGGCGTGCTTATGGGGAGTGGCCATAGTTGAAAATGGGAAGCCTCACTTTGACCAGCACAGCCATTAAAATACACCAAAATCTGAAAGACTGAGTGATAAAATCCTTTAAACGATCATCGAAAAAAATAAATGTCTTCAAGTTAATCAAGTTAATAATGTTATGCTCATTTACTTACATGACTTGGAAGGGGCAGTTGGGTGTGTGGAGGAACTTGAGCTCTTTGATGGACCGCTGAGGAACCGTGTTGAGGGTGGAACGACACCAGCACCGCTCTACCAGGCTGATGGGCTTTGCTGCAAACACACAAGGAAAATTTTGTGAAACTACAAAACAAGTAAAGTTGCAGTTAAAACAAATAGACCACATTCATAAGGTGCAGTTTTGTGAGAACACAGTGTCATTCAGCTGTTCAGCCCACCTACAAATAAATGTGGCAGAACTCAGACTTCAAGATGTCTCATTTTGCACTAAAATATTTTAGGTTTGTTAAACAGAAATGTATTTTTGCTTGTGGTAGCTCACACATAATGAATTCAATTATTTTAATAAATATGCTGTGTGCAGAGGAAGATAAAGGAACTGCTATATAGGAAACTGCCTACATCCACTCTTAAACAATTGAATGTTTCATTGCTCATGAAAGATTTGGTCATTCTGGTCCATATAAGGATTTAAGTATTTACATCACCTTAAATTAAAATCCAAATTCAAAAACAATAGTTTCTACTTAATTTCACTTGTGATTAAATGCACCACTTACTCCAGTGGACAAATTAAAGCATGTTTAATCTACTGTAACACGCCTCTATAACGCATGGGAACGTGTGACTTTACCAGCTATTGCTCTGAACAACATGTTCATTAAAAAGAGCTTAACTCCTTTTCTAACCAGTGACTCACGCACGCACACACACACACACACACACACACACACACACACACATGCAGAATCTCAGCTTTTCACTCCTATAGCATTCAGCACAGCCTCTCTAATGCAGAAGGGTCCTCGACATTCAATTTCCAATATTTGCCTCTTTTACGAAAGAGCACTCTGTGGTTCAGACGGCATCAGCTGCCTTTGTACAAATGACCTCAAGAACATTCTTAAAATGATTACAAATCACCCCTGTGCCTCCATAGAGGCTTGTTGGGGACCCAGAGGGCCACAGATGCACACTAATAACTCCAAGTGCACGCTATTACAAACTGATTGTAGATTTCTACTTATTTGCCTTGTTTGAAAAACAGTCTACAAATTGTCCAAAGAAATGATGATGATTGTAAAAAAGTCAGTGAAAAGAATAAGAGAAACACCCTGCAATAAAACTTTAAATCAGGAATCTAATAGCCTTGATGTGGTATACACCATAAATATTGCATACAAATGGTTCAAAAGACAAACTGCTTCATTAAGGGGGGAAAGTGTGTGTCAAGAAATCATAAAAGGTCACTGAGCAGATGCTGATTTTGACGACATTTAGCAAATTGCAACAACTCAACTTCTTTGTATCAGCCATTTCCTGCCCAGATAAACACACAAATGAACTAAATAAAGTGCACCTGGTCTAACTAACAGACCTTTAGTTCTGGGGTTCAAAATATTCCTATTGATATGGATGTTTATAATGAAAAACACCAAATGTCCTGCCACAAATGGCTAAATCCTCAGTAATATCAGCCTAATGATTCACACCCATTCAGGGTCTTTTCTTATGCAAACTAAGGGATCATTATGCAGCACACAGCACCGGGGCCAGAAGCGAGCATCCACTTCAATCACCGGGGCATTGTTTATCCCTAATTAGAAACTAATTAAAAGAAAGTAAAGGGAAAAGACAAATACATACATTTAGACTGAACTCTTTAATATGCAATCAGGGATTTTACCTGGGCCAAAACAACAAGCTTAGAATAACGCAGGCCAGGCGAGTCAACACCCCTGCTTGTCTCCTACCAAGGTCAACATGTGGGAGATTAATGTAGGGTCACTGTGGAAACTGCACTGTTCCTGTGGTACATTTACTCCAAAATACTGAATATCGTAACATTCGGAACATTTGACATTATATTTATTTATTTTTTGAGAAAACATATACCCTTAAATGTGAGAAAAAACTGCTGTGGTATTGTAGATTACTGATTACAGTTAATATGTTTTAATTTAACTTCTATACTAGTAATCTGAGGCTGCAATTGAATCTGCAGTATATTTTATCAATACGGAATTTCAAGCTGACATCTGACAAGTTGCTTGTTTTCTGCAACCAACAATAAAAAAATCCAAAAGATATTCAGCATGCTTTCACAGAGATAATCAGCAAAATAATTTGATGAATAAAAAATATTTGAAAAGTGAAAAGTGGGCACTTTTGCTTAAAAAAGGCTTAAACAATCAATTGATTCTCAAAAACGTTGTGGATACATTTTCTGTGGATTGACTGTTTCAGCTCAGTAATCATTTAGTCTATACAGATAAATGGTGGATGGGATGTAAGTGTTTGGTAATTATTTTTCCATGTCTGAAACATGTGAGGTGTAACAAAACAAAAGCAAAGAAATTACCTAAGTGCTGGAGCTGCAAGTGCAACAAGGGGCTTTGACAAAAAACTTTCTTGTCTGTAGCAAATTAAACTCATCAACTATCAAAATTCAGGTGAATAAAACAAAAAACTACCAACAATTTCAGGAGGTAAGCTTTGATAATGAAAAACACGTTTAAACATGTAGCCAACAGAAATCTTCATTTAGATTCTAGATATTTAATTGATTATCTCATATAGACTGAATTCAGAAATCTAAGAAAAGTTCCTTCACAGCCAAGATTCAAATAATCTGGATAACAGAAGCCTCAACATCCAGACTATACGCAAATTAATCACCATCTTTAAGACTAAAACATCACAAACTCATATTTCTTCAATTAAAAATCAGTCAAAACCTTAAAACATGATCAAACCAACAGTCACTCTGAACACTAAAAACTGCCCATGAGTCCCCCGTCCCTGTCTTGGACTCACCGTTGGAGGTTGGTACATGTGTGGCCACGGCCAGCAGGGCCATCAGGGCCAGCAGTTTGACATCCATGGTGGTGGGCTTACAGGCTGCAGGAAGGGCTGCTCTCTCTCTAACTCTCTCTGCTACAATCCCGGGCACAACTGTGACCGCCCGCTCCACTCTGCGCTGTGTTAAATCTTCAGATGGGAGAGAGAGGCAGAGAGGGAGAGTGAGCAGAGAGAGGGAGTCCCACTTTCTCAGGAGGGAGGGGGGTCCCAGCATGAGAGGAGAGGAGGTGAGGGGAGGGGAGGAGAAGGAGGGAGCAAAGCAGCGAGTCAGCAGACACTTCCTCGATTGTAAATGTGTTGGCTGGGAGTCAAGGAGAAAGTCTGAGGAGAATTCTTTTCCTCGCTTTCTATCTTTTCACTGATTTCTCTCCATTTCATCTCTATTTCATCCCCTTTTTCCCTCCCCTACCATTTTTCACCGTATTCTCTCTGCCTTGTCATGCCACCTGCCACCTGCCACACACACACACACACAAACACACACACACACACACACACACACACACACACACACACACACACACACACACACGCAAACAAACACACACAATGGAGTACATGCAGCCTCCACTGTGTCCAGCCAGTTACTCACAGGCTATTTTCAGAGCCAGGGCTCCCTGCTGTTGGACTAATATTGTTGTATATTTCAGCTGAGTGTTGTGTTATTGTTCACAGTGACACAGACTGCTCTCTCTCTGTAACTCTCTGGCTGTGTCTCTCTTGCTCTTTTTCCCACTTATTGACTCCCTGTCCTTTGGCTCAGCTCCGTCAACGAACGCCTGGTTCATGTCTTTTTTGGGCTCTTCTTGGTTTGACGTCAGTTTCACTGTCTGCTCTGTGATGAAACTATTAAAGGACGGTTTAGACTTCACAATTGTATCATGAGAAAGCTGTGAGGAATTGAATAATTGTGAAAGGCTTCTGTGACTCCCTTGGCATTTTCTATTGGTCAAGGATAATTAAAATATGCTTATATTTGGAAAGGAAGCTTCTGCAATGGGCTGCTGGTGTTTGCCATTTGCAAATTTAAAAGGTTTTTTGGAAAACATTTTGTATATCTGACCAAAATGAAGATGTCAAACTACTACAACAGAGAATAGTTTGAGTCTAATTTCCTCATATATTGATGATTAAAAGTACAACCACCTTGACAGCGTTGCCAAGTCTATTCCTGTTTTGAACATTTAGATTCCCGTACCTTCAGACAAGGTTATGAATAATTCTGAAAGAACTGTAAATAAAATCATCACTTTTTCTGTCAATTTTATTGTTTAATTTATTTTTATAGCTTCTACAGAAAATGCAGCCTGTGATTTATTCCCCTCTTGCAATGAATATTTGATTCACTGAATCATTAACAGTTATAAGGAGTTATATGTATTTTTACAGGAGAAACATTTGCGGAGCATTTTCAACGTCTGGCTGGGGACAACAGATGAAAACTAGCCGTGGGCAAACTCCGAATCATGTGTAGTTCTTTTTTCTTTGATCATAAGCATTACCATATAAACTAACAAAATAAATACATACAAAATATACAGTAAGTATACTTTGAAAACATTTAGCAATGGATACATGACAACTCAAAAATGATAAATTGTAAAGGTAGAGGGACATTTTAGCATTTAGCATTATGGGAAATACATAGTGACCTCACTTTAGGGGAAACAAAGGAGCGGCCCTGATTCCACGGTGGTGCCCTGTATTTATTAATCTTCAATAATATTTTTGTAATATGAATAACTTTATTAATATTCAAAAATATATTTGATTTTTTGCTGCTAACCAAACCTGCGCCTATCAGATCCCAACACCATATTCATATTGTGCTTGCACACACAAACCAATCTTATCATCTAACTCTTGGCAAGAAAGGGAATTAACACACTCCCCAAACAGATGTGATGTGCTCTCACATGTTTCTGAAGCACTAATTCATACTGATAACCACTTCTTCATAATCTGATGCAGAACCAACTTCATCTGGAAATAAATGGACTCAAACAGTGAGCAACAATGTAAGAGGCCACAGATGTGTACAGATGTTGCTGTGCTATTAGTTTAGTATTATGCATGTGTGTACATGCCTGTACGTGTCTGCAAACATACATGAAATCATGCCTGTTTTTGTCACCTTTCCCGCCTTTCTGCTGCATTGCATCCAGCAGGTAAACTGAAACTGGTTTTCATGCCAGAACTTGACGCCTCTCCTGTCAGAGCTGTTGGAGGCGATTCAACCCCCTCCACCCTCATCTGCAGCCCCCTACCACCACCACGACCAGCAGCAGCAGCAGTAATAAAACTTTTACCCTGCTAAAGACCGCCTGTCAATTCATACACTGAACCTCCCCTGCAGTTTATAAGCCCATGCCATGTCAGCGTGCTGAGAGAGTACTTGCAGGTCTGAGCCCTGCTGTAAGCTGTAAACCTGAGAGGGTGTTTACTATTAACCAGAGACTCGTCCAATATAACTGCTATTAACAGTGGGGAGATGAAACTGAGCTGTGAAGGGACAAACATCAAATTACCTCAGAGGAATTGACTTTTTTATTTTGTGGCCCAAGTAGCAGCACAAAACAGTTAACCGAAGAGTCATGAAGACAGACGACAGTGTTTTAGTTCTTCTGTGTGGTTAGTGCTGCTTATTATTATTATGCAAATTATAAAATACTTGTTTTATAAATTATCTCAAGTGATATCTAGCCTAACAGATAGTTTAGATTTATAGTTATAGTTTATAGTTTATTTATTTGCCCACAATGTGAAAAATGAAAAATGTTTTGGTCAAAGGACCATCATCAGCACAACTTCATGTTATCCAGAGTAACAAGGACATGTTGTGAGCACCACAATCCAAAATCCATTCGCCTCCACTGTATTGAGGTAGAAATGGAAATCTCACAACTTAGACAAATAAAAATAAAAACTGTATGACTGTATGAAACTGTAAATCTGTATGCTCAGACTCCATAAGTGGTAAGTTAATAGTATTTTTTGTATTTTGGATGAAATGACCCTTTAATGTAATCATTTGTGTGTTAGATTAAGGACCACAGCACTACTTTTTAAAGCAGGACTGGGAAACAGATGTGGGTTTATAAGGCTTGATTTGATTAAACACAGTGCCTCACAGGGAAGATCAACCTTGCTTTATGCTCCACACCTTCACACAACACTGTTTGGATTTCCTCCATGCATGTAGCGTTTATATGATGGGATGTTTGGCAGCGTAAAATAAGTCTGTGTTATGTTTCATGCAAACACTAACATTTACATGTTAGCTCAGGTAAAACCCAAACTACCCAAAACCTTGTCAATCGTATCATCACAGCATTGAGAGTTGTATTTACTGAGACACAAACACAAATGTCAGAAGCGTTTTAGTTGCTCCAGTGCTAACGCACCACAGGAGCATGGCTGCAATGGAGGACGGGAATGTATTTGGCACGTTTACCGCTGACCTGTGGGACAACACTGCCACTTGTATCACACGTGGGGTTAAAGGTCAGTGTTTCATGTCGCTGTATAGGGTTACAGGCAATTGGGCTGCCAGGTCTTTGTTCTGGACCAGTCCTGATAGACGAGCCTGCACAAATGGCTGCCATGATGAGGGATATGATGGAGAGCAGACGGGTATTTAGCCTGGGTGGATGGTCTGCATCAGGTCCACACATGCAACACCTTCCTATTTGAATTAAGTAATTGCCCAAATAAAGATTATTAGAGGCAATAAACCATTTTATTTTCACTGTAAATGCGATCATCTCTCGTAAAACAAAACCTTGATCGCAACAGGACGATTGAGGATGTGGTTAAAAATGTGGTTTTAAATGAGAGAAGAAAACCATCCAAATGTTTTTTTTCCTTCTGTGAAAAACCTGCTGTGATTCTGCTCACAGTTTGTAGCGGACGTGCATACGAAAATAGTCTTAGAAGTAAAGAAACACACGTTAGTTCAATAATCATCTTTCATCAGCAGATGTGTCATAGCACTCAAACCAGAACCCCCACAAACACATTATTAACATCTTTAAAGCCCTTCCATGTAAAAATGAACCCAAATAAACACAGACTAATCTTTTCGGTAATCTCCCATGCGACGGCAGATCCCGACTTTCCTGTTGGGATCTCTGTGTGGAGATTGCTTTGAGAGTTTATTGTGTTTGTCCAGCAGTTTGAGTCTGGTGCTGAGTTTTATTTTATGGTCGCAGGGCAGATGAAAGGTTTCCCTCCACTGGGCTTAGATAAACAGTAGTTCACAATCACAGCCGAGGCTGTATGAAAGGCTCAAAATGTGCCATGTAAACACACATTAATCAGCATGTGGAAAAATTCTCAAGAGCACCAAATGTAACTGCTGCTAAATCATAAAAAGGGAAAGTGTTGAGTTAAAACTATGCCCACTACATCTAGTGTGAGGTGCTTCAGAGAGTTAAACATTAAATAAATTAATTTACAGTCTAATGAATGCAATGGATTTGGATTTTATGTTAAGTGGAAAAAAAACTTTAATATACTGTGCTAGAGGCGTGTGTGTGTGTGTGTGTGTGTGTGTGTGTGTGTGTGTGTGTTTATGGTGGTGATTTGAAGCAGGGTTCTGTAAACAGGATAAACAGGAGGTTTAAGGTGTGTATGGGGGGGAGGGCGACGACTGTGTGATGTGTGTGTGAAGTGTTTTTGGGGGGTCCCTGTTATCAGTTAGCACGACCCTTGGCAGCTGGCCCCTCAAGAGGAACACACACACACACACACACACACACACACACACACACACACACACACACACACACACACACACGCACACATCTTGTTGAGGATTGATTTAGCGAGATGGGGCTTCCTGCTGTGCATAGAAAACAATTTCATTAAACACTTAAGTCTGTTAATCAGTAATAAATCAAATATTCTCTCCAGTGGCCAAAATGATCATATGTTCAATTGGTAATATGAAATTTAAAATTTGCACCACTGATAATAAGAAACACTCAATAGACACAACACCACAATGACAGGAAATGCTGCAGGCACACTCTATACAACTTAAATGAGTAAAATACAAATAATAGCACAACATTATATGAGCGCTGAGAGCGCAGCAGTCTTGTAGCAGTCTAAAAGAAACAATGATTAAAGACCAAAGAGGTCTAGGCTCAACAAAACTTGGAGAGAGCTCCTTATTGAGTCCGCCTCTTGACCATTTTAATCCTGCATTCCCCATTCACATGTACAGCACATATAGTCAAAAAGCTACGGATGCTGGCAGAGAGTGATGATAAAGGCATTTCCATTTGAATAAGCGTCTGGTTTTTAGGTAGAAACGTTCTGAATGTGTTTGAAGTTTTCAGCTCTCCTTGCCTGTCAGTTCTGGGAGAAAGGGCTCTCAGCGACTAATCCAGTTTACTTTGTGCCCGTCTGTGGAGGAGAGAATCTGGCATGACACCAAATGCCACTCAATAGATGCTTTTCCAAACAAAGGCAAAAAACGGGCGCCTCCTCCTCTGCTCTCCTCCTCCTCGCTCCTCGTTTCCTGCCTGACAAGCACATTGAATCCATCTCGTCTTTCATATATTTGTCAAGAGCATGGTTTGTATCTGACCCCGTTGCCATGGTTTCAGCCTCTGTATGGGGCTGAACATGTGTTTACTGTATACATTATGGGATGCTGAGAAAAGACGGGGCGGAGTGGAGTGCTGGTGCCCTTTGGTGCCACATTCAAGTGTGTCAGATTTGTGTGTTTTTTAACGCTGGGCAGTTGTCTGCTCCTCCTTTGGTGTAAATGCTGTGAGCAAGAGGCCATATGCAGGGATCTTCATCATAACTCAAACTCTAATTGGATGGTATGTACCATGAGTGCTTAGTGACCACGGACGTGTGGTCAAATCATATGAGTGTGTTTCTGTAAATGAGTGTGTATGTCTGCCGTATTTAAAGGCTGCTCCTGGATAAGAACAAGGGCTTTGGAAAAAACTGCACTTAAATGTTCATCACATGTCAGGTTATCATTTAGTACACTAAAGGTTGGCATTTGTGGGAGTCCAGGATTGAGAACAGTTGAGTAAACAGCATGAAGCTGAAGAAAATGTTGGCCAGCTGTATGAGAAAATACTGACCCCAGACAATCACTGCATCAACAAAAAAATAACCAATCAACAGTGTAAAAAAACCTCAACAATTGAAGACTTGGAGGAATACTGTAAATAGAAAAGTTTCCAGGAATGCAAAAGGGAGCATAAAAAGTGTTATATCATGTGAAATGAAAGAAATACAGTTTAAATGAAAGAATAATAATAAGTTTGATAATAAGTTTGTGGTTTGAAATACAATTTGTATTATTTCCTAGATCAATAACGTTGTTTACAATAGCGTGCAGATGAATGAGCATGATGACACATACAAAGTTTTTGGGTGTTCTCATTTTGGGCCACGGGCAGCACATGCAGATGTCATCTGGATGTGACAGTTTTCATGACTTCACCTCAGAGTCTTGGTAGAGCAGACATATTAATGGTGGCTGCTGTACGGCCCTCCCTCTTCAACAGTCCAGAGGTGATGCCTGATTGAGGGGTCAGTTTCAAATTGACAAGTTTAATTTCCCCGAGTTTGTCTGAAGCCAAAGCTGACGGAGGCCAAGAGGACTTGGAGAGAACAGTGGATTAATTGAAAACACCAGGTTACATGGCAGAGTTTTGAAGAACATATTCTTCTGTTGAGCTTTTCAGCCTTAAAGTCGATTTGGCTCACACACATTCTACAGCTCTAGCTTTGATAGTAACAACTCTGCAACAGCATTATTTTCTTAAGTTTACTCTTTGCTAAGTTTGTTCTGCTGCGAGGCAATTCACTATGTAAAACCTGTGCAGTCAAATGAGAAAGGTTGCTGTCTTTGTAATGTAAATTACTTATGGGCTCTGAAGGCTTAATGGGATGTATGTCTGGCACATCAGGAACAAATCTGTTGGCTTTGGCACACACACACATAACTTTTACTTAAACACCGCACACATCAACATGCTGGCTTCTCAGCACCTCATGATCGACACATAAACAAGTTGAGCAGCGCTGTGGAACGAGGCCAGAGCTGATGCCAGGCAGGGATGAGATTCTCAGAGTAATGGGACGGAGCTGAGGTCACGACCCTGGCAGATTGGATAGTGAGTCCTACTCACTGCTCCCAGTCTGGCCAGAACTTACACTCTGGCAGGTGGGAGGCAGGCAGTACTTTCTCTTCTTAAACTGTTAAAGCCACAATAGTTGACAGAGCGTTTGTGCTTCGACAGCCAACATAATCCTGTGTTAAACAGAGAAAGCCTGTTTCTGAAGAGGTGTTTTATTCCACTCCACCCGCCAAACAGAACTGTGGAGGTTACGCTGCTATGGTGTCTTGATTGGTTAAAATTAGGGACAGTTGCCATGGTTAAACAAAACAAAAGGCCAACACTGACCCTGCTGTTAACGCATAAAGTATGCGTCCCTCTGCATGCCTAATTTTTTACAAATAATGCTATATGAACATCATACTAGTTCTTACTTGGCACTGAACACTGGCACTGGATCGACCTGTATATAGAAGAATGCATGTATGTCTTTTTTTAAACTGGGCTCTTGTCAATTTAATTGCTTAAAATCCAAATTAAGTTATACAAAATAGGAGCATCAGTTTTCATGGGATACCATATTAGATCACCTTTGACTGCATTTGTGTCAAACATCTTGTTCAGATAAATGTCAGGCAGCAGGACAAAACTGTTGTGTATTATTGTTTGCCATTTCATGAAAAGCTGTTCCACTTCTCACTTTCTGCCATTTTGGTCAATTTCCTTGTCTTCACTCTCATCCCACATCTCTTTGAACCCCCCCCCACCCACACACACACACACCTCAACACTGTTCTTTGCCTCTTCTAATGTTACCAGTCATTTATTCTATCCATCTACGTCTAACACAGCAGGCTTGTTTTCAGAGCATTAGAGCCTGTTCTCCCCGTCAGCAGAAAAAACTCAGCAGGGAGAGTCGATAGGATCTACTGTTGGGGGAACTCAGCAGCCATCCTCACAACATATTCTAGAGAGAGAGAGAGAGATTAAAGTGCACCCAGTCAGGGCAGCCAGACTGGTTATCTGCAGACAGACAGACAGACAGACAGACAGACAGACAGACAGACACACACACACACACACACACAAACCCACAGACAGAACCCCATACACACTGGTCCGTATGAAGGCATGTAGCATGTATATCCACACACACAATTATTATTGTGGACTTTCAAAACCAGATGTTATGTTGTGTGGCTTAAGAGCAACATTTACTCTCCTTGATGACACATGCCCTAACCTACAGGTGTCTTAATACCATTACAAACACGCATGCCGCTAGTATGTGGCTACAGAAAAAGCTCTGGCTGCATAGCTTTAGTTCAGGCAGCTCACTAGAGTCCCACTGATTGATCAGCTGTTTCATTCATGCTTCACAGTCATTGACTTCTTCACAGCTGTGTCGCTAGTGTCAAGCCATCAAGACATGGCCCCTGTGATACGGTTGCATGCCCCCTCCCTGGCATGCCTAGCCAGCAAGCCGCTTTTGACAGTCACACTCCGCCCCCCCCATCTGGCCACCCCTATGAAAACCACTGGTTGTTGGTGTTAAATCTTGTTCTCCAGAGAAAGAAATTGAAAGAGTGCCAGCCAAACCTTAAACAAGAGAAAAGTATGTGGAAAACGTAATGGAAATATGGCATTTATGTTTGTTTCATGTATTAATTTGAGGAATGTTAAAATATCCTCATCGCTCCACACAGATCTTTCCAGTGGAAGCTTGAAGTTTTGTTAATCACATGCTTCATGTACCTCATGATTTCTTCCTCACATCTGTTTCCTTTGCACTTTGTCACATTTTATTTTTATTGATAAACCTACTTTTCCACATCAGCCATGCAAAAAAGTTTTCTGCAATATTTATTAATATTAGTTTTGATTTTTTTTGCAGCTCCCCCCACAACCTCAACCTCCACCTTATGTGCAAAATTTTTAGCTCTGTTTGTTTAAATAATATCGAATGTTCATGTATATGTTTATTAAGGGGGGATTTGTAAGCTCCCAGAAAAATCCTTGCAGCTGGTTTGATGTTTGATGAGATTTCCCTCATAGAGCTGCACCCATAATCGTTTGCAATACGTTACATTACATTTATTCATTTAGCTGATGCTTTCTTCCAAAGCGACTTACAATTGCTATTTATGTATGAGGTCGCATACCTCTGAAGCAACTAGGGGTTAAGTGTCTTGTTCAAGACGTCACCTTCTAAAAATGCAAATGGTTAATTCCTCGATCTAAGTAATTAAAGTCAATGTGAAACCCCATATCTTTTCTCTGGAAATACAAAACCTTTTATTCACACAATTAAAATTTGTGGTGTCTTGGAAGGCATTTTGAAAATAATTGTTCAATGTGGGGCTATTAAGACTTAAAGAAGTGTGTGTTTCAGGGCAAGTTTGACTGAATAACACAATCAAACTCGGATGTGTTGATTGATCCTTGCTCTTTCCTAAATCCCAACCAAGTTTTTATTTTTAAAACCCAAGCTTCATTGGCTTCAAAGAGTCCCTTCAGAAACCAGCAACAAAATGAGATTGTCATCTGTGACCTTGCACACAGTAGTTGCCAAGATTGATTCAAGATATATTAACAGGTCCATTTTGTAACTGTTCTGGAGCTTTTGAGCATATAACAAAATCTTCATCGGCAGACAAAGTTTGCTGTAGGAGTTTGGTTGAGAATGAACAATCATGATAAACACTGTTTAATCCGTTCCTTGCACTTTTGCTCAAAGCTTTAAATTTTTCATTACAAGTGTCTGCATTAAAAGAGAAACTAATAATCTTGCGTGCCTGTTTTGTGTGTGCACTCCATTGCAGAGAAATGACTGAACAAACATCCAGTTCTTGAGAAGTCAGGAATATACACAGATGTTGCTCAATTAATTGCTCTGACTGAACTCAAACGTCAGTGCTTCTCTTGGGATGGGCTGTTTCACGATGGCTCTTTAAATTGCTGTAAAAATACAGACATAATAGAATACACTATCTTTGAAATGACCATTAATCAGCACATGTTTTGAATGGGGGCCATGTATATTTAGACTGTAGAAACAAGAAAGAATAATGTGACAAAACTGGTGCCATCATAGCTGAGAGGTCCTGAACTTCAAAACAAGCCTTCTGTTATAAATATAAATACTGAAAGACTTAATCATGTTACGTTTTGGTGTAAACATCCCCCCTTTTAATCCTACAGTTTATCTCATTCACATTATCTAATGCAATAAATATTTTCATGTTGGGCGTTGAGTTGAACTTCATTTTGAGACAAAAAACTGGCTGCTACTCAAACCGTTTTTGGCCACTCAGCTTTTTACTGGAGACCCATTAACTGGTATTATGAGTCCCCTCCTCTCAGTATTGCCAATTTATGACCCGTCTGTGAAAACATGACAGGACTTTCTCTCTCCCCCTCCTCCTCTTTCTTCTTCTCTCTAGACGAAGGGATAACAAGACGAGAACTTTACCCGCCCATTGAAGTCTCTGCATGATGGTTCCCAGATGGAAGAGAGTTATAAATCCTCACAGTAAATATGACGTGACAGATCAAACTCCACATGTCGCTTTCTTCTAAAACAGTGGCACAGGTTGGTCATAGGTTTCTTCTTGATCCCTGAGCTAAAAAAAAAATAGTGAAGAAGTATGAAATATGAGGGGCATTACAGCACTTATTCTTGCAGACATGGACAACGTAGATTTAATCTTATGACTTAGCCCATGAACACATATAATGGAGATTCATGTCTATATCCTTAAAGCAAAGTGACAACTCTCAGAAGATAATGTATGGCATCAACATGACAGTCACTTTAATATGAGAACATGAATACCTTAATAAAGAAATACAATGTGCAAAACACTTTTCACCATGATCGCTCAGAATTCCCAAAACCTAAAAGTATTGTATTGAAACACTAAACTGGATCTTTGGTGCCCCACCATCACTAACTTACTTGCATCATCTGGCCTCTGCGAGCAGTTTTAAATATTTTTTACTCTAGAAATTTAAATCATCAGATCTCAGACTGGCCCCTAAACCAATCTGTCCCAGAGCCTTTAAACCCACAGATCATGTAATGTTGTGTCCTTCGGTTCCTTTAAGTCAGTATCAATCAACACTCTCAATGATGTGGTTAACCATACACAGATATTTACTTGTCCCCTGGATGTGGTCCTTTCCAGACTACTGAAGGAGACTTTACCTACTTTCATCTTGACTATTGTAAATAGCTGCCTGACCTCTGGCTCTGTCCTTGTTTGTTTTTAAACCGCTCTGGTTGAACCTCTCCTGAAAAAAATATTAGATCCCTCCATCTTGAATAATGACAGATCTGTTTCAAAATTCTCTTTTTTAAATAAAGTCCTGCGAAAAGCTATTTTCAAACCATTAGTGGCACATTTGTCTGACAATTACTTTTTTGAAATATTCCAATCTGGCTTCCGATCGCTCCATAGTACTGAGACTGCTCTTCACAGAGTCTGTAATGACCTTCTGTTGACTGAAGATGCTGATGAGTGCTCCGGTCTAGTTCTTTTGGAGCTCAGTGCTGCATTTGACACAGCCAATCACAACCTGCTCATCGACAGACTGGAAAGGTGAACAGGTATTACTGATATGACCTTAAACTGGTTCAGGTCCTCCCTATCTAACAGATGTTTCTCCGTGACTATGTCCGACTCAGTAACCCTTTAGAGTCCCTTAGGGTGACCAGTCTAACATTGCAACCCTTTACAAATGGCTTGCTAAAATAAAACATTGGATGTCTTGCAAATTGTTTCAGTTGAATCTGACAAAATCTGATGTCATGGTATTGAGTCGCCCAACTGATAGAATTTCAAACCTAGGTGAATTAGCAACATATGTTAACACCTCAGAAATCAAGGGGAAGTTTTTGACCAGGATCTGTAGAAACTCATTGATGCTTTTATCTCCACTCACCTCGACTACTGACTTTAACTGTATTGACTGTAACTTCTGTCATTGTATTGTTTACCTGTCTCAGTCAGTAATCAATTCGTTGCCTATTAGTCCAAAATTTTGCAGCTCAGCTTTTAACTCGTTAAAAAAGATGTGACCATATCACCCTAGTTTAAGCATCCTTGCACTGGTTGCCTGTTTCTTTTAGGATTAATTTTAAAATGATTGTAATTACTTGGCCAGGCACGGGCTGGCACCTTCGTATATCTCTGAGCTTTTATCCCCCTCTGGTTGGGTGCAGCTTGCTATTCCAAGGTCTATACTGAAACCCAAAGGAGACAGGGACACTGCTGTCAAGGTCCCTACAATGTGGAACAATTTACCAGAGGAGATCATGCTCAGAGTCTGTTTTTGGTTTCATGTCACTTCTTAAGACACACTTCTACAAAAAAAGCTTCCCCTGTGTGATGCATATTTTATTTTCCTTTATTCTTATTTGACTTGTTGTAGTAAAAAAAGTGTTATACAAATAAAGCTAGTATTATTAATGAATGCAAATTAAGCAAGGAATCAAGCCCATCATGTAACAGAAGTGTCAGTTTCATCATCTAAAATGGACATAAGGAGAATCCTGATGTGCTGCTAGTGTTGGACTTTGGTGGGTAACATGTTAATGTGTTTATGCCATCACTGAGATCACACCAGCTTAAATTATATGACTGGTGTAATTGTCTGTGTTTCTCATTTTTAATAATAATAAAAAGACCAAAGACCATGTGTTTCAACATCTTTCAATACTTTCTGATTTCCATGGCCTGTTTGCGGCTTGCAGCCCCAATCCTACTGAACACATCTTTAAAGCAGCTATAATAGATATTTTTATAGTAACAATGTGATAATGTGAATCTGCAACTAAAATGAATAACAAATACATGGTTTAAAGCAAGCTTCAAAGCAAGAAGCAAATTTCACAAAAAATATTAAAATAGGAGTAATCAACATTTTTATGGACTATGGACTGTGGATTATTACATACTTGATGCCCTAGTTAGCATTTATGGCAGCAGGATGGTCTATACCCGTATACCTGATATTCTTCAAGAAATTAAAATGCTCCTGACTGAGATTGTTAGATGTATGCAATGTCAAATGTGGATCCTGAGATGAAGCATGGCAAAAAGTCTAGAAATGGTAGATTAGTCCATTATTGGGCCATGAAGGAACACACACACACACACACACACACACACACACACACACACACACACACACACACACACACACACACACACACACACACACACACACACAGCAGACCTTAAGTATTTTACAGCTCAACCACCCATAATGATCTTTCCTTTAGAAATCAATGAGAGTGAAGGCTAGAATTACTCATGGGAGACGAACAGACGTTAACACTTCTGGACTGTTTATATTGATCAGATGCTCATCTGTGCTGCTTTTAGGGACCCGATCCTCTTGTGTATGAAAAAATGATGGATATGTATGTGAATGTGAACAGAAAAAGCTCATAGAGAGAGACACACACACAAAGATAAATTCCATCCTCTCCTCTCACCTCTCCATGCACCTAATACTCGTCTTGAAAGATGCCAATGGACTGGTCGCGGTGTAAGGTCTCAGTGAGTTGTGTTTGAAGTGTGTATGGGGGGTTTGTCCGGCTGGGTCATTGTCCACTGACACACACACACACTCTGACCTTCGGTGCCAGGCCTGGGGCCGAAGACCCTGCTGAATAGAAGAGCAGATGGTTGAGGGGTGGCTTCAATGGAAACTGAGAAAGAAAAGAAAAATAGTGCAAGGAAGAGAAGAAAAGATCAGGAGGACGGCCAGGATTAACGATGAGACGGGCAGGTGTGTGTGTCTGTGTGAATGTGAGTGTGAATGTAAGTATGTGCAGGCTTGTTCCAAGAATTTGCATTGTGAATGTGTGGCTCTTAGTCTACTCAGTATCAATATATCTGAGTATCTCTCTGTAGCTCTCTGTTCAGCAACAGGCAATAAAAGCTTTACAAATGAAACTTAATACAACAGTGTTTGTGTAGCATGCATGAATTCCCAGAGATACTGCAGGCCACACACAAACCTCAACCAGATCTGGTTGTATGTGTCTCTGGACTTCCTACAGGGGAATACTGTGTAAGGCATCTGCCTCTATCGTTAGCATCACTTAGCAGATTCAAGGCATGAGACTCAACTGACTGACAGACAGACAGTTTTTAAAAAATGTATTGATTATCTGCAGCTGTTACTCCACTAAAATGTTTTTTTTCCTCATGAGTGACCATGTTTATCATCACAATCTGTCTCCTGGTGAGTGGTTTTGAGATTTAAGCGGCTGGCATACTGATAAAATATGTGCCGTGGCACAAGAAAAGTGCAACCTTAATGACATGTTGCATTCTAGAAATCAAGCCCTGCTTCCCTGTAAAAAACAGACAACATATTTGCAGATTAACAAAAAAATGAAAGCAGGCCAAAGGAGAGTTATTTTCAAACCCTCTGTTTCCGTAATAATGTTTCATGTCAAAAAGGACATCATGACCATTCCCTTGCCCCATCTTTGTTCCTGTGCTCAGCAGCTTCTACTATAAACAGACCCCCAAACCGAGTTTCCATTAGATTTGTGAATGTTAAGCCCCAGAGTGCAGAGATATGCCTCAGATGATAAAATGTGCCTAAAATAGTGGCCACCGCTGACCTTGGATCTGCCTATTGGTACAAAGTTTCCATGGCTTTGGCAATACTCAGGGGGAATACGGGTTCCCAGATAATTAGTGAGATGATGATGTACTTGAGAAATGTGGTGCTTATTATTTAGTAATGTGCCTGATAAAAACAAACTTAGATTAGAAAGTTATTTGCCTGCTCAAATACTATTCAAGGAATGAAAGGTCCAAAAACGTGGCAACGTTGCTAGAAATTTGATGTGCCCATGGCCACAGTAAGTAGGGGTACTGCAGCACTGCTGTCCACTATCTTTAATGTTTTTAATTATCTCATGCAGAACAAGCCTTCAAGACACTTTCCTATAATATTTTGTATATTGTCCTACAATATTGTCTTGATCTGTGTCAGGAAGAGTTGGATCAAAGGTTCACTTTGTCACTGCTTGCTTTGAAATTGAAGCCAGCTGTGGGTTTAATGAGAAATTCTACCTGCAATTACCCAAATATTTTTTAGATTTGATTATCTGAGAGAAAACATGGTCACAATATACAGTGTCAATATACTGGCGTATACATACTTTGTTGATCTACCTTTGGGAGTCCCACACCATTTACAGAGGCTTTCGTACCTCCCCCGACACCACTGATTTAGATTCATCACTACAGGAAAGTAGTTTTGATTACAATGATATTATTTATTTTATGGACAATCTGGATGCACACATTTCAGACACTGTTAATCTTGTAATTATTTTGGGTAAATATCACATACATATCTGTAAGTGGAAAGGCTGCACTCCCTCTTTTACTCTATTCGTATGTTCTTTTACCAACTATTTCAAGTCGCTGAAAGCCATGGTTAAAATGAACAGAAAGGTAAAAAACCTGCTCTCATCTATATCTCAATCCTTGCTCTTTTAATGTCTCTGATCTTGCTCTTTTGTGCTCCTCAATTTTTGCTTTATTATTTTTTATTATTTTTAAATATATTACTTTAAATACGTATTCTTACATATTATCCTGATCTGTTTTTCTTCAGTTTGTAACTTACATTGTCTGCTGCTATGTTCGAGTGTGCTATGGTGTCATTTCCACCATTGTGATTTTTCTCATTTGTCTGTGGTTGTATACCTATTCCCTAACTTGTTTGTATATTTTGTACTTTTCAATAAAAAAAAAAAAAAAAAAAAAAAAAAAAATACAGGAAAGTAGTTTTGGAGAGGCTGCAGGAGAGAAGGGACGAGAAGAGAGGTGAGGAGAGGAGGGGGACACCTGGTTTGTTTTCACATCTTTGACTAAGTCAACACTCCCCGTGTGGGATCGGCCATCTGTTGACAGCTCAAGTCATCATAGTGGAAGCTGAGGTTACAGGGGGGAGGAAGAAGGGTGAAGGGCTAATGTAAAATTGGTTGCTGAGGTTCATGCTTGAGTGTGTGTCCTGTATGTGTATGTGTGTGTTTTATGTTGTGGTCAACACACACTTGTCACTCATACGAGACCTCATGCTCCTTCAAGCTCCTTCACTATGAAACATTACAAGATAAATGTCTAAATCATTGAGCGCATGATATTAGCACAAAACAGGGATACTGATTGGGAGTTGAGTTTGCTCCAATGCAGCCTCCAAAATAAATACATCAGAATTTTCTTGTCAACATGTCAGCTGCGTGTTGATGCTCCTTCCGCCGCCATCTGAAAACGTTCAGAAGCATCAGCGAATCACTAAACTGTTTACTGTTGGGATGGAGAGCAAAGAGCAGTTGGTGTGTAGATTTACTTGTGTGTTGAAAAGTGAGCCTACGTGCTGCTGCTGCATGTATGCACAGCGTGTGTGACAGGAGGAGAATCTGGTAGGCATTATCACCACTCTGCTCTGCCCACAATCAGGAGGCACTTAACCGCGTGAAACAATCAGTCCAGGGTTCGCGAGGTCACCACATCAACCGTGCAGCAGCCAACAAAAGGAGAGCATGTCGGACACAGGAGCTGGTAGCATTGAAGACACCACTTACACAGATGCCAATAGCTGCCTGGATTACACGGTCCAGTTGAAAGTGTATTTGCTTTGTGGGCGTCAAACTACTTCTTTTTGGTTTTGGAATCTACGTGAAAGTCATTTTATTTATACCAGTTGACAGTGTTGGTGGGGTGAGAATCTAACTGTGTTTTGTTTTAAATCATATGATACCTTTTCTATTGTATGAGGCTGAGGCCTTAGATGTATACTTATCAAGAACAAATTTTCTTTTTCAAACTTAGAACGTGGTTCAGCAAACCATTTCACCAGAATCGTGTACATTGCAGTGACCACTAAGGGGCGGTGGTTGCTTTCCTGTAACAATTGTGGCTCTTCTTGGGCAAAAGAAACAGCTGATGCTGTCAAATCTCGTAAAATTACATTTATGTACTATTGTGTTTTGCCAGTTACGTGTAGATGGAAATTTAACAGCAGCCAAAATTGCGTTTTTTCCCCGAGAATGAAGGGCTACACTCTCGTACCCCACAGAAAAAAGGAAGATGGTCAAGTTGGATAATGGGAATTCAAAGCAAATGACCTTTCCCATGATATTCATCCAAGACCACAAACTTTCCTCAACCATAACCAAGCACTTTGAGATGCCTAAACACAACAAAAATACTCTTGAAGCAATTCCCGACATTGAAGAGGAAGTTGCCCATTTTGGATTTAATGGAAATTTCTCGTGATTTACACACTTCGCGCATTAACATACTCCTCCTAGAGAATTAGTCTGATCAACTTAAATTTTTTTTGCAGCGCCGTCTAAAACCATTGATGATAAAAAGTTGTAACAGTAAGTTTCGTAGAGTGTGTCCATGGCGTTTTGTCGAAAATCAATGATTTCCCATGAAACAGAAAGTTCTTATAACTTATGGGTACATGCTCACATCTATACCATGTACAATGACATGCATGATAAGAGTTCTGACCCTGAACACACACGTAAGCCAATAATCACTCAACGTCATAGCGCCTTCGTCGAAGTGGCCCCTTCGCCTCATTTTACCAAGATGCACACAATTGTCGTGGAACATTTGTCATACCAAGACACCCAAAAAGGATCTTACAGTGATGCCTCAATCCAAACAGTATGTCGGTCATTTTGAATTTAATGGTCATTTTAATGGTGATTTTACAGGCTCTGTACTTTAACAAACTCCTCCTAGTGAATTAAATGGAGCATTAATCGTCTATAGCCATGTTAGTGGCTCTGTGAGGCTGTACTAAGTGCTAACACGCTCATAAGGACAGTACTAACATGCTGATGTTTAGCTGGCATAATGTTTACCTTACTTTAGCATGTAAGCATGCTAACATTTGCTATGTACAACCCATCCAATAGATGTTGCAATAGTTCACTCTGGACCAAAGTGGTAGACAGACCGATAGACAGACACTGCCATCCCTAGAGTCACTAGTCACTCGCACAGGGATACAAGCAGTCTTACATTCGGTCACATTTAAACATAATTTCTGGGTAACAGGGTCAGAGTGATGGTCCTTCAGGCAGAGTGGCCGAGTTTAAACATCCTCCCTGCTATAGTGTCCCCGAGTGACACCCTTTTAGCTCCTGGGTTGTTGCTGCATAGCCGACCCCGAGCTGTGACCTCCCTGAAAAGGAGAAAGTGAAAAAAAGAATGTGCCCTCAGGGATCAATGAAGTAACACCTTGGTTCTGACAGCAGGAAAACAGGAGAAATCGGCAGATGGAAAGAACAGAACATGAATTTGTTATTTGACAAGCATATCTGCATTTTGCTCGACTGGTCATCTTTTAAGTAGTGGCCTACAATATGTCCTGAAAAACCACCTAAAATTTCTGGTTTGCCAAAAATTACATGAAAAATAACTGAGGTGTGTAATGGCCAGAGGTTGTAACAAAATATTCCTGTGACCTCTTGTGTGATTGTGTAGGATAGAGCAATTCTTGGAAAAGGAATAAGAGAAAGAATAGCTGAGGAGATTAATACAATTGTTTTGTTAAGATCAAGTATATTAGAGCATGTAGAGGAATAAGATATGGGAGAGTGGAGTGTGACTCAGTAGGGACAGGGAGGAATATATTTTATTTTCAACTGAAACATCAATTATCTCATAGATTTGTTTATTTGTTTTAAATATGCTTCATAAAAGTGCTTTTTAACCTTTCCAATCTTATAGTAAGTGAGGCCAAGTTCATCGATTCCAAAAAAAAAGAGATGGCCATGATTACAGTGTTATGGATCCGTATATCAACATGGGCTTAGATCTTTCCTCCACTGTATCATTATCAGAGTCAGCTTTGTATCTGTGCAGATGTTCAGTTTGATTAATGCAATTCCATGCAGACATTGTGCCCTCAGAGGCACTTCAGATCTTCCATGTTACACACATGTACTTATGAAGCGATGTGTGCTTGATTTTGCATAAAACATAC
This sequence comes from Lepomis macrochirus, assembly GCA_024633595.2. Lineage (NCBI taxonomy): Eukaryota > Metazoa > Chordata > Actinopteri > Centrarchiformes > Centrarchidae > Lepomis > Lepomis macrochirus. Next base: position 12,243,051 of record JALXJV020000003.1, read on the forward strand.
ACAAAGCATGTGAACAAAAATTGCTGTTATTGATGGGAAAAAGTGCTTTGCAACTAAAGCAAGTATTTAACTTTGCATTTGTACAATGTCCTCCATTAATAACTAAAAGCTGGTGTTCAGAACTTGTTCAGAAATCGTAAAAGGTATTTAACTATAACGTATTTAAAATGTGTAGTTGCTTTAGTTTCATACTCTGCTAGTGTTAAATCCTTCAAAAAACCAGAAAAACACAAGTATACTGAATAAAGAAGGTTTGAGTGTGTTTCTTATCTGGAAGTCAAAGACTTTAGCTGTGTCTCAATTCAGGGACCGCATCCTTCGAAGGCTGCATTTGAAGACCGAATACGTCACAGTCGATGCGACTACGCTGTCCCATTTCGAAGGCTCCTTCAAATGCGGCCGACAAATGCAGCCTTCTTTTCGTCCGTTTGGAGGATCCAACAGCTGCATCCTTCGCAGCCCCGGGTATCCCAACATTCATTGCGCGCCGGTTGATTGTCCCAGCGTAAATAATGGCATCGGCTGTGGTTGTGGAGTTGAGCCCCCCGGATTTTACTTATAAATGTAAGTATGGGATTTCAACTCACTTCAAAAGCCAACTACACAAATGTAAAAATAACGAGAGGAATTAAAGCGCAATGTGTCGTTTAAATAATAGTTTTGTGGAAGAAGTTAACGTGAGTTACGTGATTAACTGGCGAGCTAACGTTACCAGAGGTTGTTGATGTACTAACATTAACGTTAAGTTACACTCTGCTCTGCTACAACCTAAAAAATAAAGCCTTTAACGTCTTCCCTTAAAGCGAAGAGGTTCAGAGTCAGACCCAGGTCTTACCGAGATTTTCGCGATTTTATACATCACTTATACTTAATATTATGTACATGAAAATACCACGTAACGTTAGACTAATTTAACGTTAGACGGGTTGTGAACCCTGCTTGGTTTTCAGACAGTTAACGTTAGTAATGGTTACTTAAACCTTGGGCTATAGTACACGGTTAATGTAGCTAGGTTATTTTGCGATTTATGCTGCTTAGTGTTTGGTGATTTGAAGTTTTAGGGAGCAAAGAGCAAACTGCCCTGTTCATTAAATTGAGGGGGGAGAGCGACCACCTCTTCACCGGGGCAAAATTTTCTGCCAACGTGGCTTGGAGGTAATTAAAGAATCAATAGCCCCTTTGTAATATCTGCATTTAATTCATATACTTGAAGTTACAGTTAAATGAGCCCCCATCCTATTCAAAGCCTTTAACAATAAGAAAACCAGTAGATGGGGCAGCCCTTTGTTTTATTTTTGTGTCTCTACCCTGTCACCTTTTCCAGTCTTCACAAAATTACCATTTCTCTTGTTTCTCTGTGATTAGGACAATTTTGGAGAAAATGGGCCTGTGGGGGAAGGTGACTTCCCTCCAAGCAAAAAAAGTGGGACAATTTAAAAAAAAATACAAAGTATGTATGTGTGATTTGAAATAGATATTAAGAGTAAGGACAACATTGAAAGCCCAAACATTTGACGCATAGAAATAAGAATTTGGAGTACCAACTGCAGAATGTCGCTAAAAAATTGAAATTCTCCTCATCATATTTTGTCACATACCACCATAATCTGCAAGGTAACTAGTACTTACACACATCAAGTAAAGGTGCTGAAGTGAAGAGGATTGTTTTAAAGGCCTAGAGTATGGAAATCCTCAGGTAAATATTTTACTTTTGTAAAGACTTTTAGTAAATGTCTGACACAATCTAATTCCGTCTGTCTGGTCTGAGTTAGGATCAAATTATCCATGCATCATAAACGCCGACTCCTTCCTAACGACAAAGCCCATAAAAGAAATCACCTCTGAGAAAACAAGTGTCAAAAACAATTTTTCCAAACACCAAGTCCACAGCATTAGCCTCAAATGAGCTGTTACACAAGTTTACACCTAAGCACCAACCTTCAGCTAATTTACTGTTTTCTGTGTGACTCAGCCAATGGGAACAGGTTAGTAAGCCAAAAAGTGGGGACCTGTTGCCCAGGTGGAGAGCTGAGCACGTCCCTCTACAGCAGGCAGAGCCCAGACTGAGTTATGGAAGGAGACCGAGCTCGGCGGGGCGCCAGGACTCACTTTACTGTTTATTTACACTCCTGTTTAACGAGCTTTATGATTCATAAGCCACTGCTAAAGGCCTTTATGGGACCAAATATTTATGTAAGTTAGACCTCTGGTCGCTAGCGAGGAAACTCTCACACACACACACACACACACACACACACATAGTGATCTGTTTTTCACTCAAGAGCTATTTGTCATTATGTGCACGTGGCCCCAAAACACCTCAAAGCAGACAACTGAGATTGGCTACTGATAAATGGCTAAAACACAAGTCTGTGTGTGTGTGTGTGTGTGTGTGTGTGTGTGTTTGTGAGAGAGAGAAATAGAAAAAAAGAGACAAAGTGTAGGCGCTTAAAGCAAGATTGACCGATGGAAAAAGGGGTACAACAAAGAACAGGGGAGCAAAGTGCTCGAAAGGCTTAAGAAAGATGAACAGTGAATGCAGCAGGGGCCAGCTGGGACTAAACTCAGACCTCTGTCATATGAGGAGAGGAAGGAGAGAGTGATGAAGTTATGCAGTGACAGAGTGATGGTGCTGCTGTCTTCACTGGTGGTGACACATGATTAGCTGAGGAAGCTCTGGTGCTCTGGTTTCCATTACGGCCAGTTCATTTCTCTGGACATGTCGGTGTGCGGGAGGACGACATTGGCAGGGGCGGATTCAGAGATGTAGGGAAGCATTCTCAGTTATGGGGCCTGTCATTTTTTTTACCCTCTCTGTAATAAAGAATAAAGGCTATTGGCAGAGGTTGAAAGCGCTCAATTTTTTAAATTAAACCAGCTGTAAGGGAATTTTTTTTACAATAACAAATGCATCAAATGAAAATATGAAAACTATGTGACAATGTTAAAGGGACTATGTCTAAGTTTTTCAATGAAATTAATCAAATTTCCATTGCGTTATTGTCAATGGGCTCAAAACTCACTTAGAATGAAGCAAACACCAGTTTTCTATGTTGCTTGCATCAGCCACTATTCTTCTTTTAATGTGAGGTCTCCTGGTTGGATTCAGCCCTGTGCGTGCCCCCGAGCCGCTCTCTGACTACAGTGACAACACGGCAGCTAACGACATGCAGTCCACTAACACTATAAAACAAGCAAAACACAGGCGCCACGTAAGGATACAAAACACTGTTGATTTAGACTGCAAGAAAGGATGTTGTGCAAATGTGAATTGTGATTTGTTTACTAATGTTAGTCTATAGTGATGCAGTCAGGAGCAGCCAGCTAATGCTACAGTAGCTTGGACCTGCCACTGTAACGTTTAGTTTTATATTTATTGTGGTTTTACTAATACTCAGGTACACAGCTTCTCCACCTCTCTGTCGCTTTAACTAACATGACGCACACAATATATAATACTGCAACTTCACAGCAACAACAACCCAGAGGAAGAGCCATCCACTAACGCTACATTAAAGCTACTTACTGCGATCTTATTATTATAAAGTGTGACACGATCTCGTTATAATAATCAGTTCAGCTCACCACCCGTTTCATTATCATCCAATACATTTAGCTGTGCTGACATTGCTAAGCCTCCAGTGACAGATACACAGATAGCAAAGATTTAAGTTACTGAAAGCAGCAAGTGAGCTAACGCTGTAGCACGTCGGCTAGATGCAGTAAATGTACCGTGATTATGTAACGAGCGTGGATCAGTTCAACCTGCAGCTGATAAAACTATTACTGTAACGTTGCAGTATGGGTTTACCTGAGTTTCCAGTATATTGTGTGAAGCTGTCTTCCCGCCTGTCTATAGCCACTGTCACTCTGCCTTTTTTCCGGGCGGTTTGTTGCAGGATTTCTGTATGAAAGTCGTTGTGTTTCGGATTATGCTCGCTCATGAGTTAAAGCGCACATGCGTAGTAGCAATCTTAAAACCGCACCGCTAGTGGCCGCTGGAAACTCCATGATGACATATCACCTGAAACTGCAGATCCCCTCAGCTTTTATTGTGAGTTTAATCACTTCTTTAGGTGAAGGCACCGCAACCTGTTACCACAGCAGGCAACTGTTGCATCGAAAAAGCTCTAAAAACCCGCTGTACACTATCTGTCAGTCTGGACCAAGGTGGCGGACCCTCCAACTGACTGGCATTGTCATTTCTACAGCCATGCTACCATGTGGCTAAAAACCTGAATGTTCTAACTCAGTTCTGATGTAAACAAACCTTACATCAGCATACCATAAATCATACTCTTAACAGTTCGGGCATAATGGTTTCAATTCTGTTTTAGGTTATGGTGGTGGAGAACTCATTGGATGCAATTTGTTATCCCCAGGCATTTGAGCCAGTGTGTGGATGTGATGCATTATTTGTGAAAACACAAGAGGATCTTTCAGTGTACAGCTTATGTCACATAAAACAAGTTTTATTCTTTTACCTCCTTGCAACCATATTAATTGACCCCGCTGGAACACAGAGCCAAAAAGTGTCTAATTTTTTTGCGTCAATACATTTTTAAACACAACTTGAAGGTACTTGGTTTACAAATTATGTACCTGGGTCATGCAGTGCATCTTGCATTTCTGTGTCCCCTCCACCTATGTTTCAGGAGGAATTCTCATTCTTGCATGTCGCTCATCAAGCTGGTCTAGCTCCGGTGTCCCCTTTCCCCCAAACATTGTGTGTGTGTGTGAACCTATTGTCCAACAAACAGTATTTTCTCTCTTGCTTCAACCTGCCACCAAGAATATAAATATAAATTCAGACTGGGTTAATTTCTCTTTTTAAGATTTCTGTCATATTTTTACCCTTATCTTCTTGCAGTCACAAGGTTTGAATATTAATTAGGGACATTTCACTGAACATTTATAGGAAACTATGACTGTTAAAAAGTTGGGACATGAACGTTGCTCATGTGTACCAGATTTTGAGTTGATTGCCATTTATAAAGGGAAATCAGTGTGGGATGTGCGTGCCCCGTTGTGAATCCTATGTATCCTATGTTTCATAAATGGGCAAAGCACCAAACGTTGTGTGCCACAACGCGACGCAGATAGATCATATTTCATGGCCTAAGTGAAGGGAAGTCCTAATAAAAGTTATGGAGATCTGAATATGGAAGACAACATCACAAAAACATGTGATAATTTAAAGAACAAAGATGATGTGTGGAAAGCTACATTGAAGTCAATCAGCTTCACGTCTCATCCTTCACACAAAACTCTTCAGACCAGTCAATGCCGTAGCCAACTGCAAGTTCAACGTCAATAATGGATTTCAGCGCATGTCCCACAGCTAAAAGACCTGTCCACACATGCATTTAAAAACATTTTGCAGCAAAATATTTCACAGCAAATAGTGGATTCACTTGCAGGAGTAAGTCAAGATCAACTTTGATGAACCTATGCACAAATTTGAGCTTCTGATCCCAATCACTTTCTGTCGAGACCGAGTCAGTGTTACGTTCAGATGCTGCATCTGTATGTGTTGGATGATGGGTCTGATATCCCTTAAAAGCACAATGCGCAGATTATCCCGGATTGCTCCCTCAGTTACTTTTCTTCTTTTTTTTTTTCTTTTTATTTAAACAGGAAAAGATTAAAAACAAATCGGGCCTGACTCAGTATAGAACTGATTTTCAGCAGGTTCCTGTTCTGCAGAACATAAATACCTCATACACAACAAAGCTCAAAGACCATACAATAACAAACACACAAACAGACACACAAACCACGGGAGTGAACATAAGAATCTGCAGGAGGCCATAAAGCCAACTCAGTGGTCACAGATATACCTGTCCATCAGATGGCGAGCAAGAGTTTTTTTAAATAGACTTATTGATGTTATAGTTCTAATATGCTGTGGAGTCTCATTCCAAGCTCTAGTGAGCAAATGAAAGAAAGATTTCTGTCCATAGCAGTTCTTAAAAACCGCTATAGGGAGAAGTCCATTTGTAACAGATCTCGTCGTGCGTTCGTGCCTTGAACTGAATTTTGGAGCCAGCGCAGTCAATCCTACTTGGTCAAGCTCATGTCCAACAGTTCAAAAACGTCCATTATTTCATTGTGAGCTTCAGTTAGAAGTTCAGTTTTAGTCTTACAAATTCAAAATGTGTTGTGGCACATTACTTCTAAAATGTTTTCATGATCTCGTACAGTACATATAGACCGAATCATTGCGACATCACACCGACAATAACTGTCACATCTGTGTAGACAAGTTGATATGAATTACGGAGGAAAATCTGAGTAAAAGCTGTAATTACAATGTTTAAAGATCTGAAGGATCTGGCGTTTCTTCTGGGCTTATTTTATGTATTGTGTTTTTTAGCGTTTGGTGACTGAGAGGACATGGACACAGTTGTAAAAGGAGAACTCACAGGGGACTGATCAAAAGGTTATTTTCTCACACACACTGTGAACAGATCATCTGCACTGCAATTCAAATATTTTCAACATTATATATGATCATTCGTATACCGGTGTGGTTCTAAACTTCCTTGACTCTGAAAGGCGATGGATTTTCAATGTGATTAACTAGTCAAGAACATGGTTTTAAAAAGATATGAGAGAGAAGCATTGTAGCTCTAAAGACATGAGTTCTTGTGATATTCATTTGGCAGCTCGAATGACATCTCCAGTGTTGACTTTGTCTCCAAATTCAGTCTCTCTCCCTCCAAAAGTATTCCCAGGATTTATTAATAACAGTACAGTAAATGTACAAGGGGAATCTCCAGACAGTGAAGCCCTGTGAGCAAGCAGGTAGGTAGCGTGAGCTGGGCAGGCAGGTGGAGACAGGTCGAAAAACAGAACTCTCCAACTCTAAGACCAAAATACTACTGAAGTGATCGGACGATCTGCGTGGGGTTTATTAATTGCAGGGGTTGATTCTGGGATGACTCTCGGATATGTAGAACAGCCATGAATGGTTTGCTGATTGGGCCTGCAAGGAGAGTGCAGCCCCATGCTCACACACACACACACACACACACACACACACACACACACACACACACACACACACACACACACACACACACACACACACACACACACACACACACACACACACACACACACACACACAGAAGACAGACAGGAGACAGAAACACTAGGAGGGGAAAACACTGGGACTGATAAAGTTGCACAGCCAGATCACGACAGTGTTGCTTTGCTAGTGTCTTTGATTATCCAAATCTACCGTACAGCGACATCTCACATCTGGTCGGACTAGTTTTGGGTAAAGTCAAGCTTTTATTTTGTAAATTAGATCTCCAACCTAACCTCAGTGAAAGTGTTGCTATTAATAATGAGATATGAAAGCATCCCGGATGTTATTGTACACAAACAGTGAGATTGGTGTGGAATACACAGTTATAGTCACCATGGCTCCAGTCTGTGCACTAAGACACACACCAACATCACATTGAATCTGAATAAAACATAGTGATGCATGTGCTGTGAGACACATCTCAAGTTTTCAATTTAATAGAACTGTGTAAAAAATGCACAAAAGTGATGGGTTGTGAGTGGTGGGTGAGATTTCTTGAAGCAATTCATTATAGGTGTATGCAAAAATATCACACAGCCCTTCAAAGGTTTGGATGGACCATGGTGAAAATGTGCTAAAAGAAAACATCAAGAAAACCAGTAGCATACTCTGTTTTGTAAAATGAAATGTTCTTTTTAGGCATAACCTCAAAGATTCAGCATTGACCAAATCTCAGTTTTTGCTTGCAAAAGTTATTTGCAAGTCAGCTAAACTGAATCCATGTATCTCTGGTGTTTAAATTCCAGATGTGGAATGTGGACTGGTGTTGTTTTGATCAGCAGTGTTAGCTAATCTTCTCCAGACCTGTCCTTTATAACCCTGTAGAGTCCTTTATAATCCTTTAATAACCTCTCACCAGAGCCCTCTTTACAGCCTTAATCATGAAGGCCGGGGTCAATCCATTTAGCAACACTCTCTCCTCCATCACTTCCTCTTCACTTCCTCTTTCATCTGGCCATCATGAGGCCATAAAAACAAACGTCTTGCTCGTTTTCACTTATCAGGTATCTGGTCAGGTTGTTAGGTCCTTCCTTATACAAAGGTCCCTAATCTGTGATGATTTAAACGAATGTATCTTTTACAATTGACAACAAAAAGGCTATTTAAAGTTGGCACCTGTCAGAAAAATTTAAAATTATTTCAAATTGGAACCCAAAACATCCACAAATGTCAAAATAGTTTATGTTCCCCTGTATTTTAGAAAATGCTCTCACAAAATAATTTTGTCGGACGTCCGATTAATTCAGCCATACATACTGATTCAGTTTTAGACGAATGTGGCAAATCCTACTACATGAACAGTAGATATCTCACTTCCTCTAATGTTTGCTTTAATCAGCAGAGAGCTTCAGTGATTAGCATTCAAATGCTGCTTTGGGATTATTACATTCACGCACCAGCTGCACTGGAGATGGATCTGGTACATTACGCTAGAATTGTAAGGTCAGTGTGGATTGTATGTGTCCAAAATGATTTATTCTATAGTCCTGCTGCCAAAATCATTTGTCCGTGATTTGCTTTCACTGAAAACACTCTTCTCTAAAGCTGCACACTGTAGCTTTAACTGGTCCAAGTTAGTTTAAGGATCATTTGAAACATCAACAAAAGAGGTTTCACGCTGTGCTAAAAGACAGACAATAGACGTAAACATACAATAAAGTGATAGCTACCAACTGTTAGATAACAAACTGAATATTGAAAGATGTTTTATTGGTGGAAAAATGGTAGCAGTTTGGACCCTCATGTTTTTTAGACATTCAATGAGGAACTGCAGGTATTTTCCAAAAAGGGTATCCAGTGTTTTGGAAAGGAACTTGGAGAGTAAATACCTTAAGGTAATTGGAGAGGTCAGTCAGAGAAAATTCCCCCAGACTTACACTTCACACTCCAAACCAGCTACTGCCTGCCAGTCTGGAGGAAAAACATGCACCCAAACAAAAAAATAAATCTAAACGTCTCAATTACTGTGTCAATCTGATTGAGTTTAGACTCAGAGTGTTGAGAGTCTCGTCATGCCTACATGTCTGAGGATTAAGGAGTTTGTTGGCATACTGGGTCTGTACTCCTATAGTTACTATACTCTCCTTTTTACACCTCAATAAAGGCCAGTTGGCTTGGAGCTGAAATCCCCCATCGTGAGCCTCCTCTAGTTCTCCGATATCTACGATTACCACTTTGCTGCCAGTGTTCCTCTCTGATAACTCAATTATCAGACACACCTTCCAAGAAAAACTGTAATTGTGCTTTAGGGGAGAGTTACTGAATATTTGGGGGTGGGTGCGGGTGTGGGATATAATATATAAAAAGCATATGCATGGAAACCCTGACTAAAAGGTGGGAAGGAACTCTTTCGAACATCTATTTAATGTTTTTTATAGAGAGGATGTCACTCATAGCTGTTTTACACTGGTTCAAAAGAATTGTGCTTGAATGCATCACAAATCCAGCTAATGTCTGGACAGCCAATGGTAAATTGTGACATTGCAGGGTTCCTCAAACTTGTCTCCAAAGCAGTGTTTCTGTGTCTGCCCTGTCATTGTTATGGCTACAGGTGTGCAGGAAGCTGCAGTGACGCTGACAGGTACGTGTCATGCATCTCTGACACATTAAAATCCGTAAGGAAGTACAATATCTGACCTCCAAATTGCATACGAGCCAGTGCGTAGCCTGAAATCGTCAGGCAGAAGTCTTTTATCACAGCCAGAGCCCCGAGGCTATTGAACAAACTGCCTGAGGAGATCAGGTCAACAGATTCAGCGAATTTTTCTCTTCTTAAAGTCTTGTCTGAAAAAACATTTTCTTCTGAGAGCTTTTCCTGATTTTACTTGATTTTTATAGTGTGCACTGTGGTTGGTTGTGGTTGATCTGTGAATAAAGATCATTATCAAACAAAACAAATCTACTCGTTTCACAGATTCCTCTGAAATTAACCGATTTTACAGAAGTACCTGACATTCACACAGTGTTTCCTTGTTTTTATTTTATAAATGAGAATGTTAGTTTTTAAGGATCATGTTTTTCAATGCTTGCACGAACACAAATGAATCCACATGTTTACGGACTGTTGAGACGTCTGCACATCAGCATGAACACACCATGAAAACGCACAAACACACACACACACACACACTCACACTCAAACACCCAGAGTCAACAAGGACCACTTCACCACGTAGAACACCCAACTGGAACCCAGGCTCTTCCCGAATAGCATTAACCCCATGACTTCCAGAGACAAAAACATTGGCTTCTATAGAAACCACTCTATAGGATGTTAGTTTTGTGAAGTCTCCAGGCAAATCGCAAACAGGAGTCCTCTTTGGCCTTTTCCTTTTCACACCACATTTTTACTTCACACAAATGGACAGCCATCATTCAAAACCCATCTCGTTCCAGTGGCCGACCCACAAAGGCTGAGAAGCTGCCATTGAGGGAGAGAAAAATTGCAAAGACGGAGAGTTTCATGTGTCTAAGTCCATGGTCAACCTTTGAACACCAGACTGTGAATGAGCCTTTGGTGATGTTCAGACTTTTAATGAACGTCATTAAGAACGTCTTGAGCCGCACCAAGGTCCAGAGGCCAGTGAAGCCTACCTCTATTCACTCTTTAATGATACATCTTTAAGCTTCCCCTCCCGTGTTTCTAAATCACCACCCTCTCTGCTTTGCACCTTGGAAAAACCAATGAGAATCAAAGTAAGTCCTCCATGCAGTCTGTCCATGTGCAACACATGCCTTGGCTTTGGAGCAACCCTTGAACAACTGTGTCTTGCACAGATGTTATTCTGTGACCTCTTTCCCGTAAAAGGTAAACATGAAAGATTACGGTGAGCTTTGCACTGCAGTAAAAATCCACAAAGTGTGGATTCTGTTAAGGAAATGAGCTCTGTAACACATCTGCTGTAGCGTTTTAAGACAGTGTCTCCCCCGTACCTTTGGAGTTGGCCAACAAAGAGGCAAAGAGCATCTCAGTAAAAACCTGTAGGAGGCATTGACCCCTGCTGCTTTTGCAAAGGGATTTTACTTTGAATGTTTCTCCCTTTCTAGGCCTTGCGAGTATGGAAACCAGAGTTTGGCTGGATTCTTGCAGAATCCAGAGAAGTGATGTTGTGTTTTTTCCTTTTTTGCACTCCAGGCACCTTACATTTATCCAACAGGAATATGTTGTTTTCCAGTCAAATGAAAGCAGTCAGGTCCTTTAGCCATGTTGAGGGAGAGGGAGAATGGAGTAGTGGTTGTTTCTACACTTTTTGTACAGATTAAACAAACAAGATAAAAATTAGTGCTGGCAGGCAGATTCTTTTTTAAAAGATCCAGACCAGCTGTTAGCCACTGTTTTTCAGCATTTATAAGAAGTCAAGCTCAATGTTCAGGCTTCTAGAAATCACAGCAGAGTGGTGCATCTCATGTCATCAAGTCTATGAAATGTGTTGTGTTGCTTGTTATAGGATCTAACGTTAATATCCTTTGATTGAGAATGCTCACGCTTTGGGCACATTGACTACATGTTAGCTCTGTTTCGAGCTGCAGTACGCAACACTTATTTTAGTATAACATATCCACTTTGTGTTTCCCGACCTGTGTTTCAGACTTTGCATTTTTTTCTTGCAGTTGTAAAAATATGTAGATTAGGAGACAAGACTGTCTATTTTGATATTAAATTGGACTTGATTGCTCTGCTCTCTGGTCTTGACTTGGATTCAACTTCCCTCCATCTGCTTGTGGGCTCAACCTCATTGTTGTAATTCAACACTTCCTTGTGGGAGAGATTTATAGACAGTTTAAACAAACCATCACCTCAACTCATCACCTCATGTGCTACAGTCCTCCTCAGTTCTCAAACAGCATTTCAGTTTTTCTCTCATTTTCTCAGTGCTGTCTATTTCACTCCCTTTCCCCCATCTTTTTATTCTCTCTCTCTTTCTCTCTCTCTCTCTCTCCAACCATATTATCTCCCTCCATCAGCTCTCCAACATGTACATGGATCAGTCGCTCTCTCTCAAGTCAACACCTCGGTCTTATCCTATCAGGGAGGCCATCTGAGTGCCGTCTCAGATCGCTGTTACATCGTTGAAAGACTATGATCCCTGCAATCACTTCGGAGAAAGGCAGCACCTGCCTGGATTTCCTTTCATGTCTCTTTCTCTCTAAAGAGAGCGAGTGAGAGATAGAGAAACATTTGCCATTCAACAAATGCATTTTAACTGCTACCTGACACTTAATAGCCCAATTCCTTTTTTGTGGCATTTGAGCTTAATACACTTTCATTCCTGCCTATATCTTCCCCTTTCTCCACCTTGTCTATTTTCCTCTGTCTGGCTTTGTCTCTCTCGCTTTGTCACTAAACCACAAAACAGATTAGTGTTACAGAGCAGCTCTGATTGGTGCAGATAGTGATGGAGTTAACAGTGCTCCATCTTCTGATCCCCCTACAGGCTGTAAACCAGACCAGATGACTTTTAGATGAGAGTTATGGTCCACTTAGAGAGAGCAAAGGGTCAGGCTCTGGGGCACACACAGGCATTTAGGGAAAGTGTTACTATGGGCTTGGCATGTGTTTATCATGGATTTAGTTAATGGATGACTGGATTATGTTCTGACAGCAGAGGTGCTGTAGTTCCAGAGGCAGCTGGGTTTAACATGCAGGGTAAAAATATTATGTCATCACCAGCACAGCTTTTGTATTTTTAATATATGTGTTGTGTTGAAAAGCAAAATCAAATGTCCTGAACTAGACACATGGATGTGTCATTTTAAAGATGAATGTCCTTTTTAAGTATGCAGCTCTGACAGCTGAGGTGCTGTGGTCGCCACAGGCAGATGTTTTTCCAGTTCTCCACTTCCGAGATATAAATTTAGAACAAGTCGGTTATTTTATAAGCTTTAGTCAAATATGTGGTGCTAATTCACACATTTGAAGTTGATAAACTATGGTGAAATTATAGTGTTAAAGTACAGTTTGGTAGCACTGATGATTTTCCCCCTTTAGGTAACTTAAATCACATTTGAACACCATTTTAGGTGTTTTTTTCTCCTTAAATTCTCTAGTTTATTGATATTTTGTTGTTTCTGTGTGTATTTTATTACTCAAGCATTTGTAGTATAATTAATTACAACATTTAACTAAAGACTGATTTTTGCTATATGTGAACACTTTGAGACAAGACACATTTTGTAATGATGAACTACTCCAGGTTGCATTTAAGGACTTTGCAGACACACATGGATGTTATGAGTTTGACTGTGACAGGTTGCCTGTCTGTAAGCAAGAATCTAAGTCACTAATCTGAAATAATTGAATGACACAAAAGGTGTTGACAAAGTTGGCATCCTCATTCTCTCCAAGCTGACACTGCACATAGGATGATGAATTAATGGATGCATTTAAGACATTAACTGATAACTGAAACTGTATAACTGGACATATATAATATACAGGGTATGCCCCTGTATATTATATACAGCCCATTTAATTACCTTAGAGTTAGGCTAATTAAATTTTGAGTTAAACCTGCACCATCTAAATAAAAAGTCTTTCCTCATCGTTATATAAATGGTAAACAATTTCTTTATTGCACAATAGGTGTGTCTATCGTGTTTTTTTTTAGCAGAGGGACAGTTTGTTATTCCTACGTTTTAATACACAGACATGACGCAAAGATGTTCACGAGCAGACAGGAACCTGGAGGCTGGCCTGCTGCCTGCTGAGTCGGACATAAATTCACTTCATCCAGACCTTAATCTGGACTGAGAGGAGGAACATCTTTGAGTTCCCCTTGGCATGTGTCAGAGAGACAGTTGGACAGAGATCAGCAGGAGGATACAGGCTGATGGAGACAGTATGTTCCTAACCCTGTGATAGTGTAGTTAGTGAAGTGTACATTTTGTGTTCATGTGAAATTAATCCAATTGTCATTGTATGCTATACACTCTGAAATAAAGATACACGATTGATGCATAAAGGTATGCATGCCTCATGTCAACAGACGCTGTTGCCTCTTTCCACATCCAGGATGGATCTCACCTCTGTTTCTTGGAAAGAATGAATATCATTTGAAATAAATAGTCCCTCTGCGGAGGCCAATACTTATTTTTACAGCTGTACAAAGAGTAAGGAAACATGCATGAGTGAAACAACTTCCTTAATACATTAAATCACGACTCGGCTAAAAGCCCGGAACAGACTAGAGAATAACGCTGTTCTTTAATGCAAAGAAAACAGGTGAAGTGACTTCCTATTTCAGCACTAGTTGGGGATCGTTCAGTCATATCAGGCCTCACACAAAGCCAGTGTACATTCTGTCATATTTCCATTAATTGATTCTGAGTCATGTTTCATTAAGCTTATAGCGCGGCCCGTTATCGTAACATATTAATACTCAGCGAGGCAGCAAGCTCTGAAAAGTATTTACATATTTCACTTGGTTGACAAATGCAGTTTTTATTTGAATTTTTTATACTGTGAAGTTTGTATCTTCAAACCCTAAAAAATCCATAGCTGCTATCCAGTTACATCTGATTTTGTTGTTGGAAACATTTTAAAAATGTGAGGCATGCTGCTTATGTCCCATTTTTTTTAGACAATTGATGCTGCAACATAACTCACTGGGACTGCACAATCACATTTTACAAAATGTAAAATAATCTATTATAACTCAACAGATAAAAGCATTTGTTACACCTTGTTTACAGCTTATAAGTATCAATCAACTTCATCAACCTTAACATGATTCACCTGTGTGGCAGTGGCTGTAATTAAATTAGCTAAAATTTAAAAACATAGCTATAGAAAAGTAAAGTTAGTTAGAAATCATGTGAAATTAAGATTTAAAAATCCACAGTTTTCCAGTCCTCAGTAATCACCACAATTATTTTAAATATATGCAGTGTTTCCTGTAGGATTGTTTTCAACAGAGGGGTGGACGACGACAACAACAACCCACCCCAAATACAACATGCTCCTCAGAATAGCTTGCAACTAAAGTGTTTTCCCAGTTTAACATGAGCTTTAGATGAATGCTTTGGTGTTGGTCGGGGGTTTTGAGGGTTTTGGGCCATTATTTTCACCATATCTTTGAACAAACAGTTGGAGAAGCTAGAAGAGATAAAAAAAAATAACCAACAGCCAAAGTATCAGTCTACTGGAGGAACTACAACCTTTAGATCTGGAGAAAGTAATTTGGTTGGTTCTGTTGCTCCACAGGGATTTTACAGTGATGGCACAGCATGTTTTGGGCATCACCCCTTAATGGCAGGACAACCCTGTTAATGTGACCTCAGAATCATTATAGATACGACTGTTCATGTTTGCCTTTTGTCACTTCATTTTACAGATTCTGACATTTATCTGTAGACATTAATATAAAAAATAGGCAACATGAGAAACCTCCTCCCTTCTGAGGTGCATTTTATTTGCACATTAAAATCCAAAAAGAAACGTCTCCTCATTAGCTTGAAAGTACCTGTTGTTTACAACATTGGACAAGTAGGCAGGAATAAAATACAGCTTCCAGTTACTTTCTATAAATTTAGCTAATGTTAAGTTACATAGCAGCTCTGTGCAGTCTGAAGGGAAGGGAGATGGTAGCTAACTTAATGCTAACGGGCTTCACTTTTCCAGCTGGTAGGAAGACTTTTCTTGGTCTTGAGAATCTGACACACTGTAAAAGCATAATTTGTGATATTTTGGGGTTCTTAAAATATTGACAGCATGCTTTATTGTCATTAATTTCAGTATTTCTTTATCATCATGGATCCATGCATAAATTCAGGAGCGTTCATCCAGCCAGAGGGAACTGACCGTCCGCAGCGGGCCGGTCGCTCCGCGATATCCTGTCCCTGGTCCACCCCATTCCGTCTCCGGTACAGGTTTTGTGTCGGTAGTTCGGCGGAAGCACTGTGAACGGTTTGTGATTGTTCGGTCTGACTGGATAAATATTAGGCCTACACATGATCCGTGCACTACAGCTGGGGTCAAAATTCTTCCCTCTAATGGAGAAAAAAAGGTGGGTTGCAAAAAAAAAGGTGAGCCCCCAAAAAAAGGGAGCTCCCCGAAAGCCATATTGTTCGCACGCATGCGTTCACTGTCACTTTCTGCCGCTCCGACAATCAAACACTTGCTACGTACCTCCTGATTCAGAGTTACACTGCTCTTATAACACCATCTGTCATGTATGTTCTGCATAGAACGAGGAGAGGAAGCGAACCGAGCCTTGAGTGCTGCCGTGCTCGCACAGTGAGCGAGTGAAAACATTTGTAGGGCATAGTTTGGTGACCGTGGAAAATTTTAGGAGCGGCGACGTGATTCAGGAGCGGTGGACCGCCGCTGCTGAATGCATGTAGTGGAAATACTGATATGGCAGATTTGCAGAGTTGGATGCATTTTCTTTTTACTGTGACTTAAAGTGATACTGGATAAAATAAGGCTCAACATATTTTACAATAAAATAACTTAAATGAAACTTAGAAATGAATGAATAAAAATAAAATGAAACTAATATCATGAATTTGAGTAATGAGAATAATATCCTAAGTAAATGACAAAATTGTGGTAGCAGATGTCCACATACACAAATACAATAGTGCAGACACTCCACTCGAAGACAGCTACAAAAAGCAAGACAGAAATATATGAGATGATGGTCCTCCCGGCCTCAGTGTATGTGGGAGACTTGTTGATTTAGCTGTAACTCTACCATCTGTCATGTAACTCACAACCAGAGAACATCATGAAACCCGTGGAACTGACCCCATTTGTGGCTTTTATGGACGGCCCTGACCACTTTAGCTGTCCGGTCTAAAACTGTCACCTTCAATTTGTGGGCACGTAGGTAAAAAAAACAGTGAAGCATGTTGTCTTTGATAGATGTTATGAGCAAAGAGGTCAGCTGCTGTAAAGTTTGACCATTGAAAGATGTAAAATAGACATGGAAACTGCGTAAAATAGTGACGATGAAGACAAAGAGAGGCAAACGGAACAAATACAAATACAGACAGTCAGAGAGGAGATTAAGTCCGATTAAGTCCGATAAAATCCCAATCCCAAACTTATTTCAACAACCTCCTCAATTTGTCTTATACTGAACAAACTTCACGAGAACATACACCATCTTCACTGTTTGTGATGGATAAAAACTTGACTTTAAATCATTCATTAAAAACAGAGCCATGTTCTTTCCCAGCTATTTCTACTGTTTCAGTACTACGGACTACGACATTGTTTAGATGTTGAGTGACATTCTCACTATGAATGTTTGGAGCGTCTGAACTGCTTTCAATCAGCCAAGTCAAATGTCAACGTGATAAAACAGATCCTTAACTGTTAAATTAAACCTCTGGGAAATGTCTTCTTTCTCTCTATTCTTTCATGTGTGTATTATAATTCAACTTGTGAATATTATGTCAAACTTCAGTTAAAATTCTCAGAGAAGATTTTGGGAAATATGCGTATTTGCTTAGATCAGAATATGGATTCTAATGTCCGTACGGTAAATGTGATGCTACAGCCCACAGGCAGTTAGCTTTGCATGGCTTAGCTTAAAGACTGGGAATGGCTCTGTCCAATGGGTAACAAAATCCACATACCAGCACCTCTAAACCTCACTAACATGTTATATCTCGTTGGTTTAATCTGTACAAATAAAACCACATGTGAGTGGTTTTAGTGTTCTCCTCTAATGCTGACAAGTAAGCGAACAAGCGTGTCTTTGAAAACAATCCTTGAAAAAAATAACAAAGTCACTGGAATGAAATCAGGACATTTTAGGAACCTACTGAGCTTCAGCTTATCACTTAATTGACATTGTTAAGCATGACAGCTTTGCGATGACAGAGTGTTTCACAAGAGAAAAGCTGAAGTCGTCGCACTGTAAACTCTATCCTGAGTTTAGATAATGTGTGTAAGAATGTAGGAGGCAAATGGAGGAGTAACGGGGAAAGTGTGGTGGGTTTATTGGGGTCTCCTCCAATCTTTGGAGACAGGAAGAATGAACTGGGGCCTGGGTTTGAAGAGGGGAGATGAGTTAGGGTGCTTCCGAACCACAGCAGTGTTTTTATTGGTCACCCATAAACCTCTGATGATCCCGGAGCTGACAGGTTAACCATAAACCGCCATTTAAGAGCGTCCGGGAATGCATCCGAGATGAGACCGAAGCTAGGTAGGTAAAAGGACACCGTCAGGTCCGACAGGTTTACGAGACCCACACCCCTCTTTAGACAGGCTTTTAGCTGTCTCGGAGGACAGGAGGATACTTTTCCTGTTGATCTGAACAGAGAATTCCAGGCCTTAGTGAACCAGAACAAGTGGGATCAATGCCTTTCTGGTGTCGGCCCAATGAGCTGGAGAGGAGGAGGCGAGGTGGGGGTGTCAGGATGGAGTCGGGACGACAGTGGAGAGGGGCACTGTGTGTTTACCTCCACACATGGCTGCACGACATTGTCGCCTTGTCAACTGGCTAAGAGCGGTCAAGACGTCCTGCCAATTAGACACAGCCCAGCTTTCCCATAACGTTCTGTTTGTGTAAATAAACATGGCTTCAGACATTTACATGGCCAGCAACACAACAAAAGGAATCTTTTCATTTTTGTTATAAATCACAAATAAATGGAATCACCCTCAGGGGTTTCAAGATAGAACATTCAAAAAATCCAGACTTGCTCTGTTGGCTCCAGCTCTATCACTGAATATTTGAACATCTCATGAGAAAATAACATTTACTGGGCATCACCCCCATCACCTACCAGCACCTAGATGTTGTCGGTTTTTTCTCTGTTGCACTTGGACTCAGCGCACATTAACCTCCTCTCTTTACCACAAATGAGAGGACGAAATAATATAATATCAAAGTGTTCTTAATGGATCTGCTATCTAGATGATCCACGTGTGATATTGTGGGTAGGCAACCGTCCATGACGAATGTTTTCTAAACTATCAACTCAGAGTCATGGAGCAGACTAATCCACACAGCGCTCATTTATCAGTCTCTCCCTCAGGCCAATGCCATTGCCAAACACACAGAAATCACAGTGTGCCCTCGGAGAGACCAACACTGAATCAACTGAGCTCCAGCATTTAAAAACAAACACGATTCCAACTCTGTAAAAGGTATACATGGTATACAAGTTCGCTGTGTTTTTGAAATATCGTCTGAATTGTCAGATCTGAATTTCTTTGGAGATAAAAAATATAGCAGAGCATTTCTGAAGTGAAGTTCTTGATTTAAGTGTAGCCAAGCAAGGCTGACATTGACTGAACTGTCAGCTAAAAGGCCTCATGATACAAAAACAAAACTCACTACATTAGGAAAATGATTTATTTTGCTGTGCAATAGCTCTGTACTGCAACTGCAGTGTGGGTTTGTGCAGCAAGCCACCTTTGTTTCTCTTTCAAGTGCCGAAATGTGATACACAGAATGAAACAAGCACTTTGGAGGCTAAGTCCGCTGTTATTCAGAGAGAGCACTTATATCATTACACTCCTGTTTTCATTGATAGGAATCAGAAGTCACTCTTCAAATTGGCTGTTTGCCAGTCATTATAGAAGTGGGAAAAAACTGGAGGATTTCTGGACAACTTCCACACTTGTATCCCTCAGAATTCAGAAGTTGGTTTTGAGACAATCTAAATGAAGACGTTATTTAACATGATCTCAGAACTGAAAAAACAACTCCAGAGAGAGAAAGTTCCTGTCTGTACAGCCCTTTTTTATGATAAAGTCACGCTTGAGATGTTCATATGATGTGATGAGTGATGGAGGTTGAGCAGGGAGGGTGATGTGTGAGTCAGTCAAATGTACTCATGTCGGAACTGTTGAAAACTTAAAAGGAAGTTTTTCCTTGCCTGTGTCGCCTAGTGCTGCTCTTGGTGGGAATTGTTGGGCTTCTGTAAATAACTTCAGATTACGGTCTAGACCTGCTCTTTATGAAAAGCACTGTGAGATAACTGTTGTTGTGATTTGGCGCTATATAAATAAAACTGAATTGAATTGAATGTCAGCAAATGAGTGTTTGCATATGTGTGTTTGAGCATGTATGTTTAAGTTGGGAACAGATCGAAAATAATTGTAACTATGCATAATCTGTTCTAGTTATTGTAAAAAAAACAAGAAACAAAAAAATACCAGAATCACATTTCAGTAATTTGTATTTTGAGAATACCTTTTTCTTTAAATTTGAAATTTTCTTCACAACAAGCTTTTCTGAGTCTATAAACACCCTGCTGCCAAAATAGGATATATCTACACCTAACAACTCTTATATCTTCACCTGCCTTAATTATGTCATGTATGGACTATTTGAGCCAGGTAGAAACAGATTCAATTGTTTTATAAGAAGTAACTTTATTTACATTTAACATTAGTTACTTAATGTTTCTAGTTTTTTCCAGAGAATAAATTGATTAGAACAGTTTTTTTTGAGAACAGCATTTAAAATCATCTCTCACATACAGAGCTGGGAGAGACTCAACATCTTGCGAAATGAACGCAGCAACCCTACCAGGCCCTCTGGCTGAGGGAGAGTGTCTGTAACCATTAAATCAGTGTGCTAATATGTTACAGTGAGTGCAAAAGAGGGGTGTTTTATCACCTCTCATGTGGTGTTGATATGAGATCACAAAGTGGAAATAGAGCCGCAGGCTGTTTATTGTCCAGTTAAAACCACATGAACAAGTCAGCAGACAGCAGCGCGTACCAGATGGACCGCTGTGGAAACACATCACAGCTTGCTCAAGGTGACTTGATCCAATTTTAGCTCATTTACAAGATCATACTGTTGAGAGAAACACTCCGTTTTAGACATTCAATATAACTAAAATATTTGCAATTATTATTTTTTTTTTAAGCGACTAAAACAGTATGTGCATGAAGAAGCATAGCCTGAAGGATCAGACAAGAGGGTTACTTCTAGGAAAGCATCTTTTTAATGTGACTTTATTTATTGCAGTGTAGAAGTAATCTGCATCAGGTATATACTGGTCAATTCACCAGTACATACCACCTAATTGATATAAAAAAGTCCAAAACTTTGTAGATTTCAAGATCAAGATATACTGCATGACTCCATCCGCACTGCAGTTCCTCAGTAAGTTAACAAATAAAAAGCACTGAGTAACAATAAGAATAAAGTTAACATAAAACCAGTAACAAACATCAAAAAATCACCGATAATTAAATAAAACACCAGCAGCATGTAAATGTTACATTACTTATTATCGGCTAGTTATACCTTCCATCAAAGAAATCTGAGAGTGAAGAGATAAATCAGAAGATGTAAAGCACAGTCTATACTTGAATTGTTCATTTTTCTTTGTGGCTGTGGTCTGTGTGCTGATTGTTTTTCACAGTTAAAGGGTAACAGAATAGTTCTTGTAGGTGACAGGGTTTTAGGCAAGTCTTACACTCCAAAAGAGTAACGAATGAGTATGTTGAAATTTAAAAGACATTACAGCAAATTTTTATATTCCTGTCTCCAAGGTAACAGCTGCCATCACTATAATCACTGACACATAATCACAAGTTAACATGGAAAATATTTGAATTGTAGCACCAATACTATGACGTTCTGTTAAATCCGATGATGATGAAAATTATGACAGCGAGAGACTGCCAAAGCCACAGAATCATTAGTTACACAAAATACAGGCCTCAGCCAATACCTAATTTCCTCTTACCTCTGACCTCTGACCCCCCACGGTGTGGTCATCACACACTATTTGCTGACCAAGCTTTTAGCCCCACAGATAGTCGGAGCCAACAGGGATATCTGCAGTGCCTATGAGGTCAGAGGTCAAGTTTAGCCCCCTTAATGGAAAGTTCTCCTGCGAGTTGCCGATCACAGCTTTGTATGTCTAAGCCAATCACAGTGTCTTGTTTCCCCCACTGGAGCTCAAATTAATTTCAACCTAAAGTACCTCTGGGAGCAGCAAATGGAACGAAGCTGCTCTGGGTGATGATGTAATGACTGAAGTGCTGTCGCTATGGAGAGAAGAGGTGCTCATGGGAATGTGTAGGATGTACTCGTGAGTTAATGTTGTAATGAAGACATACAGACAAAGCACTTTAATGTGCATATTTGGTTTGCTAGCTCATATAAAGTGATCATGAAGTGCTTACCTGCTAAATAAACCTGCATGTCTTTATTGTGTTTTCATCCCATGTATTAACTATTATGTTACTTTCATATTACACCATAGACAGAGCTGCAGGTTTAGTTTGTCCCTTGTTGCCTACACTACACTGCCGCCTGTACAGAAAACAATAAACATCTCATTGAAGCAATGTTAAGTCTTTGTGGAAACTCGAAGGGGGTCGTCCTAAAAAAGATTAGCCATCTTGCGTGCCAGCCTAATGCATGGGATTAAGTTTCAATATCGGCAGACACAAGTGAATATCAGCCAAATACCTGACACACTCGAGCATGTGAATGTGTATATGTGCGTTTCATAATACAAAAAATCTATCAACTCACTTTAAATTATTATTCTCTGAGGACACAGATAAGAATACATTAATATTTTCAAGAAAATCTGAGCCAAGTTTTTTCCCTTAAGTAACAAGATGCAGTGTGAACCTAAGCTGAACATAATTTAAACAAAGCAGAGGGGCATGCCAAAACTATTTTGAAAAACATTTAACACAGGACTACCTGCATCCAAAACAGTTCCTTGGGCAGATATCCATCTCTTTCTCCTTCACTTAATGAAATAAGTAACATGGTGAAATATTTGACCAAGATAGATGTCAGAAAATGAGCAGATGGCAGCGTTCTGTGAGGTGATGAATGGATGATGAATAAAAAGCAGCTAAATTTAAGTTTAAGCAGAGATGTGGACAGTTCAATGAAGTGTGTTTATCCGGTGATGAACGAGCCATCATCTAACAAAATCAAACATCGCTGACTTCAAGCTGAACACCAGCCAGGTGTAAGTACACTGCACCCAACATGTGTGTGCCTTAAACGTGTGTGGTTTATTTTAGGCTAAAAAGGATGTATAGCACACCGTGCACCTATTCATGCATGCACTCCACATGTGTGTGAATTACATACAGTGTCTCATATGGAAGCGATTGAGCCACAAGAACCTGTTTCTCTTCAGAAGGCAACAATTCCATTTATCATGATTTATAGCCTCTGATGGATGTCAGATAGCGTTTCTCGGGTATTTTCATAGTGTCCTGGACACATTTTTTTAATAGAGATTTGTAGTAGATATAGATGAGAGATGAGATAAAAGTCTTGGAAATGGCTGCTAACTGAGCATAATGGTGCCATCAAGTAAGTAACTGAAACACCCTGAAACCAGCCACTGACCTTGGCCGTACCATATGAAATAATTGGGAGATTATAAAAAGCAAAAAACATAAAAATAAATAATGTCGGTCCATCACTTTAATGTCATTCATTTTTATGGAATGTGTCCCAAATCTTTGCTTCAAATGTACCAATGCTTCACCAAAGTAAAAAAAAACAAAACTTGTCAATCAACGACAGACTTAGATGAGTTAGATTTTGATCATCACATTTATTTCCTCAGGCTAAACCATAACAGAGTCACCGTCGCCTCCAGCACAAAAATGCACTTCCTGAAGTGCACTTACAATAGTCCCTGCTCTGCAGACAAAAAACTGATGAATGATCTGTGGGATGGATCCACATTAACCATATACCAACATGAGATTACAATCTATGAGTTTTACATTAACCAGAGCAGCGACTGTAAACCAAATAATTCAGAGAGTTAAAACCTGCTCTGAAGTTCAGATTTGTCTATTTACTTTGGGTACACGGAGAGCTCCACCTCAACCGGTTGTCATCTGTTTTGTCTGATTTATGATTTTGATCTGATCTTAGTGCTGTGTTGTGGTGAAGGCTGCTCCCCTCTGTAATGCTTGTGGTTGAGTGTTTATGGTTTTTGGCACTCGACTCTCTCTCACTCTACTGAAGATTTGATTCTGTTTGGTTTGTCACAGTCTGGGTGCTTTTTTCCCCCTGCTGAAACGCAGGTGCAGAGTCTAAATCAAATTTTATAACTGTGCTGCTTTGTGTGATGGCTACTTGCCAAACTGAAAACTAAGCAAATTGGGCTTGTGGTTGTATATTGTAATGGCTTTATGTTCCAGAAAAAAAGGATAAAAAGGATGCTGCTGTAAACAACTTAAAAAGAAAAAAATTGCATAACATGAAACTGAAGTGGATGTGAACAGTTGTTCTATCATATCTTGTTTTGATGTAATTTGACAAAATTAAAAGACATTTTCCGGAGGAGTTACAGATCGCTCAAAATTGAATGGAATGAAACAGTTTAAAGCATCTAAAGGAATCTGAACACAAATCATCAGTCAATTATGGTCTCCGAGGGTCAGTGTCAGTTTGGATGCTGGAAAAGAATCACAAAGGGTTTAGTACAGAAAGGGATGTCACTCCTGATGTCATTGCAAAACCACAAATACACACTGACGATGAGTGTGGGGAGGGCATTCATTGTTCTCCTCTCAACTTTAATGTTTCATCACTGTCCTGCTCTGTACTGCTGCTAATGTTTCTGTGTTTAGAAGGAGAAGACAGGTGCTAAATTGTCCCTTCACAGAATGAAGTTTTGATTCTGGTTTCACTGGATGCCAAAGGGAGGAAATGTTAGTTAAGAGTCAGGCACAGAGGAAAATTAAGTTGAGGGAAAGTGGGTACACAAAAAATCATCACAACAAAACTCCTTTATTGTATCTGAATGTTTAAATACAACATGAAATAAATACAAAATGAAACATTTTAGTTGTACTTTTCAACTTTCCTCATTTCTAAATGGAGACCAAAATGGGCTAAGGGCAGTGTCTTCTCACAGGAATCCAAATTATCAGACTCAGCAAAATGTTTTCTGGCATCTTGTCCAATGTGACTGCTTCTTGTCTGGAAGTTTATTGAGACATTGTGCACAAACAAAGATTTCTGCCAAACCTCTCTTTTGGAGTGTAGATAGGCGACGATGTTGAAATGAAAAGTACACACATGTTGATCATAGTTTTGCAAAAATTTACTACAAAAAGATCTGTAAACCAGAAATGTTGATAGCCAGCTGCTGAGCAGTGGGCGGCAGTCAAGAGGACAGAGTGCAGAGAGCGAACCTGCTCCAGACAGTCATTTATCAAAGGGGCAGAAACTCCATGACACCGTATCCTGAGGTTGAAGAGGAGGTCTCTGGGTTATGTTGCACTTACATGCGGAGTTGTATTTGAAAGGACCAACAAAAGAAAACTAAGCAACCTCCAAATTTGATCTTTACACACAAGGAGTTGGAACACAGTGTATAAATGTACATTGCATCCTAAAAAAAAATGAGATGGAAACCAACTGGCTCTCAAGAGCTAACCGTCCTCCAATGAGGGGTCCACTGGGTCCTCAATCAGAATGTAAAAATGTTTATCGACTCAATCAAATTAATACTTCTGGACTACTGTAATTCGCTGGATGTTTTATTTCATCACTGCAGTCACGCAGCGTATTCTGGGTGGGTTTACTTTTTAACTCATGAGGGTCTAGGTTGGGGTGTATGTGTTGATGTAGGTGACCCTATATGTGTTTTGGTGTTAGCATGATTGGATTTGTGAGTGTGCATGTATGTGGAATCCACATACATCCACATTGTGGATGTATGTTCGGGTATGTGCCCATGTGTGTGGCCTGTTATTAGGAGAGTGAGGTAGGCAGGACAAACACTGGGGCTAGTTTATGTAGTATAGTTAACACTGCAGGAAATTTAAGCATGGCAATAAGAGAAGCCCAGTGGCTTCTTTCAATGTCTCAACCAATTTTCTCACTTTCATCCCAGCATTATTTTGATAATGTGTAATCCTGTGACGCAAATTAAAAATGTCACTGCAACATTGTATGGACGAGTTACATTTAAATTAATTTCACAAGGCTAAATTAAGAAAATTTAATCCCTTTATTCTAAGGGAGCCACCTAAATTTTAAATTTCCCCTGGGGTCGTCCTTTCATCAATGCATCCATTGTCTGTCTGCATTGGTAAGGTAAATGGAAACTAATCTACCCTCATACTCCTGTCCCGCAGGTAACATGTACAACCTATCTGCATCTTAGTGTTTGGACATTAACTGTCTACACGCCGCCATCACATTAGATTAAGTTCAGTTTATTGCCAAATTAGTTATGGTGGTCATATGGGGGCAACGCCCGGTTTTTCACTGTCAGTCTGAGGTCTATGTTTGACTTAATTTAAGATTTTTGATAAGTGACTGGTGGTATAAACCTTTGATTCCTAAACATTGGTAACTCTACCCTTGGGCGTACTTCTGCAGTTGTCACAGGGAAAAAGGAATGATTAAAGAGTAGCTCAGCTGATTAAAAAATTATCTATATCACTTTGCAAACTTGAAAAATTTAGCTAAACATAATGGATAAGCAGCTGAATTAGTTAGCTAAAACTAAACAGTCAACAAAAATAACAGATAAACTGTTTAAAAAGTAGCTTAAAGTAATGAACTAAAGGTTTAAATTACCAAAACGCATAGATAAACAGATGAAACAGTTAAAATCTTTATCTTTATTTCAAAATAAAGATATCAAATCAAAATCAAAAACAAAATGGATATCGTTCAAATGTCCATTCAAGAAGGAACCTTGTCCTTATGGAAGGACATTTTAATACTCTTAAACTAGCTTAACACAGGTTTTCAAGGTTGAGACTGGCAGCAGAAACCAGCTGCTTGTTAAAGAGCTCATTAACCATCACCAGTAAGGATGAGTTGCATTTTAAGTGTCCTAAGTATTTATTCAGAGGCTAAAACATACCTTGTGGTTTCATTAGCTTTATTTCCAGCTTTTATCAAGGCTTCTGCTTCAGTAATTATTTTCCTTGAGGACCCAAAGATCACAATTACACCTCTACAACAATCACCACTGCTCAGTTTATTAAAGATTTGTGTAAACTTTAAAGTGCCAACTGTGCTGAAAGCTCAGCTGGTTTACATTTTTCTGTCACCATGGTTTTGTGTTTAAGAACAAAAGACTGCACAGCCTGGCAAAATCAATACCTTATGACCAAATACCATGATAGTTAATGGTCGTGTTGCTTTCCACCAATGACGAATACAAGATATTAAAGGCCTTATGGGAACTGGGATATTGCACTTCTGGGGGGCTTCAAGATGTTCGCTACTTCCACACCACTTTGGAGTTTATTTTTGATGTTGTGATTCACTGATGTGATTGTTTCTATGGAGACAACATGTTTCTGCCGAGACAATACCCACTGGATGTGCATTCCCTAAAAAGAGCTTACTAGAACTGTCCCTCTAATGCCATCTTCAATTACAGAGATAAGGAAATAATTAATGAGCCACCTCGTTTTCCCCTGAATTTAATCTATGTTCGTATTTAGGTGTGGAGCTATAACAGGCCCTTCAGAGTATCAGGTTGAGCTCTAATTGAGTAGAAAAAATAAACTCTCCCCAGGTTCAGGACTTTGGTCAAGTGGGAGGTGTGGTAAAACTAACAAAGGCCACGGTCTCCACATTGACAAGCTGATCACGGCATTCAGCAAGGCACTGAAAAAATGTTTGAGGTAACACTTTGCGCTTCTGAGGTGTACCGTGTCCAGATTCTTTGAGAGCCAGTTATGAGAATCCGTGTTTTCCCAGCGCAACTGTGCTTTGAGCAGTGTGTTTGTGTCTGAAAGATGTGGTGGGAGTGAGGCCCTTAAAGGCAGAGGGTCACTTCTGTTTTATGTTTGCCCCAAACCTGCTTGTGTAGGCCTCAATGTATTCAGGAGAGGTGAGCACCCATGTGATCGCTCACTTGTCCAGAATCAATCATGTTTCGTCATCCTTTCCTTCTACTTAGAGCCATTTGTATATGGCTGAGCCACATTTGAGAGATGCTCTTCTCATCTCCTTTATTTTTAATATGATGTTTGGCCACTTCAGCTGAACTCATGCTGGAATTTAACCTTTATAACCACGTTTGACCTTAGCTTTTCAAAGCAAATCATGTATGTAGAGCTAGTCATCATTTGGGTCTGCAGCAGCTCTGCACTTGTTTCAGTGAAGTGTGAAAGGGGGAGTAGTTATGGCCAAACCATACCACTGCAAATTTATGACTACATCAACCACAGTTAAATCTGTTTGTTGTGCAGAAACCATTTAGTCTTTCATAGCCTGCTATTTCTCTCACCTAAAAAATATAGTTAGAAATTTATACAATCACATTAAGCTTGTTGTTTAACATCTTGGCAGAGTAAACTGGCTTACCCCTCTGTGTCGGAGTATATGCTGTTTACAATTGACAGTTATGTGCAGAATGTTAATGTGGCTCTAAGCCAGATGGCAGCAACACAGGTTCAGCACAATTGTTACCATTCTGCATGATGAGTTTTATTGTGATAGTACATCTGAAGTACATCTGATACTACAGGTAAGTACATCTCTGTAATAATACTTCCCTAATTTTACTTGTTTCCACTGAGGTATTAGTACATTTAAGTGAAGGATCTGAGTACCTCTTCCACCACTGCCGGTGCTACATATAAATATTTAGCAGTATCTCTAAAAGCATATGATCTGTCTTTTTTATCTAAACACTCAAACACATGTGATAATAGAAACCCCTCAAACGATTACGAACAAATGGTTCGTATTTCAGCAGCCACCATCCCAGAAAAGATTCAGATTGGTGCTAAATCCTCCATGAAGACAAATATGTACTCAGGCCGCAGTAATTCATCATCACTGATTGTGATCAGATGAAGCACTTAGAAAGCAGTATGATAACAATGACATTGATGTAGAAGTGGGCATTTAAAGGGCTTATCATAAGTGGCTTGTTTAAGCTTTGTGATGATGATAACGTTCAATGCAGTGAAACGCATGTTCCTGATAAAACTGTCACTAATAAAGCTTTAGTCACCTTGTTAAAGGTTCTTAATGATGAAAATGATAAATAGTAACAGAGTGAATGATTGTGTATGAATGTGACGGTATAACTGTTATAGTGATCTTTAGGTCCTCAGTGACTTATTTTTTTCCACTAAGAAAAACATCCATAAATCAATAGGAGATGAAATGACATCTTCACCAGTTGACAGCGTAATTTTTCATCCTCGGCCAAATGTCACACTGTGACAATCTGCTTCTGGGCCAAAAGGAAGGATATATATATAGTTGTGCATTGTAACAAATCAACCATCAAGTTTAATGCAGGTATTCCCATGTGGATACTGTATTAGTGGGCTTTAACTATGGCCTCCACCACTGTTAATAATAGACACAACTCTGGTATTAGGCTGAGAATGCAAATACAATATTTATTACACATGATAATTTTTTACATTTAAATATCTCTGGCTGTGAAAAACCAAAACTGAAGAACTTTCTAATAGCTTAGCTTAACTTTTCCCCCTAATGCCAAAAATCAAAGCATTCTTACAAGTTTCAGCTTTCACATAGAAGTTTGGTGGTTGCATGTCACCCGTCTGTTTCCTAGACCTGCATGTAGAAATGACTGTTCATGCAATTTTAAAGATATATTTCTCTGCAAATCTATTATTTAAAAAAACAAACTAATAAGCACATGAGATAATGACATGGTTTTTGTTCAATTAATACACATTTTCAATTGATATGGTATAGAAATACATGCATAAATGCATTATGATGTAGCAATACATCATAGAATTACACAATAAGGTACAAAATATTGTTACACCTCATTTGTCTGAACTCTGTGCTGGCCAAAACGTGGATGTGGAGCATGTTAAACTCTGGAATTAGACTAATTCAATTACTAAATGACCATTTTCAATCCTCTCGGTGAGAACTGATTTGAAGGTCTCCCCGATGCAGACCACCACCACCAGCAAGTACAGCTGGTGGAGGCCTTACAAGCATAGCGCCTCCGGTGTGTCTGATCTCTGGGGAAGAGAACCTAATACCTCCTTCGCTCCCCTCTCTCCATGCTTGGACGAGAGCGCTCACTGTACCATGAGCTGCAGAGTGTGTGATTTCACTGTTTGGGTTGGCATCCGGGACTGAAACTGTCCGCGTCTTAAAGAGCAGCCTGTCAGACTGCGAGGGAAAAGACAGGCATCACAGAGGAACTATTTGAAAAATCCCCTGTTTAGTTTGTTGGATTGGTGCATTGTGTATTCTGGTACAATAGCAGCATAATTCTTGACAATAATGTTTGTGCTGTGGCATTTCAGTGCTGTTGTGTCATGTGTTTTGCTTATGTTTTTGATGTTCACAGCTGAAATCAGTGAATGCAGCATGAGGTCACATCTGTAAATAGGGGTCATATACAATCAGGTTTTCAGGCCAGCTCTGGTGTTTTTACAAGTTTGAGCCCATTTACCGCAAACTGTGTCTACTTCATGCTACTGCTGACCATTTTTCAAAGCAGACCATTGGTTTTCAGGCGGCCAATGGATTTCTTTCATTTAAGTTTGTAAATTACTTTGACTTACTTGAACATATAAAAACCAGGAGATGGATACTCTATTGTTACAATGAATGTTTTTTCATCTATATACATTTGGCTTTTGTCAAAATGATGTTGTCAACTTGTAATGCATGCACTTGAACTGTCAAACTGCAATTTTTATTGCAATAAACTGTCGCAATTTTTAGAATTTATGTCTATTGGGCTTGATTTCCAACAAGATACCTTGTAATTCTTTGTGGATGCTGACTGAAATCTCACATATCTGAACTTCCTTCAACAGTTCAACAACAAGGATTTTCAAAAATGTCTGGGCTCATATAAATAAATAAATTTAAGTACAAAATGTTCACTGTCATTGATTAACAAAATTTTTTTTATTAGACATTGTCAGGAGTTAAGTGTTACATATACAACATTTGTAACATAAATTTATGTAATCTAAAATAAATACATGTCAGGGCATCATGTTTGGTTTTTGAAAAAAGGACACACAGCTGCACACACTTCTCTTCATTTTGACATTATATTCAACATTTCAGCATCAACCCTGTTTGTAAAGCTATATAAAGCCTTTTCATTGATTGATTAAGTCATTTTTGGAATCACAGTGTTGTAGCTAAAAGCCAACATATTCTCCAGGGATAAGGCCTGAAGAAAATTTCCAAAATCACCACAGTTAATATGAGTGATGAGGTTGAATGTGGTTGGTGCTTCAGCAGAATGCTTCTTTCCCGTGTCCATCCTATGAAAACAAGTTGACCTTACACATAAGAGGTCTGTGTCTATTTTTGGGCGCAGCTCCTGCATCCCACACATGCATGATTCCCCTGGAGTGTCTGGTGACATCTTTTTCCCAGAGAACTATGTATACATGCATCCTGGGTCATCTTTATTTGTCGTGCAGGCACTCCCAAATTAAGTGCGTGGTTCCCAGACACAAGGTTTGCCTTGTAGAAGTGGGCAACATGGTGAGAAAACAGTTTCAGTAGCACCATGTTATCTGCTGCAAAACATTAACTGTGAGTGATGTTCACAATTAATGCATTGTTTGACAAAGGTTATGCATGTTTTCAGTTTATTCTGATCACAAAAGATAACAAATTCATACTTAACTTTTGAATATCATGGAGATAGTTTCTGTCCTGTTGACTGATTTCAAGATCTGTGATGACTCAATATAGTGAAGGTGAACATTTTAATTTGAAAACTCAAGTTTATCAGCCAAGTCGGCAAACCTTGTGATTCATCATTAGAAAGTAAAACATCCAGTCAATTTATAATCTTTGTATTTTTAGACATTTGGTCCAGACTGAAATATCTCAATTCATATTTGATGTGTTGCCATGAAATAATTGGCACAAACATACATGAATCCTAACTGTTTTTTGGTGTGGATTTTTAAACTTTTTTGTGGATTGCCATGAAATATGGTGAAGACATCCATGTCCCTGTCAGGATGAATTGCAACTGAAGGTGAAGATTCCTTAATTTTTCATCGAGTACCACTATCAGGTCAAATTTGAAATTTGTCCATCACTGGTTTATGACCAAATGCCTACAAAAGTAATTACCTGTTCATCAACCTCAGCTGTACGTTTTAGTTTTAGTACTGATTAGCATTAGCTTAGCATGCTCGCACTCTAAACTCAGTCAACATGGTAAACATTATACCTGCTTAACCTTTTGTAACAATATGTTGTACCTAGTGTGAGCATGTTAGCATGTTGACGTTAGCATTTAGCTGACATCAACATTTTAACAATGTAATGTTAAAAACTGAGAGGTCACTTTGAGTTGAATCTGACATATTATTGTAGGAGCATTGCATTATGTTACAGACATACAATCTGATAAAACGCACAAAGCTTACATTTAGCTTGGGCTTAGAGCCACCCTCATCCTTCGAATGCAAGATTAGGTGAAGCTCTCTGCAGTGCTGAGAAAAGCCATCTTACTTGTTCCATGAAAGATTATGGATTCATCGTTTTTGGTACTACTGCCAAAGTCTGTTTCCTTGGCTGAGAGGAGAGGACGTGTCTCCATTTTAAGAGCACTTAAAAATAGACATGTAGGCTACTCCTTTCACAGATGTACAGATAACTGAGCCAATGAACAGAACTAGTGACTGATCCACATAAACAATATTAGACTGACCAAACAGACTGTCCACTTGCTTCCATTAAAATATAGAGTTTCAAGTTAATGCTCAGGGCAGATTCTACATTTTCTCTGTTGCAGATCTATGCATCATTTCCAGCTTGGATTTTCTGTGCCTGTCAGTGAGTCAGCAATAATTTGTCTTAGCTGTATTGAAACTCTTGGATATTGAATTTAGGCTAGATGCCAAGTTCCAGAAAGAAAACCCTTTGCAAAAAACTAAAAAGAGAAATGACAAGCATTTGGCAAGTGACTAAGAAAGTCCAGACTGATCCCCTTCAGAGAGAAGTTTATGAAGCTTTTATGTAGAACATTTTCTTTCACAGATTTCATAGAAAACACACAATATCAAAACAAAGCCATAAAAGGTTGTATCGGCTTAGATAGGCATCCATCACATATGCATTAGTTTGTTAAAATAAAGAGACTTGTTTCTGTTGATTTATTGACATATAGCTTCAAAAGCTAACCTGCTGCAAGGTCTCATCATTTGGTGGCAGGGTTCTCTGCAGTGATCGCAGTGAAAGTAGTTTTCAGATGAGAAGAATAATGGCTGAATAATGGGGAAAATTACTTTTTATCCAAAAAGCAACGAATCACTTTCACTATTTACTGCAACAATTTTATCATTTGCATGGGCACTAGAACTGCAAAAACTTTTGGCAAATGATTTCTTGCTGTTAGAAAAGGACACAACAATGAAAAAATACATTCTGCTTCACACTTTATTTTTCTCATCCTGACCAACTAATAAGAAGCTGTTTTGTGACAGCTTCTTTCCTCCCATCTTTGATACAGTACATTCCTCCCTGATATTCCCAAATATTTTACAATAATTCCTCTGCGCCTTTAAATATGATTGTAATAGCTTCTTTAGACACTTTGAGCCTTTAGGCCGGACAAGGCTTCAGGTCCTGGTCTTGAATCCCTGCACTGCACTGCATTAGGCCACATGGGAACAATTTAATTTGATTAAATGATCCCATGTACTTTAATGCATCATTTTACAGAGGTTTCTTTCCCATAATCACTACTGTCTTTGCTAGCAGACAGTACACTGAACCCAGCGTGTCTGGCCTGCTGGCTGCAGTGTCATGGCAGAGCGAGGAAGGAATGTTGTTGCCCATGATGCTTTGCCAGCAGTCCATCATCTATTTTCTTAAATCAGTATCTATTTGAAGGCACCCATAGATTTACCGTGGGATGTTTTGAAGCTGGGTAGGTGGCATTGACCTCTGCTGAGTGTTGAAACTTGACAGACCTGTCAATCTGAGTAAACATCTGATGTAGTTTGTAGTTCTATGGAGAAATTGGAGGGAGTGGGGGGTCCATTCAGTTAGAGTTAAATTTTGGAACCAGCAGCCAATAAAGGACATGCATCTTTTGGAAGTGAGTTGTACTTTCAGCCATTGTGAATGACTCATGTTGAACTTTGAGAACGTGGCATCAGAGCAATCACATATATGGTCTAATATTAGCAAACTACTTGGCTAGCTAATCCACTTTTATACAGTATGTTCAAACAGCTACTTTTTATCGTAACTCTCATCTCTTCCTCTTTGCTCTCAAAATGCCTTCTAAAAACTGTGTGAAATCACTAAATGAAAGTAGAAGTAAGCAGGTTGTGTTGCAACACTAAATTACAGCTTAAAGGAGAACTCCGGGCAATTTTTAAGTTAATCTTGATCGTTATACGTTTGTGAGTACTGTCTGGTTTAATTGTTAGCATCTGAACTTGTGTATTTTGCAAGGGCTCACTTTGTGTTGAAAAGTGATGGGGACATTTAAGGGTTTATAATAGGGGTACAATATCGGAGTCACGAGAACAAGACAACAAGATGCTCCAGTGGTATTTATAAGAAATATTCATTGATGAAAAAGGTGACTTGATAGGGGGGGTCCTTCCACAGAAGCCTTTGAGCAGTAAACTCTTACCTGCATTCTAGAGACATTTTCTGCACCAATTTATGGTGGAAATGTCTTTATTTATGATAAAGATAAAGTGATATTATCGCATGTAATGCAGTAATCAGAAGCTTGCTTTTAGTCTAAGTTACTTTTTTAGACAAGACAGAAATGTTTCTTCTATATTTACATTACATTTTATTCATTCATTCAAAGTGTGCAAGTAAATCTTTTTTGTAGAATTTGTATCTGATATTTAACATTTCTTGTTGCAACCTAATTTGCAGAAAACCTTTAGCAAATACTTTCAAAAAGTGGTGGGGACAAAATCAGCCATTTCAAAAAGTGGAGGGGACATGTCCCCAGCGTCCCCAAATGACACTTATGGTATTTTGTATGCAAGAGATGCAAATTATGATTTGGCGCTGACATACAGCCAGTCCACATACTGCTTTTCTTTAATCTGAAACTAAATCTTCATCTGTCTCAATCTGTAGGGGCCAAATTTAATTTAACTTCACAAGGCCACTTTTTCTATCTGAGACATTAAAAAGGTTGCTGAAAGGTCAACAGTGAAATTCAGCAAGAAAACATATTACCTCACAAAGTGCACTACCTATTAATCTTTCTTCAGATTCATGATAAATGGCTCGTTAATCTAAATACAATCACTGCTAATGTTAGATTGTTAGTTCATTGACTGACACCATCTCTG
Organism: Lepomis macrochirus; assembly: GCA_024633595.2. Classification (NCBI taxonomy): domain Eukaryota; kingdom Metazoa; phylum Chordata; class Actinopteri; order Centrarchiformes; family Centrarchidae; genus Lepomis; species Lepomis macrochirus. The sequence goes on from JALXJV020000003.1 coordinate 12,278,372, forward strand.
TACATTGTCCAGTACTGCATTTCCAAAAGTTCCTTATCTCATCTGAGGGCCTTTCAGAATGGATAACCTAGTTTGAATGGATGGATTGCAGATAGTAGCTGTGTTATCACATCTAGAGGTTAATACAGCGGTATTAGAGGTAGATGATCAAGACAGATTCTGCCCCTGCCCAGGCAGGCCTGATAAATCTGCTGCTGTGAAACACACTAAATGTGGAGAGGAGAGGAGAGATAAAAAGTTACAGGAGGAAAAGTTATGAAAAATAAAAATAAAGACAACATGTCACAAAACAAATATCACCATTCTTTGTCACACGCCATCTCCTACTGACATGAGCACATCCACAGTAGTTACTGTAAGTAGTTGCCTAATGTTCTCTTTACTCTTCTCCTCTCCAGGGATTGCCCCCCCCACCCCCCACCAGCAGCCACTCCAGTTCAGATTTCTTGGCCCACAGCAGCTGTGGCAGAAGGAGTTTGTTTTTGAAGAAACTGTTTAACCAAGACTCCCCAGTCTGCTTTGTCACACATAACAAGATAAATAGATGTCTGATGGGTTTTGTTCAGATAACAGAATTTACTCATTGGGACCCTGCATGGTCTTCACACACATGCAAGTCTGAGTGTGTGCCATGTTCAATACCAGACATGTGCACTCTCTCTCTCTCTCTCTCTCTCTCTCTCTCTCTGTTACAAACACTGTCACCTCTTTTGGTTTGAAACTTTTCCAATGCTATTTTTCCATATTTTCCCCCATTCATGCTCTTATGTAAAAGTATACTAATAAAGAAGGCTTCTAACACCACCATGTAACCTTAATTTGGGATTCAGCTAGCAGTACTTTCCCCAAGTATGGCAACAGCAAGCAACTGCAGACAGCAATATATGTAGTTGTGGTTAAAGGCGTTTAAGTCTATTTCCACTTAAACAAAACTGTATTACATTATGTCTAACGTTTATCATGCATTCATTTTGCAGGTAAGTTGAATTTTTATTTTGAAACATCAACATCTTTACACATCACTCACCTTATTACCTTTAACGCTCAGCCTGTTAAACTGTTCCTGTTAAGACAGGATATTTATGCTGTAATGTTGTTTTTGAGGCTGAAATGAAGCGATGTTGCAATCCTTTTTTTCCTACTGTGTGGTAGTGAGAGAGGTAGAAGGAGCGGTAGGTGGTCTGAGTTCATGGGAACTTCATGTGTTTTTGCTCATTTTAAATGTGTCCAAATTAAAGTGAGTGACATGATGTGATGAGGGACAAAATTGTCACTAAATAAAATGATACACAAAGAGAGTCTGACCTGCCTGTAAGTTACAATTGAACACACTGTTAAGCATCCTTCAAACTTCACAGTGAGTTAAAGTTGACTTTTCCAAGATCACTTTCACTCCTATTTGAATCAGTTACTCTAATATTATCCTCTTCTTACCATGGCTCACAGAAGCAGCTTTACAAACTGTAATAGTTTGGGGTATTTGTTTTGTACGTTCCTATTTTATTTTGATAGAGTTATTTTGAAATAGTTCTTCCTCGTGTGTCTTGTGTACTTTACTTCCTTGTGTGTTTTCCTGCCTGATTTGATTGTCTGCCCTGCCCTAATTAGTTTCACCTGTGTCTTGTTATGCTCCCGTCACTTGTGTATTTAAGTATATATGTTTCCCCTTGTATGTTGCTAGTTTGTCTAGTTCTACAAGTGGTCCAGCACAATCCCAGTGGTTTCCTGTGCTTTGAATTATCTTATATTTGATTTTGTTTATCTTCTGCTCCCTTTTGGATTTTTTTTGCCTGTGTGGACTGCCGGGCTGTTTTGGACCCTTTCCTGCCGTCACCTTGCTATAAGCTTGTACACCTTTTGTTTTATAGTTTAACATTGCTAAACTGAACTCTGCCTCTGTGTTCTGTGTCTGGGTCCAATCAATGGTTTTTCTGATCTAGCTTGACTCACTGTGACACAAACATGAGCTGACCTTTCCATCCCCTTAGTGACGTATACTGAAATACTGAAATTCATTCACTCCAAAAACAGCTAATTGGGACAAATCTCCTGTCACAATTAGTCACTGAATTTCCTCCTTGTGGAAATCCACGTTTTCAACAATCCCCTTCAGACTACCGTTCCCGCCTTAAGTAAACTCCAGACACAGTATCTGGAGATGTTGAAAAACCCACAGCATGTGTTGCTTTTGGTCCAGTATTCAGTTCCCACACACAATGTCCAATAATTATTTGCCAAACTGTATTTATTACTGGCAAGCAGATGATTAGGCCTGGCTATCCTCAGGGGTGCAGCAGGCTCTTGGTGCTGGACCAACAGTGCACAGAGCTGAGACTGAGTACAAGTGTGGAGGATGAACCATCCTGCTCAGTATAAGTTATGAAAGTTTGGTTTGGTGATAGTTCATTTGAGTGATAGATGTGAAATGCAGGGGGCAGTTTAGGAAGACAGGGCACTCCCATGAGAATGTAAAGGTATTTCAAGAAGTATGGTTTTCATCAAAGAAATTTTGAAATGAAAATCAAGAGGTCACAGTACCACACACAAGTGCTCTCATATCTAGTGTGTTTTTTGTTAGTTTTTGTACTGACACAGTACAATCTGTTGTCACACATTTTGTTATTTGAACTAAAGAAAGAAAGTTTGGCATTTTGGAAATATGCTTGTGTGTCAAATGAGAAGATGTGGCAGGTGAGAAGGTGGCTGGAAGGTGTATTTTCTCCTTAGATAGTGTTAGGCCAGCTGTTTCCCTCTGCTTCTAGTCTTAAAGCTAACACGCTCTAGTCCCATCTTTGTACTACTTAATGAAAGATTCATGCTAAAGGTGTGTAAAACAAAAAAAACATGAATAAAAGTTACATGTTACTTCTATGATTTTACCACTGAGTGGCCCTTTTTATATTAAACAGTCATTCATGAGCCCTACACATCGTGGTAAGCTACACACTTATCTGCCTGAATATAACTCCTACACCTTACATTTTATCTCAAGATAAGACTTAAGACACTTTGTTATTGTAGGCATACAACAAAAATATGTTTGTTAGCTCTCAGCAGCAATAGAAAACAAGATCAAAATGAGATAAATAAACAAGATACATATGTATATGATAGTATAAAGTGTAATAAATAAAGGCACAGCAACATTATCACTCCACTGGAGCATGGAGTGTGGTGACCTTTTGTCATTTCCAGAATACCCCCTCCTAACAGAGATCAAGCCAGAATTATTGAAAAGACCTGTGTGTGCCTTTACAGTAATATCAAAAATATTACTTAATGCAAGTCAAAGGCTAAGACCAGCTAAGACCTGTTGTACAACAGAATATAAACAGTGTTATCGTAATTCTTTAGAGATTTGATATGAACACACTATTTTACATCTGAGAACAGGTCTTTGCTCATTTTGCTGTTAACACTGGCACACGCTAAAGCCTAGGCTGAAGAGTTATCATCTTCAGCAAATCTGTGCAATACAGGCTCGGGAGGAGTGAATCTCTGTCTATATAGATATTGTTAAAATGAAATTACACATGGACTATGGTGTTTACGATAAAAGCTTGTTTTTTTGTTTTTTAAAAACTTAAAATAAACAATGGAGAATATCTGCTGTAAGTCTTCAGGTCAGTAACATAAAGTTATTAATGTGCTTTGTTACACGGGACAACTGAGAGGGACACACACACAGACTCTGACCCAGTTCTGTGTTTCTCCGTGGTATTCATCTGTATAAGTCCCAGTGTTCCTTATTCCCTGTCCACTGCTATGTTTGTTAGAATCCTTTTGTAAATAAACTAAATTTGATTCGGCTCAGGGCTCAAGTACTTGTGCAGTACAGTATTGGTGTCCAGGGTCAGACAGGGTCAGGGGCGTAGCGCATTAGCATGTTTTATGGGTCATGCACTATGTACAAGCCCCTTTTTGATACTACTTGGTAAAGTTTCATAGGCGTGCACAGAGGGCCACAGTATCCTGTGTTTGATTCTAATGGGACAGAACAGCGATGACAGCAGGACTCATTAAATCATACATATAAACGCAGCGTATGACTTTTCATGGCTCCTTGGTGTCTCTTGTCTCTGATACTGTAACTCCAACACGGCTCAGTTTATATTTTTCTCACTGCCAAAACAGGTTTTACCTTCATGCTGCCAAGAGAAGAAATCATTCCAACATCCGTCATGACAAGTCATTTTGTCTCACACTCGGACTTTAAGACCATTTCCAGAACTCGAAAAGGTTCTGCTAATTTTAGGGATTTTTAAAAAATGAGCTTCAGTGTCTTGACACCAGTATACTTATGTTTTAATTATTTTTGAATGTTTTTAATATGGAGCTGGGATTCCCATGTAAACAGTAGTGATACTGAGTCGGTTTTCCTGGTGAATTACAGCACACTGGATTGAAATTACTGGACAGATTTGCAGCGGGATGTCCAGTGGATAAATATATTTGTAATGATTAGGTGTGAGAGCAATTGACTTAATATAAATTATGTCAGTCAGGGATGCACGATTCATAAATGCCTTGTGCTTCTATGGCGTTTCTTAGCAATTAACAATTATTTTCATTATCATTTGAAAAAATATCAAAGATTATTTTCTCAATTGATTCACTGAATCATTTCTCTAAAATGTCTACAAATATTGAAAAAGGCATGTCACAATTTCCTAATACACAGGATGTTGTTTTAAAATTGCTCATCTTGTCCGACCAACAGTCCAAAACCCAAAGATTTTCCGTTTACAGTTATAGAAAACACAGAAAAGCAGAAACTCCTTATAACTGAAAAGCTGAAACCAATGAATATTTGGTATTTTTGATACACTAAATTAGTTAAATGATTAATAAAGTGTTTAATCTCTAATTAGCAATATGCAATCACTCAGTTTTCTGTATAAATAGAGAGATTTCCTGAAGATTTTTTCAATTATATTTAGACCTATTTTCTTGCAATCTTTTATTTCCCCTTCTTTATTAAATAGGTTAGGGGAACTCAGGGAGAGTGGTCAAACTGGCAGAGGTTCAATATGGCATGTGTCATAACCCTTCGGCTAGGTGCTCCTTGGTTAGACTTATTTACATTATTACAAGTTGACTCTTGGAATCCTTTTAACTAAAGTACATGACATGACAGTGTCTTTTTTTAAAAATCATGTAACAATATGGGCCTTTATAATAAAAATAATCTTGCATTTTCTTCTAGTGTATATCTTTCTCATAACATCTGCTTTATATATAAACCTTTACCAACAGTGAGTCTTTCTCCATGTACAGAAGTCACTCAAACTCTGAGGTATGATCACTGATACCAAAACCAAACGAAATCAGAGAAAACACAACCAGCATACGGTACCCAGCCTTTGTTAAACAACGTACCTCCAGAAGTGTAATAAATCAAGGCAGGACCTTCCCACTGAACCACATCAGAACAAATGGATCACGCCAGAATGCTAATTCCCCACCAACCTCTGCATAAACACAGAGAGGGGGAGACAGAGGAGCAGGGTGGGTGAGGCAGGGTGATGAGGGATGGTCAGGAATTCACTGGCCAGTCTTTGTGAGTGGGGAGAGTTGGGGTAGATTATAGGAGAGATGACTGATAGAGTTTACTGCAAAGACTCAAAGAAAATATGAAATAAAGGATTCTATAGAAAAGCTCCTCTGCATAAAATGTTATTCTCAGTGAATCCACTCTGTAAATGAAGCCATATGGCCGACCAAAGCGTTATGATACCATTACATGAAGCCTAATCTGATTTAATTTCACTATTGTTTCTTTCAATTATTTTGTAGGGGCACTTTTTCCAAAGAACTCACATTTTGGAGCAAATAGAAGATAATGTGAGAGAAAGGGGAAGAAGATGAGGAAATTAGAGAAGGAAATAGTGACTTATGTCTCTATTTAAATCATGAGGATGTTGGGTCCAAGCCAGTGTGTCTAACAACTGTGAGTCATTGAGCAAGACATACAATCTCACCTGCTTAGTCAATGTAAGCCTCTGTGGGTTAAAACACCATTAAAATGCCTAAAATCTAAAGTAAAACACAAAATGTAGATACGGCCTGATAAGGGACCTTTGGGTGCACATGGGAGAGACTTTGTGAAGGTTATGAGGGAGCATATTAACAGACTGTTATACTGACAAGTGAGGTGCTAGTTGTGGATAGGCTGTGAAAGCGAGAGCGTACATTAACACTGACATTAAATATTTTATTCATTGTGTTTCCTAAAGCTGACATCCTCACAGATACACTTCAGCACATCAAGAAGGTTTATGTCAAATAAGCATTATTAATATTTTCCCTCCTCAATACTTGATCACCAAATTGCAGATGTGGCCACTGTCAAGTTCACTAACATAATACACCATGTGTTACTCAAACGAAATAAAACTTGCAGTTGTGTTTCTAAACTGTTTATTATACATTGTAATATTATTGTACCATACATTGTAATCATCAGTGTTTGCTGTGTTAAGGATTTAGTTTCCTATATTATATATTTATTTATAAGGATTTTAATGTACTACATATCTGTTTTGATATTCCTTGTCATCAACCTTACATCAACGTTTGATCTTATTTGTTTTGTGATCCTTGTCTGTTATCGTTATACTTTAGCCAGCTCATTACTCGTTTCATATATTTTGTAACCTTGTGTTTTCTGTTCTGTGTAGTGCTGTTATCATGGCCTGGACACACTTTTTTAATATCAGTGGGGCCATTTCTTGGTTAAATAAAGTTATATATAAGCATTTGAGTTATAATTACCTAAAAACACTGTTGTAAAAATATATTTGAGCAAAGTAGTCGATGAAATAAAATATGTAGCCTATACAATAAAGATAACATTTTAGAAAGGAGAACATTTTTGGATGTAATGTCTTCCATGTGACTCCAAAAGGAGGGCAAGAGGTCAACCTGGACTACTTTCATTAAAAATCGATTTAATAAAGTGTGCAGTCAAAAAACAGATGACTCTCAACTCTTTTTGTTGCCTGAGCGTTGTCAGTTAACATCTACAGAGGGACTTCCTAACACAAATTCTCAGTCAAACCAAGCACAAGCAGTAGTTTTCAGGATAATATCAAATTATGACTACATTTTCACCTGGTCTTGCAAAACTATTGATATAGTTGCATGCTTGAATAATGTGCATTTAATACTTAAATCTCTCTGAATACAGTTTCAAATCACATCTGAATAGTATCCTCAGTTAGTACAGGGATATTATTAGTAAGTCAGTGTCATGAAACCCTCAGCAGTAAAAAGAAAACAACAAAATACTACAATAATGGTTCAACTTACTCTTAATAAGTGTTCACCTTCAATTAAGAAAAAAACTACTTAAAAATAAAAAAATAAAAACACATGCAAAGAAGTAAACATTATTACTGAGTTGCTCCCACTGATTATCTATCATGATAAATATTGTAATTTCCGTATTTTAGTTTTGGGAGAAACTGAGAAACACTGAGTTGGAATATTCCTGGTCTCATTCCCATGATAGCTGCCACAGACAGAGTTGGTTTATGCATACCGGTCTGCTCAAATAAACCATACCAACTTAATGCCACCCACATACCCTTAAATCAAAACAGCTTAACGCTGCAGAGAAGCAGGATGGATGTGAAAATTAACCAGGCTTTAAAGACGTTTAGGAGGCTAATAAACAGATATTTCAGCCTCTGTGTCACGGCTTATTTCCTAATCAGTCAATCTCTCTCTGTCTTTGTTTTTCTTTACTGTAGGCTGGCTTGGAATATAAAGGCCACCTCTGTCACTCAAGACCAAACTGCCAAACTGCCAAATACAACAGATCTGTCCCTTACTGAGTTATGTTGACTCCAGACTGAGGTACAGACATACAGGGAAGGTCTGACACCTAGTGGAGGAGCTAAACACAATTGCCATGTTGCAAAAGAAATTGAAATTGTCTGATTTGTAGCTGCATGATGCAGTTACTAATTACTGTTGGACAAACAGACCTGACGATATTTTTACAGAATAGCTGAAAAAGTAATGTGTGAAAGGTGGAGATGGTACAATGCTGTCGTTGTCTAGTTCAGTCATGGAGATCCGCTGATTAAGAACATTTCTCATATGTTTTGTGAAATTTGGATTAAAATGTAGAAAGTTGTTTATGTAAAAACTTTTACACAACTTTTCACAACCAACCTGGATACGGTATCAATGAGAATAACACTAGATGACCCTAAGTATAAAGCCGGTATAAAGAAGCAAATCCAATGAAACATCTTTATAATATTACAGTTTTTCTCAAATGCTAAAACACAAAAGCCAATCCTCTAAACCAAATGCCCAGTTGTCTAAACACATTTACTAAATCTAACCATCATTTTCCAATATCATAAACACATTTCACATGAAGACACAATTCACAAAACACAATCCTCCGTTCTCATAAATCTTAACACATTTTTCCTTGCTAAAACACAAGTTGCAAAAGAACTCTGCTCATATTCTCAAATGAAAGCTCATGTGATGCAAAATGCTTGCCACAGTCAGCAATATTTGAACACAATGAACACACCTGGCGTCATTCATTACACACAACGACTCAAAATTGAAGACACTTGTTGCTAATGCTGTGACCACATGTATAAAAGCAAGTTCAGAGTGCACAGTTTGCTGAAGATTCCAAACAAACACAATGGATGAAGGCAGAGTCAGGGGAAGAGGAATTCGAGTCAGAGGAGGGAGAAGAGCTGGCCATGGAAGAAGAGGAGCAGGCCAACGAGGAAGAGGAGGAGGCCAACAAGGGAGAGGAGGCAAAGGCTAAGAGGCCGTAACATCATTGGCCAATGAGCCATCACTGAGGTTCCTGGCCAACGGGGGTAATATTACTCTTTGTGGGGCCATGGGTTTGAGGGGCTTGTCCACCGGCAAGCTGTCCTTGGTCTTACAACACCCAACGTCTCCTCACCTTCCTAGAGGAGCTAAAAGACATCCTCCTGGACCGCCAACAACACCATCCTAGGGCCCGCACATCACATTTATGTGATCATTTGGGACAATATATGCTTCCACAGAACAAACCAAATCAGAGAGTGGTTCACCACCAACAGTAACCACTTTTAAACGTCTGTCTGCCACCCTACTCCCCTTTCCTGAACCAGTATAGAGGGGTTCTTCCCATCGTGGAGATGGTAGGTTTATGACAGACAACCATACACTAGAGAGAACCTCCTAAGGGCAATGGGGCTGGCCTGTGTTGACATCCCAGTGGAGGCCTTCCAAGGATGGATTCAGCTATTCCAGGCCGTTTTCCCACGGTGCCTGGCAAGAGACAATATAGCCTGCGATGTGGATGAGGTGATGTGACCCGATGAAGCTCAGCGACATGATGCCAGTACAGTGATTGTGGTGTGAATAAAGTAAATAAAAAAACTTCACACCCTGATCATGTTTTCAAGAGTACTGTTGTAGCTAATAGATTCTGTTTTGCATTTGAGTTACAGTAGTGTACATGCAGAATTTACTATAGATTTATACTCTTCATATGAAACTCACAAATCTAAATGCCTAATCCTCTGCAGAGATCTAAGAAGATCCTTTACTGTAAAGTTTCTAAAAATATGCATTGGCAGTTATGAAACAAAGAACCTTCTCACAAATTGAGCATTGTGTTTTCAATTGTTTTGCTGTAGTGTGTAATGATGTGTATAGTGTTTACATTTTTGAAAGCTTCGAGCTGCTCTTTTGGTGCGAAAGTTTGAGTTTTGAAGTGAGAAGGTGTGGTTGTGTTTATGTAGCTTTAGAAAAGGCTGTTGTGTTTAGACATTGGGCAACATGGAGGAAACGTTTGTGAAATGTGTTTTAGCATTTGAGAAAAACTGTAATGAGACATTATTTCCCAAATGGTGCTAATGCCACTACCTAGATTTTTAACATTTATTTGGCAACTTTTTAGTAAGAACGTTTAAATTGCAAAGTATCATATCCATTCAACAAATGTCATTTGTCATTTACAATAAAAAAGTGTTTGTAGCAGTGATAAAAAAAATGGAACGAAAAGACTCACATTTATACACTGCATTTGTACACTGCACTTAAATAGCTCTGCTAAAGTGGCATTTTGATCAATGTTTTGATGATTGCCTGAACCAGAATATTGCATCAGCATTGTATACATGGATGAATATTTGTCCAAGCACATATGCTGTTAAATAAATATTATTTATAATAAATATTATTATTTTGGAAAACACTCAAGAATTTCAACAAAGGAACATGAACAGACATAGAATAATGAATCCTCTTTGTTAACAAATAAGCAGAACATTCTAATGCCAGGTTGTCTGCAAAGTACACTAACGCTTGTGTAGTAAATAATGTCCTGGTCTTATCTTTAGCTTCCAACACATATGTATCATCCTGTGCAGTAACTCCACCCAATAACTCCAAGCAGGCTGACTGAAAGGTCACTCGCAAACAGCTTAATCTATACAGCAGCTTGTCCAGTCACACAGGGAAACAAAACCCTGCTTTAATTAGATGCTCAACTAATTGCGTAATATCAACTATGGTGCTGCAGGATGAAGTGAAGCATAAGGAGAAAGGAGAATGCTGTCTTTGTTGCCTTTTGGCTGTCTTTGGCTCTCACAGCCATTTGGAACCACCAGCCTGTGGATCTGGCCCTGCTTTCCTGACTGATTTGGTGCACTGTACTTCAGACCCCTAAAACACCTTTTGTCATCGTCAGGAAGTTTGAGGCTTATAGGCTGCTTGGGTCTGATCAGCTTAGGTTTAGTTATAAAAATATTGAAATTTAGTTTGAAGTTATTATATTGAGAAGGTACTCAATTTTAATGATTTATTGATGTCTTACGATGACGATATAGTACGGTAGCTGTTAATCGACAGAAAATGAATAATTGATTAATGTTTAAGTCATCTCCAGCTTCTCAAACATAACAACTCGCTGCTCTTCTCTCTTTGTCACTGTAAATTGAATATACTGCATTTGTAATTTGGACTGTTGGTTGGACAAAACAGACAATTTACAGATTTAACATTGGACCTTTTTTAAAACTATTTTCTGACATTTTATAGATCAAAATAACAATTGTCAAATTTATTGATAATGAAGATAGCTGTTAGCTGAAGTCATAATTTGATACATGTGTTTTTTTTAAAGTATAAGTAAGATGGCATATGGCACACAAACATTGGTATATTAATCATGAGTGTGGCTAGCAGAAGGCTTCTTAAATGATTCATCTCATGGATGCATCTGACATCAGAGGATTTACATTTTCTTTAAAGAGCGAAAAGCTGAAAACTTACAGGAACACCATATTTGAAGCAAACTGTTATATGTATGTTATATCTTTGCTTCCTGTCACACATTATCAGCGGTGGTCTGCGCAAGCCGAAAGCACGCAAACTCTCTGGTTTTGGGTCAGAACTCAGAGTTTGTTACAAACATTTTAAAAGCCCCAACATCTCCCTCCCCTCAGTGTCCCCCAGAAATGCTTAACAGAATAATGAGCAGTAAAACAAGGGGAGTAGAGAGGGGGGTACTGAACTTGAACGGAGGGGGTGACAAAAGAAGGGGGTGTCTCCACAGCGACCGAGTCGAGCTGTTTGGGTCACATGGCCCGGGTTTCTATTGAAACCAGTGAGAAGAGGCTTGAAGCTTAGCCTTTGGTCCATGTTTTGGAAGCTAATGGCAGCAACATGAGTGGAGCCCAACAGGATCGAGCAATGATGGCAGACAGCCTCCCTCTGAACGGGACAGCAGCTTTGGGACTACATGACCAGGAGATGAACACAGCTCTGTTTGGTGTGTTGTACTCTTTTTCTATCAGTTCTATTTAATTTCACTGTACTGTCACCACTAGAGTTTTCTTAAGTTTCAGTGTATCCTCTAAGTGATACTCTGTTGTTTTTTTTCCTATCCCCAGAGTTCAAAGTGTTTAACATAGTCATGATTGCCCTAGCCTTGTGTGTCCTCACGATCACCGGCTTGTACTGTATCACTGTCTGCTACAACCGCAGCAGGTAAGATTAGATATCAGTTGTGCTTTGATACTTTAAAATGATCCCTGTTAACACTTGCTTATGACCTGCTTTCTCAGCTTTAACAGGACAGAACAGGATAACTAGTTTAATAACACAGGACATTACATCATATTCTGTGTAAGCCTACTGATCGAGCGAAATTTTGTAAAATTTGTACTCGTTATCCTTCTGCTGAATGTGAAAGTATTTAAAGCTACTGTATATTCAAATAGAATGAAATGCAATGTGAAATTATATTAGTGTCCATCAATTAGTGCCATCTTCTTCACCAGGCAGTCAAAGAGAGCCCACGTGTACGAGAGTGCAGTGACCCAAGGCGAGTCGCTGGACCCCGTGGCGGTCAGAGCCGTGAAGAGGTCGACCAGCTTTATCAACCCCTTCGCCTTCTTCAGGAAACCAGAGACAGCAAAGGACAACTCGAGGATCTATTACATCTACAGCAACCCGCTGCCTGTAGGGGTGAAGGAGGAGGAGGAGGCGTGGAGCGAGGCCCCAAAGGGACCAGAGGAGCAAACTGCACTGCCGCTGTCATTTCAAGAGTATGCCAACGATCCCAACAGTGGCGTCATCCTGGACCCTCCGATTTTTTACATGCAGCTTTAGAAAGTGGTGAGGAGGAGTTGTGCTGTGGGGGGTGGGAGGGAGAAGCTGTCTTAATGTCACATAGTTGGCTGGAGAGACCCTGGTCAGAGGTTTGACCCCTGCAGCTGTCTATCAAAAGCTATGTCACCATATACAGACCATTAAAGAGGGACTCCAACGATTGTACTACTCTGTTGTAAAATGGCCTCTGTAGCTCATAGGGGAAACCTCAGGCTTTGATGAAACAGAAAGTCTACATTATATACTGAGGTATGAAGTAAGAAAGATGTGGGTGTTCACCAGGCAAAATGTGAGCTGCATTATGGGAAATGTAGGATCCAGTGTTTGAAAGCTTGGCAAGTACTAGGGACTAAAATGTAGGGTATTTTGCTCACTGCTGCTTCAGTTTTGATTGTTTAGATCTGTCTCTTGTGAGTCCCATGACGCAATCTACTTTTTCATGACTAATATCTCCAGAGTAAGTTTATAAGTGTGTAAACTAAAAATGTGGTTAGGTGCAACAAGGATGTGTTTCTGATGCTGAACCATGCAACTGCAATGGATGCCAGTCTTAGCCAACAGAAAACTTCTAACAGTTTTCTGCCTTTAAAATCCAAACGCGGGACTTTATACAACTAGTACAGCTATGGAAGATTGGTTTTGTTTTTATTAGTGAGTACCAGCTTTGTTTGTATCACATGCGTGTTCATGAGCAAGTAGTTTTGTCAATGGCTTAGCAATTTTTTATAATATAGAAAATGCCAGGTAAAAAATGCTACTAGTTATCCTGAGGCCTAATAATCACATATATTTTGGATGTCTTCTTTAAAAGCACATTGGTATAGTGTTTCAGTACTGTACATACTGATGTTGTGCTCAATCATCATAAGTCAATTATTTACTCGTATTCACCTTCCTCAGGACTACTACACCTTAAGAAGTTATTCTGCATTTGGGTTTCTAAAGTCCTTTTTACAAAATTCCACTAGATAACCTCAAAAACACAGGTTTGCCAGGCTCAACATGAGGTCATCATAGTTCAAGAAAAGCAGTAAACTTAGTAAAGTTCTTTCTGGATTTTTTATTGATCTTTAATAAAACTGCTGATACAATGTGCTTTACAAAAGAAGCGGAGTGCGAGATACAGAGAAAGATGAAAAAAATACAAACGATTATCACTGCAGAGCAACTGATCGTACAGTACTTCTGTGCTAAGGGACTGGACTGCACAAGAGTCAGTCCTCAGACGATAGGCTGGGTCTCTCTGATCAGCCACTCCAGTGCGTCCTTCCTGCCCTGCCTCTCCAGCTCTGCTCCAACCACCTCCCGGCACTTCCTGTGGTACTCGTTCACCCAGTCGCGCTGCGGAACAGAGAAGAGGAGCCGTCAAAGAGCCGTCGAACCATGAAGAGACTGTATTTAAGTATCGCATCATGAAATAGGAATAGCTGGGCATTTTATCAATTATTCAAACGCATAGTTCAGGATTTTAATATAGGTCATCTTAAGCTAAGGTCATTTGGTGTGTTGTCACATTGCCAATAAAAAAAAAAGTGATTTTTTTTATGGTGAATTTGTCTTTGATTATTTCAAATATTAAACCATTGGACCACACTGGATATTCCTTACCTCCTTCTGAGTGAGCAGCTGCGTGTTCATCATCTTGACTTGAATAGGAACCAGAGTGAGAGGCTCAAATGTCAGGCTACCTCTGTTTCTGTAGTTGTACTGAACACAAACAGACAAGAGAATGAAAACATACCGATGTCCCATATAATAGTTACAACTGATACTGTGATCAAACATAGAAAAGAACATATTAAATGCTTCCTGCAGCATTAAACATATGAGAAATTTGAGTCTGAAGAGAACTCTTTAACTCATCTCTGTCTATTTAAACTTTCATTAGGCCTGGTTCTGAGTTAAAGTGCTTACTTTGGGCTTAGCTGGTACAACAAGGACCACATTTTCAATACGAATGCCAAAAGATCCGTCTTCATAGTACCCAGGTTCTAGAAAAAAGGAGAATTGAGATGAAAATTTTGAATATAATCAAACACAAAAAAAACTAAAGTAATGGAAAGAAGGCCTAAATTGTGTGTGCGTGCGTTAACTTCTGCAGAGATTCCCACTTTTCCAGCATGGCAAATGACCAATCAAATCACATCAAAGGCTTGCAGGTGATTTAGACACAGAAGGACAATATTTTTATTTCCAGAGGAACTGCATTAGGGTGTCTATGTGTTTTTTGGCTATATTACATATGTAAGAAGAAAAGAAACACATATAGCCTGCAAAGCCAATTTAGGACACTACTGAGACATTTGGGAAGATTTATTTAATTATGGCCCGCTGTTGTGGCACTGGTGACATTTTCTGTATGCTTGTAGTCGGCTCCATAAGTCAGAAGTGATGTGACATTTGCATAGGCCTGTAGTTAACTTCTCCAATATGAAATAACGTATAAACACAACAATTGGTATTACGTGCCATTCGTTGTCGCTGTTAAAGGATGAAAAAGCAAACACAGCGTGTAATGAAATGCTCTCAGTGCATTGGCTCTCTTTTAAATTGCATTTTAATGGCAACATCACCAGGTCCAATTTGAGCAAGCTGACCAACACCTCTCAGTGGCAGAGTCTGTGTATGTGTACGAGTGTATCTTAACATTGTAAATTCATGATAGTGCACCACATAGATACCATTTACAGTATGAATTAAAATATATTAGAGTCTTGTTACTGTAATGCTGATTGACTAAATTGACCCTGCCATACCATCACTGACGATCATGCCGGCCTCCAAAGGCTCATCGGCGAAGGTCTTGTAGCTGATGCCGCAGGGCCCCTCATGGACATTCAGGAAGCAGCCCACACCGTGGCCAGTACCGTGAAGGTAGTCCAGCCCCGACTCCCACAGAGCTGAACGGGCAAACGAATCCAATAGGTGGCCTGGGGAGGGAACGGAGGGTTAGAGCTAGAGATCATACTTTACTTTACTTTTAAAATCTAAGTTTTATGTGATACACTAAAAAGTCATTTCATTCATTGTTTTTTTAACATAATGTTTCCCAAATGTGAAATTGAGAGTTTTTCTCTATCTGCTGGCTTGCTTCCCCCAGCCTGTACCAATGCATGGCGGAAATGAAACGCACAAATGTGTGAAAAACATTTGCTCCCCATGTGATGAAGTGAGAGATAGCTATGATTTACCCTATTTCCCCACATCGGTAATATCTTTATCAGATTTTACTGAGACGTTGTAACACGCTGCATCTTATATATATAAAGGTCAGGTTCTCAAGTGTAATTAAACTGGCTTCAAGTTTAATAACAGTGAATCCATGGAAGGAATTAAATAAAACATATAAAGTGTATTTCTTAGTGTATGTATGATTCCAGTGAAAAACGGCCAAAAGACTGTTTTTCCAGGACATTATGATGTCACAGTGACCTTTGACCTATGTCAACCAAATTTTAATCAGTTCTGTCTTCAGAGGGTTCCTGAGAATGGGCCGGACGTACAAATGGACAAACAGGCCAATATTCAAGAAATACTGTATACCTGAGTGAATCATTTGAGCCTTGCTGTTTGTCAATGCTGAACATGTTTTGACATAATACTTTTATACATACATAATACTACAACGCGAGATAACCCTTGTGTCAGAGTAGAGGACGGCACCTTTTGTTCCGTTGGGGAAAACAGCAGCACTGACAGCTATGTGTCCCTTCAGGACATAGGTAAAGCATTCCTAGAGGAAAAAAGAGAGAGCACACAATACAATCAAATAAAAGTCAATACAATACAATAAAATCAGTGTTGGGAAAAATTCAGACAATAAGACTACACTGATTCTTTAGTTTTTGACAGTGAAAACAGAGCACTAGCAAAGTTTACCTTCTCAAAAGCAGATGGTGTCCCAAAGTGCATGGTGCGTGTGACGTCAGTGGTCCCATCACTACCAAAGACAGAATATGGATGTAGATATATATATAATGCATATGTGTTCATGATATCAGCAGGCAAAGAGGTGAGGACTGACTGAACTGAGACATATGGTGTAAGTTAAACCACTACTAGACATGGCAAGTTAGCTTGAATGCATTTGATGTGTATAATAATTATCTTGTTTACACGTATTGAGCTCCAGAGTCGATCAGGTAAACTTCATTCATGGAGAGGGTTCTGTTGGTTTCAGGCAGTGGTCTAAGGGGAAAAGGGGGCAAAGACGTAATTGATAAACTTTCATTAAGAAAAAACAACAAACACAAACAACAAAAACTCACTTTTGTCTGTTTCACTATCCAACTGACCTGTAATGTATAATTGCTCCGTTTGGACCAACGCTGGAGATTGTGGGGAAACTGAGGCCAACAAATTCTTTCTGTTGACTGAAAAATAAACAAATGCACACAATTTAATAACTTTTACTCAAGAAAATTAAATGTTCAAATGTTCTAGGATCTCTCCAATGTTATTAAGGGGAAATACTATGGTAAGAGCTTCTATTATTCACAAAAGCTAAAAAGCTATAAAAAAGTGCATATGATTAAAAACATTATACTTTTAGAGTGAGTGAATAAAACAGTTTTAAATAAAGGCATTGAAGCAGACATATTATTACATGTCCAGTAGAGGGGGGTATAAGTTCAGAATAGTCACTACACAGCACGAATCACCTTTTTATGCGTTCATGTTCATGAAATTTGACACAAAAGATGGGCTGGATGAGCTTGTCAACCAAACAAAGAAAACAGTATGGTTTATAAAACATCGAAGAGGGAAAAACCCCACCTTCGTAATTCTTCCGCCTTATCAGCAGCAGAGATCTCAGTCACTGTTCCTTTTGGAATCTATAAGGAAATAATCACAGCACCGAGTTATGCGGAAATACAAAACAGTGTCATATTCCACAGTTCAAGTGCAGGTTGGATTAAGTAAAAGATCCACCCAAACACATTTTCATGAGAAAATAACAACATTTATACCTCCTTTTCCAACCAAGCGAAGAGTTCACACAGGGCCACTGCATCCTTGATCTGTTGGTTGACAGAAGATGTGAAATGCTACTGTGAGGGAAATCAGTGAGTTTATGAAGTCATAAAGTCAATGATTGGGGGATATACACTAAAGTTATTAAGGCGGTCCAAAGGTTCTTACATGGGCCATTTTCATGCCTTGAATCTCAGTTGCGTTCTTCACAGCCTTGGCCAGGCAGAGTGGAGTGTAGGGAATTGGAGTCCTGTGAGCCTGAAATAGATAAAGAGGGTCAAATTGTGTCAGGTATATTAAAGTACGTGGACATGTCCAGATCATGTAATCTGATAGACAGCAGGTTTTCATACTTGGAGAGCAAAACCAACTTCTTGAATTTCAAGGAAAACACATTCCAGATACAATCTGGCTATTTTTATGTATCTGTTGTGAACACCAGAGACAGTAACCTATGTTCTGTACGCTGACTATCTGTGGTTGTGGTAGAACTCTCTCACCTTGGGGATGACCTGTGTGAGAGCACAGCTGGCCTTGTCACAGATCCACACTTTGTCCTTCGGGCCGTTTGCTGCGCAGATGGCCTGGAGCTCAGTGTAGACCGACTCGTACGGAAACGTTTGGATAGTTAGCTCAGGTTTGCTGGGGGAGTCCAGCTGCAGGTGGTCTCTCAGTGCAGGGATCAGAAAGACGCTTTAAGTCCACAAAAAGCCTGCAGAGAGGAAGAGAAAACTCAGCAAAGACGCAATTTCAGGCGTAAGCATTGTACCTCCAATTTTAATGTCTGTAAAGAATCACATGTGTGTGATTATGTTATTAGTTTCTGTAAAAAAATAAATTACCTTTAAAGTTCATAATATGCCTGTGAAATTATAATACAGGGCCATATTGGACCTCACAAGTTTGAGAATATTCATGCATAGTCTTTAGTCAATATTTTGCATAGTCCATCATTTTTTAAACACAGCTCTATTTTTTTAATGTATATTTTTATTTTATATTTATGATTCTTGAACTTTTGTAGCACTATTTCTTTTACCTTATTATAATTACCGTGACCATCACGCTGGACTGTGTGTACGTGCAATTGTCTCTATATTGACTGCACTTTCCAGGAGTTCAAGAAATGCAGACTCATATTTCACCATCACCATTTATTCCCAGTAGCTCTTCATATCAGTGAGTAGCATTAAGGTAATAAATAGAACACTATTCCAGCCAGTATGTTACGGCATAGTATTATATCATATTACCTTATTGTGTTTATCCCCACAATGGCATATGCAAAGAAAACTGGGTTGTATTCTATGTCGGCACCACGGAGGTTGAAAAGCCCTGAGAAAAGGAAATGAAGCAACATTATATTTGAATACACATTTAAATAACATTGGATAAAATTTAAAAAATAATGGCAGTGACAATGTCAGTAGCCACTTCACTATCTCTTCTATTTAAGCCCATCAGGCCAGGGGTTTCATTCTTTGTCTCAACTAAAACCTCAGTACAGTCTGTTTGGAGTTAAATATGAGTGTTTTTATTACACTGTCACTCATCCTTTGTGAATACCTGAGCAAATCCCTTTCAGTTTAATGGCCATTGAATCACTCCAGTCTGAATGTGACCTGATGACAATCAAAATCAGCATTACTATAATTAACACAAATTTTCAGACCAAACAATCAGAAACAAGAGCCCATTAGGCGTACTGAACAAGGTGCCCAAATAGGCATCTAGAGAGACACCCATGCATCCCTGGATCCTTGGATCGTGATCATGCATTAGAGCAGCCTTACGTAATAGAAGAGATGTTTGGTGTGGCTGCTGTATGTTTGACACAGCAATAACTAAAATCCACTAAAAGCTAATGTGACCAACTCTAATCATCAACAAAAGAGGCTCTCTGTTTGGCCGGGCTTCTGAATCCACTAACATGTTTCACACTTCACACCTTCACACATTATATGGTTACGACAAAATGGCCAGGGCAAAACACAATGTTTTCTGTCCAGTTAAATGAACAATGAATGCAAGGTTGCTGAGAGTGAATTTAGGAAAATAAATTTGTGCAACCAATTGGGAAGTAACTACGATAATTTACTCAAGTGCTGCACTTAAGTCCACTCCACTGGCTCCCGGTTAATTACAGGATCCACTTCTACTCATCACCTACAAAGCCTTATACAACCCGACCCCTCCATACCTCTCCGACCTCATCCCTTGCCACACCTCCACAGGTCCCCTCAACACAAAAAAACATCAGGACAAAGCGCCAGACCTGGGGTGACAAGGCCTTCTCAGTTGCTGCACCTTCCATCTGAAATGCCCTCCCTAGCCACATCCGACAGGCTAAGTCAATTCCATCCTTCAAAGAGGCTCTCAAAACCCACCTTTTAACCATTTACTTTAATCTTTAGTTATTACTTAAAAGCGACATTGAGTATTTAGTACTTATTATTTAAGTACAATTCTGAAGTTCCTGGTAAAGGAACTTTACTTAAATATCTCCACTTTGTGCTTCTGTAATTCCATACATTGCTGGTTTAAGTAAAGCATCCTTACACCTTGTTTACTGTGTTCAGTTACGTCTTTGGCAGGAGCAATTACAGTAATGTGCATTTCTGAAAAATTAACCGTACATGCAATCTCATCCAACGCCGTGGCAACAAACCAGGTCGTTTTCCTCTCAGTCATCTTCGCTCGCAGTGCTGTGATCTTGTCTTGCCAGGACATACCTATAGGAGGACAGCGATGCTCGTCAACACGGCACCTCATTTTCTTCAAAAGCCTGTATATGTACTAGTTAACACTAACCCTTTATTTTGTCTAGCTTGGAAACAAAAGATAAGAAGGGAAATATCAAAAGTATAATTATCAAAATGAAGGTCAATATATCTGCTCACAATAAAAGAATTTATTAATTCCATAAGAATATATTATATTTCATAATTTTAATATCTGTATCTCTGAAACAAACCCTAATTAGCTACTGTGAAATAACCATGTATGTAATAATGGTGTTAATCCAGTTTGGCACAGACCGGTGTACTCCAATCCCAAGGTGCGGAGCTGTGTGCTGGGTCTTTCTGGGCGGTCTATCCAGACCGCATCGATCAGGTTATCCTGCACTGCCACCAGAGAGTGGCCTGCACTTATCAGCGCCTTGGACATGTTCTTCCACTGATCTAAAACATCAGAAGATTGTGATAAGATGGACAAATTGTGGTAAAAAAAACACATTATTTTATTAACAAGGTAAAATTAACAGCACTCTGTACATTGTTTTTTTAAAAATGTATTAAATTTAAACCTCCAAAATGTCAAATCTTTGTTTACTGGAGAATATTTCTTGGTGTATTCTGGGAAGAGTAGTGTTCATATTGCTCTGATTGTCATTGTGTATCCTGCCCTCCTAGTAATGTTGATCCACTGAGCAAACTACCAGCAGCGATGATCCAAGGATCTACTCCCACTTTGGAGTTCTCTGGCAAGACGCTGATCAGCCAGTCCTCCTGAGACGGTGTCTCCTTCAGCCCTAAATATAGTTATAAAAAGACTGATCACACAAAGATGTAAAATATGCCTGAGACAAACAGAATCTTCAAAGTATATTTTGTCTTAAAAACACAGTACAGACATTAATAGGACAATATTTCTCAATTTAGGTCACAGTCTTTTGACTATCTGTTATTCATGCTGTATCACCATGGTGTTAAAGATTGGTTTGTATATAAAGAGTAACATTTCTTCACAGAACCCTTAGTTTATTCCTTAAACTTCAGACATATGTGTACATACTCAGAAACAACCTAACTCTTATTATGAGAAAAAAACTGAAGCTTAACAATCAGTGTTTGAGTGTATAGCTCACATAACTTTCCTCAGATATAGGTAGTCTTTTTTGTATTGTACAACAGAAAGACCAATATTACCCATTTTCATAAGGGTCCAGTTGTTGTCCATCTGCTGAGTGGCCTGGAGGAAATACCGGCCATCAGTCCACATTGCAGCATGCTGCTCTGTGACGATGGCTGTACCTGCGCATCACAACAAACAAAGCAGATATGACATTTCAAATCACAGATGCTTTGTTGGAGCCAGTATGTACAATGGATGAATGTGAAATACAAGTACTTAGTTCAATTGATACTGGAACAATGATACACTGGTCTATGACTGGATCCAAAGCTGTTTGGTCAGTTCTGAGAAGCAAAATATAAAGTATTTGTACAAAAGTTCAGTTTACCATGGCTATACTTCCTCATAATCTATGCCTCTGATATTACAATACAGTAAACAGTCTGAGGGTGAGTGAGCTCTCATTTTTCATTTCAAACTGTGCTAATGTGAGAGTGAAGGGAGGTTCACAGTGATTTCTTACAATGTGAGTCACCTCGTCTGAAATGTACACCTCCAACAACATCATACTATACTACCTAAATTGAACATGAGATGCATTTGGGTGGTTTAAAGAATAAAAGCTGAAGATTATTTATATCACATTTTCCGAGGAACAAGGTTCATCCACAGTGGAAATCAGGTCATGGCTGCTAGTTTGCCATAAAAATTTCAACTTGCGATGATCTTTTAACTTAAAAAACCCAAAACACTGCTTGTACATTGCCACTCCCACATGGGCAAAAAATACCTGCAGAGCCATTAAATCCACAGATAAATTCACGTCTGCAGTCACACGGTGCAATGTATTCACTCTGCAAGACATACGGAGAGAAAGAAGACAGAGAGAGAGAGAGAGATCAGCTTCATTAACAATCAGTGTGAAGTGGCCTTCAACCAGTCACACATAAGGCCTTGTGCATGGAGAGGGAAAAGGGAGGAGCAATGGTTTAAGAGCTACAATTAATTGTGATGGTCAGACGAGATGATCAGAAGTGAATCAGAACACATAAAGTAAAATAGGCAGGAGGAGCAGCTGCACTACTGTGAGCTTCTGCCTTTGTGTCTTAATTTATGCTTAGGAGTGACTTTAGTCTTGTAACAAGTGTACATGCGTGTTTAATCTCACTTACCTGGTGTGCATCTCCAGACGGGATGATGTAAGCCTGAATGGGCTCAGAGAAGTATTTACAATTCCGCATGGCCTGGCGAAGCTGCCTGAGCAGCTCTCCTGTGATCTTTGGAGCCATGCCTGTGTCTGAGACAGAACATAACGCAATAATTAGACACAAAATGTTAGTAACATTTATTGATACCACGTTTCTTCAAAACAGAGCTAAAGTGCTCTTAATAAATGTAAGACGACGCGATAAAAGCGGCTAGGATTTACCAAGCGCAGACATTGTCAGTCCTTGGCATTTATGATGTGAAACTAATCTGTTCAATCTAGAAAATCACTAATTTCAAATTAAGACTCATTTAAAAGCAAGCACTGAGATGTCTCCCCATGTCTCGTTAGTCAAACCCAAACTGATCACCCATAGATTACCTGACTTTTGGGAAGCCATGTTAACTTCATGCGACTGGAGCTGGATAGTGACTGATTGTAGCCTACCTGACTATTGACGTGGAGCTCAAAGTCACAGTCCACACCTGGATCTTTAACCTGCTGTAACATGCTGATTAAGCAACTGTCACTGGAGTTAAATATTAAAAGAACTAGACTAAGTGGCTGGTGTCGGCAGGTCTGTGACCTAAATTAACTGCGACAATTTCCTAAAACAGAAGCCAGAGGTTACTGTGCAGTGGTGAAGTCACTGTCACTATCCACGTCTCCTGCAGGGAGGTTTAACCAGAGACTGTAAATAAAAAGGGTTTAACGCGGTGTAAAAAAAAACTTCTACGAGCCGACCAATCACGCCACAGTATTCTACATCGATGACTTCACCTATTGGCTAAACGCTCCGCACGCAATTGTTGTTTACAAGTTGGCAACCTACTTGCGAGCTAACTAGCAACAATACAATTAAACAGTTGATTGTGATATTTTGATAATAAGCTACAAAACGCAGAGCTTGGGCTGAAGTGGACGGGCGATTTATTTTTATTCACATTTCGCTGTTCATCAACAGGCCACCCGTCACACACAATAAGTTAATTCATTCAGTCTGCCCCGCTCCGTGGATTTTAACAGTGGGTGTGGTAGCACTGTAGGATATAGTAGCTAGCTAATTTTCTCAATTTTACACTAAGCACTAATCACGCTTTTCACTCAGCTTTGATCACGGACATTACGCTACAGACAAGGCGCGGGATGACCACCCATTTCCCCCTTTTTTTTAAAACAGTCAACATCCCTCTGTGGTCGCGCTGTGCTGTGCCACGTTAGCGCTCCGCTCCGCCGCTAGCTAACGTTAAACTTCCCTCACAAGCAGCCAGTGAAATGCTGAATACACACCCGGTGGTTTCGTCGTGGAAACGTGATTCTTGGGTTTAAACGCGAAGCGCTCCTTTACCAGCCTGGGACCTTGTGTTAATTTCCAAAACAGGAGGCTGCCATTTCGTTGTTGACGTTCGCGGTCACGTGACTGCAGTTTCTTCCAGTAAACGCAGAGGGATCCAGACTCGCCTCTTTTTCGGCTCATAATCCATACACTGAAGAAAAACATCAATGGCCCACATCATCTAAATATCGCTACAGTCATTTTCCATGTACTGGCACTACACGGTGAGTCTAAAATTACACGACTGTACTTGAGTACAGCAGCCTAAAACAACTGGAAAGGAGAGGAAGATGGGGAAAGGTATCAGGCAAATCAAAATGATAAGGCTACTGATTACACATTATTACATCAATAATTAATACAGTTAGATAGCTAGTTATCGTTAATATAAAAGGTGTGTAAAAGAAATACCAAGTCAGTTGATAAAATGAACTTAAATTTTATTATTCACAACCTGGCAACATCAAAATTGTTCTTATTAATGGCCTAACTAATAGGCTAGATAAAGCAAGCCCTTAGTATGACTTACAATCCCGTTTTAACAATGCTTTATTAGGAAGTGGATTCAAAACATTTATGTAAATGGTATTCCCTTAATATTAATCACTGGATTACTGTCCTGATAAAGCACTGTATACATTGTTCATGTGCTGCGATACTGTATGTTCAGGGGTTCAAAGCAAGGGAGGAAAAGTAAAGTTTATTGGCACAAGGCATACAAACATTATTGTATTTTATTCACAGTTTCCCAGATATTTACATTTGAAGTCTGGATATCTGAAAATGTACAGCATTAACTTCATCCATCCATTTCACAGTACAAATGAATAAAATATGATCAGTATATGCTGCAGAAAAATTACATGTCTATAAAGGCTAAACTAAACAGTTGAATAGCTTGTTGCCTGAAATGATTTTTACAAAAAGCAAAATGTAAAATGGCAAGATCTTTATTGCCTGACAAAAGGCTGTACAATAAAGGAAAATTATTATTTGCTTGATAATTAATCAGATGACTATCATCACTTGGTGGGCTACATTTCATAAATATATCCACAGTTTAACGATATGATGATCCACTGATGTGGCTGAATCTCTGAGCTATGAATAAACTGTAGATGGCAGCAGGCAGGCGGCAGCCAACATCAAGCCAAGAAGCAGACTTCCTGGAACCAGCAGCACACCTGCACTTCCTGAGGGCATCAGATCAGAAAGGTGGCCACAGTTTATTCAAGGAATGAAACTCTCAGTGTATGCTATTTTTGTACCATGAGAGCACTCTGAAAATTTAGAGGCAGAAACACCTTCCTGAATCTGTTTGAAAGAATTTGCTGCCTTCAATCAAAAAGCCATACATAATATAAGACAAGAGGTTTTGCTTTAAAGTAATTAAAACATGGACATTGATTTTTATTTTATCAATGGTTGGCATTACTTCCATGCTCTCCAGACTTCGAATGTCACACATCTTATGTCATTGTATTGATGGCGAGATTTACTGCAGTTCAACTTTTCCGTGTTAACTGTAATTTTTTTTTTTTTACAAATCTGAAACTAATATAATAGATTAGATGCAGCCCAGTCTCTCTCCAACAAAGTCAATTTATTATTTATTTATTGGTTTATTGAAATAAAGGTTAATTTGTTTACTTGTTTTGGTTTATTTCAGAGAGCTGGTAATTGCCACACGTGACCCGGCTTAGTCCCTTTCCTTTATGTGTGATGCTTGTTGTTTGTTTTGACTATTCTGTATTTCTATTGTAACAATAACAATTGTAACTGGTGTGCCGTCTTGGACAAGTCTCCCTTCGAAAAGAGATTTTAATCTCAAGGGACTTCCTGATTAAATAAAGATTAAATTTTAAAAAATTAAGTTAAGTCAAACTATTTAACACTGAAGGACATCTAAATGTTGTTCTCCCATACAATTCACATTCCTATTGTGCACCATTATGGAGCTTACTTACTTGTACATGAGACAGACTCTCTGAACATGCCCATTTTCTTACTGGTTTTGACAGACTTCAGAAGATCTGTGCTGACATCCCCTAGAAGACAAAGACGATGTGGCAATGCTTAATCACACATAGACAGTCCAAGCTATAATTACTGTTTTGTTATCCTTGCTAATTACTGTAGCTGAGTCTAAATGCAGTTGTGAACTTTAAGTCATGTGATATAGTAGAAATGCTGCGGTGAATTTCAAAATGTTTAGAAATTACAACTTCGATTACATAACAAGTTTATTTTTACTTTCAATTAGTTGTCGACTAGGTGTGATTCCGTTCCAGGCACATTAATTCATAATGATTTCTGTTCTCCCAAGCACAGAAAACATTATTATCATTGCACTTTCAGTCGCATGCTGTTATACTCATAATCACAAAAAAGGAGGCCTTCTCAGTAATGACCTGGGGTGGAGTTCACTATTGGAGTGGGGGCCTGTCTTGTGCTATACTGTGTGAAACCTCTGTACAGGCACTTCTCTGTTCCCCCCTGGGACAAAGGAAGGGACAGAAAATGAAACACACAGACACTCAACTCCAGCGTCAGGTTACGGAGCCATATTTCAGGTTTTCTAAAGATTTATTCCATGCCCATAATTGTTCATTGTCCTGATGAACGCAGCCTGGGAACTCAGCTTGCCCAGATAGGTTCCTAAAGTCTGAACCATTTACAGACTTACATGCTGTCCAGTCCAATAGATTGAGATTATATCACACACAACAGCCTTTGTGTGTTTGTGAATACATAATGTAGACAGTATGCTGTATGCAACACTTCCTCTACTAAATCAGCTTTTATGCTACTTTGTTTGCTCTTTATCCATGTGGAAATCATCTTTTGGTCTTTATGGATAAATATTCAAATGAGACTGACTTTTACTGTTTGACAATGCCATGTCCTTCTTGATATTCTAGTGAGGTTTTACATTCAGTGTTCTGTGGAGATGCAACATTCAGTGTTAATAACTGTGATACAATATGATGCAACTACAGGGTGAGATGAGTCAACATATAATTTCAAGGCCAAAGAATTTAACAAAAGTGAATGTAAGCAACATAAATTTGTGCAAGAGTGTATGCTCAAACATGTTTGCCACCACGCTATGACTGGCAATGGTTATATCATTAAATTACTATATGATTTCCATTCCAAATAGAGGAAGAGAAATCAGTGTTCACTCAATCACTTCCTTGGATTGTTGGACAATTTCTCTTTAATCGCAAATTAGGCACACTATTGTGTTGATAAGGAAGCATCCTTTTTTTCTGAGAGTTTCTGCCTTACCAGATACCATGAAGCTGACTTGTTGGCAGATTCCATTAGCTGCAGACCGGGGAGAGCTGGGCAGGATGCTGACTCTTGCTGTTTCCAACTGCAGGACATCTGCAACCCTCCTACGGAAGTCATATCTGGGCAAAAATAAACGACATGTTAACTTTGTAGTTACATACTATGATAATTAGCTAGGCAATCCAAACCAGAAATGATTGACCTAAAGTGTTTGATGCGCTTCAAAGCACATGCTTATATAAAACATTACTAATGTATGAGCCATAATGATTGAATGCATGTGGCTGCATCATGTTGATCGCATGAGCCTGCAGTTAACAGAAACAATCTCTTGTAATGTTGATGTTTCAAAATGTTTTTGATACTAAATACTGATGAACTTTCATGTACAATATAAAAATGTACCATCTGACAGCTAGCCAGGCTGAGAAATGCAATGCACATCATCGCCATCATAGCCATGTTTTCACAGAAAAAACCTGACGCTGTTGTCATTAAATGGTTCCATCAGGTTACGCTCAGGGTGAAATTTAAAGTGTGCCTGAGATTTCAGATAAAATTCTGATGACGGGGTATTAATCACAGAGTATGAGTTGGTTTTGCACTCACCTGCTGAAGTTAGTCACTTTGGGAAAGGTTTGCTCTGCTGAAGGGGATTCTGGGAGAATGTCGGCACATGCGATGATGCTGTCCCCATTCTTCAGCACTAGAGATCTGTGGACCACTATAAAAGCAGAAAAAACATTAATTACATCTCTTCTTTTCCTCCTGTTACACTTATTTATTTGGGTGTGTAAGACTTTTGTGACTGTGTGGTACCTGTGTTGTCTCCAGAGAGCTGGATGATGCTGTCAGTATAGAGCTGTCTCACAGTCAGGCTGACTGTACCTTGTCTTTCGGATACCTCTCCCACCACACAGCTCAGAGGGGTTTCTAGTGAACAGCTGGAGCTCTTGAGGGGAAACAGAAAGAAGGCAGTGCAAAAAATACATTTGCCATTTTTGCACGTTATCTGACATTTTATTTGGTCATGTTGGTTTTGTAATAGACTTCCTTCTCTGCACTGCTTGAAAGTTTGTTCCATTGTACTATATACTGTACATGTTAAAGGACTTGCAACTGAGAGCTTGAATGGGGCAAGTACAAATGTCCTTATAGCATCTCTAGGCATCATAGGTTATGCGCCTTCAATAATTAAGTACAAATGTTAGCCTACAAAACAGTAAACTCTTGAAAGCAGGAAGAGAAGAAGTGCAGAAGTTAAAGACCGCCTGGTCTCACCATTGATGTCATGTTGAAGGGATTGAATGTGCCTCCCACACCATCGCACTGCCTGTTGTTGGTGCCCACACGGTTGTTTTTGATGAACAAGGATGCCTGGAGGGGTGAAATACAAGCTCGACTTTGTGTGTGTCTTGCTTTTCAGTATCTTAATGTGAATTCTGTATGTTTATGTAGTAATGCCCTCAGATTACATGCAGCTCATTACATTCATTGTCCTGAGATTCAAGAACACATCAACAAGCAGCAAAACCTTTTCTTGCCAAGCTCCCCATTTCTATGCATTTAACTCTTCGCAACTTCTGAGTTTATCTGCATAATAATCCAATCTTGATGTCTATAAACCAACTCATTGTGAATCTGTGTTTGTGTTATGAGTGTTTCTTCCTTCTCAGACACTAAATGCTGGCATCTCATATTTCCTGATCATCTTTCAAGTACATGTCCATTTAAATGTGTTACTTGCACCCTGAGCTGCACAGGTGTCTCACCTGTCAAGGAACTTTTCCTTGAAGGTTTGCTTTCCAAGTTTTTCTGTGTGTACTCAAAGGGTTTAAGGCTGTTGGTGCTACATGGAAATGCATTCAATATTATAGCTGCTTGTCGATAACTGATACCTGATGTGGACTTTTGTTCCACTTTTTTATTGTAAAAAATTCAGTTGTGGATATGTGTACAGCAAATGACTGTGTACTTACATTTTGAATTGTCGTTGATTGCAGGGTCACTTCCAGTGTGATATCATTGCTACTCCCATCAAGAAACATCTGCTGGCGCTGAGGAGAGAGAAAAATCCAATATTAGTGGACAATCACAGTAGACAGAATTGAACATGCATATTCATCATACTCATAGAAAATAGTTAAACCAGAAATGGGTGCTTACTTTGCCAAAGTACAGCAGTTAAAATGGACTCCAGTGGGGATTTGTGGATATTGCATACGATTACGATGTAACTATTTATTAAGGTATTCTCACACTCACTCTGTGATTCTCTGTTCAATCCGCCTGAGCGAGCCCAGCAGATCTAAGTTGAAGAAACATTCCCCAGATTTTCTACTTGATAATACGTATAACCTTTTTGGAGATATTTCAAGCTCTTATCCATAGATGTAGTGCAGAGCTCAGTATGGGGGCTCTGCAAAGCGGCTGACAGAGACAGCTGTTCCCTTGGTGAGCTTCCTAGTTCAGGGGGCCTGTAGGTTCCACTAGCCATAGTGGATGGATGTTAAGCTAAGGTAATGATCTCGCCCCTGCTTCCCATAGTCGCTTTGATGCAACCCACGACAGGCTTAATGAATTCACTGTCTGTCCAGCGCAGCAGAAACACGCTGTCATGTTTTTGTGGCAGCTTGGCTCCTAGTAAGTTAGCCAGAAAGAAATCCTTGCATGTGTTCTGTGGCTATCAAAGAAAGCCTGAGTGTTAAAATTTGCTGCTGTTATGTAGAAATCTTATAAATTCTTTCTGGTGATGAGCTCTGTGATTTTCACTAAAATTAATTACAGTAACCTTTATAGAACAATGTCTGCCAGTTCGGATTGAGGAAACAAATTTGTTATCATTTTCACAATGTCAATGTCAAAATGTATTGTCAAGTTACAGACCAAGGCAGAATTTCTCATCCTAATTATGAGGGGTGATATTTTGCATGAATGAATGATTTTCAATGCAAAGGGCAATGTATCTGCCTCTAAATAGGCAATGTATCCAATTTCAGTTCAGGTCATCCACAAATGCCCATGCGTCAATGGAATTTGAACACTTACCACATGTCCACAAACCCACTGAAAAAGCAAGTAAAACCAAGCCTTGTAGTCAGAGAACAGAAATGTTTTTTTCTTTCCCATAAGTTTAGCAATTATGTACATATTTTTCTCACTTCTATAAAATATGCTTTGACCTTTTGCAATGTGGCAAAGTTTAGCAACCTCACCTTGAGCAATTCAAATTGTGCAGCTGGAGGAAGTTTACTATAATTGTCAGTATGAGCAATCTTTGAAAGTTGGTGTGGCAATAGCCATTGTTTTTCTTACATTCAATTCAATCAACTTTATTAATCCCACTAGGGGCAATTAGTTAAGAGCAGCATGTTTGCAACAGTATGCAACAGTACATAACACAAAACACACGCAACATTAACAACATACAAGTAGCCTGTATGTGCATATTTGAAACCCCAAAGAACCCTACAGGAAGTTTAAAAGTCTGATCGCCGAAGGGACAAAAGATTTGGAGTGGCGGTTCGTCTTGCACCCAGGTAGCGCATGACAATGCCCAGAAGGCAACAGAGAGAATTTACCTGCCAGAGCATGTCCTGGTGAGCCTAAAATATATACATATTACTGCAAATGTCTGATTGGATAGCCTAAATTCAAACATAAAAAAACTCTTGGTTTATATTGTCACTGCAACTAAGGAATGTATAATGCATTAATGATTGTTTTGCATTTCATTAAAAGTAACAACTGGAAGACTTGTTGTCTTGAGTGTGTTATAGTGAAAGGATGTGTGTTGAATAACATTAGCTTAGATTAGATTAGCAAAACTACTCGACTACTAGAATAGTGTATAATGTAATTTAAACTATGTGAATGCATAATGTGTTGGTACTAGTGGAAAAAAACTTTAGCTGTTGTTGGTTTCTTACCAGCCTGATTTCCCCAGCGACTGTACCATTGAAAACAGCCTTAGCAATAGTCCATTGTCCATCTGTATCTCTGTCAGCTGAGATGTCAGCACACCTCATTCTGAAACACAGATGCACAGAAAAACACAAAAGTACAAACAAGAGGATCAAATTGTATCCAAATCCAGCAGGAGTAACCCTTAATTTTTTTCCTTCTTAATGTTTTGCTGAGTCATTCTCAGTGAATGCAGAGGATTACGCTCTGTGTGTTATAATACAGCACATGAGAAGGCTATGACTTGATGTCTATGGCATCCTACGCCTGTATTTGCCCTCAATAGACTGGTCAGGTCTGTGCCAGAGGGCCATTCAGAGTACAGCAGATGTGTGCTCATGCTGCAGAGGCATCAGTGGGTACTCAGACTTTGTATATGATATATACAATATCATGTATTATGCGTATAAAATGACAAATACATCTCTTTTTTGCAGCAAACACCATAGCATTCATGTTCCAAGACAAGAGTCAGCGGCTAGAGTGTAGTAGTCAAAGAGCTACTACTTCTTCAATAATGGGAAACTGTGGTCAACCTATAGTTTGTGAAATGTGTCCACATATTTCCTTTTTCGCTTTCATTCATCCTCTGTTGGGTTCTTCATCTGTAATAAGCACAAACACAATTAACACACACACTGGTTCTCACCTTGATCCGTTGGAGTAGTGGACCACCAGTGACCTTCCCACTATGCTGTAGGGTCCAGTTAATGGCATGTCAGGGTCCAGGTATACAGCCTGAGACTGGTTGAGGCCATTCAGCATCCCAAACTTCCCACTGATGTCTCCAATTTCATACTGGTCCACTGTGCCAGATCCAGGGGCGGGACTGTTTGATACGTTCCAGGCTAATGGGTTGAAGTGGCCCAGGATGTTTTTGTTGGAGCAGGGCTCTACGCTGCCAGGGTTGATGGGCAGTATGTGAACGTGGTAACCCCCAGCTAAGGAGTTCAGGTTCATCAGGGACACGTTTATAGATGTGGGGCCTTGTGGGACAGCTTGGGAGAACCATACATGGCCGCTGGACATCTGGGTGCCAAACCAGCTACTCACGCTAGCTTTGGGAACTCGAACCATTGTGATGTTGCCACAAGCAAATCTTGGCCCACCTCTTTCTGCTTGATGGATGACCACTGAACGACCGATGATGCCTGAGGTAGGCAACCAGGAAGTGACATCAGTGAAAAAGTTTTTAGCTTCCACCCGGTCCAGTCTGGTGTTGAGGTTGATAGTGCTGTGTTTGCTGGAGAGGTCTCCCACCTCGCAAGAAAAGGGACTTGATGGGCCACAGTGGAGGGCATAGCTGCTGTCTCCTGTGCTAATGTTAAAGGGGTTCCAGTGTCCTCCTGTTGTGCTGCAGTGGCTTTCATCATCATCCCTCTCTGAGCTGATGGGGTGAATGTGAACATGCCAGTTGTGGTTTTTAGTTGGTGTCATTGTGGGATTACCATATGACAAATCCATGAAGATGGATACATCAGAAAGAGGACTATTGTTCACCTGGGTGAACCAGATCTCACCAACTACAGGGCTCTGAAATCTGGCTCTGGCTACAGTCACTTCACCAGGGTAGCTGATGCTGGCACAAACATACCTGGCACCATCTGTTTGGTGAATCACAACTGAACGACCTACGATGCTGTTCTGTCCAAACAGGGGAAGGCTGAAGTCAGTGAAAACCATGTCCACCTCGTTTTTACCTGCAAGGGACATATGCTTGGCACTAAGGTCACCAACCTCATACCTGTCGTGTGTTGAACCTGGCACTTTTGGATATGCTAAGTCGTTCGTGTTGACTTTGAATGGATTCCAATGGCCACCCACATTGTCATTTGAACACAGGCTAGATGGAGGTGACTTGACTGAGGGGACAGGAAAAAGGTGGACATGGTAAGGGCCGACTCTGCTCTGTAAGTTAGTCAGGTTCACCCTCAACTCTGTCACATCAAACGGGGAAGCCTGACGGAAACTAAAGTATCCTTTGATCCCTCTCATATTCACAAGAGCGCTCACCTGTTTCTCTGGCATATTATAAATCTGAGCGCACTTGTAACTTGACCCCATTGGGATGAGAAGAAAGCCATTGTTGATGTTGAAGCTGGTCAGGTCCAGACGGGATTTCTCAGGCTGTGAAGGAGTTCCAACTTTTACAACACCCAGATTGGTCAAAGTTGTGGGATCTAAGCTTCCTAGAAGAACGTCACAGCTATTGGCATTGCTTGTAGATCCAAAGAGAGTGATGTTGGTTTGTGATGCATTGACTTGCCCAATTGTAACTAGGTCTGCAAGCAACCTGGGGTTGGTCTGTCCAGTGTTAAGGCGAATGTAAACATTACCTGCAATGGGGCCGATGAACCTGGCCTGAGAAGTTAAGAGCGTTTGACCGCGACTAACAACCGCACATACTTTAGAGCCATTACATGTCTGCAAAATCAATGAGAAATCATCCAGGTTTGAGCTTTGTTCGAAGAGGCGTGACACATTGACGATGGGGTTTGAGGCTGGATCAGCTGTGAAAGTGAAGACACTGGAGCCAATATTTGCTTGAGAACATGGCTGAGCATAATGACCATACATGACGGGGAACTCGCTGAAGGAAAAGTTAAGTGAACCACAGGATCCAGCACCAGACACGTTGACAGTGGCCATCTGGGAAGTGGAGTCAAAGTGTACCTCTCCAGTGACTCCTCCCATGTTCAGAGCTGCCAGAAACTGAACACAGGACATAGAATCTGAAAGAATGACAAGGTGAAGGTGATGATAGTAATCTAGACTGCTCCACCTCAACAAACGTAATGCTGAAATTAGATGATCCTGCTTAACACTGAATCCCGTTTTTTAATGTTCATTTAATGTTCATTTGCCAATGTTTAAGTGATGCTTCTATAATATCTGTGCATGTTCTTCAACTTAGATCTGTTAACAGGATGCAAATTATACAATGAAAAAAAAGGGGGGAGGGGTGATAACGAAACTCTGAAAGCAGGGAAGTTAAGTGTAATAAAGAAGCTAGATTGCTAACCACTGACATTACCCAACAGTGTCTCAACTAACACCTGCGAGTGATGCAGACAGATAAGATGTTCAAGTAACATCAAGGTTACAAAATAGTATGTTCTATTGTCTGAAATCGTGTGGGAAGCGATATGGGGAAAAAATCGTAATATTTACAATAACAAGTAATAAAGACCCCCGATACAAAATAGTATGTTCTATTGTCTGAAATCGTGTGGGAAGCGATATGGGGAAATACATCGTAATATTTACAATTACAAGTAATAAAGACCCCCCCCTGAACGAAACTCTGAAAGCAGGGAAGTTAAGTGTAATAAAGAAGCTAGATTGCTAACCACTGACATTACCCAACAGTGTCTCAACTAACACCTGCGAGTGATGCAGACAGATGTTCAACTAACATCAAGGTTACTAAATAGTATGTCCATTATATATATATAGGGAGAGAGAGAGAGAGATGAATATATATGGGGAGAGATATATATAAAGAGAGAGATTATAAACAGGGCCTATAGGGACTTAGGTGTCGACAACTAAACCTGCTAATGTATGGGCCATCATGAAACAAGAGAACCAAAATTAAAGATTCCCTTCAGTCATGTTTTAAGATATAACTGATTCCTAGTAGAAATTATTCATAGTTTGAATAATTTGAAAATCTGAGAATGAGCTTAGCCTTCTGAAAAGGTTCAAAGATGGGCAGAAGAGTTTGAACTTTCCACCCTTCATTAATTCTGGCAAAAAAGTTGGGGAAAGTTTTGACATTGATATTTGAAGTTTCTGTATAAGGAAGTTAGAGCCTTTCAGAGAAGTGTTCAGAAAATGAAGCAGAAGAACAATAAATACATGTTTACATGTGCATTGCTAAAGCGAGCACACTAATATCCTGTTTCAATGTATTTGTTTTGCTGGTTTATTTATGCATGCTCGGGTGCTACCTAAGTGGAGGCAAATCGGGTAGTTAGTCCATATAGTTAAAGTACTGTTTAAATTAGGTTGTGTGCACCTTTTAGTTTCTGTTCTCTGTAAAATGATATATATAGCGACCACTTTCATTTCTATGATATTCAGCCTGTATGACATTTGAAGTAATAGTTTTCACAATGTAACTCACAGTCCTGGTCTAAAATTCTAGTTATTAGCTCTATTTTGATTATTATTGCCAATCTATTTGAATAGATTAACAAGAAAATACAATGTTTGTTTGCAGTGTTTTGAAAAGCAAACAACTTGACCTTCATTCATGTGAAGGGTGAGCTTGTTGTAAATGTAATAAAACATTTTCATAGTAGACTATATCAACTTTTCATATCAAAAGAAGTGATTCATAGGCATTGACTGCTGTGTACTATGTATACAATATTGTAATGAAGGACTCCTAAGGCAGGACTTTCAAAAGGTTGTACAACAGATCATTTCCCATTTTTAAGAGCAGAGCCTTAAAACCGAAAACCATAGTACCATGGTTAGTTTCAGGGCAGAAATTGTCATAGTATGTGTATGACAATTCATGCCCTGAAACTAAGCACTTGGACTTGGAGTAAACCTGGTATCTGGATCAAAGCTTTTTTTCAGAAATAACCTGTAACTGAGTAATCTTCCGCTCTGCTCTCCACCCCAGTGTGATCTGATAAAATATCTGATTGCTTTTGCAAAATTCAACAGGTGCTAAGGATTGCTTACAAACTCTTTCATCCAGATACATGTACAAATAATCAGTACAAATGCACCACATTAGAAATGGTGTGCAAGCAAATTGGTTATTGTGAATTTATGCATGTTACATCAGCAACTTCTGCATACTTGGGATTTATTTTACATACAGCTAGAGAGTACTTACTAACATCACATGTGTCTAATTTTATCATTTAGATCTTCAAGCTTTTCCACAAAACACTGGGAATTTACAGAGGGAGCTACAAAGCTTCCATCAATAAAACCGAACTGCTTGTGTATCTACCGAACAGCTGGTTTAAAAAAAGTTAAACATTATTTTAAAAAATGATAAACAGTTTAAACCAAGTCCTTATTTGGCCACTGAATAACGGAGAGTATGCAGGTTTTCCTTCCAGCGGAGAAAAAGAGCAGCTAATAAACACAACATCAACCAGAGCAAAGAAACAAATCAGTTAAATTGCCATCTGTCGGACCAAACCCTGCAGACTATCTGTACTCCATGGCACATGGTTTAAAAACAATGGCATTGACATTACACAGCAAATACATAAATCATTCATGAAGTCCACGTGGCACTTCAGGGAAAAGTCATAGATTACACATACTCACCAAGTAAAGAAAACAACAGCGCAGCTGTCAGAAGGCACATGTTGGCAGATGTGTGCAAGACACACTGCAAAGAGAAAATGTGTATCAGGACTGACAAAATTAGGTAAAATTAGGAAAATCAGGTGACTAAAAACTTCACTGAAGTCAGGAAAATCCTCATTGAAGGTAGCTATAGTTAAGTAAAAAAAGGTTCACCATAAGAGGTTCAACAACAGCAAAATGATCGAGTGTGTGTGTATGTGTGTGTGTGTGTCTGTCTGTCTAAGTGTGTTGTGGGTTTTAAAATGTTCTGCCGCCTCTGTGCTTCTGTTTTTCAGCTGCAGTCTGTCTGTGTCAGCCTGTGATTGGCCAACTGGGCGACAGCCTGGATGGGTGGAGGTAGTCCGTCCCTGTGTGACCATGCTCAGCTCGAGGAAAAATACAGGCAGAGGAAAGGACCTGTTGATCATAGTGTTGATATGTTCTAGTGTTCTGTTGTTTGTCAGTTCAAACAAAGGCAAAGGAAATATTTAGTGGCTTTTAATGTATATACTGTACATGAAGCTTTTTTGATTAATATTTTCAGGGGATTTAGACAAAATTATGATTCCTCAGTTGATTGAAAGTGAACTGATCCTTCATGTTTATTTGTAGGCTTTATGTTTTGTACTATAAGGTTACACTTTATACTTTATACTGTAATAGCAGGGCTTCAAACCCCAGGACTTCAAATTACCTGCCTGTACCTTGAATGTTTTTAGTTTTACTTTATGAGCTAGCATTTCAATGATCTTTTTAAATCAAATCCTTCAACTTCAACAACAAAAATAAAATAAAATAAAATAAAATAAAATAAAATAAAATAAAATAAAATAAAATAAAATAAAATAAAATAAAATAAAATAAAATAAAATAAAATAAAATAAAGCTAGGGATGGCAACGTTCGAGGAGTAGCTAGTTGTAGACTAGGTTAGATTTTCAAAGTATCCTACTGAAGAAATCCCACATGCTCCAGTTCTCCCACTAAAGCCACTCCCCCAAAACATATTTTCATGTGCAGTGAGTGCACAGGCAGATTGCACAAAGGTAGACAGGCAGGTAAGGCTGAATGAAATGATTTATCATGATTATTACAGTCCTTTGAGAGCCAGAAATACCAGATTTTTGTGTCAGAGTTCTTTGTGGGAATAAGGCGCCCGTTTTAAGGCTTCACGTTTGCTTCTGGGCACCTTAATTGTCTTTTTTCTGCTTTTTCAGCTGGTGGCTGAGTGGTGGAATCAGGATCTATTCTATATTCTTTCCCCCTTTTACAACCCCTTTCTGCCTCTTCCTCTTTCCTCTCACAGAATATGCCTCAGCTGTCCTTGTGACAGGGTTGAGAGAAAATAGTAACTTGTTCTAAAAATAGCAGCCCGATGGCCCACCATTATGGGATGTAAGCGACGCAGCTATTGTTATTATTGGCCTGTGAAGTGGGACAGATCCTTCACTTGTCTTGTTTGGATCAGTGATTGCAGCAGGGACTGGAATCGTGACGTGCCCATGTCTCCGTTCCTGCACGCACACACAGGTTTACCATTTGCAGATGCACACACACACATGCAGAAAATAGGCACAGGCAGCAAAAGACTGGGTCAATGGAACCAGAGCAGAGACAATGCAGAATTAGTACACTCAGGACCTTACTGTTTTCTTAATTAGCATCAGATATAGGATGAACCTAGGGAAGGTGTGTCTCAACATTTAGGGACTACCTATTATTTTTCCAAAGTGTCTTTGAGAGTATAATTATCCATCAAGAGAACCCGAATTTCAAAAATATGCCCATACAGTTACTAAGATGAAGCTCTACAAGTCATAGATGCTGGCAAAGTTTTTATGTCTATTGTTTGTCATGTAATCTCAGTGTGATGTGACCGGAGATGGTAAGAGAAAGAGAAACAGATTAACATTCACAAGGTCACAATCCTTATGAATGTTAATTCTCGTAAGCACCAGCAATAATGTTAAACGCTGCATTAATTGCTGCACACATTGCAAACGTTTTTTCTTTGTTTTTTCACAGATGGCAGCATTACTTAATACATCAAAGAAAAACAACATTTAACTGTTTCACAAAGACAATGCACTTTATTATCTAAAACATTAAAAAAAAATCTGCCAGTGCTTATAAACATAAAAAGAACAAACATACACGTGCAGCCTTCTTTCTCAAACAATATTATGCAGAAACAATGTTTTGTAACGCAGAGAAATAATTCTTGCTTCTAAAATGATCCATCCTTGCTTTATGCAAATCATTAGCCTAGGTGTTCATTATTATCCTTATGTCCCATGCCTTTGTGATTGGTCTAGTAACATGAGGAAATGAATACTGGCATTTTATATATAATGGAAAATAAAATAAAACAATAGAAGTTCTTAAAGTCCATGACCGATGAGACCAGTGGTAGAAGAAGTACAAAACTCAAATCCTTTGATAAAGTGAAAATCCCTATTCCCCAATGTAAAAATACAAATAAAAGTACTGCAGTCAAAATCCTACTTCAGTATTTAAGCACAGAAGTATTTTAGGCAAAATGTACTTAAAGAATCGAAAGTAAAAGTAGTCACAAGCCAAAACGGTTTGGAAACACTGGCTTATGCATCGCATTTTATAAACTTATCTAGTCTTAATCTGAAAACAAACCAGTAACTTCGGATGTGACATAAATGTACTAAAAAAGGGACACACTGTATTTCCCTCTTCAATGTTGTGAAGTGTGAAGTATACCATACTGTAAATCTGTTGAGGTAAAATCATGTACCTCAACAGATTTACAGTTTGTACTCGTGCCAACACACACACACAAACACAAACACACACACACACACTCAAACATGCACATTTGGCTGTCACATCTATGTGTAAATAGTTTCCATAGATCCCGATCTTGGGACCAATCTGTTCTTTTAGTCACGAGGAGGAGGAATAACCACAAACCCCTCCGAATTATTTCAGTCCTTGCTGACTTAATTCAGCATGTCACAAGACCCCATCAGCCAATCTGAGCTCTTTTTGAAGTCAGCATC
Source organism: Lepomis macrochirus (assembly GCA_024633595.2). Classification (NCBI taxonomy): domain Eukaryota; kingdom Metazoa; phylum Chordata; class Actinopteri; order Centrarchiformes; family Centrarchidae; genus Lepomis; species Lepomis macrochirus. Next base: position 12,318,011 of record JALXJV020000003.1, read on the forward strand.
AACACTGAGCCCTGTTACTGTTTCCTTTTCCCTTGTCAGTAATACATCATATTTCCTAGAATCTTTGTCAAATTAAGTTAATATGATATGAAAACAAAAAAGACATACAATACTTTTGCCAGAGCTGTGTCAAGTCAGACACTTATCTGTGTTTTTGTTGTTTGGCGTACCAAGTTGGTGGTGTTGGGTGTAATGACCATGTTGAAAGCTGACTTCATTGTATTTGTTGATAACAACCAATCTATATTACTTTATTTTCAATGACTGATATGTATGCTGCTTTGGATGGTTATTTACATTTTTCACAAATTATTGACATATTAAATGTGCTTATATGCATACAGATGGTTGACAAATGCAAGGAAAAAACAACATGAATGATCTTAGTATGGAGTCAAGCCACCACAAAAACAACTTCAGTGCTCCTGTCCAAGTCTGTGGGACTCTACTGAAGGGATGAGCCATTCCTCCACAAGATATTCCCTCATCTACATATACAACCTTTATTTAATAAGGTAATCTCACTGAGATCCAAATCTCTTTGCTAGAGAGACCAGAGTAGGCCACAGCAGATAGAAAGAAAAACAAACATATTTTCTCACCATAAAATGGGAGCGCCATCCACATGTTGTACACCAGCAGCCACTAGGGCCACTAGATGGAGGTAGAGCCACATATTCATTTTATCTTTTTATCCACAGGTTCATTCAGTCTGTAATATTTGATATTTACTGACATTAATTGCACAACGTAATGCATCATTACCCTAAGTAATTGTATAGGCACCATTCATTTACAGATGAAAAGGACCTTTGTATGTGAGTTCACACTCTTTAAGACAAGGTATATTTTCTGAAATACCTGCATGCAGCAATTATACATTGTCCAAAATATATACTTTATTATACGTCTAAACATGTTTAAAGCCTATGTGTGAAAAATGTTCCTAGGTAGTTCTGCTCATGACATGATGCACATCAACAACAGTCACGTGTGCTCTGTCTCAAGCAAGGGATTTGCGAAAAAATGCGTCGCCTGTTTTCGGTGAATGACATTTCACTTCCTGCCATATTGTGAGCGCGTGTTTCCGCTTTGGCGTTAGCCGGCGTACTAGATCTACACCTCCATGTGTGCTTCCTACACAGCCGGCAGGGAGCGGGTTAACACCATCGCAGAGATTGGACGTCAGTGAAAGTGATCGGACGCGTCGTGGTTCTATTGAACCATTGAATTCAAACCGTGAGACAAGGTCGCATGTGTTTCTGCAGGTCGACTGTCAGCTCCTCACCCGAGACCCTGGAGACGCTCTGAGGAGGTATTTGCATGATTTTATTCATATGCGTTGTCATTTAAACAACATTTCTTAAGGGTATGCGTTGCTTTGAAGTTGCATACGTTTGCCTTTCCGGCTTAAAACTGTTTACTGGTGTTTCAGTGAAAATAAAGCAAGTGTATATGAGTCATTTGCTGGCCAGGAGTACTCGGTGATACTTAATTGTATTATACCATGATTTCTGTAATAAAATTTTGTCCAGAAGCCAGTGAAAATATGCATGTCCGTACTTAGTTATCTGGGACACCCAAGCAGTTGCACTGTTGTTTACTTTGAGTTGACTTCCACAAAATGCCACAAAAAACCTACTGTGTGAGTTGCTGTTGTATGTATTTGATATTCTAGGGACACTGTCCCCTTGCTCTTTTAATGATGAAAAGAGATGAGTTATGAGATAAATTAAAAGTGTAGACAGCGAGAGTGCCACTCATAACAGTAGTAGAGTATTTGCTTTCATTCATTAAGGTGCTGGTTTAATGTTGGAGGGAAAACCAATCTCTTTCAAACATGCCAGGGCTTGGCAGTGCTCTTTTTGGAAAAGGTCAAAGGTCAGGGTCAGTTACAGAATAGCACCTCCTGCAGCTGATAAGGAGATGATATATTGATACCACAAGTTATGTACTCATGATGAAAAGGACAGTGTTTTAGCAGCATATAACGTACAGGAGTTTAGTGTGCTTTACTGTGCTGTTTTGCTTTTTTTGTAGTGTTCAAGTGACCAGAAGCAAGCATAGTAGCATATACTGTAATTTGTCACATTTTTCAAAAGGATAGATAGTGAAAAAGGCTAAAAATAAGAAGCCTCTTTAAACCCCTTACTTGTAGCTTTATTTATCTTTGAATATCATATTTCAGATTATTCCAGTGGTATGTTTTTTTTGTCTTTTTAAAAATTAGACCTTCTCAGTGGGAAATGGTGTGTGTTGTCACTTTTAGTTCATTTTCCCTTGTCTGTTTCCTTTGGTGGGTTGCTGTCAGTGACAGTAGGCTATATTCTTTGTTACCACCACTACGAGTCGCCAAAGTAAGAGATCTTTGAGTCTTGCGCAAAGAGGCTTTAAAAACAAGAACCATGTTGAACTGCTGCAGCTTTCGAGCGCAAAGGCAATGTACAGTAAGTCTTCATAAGGTGTACATGATGGAAAGTTTTATGTTACATTTAGGTTCAGTTACTTTATCTTCAGTTTAATTTACAGTTTCAGATCAGGATTGTTGTTTTTTCATGGGCAAAACTAAGTCATTTTGCATATTTTTGTTGCTGAGTTATTGGCAACTATTCATAAATCCATAATTAGCCCCAGACTTGTAAGAGTTTTGCTATTCTCTCACAGCCAATATGTTAATGTGTTATTCACTTCTGGTTTATGTCACCAGCGTAAGTTGAGCCTACATATTGACAAAAAACAGTACAGCAAGCAGTGCTTAATATTATTAGTCTGTGCGTGCATGCAGCTCCTTCTATCATTTCGCTTTCTTTCAGTTTCACGCCAGTCATTCCATGTTTTTCTTCCCAGACTCTCTTTTTCCTCTTGTCATGCCCCCTGGTTCTGAACCCACACCCACACCATCCCTTTCTCCCTTTCTCTTCCCCCTCAAATCTCATGTTCCCCGCCAGCACCTCCTCAGCACCTCTGGCTCTTAGATATTTCTTAACCTGTAATGACTCTCTGAGTATATCCATTTCCACACCAAAGCATGATCATCTGAACTTAAAAAGGACCCACACAAATATGATGATTGTCTCTGAGAGGCCTGTAGTCTGACATACTTTTCAGAATTTTTCAGTCCTGTTTTTTTACCCTTCCCTTTATTTTCTTCCTCACTGCTCTCTGAAAAGCAGTGAATGTTCACCATATGGACCTGAAATCTAAAACGGTATTCCCCTAATTCTCTGATGTCCTCGGATAGAAGGGGGCCCTCATTCAAAATCCCTCAGGGACTTCCTATAAATGAGTTTTAACCCAGAGCCAATGACAGAATAGATAGAAAATGCAAACAAACTCCATATTTCTATTTCCTCCACTTCTGCACATCCTCTTTGATGTACACTCCATTTTCTCGGTTGTCTTGCTCCAAGTGTTTCATAAGGTCCTCATGAATATTACAGTTGCTTGGGACTCTAGGGAGGCGAGATGGTGATGTTTCTGTCTCTTACAGCCAGTTTTAGTTGAGTAAAGACAAAGAATATTTCCTATTTTTTAAACTTGAAATTAAAGTTGTTTCAAATTTCAAATTTCTTATTGAGCATCGATTACCTGAAAACTAATTACAGCTCTCTCTGCAATCTGAGCCTAGTCTTTCTTTTTTATACAAATGACTGGTGATAATGATATTCTTTGGACAGCTTCAACACATTAAAGGTTACACATTAGATTACAATTAACAGTTTGTGCAGATTAGTCCAAGTGTCTTGTAGCTATTTAATTAAAGGCCCAAACTCTTCCTTTCTCTCTCCATTTTCTCCATAAATGATCTTTTGTTGTGCAAACACCATCCTCTAGCACACTTAATAAATCTTTAAAGCCAGACTCTCAGTCCATACTGACACCTAAATACCTAAATATCACTCACTTTAGTTGCCCTGCCCACATGGGCTTACACCACACTGAATTCTACAAAAATGTGTCACAAGTGCTTTTGACGAGGGGGTGTGCCGAATCTCCAGTCACGGACCACTAGCTTGCTGAAGAATGTGTTTATGACACTAGTGATTCAAATTTACTGTGTTGTTATTTGTTATTTGGACATTTGTATGTATTTAGAACAGCTATGAGTACATCAGACCCGTGCAGCTTTTGCAAAACAATGTACTAAGCAATCAAAATGTAGTATTTTCCACAGGCGTATTGTATTTGTAATAGGCCTATAATGTTGACCTTCACATAGCTTGCAGAATAACATTTAGATAGCGTTAAGCAGGGGAGTGGACTCTTCTGTCTCAACACATCTGCAACAGTCTCTTTGTCTAAACTGTTCTTTCTTGTTTATTTTCTCTCCCCTAATGAATGGTTTTATAATCACCCAAAGCACAATGGAGCTCAACTAAGATCTTGTGATCCATGCCGAGACACAGGAAGTACATTGACCACTATGGTGGGCGAATGGACTCACAGACTCATAGATTAATAACAGAGTGGCAGTGACCGGTTGAGTGGGTGCAGTCTGCAGGGACTGTTAATGAGGCGTGTCCATAGTAGGTCTTGATTGCTTGGGAATGTTTTTGTGGAAACAGGAACTGAAGAATGAAGATGGAGATATCGAGGGAGAAAATATTTGATGAATGTAGGGGTTTTTTGTGCTTTGGGTGTGACAGGTGTGAAGAAGAAGATGGCGTGCTCTCGTCTTGATACCTGCAAACTTAAATAAAATGTTTTGTTTTGTTTTGTTTTGTTTTTCCGAAAGAGAGAGTGTGTGTTTGTGAGCCTGAAGCCATTTAAAAGCCCAGTGAATTTGAACCTGTCCAGAGGACTGAGATGACTTCATCATTACCTCACCGTGCTCTGCTAGAGGACTTATCAAAAACATGTGGCTCCACTCTCCCTGCACACTGCAAATTGATTGAGTCTTGGACTCCAATGTTTTTCCTTTGTTGGAGGACGTGTGTGTTTGCGTGCAAGCGGGCTTCATTTTATTATCTTGGATTTTCTTGTCTCTCTCTGGGTTTTGACTTCGTCTGTCGTTCATTTGGCTTGTTTCAGCGTGTAGCTCTGGGTTTGGTCAGACCGGGCTGAGGCCTGCTGTGTTGGACAGCATTAAACATTGCTGATTATATGAGCTTGTGTGTACGTGTCTGTTACGCCCACTGAAAGCAGATGAAAAAATAACTGGGATAACATTTTATTAACCATATTATTACACAACCACACTAGACAGTGCTTTTGAAAGAATAGTTTAACCTTTACTTGCTTTCTTGCTGAGAGTTAGATGAGAAGATCAACACCACGCTCATCTATATAGTTAATATGAAGCTACCACTAGCATTTTGATTTTGTTGCATTTGGACAGAGCCAGGCTAGCTGTTTCTCCCTGTTCCTCATTGTTGTGCTAAGCTAAGCTAACCAGCTGCTGCATACAGTATTTACTGTACAGACTGGAGCGTGATACCGGCCTTCTCGTCTAACTCTTGGCAAGAAAGTGAATTCTAGAAAAAAGCCTGACATTTAAAATAATTTGGCCGTGATATGGTTGCTATTTTTGTGTGATTGTTTGTTTAGTTCATAATATATGAGCTCTGGTTGGCTACTGATGCCTGCTAATAGTAGGTGATCTTGATAACGTGGCACTGAGTAGCATTGCTGATCTGCTTGCTGATCTGCAACTTTGGTGTTTTATTTTTTTATGCTCTGATTCGTCTGAAGGATTCAGGCGAAGCTGAACGGCTCTTGTTTCATGCTATTGTGCATCCACGGTCAGGGTGCTGTTTGATGTGATACATGTGTGGGCTGAGTGTTTAGATTTTGTTTGGTTGCCAGAACCAGAGGTCCCAGTGGGGCGGGGTTAGAATAACCTTATTATACACTTGTGGGTGGATGAATTACTGAAAGCATCCGGCCTGACGTGGAGTACAGTTGACTTCTCTCCAGCATGGAGAAGTGTCTATGTCCATATGTGCATCTGTATGCCATCACTTTGGATGTGCGTGTGTGTTTGCATGTGTGTTAATATGTACAAGTGTCTACGTTTTTTGCATTGGTTTGTAACATGTTTTTATGTACACAGGCCTTTCTCTGTCTGTGTGTGAGGGGGCAGTCCCTGGCAGAGCTTTTGCCCCAGCCAGCAGTGGGTCTTCCCATGCAGCAAGAAGGCGTTTGCATAGATTTTAGAGTGGAGTAACCATGGCAACGGGGTCAGCCTCCAACCACGGGAGAAGGAGAGGTGCCAAGTTTTGGGCCAAGTGAGCTTTTGAAGCAGACAGCGGCTCTTTTGATCCCTGTGCCCGTCACCTTATTAAAGTGTCCCTCTGGGGGTCAAACATCATGAGGTCATGAGAGTTCGAAGCCGACAAGGATTGGGTTTTGAATCATTGGGAGTGTTAATGAATGATGAGACTGAATGTGTTGTATCATATTTGAAAGTACACTTTCATTATCCAGTCGTTGAGCTTATGAACTTAGGATGTGAGCTGAAAATCAACAATTCTGTCATGCAGAAATACCAGCGATACGGTCTTATTACATCAGATGGCTATGATGATATAACCAGAACAATCTATTAATTCTGGCCTTGCAAAGTTAGATCCATGGAGTCTTGAATCCTTATTCAGTCATCTGTCTTAAATGTTAATTTTACTGTTGATGACCAATAAAAAGCTTCCATTGTGTGCAGAGAATGGCTCTGACTTGGTATGCTGTTTAGCCTGGGTTGCTTGCCAATCATGAGAGTGTGCAGCCACTGTTTGTGGAGGAAGGAGGGGGGGCACCTCCCCGCTACTGTGCCCCGAGGGTCTGCATTAATATGGAGATTAAATTAGAAATCTTCCAGGTCACCTAATCGCCACAATGAATTAACTGTCATTTTGCATATTTACCGGCAAAGGAAAAATACTAGTATGTACAGTGAAGTAAAGCCAATGGGGTTTGTGTTCATTAGCCAGTGTGAAGCCATCCCGCACTGTGTGTGTGTCGGGCCACGTGAGGAACTTCTGTGGATGCCTTCATTACGGGTGTTGATCTCCTCACTGTGTGGGGATCTGGAAAGGATGCACTGTTTCTGCATGGACAGCTCACATTGCTTGTGTGTGTGTGCGCGCGCACGGTATCTAAATCCATGAAACTGTCTGGTCTTTCTTTTCCTTTCTTCTCTCTGTTGAACCATGTTTCTCTGCCATTTTTATTACCCTGCTATAAAAGTCCTTCAGAGTAACATAACTCTTCCGTACATACACACACATGGAAACACACACGGCTTCATCCCTGAATCCTTCATTGACATTTAGCTCAGACGGTATGCTTTGTTCATTCTGAGTGACTTTCACTGAGTTCGCCCTTTATTTTGTCATCATTGTATAGAAAGATATATCACTCTGTGACTGACCTTCTGTTTAATGATCATTCGGGTTAGCAACGTGCATTTCTAAAGGGGCACTGACTGGATTTTGAATTCTCACCGACACAATGTGATGTCAGTAATGTGCTGGTGATAAAAAAATAAATAAATGCAGTAGCACTTGTTATCGCACTGGTTCCTTTCTCAACTGGTTGACCACCAGCTGTGTAATTTTGAAATTTCTAAACGCAGTATGGGTTTATGTGCTGTTAACCACCATATTTGAATGTGCATGTTTTCAATGGTTGTTGTTTGAGGTGTGAGAATGTGTGGCAGAGAAGGGCTGAAGACCCAAAATCTACATAAAATTCAAACTCTGCGACAGTAAGTGTCACAATAATTATTGTTTTATGCATCATTGCGTGTATTTCCTTTCTGATGACTGACTTTTGACTTGTTCTCCTGGTAAATCTCATTGGTTGTTGTAGCTATTGTCACTTCATAGACATTATTATTTAACCAATTACAATTTAGAGATTCATAATATTGGTAATTTGATGAATATAGTTTATTGTCCAGTTCTACAACAGAGACTTTTTTGGGAAGTATTGGAAAAGCTAAATGGCCAAATATTAAGTTCATTCATAGGGCTATCACAATATCGTAGCGCATGAGATGATGTTATAAATTGTCTTGTTTTATTTGACCAACACTCAGAAACCCATAAATATTGAATTTACTATAATGTAACACCAAGAAAAGCAGCAAATTCTCACATTTGAAAGCCTGGTGAAATAGCAAAAGAACTTAAGTGATAAATGAATTATCAAAATAGTTGCCGAACTATTTTCTTTTGATCGACTAACCGCCACACGTCTATGTTTGTCTGAATTTATTCGCATTCAACTTAAGGAATACAGTGATCCAGTGGAAATTTCAGTTGAATCCAGTAAAGGAAAATGTGTGTGTGCGTGTGTGTGTGTGTTTGAGTTTGTACATATTTGAACTCTTGTTGGCCTCATGTGTCCAGGAAATATGCTTTATTGCCTCTATGACCAAACATCTACATTTACCACATCATCTGCCACTGTTTTAGCAGGCACACCCATGCCTTGGTTCCTGTTTGTGAACACACATATACACACACACACACACTTACGCACACACCGTGGCATTGTCATATCGCACACCCAGTGACAAATCACTGTTGGCAGCACTGAGCTTAGCTGGCTGCTGAATCCTGGTGTTGGTGTGGGTATGTACTGTGCGCTCCTCCTCTGTTGTCTCGTCTCTAACTGGGTCAGCTTATGTACTAAAGGATGATTCTCATCCTCGCAGCCACTGAACTAAAATGCTGTGTCAGCACTGCCCGGTGTGGTCTTAATGTTGTGTTTTGGCAGTTATTTGTTGTCCTTAGTCATGGTTTGAATTGATTTAGTGTGCTTTGTTTGGATGTGCAGTGCTGTACAGCGGGACAAGACGTGACATGAAGCCAAATGTCATCTCACAAAACCGTGTTGTGATGCTTACATGGTTATATGCTTACAGGGCAGACAATCAGAGTGGTAACTGTTTTGATTTTGATGACAGCTGAGATACCACACACCTCAATACTGTGGTCTTTCTGCATTTGTGCCTCCCAGAGACCACTTGTCAATCTGTCGTGTGTTACGTGTGTGTGTGTTTTTAGCACATTGACTGAACTGGCCATGGTGATACGTTGTATTTAAAGGTACTGTACATCACTTGTGTGGTGGTGCTGGTGATGGAGCGTTAGCGATGTGTGTGGCGACACTGGATCCGCAGGACCACCGTGGTGCTAATCCACAGTTCGTTTATTTCTTCTCCTACTGGTTCACAAATAGTCACGTTGCCCGTGTATATGTTTGTTCAGTTATATTTGCTAATAAGATCTCTCATCCTTAGATACATAGCCAAAAATATCACTCAGGAGGACCATGCATAGAAATATACACCACTGGTCATGGTGTGTTTGTTTTGAATATTGTTTGTTAATTTCATACCGTATCGTGGGATTCATTACAATTGTGGGCTGTAGACAGACGCGTGTGACACACTTACTTTCACTACTGTATATGGATACATCTGACATTTAAATGGGATGTTATATCTAGTTACCTCCTTTGTGTACATAGCCATTTTTAAAGAGCAACTTAACACTGGCTGAAAATCTAGTTTTTGATGACCTACTGCAGACATTGCCGCAGTGATCTAGACGTGTACTCCAGGGTTTCAGTACACCATTACATCACTGCTGGGTGTGGTCAGAAGTTTGAGTCTACCTGCAGGCTGACAAGTAGCTGCAGGTTCCCTGACAAAGTTTGAGGCTCAGGCACCAGAGCATTAGGGAATTCTTTCCAATTCTTGGCCGTACCGAATTGTTGCGCACAGCTCCCATGAGCTCATAATACTACACCATAAGAAGTATATCTGCTGTAATATAGTAATTAATTTGATCCTTACTGTGCATGAAGACGCTATACTGTATTCAACCTCATAGCCATGTACTGTATCTTCTGTCCAATGTGGTTTGAGGTGATAGCTTCGCCTCAGCCTGTGTTCTCACCTCAGTATTATTTTCAGGTCAGCGATTCTGCAGAACAAGTCACTCTACTGTACGTACAGGAACAGTTTGTATTCACGGTATACAGTTATTGACGTTGCTGTGGTTGTCATCTGCCGGAGGGCCGACGCATGTCATTAGTGATGCATGCTGCGTTCTGTTCAGTAGCCCCCTTTGAGCATCACCGAGCAGAGTTTGTGGTGTCTGTAGTGTGTGTTTGTTTGTGCACACAGTATACAAATTTTGTTTTGTCACTTTTTTGGAGTGTTTATATTTAGATGTGCAGCCAAGTGCACTGCAAATGTTTGTGTTCTTACAGAGAATCTGTTTTTTGTTTGAATAGTAAAATCAAGGTGTGTATGAGTTTTTAGGCTCTAATATCATGCTATAAAATTATTCCAGAGTCTATTGTCAAATGAAAAGCTCTGATAAGACATACATCATACATATGTATGTATCTGAGTGTTGCAGCGCAGGTGCAGCACCAAGCCATCTGTCTCTGCTCCCACCAGCTGTCACTCATCCTCTCCGGCTCTGTCTTTGTTATCTTCTCAGTCATTACAGAGAGGAACCTGCTGAGGCCGAACAGAAATGAAAAAGCTGATCATCTGATAGCAGATCACCTTGTAAGTGTTCCCTGTCTGTTACCAGTTTCAGTTACTCAAGGAGCAATGTTGCATTACATCCTGTACATTCACATGTCAACACAACCCCTCCTTTAACGGAAAGATCCACCCTAACATAATTAAATACTGTGAAAAAACAGTTCTTTGCATTTGCCAGTCTTTTAGAATGGCTGACAACTGAATTTTTAGATATCTGAAACATAAACTTTAAGTGGAAGGTAGACCAGAGGATATAAAAAATTCCTTATCCAAGTTTCACTGGAATAAAATGATCAAACTACCATTCATTTTCTGAGATCAACTAAATGATAAATCATGACAAGACTACCCAGGAACACCTTCTGTTTATCTATCCCACTCCAAAATGAAGTTAAGATAAAAATTGAACATTTGTACAGCAAAAAATATGGAATGGGACAGAAACTTGTTTTAATCTTTATTTCAAATAGCTTTATTTTGAGATTTGTTTGCCTTTAAGCATTTAAAAACTTTCTCATGACAAATGGACTTCCTGTCTTATCAGATGGACCGCTGCCCACATACTCACAGAGTTTCCATGGAGGATGTATCTGGTCTGAGTCAAGGTTGAGATACCCTGTCACATGTGTGTGGTGTCGTGTCACATGTCTTGGACTCTTGTCGCAGGATAGGAAGTATGGGAAGGCTGTATTTCCTTTACCTCAGCAGAGGAAATCACTAGATAGGACCCATCTTTTGTTTTGTACTTCCGGGATGATCATTGATACACTTCGGGTGGGAAGTCAGACAAACATAACATGTAGAAGAAGGCCATGTGATATCCCCACATAACATGTTTCTGTGACCTTTATGAGCCTGTCACACAGTGTGGTGTTTCAAGATCGATTGTTGTGGATAACTTGGACGAATGATGTCATCCATCGTGTGGACTTGGTGTGTGGGGGTGTGGCCTAAAGATGATGTCATCAGTTTGAGCCTGATTGTGGTGGTGTTCTTTCTGGAAAAAATGTGTTTCATGGCATTTGGGACATGACAATATGGGGAAAATATGACAAATAGGTTTGTGGGGTATATATATGTGTGTGTGTGTGTGTGTGTGTGTGTGTTTGTGTTTTTTTACAGACTTTACAAGTCCAAAATGTTCCCTGCATGAACTAAAGAGAAACATCTTTCATAAGAAGTTGGGTTGGTGATTGTGATGATGTGTAAACCGCACACAATTTGTTGTTGTTTTTTTGATTCATTGGAACATAACTATCTTTTTAACCCACATGTCACTTTGCTGTCATACAAACTCTGAGCTAAACTGGTGTTATTTTCAGTGGTAAAGCTACAAATGTAGCCTAACTGCAGTCGGAGCCTTGACTAATAAATGCACAATAGAGTGATCAATAGAGTGATTAGGATTCACAACCAGCCGCAAAGGGAAATTACAACTAGGCTACATCTGAACGTCACAGGCCTTTTGTGTGTGTGTGTGTGTGTGTGTGTGTGTGCTTATCATTAAAGGAATATTTGGACATTTTGGGAAATACACTGAGAGTTTGATGAGAAGATATCACTTTTATACCTGTCTGTTAATATGAAGGTGGAGCCAGCCATTTAGGTTAGCTTAGCATAAAGATGTGAAACAGTCTTTATCCAAATGTAATAAATCCTCCTACACAAGGTGTTAAAACAACAAGTTGTGGTTTTACTAGGTTATTTGGGCGATGACTTCTTTGCTGTGCTTTTGTTACCTTTGGACAGAACCAGGCCAGCTGTTTTCCAGTCTTTATGCCAAGCAAACTGTCTCCTGTCTTCGCATGTTGTGTACAGACATGTGAACCAATCTTCTTATTGAACTCTCTGCAAGAAAGCACATAGGTAACAAAAAGTATAATAAGCGTATTTCACAAAATGTAAAGCTATTCCTTTCAGAGGACACAAACTGATTAGGGCCAAATTTGATCCTTTTGTGGACAAGGTTCTTTCTAGGTTATTTTTAGGAGGTAAGGTTTAGTTTGAGTTGTGTTGGCGATTGTTAGTTTGACATGTGGGTGAACTTTTAGAGATGATGTCAAGGATGGCAAAATACAGTTTGACTTGGAAGTGTCAGATATGCATGGCTGTTTCAGCCACAGAGGTTGAATTACCATAGCCCCTGTTTCTTTCTTGTGTGGGTTTCAGTCCCATTGATCTTCATTCATAAGATGATTTTACATTTCATTATTCCTGGGACTGGCAGCAGGTTTCCTCTGAGAGGCCAGTTCAAGTTCAAGTTCACAGGCACCAAATGCTGCTTAAACTTGACAGTTTGTGGGTTGGATACCATCGGTCTATGTTTAAAGATGCATTAAGTTGACTAAAATTAACATTGGACTTATATGATTGCTTGGATTGTGCAAAAGCCATGTAGCCAGTTACAGCATGGCCTAAAGCAGTTTGTTCAGCAGTTCCCTTTGGCCCATGTCACACCATCAAGCACTGACCCAGCTAAAGTACCTTTGAGTAAGGCTCTGTGGTGCTGCAGTGCGGCTGACCTCCCTGAAAAGGAGTGTTTGCCTGCTTGGATTAATATGTGTATCATATTTTCAAGTTGTTGACGACAAAACTGAGTGTGTAATGGGGCTGTTTCCAAAAATATTATCGAAATCACATAATGGCCAAGTGCAATATCCAAATTGCAGAAGCTTAAATTTTTTGATGAAGGTAAAAGGTGTGACAAAACAGCATTATAATGTGTCGTGCTGTAGAGGTGCCCCGCCCTACAAATCTTCATGTAATTGCAATGTCAAAATAATTGCAATATGATAGCCCTAATATGTTATGAGTTTCCTTTATCTCACTAATACATTTCAGTGTACACAGTTTCATATTGAGTAAATTTTAGTGATGCTGTCCTGACCCAATTAAATGATGGATGGATGGATGGTTGGATGGATGTATGTATGTATGAAAAAGGCTTATTCAGGGACTTAATTCATGATCCGTTAGTTACAGCTGGGGTAGGCAATGTTGGAGAACTAACAAGAAACAGCTAGATTTTAAAAATATACAACTGAAAAAGAGCCCACACACCCCTTTCAAACATCCCTCCAAAGCCACTCTTCCCAAAAACACATTTTCATGCACAGTGAGTGCCAATCATTTTTTTTGTCCGAATGAAATAATAGACAGATACCTTGATTTCTGATCGATGTGAGGATGTAAAGAGAATTTCAACTAATATAACAAAAAATTGTCTCTGAAACAAATTGCCTACCACAGCTTCAAAGTATTGTCTTTCTATCCACAATTCTGCAGGACTGTTTATCTGCAGCCTGTGTTGTGTTGGTTTTTCTCCAGAGAAGTTGTTTCTCAGGAAATCATCCAATTTGGATTATCATGTCGTTGGACTGGGATGGAGATGTTCCTTCTGGACTGGGGTTTGTGTTTGTGAGCATGTACTGATGCATGCGCGTGTCTTTATAAAGACCCTGCAATTCAAATGTTACCAGTAGGGGAATCCCTACCTACAAAACAAACAAAAACATATTATTGAGCTGAGGAAATTGAAGGTTTGTTGTTAAAGGTTTCTACATTTGCAATATTTACACTTGACTTTTACGTTTACATACGTTAATATGTATGTAATATTAATGTTTCCATCCACGAGATGAACTCTCCAAGCTTGTTAACTGTTATATAGAGGAAAAATACCTGAGTAGGGTCTGCAGTATTATAAACAGCTTTGTGTTTGTTTAAGGATGGGGTTCCCCTTGTAAAATGAGATTGTTAGCAGTATGAAATGAGTCAGTGCTATTTTTTTGTGTTAGGGATTAGAGATGAAGGAAACAACACTGCTGTTGCCTCATATATTACCTCAGTGTTGTGTCACAAAGATACTGTTTATTGTCTTGAACTAGATTATAGTTTACACTTCCACCACATGTGTGCCAGAGCTCAAATTTGATATTTACATGTGCTCTGTTAAGGCGTCTGCATTTGTGGACAGTGCTCCAGACCTGAGCAGCTGTGTTTATCCTCCATTAGTGACCTGCCTGACTTTGTATTGCTGTTGTCTCCAGTGAAATTACAGAAAGACAAGATCCCAGAACCTCACACCTGGGGCTTCCATCAGCTGTGCACGCCTGCACGGACTGTCAATTAGCAGATTTTCCAGCGATACACAATAGCCTACTTTCTGCAGGCACAGAAGTACACACACAGACACACAGACACACACACGTCCCAATAAAGCAGAGTCAACAGTAGTCAGATTAGCGGGCTTTTAGAGTGGACAGTACAGACAGAATCGCACCATCTGAAAAACTGCTGCTACCATGTGGAAAATCAGCTCTTCAGCCAGGCACCAAGGTTACATTCAATTCATGTCCACTTTTGAATTTTAAAAAAATGTGCTCCAGATCCAGGTCTCATCTCTGGGAAAAATAATTAAGAGTGGATGCAAACTGGGTATAAATAAAAGCCGGCTTGCCATCACTTGTGCGTAGCTGATTCTTCATGAAGCTACCATGGAGGGATGTTGTCACATATCTGCCGATGTTTCCTCCTGAACGAACAGTCCTGACATACTGTCTTATCTGCCATCTGTTCCCCAAATGATGTAAAGATAAACAAATTTTAACACATGCCTGTTTTTCCTTTAGGCACAACTTAATAGTTGTGCCTCTCAGTT
The DNA here is from genome assembly GCA_024633595.2 of Lepomis macrochirus. NCBI lineage: Eukaryota > Metazoa > Chordata > Actinopteri > Centrarchiformes > Centrarchidae > Lepomis > Lepomis macrochirus. Next base: position 12,333,178 of record JALXJV020000003.1, read on the forward strand.
CAGAATTTGACCTCTGCTCTGATGCTAGCACAGCCTCACTATGTTTGCCTTTCCTCTGGCTATCTCACTTATCCTCATTAAAAGTCACAAGTTACACAAATCAGCTCAATTGCAGTGAAAGGATACCCTCATATCACTGAATTAACACTGAGTCTCCAACCACCACGCCATCAGAGAGTGACAGGGCTGAGCAGACTGGACTGCACCTCTCACGGCGTCTCTCTAAACCCGTCTGACAGAATCAGATTAATGAGATGTTTGGATCGTTGTGCAACTGTGACAAAACTAACAAGACAGAAAGCAAAGTTGACTCAGCTCATCCCTGTTTTTTGTTTTCTTTTAAATAAAGTGGTGCCTCTTAGAGCTCAGGTCAAACCTCAAGACACTTGTGAAAAACCTGGACATGCTTTCAGTCTATTAGAAGTGACCTCACCTCCCCTAATGTGGCTAAAACAATAATTAGTTAAAAATAACACTTTGTCTGGGTTTTATATAATGAGGCCGAAGGGTGCCATGCTGTGTGGCTGGACAGTCACATCCACCAAATCACTGAGGCCACCACAGTGGTCAGCAGAAAAAGTTGTTATGCAACTGTGCTGGTTTTACTTGTCTCTCTGCATCTTGCACAAAGAAAAAATAATTGGTGTGTCAAGTGCAGTACATGGCTTGGTTAATGACTTGAGGTGGAATTTGTTCTGGTTGTTCAAATTGCTCCGGTACAGGGTATTAATGCTGCTGACAGTGGACCCAGTCATAATGTTCAGGTTATAGGTAATGGCCAACCCTGGCTGTAAAAAAAAAAAAACCCATGTTACTTTAAAATTGTGGTTGGCCCCAGGATGTATGGATGGTGGAGGACTCAAAACAACACAGAATTCACAAGCTGATCAATCAGTCAAGCTATCAGTTCGCCCCACATTAATCTGGCAGGCTCGGTGTAAAACAGATTAATTTGTAGCTACATTTCACCTAGATGACATGTATAAATAGAGCCACAGCAGAGAACATCTTTGAACACAAAAGTACCTTCTTCGCAGATGTATTTCACATGTGTACCGTAGCCGGAGAGCACGTGCTTACCTTTTACCCCACCACAAATGTTCCAGGTAATTTCTGGTACATATTTTTGATACACATTTTCTGGTGCAAATTGGTAGCAGTTTAGCTGAAATGTAAAGTTAAGTTACAAAGTAAAGTTATTAAATTAGTACAGGTAGCACACTTACCAGGCGTTCAAATGGTGCAGGGGAAAAAACCCTCACACGCTGCTGCCGAGAACCAAAATAAAGCCCTTGCAGCAGCGCCTCCCCGACCTGGCCTCGTGAAAAACTCTTGGTGTGAGTGGGTGAGGGATCATGTCCTTGTTGCAGCACTAGTTACGCCTATCAGTTGGTCTGTTTATACTGTCTTCTTCTGACCAAGAGTGGGAGGAAGAAGCAACAAAAACTGAAAACTGAGGAAGTTGGTCAGAAAACAAAACACATTTGCAGACTTGCAAGAAAGCTTTCCATGATATAACCTTTCTAGAGAGTACTGACTCAGCAACAAGAAGTTGTACCCCTAGAGGTGCAATTCTGCTCTATCTTTCTCAAAGTTTTGGCAAAGCAGTCATTGGAGTGAAAAGATGTGCTTATCTCCCACTATGCATGACAACACTGACTTATACTTTTTTTTTGCAAAAATACAGCAAAAGGTTTTGCTTTTGTTGGCTTTTGTTTGCTGGTGGTTCGGCTTTTGACCGAATTGCAATGCAGCTCTTCAATTTTTTGTGTCAGACTGATATATAGACAAAAAATAACCTAATCTAGATTTCAGACCAACTTCCAAGTACTTTCATTTAAAGGTATCACTTAAAACTTACAGTTGTGTGACTCATTTGCCCATTCACACACAGTGCAGAGCACTAGCCTAAGCACCAGGGACATTTGGGGTTGAGTGTTTTGCTCACTTTGAACACTTTGACATGCAGTGAGGAGGAGACAAACTGTCAGCCCTGCAACCACAGCAACCTTGCAATTGGTAAATCGAGACACATTTGAAATTGAGACTCTGATGCTGATGCCAGGTGTGAACTGCATCCATCTTAACTTCATCTAGGCATAGTCTTGATATATTTGGTTACAAGAAACTAGGTCTAATTAGGCTACGAGTGCATGGAAACCCAAGCTGAAATCTGAGTCGGCTGTTAGTCCACCTCTGTGTTGACACTGAAATTCACCAATAAGCTGGGTGATCTGCTGGCTTCTCAGTGCTTTTTATATGCCTAGATAGATCTGAGCTATGAAATAATGCTGAGTTGCTGTCAGCGGGCTTCATGCTTCTCACACTTCTCATTGTCATTCCACACCTGAGAACTGAAGGAAAATTCATTTTTCCACCTCCTCTAACAGTAAAAACATCCCCACCAGATTCAGCAGCAGGTGGTTTCAATTCCTGTTCATTCAGCCAAGCTGGACAGAAGTGTGTTTCCACAACTGCTGTGCCATCTGGGCCTTTTCACATTCTTCTTCCACATTCTGCCACCTCTTACACAACTCCCAGAAGCTACCAACACTTCCACTCTTTGTGCCCGTATTTACATCATTTTTGACTGCGCAAACTCATGCAAGATTCAGCTTTTAGCTGTTCTGCTAAATACAGATGAATGTGAGTCCTGTGGATTCATACACTTTTATTATTCATGGTTGCGCAGATTGTTCTGTCAACATATTGTTCCGTAATTCTTTTATACATTGATGTGGAATATTTTTTATGCGTTATTTTGGACCAATCCCAAAATTCAATGTAGCCAGTTATGACAATAATGGAATACAGGCACAACACCCGCAGCAATAACACGTCTCACATGCTATCAATAGCTCTCGTGTCCTCCTACGGTGAGCTGTGCTCCATTGTGTTGACACAGTTGGTGTTTGTGCAGATGACATAGATGACTATCAAGGGTAGACAGAGTCCCTCAGGCTGCCTGCCGCTCGTTGTAGCCGCCAGTACGGTGTGGAGGCACAACCCACTCTCCACAGTGGAAAGTGCTGACCGCCGTGATTGAGAACACATGCACGCACGCACGCACGCACACACGTGAGAATTCATCAGTACAAGCATGCATACATGGACAGTAATTGAGCCACATGTAGAGATGGTACAGGTTTCTGCAGTAAAGAGACTGTAGGGAGAGCATAATGAACACTTGGACGGCATCCACTCATCATCGCATATTATTTCCTCCTGGAAATAATTCATACTGTAACATTTCCTTTTTAAAAGAAGTTTTTCTAAATTAGTTTGCTGGATGTCAAAATAGTGCAGCTGGTTTGTGATTTCGCCTGTATGCACAAAAATATAGCTAAGGCATGCAGCGGATGTATAAGTAAATAAAAGCCCATATCTGTCACCTAGTGGAAAATAAAGATTACAGGTGTTTGCTAACATTTAATATCTTTCTTTTGATGTATCTATTTGGGTATGTCAAATATGCTGAATTACAGAGCATTACAGAGCAACAAAGTTTTCAAGGATAATAAAAAGGTTTCAGGCTGTAGACTATGAAGAAGTCTTTCTTGTGGAAGCTGTGCTCCTTTAATTTCACGTTTCTTTTCACTCATTCCTGGCTAATTTGTGTTTTGCATCCTAGTATTACAGACTTCAAAAACACACATTGAGTAAATAATATTTAAAGCAAAGGAATGTGTGTGCTTGTAATTGTGACATATTCCTACACCTCAGACACTTAATATGGCTCAGAGTTTTAGCGGATGGTTTTAGCGGATGGTTTTAGCAGCCCTCAGGAGACTTGGATGCAGAAAGTAATGATGTGTTTGTGTCTGTTTTTGTCCTAGTTGGCGAGACGTTGTTAACTCCAGCAGTCCCCTGAGAGGTAAGAATTTCTCTATCAACCCGCACCATTTCAACTCCTGCTCGAGCTTTTGAAACACCTGTTGATTGCATCAACAGCATAGCACTGTTTTGAGTATCATTTTACACCATAACACTCACAGTTGATGGGAAATAAAACAGAAAGTCAGAAATATAGTGTTAACTGAAGTTTTGGTCTGTTGCCCAAACGCCTCCGCCCTCCTCTCTGCTTTTCTCAAGGACACCGAAGGTAAATGGAGAGTAATGTTGAGCTCTTTTTGGAGACCTTTGAATAAATGACACAGCTTTGGTCAGTGGTAAGCTTACAAACTGCTTCTGGCCAGACATTTTACTGTGCTGGAAGTTTTCCTGTAAATGAAATAGTGACACGGCTCTCTCTCTCGATAGATAGATAGATAGATAGATAGATAGATAGATAGATAGATAGATAGATAGATAGATAGATAGATAGATAGATAGATAGATAGATAGTGCTAGTTTACTGCTACATATAAATTGCCTATTGAAGGCAAAGCAGGTCAAGTGCCACTACACTACAACGCTTCCTGATGGGAGTGGCAGCAATTTGCAAATGCTACATTTTTACAAAGGTTTGGCTGTTTAAGTAGACTTTACAACCAATTTTGGTAGCCAAATTAAAGCTTCTAAAATGTGAAAAATATGCAAATTTTTTCTGCTTTCTTTCATTCCACATCTTCAGCCCAACCTATTCTGCCGTGTTATTAGCAACCATATCAGCTGTATTATAGGAGAGCGCTTGTTTTTTTTTCACCGTCCACCTTTCAGGATTTGACTATTAAATAACTTTTGCAAGACATGGCTGCACAGGCCACAGCTGCCATGTGTAATTTCCAGTTTTTGAGAAAATGTTCCCACCTTAAGGCAAATTCCCTTCTCCTATTCAACTGAGACAAGATCATTTGCTGCACTGCTACCTGACTCTGAGGAACATCAGAGGGCTGTTTTGTATTTAACATCTCATTCACTTTCTTCATTCCTTTCCTCCCTAATGCCCCTCTGTGCCTGACTTTCCCAACCTGTGTTGCCTATCCTGTTTTTCCTTCATTTTTCTCTGTAGTGTCAGTAGGTTCACTTCCAACTGTCAAGCAAATTTTACTCCAACTTCAGAAATGCTTTAGAAGACAAATAGATTCTTGTGTGCTCGAAAGATTTAGAATGGTTCTGTATTTTGGTGTAGAGCTATTTGTTACTGCTGATACGTTATGTTTAAAGACCGAAATGAAGGCATACACAGGACAGATTTCTAGTGCAGAAGAAATTATTGTTCAACAGACATTGCAGTGTTTCCCCTACCATTGTGGGGGTCTTCCCACATCTACGGTGACACCACGTATCCGTAAGACGCCCGATCAGCAACACATCAGGTCTACCACCCTCCCTGAAAAACACCCTAGGGTAACGGTTGACAAATTGCACGTGGGTGTAACACAAGTACTATGTTTGAATCTAAGCCACTATTATTATCTTTTATATAGAAGTGCCTGCCTCAGCTATGTGTTACCAACTTTTCTGCTTCTGTGCAGATTTTCTAATTCAAAGCAATGTATTTAACGATACATTAAAATAGATGATAAACGTCATAGCCAAGTGGACTTATGTGCCTTTGTCCAGAACTTTGTTCCTATGTTGTCTTGAAGAGAATGAATGCAGTCATAGAGAAGCTGTTTACATTATGTGATTGACTAAGTGAGGTTGCACCATATTTGAATGTTAACTTACAGTACACACACTACATGAGCTGACAGTGGCTGTGTCACCCGACGCTGGTCTCCAAACCAAGGTTTGACAAGAAAACACACGGGAAATGCAAACCTACACACAAAACAGCTGTTGTTTGTTATTATAAAGACAAAGAATATGGGTGAAAGAATGGATTAGCACACGCAGGTAGCGGGGATTGTCTGAGCTACAGAGAGAGCTGGAGGTGCTGTAAAGTGTTTTGCAGAGAAAAGGTAGCTGCCTGCTCTTATTGGCTGGATGTGGATGTCGAGTCAGCCGACTCCAGATATTTGGCATGCAACATATCTGGCAGACGTCGGCTAATCGCGCTAAAAATTTTGTAGTGTGAACTGGGCTTAAAAGATCTGTGTTTGCAGCATTTTGCTTTGGAACTGTAATTTGGGCCATCAGAAATGACTATGTTAAAGTTGTTATAAGCGACACAAGAATCCATATTGTGTGTCTTTTTACCTGTCTTTTGCATGAGTAAAAATGTGTGCAAACTTGACATTACCAGCAAATTAACAATAATTGTTAATTAATTAACAGCTAATCTACTAATGGTGAGAATGACGTCTTCCAAAAGTGCAAGATAGCACCTGTTGTTCATTTACTACTTTTGCCTTAATAAATATGCAAATTGGGGCATTTCAATTTTATTATGCAAAGTAATGGGAGGATAACATGCAAATACATTTATTCACTACACACAATGTGACCTAACAAGCCCAAAAGCAATTTCATGTGAGTGCAACAGCCTCTGTATTTAATACGTTTGAAAGGAAGGTGCAAACCTCCAAGTGTTGCACACAGATGGCTGCTGTTATCGTTGCGAGGAGAACAGCCGTAATGTAATGCAATGCCACCTCCATTGTGTTTACACCTGGTGTCATCTACGCAATAATTCTTAGTTAATCACCCATAACAAGTATTTACACGTGCAGTATTTTAAAATGCATAGGCAATTTAGTAGTCTTTATTTGGGGTGTTAGTAAATCCAGCCCCAAGTCTCACTGTCTCAGTCTTATCTTACCTTCCCACTCTCAGATACTCTCTCACCCCCTCACTCCGATTTTGGCATATCTCCCAGGTCCAGGGCTGGCCAGGTCAGGGGAAAAACACCAATGCAGCTTTGACCGCTGACGTGTCTGATAATGTGTCAGATATCTCTTGGAGTACCTTTGTAGGCTAGGGTTGGGTATTGTTTGAATTTTATAGATTCCGATTCTGCATATGCATACAATAAAAATGTATGATTCGCATTCAGTACATACATTTTCTGGTGATGCTGTGGAATTTGACACTCAATTTTCTCTTTACTCGTGTTTTCCTTATTGCCAGTGAGAATGGTGCGTCAGGATGAGTTATTCCGGCCCCTAGTGCTGGCTGATGATGTGCTGCCTTAAATGTTTGATAAAATTTGATTCGCAACCTGACTTACAATTAATTAGATTCCCACATGTATGGCACTTTGACTTGTCAGCGTGTTTAACAAGGTGAAGTCACACTTTTGAGTAAGTATCGTGGCCTATCTCACTACTGTTGTGACATTAGCCATGCATGCTCGTATCTAAACAAATGGACACATTCAGCCTCTAGTCCTCATATCTAGGTACTTTATCCCTGCAGGGAACCAGTTCAAGCATTTCCAGGTTTAGCTGTTCTGAGTGTTTGTGTGATCAAAACACTGTTAGTGTGTGTCTCTAATTACTGCTGTGGCTAGCAGTTAACTGATAATACTGCGCTTTATTTTTAGATTGGTATGCTGAATGTTAACCTTGCATGACACACATGCACGTGTACATTCAGTACATACATTTACATTTCAGACTAGAGGCTGAAATGAAGCTAGGCTATATAGCCTGAGAATAAAATATGTTTCAAAAGTATGGAAAATGTTCAATTACATACAAGTTAAACAAAGGTCAAAACATCACCTCACACACATCGTGTGTGGGAATCACAGAGGATTGTGAGACTTCTGAACATTTTGTCATTGGCTCCATTAAGCACTTGCCCCCATCGATAGTAATCCACTTAACATCTACTACCTGTTCTGATCCAAACCTGAAGACTAAAACAGTTAATGTTGATAACTGAAACTAATCTTGTTTTAAAATATGTCACAATTCTGTCTGACAAGTTGATTTAGTGTAATTATCAACAAAGACTCTGCCACCGGATTCCCACTGGATGTGACAGCTTTGTGATTTGGGCATGTTTGCCATTTCAAGTGCAAACGACAGCTAAGCCATCTGGCTAAGATCCTAACGCTCCATTTATAAATTACCGCACAATAGAAAGTGGATTAACAGCTGTTGATGTAATCCCTTAATGAGTTTCGTAGTGCTTTCTGTGATTTGGTTTATCCTGCACTCACAGCAGAGTTCAGACGTAATACACACTATTTAACTGAATTAAGCATGATGGCCTTTTGACATGTTGACACTGTCTATTACAGTTTTTCTTGATTGCTTAAACACATTCCTTGAAATTATGCTTCTTTTTCTCGAAACTCTAAACACAAATCCACAACTTCTCACCCAATTCCCAAAATGTCCTATTTTCAAGTCAAAATCAAGCTTTCCACTCAAAACCATTCGATCTTGCTGAAAAACCAAACTTTGCCCTCAGACATGACACACAAGTCTTCAAAAACACACACACACACACACACACACACACTACACACAGTCTTACACACTGGTGAGATAAATTCAAAACAATACTACAAAACTGGTTATAAGTAATGTTGCTTGTGGTTCTCCCTCTCAGAAGCCTTTTCACATGATGAACACAACAAAAGAAATAACATTAAACATTTGCACATTTTTTTATTTCTTTATTTCTGTACAGTACAACACACCAAACAACAAATTGTTCCGCCCCAACATCCTGTCTTTTGGTCCCGAGTCAACAGCGTTCCAGTTAACAAGTCGGAAAACCTCGCTTAGCCAGCCATTGTTTACAACTTGCCACATTAGCTGCTGATATGCCGGTTGATTTAAAAAAAAGAAAAAAAAAGTGGCATTTGGCATTGTGCGTTACTTATGCATGCACTGCAGCAACACCACCACAGACAGCACTTGGACAGCAGTTGGACAGCACTTTGTATACGAAAATATCTATGAGACACATGTACACAGAGGTGCTAAACAGTATAAACTACAGCTTTCACTATCTGTTGAGAGTCAGAGCAGCCATCTTGGATCACAAAGTCGGGGTAGTGCGGCACTTGGGTACATTGATGTTATTATTACTGTATAAAATTGATGTTGCGATTGTCTTGGCAAACAATTGCATCTTTACACACTGAACAGACACTTAGCAACATTACTATTCAATGCAAATTAAGTCCAGTTTTCACTCTCTTGGTTGTTTTGGAAATATCTAGCTCTTTAGCTGCTAACTGCTCCGTTGTGTTCACCAACTAGTGGCCGTTGTTGTGTGTCTGCCATTTGGTGTTAAACAGGTATAGTACAGTGGGGTTTTTTTCACTGAAAAAGACCCCGATGAGAGTGGTGACAAAATTGTGGGCCATAAAACCAAAGCATGCTTCATATAGTAAAGGGGAGGTGCTAATTATCTGTGAGTATGTCACTCCCCACATAACACTTAGTAATTTCATCCATTCTTAATATTAAAATATTCATTATAGCAGTAATTAATATGTCCGAAACATCCTTTCTTTCTCTCTGTCTAACCGTTCTTGTCAGCCAACCTTAACGTGACTTTGAGAGAGGTTGAAATGTTTGGCATTGCATAAAGTGGTCAAGGTGTCCAGGTAACCAGGTAACAAAGACACAGCAAGGGGTAGGAAAAAAGAAAGGAACAGGCATTGTGAGGGTTTAGAGGCTGTCTGTACAACAAGGAAAGTTGAAAAGACAAGTTGAGGACCAAGCAAAAAATACAGAGGAGAAAAGAGACCGCATGACTGCTAAACTGTTTACAAGAGCAGGGAAGCTAAGGTCAAAGCTTTGCACTGGTCATTTTCTTCCTTCGTATGTCCTTGGTTTATTTATCTGTTTCATTTCTCATTTCTGATTCAGTACTCTTCTATTCTTCTACTTCCAGTACATGCTCCTGTCAGTTTTTCTGTCTGTGCCTGTTTGTTATGTTATCCTCCTGGTTTCTTCTCTCTCTCCTCTCTTTTACATCTCCTTCAGTAAGACGAGCTGTCCTCTACTCAGCAGGGCAGTAAAGAGACATTGGTTTCTCTTTGCCCCCTCATTTAAAGTCTCCTCATCTTCTGACTTTGTTAAATGTCTCAGCATGCAGCTCGGTCCTGGCTGCCTCACCATGTTGATGTCATGCACCTGGTTGGAATGTCATTTGTAGTGAGCATTTACAGAAGGAATATGAGTTTGGTGTCTTGTTGGGATCTGCCTGCCTGCATTTTGTGAAGCAAAAATTCATAATAAATTGCCTTTTGTTATTCTTTTGTTTGGAAGAGGTGATGGCAGCAAGAGGGGACATAAGAAAGAACTTAGTAACAGGCTCTTATTAATACAAAGCATTGCATTCTTAAATATAGAAAGAAAAATGTAGGGCTGGTCGATGTATATAGTAAAAAATGTTATCACTATAAAAAAAATTCATATCATTAATATCACTAATTACCACGATAAATGTCAAATTATTATTTCTTTGATGTTTAAAAGCTGGTTTTTCCTACTGAGTGAAAGTTGAAGAAACCAGATGGTTAATTGTGGTTTTAAACTTTTCTTTATGGGCAAAACAAACACTTGATGCCAGACAATAGACCAGTTCACAAATCTGAGGTAGAACATCATCCATCCATCCATCCATCCATCCATCCATCCATCCATCCATCCATCCATCCATCCATCCATCCATCCATCCATCCATCCATCCATCCATCCATCCATCCATCCATCCATCCATCCATCGTTAACCGCTTATCCTGCGGACAGGGTTGCGGGGGAGGCTAGAACCTATCCCAGCTGACATTGGGAGAAAGGCGGGGTACACCCCGGACAGGTCGCCAGTCCATCGCAGGGCCACACATAGACGCACAACCACTCACACTCACATCCACACCTAAGGACAATTTTAGAGACAAAAAACAACCTAGCCTGCATGTCTTTGGATGGTGGGAGGAAGCCGGAGCACCCGGAGAGAACCCACGCGGACACGGGGAGAACATGCAAACTCCGGGGCCACCGGGGTTTGAACTCACGACCTTCTTGCTAGAATTAAGAAAAATCATGTTTTCTCCCTCAACTTGTTCGTGATTCAAACAAATTAAATCAAACATTTATTTATGTAACTTGTTACATTGTTATTGAGGAAAATTATGTTGCAGTAATTATCAATATTGTTTAATTGTCCAGCGCTGAGTGTTTCATAAAGGATAAAGATGACACAATAAACCCATTGTGTATACATTACATTTATTCATATATTTACTCGAGGGCATCTTTATTCCCACTCCTTAATTTCCATTACCCAGATGCCCCAGCTGGTCTGGAGACACAAACATGATACCCTCCTGTCAAAGGGTAGCTCTTCAAAGCTCCAGGCTTCCATCCACACAGATAACTACTTGGTGAAGTTAGACGCTGGTTTGACTTGGCACTGATGCTGGCCGCATGCTGTCTCCTCTTCCATCATCTGGCTGGCATCACGGCTGCTCTTATCATGATTGTCTCTGTGTAAACACACATACACAGTGTTTTTGTAAATTCATCAGAGATCAGTGATGATGGAAATTCCTTTACCAGTTGAAAGTAGATTGATTTTCAGTCACGGGTGCACAAATTTGTTTTTTGAGAATATCATATTTTTCCCACACAGCGACTGATACCGATATCAATCTGCATTTTAGTAAAAGTCTTACAGTTGATACTTTTCAGGCAGAGATATTTGCTTAATGCCATTATAAAGCCAAGACAAGCTGAAACAGAAAGTATGCCAACATATCAACACACTTTTAGTTATTTAATTTGTAGTTTAGTACATGACAATTAAATGTAGAGACGTACACACAGACTGATAATCTATTGAAAACATATTCAGTGTCAGATGGAGAGTAGCCGGATCATACCTGACACTTACTTGAGCTTTTATTAGGGATCAATTTCTTTTTTGCACTAACTTTGCGCTGCAATTTCAAACTTAAATCATGAGTTTTTTTGAACCGTGTGGTTTAAAACGATAATTTTAAGTGCATACATTGTGCTTTCTGGTGCATTTAAAGACTCATCCTGACCTCCCATTATACCCTTAGATAGGTGCAGTTAGGGATCTGTGCACTCTGTTTCTCTTTCTCTGATACACACTGAGTCAGACATGTCTTCGCCTCTCACTCACTCACTTATTAAAGACAAGCCAACACACATGGTAAGCTGGCTTGGTTTAGAGCCTACTGGGCTAATCTGCAGGACAAAGCAGGTTTTGAGATGAGAGATGGCCAGGTGTTGGTGGGTACAGGCTGCGATACGGAAACATAGAAAGACTGTAGGCATCCAGCCAAGGTGATAGATTTTTATAGAGGGTGAAACGATAATATAATATTAAGTCGTGCAGTTCTTGGACTTTCAGGGAGAGTCTTTGGCACAAATCATAAATGGCTGGGCACATCTGACATGGATAATGGTATAATGATGTTCAGCCCAGCCCTCCAGCATGAGAGAGGTTGAGCTTATTACAAGTTTGTTCTTGTTCATCTTTCACATTGTGTCACATTTACTGAGGTATTAAATAAGTGTTCAAATGTAAACATGTAAAAGTAATGTCACTATTTAACTTTATATTTTTGTTTTGTATAGTTTGGTTCAATCACTATTAAAAAGATGACAGCACGGTTAGTCAGATGAATCTGGAAAAGGTCACGTTCACGCTCGACTGCTTTCTCTGTAGGCCTGGAGGGACACACACACACACACACACACATTGTGCATTGATATTAATCAAAAAGGGTCTTGACACTCACTGATTTGTAGTTACAAACTGTTTTAATTATAATCACGGTGGGTGAGTGGGTGTTTCCCTGAAAAATAATAGCTGTCTCCTCGGTAACCTTCAGTGTTTTTTTCCTATGCCATATTGTGCATGTACTGTATTTGCTTTGTGTTTTACAACCATATTTGATATGATTTGTTGGCCTCTGTTTGTAGTTGTGTTAAAATCTAAGAAAGAGTTCTGGTCTTGTTGCAGCGGCCGTATATCTTTAGCTTTATTGGCCATCTGTCTGCATGCCATAGTTTGGTGGTTTGGTGGTTCAGTTTGTGTTCTGGGCCATATGATGTTGTCTTGTAATCATTAGGCGCATCCCAGTAAAATGCAGACTGGGTGTATGTGACCACATCTTGACCACATAGACACAAGCATAACACATAAATAAATATATACATAAAAGCTGCAGCTTATTATTTTGCTCATTAACATACATATGCATGTATTTAGTCAAGCACACATCCATAAGCATATACAACCATATAGACCTACAGTGGAAGGCACACTAACTCACACACATTCATTTTCAGCTCTGGTGGCCTGTGGGGCTTTTGTAGTGCAGAGAGGCCACAAACGACAGCTTTGTGTTCTGGGAGGCTGGGAAAGTTAGATCGCAGCACACACACTCTTTCTCTCTTTCACTCTCACACACACAGACACGCATACACACTTTGGCGGTGTCAAAGCCTGTGCACAGTTCTGCCAGGCTCAATAGGCTGATTCATTAAAACCTCCTCATGACACTGGAGAAAAAAATGGACTTGCAGTAAAGGGAGGACGAGAAGACGGGAGTGTTACAGCTCAGCACTCTGCAGTTGAAGTCTGACACGACCTGACAATGGTCAGGTCACTCTTAAAGAAAAAGTTCTCCCCGAAATACTTGTTGAAAGATTCAATCAACTTAAATCTTTCTTCTGTTCTTTGCCCTAAATAGGAAACCTCACACACCTGAAACACCAAACAGGTAATAACCAGCACTACAAATTATTTATTCTCTGCCTAGAGTGTCCAGATATATTATAGAGAATTTCATTATAGCTGTCATAAAAGTGCCCCATCAAAACATTATTCTGCTTTATAGCCAGCTGCACATACCAAGCTCCCAAATTTTAGAGGGTCCTGACAGCCATCATTACACATCATTATTCACAATGAAGCCATACAATTATTCAAAAATATTACACTCTTCTTCCCAAATTAATTTAATTTGCTCTGCTGGAGATATATATATATATATTTATATATTTATTTATTTATACATTTGTTTTCAAAGGAGGTTGTTTTTATCTCATATCATTACTGAATCTGGCAACCAGCAGTGGAAATGTGCTGTGGAGTGGAGGGGTTGTTGTAAGTAACGATGCTTGGCAGCGAGCTGTGTTTGTCTGGATCTTTCCCTCGCTGTCTCCACTGGAGCCAGGCAGACTTAAAGCCCAGGCCTCCTGTCGACAAGCGGTTCTTGCAGCCCCAAACCCCCCTCGGATATCTGTGAGATTTACTTCATGTCTTAACTGCTCCCTCTGGACCGCAATGGGAGAGTAGGTTGAATTTTGTAGTTTTTATGGTCTGTTAAAGGTAGATGACTTTTATGCTTTTGTTAATCCTGACATCATTATTATTAAGCCACCAACATGAGTACTTTTTCTTTGCAGTTGAGTAGTTGATGAACTGATGTAAGGTCGGTTTTAAACAAAATGCCTTCATTGATGTTTAAGAATTGGATTATTAAGTTTAAAATGATTTAAAATTAACCCTGAAAACAAGTTCTAACTGTCACATGATGAAGTTTAAGTCCCTGTCACAGTGTGCATTTTTACCATAATGAGCACCCCTCTGACCTTGTGCTGGACATGGGCTCATTAGTTGAAACATCATGTTTACCTCTGTCACATGGTGTTAGAGTCAACATGCGGAATTACAGAGAAACCCCCACCCCACTGCAAATAGGCCAGGGGGGGGGTTACCTCAGGACGCGACCAAATTCTGTGAATAAACAAGGACAAATAAATGTGGATGATTAATAAAGTGGAGTGCCTGGGGCCATTTTTTCAGGTTTAATTATTTCAGAGTATGACATATACCCATGAATTACTTATTAAATGTTATATACATAAATAATACATACATACAGTTCCACTATTTTCTCTACTAAAATATAACTATTACAGGTAGTATAAGCCCATGCTGTTTGTTGCTATATAGGGACTTTATTACTAAATCAGACGCACACAAACACACAAACAACACCCTCCATTGTGGCTGCCACATATCCTTAGTGCATTATCTATACAACGCATTGCTCATATTTCTTTACAAAAAGGACAGTCTGTCACTGTGGTATAGGTCCTCCTGCATCAGCTTCACTCTGCTCCACGTACATGCTTTATTTCCAATGCTGGACGTAGGCCAGTAGGCCACTGCAAACTGCTGCAGGTGAATCCTAGCACTTCCTCTGGGTTTTTCCGGGGATTTGAGCTTGCGTCAGCAGTTACGTTGCTTTGCTATCCTTTTGTTTGCAGGGAGTATAAAGGTTTTATTGACTCAGCATACGCAGAGTTTGATAGAGACTTTTTTACCCACTTGATCAGATTTTTAGGCACATTTTGTACCACAGTTGTATTGTTTTATTCTTGCTGGCGCCACAGTTCTGTGGGTATGGCTTTTTCTACTGCTCCGGGGTGTGCACTTAGTTGTCTTTGATTAAGAAAAGCTACATATTTGTCACATGTGGTGGCTCTAGATTCGACAAAGGGCAAATTAAAATTCATACAATGTCAACATGAACAAGGCCAATTGCAAAACCCAAGACCCAAATTATTAGGCACAAAAACTCTGTCTGGAATACGTCTACATCGAAAAACACTGTTGTTCTGTTGATTTTCACGCTCATAGGTTTAACTTGCTGCAACCAGTCTTTCCTAAGGGGGGACTTAAAGTAAGACGTTTCAGTTTCTGAAGTCTGATCTGCTGCTGCTTTTTGTGTCAGAAACAGCAGTAGGATCATACACATAAATGTGAACACACACTGCAGCCCAGCTGCTGAGTAGAGCAATATTATGTCAGGATCTATTAATGGATACTGACAGACAAGCACTACACAATTTGATGATTTATAATGTACGAAGCTTACTATGTTATGCACAAATCATCTGTACACACATAGAATTACCAACCAGCATAGATTTACAACTTTATACTGACTTAAAGCTCATCCGTCTCTACTTGAACTGTATAATTACCTACCTATAAGTGCTTATTAACTTACAGTATGCACACATCATCTGACATTTGCAAAGTGCACTGCTCCATCTTCCTCCCTCTTCTCCTTAAAGGAGGCATTGTAGAAAGTTACAACTAGCAATTCTGCTCATAAATAATCAAGACGTGCTTCCCTTTTTAACCCATGGAGACTGCCGGGCCCCTGCACATTTCACTCAAATATGTGCTAATGTTAGACCAAGCATCTAGCTCTGGCTATGCTGCGGGAGGCCAGAGGGCGAGGTTTATTCTGGGACAGGTATGTGCAGTCTGAGAGAGCTGGAGGGACATCGCAAGAGTGGATGTGGTGCTGGTCATTGTGTTTTAATGTGCTGTTTAATAAATGCATATGTGAGGTGTTTTTAGATGCAGCATCTTATCATCAGTGAGTAAGGCTTATAGCATCAGAAGACAACGCAGAACTATGCAGGTTTTTCTTCAACCATGAGCCATTAGCCGTTGACTACAAATTATTCTCGACAACACTGAGGATGTCGTTTATTTCAGTGCAGCTTCAACACACCACAGCTAAATAGTTTCCAGTGTGGGAGATTCACTGCTTCCAGCCCTGACGAGGGATTGAGCCTCTCGTCCTAGATGTAGTTTCACAAATATAAGACCACACTCACCGCGCAGACAAGTACAGTAAGCAGGGAATCCCTGCCACTTAGTGATTGACAGCTGGGTATACAGAAGCTTGGCCAGAGTGTGTCTCCCTATAATCCCCCCTCTCTCTCTTAGCTTGAATAATTGATTACGAATTGATTTAGGCTCAGCTGGCTTACTTGCTTCTTCTGCCGGCTTTGAACAGTAGTATGTATTTTTGCTTCCTATAATTATTGTCTGCCTTGTTTCTGTGACAGTCAGCAATAAAGCCGCGCTTTTACCCTCCAAATGGAAGCGTCTTCGAGGAAGCAGCAATTAAAAATTCATTTGACATTTGTTTGTTGCTCTGACTGACCATAAATTACACACACCCAACAATTTGCCTTTACAGGAGGGAAGTTAAAGGGGAGTTATATTGAGTTCCATCTTAATTCTTCTGAACAGAGTTCTGAGAAATCTATGGCCTCTTTGAAAATGATTTCTCTCAATTTCAAAATGGGCCTTTTCTATGTCTTATGTGCTTAATACAGACATATTTGTTGCATTAAGCATGTAGACATAGAAAAGGCCCATTTTGACATGACCATGGACGGGTAGAGGGTAGAAATGTGAAGATGCATCCTCCGTTGAACTCTGCATGGACTGCCTGGTCAGTGTGAAGTCAGTGAGTGGGCCTTTCACATGCTAATTTGACGTCATTCCCCTGGCTTCTTTTTACATCACCCCAGTTAACAAATTTGTCAGTTGTGACAACACTAAAAGAAATTACAAATCCGTGTCCTCCTAAATCTGCTCAAAGTTTTGTAAGAAATGTCGTCCCCACATTAAATAGCTTGACGATTTGGAAAATACACAATATTCCTTTTTGAAACCGGGAATTAGAGAAGATTGATGCCAGTCTCATGTCTGCACGGTAAATATGGAGCTACAGCCGGCAGCCAGTCAGCTTAACTTAGCATAAAGACTGGTAACAGGGGGAAACAGCTAGCCTGGCTCTGTTCACAGTTAACGAAACTTACCTCTTTAGCACCTAGTTCACTAATTAACACGTTAAATGTGTGAAAAAATTACTAAAATGCTACGCTATAAGAAACCTGGATCCTTCCTTATGCTAAGCTAAACTAGCTGCGTCCTGGCTCTCAGTTGATATTTAGCATAAGGGCATGAAAGTGATGAAACTTCTCACCTCACTCTCAGCAAGACAATGAATAAGCATATTTCCCAAAATGTTTAATCAATCTTTAAAAGGATGTTTTGGCCTTCCTACATATTATGAATTTTCTCATAAAAAGCTCATAAAACATTTTTGTGGAGTCTTGATGTTTCTTGCAAATTTCCCAGTTTCTAAATACTAGCCCAGCACCTCCCTCCTGCCTTTGTTTTGCTCAAATTCTCCTCAAACTCTTTTGTGTGAAGGGAGATTCCTCACATGAGGAGGTTGTTAAGCTGCTATCAGGGAAAGTGCTGGATGTCTTTTAGAGGAGTAATGGGGAGGGAGGGGCCCTTTTGGTGGAGGGAAAGTAGGGGAAGGTTCTCTTGTCAAACTTTACTGAAAGGAGCTGTAGCATTTTTTGTGCAAGTAGAGGGGAAATTTAAAAGTTTGATCTAAAAAGAATGGAGATGTATAAGGAAGATTAAGGAAACTGAGTGGGAAGGAGGGAAAGAATGGCAGAACAGAGACAGAGGGAATAAATGGTGTTCTTATTTCTGAAAACATTCACTTTTCGTTTCACTCAAGTCCTCCCTTTGCCCTCAAGTCTGGGCCAATGAATAAAACATTTTGAAAGAAGGAATGGCAGAAAAATCTTTGAAGGTCTTTTTCATAAAAGGTCACTGCAGCACCCTGAGGGGAAAAGACCCTGTCATCTCACTCCTGTGTGTGTGTGTGCATGTGAGTGAATTTAAATCAGCTTTGACCCTCCCCCTTCAAGCCTGCAGCACCATCAGCATACACTGATTTCCCCCTCTCTGCATGCTGGCTATTCCTCTATAGCCCGTGCAGTGAATAAGTTTTTTCGATCAGTGTTGCCCACTGCACAGAACCAGATACAGCAGCTCCTGCTTCAGTGGGGAAGGAGGACGAACAAGGGAGATACTGTAGGAGGAGCGTGAAGGAAAGAGGGCAGCCGGCGCAACAGTTTTACACAGCGTCCAGCTACAATGGGAGAGGCGTGTTAGAGAGAGAGCAAGCAAGAGAGAGAGAGAGAGTGAGCAGTGCAGGCAGAGGACTCGCTGCAGTGCAGGTGGATCACAACTGTCTGGTGAAGAGGAAGCTTCGGAGGCAGCAGTTCTCTGTAATTGGCTATCCAGCAGGTTTGTAGAGCAGTTTCTTCACATTGCTAGTTGAGTGGTACGTGGTTGGTGCCTCTGTGTGTGTGTGTGTGTGTGTGTGTTCTATGATGATATAATGGATGCTGTGTTCTCCACCATCGGCGCTGCTATCTGACTGCTGTCTACTCTTGTTGCCTCTGTGCAGTTCAGCTGACAGTACAGAGGAAAAGACTGTGAATCTATGATAAAATGCATGTTTTCAAGCCTGAGGCATGGATTTTTTTGTTTGTGTCTCATGCACACAAGTTCAGGCTACATGACAAACTTCTAAGCTGGCAAGAGAATAGGAGACTTTCCGCTTTGGTTGCTTCATGCTAAATGAAACAGCAGAGGCCCCGTTCTCTCCTTTCAGATTGCGAGGTCTTTTACTATGGAGAAGAATAGAGCCGGGAGCTGTGAATGGGCCCGAGATGGCTTTCTGTGTGCAGAACAGAGGTGCCGCCCTCTCAAGTGTCAGCATGCTTAGTAGGTTGGTGGCGGGGGGAATGTTCATGTGCTTGTAGTTCATATAGGGGGCTGGTTTTTATGCTTTGATAAGAGATGAGCTATTACCTGTATTTAGTCCTTCATTTGTTATTTAAAAGTCTTAAAAGTTTGTTGATTTTTCTTCCTGCCTTGTGGCTCCTATCCTGTATTTCATGCCCTGAGGGAAAAAGGAGGAGCGATTCGGTCAAGTGCTTTAGTCGATCTTTTCATAGGTGTCTGTTTACCATTGACTGTGCAGTGATAAGGAACTGTTAGGAGCTGCTCATTTCTATTTCTGCCTGTTGTTTTCTGAGTGTTCCCATGAAAGGCCCCCTTTCATGGTTGGATAACTGACTGAATGATGGGAAAGTTTGTGGTTTAGTTCCTCCTTGCTCATGTTGTTATTTGTTTACCAGCGCTGAATTTGCCTCTTTCACTCGCTTCACTCGTTTTACTTTATCCAGTTTTATGTCACTCGAGGTGTTTTGCGTGATCAGTGATTTGCATTACAGGCCTCAGGGTTATGGAGCATTTTGTACTCTTTTTTTTCCTCTGCAGATAAATTATCACAGAAAATCTGTACACCATTTCCGCTCAATCTTCTCTTATTTCAGCATTCAGAATTTTGCCACCAATGTTTCCCCTGTAGCTGTGCATTTTGTCTGGCAGCGAAATGATATTGTGCTTCGGATTGGAGTGCAGAATGAATCTTGTTTGTGCTGCAGTTGGTGTTGGCTTGGGGTAAAATGTCAACCTACACCAAACCTTTCTGCTAGTGTTGTAGTCAAGACCGCCCAAACCGAGACCTTGTCAAGACCAAGACCAGAGTTTATCGAGACCAAGACAAGACCGAGACTTTTAGGGGCTGAGAGCAGTCGAGACCAAGGCCGAGGGTGGGCGGGACTGAGTTAAGACCAAGAACAGTTCCTGCATTACATGGCATGCAATAAAATGTGGAACAAGATCATAGGTACTTCTCAAATTGATCTGAAGATCCACATTCCCATTAAAACACCCACCTACAAATACTAAGATCTGAAATCAACGTAAGCATCGCAGGGAGGGGTGACAGTCATTAATTAGGGTTATTGGTTGCATTTGAGGCAATTTGTTTTACTTCCAATCAAAGTTAGGATGTTAACAAATCAGACAATGCAAAAGTAATTTATTGATATTCCTATGGTCTTGACTGGTCTTGAAATAAAATCCTAAGCCCTCCAATGTCCGAGACCGAGACAAGACCAAAACCATCAAAAAGTGGTCTTAAGACTGGTCTTAAGACCAAAACCGGTCTCGAGTACAACACTGCTTTCTGCTATAAGACCAAGGCAGTGTCATACCCATAGAGCAATGAACACATTTACATTTCATAGCCAAAGTGTGGGCATGTATTGAGAAACAGTACTTTTTGGGGTTGTCTCACTCCGTGTCATCGAATCGTAAATATTTTCCAAACTGTTGGCAAATGAAGTCTGACTTGGTGTCAAGTTCGTCTTCTCAATGCTGAATTAATGAAGTCTTCACATAAGTTACACCTGCGTCCATGGGGCTGCCTCCCAAAAGCAGTGACTTCCTCACACGTTGTGCAAACACTGTCCTCTGTTGTTTTATCCATTTTCCTTTTGTCTTCACCAAGGTACATATTGCTTTAAACTAAAGGTCCTCTTAGAACTTTAATCTTAGCAGTCTAATGTAGGATTGCGTAATGGTAAATCTGAGAAGTAGGTTTCAGTCACATTATAGATTGCGGGTTTTAGTGGATTGTGGAAGTGTTGACACACTGACTTTCTAGATGCTGTACTCAAAATGCCTCAAATGGTAATTTCATCTGCAATTTTAGTTGCTAAAAGTCTTGCTTTGCAGATGTTTTACCAAAGTTTAGTATCCTACCTTGAGATTCAACTCTGTAGGGGAGACGTATACTCTGCGTGCACATCCTGCCTCCATGGCACTCGTTGCCATGGTGACGGCCTCGGCCCTTAATGAATCCTGAAATGTCTAATCAAATATTTGTCCAGAGTTCTTTTGAAGAGACGTAATAAAACAGCACCCTTGCAACAAGCTTTGTTTGGTCTTCATCTTTTGGCCATTCGCTGAGGTTTTCTTATTGTTTCAGGAATGACTTTGTGTGCCGGGGCCCTTGAAGAAAATATTGCTGCTTCAGGCCGAATGATTTGCAGACATGCTGGCCTTGATTTCCTCTCCCGAGGCATTTGTGTATCCATCTGAATTCAACACCACATGCCTGCTCTCGGGTCAAGGTTTTAAAATATATCTTTGTGGTAAATTAAGACTGATTTCTCACTGTTACATGTGACTTATTGCACTTCAACCTTGGACATGTAGTTCAATAACATTTTAAAAGTAGCCAAAAGAAGTTACTTTTCCCCCCGCTGAGGCCGAGGAGGTGAACACTGAGTGCTGCAATGGTGAAGTATTGTCCCGGTGTCTCAATCAACCTCAGTGACCCAAGCACCTCTCCAGTTCCTCTCCTTATGTTTCCACTTTAGGAGGGATGATAGACTGTGTGTGTGTGTGTGTGCGTGCGTGCTTGAATTAGTGTATGTTTTAGAAAGAGACAGGAAGGGGTTATATTATCGTCCAAGAAATGGGTGTTACTCTTCTTTCTAACTTGTATTGTAAATCACTGGTTTATGTAATGCATGTCTGTGTGTGTGTGTGTGTGTGGGGGGGGGGGGTAAATAGCTTGGCGAGCCTGCCTGTGATTATGTCATACAGCATGGTTTCCAGCTGTCCAAGTCTGCTGCATTTAATTTTGTTTTCAAGAAAGTCATCCCCAACCAAAGTGTGTGTCTGTTGTTCATGTGCCTGAGTTTGTATAAACTGTATGGTATGTATATTTTTAAATTTGTGATTAATTATTTGTATAAAAGTGCACACTCGATAAACTCTGGAGCGTCACCTGTTGGCCCAAGCAAAGAAATCCTTACTGTCAGTTTCTGACTGATAAAAGCTGAGCTTTTTTTTTGTTTCTTTTTGATGATTGTGATTTGGGTCTGATTGAACACTGCCGTCCAGCTCTAAGTTAAACCAAATGTATTTGGGCTGGGTCTGTTTAAGGGGCTTAGATGTGAGCTTTGACAAGGGACTGCACACATTTCAGTGTTAATGCAGGTGCACACGCAGTGGACCAGACTCATTGTGATCAGGTTTCTTTGCAGAATGCAAAACAAGAACAAACTATCTTTGAACCAGTATTGCCAAAATGGAGGTCTTTTTTTACAGTCAGGGTAATTTTATTTTGTAAAGACCGAGGTCTTCAAAAGTTTGATATTTCAATGGATAAAGCTAACTGATCCTCAATTTCCTCCAAACAAATTCATAACTTGTGTTTTGTTGACATAGCCTGAGTGACTCATTGTTGTCCTCTCCCACAGATGGTTTAACTATGTTACTTAATCTGATTCTTGGAAATGAGAAACAAAAAGAGGGACTGTGGTTGAATTGTTGTTTGGTCACTGAGTCAAATCAAATCAAATTTATTGTCACAAACACAGTACAATGTCTAGTAAAATTCATACTCATTCAACCCATCCTAGTACTAGGAGCAGAGGGCAGCCAATGTACATCGCCCTTGACAGGAATTAACCTAATATGTTTTTGATGGTGGGGTAAACTGGAGCACTTGGAGGAAACCCACACAACATGTAAACTCCACACAGAAAGGACTGGGACAGAGGCTCGAACCCAGAACCTTCTTGCTTTAAGTCCACAGTGCTTTCCTTGGACCACCTTGCTGAGTGTCCGCCCTCTTGCTACAGTTGTTGTTAGCTTTATGCCTGAGAGTGCAATGAGACTGGGTTTTTGTTAGGGACAGAAACTGACCTCACTATGTCCATTCAATGTTCCTCTGGATAATAATATCAGTTAACTATCTAAATGTCTGGCATTGAGTTGCTCTACTGCTTCCAGCAGTGGTTAGACCCCTCTAACCCCGGATCCCAATCCCAGTTGACGCTTGTAGGGTGTTGAACTTCTCCCAACACTTTTTATAGACTCATCTGGTCAGGTCAGAGTTCATGGGAAAGCTTTGCGAAACCTGTCTTCACCAAGTGGCGGGGCCTGCTGACATGTTTCTCTCATGACTTATCACTAAAATTGGATGTCACACTTTTTTGTACAAGTAAAAGAAGAGAGAATCTGTAGTCACCTGTTTCTGTAGGGGCGGCATTAGCTTAGTCTGTTAGGACTTGGCTTGGAAACCAGTGGGTTGCCAGATCGAGTCCAGCACAATCCAAGCGGTGGGTCCCTGGTGATTAAAAAAGTTATCTTATCTTAATTGTAGCTGCTCAATGAACAGTTAATGTAGTTTCTGACCTGGTAAATATTACTCTGACAATCTAGATCCGTTACTGAATATTGCAAGACACTATGAGTAAAGGTTTCCACCAAATGAAATATTGGGCTATATTCACCAAAACCACCAGATGACTCAGGCCTTGGGGACACAATGCAATAAGACATTTATCCCCCGCAGTAATGACCAAACTTTTAGTTGCTTAAGTTCCTTTTGGGCTCAAATCATTTACTTTCACTGGTTTATCCCCATATACAAAAATCACTCCTTCACTCGTTTACTGCACTCGGTCGTTAGACCTAAAGTTGATGTTCAGCTTTGTACCTGTGATACCTGATGAACATTTTTATCTGCAGATGTAGTGTGTTGTTTGTATTTCAAAAGCAACGTTTCTAGGACAGCTTCCCTCCCTGTCTTCACAGTGGTAATAGCAGACTAGTGCTGAGTCACAGGGACTATCATGTGTCTTGCACTAATTCAGCTGTTTGAAGGGGGGGATTTCAGGGTTTTTGTTTGTATAAAACTGGCCTTTTACTAGCATTAGTTAGGAATGCTGATCCAAGCTAGTTGAGTAAGAAACCACAAGTCAGCATCAAACTGAAGCCATTCTTGGTTTTTCAGTAGTGGTGGTAAGTGGGGAGGAAAAGGTAACAAACCATTTGAAAGGTGTTTTATGAGTTTTTTTATTGTAATGTTTAAGGGGCCATTAACTTTCACTATAATGGCTAATAAATGCAAGGTAATAAGTGCTAATTTCTCAATTCCCTGGGATAAAGTCTTCAATAGCAGATCTTTCTGAAATCCTGGTTTCTACTTTGTAAGGTAAGAAAGAAAGAAATCGGCATCCTGACCTGTACTTTGAGCTCTGAGAGGAAAGTGAGTATTAGAAAGAAAAAGGAGAACTTTTTTGACAAATTGTCAGTTTGTTCCAGATGTGACACTAGTCTGCAGGGATTTGCAGCTGTGTGTAATGTGATGTGTGGCAGGCTGAGTGATTGTAAAAGGAATACTTGAGAACACAGGAAGGAGGATATTGCTTTACTCATCCTCACGTTGTCACTTTGGAAATAACTAAGAATCATACCAACCGACCAGCACAAACACATATAAACAAACTTGCAGTAGACCCTTGGGATATACTGCAAAACACTGACTTCATCATTCAGGGGGAAGTGTTTCTGTTCTGGCTAATATTGACGGTGGTGGTGAGGAGGTTCCCAATTTCCACTTCCATTTCCATTTCTTTCTCTTCCTTCTTTTTTTTCTTTCTATAATGTCTTTTGTCCTTCCCTCCCTCCTTCTTAACCAAAACCTGGAAGTCATTTATGAAGTCACAATGGGGTTTCTCCTATCCAGACTTGGACATTTAAGTAGAGCTCAGTGAGGAGGGACTCCAGTTTGACGTCCCACACCTCCCATCAAGGGAATTGCATCACAGTAAAGCTGAAGATCTCATTGCTGGAACAAGCTGTGGTTTGATGTTTGCCTATAACCAAACCTAGTTACTAAAGCAGATTGTCTTTTACAACAGCCACAACCTTTTTACCAATCATTCTCCCCCAAATGACCAGGGGCAAACAGGTGCTAGAATGTGTGTCAATGGCATAGAGACATCATACAAGATAGGTATGTTAGGTGATATTGGGGAAATACTGGCAGTTTACCGCTGCGTTTTACTCTCAGCAGGCTGTTTCAGTAAAGCAAGTCATGTGTGTATATAGAAGGTGAAGGTTTAAGCTCTTGATGTCTAGTTGTAGTAAAAAGAAGAAGAATGAGGATGGTTTAATGGCCTTTGAAGTTTTAATTTGATGAGCTTATGCTATTAATTTTGCTACGTGTAGGCATGATATGTCAATGGGTAGGCCTTATTGTCCATGTTTCATTTCCTACCTTTATTCTCTTTCTTTATCTGTGAATCCTGTTAACCTTGAATATATGCCTCAGCTGTAAGAAGAAGCTTCCTTTCTTCCTACATTTGTCACACAAACTGGATTACAGCTTTGTGAAGACTGTACTGTTATTTTAGTTTCATGATACATCTATACTCTGTGTTTAAGAGCTCTGTGTTTGTACCTTTTTGTGCTTCTAAAGAGAGAATGTAAATGGATAAAATGAGGGAAATAGAAGAAATACATCAACTGTCAGTTGATTATAAAAGACCTACGAAAGAAGAACTGACAAATGTCTTGATTGTGTTCAGCCATAAACCTCTAACATTACAAGTTTGGGGGAGTTCTGTGGGTCCATTCCCCAAGGCCTGCTAATCACTGTGGGCTTGAAGTTGCAGAACACAGCCCAGATTCCTTGCGCATGAGAGAGGATGGGTCCCTAAGAGGGAAAGGAGGGGAGAAACTTAATATGCAAGTGTGTGAGCTTCCTGGGTTTGTGCAAGACTGAGGGGCGACTTCACAAAACGATTGCTTGGCTTTTATGGACGCTAAACCTGCACAAATAAGACAACCCTCCAGCGTCTTCCGAGGGTTGGTACCAACTGAGGTGCATTTATAAGGGTTGTCACACCCAGACTTTACAGTGATCATGGCAGCAGTGATCATAGCCAGATGAAGCAACAGCACATTAAATGTTGCTTCACTATGTTGTGTGATATGCTACACTTGATATGCTATACAAATATTACTAGGGCCACTACAGACAACTGCAGATGAACATTTAACACAAAACAAGCTCAATGTGCACTGCGCAACGTCTTATGAATCGGACCTTGAGACAGTTGCAAGTGATGCACAATTCATGGGGCTGTCAGCTGCCTCAATCCATTCTTTGTGAATTCACCACAGTGACATATCAATTTCACGGGTCAAGGGTTGAAACCCTACAGATTGAGAAGTGGGGTGGGAGGTCAAACATGCCACATGTACAGAAAAAAGATCAGTTTGGGATACATGAGGGGAGAAATGAGTGAGCAAGATGGGAGTGTGAGTAGGTGGGAGGAGATGTTATTAACCACTGTTGTTTTCCCCTCGTATTGTCATTTCCTCCGCAGCTGGTCCCAGGTTGAGAGGGAAAGAAAAACACAACTGAGGAGGTCAGAAATCTAAACCATGGTTCTGCCAGTGGGCTGGGTGTTCCCCACCGCTGACACATCTGTAATAAAACACATTGTCTGAGTTTGTAATGGCCCGATAATGAAGGTGAACAGGAGGCCAGGCAGGATAAAACTGCACAGATGTAATACAGCCCTTGTTTGATAGATCAGTGAACCAAGGATTCACAAAGTTAAAAACTGATATTAATTAACAAGATGGACAAACAATCTTCAAATTCATTACAAATCATATTAAAAGTTGGTGTGTCAGCATTTAGATCACCATAGTCTACAATGGACTGTTTACTGCTAAACCACTCGATGCATGAGAGTAAATAATTTAAGTTCTGTATTTCTTAAATTATTTACTCTGAAAAGAGTAATTCTACAGATTTATGGCTCTGCTTTGACCTTCACCAGAGATCTTCAACAGCTCTTTTACTCTCAAGTCAGGTCACTGGAGTTTGACCTGACAGTCTTTGGGTCATGGCCTCATAAAAATACACTCCCAACAAGAGTTTTCCCACCTGACAGAGAGCCTTTGTCACTGCAGATCACTTGAATTATCATATGGTTGGAATATCTGCAGCATGTCATTGTCTACTCAACGGTACTCAGAGCTCCTGTTGCTTTACAGTTAAATTCTTCTACCAATATGCCAGTAGAAACCTTTTAATGAAGTTGAGAAGAAGTACTTTTGAAACAGCCGACAATCTGACAAGAAGACAAACAGAATTCTTGGAGAGAGGTTGGTGAGACAGTGGGGTGCAACCAGAGGAGGGTATGCTGGCAGACTTTTTGCTGCCTTCCTCGAGTGTGGCTGTTCTGATCAGGTAGAAACGCTTTTACCTTAAGTTAAAGTCAGACAACATGTCACATCTGCTTATTTCAAGCTAACTGAACCCTTTATCAATATATTTACAGCATTTAAGTGTCTGAAAGTAGCGTTAGTAAGAAGCGTGGATCAGAAAGAAGTTTCATGGGAGTGAGGCAAGACTTACACAGGACCTACAGAAGTTCTAAAAGTAGAGCATAGGGAGACTTTTATAAATGTTGCTTTCTCTGCAGTTTCCTTTTGACCACAAATGTTGAGCCAATTACTTTTAGTGTAGTGACACAGCTCAGCTGAGGACAGAGACGGTCATGGTGTGGCTCTGCTTTCAAGTAGGACCACAATACCATGAGTCAGTTCAGCTGTTCCCTGCCGTGAGGCTGCACTGATCACTGCTCGACATGCCACTGCGCATGTAATTCGTGTTATATCTAGTCAACACAATGGGTCATTTGAGGTCCCACTCTCCTTGGTGATCTATGATGCATGTATTGTGTGTGTGTGTGTGACAGAAAGAAAGAAAGAAAGAAGGAAATCTGCACGTTACAGTTGATTTTGCATAGTGCTACCCACTTTTAAAGCTGCTCAACTTTTCAAAGGAAACTACTTGGCTCAGGCTCACAAAGCTCGTCATTGGTGCCGCTAAACTGGCTCGTCCAGAGTCCACTGTTTCTCTCATGCTGCCTGGGGTTTGGCAGGTAAAGAAGCCAGAGTTATGGAAGTCATTAAAATTCCTTGGGAACATGTGGACGGTTGTTTATTTTTCCGCACAGGCGGGGAGGGTGGAGAGCTGCCAGGACGCTGCACTGTCCTTCTCTCAGCAAGGAGGATGGTGGACGGAGTGTGAGAGAGGAGGGCCTGGTGGAGGACGATAGAGGTGAAAGACATATGGAGGGAGAGGGGAGGAACGAGTGAAGCAGAGGACAGACCAGTGAAGGAACCGAGGGATGGAGGGTGAGCGGAAGTGATTGAAAGAGGGAGAAGGCAGACACCCTCTACTGGATGCCAAACAAAGAGTCGGACGAATGAATGTTGAGGCTTCAGTGAGCCGCACAGGAAGAAGATTATAGACGGATGAATTCACACACAGGCTGGAGGAGAGAGGAGTGGAGGGAGGGAAGAACTCAGAGATATAATAGCTACATTTTGTCTGTCAAGTCAAGTTCAGATAAACATGAGGCAAAAAAGAATGAAATGTCAAATCCCATTTCAAAGATTGTAAACATTGTGTTATATTGTTTTTTTTTATGTGCCACGTTTGTCCGGCTTTTCTAATTTTGTATATTATCAGGGGGGAAAATCTTATGGAAACCTGAATGACAGCAGAGGGACACAGAAAGACAGTTAAAATTTTGTTTTGAGAAAGGGTTTGAGACCTATGTGTGCACCTTATTCTTGGGCCCATGATTACATGAATTATGGGCACGACTTTTAATTAATCCTTTTACGGGACCGATATCAGGGAGAGTTAGTGGTATGTAACAGGTGTCTTCACTTTTCTTAGATAGTTTCGGGGGGAAAAAAATCACACCATAAAGAGGATAATGGGGTATCATGTTGTGTCTTCTTCTACGTAGGGATGGCATGAAAAGATACATGATATGAAAAGGCCTCGGATAAGGTACATGAGCCCAACTTCGCTGATTCTGTTGCTAGCAATCAGCGATGCGCTGAATTATATAAAAAGGCTCGGAAGCTTATTAGTACTTCAACAGCAGAGAGAAATCAGAACTTTGTCTATCTCAAAGCAGACATAGAGCCTCAAAGTCCTGCATATCACTCAACACTTGGCTAATGCTGACTAACAACTTTTTTAAGTGTTAAACTCAAAATAAATAGTAGAGAATATTTTCTTTTCTGAACCTTAACTTTAATTGTAGCATATTCAGTCATGAACACTTAATGTTGTGGAGGAATACTGTATTAATGACAGAAGCAGCTAATCAGACCATCAGATCATTTCCTCTTGCACATCCAGGGCTGGTCATTCCACACCACCGACCTCTGTTAAATCCATCCAGCATTGTCGGCTGTTAATAAGAGACCTCAGATGGCGTCTCATTTTCTGTGATGTGTTAGATCCTCCGTATGCAATACACGGTCATACTTCACATCGCCCACCAGCTAGCCATAAATCTTCCTTGACTTCATTTTAAATGTGGAAAGATCCCTTCATGCTCGTCTTTAAACACCAGATCCAAGTACAGCCTGCTGCGATGGTGGGTGTTTTTCTGATTGGTTAAACAGAGGGGCAGGACTTGAAAGGGATATTGGTGTAGCGGTTGTAGAGTGTGACCGCGGGGGATCTGGTACTATAATATACTACTGTGTATGTGTGAGTGTGCGTGGGAGACAAAAAATGAAATGACCGGTCTGCCTGTTCCATCAGACACATTGAAAAGTGAGTCAAGTCACTGCCTTTTAAAGAACTTTATAACTCTCCTTTTTCTTGTCCACCAATGATATTCATTTTACCGTATGAAAGTAGCTTGATTGTTGGGAAAACCTCCAGTGAGGCAAACTGCTGTGTTGTGCCTCCGAACCATTCATCTTCCCGTCATTTTTTAATCTAATAACCAATGATAATGGATGTGGAGATTGTAAGGACACTACAGGGGGAGGGAATGAGGGATAAGGATGGTGCTGTCAGCCCAGGAGGATGAAGAGGGAGCGGGAGAGAGAGAAATAAGGGAGTTGTGGAATTTCTCAGAGCATAGCTGCGGTATCGCCTTGCGCAGCTGAAAAATGTATCAAAGCGATCTTTCTTGCGTGATATTCCCCTCATCGTGGGCCAGGAGCAGAGAGTTCAGCAACAGGCCTTCAGTGAGGTCACACTCCATCTCCATCCCTCTTTTTTTTCTCTTTTTCTTTCTGTCTCTCTGTATTTCAGATCATGCTAATTGAATCTGACACTGCAATGTGGACCCCTGGGGTGATGCTAGCATTGACCTGCCTCGGCAACAAATCGGTGGCTAATTTGAGACGTAACATGAGAACCCGCATCTCTCTCCCGCCTAAATGTTCTTTTCCAGAAGGCTGTGGCCTTGACATAGATCCAAGTGTCAGATTACATGTCTGTGATGCAAGTTTAAATCATTACGTGGTATGTGTGCAAAGCTGACATGACATCAGTACCTTTGGTTATAACAAACACTTGGAGTACATATGTTTTTAAATAACAACAGCAGGATATTTTAAATAAACGCTATTACTAGAAGACAAAGGTCAAGGGTTTGCTGAAGTTGCACTCCGGTTTCATAAGCATCTTTGACAAAATATGAACCCATTTCCACTCACAGTTCTTCTTGGATTTGTATGCCAAAGATCAGCTTTATCCAAACAGTTCACACTCAGAAACTGACGTCCTGGTGTGCACCTAAAAGGGTACAAATGGTTGTCGCTGCGGATGTACCCTTTTGAGAAACAATTGTGTAGCCTTTAGTGACTTCGCTTTTGTTTTGGATCACATTGTATCTTTTCTGTAAAGGTGCACTGCTGGCCTCTTAGAGATCAGTATTGTACCTTTTGAGGGAACTTTCTTCAAAAGTGTACCTGTAAGTACAGAACTGTCTTTGTCTCATACCTCCATTTTTGAGTGAGTTTGCAACACCATCCCCACATGCTAAAGTTGTTTAATAAATTTTAATCATCTTTCAATCAAACAGAGCTTCAATCAGTCTTGTAATATCTTATCCAAGAGATAAGGGTTTTCACTGGAATTCCAATGATTTTTAAAGCTAATGAAGTTGAAGAAGAAGGTGCCCAGTTTAAATCTTTAAAACCCCAGCATGGTTCAGTTGTCATTTAACAGCGCAACAATTTAACAGCTACTTTGGTCACTGTTTGTATTAAATCCACAAGTTTACCGCCCTCAATGCCCTTGAGCAGGGATTGGTGCTTCCTTATACTCACTTGATTTATCATGTCAAGACTAGAAAGACCTGCCAAACACACCTGATTTTTGGAGATTGATAGGAGATGTAAAGGGATCCAGCAAGGGCGAAGCTATGAGTTTTTAAAGGCACAATTTCTGCTGTTTGTGCCTTTTCATACTTGCAACAGGTTAATTGTTATATTGGTGATCTACAGTGTAATCAGATCACTTTGAATGTCCAGGTATGTGTACACATGTGAGGAATTTGACTCCGTTCTCACATATGTTCATATGAACAGCTACTCAAGCTGTCATTAAGCTTGTCATTGTAATTCACTAGAGATTAGAGTGTGATCTTAACAGGCTTTTATTGTTAGAACTGAAGTTTTGCCCTAAATAACCTTTGTTTAAATAAAATGCTTTTGTCACACAAAATGACCCCTGACTTTTCTCAAAATTCTTAGACAAGTAAGCTGAGCCAATTGGAGTTGAAGCCGATGCACAGAGACGTGCAGTAGTAACCATTAGACTGCAGGAGGTTTTCTTGAATTAACGTCTGAGTGATCTTTATCCCGGCAGGAAAATGATCAGACGTCTAAGCTTGAAGGTTGAAAAGATAATCCCTTGTGCTTTGTGGCCCGCCATCGGTTGTGTAATCCTTCCTTTGCCTGCTTTGCTCTTGTTCTGCCTTTTTAAAGGTCTCACAGTCTCACAGTGGCTTTAAGATACTGTATCTGTCATTAGATCATTTGGTATCTTCCCAGTCTGTCTCAAGTTGACAGTTCCATGTGTGATGGTGGTACAGGCACGGTGCGATATACGTATCTAAAAATCTGCCTGTCAAGAAGCCAAATAGACCAAAGACCAAGGCAGCGTTTGAGACAAAATAAACGAGGTGACACCATGAGTAAGCACTATTGATGTTTTACCTTACTACAAGTTCAGAGCTGTACTGCATCATTCATCTTGAAAATGAAAGAAAAAAGCTTTTTAATTTTGCTTTGCTTTGCTGTGGAGAATATGGGGCTATGCTCCTAGCCGCTACACCAAAGATCCAGTGTTTACTTAATGAAAGGCTCACTTTACAGATGGACATTTGTGACATCACAACAAGTTGTGAAAGGATGTTTCTAAACCTGGTTTTGAAGGAAAAGGCATGCATGTGACACTCACAGTTGAGTTTGATAAGTGGAGATTCCTTTACATTTAGCAAACATATAGCCCTAATACATATACCTACAGTATGTTTAATCTATTCTTACTAAAAAACTTTTCTTAACTTACAGTTTGACATTCAGCAGGAGATTTGTATTAAACCCAAGTGGTCACTTCGATATATTTTTTAGAGGCCACATCATCAGCTTTTAGGGAAACTGCAGTTTACTTTTACATCCAGCTGTGCTGATTGTCACTTGCTTCAAAGTTTCCTTTCCTGATTGCATCATTAGGTCACGGTCTCCTAAGGACTGTGAGTCATATAGCACACTGGTGGTCAGGAACGAGTTACCACAGCAATACGCTGCTTCTCTTTGGACATCCTTTAGGCTCTTCCTGACTGGGAAGGATGGTCGTTTGTATGTGTGGAAGTGGTAATGCGAAGGCTGCGTGAGGAAACAGCTGGAGCTACTTGTACAAACGTACACAGACTCACCTACATCCTTGCAGTTGATAATAAATGTGAGGTAATTTAGATGTTTGTGTAGAAATGTTTTTTGTGCCTTGGAATTGTACCAAGGCATAGTATGCTTTTACTCCAAGAGTTGCAACCAATGTAAAAATGATACTAGTAATTTTGTGACCATTTGTCTTCCTGCCTCTTTGTCTGTGATTTTATGGTGTAAAAGTACAATTATGTCAGTGAAAACAAAGGAATCTGTCTGAGATCATGTGATTGTGGGAAGATTGCCCATACACCCAACAGCCATAGACAGTGAGTGAGTCATGACATTGTTTCTGAGAAAACTGTAATTGCATAGTGTTTACTAAGTTTCACATAAGTCTCTGTGTCCTGATGTAAATAGTTATCTTCTTTTTTACTCTCTTCTTTTTTTACTTTATTTAGCGCTCTACTTAGCATTACATGTCTCAGCCAATAAAGCATTATTCTTGTTCGGAGAATCAGAAATTTTGCACCATTTTCGCTGAAGATAGAATATAGAAAGAGGAGGCAAAGGAGAAGAATGGAAAGAGACAGGAAGTTAGGAAGAAAAGTAGTCTATGAGGTCCAGGCTCTGGAGTACTTTTCTCTTCCTTGGTGGTCTAATTATCTGGAGTCCGTATAGATCACTGAAGCCTTCCACCATGACTTTGTGCAGAAAAGCCACTGATAATTGGTCTTATTCAGGTTCATCTGGAGGTTCACCTTGTATTTGTACAGTTCATCTGCTGTTTAGTAGTTTATGAATGAAACCTACGCCACAGTATGAGCCCCAAAATCTCTTTGATGTTGAAGAAGAATTTTCTACTGTATAAAATTATTCCTTTGAAATGAAGTATGCTCGTTAAGGGGCAGGAGCAATCGGGACACGGACAATTGCACATGATTGCATGCACCAAAAGGACACCCCCCCCCCATACACTCTGGCACGCTTGGTTTCAGCAGAAAGTTGTGACTTCTGGCTAAGTGCCACTGTACCCCTGCTGGATCCCACATCCTGACAGGAAACTTGTCCTTCCTCCACACACAAACACACAAACACACACTCATTTGCAGATGGCACGTACACACACATGCGCCTACGTAAGAAACGTTACCTTTTTATACAAAGTTACAAAGTGCTGGACAGGAGATACAGAAAAAATAAATACCATACTTATATGGCTATTTTCAGACAAAGAAATTACAAACTTCTTGCAAGGAAGGCAAGGTGGTTTTTAAATGGGTTACGAAACATTTTTGTCTATGTTTCAGAGAGATGGGGTCCTAACGGCAAAAGCATAATTGCCCTTGGATTTACAGAAGGTAAACAGAAGGATGATCTGAGTGGCCTAGAGGTGAAATATGGATGCAAAAGTTTGAAATGCATGAAGGGGCAAAACCATGTTTTGCCTTGTATGTGATAAGCAGGATCAAAAAATATATTCTATACTTACTAGGAAGCCAGTGATGGGATGCGAGGATTGGTGTGATGTGGGATCTGTGGTTGGTTTTGATAAGCAGCCTGGCTGCAGCGTTTTGCACGAGTTGCAGATGGGACAGGGCTACTTGGCTGAGCAAGGAGTAAATAGCACTCCACAGAGTAAAGGGGGCAGTTGAGGACACAAAATTGTGTGACTGCCAGAGATGGAGAGAAACACTGCGGCTATGCATTTGGACAACCACAAAATAACAGTGATAAGGAGATGGAGATGGAAAAGGATGAATAGAATGAATTACACAGACCATAAATGGGAGGAAATTGTGCTTAAATTACCCAAGGACCTCTTAATAGAGATCTCTGATCCCGTGTTGAGTGTCTGACATCCCAAATGCATCTCCGCACAATAATTATTGTTACCCATTGGCTTAAAGCAGAAATAAGATGTTATATGTTCCAAGGTGGCTTTGGGAAGCACAAAACTACAAAAATGTGTTCTTCAAGATTAAGGATTCCCAAAACAATGTCAGCCTCTAATATAGCTGTAACCTGGGATTTGCTCAGTACATCACCGTAGTGTTATAGATTCTATAGTGCAGGTGCCTAACATCAAAACTTAAAGCCAGAAGAAGATTATCCAATATTGCTTTTCAACTGTGTATCAAGAAAAATGTTATAGTCAGATGAAGTGATATTATCCTTCTGCTTTAAGGGTGCAACTTTCTCAGTTGATCTTTTAGAATAAAATGACTGAACGCAGCTCTGTACATGTATACAATGTTTCAGAAGTGACCCCTAAGGAGATGTCTTCACATTGCTTGTTTTGTCCAGCCAACAGTAATTAAGAACAAAAAATGTGGCTTTTTGAAAATTTAATCATCAAAATTGTTGTTGATAAATTTCGCACACACGTATATTTGACAGCGACTACAAGCGCCTGCTAAGTATTCTCCTTTCCTCTTCAAAGCTGAAATTCTTTTATCTTCGGCCGTGCTTTCTAGACACTCAATGACAGCAAAGCTCAGTGAATGAGTTGCGACCCCAGGGGCCTGTGTAGCAAGATGCCTGACCTCCTGGATGTCATCAGCATCGGTTGCGGCCACTTTCCTTTCCATGATGGATGCTTTGTATGGATTTGTGTCGCAACCCCCGAGGCTCAAGTCTGACAGGCCCGGAAACATGGAGGGACTCGCTCACATACACACACTGGATGCTCTTTTCCCTCTGCTCCGACAGCATGTCATTGAGCGGTCAGATGTGGTAGAAGGGGTCGAAGCACAGCACCGTGTCAGTGACTCACTGAGAAGAACTCTGCTTGTTTCCTTTCCTGTTGTGGTAGAGACATGCTGCGATTCCCTTTTAACTAAAACAAGAACTCATCAAAGCCCCATGGCCGAATTCCAGTATGTGGAGACCACCCATTTGATCCACAGTCCACATGGGTCCGAGCTGTAGTCCAGAAAGTCTTGCCCTTGCAGCCTTTTGGACTTGAACACTACTGTCAGTGTTTCTTTGTTTTGTTTTTTGATGGAAAACTGTTCCGTTCAGAATCAGCTTTTTGCCTAAAGGTTCACACATGCTTAGGTATTTTAAATGAAATTATCAATTAGGAAGAAAATGTCAAAAAGATAAAGCAAGTATTGTAGGTCAAGAATCATGAATATAAATTTGACAATTATATATTTAAAATGTAAAATTATAATAAAGAATAAAGAAAATAGAATAAAAAATAGTGAATATGTACAGTAGTCTATGACTGTTATATGACTGTTGTAAAATACTTATCCGTCAGCCTAAACCTTTAAGCATCTAAACCTGCCCTAGCTTTGTCGATTAATCAGCAAAATGACAGTTTTGATCGTGGTTGACTAATAACCTGAAAAGTTAATTATCTGTTTAATAGGGAATTAGCTATTGGTCATTCATCATTACTGGCGTCACCAATCTATTTCACTGTTCACCCTGATAGTATGAGCTTCTTTTCAGCTTCTATTCACCAGCATGTGCATGTATCATGCACGCCACCATCTACTGCCAGTAGGCAGTGGAGTTCTAGGTTTAGACAGTGAAGTTAGTTAGCACAGTGCAGGGACATCATAAAAGCAACAAGGAAGCGGAAGGATGTAGGAGAAGGACTTAACTCATACGTCTTGTGATATTCTATATTTTCATTACTGTGAACACACCAAAAAAACAAAAGGGGAGTGATACTGGTGACCCCCTTTTCAGACTGCCTCAAGGTATACTGCTAAAATAAGTAACATAGCTGAAAGTTGTGAAAATATCTTTAAGGTAGTGAATAGCTGTACATTCTGCTGTGCTCAATCATATGGCAAACATTTATTTGTAGTATAATAATGGCAGTTTGAGACTTATGGGAAGGAAGTTCTACTGGACTGATGTTAATGGGATCACAGTATCTAATAGGTATCTAATATCTAATATTTTGATAGTTGATTAATCTATCTTAATCTATATTAATCTATCTATCTTATTGAAAGGAATAATCAACTATTCGAATTATGAATTGCAAAATTACACAATGCGTCTTATTTAACAATCAGCTTTTAAATTAAACTTGAGGTTGTTTTAGGCGTGTGCTACTTAACAGTCACGATAATAAAATAAATACTGCTTTCAAAAATACATCTTTTGATGAACGTTTCTGCTGCAGCAAAAGAAAGTTCCTCTGAAATCCCATCCTGATAAGCAGCTGATCTGCTGTTTAGTGACGGAGCAGTTTACACGCGAGTACTGCAACACACCAGGACAAACTGAAACCATAAACAAAGAAAGAAATAACGTCATACATTTAATTTGCCAAATTTACATCGAGGTCAGTAATTATTAATTAACGATTTTATAGTAGACAATGTTTCACAACGTTTACATATTTTTCCCAAACTCAACAACTCACAAAACTCCCTTTTTTTAAAGGGATTTTGGGGCAGATTAGCTGCCGCCTCACGCACAGACAGGAGAACTGTTTTCTTTTCTTTAGAAAGCTTGAAATTGTCCGGTGTTATCTAAGCTTGTGTACCTGGCAGCAACACGTTCTTGATAATTATCACGATAAGTACCAAATCATTATTTCTTTCAAGTTAAAGGCTGATTTTGCCAAACAGTGGATCACTTCACAAATCTGAAGTAGAACATTCAAAACAATTATGATAAACTCTTTGTCAACAAGTATAGATGAGTAAAATTAAGTAAAAGCTTTTTTCAGTCCTTTTCCCTCAGCAAAATAAGCATCTTAATTTAAAAATTAAGTCCTAATTCGTGTATAGCTTAAGTGAATTAAATCAAACATTTATTGAATATTTATTGAACATTTGTTATATTGTTATTGAAAAAAATGTATTGCAATAATTATTATTGTTTTATTGTCCAGCCCTATGTTGTTTTTAGTAATAATGTTAACATCACTTTACTCCTTTAAGCTGACAGTGTCGTTATAGCTGATGACGTCCTGAACGCATCGATTATTAAATTCATTGGCAATGAATTTAATTCTCGATTTTTGTCAAATACGTCGATTAGTTGTTGCACCCCTAGTGTCTAACCTGCTTCATTTGACATTTATTCATACATCCACAAAGCAGTGAAATACAGTTTTGTCATCTTCCACGCCTGGTACCCAAAGGTAACTATTGCTTTAGTGGAATCTAGCCCATAACCTTTCACCAGCAACACTCTCAACTTTGCGACACATGGGAAAATGCCAAAAGTCCATGTGGTCAGAGGTTTCTTCAACCAACAGAACATCTAAATGCCAGTGTCCTTTTAATGTGCGGATGTGGGCGTCTTCCACCTTGACTGCTAAGCTTCAATAACCGGCCTTCACTTTGATATAAAGCTTCATGTCTATTGTTGGTCCGTTCCCTTTTGTGTTTCTGGAGCTCTAAGGTGAATGAAAAGGCCTTTTGTGGGGGGGGGCTGGGCTGGTTGTTTGTGTGGTCTCTGTGTGTTCAGGCTCCGACCTGTGTGGTGGAACAAGAGGCCCATGGGATAATGGTGGGAAGAGGTTATTTCACAATTCCTTGGTCTTCTTGTGAAATCAAGTCTTTCCAGGTTTCTAAACAAGAAACTCTAGTTTGAAACTGAAGCTTTTAGGTTTGTAACCAAATATTATGATAGTTTTAGGAACACAAATGCAGGTTTAGGCTAAAGGTAAACACAAGGTAAAGTTAAGGACCTTAATGGGCAGTGGGAAAAGCTTGCACATTGTGAAGGGTTTATTCAATGCCTGTGATCTTTTATAAATGCCTCTGCTATGAATAATAATAGAGCACGCAGAAAGTGAAGCAAATGCAGCTGCAGAATCCCCTGTGATGGCCTACATCTCCGCTTTTACTTTCTATCTTACTTGTATGTCTGATTTTGCCTCGCTGTCTCGGTTTCTCCCTCTTTTCTGCTGGGGTGGGGTCACCACATGCACACACTGTTTGTTTGGAGTTGCTATAGAAACTCATGCAAGTGTGTGACTGTATGCTCATGCCCCTGTCACTGTGTGTGTCAGTGCTTGTGTGATGGGGCAGCAGTTCTGCTTCATGTGTAATGACCTCATCCAGAGACAGACCCCAACATATCGAATCCGTCTGCTTCCTCGGATTGTGTAATGGATAGTCCGCAACTACAGACACACACACACACACACACACACACACACACACACACACACACACACACACACACACACACACACACACACACACACACACTAGCACCAGCTCTCTGTTCAACGCCCACTCACTGTTGTGCCTCATTGCTTGACCACAGCCGAGTCACGGGGGCCATATGCTCAGCAACAACAGTACAACTCCATTTAACAACAGGGACAATGCCTGATAGCTCGTTAATTTGATTTTATTTAAGCGTGCAAGTGTGGAATTTATTTGATTTAGATTTATTTGAAAGGTACTCTGCTTGAGACGTCTCTTTAGAGAAGGGGAAAGGAAGTTCATGGACTGACAATGAACCCTAAGTGCTCTTCATCAACTGTATGTTCTGTATGTCAGTGTCTTAATGTTGTTACAAAACCACTCCTACTCCCACCTTATCACCCGAGGTCAAACACTTGACGTTCCTCAGCTGGTAATCTTGATAGTGTGAAAATGTGGGACATAGGCCAACTGTTGATGTGCATTCATTATAGCTGAGAGTTGAGACAGTGGTAAGAAATCTTTTCCGTGTGGAAAAGAATGCTGCTTTTTCAGAGGGGAAAAGTTCTGCCTCATTGCCCAAAGATTTCTGGAAGATCTATTTTCCCCCAAAGCGTAAACGTACACAGTTATTAAAGGCCTTATTATTGATCTGCCATGTGACTGCGGTCTTCCACGAATACTGTACTACTATGAAAAGGCACTTTCAGACACACTGCCACAATGCACGCTGGACTTGATTGATCATTGCTGCTGCATTCAATAAATCAGTCAGTCAATTCTCTTTCTTTTGCATAACTGGGCTTAATAAAGTTGAGAAAAATGAATTGGTTAGATTTGGATACACATGACTACTGATCCTTTTATGTGCAACTTTGTAAGTCTGATTATGAATTTACAGACAATAACTGATTTGACTCAACCAGTCCATTCTGAAAGGTTGTTGCAGGGAGTCATTGATTACAACAAACATGCATCAACTTAGCACAAGCTAGCACAGAGATCCCCTAAAGCTACTAATGTGCTATATGGATAATTTGCTTATCTGTTCCCACATGTCAATTCAGGCAAATGTGTGCTCACTTGGCACTGACACGGGCTCAGATTGGTTTGGAGCGATTGGCATAGAAACCATTTGCCTTGGAAATGAACCACTAAGCTTTACGATGCTTCCTTGAAGCAGCAGTTGTTTTTTTGACCAGTTTTATGGGGCAGCAAAGACAAATTCCCTTTCATTATTCAGTGCATCCCACATATTCATTTATTCCCAACCATACAAAATGAGCCAATATGACGTATCTACTGTTAGTTTAATAGTGACTCACAGTCCTGTGCTTCATTCTACATTTGTGCTCCTGAGAGTGCCAAAAAATAACTACTGGAAATCCAGGACAAAAGTGTATTCTTGTCTCTACTGCAGGGATTCTATATAAGCTACTGCAGCATAGAAAGGGATCTATCCTGGGGTTTTGTTAATAAAAAAGGTCATTAAAAGTTCCTCTGCACAACATTTGTGTTCATGGCCAAAAAGAAACTTAAGTTGTGGTTCATGAAAATCCAATTTTGATTATACAGCTCATTTCTGATTAATCAGTCATACATGACTAAACTAACAAGCAAAATGATTGAGTTAACACATTTGAAAATCATAAAGAGTCCAGTGGA
This sequence comes from Lepomis macrochirus, assembly GCA_024633595.2. Taxonomy (NCBI): domain Eukaryota; kingdom Metazoa; phylum Chordata; class Actinopteri; order Centrarchiformes; family Centrarchidae; genus Lepomis; species Lepomis macrochirus. Next base: position 12,373,902 of record JALXJV020000003.1, read on the forward strand.
GTTAAGGCTCGACCGGGAAAGGACAGACGTGAGGCAGTCATAACTCAAATATGTAAAATGTGAACACAGCAATAATATGTAACTTACACTTGCAGAAGATATCATTATCTCTGATGTCCATTGTGACTAAATGCCCATAAATCTGCTTAGAAAACATAGCGAAAAGATGCTCCTTATAACTCCAGAACTTGCCTAAGAATGATCATATTCTTTTCAGTATTGAAATAATCCAATGATACTTTTCTATAAATCCATGAGTACATTACAAACAGGAACTGCTGATGACTAATTCAGCACTTATACTTTTACTGGTAAAATGTAAATACAGGCTAACACAAACTGGGCTCAAGTAAGTCACTGATACCATGGCAACATAATACTTCCTGTTTATATACCCAAAGCAGGAACTTAAGTTCAGGTGGTGTGTGTGTGTGTGTGTGTGTGTGTGTGCGTGTGTGCGATGTTGAAAAACCCTGGATCAGAGCAATGGTTACTTATACAAGACTTGTACAGTATGGGTGACTGATGTATACAGCAAACTTGCTGACAGACTTGCCAACTGGTGTCAAGTTCAATATTTTGAAGTTACTGAGCTGCAATTACTAATGTTAGTTGGAGTTAATAATTACTGTTTCTGTAACACTAAATGCTGCTGTGCCTTTGAGCAAAGCAGCTCAGCCACATATGTTTATCGGTTGTCAGTAGTCCTGGTGAAGACACAGCAGTGCGTGAGCCCTAGCTCGTGATTTGAATCTTAACCAGGTACCATGAAAAACCTGTCTGCATGTTTTTGTTTGTAGAAACTCTCATGGCGTAATTAATGAAACAAACTGTGGAGTCTCAATCCACTTGATTTTTCTCAGTCTCTCTCAGTCAGGTATTGATGTCAGCAAGATCTTTGAGGAAAATGCCAAGTAATTCACACCAAAGATAATTCTTCACACAGCTCTCCTTTAAAAGTATATTGTGTTGTGTAGCCATGGAGCAGGTCGGACTGCTCTGCTGTTTAGCCCTAGCCTGACTCTAAAGCCAGAGTCTGGCAGTGAGGACATACTGTAGCAGTTAGCAGATGGGACACCAGGAGATGGATTGTTTTTATTTTTGTGGTTAAAGCAACAGGGTACTGTTACAATGTGTCCATGGTTCTGTCATTACCAGCCATAATTACAGGCTGATTAGCAGTGAGAAGTCTGTGTGTGTGCATCAGGTTAGTTTATGTAATCCTTTTACAATTGTCCTCAGTTGCTCTAATATGAATGTCAGAATCACTTTACTGAACAAGCCTAATTAACTTAAATGTAACAATAATAAATTACCTTTATTTAGTTTCGCAAGTACAATCCTCAATAAAAATGTATAGGGACAGCCTGTAATGCGAAAGATGGCGGTTATCCCGCCCCTCCCGCTATAAAGCCAATTGTGCGGTTCCACTGATGTAAGGGTCTACCATGCATGCGTCTACTACTATTTCCTTTTAACCTTATTTTGGAAGGACCTGCCTATAAGGACTTTGGTAGTAGTCACTAACTAAGTAACTAAAGTCACTAACTAACCAAAAACTAAAAAAGTGACAAGTTGTGTTTTTTTGCCCGACAACCTCAAAGTTAAACCACACATTGTCACTTTTACATTTTTGTAAACATATTCAACAAAGAGATAGCCTATAACTTCAGTCAGGACAACTTTCATCAAAGAAACTGATATTGCACCACTGTAGTTATGCTTGATTCTTAGTTGCATCGCGATGCGGACGTGGAAGATTATTAATCGATTAAGAAATGTCTTAAAATCGATTATTTAAATGTTAATTGATAACGTAATGTCGACGAAACGCAAAAGGCGGAACTCGCGGAAACGCAGCGCCCGGACGTCTGTGGAGCGCACTCAACAGAGAGACCAGTGTCCCCTTGTATTCGTCACCGCTGTGGAATGAATAACCACCCCACTAAAATGTCACAGAATCATTAATATCAATGCGTAAGTAAGTAATTATTTTAAGTCACACACCGCGAGCGTGGTGACGCTCGGCAGCTCTCTGTGTATCCTGTGTGTGAGGCCGAGCGAGTGAGAGAGCGAGCGGCAGAACGTGACGGTGAAAGTTAGCGGAGGAAAATATTAGCAGTAAGTTTCAGTCTGGTTGTAAACGTGCAGCGTAGGTTGCTGTGTGTCCGTTAATAAAAGTCTGTAGTTTCCCCAACGGCTGGAAAAGTGAAGGCTGTTAACGCTAGCTATCATCTCCCCAGTACAAGTGCTTGCTCTCTGTCCCCCACACCAGACTCCGGACTTTTGGTTACAGAGCCTTCAGCATCTCTGGAACTTCATCCCACAGAGATCCAAAATGCTCCCTGTCTGGACACTTTCGAAAATCTACTAAAACCCAGCTCTTTACCCAGGCATTCAATCCTGAATGACTATTTGTTGTTCTGTCACTGGAACTATGTGTAAAGTGTCCTTGGGTCCCGTGAAAGACGCTAAAAAGTTAGCTAAAGTCAGCTAAATTAGTAATGAAGTAATATTAATTATCAGCTGTATGTCATTAATAACTAACCTACTAGTCAAGGGTTGAGAACATCAGGTACAAGATGAGACTAAACTGGTTTGCAGCTCTTTCCTGTACACATACTGTGGTGATAATTATATTTCAGTTTTCAGAGGAGTCTGACAACTATGAAATGAGAGACCATGGAGCTGAGGTTGATGAAGTAAATTAGGGATGCAAATTAGTCCTTTTCAACTAATTAGGAGATGTTTCTTTTGGATTTTAATGGGCAAAATTAAATGCTTAGTAATTATCCAGGGATCCTGTATAGAAAAAATATGATGCATCAAGATGCATCGATAATCGTTTTATAATCGAATTGTAGCCCTCTGAATCGTAATCGAATCGTGAGGTGCCCAGAGATTCCCACCCCTAATAATTTATAACCTTTGTTACATCTGGAGAGCACTAAGCTAAGCAAGATCTTCCCTGGCTGTAGCTTCATATTTAGTGTGCAGATGTGAGAGTGGTATTGATCTTCTCATATCTCTCAGCAAGAAAGTAAAACTCTTATTTTGCAAAATGTCAAACTAGTAATATTTGTGTGCATTCAAAGTAGAACAGTATTACTGCTGTAACTAATGCTTACCATGCTGCTGATGTTTGTAATAAGGCTGGGCAACAATTAACTATTTGGCTCTTGAATCTTATTGTGCTGTTGTGCTCACATTTGGGTAATGTTTTTACAAAATAATGTTGTCCAAATAAGTGACTCCACAATTAGTTGATAAAGCTTTATTGTGCAGCTGTGTTAATGACCCTATGTTAGCCATTTCAAATAGCTAATAGATGGTGTCACAACAGGTCACTACTAAACAGTGTTGACTGCTAAACAGTATTGACCGATACTGATCATTGTGTTGTGTGTTGGCATAGGACACGGATACACACAGAGACATGCATGTGCACACGCTGTCCAGATTGGAAGGTCATCGGCTTCTTTCATGCTACACAGACAGCGGCATTCAGTGCCAAAGTTAAAAGTGGGCGAGCCCCTCCACATGTCTTTTGATTTGGAGGAATTGGCCCGTGGGATGTGAAGCTACAAAGCACCTTTTAGTCTCCTGAACGTTCATGTGTCGCAGTGTTTTGGCTTTCATGTCACAGTTTCATTGAAGAGTCATGGAACTGAGAGCCAAGTGTGGACTTTGTGATAGACTTGGATCTCATAAGCTTCAAAAATGTAACCTGCTTTGAACTTCTATGCTGTCCCACACTCACTTACAGTTTTAGCTCCTGCTTCAGGGTGTACCCGACCATTTTGGACAAAAACCTGACAGGAAATTTTTTTGACTGTCGTGTTAAATTTGGTTATCCTGGCTCCTTCAAAATGTAGCTACTGCAGGTCTTTGGTCCTAGTCCTTGAAATATCATTCTTTCCTTTTTCCTCTTTTTATTTTACATTTTAGAAAGTAAAATGTTCATAATAATGGAGCGAGTGGCAATAGAAAACCAACTGAACGTAAGACTATGAAAGCCTGTATTTACAACCAGAGGATGTGATATTATTGTGAATGTTTGTTCTGCTTTTCTGTTGACTCAAGGCTTGTAGGGCATATTGTATGAGGCTATCTGATATGCTGTGATTGCTATGGGAGCGACAGCGGTCTGCAGGTATGATAAGGCCCTGTTTAGAATGGTTTTCCACTTGCGATACATAGTACAGAGGGTGCACCTGAATGAGCACCAGCTGGAAACCTAACCCTATGCTTCATAACACCATTAATCATGTGGATATTCAAACTCTTAGGATACTGCCAGAGATTTGATGAGGTACTGAAATGTGAAGTGACATTGTTTTGGAAGCTAACCTTTACTAAAGCATTCATTGAATTCTTCTGCTGTCTGACAGGAAGCAAAACAACTAAATTATGCCTTCATGAGAATTTAGACACATGCTCGCCTCAATCCATACAGTGACCCGCTTTTTCACGAGAAAAGCCCATCCCCAAAAGGGGAATACATGACCACAACAAGACAGTGTGAATAGAAATTAATTTATTATTAGCTGTTTCCATCTTAGCCTTGAGAAATGAGTCATAGTAAACTTTTGGTCCTATTTATGCTGTATGCTTGTCAACTTGGCCTGGATTAGCACTTTTGACCCAGTTGACAACCGGGCGGTGACTTCCCATCGCCACTTCCAGGCCTCGTTTCATCTCTGTCAATGGAGGAAATTAAGTTGTAACAACGACCCCTTAAGAAATACACACATATGCTCGCAACAATTCACTTTCCTTGCTCGCTCTCTTTTGTCTGTTATCTCTCTACCTGAACATTGAGTCAGTCTTCCCTGGTCGTGCTTGAGTACATACCCGGTGTGTGTGTGTGTGTGTGCTTTTCTCCTTGCTAAGTAACACAGCTGCTCAGACAGTGACAGCATTGTTCCCAGTGAGCGCTCCAGGAAGTGAATCTGAGCACGTCTCAGTGCGTTAAACATTAGCTGTTCTCTAAATGCCTATTTGCCCCTCGAACATGGATTAGAGGCTACTTAGGATCACTCCCATACATGCATAAAACCAGACAGGCTGTTAAGAGCCAGATAAACAGAGGAGTGACAGCTTTACAGGTTAGGGTTACAGTGTAAGCGTGTGGGTGTTTCTTTGTACACCAGGTGACACGGTTACTGGACTTCTTTTCAGCCCTGCTGGTTTAAAAAATTCCCTTCCCTGACAATCATAAAGGTTGATGATAAGAACACAAAGAGGGTCTGAACCGGGTTGTTTAATGTTTTCATAATAACAGGAACACAATTTTTGTTCCACCTGCTGTTGTTGCACTTGAATATGGTTGCTAATAAAAAAGTTCACTGTCTTCTGCTGTTGAACCCATGTAAGACGCTTTGCTGAATGCCATTTTGTATAAGGTACCAGGAGATTTCAAATGTCTTTCAGCACTGAGCAGTTCTTCAGAGTGCAACAAACCAGTTTAATTTAGAATTAGAAATGTGTTGAGGGTTTTTTACCTTGCAAGACTCGTATGTTTACAGGGTCACGTCTTTACTGGTTTGATAGTAATGGGTAAAAAGAAACTCTGAAATCCCTGTTTTACTTCACTACCTCTACTTTTCTTTGGACCAGCATACATACAACTAGCAAATTTCGTAGTCTTTCTATTGAACTTTTTGAGCTATCCTTCTGACACACAAACAGATAACCGTATTTAGACCAGCAGTGGCACTGCGTAAAAAAACAAAACCCCATCATTCCAGTTAAAATGTGCAAGTCGTTAAAAAGTCGCAATACTGACCATAGCTGTAAAAGGTTCACTTTTCATGTACTTTGTTTATTTTCCCACAGTGTCTGCTCTTTTAGTACACTATCTATTTGTTGCAACAAATGATTATTTAATGTTGTCACGGTTATCATAGCTGCAGACTTATCCCCTTTTAACGAAACTCGCCGTCTGGAATGAAAAATGACCCCCCGCGAACCGAGTTTTTTGTTTTTTTAACCAAGTGCTGTTTCCATCTTGTATATCCGGTCTAATGGGGTGAAAACCTCCAGGTGAAGTTCAAATCCTCCTTAGCAGATGTAAACGCCTCGATGTTCTGTGTCGGCTTGCTCGTACCCAATCTTTCCTGCAGGCCGGCTCATGATGTTTTATATGAATTGACAAGCCAAGAGTTATTTTTGGAGACCGTCATGTGGCTTTATACTGTCCACCATGACTTAACTTGACTTCCCTGTCATGTGGGCAAATGGCGTTTGAAGTCAAAGTAGTCAAAACACACTTCATGAAAAAATACTTCTCCTGTGTCAGTGGTTGGCACACAACCATTAACTGAATGAATTTTGTTTTCTTAAGAATTACCGCATCTGTCACTTTCCCACCGTGGGGTCTCCAGCACCAGTCGGCAGTTTTTTTATGTTCTTGGGTTTTAGGTCCCAATTATGAGCTCAAGTGTTCGTACATTCCTGAACAGTTAACATCAGTAAACGTGCCTCCTCCTCTCCTGTTGCCGCCCAGGTCTTCACCTCTGTTGTTTTGGTTTTGTCCACAGCTTATCACAGGGGTCAAGGAGGGGATGACTTCAACAGAAATATGGGATGACTTGAGAGCACTGTGGTGTGCAAAGGACTTATTAATCATCAGACTTGGTAACAGTTGAAGCGATGAAGACAGCAGAGTATCAAGCACCCATTCAGCCGCCTGGGTTTAGTCTAACCTTGCCTGTAATGTGTCACATGAGTCAACCTAAAGCAATAACAGTCATTTGGGTTTCCACAGGGTCATGATTAGCTATCTGTAAGAGACAAGCCTGCTGTTATTAACCAGACATAGCTGCATGGACACTGTCCTGGGACTTTCTCTGTTTGATGGGTTCCCTTTGCGCTTGTTGGAAAGGCAAAACAAAGATGCATTTATCCATGATTTAATAATAATTTTTATATTTACAGTCAGAGAGGATTTTTTTAGACTATCAACCAATACCATGGATTTTCATTAAAAAAGTTAACGTCTGTATTTTTCAACTTGGAGCCTTTTTTCCCATGTTTTTGTGTCTATGTGGCTAAAGGTGAATCTTTCTTTTATTGCTCCAGTATTGAGTGAAGGTGCTGCAGGTCTGCAACATAATCCTTACAGCCACGTAATTTTTAGGGTCATTTTTTTATAATTTTTTTGAGCTTCAACGCTTCGATAGTAATTAAGAGCGAATAATCGAAGCTTCGCATGGATGAGGGAGAGATAACAGTGGCATGGGTGAACAAGTATGTGTGCATGTGTGAGAGAGAGAAAGAGAGCGCTCCGTTTATTTATTCTCACAGCTAGGCTAACTAAGTGATTATTACCAAATCTTTGTTTTTAACTTTGTTATGGCTGCTAGCAGACCCAAGAACAGGACTAAGAAAGGGAGAAATATTTATAGCAGATTAAAAGGACCGCATATAGAGCAGTGAGGCAGAGTGAAAATAGATGCGTGTTGAACTGGGTTGGTGGCTGCTGTACAGAGCAGGGGGAACCGCAGCTGAGAGTCCACAGTGAGAGAGTCTGATCCGAGCAGGTCCAGAGCAGAATTCGGGAGTAGTTTCGCTAGGTGGGGGTCCAGGCGGAGAGCTCACGGGATGAGCGTATTTTCGGTAGCAGAACATCATTTCCTTTTCTCTTTGATGTAAATTGGAGTTACTTCACTGCTGCCGGCGGAGGTCAGGCGTGTGAAAAAAACCCTTAATAATCAAATCTCGTAATTGAAAATCGAATGTGTACCCAATGGTCAAGTATTCAAATATCCAGGTCCAGCCCTAGTAATTTTACCTCTCTGGTCTACCGCTGCCTCGATTGGTAAATTTGTTTGTGACATTCTGTGACTTTGGTGTTTTTAACCTGTTAAGACACCAAAGTCAAACAGTAATACAAACAAACAAAAACACCAAAGCAAAAAATACATAAAAACAAACCTAAAAAGGATCTTACTCTTTAAAGAAAAGGTCTCTCTGCAGAGGTCCTTTCCAAAATGTTATCAGACAACATCATCACAAAACACAAAACAAGCACTTTATTGGACATGATTAGACTGTGTGCAGTTGCCCCCAAGGTTTATGTTGCAACTGTTTTTGCTGCACAGTACCAGGGGAAAAAAATACCTAAGTTACCTTTAATAGTAAGCTGGACAGTCATTGGAGCTGTTTGCCTGAGTCAGACCTGGCCATGGCAGCTGGGCATATTGTGTGTGTGTCTGTGCCTGTCTGTGTGTGTGTGTGGTGGGGAGGGGAGTTGGGCATAAAGTGCTGAATGATGCACAACTAGGAGGAGGGTGGTGGTAATATTGGACTGACATCAATCTACTTTCTGTGCCAGTCTTTACTTGACATACTCACTGCACTGCGGATGACAATATTATGTGCCTTGGCAGTACAGGAAAACCTAATATCGTACCAATCACAAGAAATTATTTCACTATCATTATTTAACTGAGCCTGCCAAAAAGTGAATCAATGGTCATCCATTGATGTGCATTACAACTTTTTTTATCACACACAAGGAATTCTTAAAACTATGTAAAAACATGTGTCTTTTATGCAGAACATTTACAGCTTATGGTAACACCGTTATGACTGTAACAACAACAACAATGACTGTATTGAAAGAAAATTAATAACAGTTATCAATATGCTTTATAAGCATGATAAATAGCAGAGTGGCCCATGCAGCCTTTTACTTGGTACTGATAATGTGATGACTACCGGAGTATAAATGTTGAATACAGTCATTGAGTGATTTACAATAGTTAGTATATTGTGTACTGATAAGGCTGTACAAGGATATACACAATGATGTGCCAGGCAGTTATTGATTGTAATCGATCAATAATGCTGCAGACTTTACTGATCAGCTTACCTTCACCCAAACTGGTGAAACTAATCAGTGAGATCTGCTCTGTCAGCATCTGCTTGGACAAATCCCTGCATATTTATTGCACTAAAACAACATTTTATTAAGACGATGCTGCAGTGGATGATTCTCAATCTGAAATAAATAGCCCCCCACAGTTACTGCATGCAAATACTATTTTCTATAAGCATTGCACATAATGTAATTTCATAGACCAGCAGCACAAGTGATTCCAAAGAGTACATAAGTGTTCTTTGAGTAGAGGACACACTTTGTGGGAAAAGTCATGTGGCGACTGTAGGATGATAGCTCTTGTTTGTTGGGTACAAACCAGCTGCATCCCCCTGAGCAAAGCCTCCACTTACTTCCTCCACACGCATGTGATGCCAGTTAGAGGATTTAGCCTGTTTGACATAGCCAGCAGCACCCAGCACATGTCTGTGGAATGCAAAACACAGTGTGTGTGCGTGCGTGTGTGTGTGTGTCCGTGTGTGTGTGTGTTCTTAGCAAAAGGCCATTGCAGTGATGAATCTGATCAAAGGCCATTGATTTTAAAGTAAGGTGAAGATAATTGGATATGCCCTAATGCGTCACCATGTAAAGCAGTCAGTAAGTCTTAGTCTTTTAACCTGGTATTGTCATCAAAATTACTTTAAAACCCAGTTTGCTGTATGTTGTATTAACATACAGTCTATAGTATTAACACATCAGCATAACAATAATACATAAACACAGTTTCTAATAATATTATCCGGAAACACACAGTCAGCTTGATTGAGGTCAAGGGCAGCTCTCCTTTAATTTACAATATTACCTGCTGATTCACCCATTCAGAGCCGTTCGTCTCATGCCTCCACTGCCTCCCTCGGGTTTCAAGCTAGCGGGCCAGTCTGCAGATTTGTTGTCATTGTAGAGTAAGACAGTTGCTTTGCCATCTGCAGTGTAGAGCCCCAAATACTTCCATGCACTGGTTCTTAGATGCTTTGGAGTCATGGTTGTCTGCAACGTAAAATTACTAACATAGTTTACTTGAAAGGTCAATAGGGGAGTCAGTAGGTGAAGCACACAGGGAATTTTTAGAGTGCCCTGTGCAGGATTAAAAGGCAAACGATACAGAGACTGTAGAGTTTAAACAAACCTTCGCTGGGGTTTCAAATTGTATTTAGTTCAAATGGTTGTTTACATGTTTACTTTGACTTCAGTCATAGTGAGAGTCCCTCTCATTGTAACTGTTCAGTTCAGATCAACTGAAAAGATATACTATGTATACCTAAATAATACATAATAAATAAATAATACATTTCTTGGTACATTCATTTTCACTTGTTGCCTGAAAACGTGACCTTGAACAAGCACAAAACTTTCAGCACTTTGTATCACAGCAAGGAAAACATCATACTTTAACAGCCATGGATGCTGGTTTTATCAGGAGGAACTGCAGATTCAGATTTCATAAAACAATACAGGCTTAAGTGTAAAGTGTAATTTTGGCAGGTTTTCAATTTCAGTGCATGTCATCAGACGGGTTTGGCTTGGCTTTCTGTTGCCAAGTTGTTTTTTTCTCTACTGCTTCTACTCTGTAAAGTGACTTTGAGCTTGTGAAAAGCGCTATACAAATTCAATTTATTATTATTATTATTATTATTATTATTATTATTATTATTATTATTATTATTCACTGTTTCTCTTCCAGGAACCTAAACAAAATCTCCTTATCATGTAAGCTAATCAGGTGATAACAGTCAACATGTACACCTCTTTACTAACCTGAGCAAGACACTTGTTGCTCCAGAGGCGTGCGACCTCTGACATGTATAGCAATTGTAAGTCGCTTTGGATAAAAGTGTCAGCTAAATGAGTTAATGTTAATGTTAATGTTACAAAAGCTGTAAGCTAACTGCCTAGGTCATTTCACCCAACTAATCTACATGCATACATTTGAAGTTATGTTTTATGACAGTTTCATGTCAAAGTGAGATAGTAGACAGTTACTTACTAAGAGAGACAGTTTGTAATTAACATACTATTTTTTACAGTAAGCCAGAATAGAAATTTCCTATATTCTGAATATTTTTGACATTTTAAATTAAAGCAAAACTAAAAGTAGATTTAACTAGCTATTGTTAAGTTAGATAGATTTTGCAGTTCAAATAAACATCCACAGTGTGTTCTCTATTAATGTTCATGGCCAACTAATTATAATTAATATTAATAATATATCGGGAAATATAGTTTGAGCTAACGTTAGCTAGGTAACGTTAGCAAACTCAGTGGATCATAAAACCTGTAAAATTACTTCAAATACTGAGTTAAAATAATTGCCAACAATTTCTGTATAAGCTATAAGACTGTAGGTAGTAAAGTAACTTAGTTTAGCCAGGGAGGGACTGACGGTTCTCAGTGAGACCCTGTAGAAATGCTCTCTGTTTCTAAAATACGAGAGACCGGGGATGGTTGTAACACTTTTTGTCTCTGCACCAATTACTCGCAGAATTTACTACCGGTATGATGAATGAACATTAACACACATGAAAATCAAAACACAATGCTAAAATTAATTATTTTTGTTTATGAAGTCACTTGTCTGTTATTAGGAAAAACACAACTGTGGATATGTAGGTAAGTCATGATATTTTACCTAATTTGTATATTTATTTTTTTCATGTCATCAGTGCAGTGCCACATCTGTCCGTGCAACGCGCGTGTCAGATCACTCTGCTGTGCCGTGGCTGCCTGAAGCTGCACTTTCCCTGTCGTCACAACTGTAACTTCCACTAACCACAAGAACACAAAAAGGGGAAAGGAGCACGACGAGTGTTACGTTGTGGCTATGACAACACTGTTGACACAGTGTACAGATAACCTGCAACCCCTGCTGGAGCAAGAGAACTATACAATTCTCAGTAGGCCTATTTAATTTTTAATTAGGCTAGAATCAAAACTCATGTTAGGTGTAATTTTGGGGACAAACTGGAAAGGGGTCGGGACGACTGCTCATAATTCGGGACTGTCCCGGATTTTTCGGGACGTCTGGTCACCCTAGCATTACAATATATATGTGTATTTTCTCTGGTACGTTTATTAGACACCATGCACTTTTCTGAAACTGTATTAGATGTTAATGTATGAAGTCATATGTACTGGGATTTACACAAGCCATATATTTACATTCGTCTTTATGGTAGATTCATGGAAAATCACATAAATATTTTGAACAGTGAAAAGGAAAATGTGCCATTCAGTTTGTGCTGCAGCAGGTTGTGTGTCTGTAGTTACACTGCTGCCAGCCAAACTCATAAACACTGACCTCTAGTACAGTCGCCCGGAGTGTAGCAGGGGGTGTGAATGAGGGACATAAAGAAGTAGAAAGATAGAGAGAAACAGATAGTTGTGGAATGTGGAAGAGAGACCAGAAAGTGAATGGATCAAAGAAAAAAAAAGAGAGACAAGAAAGAAAAGATGACTAGACAGAGAGAGAGAGAGAGAGAGCAGGCGAGGGAGGAGGAGGAGGGGTGATTAGTGTGTGTGTGTGTGTGTGTGTGTGTGTGAGCCTGAGCTCTCATTGGTCTAGCAGCCTGTATGTGTGTGTTTGCCTGAACCTGTGTGTGTGTGTGCTTCTAGCCAGTGGGCGGGGGATTAAGGCTGCATCACGTGGTCCCTTTAGCTTCTTTTCCACACAAACACACACCCTCATTCGCAGAGGACACACACAAACACACACACACATACGCGCTCACAGCTGTTGATACTTCTCTTTCTGTTAAACACCGGGCCAGCCGAGGAGCAGAGCCCTTAGGAACCTGGGAGAATCTGGTGGCAGCTCGGCCACCGAGCATCTATATGGAAAATCTGGACCGACTGGTTTTCTGATTTCAGCCTGGCTTTCACTGTCTGACGTTCATATCCCGCTCTTTCGCTCTGTTTCTGCTTCTCGTCTTTCCCGGGTTCTCTCAGGGAGTCAGTGTTGGAATTTGAACGCAGACAGCGAGCAGCAGAGAAAAAACAGAGACATGTGTTTTGCCTCAGCCGCCTGCTACTACTGCCTGTTCTCTCCCATTCACTGACCAAGGAGGAAATACAAGGTTGGTTGGGCTTGGCTTATTCTTTAATGTGCTGTTTTGTTGCGTCATTACACCGATTGGACGTTTGGATTTTGGTTCCCCTGGTGTATAGACATATGTATACATCAATTATTTGTGTCTTTTAAAGACACCCAAACCCATTCATTTCTTTTAAGAATCCAGCTTGTCGTGTGTTTCTGTGTTACCACCAGCTGCCATAGCATGACTCCAAAGATTACATCCCTAAATCTGTAGTTTTAGGGGAATTCCATGTAAGCATGGCCACACACACACACACACACAACACACACACACACACACAGGCAGACAATCACTCCTGCACTATGTACACGCTTGGCAGTAACAGTGCAGTGAGTGTGAGCACCAGGGAAGATTAGCTGTGGCTGATACCTCTAATGTGTACAAGAGTAGAGGCTGTATGTGGAGTAAGACACAATTGAGTCATTTAAGGTCACTTCAGCAATAAAAATCAGCCTTCAGCACACATTTCTTGAATATATAAATCAATCATGTTGAAGAAAAAAAGAATTCTGTTAAGAATCTAAATACGTTTTGTTGCAACCGGCACAAGAACTAAATGCTGCACTGAAATAAGGTTGCACAAGAAACCAACCCCCCAAACAACAACCAGCCTATGCCATGTGTCAGTTACAGACAAACTGCTGGCACGTCAGTGGGCTCAAAGGAAGAGTTTTCCCTGTCTCATAGTAAAGCCGCTGGAGGATCTGTAAGCTGCTGAGCATTTGGCTCAAACACCGTCCTCCAGTTTCACTGCTGGATCTGTCTTGCAGGCATATTTAGACACACTTACTCGTGTGTGTGTGTGTGTGTGTGTGTGTGTGTGTGTACGAAATGCCTTTACAGGGTTAACAGTGTAGGTCACTTGCATGCAGACTTGTTGGTGGGCGTGTGTGCTCACTGTGCCATTTACAGCGTGTGTGGATATAATTAGCTGACATACAGATTCTTTCCTGGTATTGTTATCGTTGGGGTTGTAACTTAACCCAAAAGGCTGTTTGTCTATTTTTAGGGGTGGCAGCTCTTGGAGACACAATCAGCCACGCTTTGAAGCTTCCCCAAGGCAAGATAAAGATACTAGGTGTGTGTGTGTGTGTGTGTGAAGGTGTGTGGTGTTGCTGGGCGACTTATCCAGCATGTTTGTGTTTACTGCCTGTATTAGTAATCTGAAGCATTGTGACATTGATATTGTCTGTTGTATCTTTTTACTAAGCTTGCACATTATCTTGTGCACAGTTTTAAGAAAGTAAAAGGTGAACAGGCAGATAAAGTCTGAGGGAGAATGGTGGACAGAGATGGGGAGAGATTTAGTAAACCAGAGAGATGGGGCCAGACAGAGAGATCGAGGGACAAATGGGTTAGACATAGGTTTCCAGATTAGCTGGGTGTCATCAGATAAAGATGGAGAGTTGTGTTTTGTCTCTGCTCCAGCCCCAAATGTCAGAGGACTACTGAGGCATTATGGGTGAGCATGCTCTCTTAGAGATGAGCTTCCATAAGAGATAAAGGAAGGAACTAATTTGATCAAATAAAAATAAAATGAATGAAATACATACATATGTCATCACACAAATACTAAACAATTAACAGTTGTTTCTAGTTACAGAATTATTTCTAAAATGCTGGAGAATGTAAGGCTGAAATGATTTGCTGATTAATCAATAGGCTGATCAACACAAAATAAATCAACTGTTTTGATAATTACTTAATTGTTGTGACTTTTCAAGGAAATATGCCAAACATAGCTCTGTTCCTGCTTCTTAATTGTAAGGATCTGCTGTATTTCTTTGTTATGTAATAGTAAATAGTAAATTGAATATTTTATTTGTTTTTGTTTGTAGACAAAACAAGTCATTTGAAGGCATCGCTGTGGGGTTTGGCAATTGGTGTCAGCCATTTATTTCTATTTTCTGACATTTTATAGACAAATAATTTATTGTTTTATAGACAGATAAACCATTAAAGAAAATCATTAATTGCAGCGTTAGTTAGGGCTGCACGATATTGGAAAAAACTAACTTTGCAATATTTTTCTTTTCTGCGATATATACTGCAATATGAAAAAATACAGGAAGTTTCATCAGATTACTTCAGTTGCTCTATTTGAAAATAGAGTATCCTAAAAGAATTGATCAACTGATTAAGAATAATATTGGGATTGCTAGTTCACTGTGCATGCAGAGCCTGCTTGTCCCTCACTAGTTACAAACTGTGTATCCAAGAACTCTTAAATCGGAGTAAATGATGTCACATCTGACAAACTTGAAATGAGAAGTGTCCAAGATTCCCTTCTCTCTCAAGCAGCTAAAAAAGTTGACCTGGTTGAGTTAATTTGACTTGCTTGATATTGCACTGTTCTGCAATGTGACTATTGCACAAGAGCACATTGCGATGACGTTGCTCCGGCAATATATTGTGCATCCCTGAATATAGTTTCATCTAAAATTTATAGACTTTTTGCTGCTTAGTTCTGTTTGAAACATAGTAGAAACCTGCAGAGTGTTGTAAATATTCTCATGCAGTAACAACCTATTGTTAAAGTTAAGTCCAAGCGAGATGGAAGTTACCATGAGTCAAACCAATCATCTTGTAACTCCTAGTAACCAAAAACATGTTAAGCATAGCTAGGTTTATAGCAGTAATTGGTTTTATAGCTCTCTTAAAATCATTGTTTATAGATGAGAAAGTCTTCATGGACAACTTGCTGACTGATGAAGATTGTTTATGTCTGCAGAGCTGCTGAGCATTGGAGGGAGGGAGGCTCACTAAAGGTCATGGGGTGAGAGGTTGTGGTCACCTTGCCTCGGGCTGCGGTCGCAGTCTAGCGCACTTTAGTAAACACAGACTGCCTCATCTATCTGCCACAGATTAATGGAGCTGAAATCAATTACAAATCAGTGCGGGCCTCAGATGCCATATCTGTAAAGGGCAATTGTGTCTCAGATTTCCAGTCGGTCACTGAACTCGATCTAAACTCTTGGCATTGTTGGGAGATTTCAATGTGTTTCATTCATGTTTAAGCGAATCACACAAGAGCATCTGCCACGGAGCATGAAATTTGAATTATTAACATTGATGCAGTAATGCGCTGATCAGATTTCATTCTTACTCAGATTAATTGTGCGCACACTCACATGCACGCGCACAACCACCACTCCCCTAGCACCCTCCCAAACCTCCCAACCGTCGATCTCTCTGGATGTGACCTGACTGAGGGGGGTTCTGGATGAGGACAATGATCTATTGAGAGAGACAGAGGGAGGGAGGGAGGGAGGGTGGAAGCTCATGCTGGGGACTGCTGGAGTTGTGTGTCTTGTGACAGAGCAGGGAAAGGATGGTATACTGGTGTGAGTGAAGGAAGGGGTGAGGCAGGGTTTTGAGCTTGGAGGGAGGTGTGTAACTTCATTTTGTCAAGGCTACAGCTGTTGCGTTCAGCCGTTCAAAATTCCACTCATTCAACAAATTTCAGGCAAGAGCTTCTGTTGTCAGTCACAACGCCTCAGATGTGTTTCTGAGCCTTCTTGTTAACTGACTGACACTGCATTTCATTCACTTTTAGGTACTGTTGCATCTTTAAATAAGTGCAACAGAAGAATGAGTACAAAAATAAAGGAATTTAAAGCTGAGGCAGAGTGACTTGATGCAGTACAAACATTGCACAAAAGCAAAAAATTCCTCCTGTCTTTCTTCTTTTAACTACCCATTATGCCTTCATTTTTATATTACAATACTAACTCCCATCACAAACCCATCATTTTGCGGTTTTTCCTAGCCTGTCCAGTACACAGCTACTCAGGTTACATTACTCTGAACTGCCCAGCTGCCTTCAATTAAAGAGGAATCTTTTGTGCATCCTTTCAATAGTACAAATCACAGCTTTAGTAGTGGGGTCAAGTAGAGAGCAAGAAGTTTCCTGTGTTCCTATGGGTTCTCTAGTTTATAGATAACATGGATATTTTGACATTTCCAAATGGTGGAATCTTTTTCTGAGGCAAAACATTAGATGTGCATGCTGCTTTTCCGCCTACTGTTTCCTTAAACTTGTGACTCTTTGTGACTTGCCACATCTACAACACACAGGGATCATCTGTGTAGGGCGGTTGGGATACCAGTTCAATTTCCTTAATGGGCATAGTTTAGGTGGGAAAAGCAAATGATCAACACCTTAAGCCACCGCTATTGGTGATAGCTCCTTTTACATAACATCAGTACTTGAGGTATTTTCTAGAAAAACATTAGATATATACTATCAGCTAGATAGGATTATTTACATTAGATAAATACTATCAACTATACTAAATAGAAAAGCCATGTTTTAGGTCACTGGTAGTTCATTGGAAAGTAGGTTTCGAATGTTGTTGCTAGGTTTTTTGCATGTTTAAAGTGGTACATTAGCATTACTGTAAATTGCCAAGTCTCAAAACACAGTGGGTTTCTTCCATAACTAGTGAAGACGTGTGGTTATGTGAGAAAACTCCACTAAAAACAAAACATGCCACGGTACACTTTCGTCCACTTGGATTTCTTTTTAACGGTTTGTTGAGTCTGAGTGCGACTCCTCTAAACACTGAGCTGTGTGTCACTCCACTAATCTCAACCATCTTTTTAAGTGGCATTTGACCTGAGTGAGTAGCTTAGCACCATGTGTCAGACCAAATCACCTCTCCACCCAATTAAGAGCAGAAAAGGCAAGGGGAGAAAGAGTCACTTCTGGCAAAGTAACCCCTAAATTTTGATCCTCCTGCTGTCAGATGACCACTGGGCTTTTGAAGGCCGGAAGTAACGGGGTTCCTTTCTTAGATTCTTTCTTGCTCTCCCTCTCATTCCTCTGCTCTTCAAGCCAGGACACCATCTGCTAGAGCTCCCATAGGCCCCGCCTCTTCCTAATACACCACCAGCTTATCCTCCGCTGCTACTACAAGAGCAGCCGAGTTGCAAGGGATCCTGGAAAATGCAGGCTCCTCTCTCTCTGCCTCCTCATGTGAATTAATCTTTTTATCTCCACCAAGGACGTTATGGTTTTGATCTCATGTGTTTGTTTGCCTTTTAGTTTCAGGATATGTAAAAATAAATTGTGGAAAGTTTGTTGAACAAACAAGTGAATCATTTTGGCGTCCTTATTCGGCCTTCACTGTTCCAATTTTTTAAAATACATCGACAACTGCACAAAAAGATCAGTGTTTTCTGGTTAAAATTGCAGCACAAAGCAATTCTCTCACATACATAAATAACAAACTTGACCATATTTTCTAATGTATTTCCCTTTGCCTTTATTGTCTGTGTCCCTTGGCATGGCAACAAGGAACTCAGAGGTTCGGTCACACATGTTGCTTTTACTGTAACAATTCCTGTATCCTGCATAAATGCTTGTTGTCGCGCCAGCTGACCTTAGAATGAACAGTGGGAGTAAACCACCTCACCAGTCAAGGCCTGGATTTTCAAACAAACCTGCTACCCTCCTCCTCGTACGCTTTGCTGGGTGATGTGTCGGTGTGACCTGACTAACGCCTACGTGCAGTTGTAAAAGACATGATGAATATCTGTTTCCTTTTGCATTTTACCTTCCACATGTAAATCTGTTTTGCATCGAAATCACTGGATTATTTCCGTACCACCTTTCCACAACCACTTTATGCTTTGAATCCGGAACCATTCTGTTCTCTAAACTCCATTTTTTGTGCTATTACACTGTAAATATTAAACTCTTCCCACTTTCCTTTCAAATGACATGAGTAGTGTTCTAACGTGTCCACCTCTCTGTTCTTTTCTTCTCAGGAGAAAGTCCGAGCGGCAGCCATAGTGCGAGTGAGTGAGGTGAAGCAGGCATGAGTGTGGACAGCCATCAGGGGGTGGTGACGACTCCTCCCCCGCCCAGTGGAGGAACTAAGGAGCGTTACTTCGACCGGGTCAACGTCAACGATCCGGAGTACATCAGGGCCAGGAACATGTCACCTGACCTCCGGCAGGACTTCAATGTTCTGGAGCAGAAGAAGCGTGTCACACAGATCTTACAGAGCCCCGTAAGTCAAAGGAGGGAACATGTCTTCAGAATATATTTATTTATTCTCCTACAGAGTAGAACTAATGAAATACCATGTCATGGCACATTTTTCATGGCCTTTTTTCGGACTAGGCTTGTATATATTGCACAATTTTAGGTTTCTCAATCAGGCTAATGCATGCAGTTGCTTACTGGGGGTACATCATCTGGAGGAGAACTAGAGCTACAATTGACTGTTGGTAATGAAGAAGACAGTATAATGGTGTCAGCTAACGCCATGGTTTGCCCTTGACCTTGATGCCCGCTGAAACTGAAAACAGTTTCAGCGGGAATGTGTCTTGTGGGCTGCTACAGATGCGTATTTACTACACAGATAGTACAGATTATGTAATTTTAACAGATGGGAAAAGTGCCTTTTCATTTTCAAGTTGATGTTGATCACAAATACAGCATTTTCCTTCATGATCCTACAGAGCTTGACACCCTCAAGTTGAGTTTTGTGGCAAGAGGAAAAGTTATAAGCTGCACAGCAGAGCAGTTATTATCTGGGTCGCCTCACAGCGTGAAACCCCTGGGTTCAAATCCATTGAGTAGCTCAGGCCATTCTTTGAGAAGTTTGCGTGTTGACATTATGTATGCATTGGATTTTCTCTGGGTGTGCCCAATTTCTAAACTGACAATTCTAAATGTCCCCTTGGTGAGAGTAATGTGTTTGCCTATCTATATTTGTTGGCCCTGTAATAGGCTGCTAACCAATCCATGATGAACCCCCCTGCTCCCCAGTGTATGCCGGAAAAGGCTCCAGCCCCTCAATAAAACAGTTTGTCTTGTTCAAGGTAATAAGCGAATGAACTGGAAGGAAGGGAAAACGACATGTATGTTAGTCTATATATTTCCAAAGAAGAGGGCAGTTGAGTTGTCAAGCATACGGACGACCCAGTGGAGAACTTACTTCAAGCGAAGAACTTTTCACCTCACTGACTAATAGTTTGAGCAATCACTTCCCAGTTTCTCTTTTTGGCAGTTATTATTCCACAATCAAGTGATTACTGAAGAAGTCACAGGAGTGAGTGCACTTGCACTTGTACTTGTGTTGATGTTGTGACACTGACCACAGAATCACAGCAGTCAGCAGCCTGCTAAAACCCTAATATATCCACCAGCTACCACACCCTCGCTCAGGCTTACTGCTGCAGCTCTCCAAGTGCCCTCCAGGCCAGAGGCTCTCATGCCGGGTCAGGTTTTGCTGAAGTAAACAACTCTGTGAGCAGCGGGCATATTTCAGCCAACACGCTTAATGTTGTGGTTTGATTTTTAGTCTGGATTCTTGAGAATTACTGGTGCTCTACTAAGCCAAACTTGACAGAAGTGCTGCAGGTGCAGTTAGATGCATGAACCCTGTTGGGACCAAACATACTAATCATTGTAATGTAAAGCCAAAGTATTTGGGATGCTGTATCTTTGTTGAAGGTTTGTTGTTGAATGCGACCTCTGCGAAAGTCAGAATGCAGTGCAAAGATAGTAATTGTAACAGTTAGTAGCTGAGATAGCACTTGAACTCAAAACTATACGTGGCAGAGAATCACACCATATGTGGTAGCATATTCTTAGATGTATTGTGTATTTACCAAGCTTCTTGGATCAGTTTGTTTCCTTTTTGATGTATTTGCACCGTGTCAGGATTTCAACACCTAACTCTGGTACTTATAGTCTCCCTCTGCTCATTTACTCATAGCCAAAGTCAAGCTCATGGGCTCCTGTAAAGAGGACACAGTGTTGTCCTATCTCGCTGTTTGAATTGTGCCCTTTGAACAGTTGCCTCACCTTGTGTGGAGGTTTTACAACAAGCCCCCCTGTCTTTCAGCTTACACAATGTTAGGAATATTTACTCTGCAGTATTGACTCAAGGCTGGTCTCTGACTGCACCTCACTGTTTACAAGGTGGATATGACTGTATGCATTTGTCCTTCAATTACTTTGACAAGTGACATATACACTCTTTAGAGGTTTTAGAGTCTGCTTGAGCGAATTTATGGTAAAGTTAAAGTTAGTTAAAGGATAGCTCTTAAGTAATGTCATGAATGAATGTTCACCACAAGCAGTGTGATACAAGCCTGGAAGAGTGTGTGTGATTGATATTAGGGTAGTGGCCGCCATGGTTTGGCCTTTTTTCTTTTAAAGCTTTTAATGTGATCCGCATTCTGCACATGCCCAGTGTGGTTTTCTTGGCACGCTGCGTTTTCTGCCAGATGTCTGGGAGGGCAGGAGCATGGTGCTGCTGATGCAGGTTTCCACTTGATACTCGGTGTATGTCTTTGAATGTGTCCGTGTACGTGATTGAGCACCGCAAGTGCAGTTACGGGTGAGCAAATGAGTGAGTACAGACAGTCAGCTGCGGAACACTTTTGGGTCACCATTGAGCTTCAGTGGCTGACAATTGCTGGTATTTTTTTGCAGCGTGTCTGGCACAGCTGGCTCTGGTGTGTCCTTATCAGCAGCGATTCGGCATCTTGAATTAATGGCAGAGGGTTTTGAGCCTCACGAATCAGTGAGCAAAAGACCACAGCCTGACAACACCAGTGCAAGGCAAAGCAAAGAGTTATCACCAGTAATAACTGTAATTTCACCAACTGGACGTCATAGGTTACCCACTGCCATTATTTACCACTACATCACACTATGTGTGTGTGCGTCTGCTTGTGCTGTGTTACACTTGTGGTCATGCAGTGTTGTGTATATTATTCCCGCTTGATGTGGTTTTGAACATGAGCCAACCAGCTCTCAGTCAGCAGTAACAGGTGGCTCCCTGTGGGCCGCAGAGTGTTTTTTCAACTTTGACATCAGGACAGTTGGCCTGTCTGCGCTGGTTTACTCTTATTCAACAGCAAAAACAATAACAAATGTGTGTCCCCAGCTGGACATGCACACGTGTCTCTCCTGTCATCTCAATTTCTTTCTCCATCTTTCTGGGTCTGTTGCTCTCTCTCACGTTCAGCTACAACAACAACAACAACAACAACAACAGGAGTGTCACCAGCTGGCTGTCCACGCATGTGCCTCTCTCTCTTTCTCCTTCTTCTCTCTCTCTGTTTGTTTTCATTCCAGTGTTATGGGACTGGTGGCGGCTCCAGATTACATGTTTCTAGCGCTCAGATGGCAGGTTGTATTTAAAGTCGGACCAATATAGACGAGGCAGGACTGAATCAACTCAACTGACTTCATCCACCCACCTCATTCATGCAGCAGCGTTTAGAAGTCACAGGGACTTGAACGCTTTTGGCCCCTTTTTCACCATCTACTGTTGTCCCACCAGTCTGTGTGGACGCTTAACAATATGCATCAAGACAACAGATGGGGAAAGATGAAAGGGAGGGAGGGCCTATAATGCATCCATGTGTAAACTAAAGTAGGCTCAGGTCACACAAAGCATGTAATAAATACTTATTCAGCACATTCTAATGATGCATTTATCGGAATGATGCAGGCATAAATATTGATCACATTTTCAACCTGACTGCTGAAAGAGTTTTTGTCTCTTCTGCAGAATATAGAGCAACAAAATCCTCAAGGTTTTGGATTTAGAACATTTAGCAAGTTGGACATTTTCACTTTTGTAAAAAGACATTTAATTTATTGTTGCCTTAAGATTAACAGTAAAACATTATTTTTCTGAGCATCCAGTTAATGTGCGTGTCAGTCTGCTTTAGTGTTTAATATGGGGAAGGAAAAAAGAGGAAGAAGTGAAAGATTTTTCAGAAGGCTTTTGGTGGTAATGTTGGTTAACATAAAAAGTGTTTTGTATGACATGCACGGATTGAAATGTGCCTTGAGGTGGTTTATGAGGCACACTGAAGTGGTTTCCTGCGGCATTTCATACGTAAGAATGAGCTTGGATACAGAGTTTGGCTGTAGATCCAAGTCTCATGACATCATAGTTAAATCATGATATCAATTTGTTAGTGTTAAATTCTGTGGTGAAGCCTTTCTCTGTGTGTCTCTATAGCTGCAGGGGAACTAGGTTGCTGTGACTCTATTTGCAACCCAAAAGGTCAAAAGCCCTCAGAAGCTTGAAATTAAATCAGGTGAAATCGAATTTAAGTTGTACTTCGATATGCTGCTTCTATTTTCTACATCTCCACTCATCTTGCGTTCTCCTCTGCTAGTACCCTCTCTCTTCCACACATTGTGTTCATCATCCATAGAAATGATTTACTGATTCCAAGTGGGTACTTTACTCAGCGTCATTTGCACCAGTGCTGTGGTTTTCAGAGGAAGTGCACATTTTCTCCTCTTCCCCCCCACTTGCCAGAAAACACAAGTGGATAATTTCTTTCTTTCTTGTTCTGCCGAGAACCCCCTCGTGTGAGACAAATGTCACGGCTCCTCTCTATGATGTTTTTCCTTTTCCTTTTAAAGTCCTAAAGGTCTCATTTGATAGAACATTAGTGGTTGAACCTTTCCCTTTGCCTTTCCCTTCAGAGCCATTTCTCGACGGCTGTGTTTCAGTTTGGCATTTCACGACATCTCTTGGGTGCTGAACTTCGAAAAACCTCCAGCAGTGGAGCAGTGCCCTCAGGATTAGAAAATACTGAAATGTTACTAAGTCCACTCCAGTCCCCTGGGTGCTTAGTGTGTACGTTTTGCACTACTTTCTCCATCTGGAAACTGAAAATGACATTGACTATGCTAAATGAATGCAAAGTTTTTCTTGCTGAAACTGATCTGAAAATAGGGATGCACCGATCCAATAAGCAGGAATCAGTGCAGATACTGTGACATCACAAATCCACATTAAATACATTTCCTTGTATTCACACTAGGGAGAGGAAAGGTTGCATCGGTGCATCCCTGCCTACAATTCATGTACTGACATCTGGTACATATAAATCCACATGTAAAGTCAGAGCTCATCTCCATACACTGATACACTCTGTTGTCACTTTTACGAATGTGATCAGTGTAAATGTTCTCCTTTGCTCAGATTTCCCCGCACTTCTGTCGGGGTGAACAAGTTCATCCCTAAAGAAAAAGGGCAATGAGTTCATACAGAGAGGGGAGTCTTTGCAGCCAGAGTCGGGGACCAATTTCACTGACGCACACTCTAAGATGAGATGGGGAGAATCAATAGCATTGGCAAGCTTGCAGACATCCTACTTGGTAACACTGTCATGTTGGCAGCTTGAAAGAACAGCACTGTGCGGCCGTAACTGGGGAGGCTGTTGCCTACGAAATTACAGGCCTCACCTGGTCTGTTTGTGTGTCTACAAGCTTTAAGGATAATGAGGGTGTGTTCGCCTTTCATCTATCTTTGCTTGTATGTTTCTGTGTGTAAGAGTCTTTTCAAGTCAAGTATGTGTGAAAAGTTTTATTTAGACTTTATTTATTTATTTGGCCAGTTGAGATTCATGCAATTTGAGCGTGGATGCTGTCATTAAGAGACCTGAAAATGCAGGTCACTATGTTCTTCTAGGTGAGCTGTGATGCAGTTTTAGGAATGAGAATGTAATCCTAACCCGCTACAGGAAATGACTCAAACTCACAGGGTTCACAGGTATAAGAAAACAAACGGTGACATTTGATATTCAGCTGATAAAGCCTAGTTTAGGCTCCAAGACAAGCGACGTGTTACTGTTGTTTTCAAGGCTTAGTTTGCTGCGTGAACCTAAACCGTAAACAGATTTTCTTTAAATGCACCTAATTAAACTCTGCTGTAGTGAGTCAGATCAAACCATTCCTTCTCATGAGGACATGAGTGTGTGTGAGGTAATGCTGAAAACATCAGGAGTGACACACACTTTTCTGATCGGTGTACAAGCACAGACGTGTAAGATCGGCCTTTCTCCAACAAAGTCATAAAAAGTCCCGTCTTCCTTTCCCACAGGATGATGTACAGCAGTTTAGTGTCACATGTATCTGCAACAATAATTGAAACAGAAACAAGGGAATTGCAACAAAAGGAAGCTTCACTGGAAGTCATTTGACACAAGTTGGAAGAAAAGTTCTATTGTCCCGTGGAAAACGTGACCCAGATGGTCTAAAATGTGCATGTGAAAATATATTTTTGTTCACAGTCCACCAAGGAGTAAAGTAAAGTACTCTTTTCAAGAAGCATCTGCCCCGATGTAATGTCCTTAAGTAAGGCATGAGTCCTGACAGCTCATGCGGCCGCTCAGTGGAAGCAACCAATAAATTCTCACCTTTACAATGTCTGAAACATTTCCATTCCAGACTCTTTTGTGCCTCAGACGAACCAGCGTTTCATTTCTCACACCAACTTTTCATTGCTTTTTAAAGTATGTACAAATGCTCGGCTATCATTAATATTTTGACTTTCGAATTTGTTACGTACCAGATGTAGCTTGCCTGGGATACGTTTGAATCTCAGATGTTAGGGAAGTGTACAGACATTTCTCCCTTCAGCAGAGAAATGTGGAAAAAAACCTGTCTGGTGACAAACTTTGCACAGATAAAAGGTCTGACATTTCAGGGGACATAAACATAAGTGAGTGGAGGGGATCCTTTTTTTCTCTCCTCTCTCAGGCTTTGATTCCTCCACTGCAGAGTTGGCCAAGATCCAATCTGCACTTAATACTTTCAAACTGCTGCATTTCCATTTTGAAAGATTAGCTTTTGCCATTTTGGAGCAGTAACGGAAACACTTCTTCATTTGTTTGATTGGATCACATTTTTTCCTCCAGTGGAGGGCCCTCCTTAGCCTGGTTGCCTGTCAGTGGGTTTAATCTTGCAGGTTAGAGGACGGATATTTGTCTTTTGCAGAGGAGTAATTATGTAACAACATTTTCAAAGTTCTTTGGGTTGAAGTGCCACAGCAGCTAAAAAGCACACTTGGCGTGTGATGTTTTTATTGCTGCAGATGTGGGGATTTTGCCGAAATATTAATGATACGATCCACTTCAGGCCCCAGGATTAATCTGTTTAGATGATGAGAATCAAATCCCTGCTGTCATAATCCACTTGGGAACACACACACAAATTGTAGAGCAGATGCCTGCTAGTGTGGCTGTCTGTATGTGTGGATGCATGGGTTGTTGTGCTCATGTGCTTTTAAATAGGTTTAATTCTGCAACGAAGACTGCAAGCTTGTGTTTTGATTTTTTTTCAGAAATTGATTAGACAGTATTTTAAAAGTAAAAGTGATTCTGGTGCGTATTGCAGCAAACAATTTGTGATTTTAAAGCTACTTTAACTCAACTTTTTATATATTACCTCACTACTTTTAAATGAAAATGATTGTTCATAGTGATGAATTTTAGTTACTGAGAGCTCTCCTCAGCTCTGTAGGGGTTTTTAGCATCTTGTAGCATTTTTTTCCCAGGCTACAAATTTACAGTTTTGGTTTTTGGTTCACTCTCACCTCTCAGCTGTAGCAGACAGCAGTTTTCAGCAACAATACACTACCTGCCCAGCACTAAACAGCAGATAGGCAGAATTAGCGTCTAGCTGGTACATACATAGTGGAGCATTTAGCAGCTAGAGCCAGCTATTTCCCCCAGAATTTGGTAAAGAGAAGAATTCATTCATCAGGTGGCCAGAAACACGACTCTAAATGAATGCAATTTTATGTTTTATTTGCTGGATGTGTCAATAGGCAACTTTCAGCTAACAAGTTTGCCATGTCAATTTAAAAAATAATATGTCAGTGTTGTGTTATGTTATGTTAGTGTTTATAGCTTGTATCACCAACTGGCTAAAAAGTAAATGTAGATTTAATACTATTAACGGATTTTCCCTCTTGTTGTTAGTTGCCATTTTGTAGGAACAACCAGTGTCAAGTTAGTGAGACTCTTCCAGCATAAACCCAAAACAAAGACCTTTGTAGTCACGTCAGGAACGCAGAATGCCTGAGGGCCAAGTGTTTGGCTCCAGTAAAGCGTCCATAGCGCTGTGGCTCCAATGTCAGTGTGATGGCACAACAGTCTTTCAAACAGAAATGCCCAGAACAACAACAACTGAAAACAAAAAAACCCTGACCCACCACTGTCAGACATCCGCAACAGGCCTGTTGCCACAGAAATCTCGCCACTAGGGATAGAGGAATGTCTGGCTTGGGTTCAGAATCAGTGGTGCTCCGGGACTGTATGTGTCCTGACACGGGGGGTTGTTCCACTTTTAACAAAACACCCCCACATTGGCATAAAACCAAAGGCCCCAACTCCATTTGCACAGCACTAATGGACCATCCCATGGGGTGACTTGAGGGGACGTGGGCGGGGGGGTTGGGGGTGGCAGAGACAAGGGGAAGTTAAGTGTCAGAGATGAGTTTGTGCACAGACATCTCTTTTGGGAATGTGTTTACTGTTGCAGAAACACTAATGTGAAATAAAGGCATGACTATTGGGTTGCCTTGCTAGAGGAGTCATTGCATGGAAACAGTGTCATAGCCTGTTGTCACTTCCAGACTGTGCTGATTTTACCAAAGATTTCCATCACTGGTTTTAAATGTAAAAGAAAACATGATTAAAATGCCATGGGCAACAGTGAAGACTCAATGCAGATGTATTAATTGGCCTTAAACTAATGCACACATGTCAAGTTCTACAGAGTGACACGCAAACCAAACAAACACTGGCACTTTCTCTGCCAAGGAGTCTTGTGATTTCTGATTGAACATTTGATTTATGAGATGCTGGGTGATGAGGAACATGTGCTTTGAAAGAAAGTGAAAGCAGAAAATCATACAGTATTTTAAATGATGTAACACAGCCAGCTGTGTGTATATCTGGTCTTGCATAAGAGCATGTTGTCATATACTTTATTGTGTTTGTGGATGAATGTAGTCTGGACATGAGGATTAGCCACACGCTCTCTCCAATCATAATGAAGAATGCAAGATAGCCAGACAGCCAATCCTGATTCCGCTTGTTGAGAAGCCAGCCTACCCTGATCCAGCTTCATAGAACGCTTTGAGGACAATTCAGATTGACACCCGATGAGCATGTCTAATCTGTGATTAACACGTCTCCCTCGTTCTTCCTCTCTTTATTTCCACTCTTCCTGTCTCCCTTAATGTTCCCACATCTTTTTACTCGTTCATCCCTCTGTCATCACTAATCCGCTACTCTGTCTTCTTCCTCCAACTTTAATCTGACCCTGTCTTTTCATTTCTTTTTTCATTTACAGTTCAAGAATGTTGATCTGACAGAAACTCCATCTTCAAAGTGAAATAAATTAGCTAGCTTTTAAGCTGCATAATACCTGACTGAGGTGGCCAACTTGTAACTCAAAGCTTTTTGAAACGGCTTTTAAAAAATTAATAGTAATACAAATTGTCTTTTCTGTCTAGATTTAAGGAAATCTGAGGGTTCTGTTTCTAGTTTTTGAAACATTGCGTCATCTCAATTACACAGTATTTCCTCTCAAAACTCTTTCTCTCTCCTCTTCTTTTCCAGGCCTTCAAGGAGGAGTTGGAGAGTCTGATCCAGGAGCAGCAGCGGAAGGGGAACAACCCCACCGGCCTGCTGGCCCTCAGACAGATTGCTGACTTCTTCATGGCCAGCTCAGTGGCTGGCTTTAACACCTCTCCCCTCAGTGAGTACTGAGAGTACCCCTACTAACATTAAGCAGAACATGCCGCCTTTACCCGGGGTGCGATTGCTTTGAACTGTACTGAACAGCAAGACCCAGCATCAGTATTTGAAGAGAGGAGAGCCATAACCAAACATGAGCTTTGTATGCTTAAGGGCATTAATACCCAGAGACAACCCAACCCCGACTCCGGAAGAGCTACACATATTTCTCCAGGTTTTGATCCTTTGTGAATTCTGTCCAAGAGTCCATATGTGAAGTCTGCTTCCAATCACAGCACTGGAATGCGCAACTAATGCAGAACTACATGTCAAAGGCATTAAAGCAGTTGAGTTTAGCGCTTCCTTAAAATATACCCATAATGAGTGAGTCCAGGAGACGTTGGTAGTAAACAACGTATTAAAGGTTGGAGTGCTGTTTACATCACCTCAGTGTGGAAATTAGGACTCGGGAGCCAGATGTGTCTGATACGTCATTAGATAAAAAGACAGATGTTGGATAGTGGTCCTGTGATGCTGTCATTGCCAGAAAAGAGGATAAAAGTGAATCATTTATTTCCTATAGTACACACAATTGAAGTAAATTATTCCTATGGACTTGAATACACAGTAAAGAATCCCCTTGATTTTAACCCTGATCCTGCCATTGTTTAGGTTTGGGGATGGTCACGCCGATCAACGACATGTACGGAGTGGAATCCACCACGATGGTGAAAGGAGAGAAGCTGACGCGCTGTAAACTGGCCAGCCTCTACAGACTGGTGGACCTGTTCAGCTGGGCCCACTTCGCCAATTCCTACATCACAGTAAGATGACGGAGGCATTCTTGAAAGTGTTGACAGTAATGTGCTGTGTCTGAAATCAGTCCTTATTTACTGTATAGTGCACTATATTTACTGTTGGCTATTTTATTTCAGTGTCCGGATTCTAAGTGGGAAATGTATGCACTATATAATTCCCTCAAAACTGTCATGGCTTGGACACTACTTTCTTCTTGCAGTCCCACAATGTTATGCTTAGATTTATAGATGCGAAAATTACACAAGTGTATGAGGAAGTAACTAAAATGGATATGGTACACAGATTGATTTCGATAAGAGTTAATTAAGGAATTGAATTACTTTGACACATACAGTAGAAGTTTGCCAAAAAATTAAAGACTGATTTCCTTTTGACTTATCCCTCACTTGACCTTGATCCAGTATAATTTGTCTGCTCAGTACTCAGAGTAGAAAGAAGACTAACCAACTTGATACCTCAACAAATTTGATTTGACTTTTTCTTGTCTCAGGGTCGAGTAAGTAAAGAGCAAGACCACATCCTCATCATCCCCAGAGGACTGTCATTCGCTGAGGCGTCTGCATCAAACCTGGTAAGAAACACAAGACGCCATGCACTGTTCCCGACATAGTTATTTAGTTACATACTCAGCCTTAAAACATGTAATGTAAAAATTTGCAAAAAACGGGTAATGTCATTTCAAGTCTATTGTTGGGAGAATTTCTCTTTTTGAGATTTTTATTTATTATTTTTTGTATAAGTGTTTGTTCATCAATCCATTGGTGTGAAACACATAAATTAGTTTGTGTTTTGAGTTATGAAGGTTTCACTGGACAAATTACTTCCTTGAATTGTGTGAAGGGGAAAAAAATTGTAGATGAACCTCCTTTCAGTGTTTGGTCTTGCCAAAGACAATGTGCCTCCCTCTCTCATGCTGTCTGAATATGTGGCGCCGCTTGTATTGACCAAAGCCAACCAGAGCGTCCCTTCACTGCTGCTTTCCCGTATCAAGTCCGCAAATAGTGGTTCAAGTTGTTTGTCCTTCTAGTTTCAGTTCAGCCTAACACTGTTATCACAGTGTTGTCACTGTTGTCACAGTGGCATGTTGTGTCAATAATAATGTGTGTAATAATTTGTTAGCAACCCTGTTTCCTCCTGCCTTACATTATAGCTCCCTGTAATTCAGGTTCTATTTCCATCCGTTTGTCTGCGTCTCTGATTTCCTTGTTGTCTCGCTCTCGCTCTGCTTTCTCTCTGCGGATTCCAGTGTATGTTTCTGCTTGTTCCAATATTTTAAGTTGAAACAGCTAAAAAAAAGAATTAATTAGGTTTTGTTTTCTCACTGTTAAAAACAAGATGTATAACTTTTTGTCTAAGTGTAATCCATAGAATATGAAACATGAAAAACTGACACTAAAGAACAATAACATCAGCTTACCCAGTTGTAATAAATTCTTGGAATGTGTTTCATGTTTCTGGTGGATGCACTTTGTTATTCCGGAAGCATATTTATTGGCGTCTACCAAGCTAAGCCAAATAACTCCCCCATAATTTGTTTTTTTTTAAATGTATAATGACATTGAAAAAGTTTACATAAAAGTCACTTGAAACTAGAATCATATCTGCTGCATTTCTCTCCCCTTTGTCCTCTGCGCTTTGTCATACTTCTCTCCTACTTCATATTCACCACCTGTGCAAATATCCACACACCTGTGTTATGTGGTTGCAGGTGTGGGTTGACAGCTGCATGTAGTAGCAATACTGCTGACAGGCAGATTTCACTGTTTGACCTGCCTGAATGGTTGGCAGGCAGAGATGAATTGAAACACTTCCAGCTGGTAACCTGCTTTCTGTTAGTGCCTGAAGGCACAGATTGTAAAGAGTGAATTTATATTGTAAAGTCATACAAATGTATTTTATTCTTTATTCTCCTCCAAGTCTGTTTATAATTTATACATCTTCTTGCTACACCTTACTGGCAGTCCTGCTTGGTTTGGATTCTGTCGAGCACACAAGTTAGATAGTCAGAGACAAAGCTACTTTTACAGTAAAATCTTTCACGAGCTTTGTGCTTTAGTTACCTTGGAATACAACTCAAAAGTTCACCTGGTGAGGGGAAAAAACATTTAATCTTTAGATTTATACTGAATAGAGTAATGAAATGTATGGAATTAATGTCCAATATTGTTCCACATTCATGCTAATTAGGGCTGGACAATAAAACAATAACAATAATTATCGATATAATTTTTTCCAATAACAATATAACAAATGTTCAATAAATATTATAATAAATAATATATAAGAAATGTTTGATTTGATTCACTTGAATCACACACAAATTAGGACTGAATTTTTTAAGATGTTTATTTTTTGTTGAGGAAAAAGGACAGAAAAAAAGCTTTTACTTAATTTTACTCGTGCATATTTTTAGAAAAAGATTTTATCATAAATGTTTTGAATGTTCTCGCTCAGTTTTGTGAAGTGAGCCACTGTTTGGAATCAAATGTTTGTCATGTTCTGACCATAAAGAAGAGTTTAAACCACAATTAACCATCAGGTTTCTTCAACTTTCACTGAGGAGCAAAAATCAGCCTTTAAACTCAAAAGATATAACGATTTGATACTAATCGTGAGAATTATTGATATCGAAAGATATGAAACTTTTTATCGTGATAACATTTTTGGCCATATCGTCCAGCCCTAATACCAATAAAGCTGATTTGAACTGAAAAAAATAAAAATATGATTCCTGTCACGGCCAAAATTGAAGAGTTTGTGTATGTATGTTGATCACTTCTAGAGCTAAACTGCCTGCTTTAGATTAAATAAATAAATAATGAGTTAATAGTTTCCATAATATCTGGCTCACTCTGCATTGCCTGACTCTCTGCATGAAGTAAAGCAGGATATTGAAGTTAATGTTTTCACAATTCCTGAATAATCGGGAAAGCATTTTATCACCAATGTAGTATAAGGAAGAATATACCTGTCAAAGTTAGCTACAGTTAGTTAAAACGGCAGCCAAAGGCTAGCTGCTTAAATATGCCTCCACTGTATCATACAACCAAAGCAAAAGGGTTTTGCTGTAGCTTTGCTTGAGAATATCTAGTGACTCAAAGAATGACTCATCTTGTGCCTCTGGAAAAAATGTCTTACTAAAAAACATTGTCTAAATAATGTTAAGCTGGTACCAAACATAGTCCAAGTTTAATAGGCTGTAGGCTACGTCTAAAAAATATATTTAGCAAACTCATTAAAAATTGAGTAATGCTAGTTTATGCGTCTAGACCACATCCATCTCTGCCGTGGTTGTCTGTATGAGAACCATGACCGCAGAAGCTGACGGGAGACACAACAAAATGATGTTGTCTGGCACTCTCAGATTTCCCTGACTGTGTTGTTTGTGTGTTTGTGTTTTCATGCCACTCTGTCGCTGTTGTGCTCCCCTCTCTCTGTAACCCTAACCCTAACCCTTCTTCGTCTTCTTCTTCATCTTCTTCTTCTCTTTCTTCTCTCCTGACCCGATGATCTCTGTAGTGACATGGTTAAGTTCAAGTGTTTAGAGAAGCACTGATTAAGAGGAAGTCACCCAGAATAAAGAGTGCGAGAGGTGGTGTTGGGTCAGTTGGGTGGAGGCTGTGGCGTCAGAGAAAGGCTGGAGTTCAGTTGGTTTTGGTCGGTTTCCATCTGGCCTCTCAATCTCTCTGTTTGAGCTCTGAGATGAAGGCGGGGTCATTTGAGTTAGTAGACAAATTCACAGTTTGGTCTGTCTGAGTGATTTTGGTTCTGCGTAATATTCACCTTTTCGTTTAGTTGCATCAGAGGGCCAGAAGGTTAAAGTCGGGTTAAAGCAGTTTGCCCACACTTCTTTCTCAGCCCCTACTCTCCTCTGCGGACTTCTTATCATCTGCTTTCCATCCGGGCGAATCACAATTCAGATTCTTTGACACGTCCTTTGGCATGTTTTTATAATTAGAAGTGCCATGTTCGTCAGAAGGGCCTCTCAACAGTGGGGTGGTTGGACAGACAGGCTGCAGCAGTGTCGGGGAGCTACGTTTTGAAGGACGTGACAGGGTGAACTGATACTGTACTGGACATGTGATGTAACCCAGTCAATGTTCGATCGCCTGACAGCTGGCTGTGGCTGTGGCTCTGTGTGGAAACAAAGATGGTGGTAGTTAGTTACGCTCGGCTGGTGTCATTCACTTTCCTCTGCTGGGTAAAAGATCAATAGACAGTCATCCATCCAAACATCCGTATGGCTGTTAAAAGGCACCATTCAGGACATGTGTCGGGACTTTCAGCGTGACTTGACCCAGAGATCACCAGCAATCTGTTGAGTCCACCCTGATGTTTTATCTACTCAGTGTCAACATAACTCCTGAGTTTTAGTTCTAATACTGAAACATATTGTATGGTCTATGTACTGTAGAGGTGTTCCACACTTTACTGTATGTAAAGTCAAACTCACAGATGCATTAGTTTGTGATGTTAATATAACCATGCAAGAGCCAGCAAAACCTAAAAGAAAACCAATAAGAGTGTTTTTGGTCAGCATTTTGTGTTAACCCTAACTGAAATGCAATGTTTCAGTAGCACTGCATACTACAACTGGTTCAGTTGCAACATTGATTCTACGCTGTCAAAGAATAATGATCTCATGGTGTCCTAGGAAAAGGAAACTCAGGTTTCTGGTTTCCTGTTGCACTAGTTTGGTGAGGGTATTGGAGTGCGCACAGACCTTTCCTAAATTTCACTGCAGCACCCTTCCTTGGCATACCCTCTGCTTAATAAGTTACTCCTGGAACACAGTTTTCTCAAGGAAGGAGCAAAGTGCAGCAGAATCGAAGCACACGAGTAAAATATGAGACCCTATACGTATTCAGACGGCTCTAGTGGACCTGGGTTTTTCTCATTAGCCTCAGACTAGATGATTGCTGCCCTTTCCTGTTGTGATAACACACACTTGGACTTGGACTTGCATTATAGAGGGGAAATGTGAGCTAGTAGGTTCTGGTTTGTATCACAGAACAACATGTGGTTACGGTGATAGCAATTTTGTACAAGGTCTGCAGGCAAATCTGTGTTTGATGTTTGCTATGTGGTTTTACATCGTGGACTGACATCAGCACACGGTTTCGTTGATGCTCTTCCTTCAGGTTTTATACATCAGTCCCTTTGTCCAGTTATCTGTCTTTATTCTCTGGTTATCCAACTCTCTTCCCTCTAGGTCTCATCTTTCCCTCGATCACTCTCCTCTCCCGTCCTGTAATTTAATAACTGCGAACTGGCAGGTAATGAAGTTTTCATAGTAAGGACATCATGTCCACTCCCCGGGTGTATTATGTTTCCTGGTAACGCTCCAATTAATTTCCTGGAGAGGAGTGGACAGAGAGGAGGAATCATTGATAATGTGATTTCTGTTATCATGCTCATTGATTCTGACTTGTTTATGTCTTCTTAGTTAATGCTGGCAGATTATCAGGGGGTGGATCTGGTTATGTGTCAGTGTCTGGATGTGCTTTAGTGCCTCGGCATATTTGATTAAGCTGATCTTCTGGGTATGGTTAGTTTTACAGTACGTCTCCCTCTGCTCTCCTCTAGCCTCGTCAAGTGTTCATAAATCTTGTTTAGCTTGTGTTTGAGTGACTTTGCACCAGTTAAGAAATAGAAAAAAGGTCTGGGGTAAAAACAACCATCCACCAGCTCTAGTTTCAGGTCAGAAATCCATCAAGCATCCACAGGCTTAGTCTCCTCTCCTTGTTTCCCCAGGTGAAAGTCAACATCATCGGGGATGTGATCGAACAGGGCTCCACCAACCTGAGGATCGACCCTGCAGGTTTCAGCCCCCACGCTGCCATCTATTCAATGCGTCCAGACATCCGCTGCATCATACATGTGCACACACCTGCCACGGCTGCCGTAAGTTCACGCTACACTAGAACACTGCAGAACTCCTGCAGCTCTTTTTCACAGGGGATACGATAATCAGATGTTGGATTTTGAGTTGAGTTGTTTCAGGGAGGTTTAGAAATTTGAAAGGTGTAATTATATCACATCTCAACTGAAAAGGAGCAATTATCTGTAAATAGACACTGTTATGGGAAGTGCTTGTGATGCGGGCGCTCGACTGCAACAAAGAAGCTCGTCTCTGCAGTTATCAGAGAAGTACGGAGTTTCAAAGTATTCTTCACACAGAGAATTGTCAGCTGCAAACTCTGATGAATAAAACTGCCGTAACACACCTGTCAAAGCTTCTTATTTCTCATATGTCTCTGCTTTAGGTGTCATCTATGAAGTGTGGCATCCTGCCCATTTCCCAGGAGGCTTTGATCCTGGGTGATATCGCATATTACAACTACCAGGGCAGCCTCGATGACCAGGACGAGCGCAGAGAGCTGCAGAAGGCCCTGGGGCCTACGACAAAGGTAGGAAAACCAGGAAATCTAAGCACTGAGCGAGTCATCGTTCTTAAAGGTATAGTTTGCTTATTAGAAGTACACGTGATTGGTTTCTTGCCGACTGGAGAGAAGATTGATACCACTCTCAAGTCTGTATGGTAAATATGAAGTTACCTCCAGCTACCGTTAGCTTAGCTTAGAACAATGACTGAAACAGCTAGCCTGTCTCTGTTTAAAGGTAACAATCTGCCTGCCATCACCTTTAAAGCTCACTAAGTTGTTAAATCTCATTTGTTTAATCCAGAAGCTGACGTGTAGAAACGACACGTTGTAGTTCTACAAGGGGTTATGTGCCAAGCTATTTCTTGGCCAGCAGAAGTGACCTCCTGAAATCTCTTTGTCACTATGTGGTCGCTGGCTATAGCTTCATATTTGCTCTACATACATCGATAGTGGAAGCAATTAATTATGTACCCTCTGTCATCCAAAAACGCTGACAGATGGTTGGACAGACAAAAACTTTTTATACTTGATAAGCCTGTGATGTGTAGACATGGTTTCTTGAAAGGTATTTTTACAGGTTTTTATTCCTTGTCCTTGCAGTCAAAAAAGAAACATGAGCTGATTATCAGGGTGTGGTGTATTTCAAATAGGAAAACAGTAGCAAAACAGTCAAACCAGCACATCCTGTTGAAATGTCAGCGATGTTTGCGTTACCTTCTGTACCTCCTTATTTCTGCCCCTGCATGTGATTCACCATATGAGGGTCATGCAATTTGCTTCTTTTGAAATGATGATCTGTAATATTTAGGTGAATTTATTGACAGAAATGCAATATAATGTTTTCAGTGGTGTATAAAGACCTTACTAATGAACCATTATGTTTTCTATCTGCATACACCACGGGTTCCCTTATATGGATGTCACCATGTTGCGTCACCATGTTTCTGCAGTAGCCCAAATGGACAATCTGGACAACAGAGCTTGTTTCGTCACTACTTTGAATACTTAAGAAGATAAAGAAGAAGTAACGTTAGTAGTAGTAGTTATTGACAGGTTTATTAGAAGTAAGAGGTGAAATCTGAACAAATGGATGCCCACACGAGTTATTTAGATTTGATTTAGAGCTGACAGAGCTTGGCGCCCACCGCAGCTCCTCCCGCTCGCTTGGAAAGGGAGGTGTGAGCGATGACCGATGGCGCATTCATGTGGTGTTGGAATAATCACATTTTTTCCCTCCTTAATCTTTGCATAAAGAGAAATAAAGTGTACATGGGACATAAACAAGTGTAAAGAACTTTGATTCATGCAAAATCACATATTGCATATACACATTTTGCAAACATGTTATATGTAATATGATTAAAACGGTTAATTTGGTGTCAATGTAAAGTGATCTAGACGTCTGCGTGTTATTTATATGCTCTGATAATACAACACATATTGGTAGTAACGTCCATGTTGATTTCCCATTTACTACTTAAGAGCACATGAACGTACACTGAAGTCGGAAGAACAACTTCACAACTTCAGGACATGGAATCATCCGAGGAGCACATGACTGGTACTATGAGCCCCTGGTTGCAATTCGCAACCCTCACCACTAGTTATCACTAAAACTTGCACATGGAATCAAATGTATTGGTGGTTACTTATTAGTTAAAGTGCACGTCACATTGTACAATCACAACAAAAGCAAGTTAGACGAGTGAACCTCTGGACTCTGTTTGATCAGCTGTTCCTTATCACTGTTTCTTTGTATGCTTGCAGGTTTTGGTGCTGAGGAATCATGGCGTGGTTGCTCTCGGGGAAACCGTTGAAGAGGCCTTTCACTACATCTATAATGTCCAGTACGCCTGCGAAATCCAGGTACACACACAAACTACCTACAGTAACTGCTGTTGTTTTTGGAACCAAGCACATCCCAGCACCACTCAGCTTCCCTGCACATGTATTAGAGCAGCAGGACGGCAGCTTTCTCTCTAAATCTAATCAGTTTTCACATTTCCTGACACTCACTTTTTATCAACACTCCCTAAATCATGCTCTCATGGAAAATGGAAAATGTTGGCTTAACAGTCTTGGAGCCTTCCATTTATTAAGTCAGTAAAAAAGCTGAAAGGAGGATGGCAGATGGGGATTTCAGGAGATCTAGATCAAGCAGGAGAAATTAATGATTATTGATTCAGTGTTAATTATCGGTTGATATTCAATTTCACATTCATATATAATGCATTTTATCTTAAAAAGCCAATTTGACAGCGATGAATTCTGTCATCTGTGCCCCTGGGGGTACCTCTGCAGTTGTTAGGGAACATGTGATAAAATTGTAAGAAGTAGCTCAACTAATTTGAAAAAAACAATCTGGTAAAATAGATTTTTCCACTAATTGAACACCTGAACACCAGAACATTACATGTAATAAGGATAAATGGTTGATATGGTTAGCTAAAATGAATGGATACACAGTTGAAATAGTTTCCTTAAAATAATAGATAAATGGCTGAAAAAGTTATAAGTAGTAGATAAATACTTAAAATGTCCATTCTGCCTCTCCAAGTGGTAGCAGTATGAATCCAAACTTAACAAAACCGACCTAAACATTGGCCAAAAGAGTATTATTAATGGTTAAGAAAATCCAGTTCAAAATCTATTAAAATGAGCACATTTCAACATAACGGGTCACTACAGTGTTTCTATCAGCAGACATTATTATCGTGACGCGTCGTCACTTGTGTTATAAGGTGGCAGAGCTATGAGAGACGTCATGACATATAGATGGCTGAAGTGAATGTATGGTGTGGGATCTCTGTGGTGTTTTGCCTTTGGACTCTTGCGTGTCTTCGGTGCACTTGTGTGGAGGATTTTGGAGATGTTGTTGTGTCCCTCACTGTAACAAACATACCAAATCTCCTGATTGACTCTCCCTGGTCAAGCAAAAGAAAATATTAATCCACCCTGCAAAGCCCAGCTTAATTTCTATTAATAAATCCCCCAACCATGTTTGTTGTATGCCATGTACTGTATATCCCTTACTATGCCGTGCTATGGTAGCTTTAGATTGAGGGGTGTCTCATTTTGATTTTGGTAAATGATGTCTTTCTTCTGTGTGGAAAATTATCAGGAAATCTATTCCTGCTTAGTTTTAGGTGGATGATCTGATGGCACAGACGCTACAGAGAGGAAGGCCTTTCTGTGTGTTTTGTGTTACGTAAACTGCCAGTCGTCCGTAGAGGCTCACACGCTTCTTCCTCTGTACTTGCTTTGTGATTGTAGGTGAATGCCATCTCGTGCGCAGGCAGCGTGGACAACCTGATAGTGCTGGACCAGAAGAAGTACAAATCACGAGTGTTCGATGTGGCCACAGCAGCTGCTGTCAACATGGCCGGCCAGTACAAGTGGAAAATTGGCGAGCTGGAGTTTGAGTCTCTGATGAGGATGCTGGATAACCTGGTGAGTCCACAGGCAGCAAAGTGAGAAGATTTGTATATCTGATGCACACTGGTAAGAAAAGAACCCACTTCTGTTTATCATAATGCCTCAAGCTCATTAAGTGACTAGATATTAAATAAACACAAAAATTTGACTTTTCACTCCGTTTCTGTGTGTTACCTTTGCCTCAAAGGCAAATTTTATAATTACATGAAGGAAATCTACTCTGGATTTCTTTTCCTTTCTTGAATCTTAGCACATTGTGGCTTAGTGAGAGGGTCCTTTAAAGTGAACTAAATGTCTTTGTAATCTCTCATTGATAAAAGACAATAGTGGCACAACCTATATGCATTTCATAAATTTACTATTTTAAACAGTGTATTTGCCTCTGTGGGTGAGCAGTGTTAGAAAAGTGTGCCCCCTACAGAAACCTAAATGCATTAACAGAAAATAAAAACAGCAGTACTGGGTGCTCTCAAACTGCCAAATTTTATTTGGGAAGCACAGAACAGAAAAATCTCTCCTTCTGGGAAGGAGAGATTCATTAAAAAACACAATTAGAAATTAGGGGCAGAAGGGCAAGGTAGAAATCTTTTTTGAAGAAGCAAAGGATAATTTTGCATCACCACAAAAATATGCTTTGTCCGCCCTTGTAGGTTACTGTTCATGGCTGTTAAGTGTGGGAGATTTGGTAAATGTCTTCGTTCTCTTTCTGTCTGAGCTCCTCTTATCGTCAGTCTCTGCCTCCTTTGCATCTCTATTCTGGTCTCCCTCCTTCGCCTCTCACATCCACATTTTTCCCACGCTTCCTTCTCTCCTTCTGCTCTCTCCCTCTCGACCTGTCTAGACTCCGAATGGTTCATCTCTGTGTTTCCTCTGGCATCTCTCTTTTCTGTCACACATGACAAACACAGCATTTGTATCAGTTAAGCTCTTGGTTTCAGTGATGAGAATGAGGGGGGGAAATTAAACTAGCTATTCTCCTTATCCCCTCTAACAACTATTACACAAATGCAAAAAAAACATTCCATTTTTTGATGTGTAAAACACATAGGAAATGTAAAGCAGGATGTTGCAGGAAAAGAGCGTGGCAGCCCAGCTGTTACTGGATGAAAAGGGATTGAAGTTAAAAGGTCAAAATTGACCATTGAACTAAGATGAATAGAAAAGAACAAAAAGGAAAAGAACTGAACTCCACTGGCAAGCCAAGCGTGGAAAAATGTCTGAAAAACTATAGGATCAAGTGAGAGTTCAGTGACAGAGAGAGGAGGGAAATGGGAGTGCAAGAGAAAAAAAGAAAGATGAGGATAAAGAGGAGAGGGAAGGGTGGGGTGGAGGGAGAGGGGCAAGAGAGAAAGGGTCAGACAGGAAATGGCTCTCTGACTCTGTCTTCTATGCTGCCAGATAGCCTGTGGTCACAACACTGTTTCTTTTCCATTTGACTAACTGTGAAACTGGCTGCTCATCCAGCATTACAGGAAGAAAAAGTCACTGAAGAAATGCTAATTCCGGCTGTAAATTTGGTTGAGTTCAATCTCTCCTGGTTTAAAAATGACAACCTGAATTAAAATCATTCTCTGTAGATGAATAATTATGTGACCTCTGAGCTAAGACCATTTAAAGATCCTCATGGGGTCAACAGGATAGCAGTAGAAGTACCAGTAGAAGGAGTGGATGGAGGAGTAGAAGTCAAATGGGGACTACATAAACATAAATCACCCTCCTTGCTCATTGTGAATCTAAACTGTAACTTTATGTGTGTCCTGCTGCAGGGCTACAGGACAGGTCACGCCTACAGGCACCCCATCGTGCGAGACAAGCCAAGGCACAAGAGCGACGTGGAGATCCCCGC
This sequence comes from Lepomis macrochirus, assembly GCA_024633595.2. Classification (NCBI taxonomy): domain Eukaryota; kingdom Metazoa; phylum Chordata; class Actinopteri; order Centrarchiformes; family Centrarchidae; genus Lepomis; species Lepomis macrochirus. The sequence continues at coordinate 12,414,888 of JALXJV020000003.1, forward strand.
CACGGTCACAGCGTTCATGTTCGAGGAGGAAGGGGACGGCTGTGCCACGTGGCTGCCCTTCAAGTACTTGCAGCAGCGGCAGCAGAGGGAGAAGACGCGCTGGCTTAACTCGCCCAACAGCTACACCAAGGTCAGCGTGGAGGGTGGAGAGGAGCGCTACAACAGTCGGACAACCACGGTGAGCACAACGCGCGTGTGTGTGTTTGATGTGGGAAACATGATAGTAAACAAGAGGATTAAAGATTTCAGATTTTATACTGATTTCTAAATGGAGCTGAACGTTTTTATCTTCTTGACAAAACTCTTCTCTAAGGTTTAAATAAACTGCATTGTGTGTTTATGTTCTTGTGATTACATGTGAATATGGATTTATATAGTAAACCTAAACATAAAGTGTACATTGTAGCCTGACTTGGTATTCAGATCATTCACAGTTAGTGTTTACTGCTTTTGTTTTGACTTCAGTTGTCTCCCAGTGTTTAAAAACTGATACTAGATCACCATCTACAGGCTGAACAGAGAACTACATCAACTGTGGTTCAGCTGCACTGGTTGATGTTCACCACCTTTGAGGCATTTAGTTTAATGGTTAATAAGAAAGTCACCTTCAAAAGACTGCAGTGGGTGTTTCACACCTGACACATTTAAAAAGACTTATCAAAATGAAAGCAGCAGACACATAAGTATCCTGACTTAAAACCCATAATAATAGTATATAATAGCCATAATGATTCCCATAATGTAACTCATTATTCATTTTTATCAGACTCTCTCTCTGATTGGTGGATGCCCATATCTTTGAAAAGTTTGTGACCCACCCTTTTAAAACAATGTACATTAGATGCAGGATATTATAGAATAATCAGTAGTACAAATAGAAGCAGTAAATAGAAACTGAAAAAGATTTTTTATAATAAATAATAATGAAATTATTACAATAGAGTCTTGTTGTTTGATTGAATCTGGTTGTAATAACATGGTTATATAAAGGTGCTATATATTAGGTTACATACACTAAAGACAATAGAGTTTTTGCACATGTTTACGATGCTCGGTCTCTGTTATTTGGAGCAGGCAGTTTTTGATCTCACCCGTTTTGACCTGCTTTTGTTCTACAGTGGATGAAGGCGGAGGAGACGGGCACCCCAATCCGGATCGAGGACCCCAATCAGTTTGTCCCTCTCAACACAAACCCCAGCGATGTGCTGGAGAAGAGGAACAAAGTGAGTGTAACTCCTTCCTCTCGGTCAGCATGAATCATTGTTACACGCAAAAATTGTAAGCACCATCTGTGCAAAGTTTAACATTTCACTCAGTTACGTTCTAAATTGTTTTGACCATAGTTTTGAATAATTCAAAGTCGCTGTAAACGCTTTCCTGACGACATCATTGTGTCCTTTACAGATCAGAGAGCAGAACCGTTTTGATGTGATGACATCAGGGCCACGCTCTCAGCACCTGGCAGGCATCCCTGTTGATGCACCGCGACGGGTGAGGATTTCCTCTCTCCTGAGTTGTGACATTATTTGGAAAAAAAAACTATTCACTTGGTTAGCCAAACCCTGGTGCCAGACAGAGGGTCTTAGAAAGAAGCGAGCAATCTGTGCGGAGACCTAGCAAACTGTGAGGAAATACTCGCTGAATTTAACAAAAAGTGTATTGGATTATAATCACTTACTATCCCTTTAAACATTACTGTAGCTGTGCACCAAAGAAAGGAAAAAAACAGAAATAGCCAAATAACTGAATTAATGGAAATTGCTTTGTACTGTTTAAATCACCAAGCAGAAAATTACTTTGTTTCTTGCTGAACCAGGAACCAGTTTACTTAGTTTACCGTAAACAGTTCTCTGGCACCAACTGCAGCTCAATATTCTTCTCTTAATAAAGTAATGACAGAAATGTGACAGAAACACTAAATCAGATGTTTCAGAGTTTCTGCTGAGCTTTTAAACCCCACTTATGCACAGCAAAAACAACGGAAACAATAGCTGCTTTTCAGTAGTGTTTTTTTCTTTGTACTCATAGTCAGATGCATTTAGTTTTCAGGATTTCACCAAATCCTCCAAAAAAGGTCCACAATGTGTCTGTTTATGGGCATGCAGCGGTTTATTGCCTATTCAACCACTTGGCCTCCCTGCTGCACTGAAGGAATAATAACGTCACAGATTGAATTATTTGTTCACCGAGCAGTAACTCAAAGGTGTTAATCTGGCTGATTGGTCCTCCGCTCATGTTTGAATTTTGGGAGTGCTGTGCTGGACATTACCTGAGGTCATTAAACATCATGAACTAAGACGGATGATAAAGGCGTAAGCTGTCGCTGGTGCAGTACAACAAGGAGGAGAGTCGAGCAGTCATGGAGATGTCATGGAAACAAGTGAAAACATGTGCGTCCCGTTGTTGTGTATGGGCTGCTGCCACAGCCAGTTTAATGAAACCTCTTGACCACTAGGTGGAGGCAAATGAGCGCATTTTTAAACCTCTGGTATGTTCATGTACTTTCCATCAAGAGAAATGATTAAAGAAACAATTAAAAATACTTATGAGAGGTTAAGGTCAAAATATCAATGCTGATGGTATTGTGGTTGGTGTCTTGTCTTGAAGGATCTGGTGCAGATAAAAGTTCTGGTAAATATCCACATGTGTTTTCTAATTGTTGCTCTTTGCAGTGGTGTTTGGGTTTTTTTTGAGCACCGTTTTGTCTGATCAGAAAAGAAAACATTGCATGTGTTTATTTTAAATGAATTTTCACCAGTTTTGTTTCTGCGTCAGACCAAGTTACACTCGTTGAGATGTTGAGTCGGAGCATGATGTTTTTTTGGGACATATTTTTAAACAGAAATATAAGCTGACATATCAGAAAATATGTGTTTTGTGTGCATGTGTGTGACTTGTTTTGTGAGTTTGACGGTGCTCCTAGCATAAACTGCATTCGTACACGTGCTTTTTGTTGTGTTTATTCTCTTCAGTCTGTTAAAAAGATGTTTGGGTTTGCAGACTAATTGGTTGAGAATTTCTGTGTAGAGTTGGTGGTTAGATGAGTTCTGTGTGATGTGGTCGACACTTTTATCTTTATATGAGCAGCCTCAGTTATGTTGTAATGAATGATTGTCCTGCTCAGACAGAGCGAGTGTGTTTGCTTTCGGGAGTGTGTATATCATTGTGTGTTCTTTTTGTTTGTGTGTTTAAATCAGTCTGTGATTGTGTTTGTCTAAGAGAAAGAGGAAAAAGAGATATCTATCTTTTGTATGTGCATGCGTTTATACTCTGATGCTTACATCAGTTTGTTCGTATGTGTGTGTGTGTTTGTGCTTTGTTTTTTGCATTTCAGAGAGTTCATGCATGAGTCTCCTGACTGTTTCTGTGTGTGTGTGTGTGTGTGTGTGTGTGTGTGTGTGTGTGTGTGTGTGTGTGTGTGTGTGCATGCGTGTGTGCTCCCATGCTCATCCCTCTCCCTGTCTCCTCCCCAGCCATACGTGCCCACAGAGGAGGAGCAGATGGCTCCCTTGCCTCCCAACCCCTTCAGTGAGCTGTCAGAGAAGGACATGGCGGAGTACCACAAGAACGTGGAGAGGAGGCAACTGGGCCTCAGCGGTATGTCACAAACAATCACACACTTTTAAACAAAACTGCAAAGTCACACACACCAGTTCATAAATTCATTAATGTTCATAGGTGTGTGGACTTAATTCTGAACTTGTTCACGCTCAACTTGCAAACACCACAAGAGTCATGGCACACTGAGAGACATATGGACTGAACACACTGGCGCACACACATACACACACACACACACACACACGCACACACACAGAGTGGTTTGTACTCAAAGCCAAAGACTTGTCCCTCTGTGTGAGCAGCAAACAATCCTACCAATCTGTGAAGATTCATTTGACAACAAATTATTGAGCAGGTTTAAAACAGTAAATCAATAATCAATCTGTAAGGCACACTTTCAGAGCACACACGAAGAGTACACAGTTTGAGCCAGCAAGATTTGTCACTAGATTTGAGCATTTGAGATTTGCAAAGTTCTTCAAAGATGTGTCCTCTCATCTTCCGAAGTTTGTATTGGAGCCTGCTGATGTATCAGTCATATTGCTTTGCTATGCATTGCAGCAATATATGTTTTATAAGCAGCATATTTATGGGTTATTATAACCTGAATTTATTGTGTTTTAGATTTATAATTATTTATAATAGTCCAGTATGTTGTTTACTGTTTAGAATTTTCCATAATAGCTGTTACTGTTGTCTTTTGAAACAAAATTGTACTCTCTTCTTCAGCTGTAAAATATCCTGCTCCCAACAAAATCTTTATCACAACTCTTTAATAACAATGTCTGAGGTGTCCATGTGAAAAACCAATGTTCCATATACCATTATCTAATTTCTGTTATCCCCAGATATTGGTATTATGGTACCAGTATCTTGGAATTATTGGTATCAGCCTCAAAAATTCAGTATGAGTTCATCTCTAGTTTGTATCTGTGAAAGACAATGAGGGTAAAAAAGTCTCGATCTAGTAGATTCCCCCTTCTAATTAGTGGCTGGCTGCCTCCTGTTGTGCTCCATGAGCTTTTTCATTCATCTAAAAGACTTTCAACTGTAGAAAAGACGAGACCCTAACAGCCAGATGTGGGCATGTCCTGCTAGAGCCTGTTAAAGATGTTAACAAGCACCATCTGACATTTTCAAGTGCTCAGAATCGGCTAAAAGCAGATTTCAAACTGAGCTCGAATCAAATCAGGATTTATAAAAACCTCCAAATCTGGCTTTCTCCCTCCTCAACTTGCAGATTGATAACTGTACATCTTGAGTTTCTTCTGTGCTCTCTTAGCGGTCTTGTTGTTAATAAACATCCATATATTCTCTGGTCTGTACTGCTGTCACCTTAGCAGCGATCCCAGTGGCAATATTCTTACACACTGCCTGGGGTATCACATACAAAGACACACCTATATACCTTTTGTCGTGAGGACTTGTCCTCACAAGCTCCACTGCTGCCTTCATCTGCGTTAACCTTGTGTCTACACACACACAGACACACACACAGGATAGTCAATTGCTAATCATATTAGCCCAGTGTCCCGCTGCCTTTCAAAGAGGCAGGGAGAAAATCAATAGTGAACAGATAGTGAGTGGGGGGTTGCCTACTAGTCCCCATTCTGTTCAGGCTTCTGCCAAATTGGACTAGAATAATGTGTGCATATATACATGTGTGTACATCAGCATGCAAGTGTGTTATGTATTTATAGGATCATCCAAATGCTCTTATGTAGATATGAACCATGGTGCAAGTATCAGTGTGTGTGTGTGTGTGTTTGCATGTGCACATTTATGAGGGACCGGTATGACTAAGATGGCAGACCGTACAGACAGCAGGTCTTCACACCCGCCACATGAGCGGAGCCTGTTGCTATGACACTGTTGCCCTCACAGCCCCATGAATCCCCGGTGGCCAATCTGGATGCAAGCTGCAGACCGTCTGTAATGGCCTGATATATTACACACACACACACACACACACACGCACACACACGCTTATAGGTTTAGCCTGTGATCAGTAATCTCCAGTCCACTCTGTATATTTATTTTTTGTGATTATTTTAAATTGATTAATTTGAAGCATAAATTGAGTATAACTATATGTGTGTATTGCAGTTCAATTCAATTGAAAAGGAGCTACTATAAGTGGTGTGTAAGATGCACTATCATCTGACTGATTAATTTTCAACAAGACAAGAAGTATGCCACTTTCTCTGTATTTATAGTCACACAGTTCATTCCTCAAATCTCAACTTTATGCATCTAAAATCTGATATGCACATACAGAACAGAGACCAGACTGTTATGACCCACCTCCTATACACTGTGCATGAACATGTTGTGAACTACTGTGACGTCCCAGCCAACTGAATGTGTAACCCTGAATGTGCTAATGAATGTGTTAAAGTGATATGGGAATGTCATTCATTCACACTAAACAGTGTTTAAAACTAATGAAGCTACTAATGCTGAGCTGCAATGTAACATTTACTGTACTTAGAAAACTTGTTTTAAAAGCTGTTCCAAACTGTTTTTTTTATCATGTAAGAGGTACAAAAAACTGAGTGCTCATTTTGTTTTTCATGCATTAAGAGCCAGCAACCATAAGGTGCCCTTGGAGATAAGAGCTAAAAAAAAACAAAAACTGATGAGCGGATGGAAAAATAAAAAGGTTCTCTTAAGTAGAGTAAGGATATGAAGGGCATTAAAAGTCTTTATTTTTAGGCATGATTATGGTTTAAAATGCGGCCCAGTTCTGACCTTATGAAGTCTACATTGGGTAAAGATATGGGTGATATGGTTAATGTCAACTCCAACAATATTATACAAAGAACATTTTCATTTATCAGTAGAAACAGTATCATGAGTTAACACATGTTTGTTAAGTCCTATATAAAATGAACAAATGAATTCATTTTAATTAAAGTGTTCCAGTGTTGCATTACATCAGGCAAAAATGCTTCCTCTGTTTCCACTAAAAGTTTAAAAGTGCCTGGAGATTTTTGTATTTTCATCCCTCATGTGTTTAAAAATCAATTAATAAGAGCTCATAAATTACCTTATTTTTTAGCAGGTTGTGTGTTAGCATGTAGCAGGGCACACTAGTTGCCCTGGGGATCCAACCTGCACCCCTTAGGTTACTGGTCAGGCCATCTGTCCCATCACTACCATGATGATGGCACAACAAAATGTTACAGTGCACGCTCAGCCACCTGAAGATAACAGATAATAAACGAGCGATGGCGCATCTGAGAGCCTGACGATCAGCAGGCAAGGGTTTTGTAAACTTTGTGTAAAAGCAGCTGTGCATGGCCTGATTCTAACATGTGTTACCACTAATCTCTCCACCCCCATTCCCTCACCCCCTTCTCACGCTTCAAATCCCTCCACCACCCAACCTCTCATCCCACTCACCCACTTCAATCCTCTACACCACCCTGCAATCCTTTCATCCATCCCTCACCCCCCCTCGATGCCCTCCTCACCCTCCCTACAGATGGAGAGCACGAGCTAACCTCCGACGACGGCTCCACTCTCTCTCAGTCTCTGTCTCTTACCCAGTCTCCGCAAAGCACTCCAGCTAAAGAAGGTATCACTCACTCAGAAAGAGAGAGAGAGAGACTTTTTCAGAATGATTTTCACTGCTTTGCTGTGTGTCTTGAACATCTGACATGTGTTTGTGTGTGTGCATTAAATTGAAATAGACTAAGAGCTCAGTATGCAGCACCTAAACTACTGATTTATGCTATAAGTTTGTACTGTACTACTTTCTTGTAAAAACTCACCAGTTTAAATTAATGAAACTGCTTCCTGCTGTTTGTTATGAAAACTCATCCTTACCCAGCCACGCTAGCCTTTAAAGCACTCACTCAAAGTGTACACTTATATTTCATACATTTAAGATTATAGACTGTTTCATTTCTTATCATCCACTGATCACCGTTCATTTCAGTACAATATGAGAATCAAGTTGTAACGACGTCTTTATGACAGGCAATTCTTTTAATTTCTTTTTTGTTTTTGAAGCCCCTCAAAATTACAAAATCAGTTTTTGCTTATTTCTTATTTTCTTCTGGATGTGCTTGTATTGTAATAGTTCGACATTTTGGGAAATAAGTTAATTTGCTTTCTTGCAGAGAGTTAAGCGGGAAGATCAACCACTCTCATGTCAGTACGTGAAGTATGGAGCTTTAGCCAGGAGAAGGGTTAGCGTACCTTAGCATTAAGGCTGGAAGGAAAATACAGTTACACTGTTGATTAACCCATAAAAAACAGCAATTTATGGTTTTACAGTGATACACAATTTGTTTGTTTTTATGCTAAGCTAAGCTAATACTCTCATGGTTCGTAGCTCCATACATAACGCTCAGACTCGAGAGTGGTGTCCATTTTCTCGTCTAACTACCTACAAGAATGCGAATAAATGAGTATCCCAAAATATAAAACTATGCCTTCTAAAGAACACATATCAAGTCAAGATTAAATTTTGAATATTAGAGCATCCTTATACGTGTCACTATCTAGAATTGTCAAAACGTGTTCACATCAAAATGCAATATTTTGCATCTTTCTTGCCTTTGGTGTAAAACATCACAGACCTGCAGGGTTGGTAACATGAACATGCTATCACAAATTGACATTTGAAGCCAGTTGGTGTGCGTCCAAGAGAGATTACAGCAGCCTCTTTACAGGTTGTATATAATGACACTATGGGATTGACTCCTTGTCAGCTTCCCTCCAGCACAAACATACAAAACCACACAATGAGTAACAATTAACCCATGACAGCACATGGCTCAGGGGACTCATATTTTCTGACACCACCACTGTGAGGTTAGCCAGTTGTTGTGCTGAAACCAGGTCAGTTTGTAGTGTGAGCCACCTTTTTTTGTGCTAAATTGAAAATAACCAATAAGTGATCACTGTGTTCATGTTTTGGCATAGTAACATGATGCCGTTGCCCTGCATTCCCCAACCTGCATTTGCAACCTAGAGACAAGAAAGTGACACCAGCAGACCTGTTACGTGAACAGTCATTAAGGGAGTGGGTGTAGTCCACTGTTCATAGCCCTATTTTTTAAGGCAAAAGGAGGACAGTCTCTCTGGGCTAACAGGTCACTGGAGTTTTACCGCTGGGATATTACGAAATATGTAGAGCACGGGGACAGTGCCTCTCTTTGTGGGAAGCGGAAGATCAACACAGCTCAAATAGTATTAGTGTGTTTGGGACTAGTGGGAGAGGAAAGCTCACATTTACTACATGAGAGACAGAAGAGTGATAAATTCAAGGGGGGGGGGTGGACACAATGACAAGAATGGTTGTCAAATATAATACTGACCAATACAGTTTTCCTGCAAAAAAAATAAAACTTTGGAGAAGCTTCAAGCTTTCCTTTTTATGTTGAGACAGCAAAACAGCAGATGACACAACTTTATAGCATTATTGCATCATTTTACTCATTTCTGTCATTTTGTCCTAATACATGGATTCTATACCATTTTACAACACTTCATGAGCCTAATATATTCTATAGACTAACTGCTATATGTGTAAAATATTTAAGAACAAATGAACAGGAAAGTGATTTATCAGATAATTAAATCTATGTCTGTTACACATTTAATTATTTAGTTTAATTTGTTTAATTGTTATATTATTTTGTTTGTGTCTTTTTTCTAAAACTGAAATTGCATTGTGTGTGCTTGTTATTGTTTGACTTATAGTGAACTTAGTGGGGCATCAGTGTTTCCCAACATGTTACCACAGCATCGCATTATTTACTCTTCGCATTAGTACCCATTCGACTTTGCACTACCAACTATAAAGGATAAGCCATATGTTTTTTTAATTAGTTGTGGGAGTTATCCTTTAACAGGAGGTAGTGATGTGTCCTCTGTTTCTTGTTCCCTGGCCTCACCTGACATATGTCTCACTTCCCTTCCGTCCCACAGAGAACCACACGGGCCTGATGAACGGCAAAGACAACCACGGCGACGTGGACGAGGAGCTGTCCAAGCGCGTCAGCCACCTGACCACCAGCGTGGAGAGCGTGGAGATCACAGTGCGCTCGGGCGAGAAGATCGAAGAGGCACTGTCCCCTGAGAGCTCGCCCTCCAAGTCACCCAACACCAAGAAGAAGAAGAAGTTCCGCACCCCGTCCTTCCTGAAGAAGAACAAAAAGAAAGAGAAGATGGAGGCCTGAGAGCAGACAGGGAGGCAGGGGCAAGGCAGGCAGGAAGACGGTCTGCTCAGAGGAAGAAAGAGGGCCGATAGCCACGTTTCTGTTCTCATGTCTGTGTTTTTATTTTGTCTCCATTTTCAGTGTCATTTTATGTTTTTCATTTTATTTGAATTTTTTAACAAAATGTTTTCTGTGCAAACACCAGGAGAACAGAGTACAATAAAATTAAATTGGTTTGTAACAAAAAAAAGACAAGAAGAGGGTGTTGGGTGTCTACACGTGATCACCTATGCAGTACTCTAACAGTTCTCCTTGGAAGCCGTAAAGTGTCATTTGAGGCCATTTAGATCCTGAATAACTGGCTCCTCGTGTGTTGTCTCCCAGGCTGAAAATAGAACTTGAAACCACCTTGCGTATTTCTTGCTTCAAAATCCAATTTAGTAAATTATTGGATTGAAACATGAGTCTCATAAAACTGCACAAGTTTTAAAACCAAACCTTCTTTCTTCTGTCAAGACTCCCCCGATCTTTCTTCGCCCGAGTCTGCGTAGCAAAGTGAGAGACCACATCAAATTTAAAGTCACACTGGAAAACTGGTCTTAGAAAAACAGCCACAGGGTTTGTGTTGATTTATTTACTGTGAGAGAAGTTTCCTCTCTGCCTCGCTCTCTTACACCCTTCAAGCTTCTTTAAGAGCTGGCTTCTGGTACAAACCTTCTCTTCAGCAGATTGTGATCTGAGCTACAGATGAGTTAAAGGGTTACTAGACTGGACAAGATAGTGAGAATGAACACTGGCGGCCTATCACAACTAAGTTGACGTTATCTCAAATAGCCGCTGACTCACTCAATATTTATGTAGCATTATCATATCTTCTCCTCTTCATCTCAATGGGTTTGTTTTTTTTGCCAAACTAAATGGAAGACAAGAAGAAACAATCTAATTTTCGTAAAGCGTCACTGTTTGTGTCTAGTTTGTCATCTCATGAAATTTGATCTTTTTTTATTGAACACAAATTTGGTATTAGTCCACTCTGTTTTGTACTCATTTCTAAGCTTTTACAGAGAATACAGTTGTAACGCATGTTTTCTCTTTTTGCAAGAACTGAATTTATATGGCTGACTATGTTCTGTAGTGATGCCTGAATGCTCAAATTATATTCTAGTCTTCAGAGTACACAAATTTACTATATAACACAGATATATGAAAACTGGATATGTTGGCTATAGATTTTTAACTATATATTTTTTATTTTATTGTGCTGCACTTTTCTTGAGGTATGTAACACATTTTAGTTGCAGGTGGTTTCACCAGTGAAGGAGATTGTGAAGTATTTGGTAAAAGTTGTGCAAGTAGCGAGCAAGGCATGGTGTCGGCGAAAGGTCAGGACCCGGAAAGTGAGTCGAATGAAGCGAGAAAGAATAGTCTTTCATTGGTGTCACACATGAAAAATGATCTCTACTTCTTCTCAACTCAACAAGAAAAAATACAAAAACAACAACAGGAAGTGTAGTGCTAAAATACTACGTCAAACTATCTGCAGTCGTCAGCTGAAACAAGAACCGTGGGTCGTGGAGTGTGTTTTTTGTTGATGTGTTTGTGTGTGTGTTTTTAAAGCCATATTGTAATTTTTTCTCCTCCATTATTTTTAACAATGAGACAAGGGTTGCTATTATCGTCTGCCTGCTCGGGCGTCAAGGACCCTAAAAGACCTCTGTTAAATAATCCCAGTGACTGCATCAACACCCCTCAGGCTCCCAAATACTCAACTTTATTTTTTTTTTCAGTAGCTACATTCAACAGCTACGCTTCCTCGCCTAATTTGCCATTTATTTCCTCCTGGGACTGGAACATTATAAGGAGGTCATATGAACATTTTATTTTTATTTGATCGCTCTGCAAACCCAGTTGTCATTTCAGTTTCAGCCGCCCCTCATGTAATTTCTCTAGTAAACACGATCATGTTGTAACTGTCAGATGACCCACAGTTGAACTCTGCAAAGCCAAAGTGTGATGGGTTGCCACATATCCCCCCCCCTGCAGTTTAACCAGATGTACCAATATCCCAGCTAGCAATGTGAAGTATTGGATTTGGAGGGAGGGAGGGAGGGTTTAGGGACACATCTTTAGCTGTGTTAAACGATAGCTTTTGGCTCTGGGCAAAGAGCTGATGTCACACAACTGAAAGATGGAGAAGGGAGGTGTGAGTTTGGAAATGGAAGTGCATATATATGTGTGTGTAGTAGAGAGGGGCAGGGGGCAAGGACAACCTGACACTAACGCACCATGTTTTATTATTTCTTTCATACCATCTCTCCTCCTGGAAAGTTTTTCATCCTCCATTTGTATCGCAGTATGCTTTCTTTTTTTCTTCTAGTTTGCAGAGAGCACTAGGCTTTTTTTAATTAACCATTTTATGAGCATACATTGCTCCCAGATGAACTGAATGTGCATTGCATCCTTTTTATTTTCTCCTCTTCTGTTTCTGACTGTTTGCACCTTGCTTAACTAATACCTCTCTATCCACCTTTTTGTTTTCTTTTTTTTCTTGTTTTTAAAAAAAGAACAAGTTTTGCTTTGGCATGCCAGAATGAGCCAAGCTACTTTGTGACCTGTGAAAATCCTATATAAATGGTTATCTAATGGATTTGCTTTTAGATGTATTGCTAATCAGTGTAAATTCACGAATAAAACTGTATTTTAAGAAACGGAAGCTAATTTTTCATGTTTGTGCATCACAGTTCACCTCACTCCTCATACAGCTTTTAAGTTCAACATAATCCATACACACTCATTTTACTTTATGCCATTATCATGAATTGAGCCATTACACAAAGTGTACATAGTCACAGTTTCAAGTTCTGCATTTTATATTATAATTTTCCAGTATTATAGAACAGCTCTAAATAGAAGGACCTCTGCTGAAATACAGTATTTCAGTGTTAAATGAGCAGGAAAAAATAATTAAAAACGGTGCCTTTTTTATTCTTTATTCGTGATTATAAAGATGAGAACCTGTGTGTGTGTTTTTGGGAATAGTTCAATCAGGAAGTTATGGCACATGTGTGGCATTGATTGACTAAATGCAAGTGAAAATTTGACACTGATCATAACAGAGGCACAGGAAATGCGGAAGCACTTGAACACAAATGCTGTCAAGTGGGTGGTGAGCACGATGACACATTAAGAACTGCATTTCTCCATGAAAGATTCAAATAAAACAATGTCACAACAATAACAATGTTACAACAATAGATTCATTCTGCTCACTATCCAGTCTCAAGAAGAGATGAGGAGCAAGCTAATGGTCTAATAAGCTGCCAGATTCTTTTCATTTTCACACTTTAGCCCCAGCCGACACTGACTCACTTGAGGACTTTGTCATATTTCACTCAGCTCCTTTTGGAGCCCCAAAAAGGCTTCATACAACTTTTTTCTCATATGCAGTAGTATTCCCCAACACCTGTAAACAGACTTTAATAGTGCAGCTTTAAGGGTTCAACACCAAAAGAAGCTGGGAACCACTGTTTTAAACAATAGTTATATTGTTGTTTTTGTATGAGTAGGTGTGACTTTTTGCTTGGAGTCCCTGTGATGTGTCTAAAGATGCTCACTTTGCCGCCAAAGTGTCTGCTTCACTCCTAATATCCAAATAAACTGCCCTCGTCCCAGCCACAACAGGGGCGTTCATCTCATTTTGATGCAAAACTGTCACAGCCTGACACAACATGGCGTCTGTGTTGCACATGTGAGCATAGACTATCCAGTGGCGTATTCAGGAAACTGGGGGATTTTGTGTGCATATGAGCAGCCAATGTGCCTTGTGACTGAATTTATATCCTTAAATGCAAAACAAAATATGCAAAACCTATATCATGATAATGTGTGCTAACCTGTGAGATGTTGCTCTCTCTGGTCTCTATCTGCCAATTCACAGAATATTTACATTTTGACTTAGTACTAGCAGAATTTTTTTGTCCTGTACACCCCCAAAACATGTCAGAGCCCTTTTTAAAATTTAAAGTAGCCATGCTTTTCCTCACCGTGGCCTATTTGCACTCTCTCAATGCTTTGCTGAGTTTCTATCAGCGACTTGAACAATAGACATTCACATATAAGCAGGTTAACACAAATGCTAAGATTCATCAAATTTTGATCTTCCGTGAGGCCCAAATAAGAGTTACTTAATGAAAGGAGTGAATGAGATGACAGAAACCCTTTCTTTTCCTCCCTATTGCACTTTATCTTGCATTATTTATTTTTTACATATTGCTAGGTGTAGCTTCCATATATAGTATTTACAGCACCTGTAATCCTGTCCTGGCGTCAGTGAATGTGATATCAGTATACAGCACTTTATTTGGCACGTTCCTAATATGAACAATAAAAACATTTGAACGATCCTGTGACTTGGTCCATTTTGTGCTTCTCATGGTGGTGGAGAGAAGAAGGCTCAGTCTTACTGGCTGATTCAATGTCATGTATGTGTGTTCACCCGTCTAATAGGTGAAGTGAACTGCTGATTCTGAAGTAATTTGATTGGTTTGTTGTCCGTTCTTTAACTCTGGTATTCGGAAAGACAAATATCAATATAAGAGATGAAACTATTGATCCTCTTTGGGGAAATGAGGTTGCGGATCAATAAGGCTTCATCTCATACAATGTATTCTTCTTCCCATACAGCAGAAAAGAGAAATACAAGTTAAGTGGAAAATGTATATTCATTAGGACTTTGTTGGGGAGTTTATGTCCAAAATGCTACAGTATGCTTTCAATTTCAAGTTTGGAATTTTGTAAGAATGTGTCTGATTTCTTTCAAATGATGAGTGTCCCATTTTAGACTAAAGCTCTTCAAACTGACCCCAAACCAACACACATTCAGTACACACTCCATCCTGTTGCATCATGTTCAGTACCATTGAGTACGCAAAGAGGGGTTTCTCCTCTCCAGACAGCACCACGCTGGGAGTGTCAAAACAATGAGCCTACTTGCGTCCAGATGGATGCTCTGCTAGGGGAGTGTGGAAACCATGATAGGCCTCTTTTTTTCAGGGCAACCCCCACATACACACACAAACACACAAGCACCCCTCCCACACCCACATACCCAAGTAGACACCCCGCCCCTCTAAGCTTCACAGCCACCAGAGACTGCAGTGATGCCCAGATGCCACTGGAATGAATTAGGGACTGATAAACAACATGAGGGGTCAGTTAGGTCTGAGCCCAAATGCACAACCCATGGGACCACCCACACACACACAGAGTCATACAAAAGCTTGGGCTAGATTTTGAACATGATGAGTGAAGAAAGGAGTAAAGGGTGGATCTTGACTTGCTGACAGGCCATGGATTAAATGTCCTCGGATTGTCATCACCGACTGTCCTCTAATTCTTTGTCCCCCTTGTGTTTCATGATGTTATTCACATAGCAGAAACTCTTGTGGATGCTTTTGTCCAACATGCATTACCATGAGTCCATGTGTCATTGACAGAGTGGTTTTAGTGGCCCAATGTGTAATGTCCACACTCACAGATTCACTATGAGGCGAGTTCCCGGTAAGTACATGAGCGCTTAGGACTGTCCCACTGTCAAATTGTCAAGTGCGTGAGGGCTCTCTCACGGACATTTTGTGCTCTTTTTAGCAAACTTTTCACAGGTCTGCATTTCTGCAGACTTAGCCTGAGGAAACTGCCCACAATTCATAGCGTAGTAAGGTGAAAAACTGGGGTTACCAGGAGAAGCCCGGATGTGAGAGAAAAACCATGGCAAACTCGCCTTATGAGAGAAGAATAAGAATAAGACTGGTAAATAAACAAGCATGGAAGGTGCAGCTAACCCTGACGATATGTTGGTACATAGAACATATAAAATCAGAGGACTGCAATCACCTTTATTACACACTTAGTTTGTTCAGCTTCTTATTTTAGTTTTTGCTTAATGATGTTGTTTTGACCAACAATAGAATATTGATTGGTTACCTCTCGTCCACTTGGTAGGACAAGAGCCTGCAAGACGTATAAATCAGGGAGTCAGTCCCTTAAGTGCCTTGGCCTTGAAGAAAGTCGAAATGTAAAATAAAAAGTGAGCAACATGTTTCATCATCATAACGTTATAATTTGGCAAAGGGCTGTCCATTCCTATAGAGCCCTTTATTGAGCCCTTGCAGCCTCCTACACTCAATCACTCAATCAGGTGATGTCAGTTTGAACCCTCACAATCAGTTTGTGAGGGTTCAGAGCTTAGGGTTTAGGGGGTACATTGAGATTGGGCCCGTATGAGTTAAAGCCATGATCCATGCTCTACCTTAATCTATGCCTTTAGCCACAAAGGCCCTTCATAGTGCTAAATTAAAGCTGCTATAATGTCTTGAGCCATAGTAGGAATAGGTTTTCAGCAAAAAGGCTCTAAAACTCCACTATGTTATCTGGCCAGCGCCAAATGGCAAACGGATACACTTAGCGATTAGTTGCTAAACTAATAATGTCAGATTTTCAAAGCAGAGATTAGCCAACTAATTTGAGCAAAAGGGTCTTGCGATGAGGTATTCATTAGCTATAGTACGTAATGGTCCTCTCATAGCACTGTCCTCTATCACTGAGCAGGTGAAAGGTGCAAGTCAGTGTGTGTCTGCCCTTGTAAGTGTATATGTGTGTGTGTTTGTGTTGTGGGTGATTATTTTGGGGAGCCACTGTTGTTGATCAACTACTCTATCAAATCCTTGAAGATGTATTATGTTCATTTAGTGCTAGAGGGCAGTGAGGATCTTACTTATTGCCCCTTAATCTTTAATCCATTGATGTCTGTTGGACAGAAATTATAGATGTTGTTTGGGAAACCAAGACAAGGAAATCTGCTGAGCAGCATTATCTTAGTGTTTTATCATTCCTCTCCCAACAGGAAACACAGTGCCATTTTTTAAGCATTGACATTCAAGGGCAGGGGGGAACAGTGGAGTTCTTAACAATCACCTGCTATTATAAACAACAGCTTGTTATTGATTTGTCAGTGGCATCAACATCTACATTGGCTGGTAAAGTTTGCTGCTGTCAACAAGTTGAAAATAAGTATATTTCCGATCTACTGATATGATTTTGTTTTTTATGCACATGTAGTGTTTCAGAAAGTACAAATAGAGTTTGCATACAAGGGAGTAAAATGCACAAATGTTTGGGCTATGCGTTCTTTTGTGTCCAAAAGTAATTTAGCCCCAGGGTTGAGGAGTGGTTGCCAGGGAGCCTGTTGATTCCTTAAACTGTATTCGGAAAGCCACTTGAGGGCAGCGAAACAAGCTGTAAACACAACATGACATGCTATCAACCTATCAAAATGGTACTGTGAATGTATTAGTTAATAGTATGCCTATTTACACATCCAGCAAACACAGAGCAGCATTCATTTTATGTTGTGTTTTTGACACAGAGCAGAATCGGGCTGACTTGCATCATCATCTCGTGTTTTTTTCCACCTACATAAAGCTATGCAGCTAATAAAATAAGAACCTGCATGACAATAATAGACAAAATTAAAGCATTGTTGTCAGAAGCATAAAACACCCATATCCGTAGACTCTTGCTTTAGATCAGGAAAAATGAGGGGGGAATGTTGGGTGAAACAGGTGCTGTTTGCAGAAAGAAGTTGCAGTGGCAAAATTACACTATAGAAAAAACAGAATACAGTTTACAACCAAGAACTACAAAAAAGGCTACAAATCACCAGGACTACAAAATAACAGAATAGCACCAGAATAGCACTAGAATACCCACCAAACTAATAGGAACAGTGGCCCCACGCTGGCACTAACCAATAGTGATGCTTAAGAAGTGCCCTTGCCAAAAGCAGGAGCTCCCACTGACTTTGCTCTGGAAACAGATGCAAGGCTGCTACTCTTCTACAATTAAGAGATCCATGTCACAAATGAGAGAAGAATTAGTAGCATAGATTGCCTTTAGCCACAGAATCATTTGTTCTCCTGGCTATTGACTCCCTGCTATGGGTTATATATAGGCCACTCTGTCACATGCTCCTCCTATTGTAGAATGAGACCTGTATCCTTTTGCCATTGGAAATCTAATTCTCCACTGGAGATCAATGGCATCCTATTTCCTCTATGCTTGTGAAGAATTCAATACAACACTAGCGTGGACTGGACTTATGATCAATATTTTAAAAAATTCAGGATTTACTATTGGCTAAGCAGAACATTCTTCAGCATATGTCATTTGGTTGATGTGTTAGCATCTGAGAATAGGGTTTGAGTCTAAGTGCCATATGCTCTCAAGCACACAGCACCACATCACCTTAATCATGCTGACCTTACCATATGTTAATATTGATAGAAACTGTTTTAGAGATCAATGTTGTTTAACAAAAGGGATGATGGAAGGACATGTTCGTGCGTCCTGTGGCTACTCATTGTGATCCCTTGTCAACGACATACACACACCGCCCTTTAACCTCCTTATCACCAGAACGCAAGGATCCAGGAAGGACCTGAAGTGTGCTCATCTAAGCGGGCTTTAGTAGGCTTAGATGTTGCAGGTTAAGATGTTGGGATGAACTAGCAAGAAAATTCAAGCTTAAACTGGGCCAGACTGCTGTGTCTGGCAAAAGTAGGCTGAATAGTGCATAGTTTGATTGCCCCAGGCGAGACTCCACTCAATGAAATTGAACTAAAGTGGGCTCGACTGGACTAGTAAACTGAGAACAGTGAACTGGATTTGAGTAGCCCAGACCAGACAGGACTTTACTCGACAAATCTGGTCTACAATTAGTTGACTCGAATTTAATAAATCAAAACAATGTTGGATGTACTCATTTAGGATTAGCTAGATTCAAAGGGAAAATCCATCCACAGACATGGTTAGATATCAATTTGTTAATCAATCAAACTCTGGTTTTGATACTCGTTATCGTCCAGTGTAACAAAACCCTATGTAATTACATTCTATATGGTTGTTTTCTTACCTCCATTCCCGCCTTGGATTCAAATGGCCTACCAGTAACACCAGTTGCCATTTTGTTGCCATTGAGTGTTTGCTGCCTCCATAATTCTGGGACCTGTAGTGTTAAAATACAACTGCCAACAGAAGTTAGCCATTCATAGTTTTAAAAAAATCCCACAACCTACTGCAGCCATCCATAAGAAGCCACTTGATTTGAGCTGGATGAAATGATTGGCAGTGCTTATTACAGTCCTACTATTCTTCTGAAATAAATTACCTAGCTTCAAGGACTGGAAGTCCACAGAATTATTGGTACTAGTACTACTGGTAAATTCTACTTTTCCTACTGAGATTGGTCAGATAGACAAGACGAATCTATTCACATAAAGCAAGCAAAACCAAATATCATCAGAACTGTTTCATTTACCTATATATCTGAGCTAAATGTGTGTTCTTTCTTTTTGGGACCATTTAGTCTTCTTTTCCATTAAAAGTTACATTTGGTCTAATTCACCCAGAATGAATTTACTGTATAGTCGGTGTGATGCCCGTATTAACAATATGAAACATAGACGAGACACAACCTGGATGTATTTGGATACAGTATATCAGACACAGCTGCCCTAATGCCTCCAATACTACCTATTAAATCAGAAATTTCTTTAACATCTGAACTTAAGTGAGATGTAACATAGCTTGACTTGCAAATGTCAGTTGGCTGCTCTGGCCCCAACAAAGACGCGTCAGGTGGCCACATCAGATAAGGCAAATAGTCAAAAGCTACAAATGGTTGTTTGGCTGCATACTTTCAAACCAACAAGGCCCACATGTTTACTAAGACGAATAATCAGAATCAGAATCAGATAATAGGATTTTCTTGTCCTTTTTTGACCTGTGTTGTTCTCAGTTGAGTAAAATACCCCTTTTCTCCTTTCCTATCCTGACCACCTAGGAAATGCAGCAATTTTCTGACTCCAGCTAAATAAATAATGCACACATGTGCGATGTGTGTGTGTGTGTGTGGGTGTGGGTGTGGGTGTATATATATCATTCCTGCACTAAATACCAGGGTCATGAGGCATCCTGAAAAGAGAATATACATGCTTTCTTACAATGACTTGATGGAGACACTGTATAGTTTTCTTCTTTCTCTCTATTCTCCTGTCGTTTCTTTCTTCCTTTTTTTCTCTCTGCCACACCCTATTGAAAAAAGGGGGTTGGGGGAGGAGTGGAAGACAACTAAGACAGACGCCTAACTCCCTTACGAAAGGGGTGCATCTGCCATAATAAGGGTCAATAAGGTCCAACCAGGCTACTGTGAGTTGTGTCTTGTGGGCTGATCCTCCTCTTTTGTGTCAGCCAGTATCTCTACAATGGAGCGCTAATGGGAGGCTTGGATTTCCCTAAGTGACACTGATTAATGGCTAAGAATGCAAGCAGATCCTTCTCCTCCTTATCAGTACAGGCCCATTCTTATCTTGCCTTGAAGTATGAAGTGAAGTGTGCCTTTGAAGGAATGTTTTGACTTTTTGGAAGTTAAGTTTCTGTGCAAAGTTAAACCTTAGGTTTTAAACTTTGT
Organism: Lepomis macrochirus; assembly: GCA_024633595.2. Taxonomy (NCBI): domain Eukaryota; kingdom Metazoa; phylum Chordata; class Actinopteri; order Centrarchiformes; family Centrarchidae; genus Lepomis; species Lepomis macrochirus. The sequence continues at coordinate 12,435,147 of JALXJV020000003.1, forward strand.
GGCAGCCCAACAAGCTATAAACACCACTGTGACACTGTGACACCACCAGCTGCTTGTTTACACATCCAACAGACACAGAGCAACATTAGCAATCACTTGAAGTGAGTTTGTGGCCACCTGGAGAATGTAACTGCAACATTCAACCTTCTTTTAGCTCTAGTTTGGTCTCCACCAAGTCCTGAGGGAAATATTTTCCTCTTTAATTATGAAATGCTCCACTGTGTTCATCTAGTCACTTCTGTCTGTCATTTGGCTTGTGGTAGGTAGCATACAGTAGGTTAATAAGAGCCTTTTTACTGATATACAGCAAACAGCTTCCTGCTGCTGTTAACAGGTTAATGAGAGCAATGAGACTGAACCAAAACAGCAAAGTTTCGGCCATAAAACCAAAACAATGCAGTGATGCTAAAATGCTTGATAAAGCTCAGGGAGACTTTAGAGTCAGATGATTTTCTCTGTGGGTTCTTGACTTCAAGTGACAAGTTTCACGGTATACATAATTAGGGCACCTTTGAATATGTTCATTACTGTTTCTTATATTATATTCTTAATTAAATTAAACCACACTCTACAGATTAATTTCCTAGCTTTATTGTTTGTTTTTGAATCTGCAATAATTAAGAGGGGGCAGAGAACAACATTAGCATTCACTATGTCATGTGTCATGTGTCTGTCCAACATTCCCTCTGCGTTTAGCTCTGGTGTGACTAAACCAACCCAAACATGACACATATAGACACTTGGTCAACACCCTTGGGGTTGCGCTTTAACCCTGGGTACCAGTGTGCGAATTATAGCCTTTGGGGGAGCTCCGTGGGAGATCAGCGACTGACCCTCTGCGGACGGTCGGTGATCATTCTCTTCTGCCTGGATGAAGTCTGACACTCTGCATGATCCATGATGATAGAGAAATATAGAATAATGTCAAGAAAGCATGGTGTCAATATTTTAGAGACCCCTGTCAAAATATTAGAAATCAAGCTGATTTCTTATTACGGGGGAGCTGAGCTCCCCCTGGCTCCCCCGTTCGCACTCTGCTGGGTACCCTTTAGCATCGTTTTTGCACAGGTTCCTCAGTCAACAAGAATAAATATACTGTCGGGTCAAGTTAGCAATAATACAAAATGTGGAACTTATGGGTAGACATTGTGAAATACTGCAGTTTGTTAGGTTTACGCAACAAAAGTACTTTTTTTAGGCTTAGGCAACAAAACTACTTGTTTAGGTTTTGGCAGCAACATTACTTTTTCAGGTTTACGCAACAAAAGTACTTTTTTTAGGCTTAGGCAACAAGACTACTTGTTTAGGTTTAGGCAACAAAACTACTTGTTTAGGTTTTGGCAGCAACATTACTTTTTCAGGTTTAGGCAACAAGACTACTTTTTTAGGTTTAGGCAACAAAATTACTTGGTTAGGTTTTGGCAACAAAACTACTTAGATTTACTAAAACATCAAAGGCTGACATGTGTTGGTACCAGACCCCAAAAGATGTGACAAAGCGTTGGTATTTGATGCCCTGGGAATGAGAATGGGCCAGAAAAACTCTGAAAATATCTTGGTCATTCCCAATGTGTAAGCACCTCCTGCTAAAAATGATGTTGACGAGAGCAGTTTGTGGGCCAGACAACCAAAACCATGAGCTAAAAGAAGCTAAAAAACTCTGACACACTGCAGTCATGTCATTATTATCTGTGGGTTTGTCACTATGAGCAACCCTTTTAACATTACATATTGTGATTTCATCCATTGTTAAACCTGCAGTGTGGAACTCATGTCTCCCCTTCTGACAGTGAGAGTAATCACACTGTTGTATGCTTGTGATGTGTAGGCTCTGCCAAACTGAGATGCTGCTGTCATTATGGTTGCGCCCCCCCCTTCAGCTCTGGCAATCCAATCATTGCTGGTTGGCATAAAACACATCACTACCTGTTCGCCACAGACACCGATTTAAAGATTCCTGTATACTGTGAAATAAAGAGAGATTTACCTGGTGGTGAGGGGCTTTAATGTGACCAACGTTCGTTTATATGAAAAAGTCTCACATTCTAGCTTTAATATAAAACAGCCATTTATTCGACTTTAAAACTTGGTATGAGTGTGGAATGCTAAGAATGCTAGCCAATCATGGAAAATGACAGATATTACAGCTTGTGTCTCAAAAATCTTTACCAAACTAGGAAATTCATCAATAGTTAAAATTTCAAGCCCCCCCACTAGACTTTCATGCAGATTTATTTGCACATGTAGTAAGTTGTCTTTCATTCAATGAATATTTTGTCATGTTGTAACCAAAGTCCTATGAAAGAAGCTTTTATAAATGTAAAAATGAGAGGAAATTCTTCTCGAAGAGAAAAACTCGAAAGCTCATTCATGTTTTTCATTTCAGTGGATACTAATGGTATTACTGAGCAGCAAAGACATACTGTGTGAGTCGCATGATGCTATTCATTTCCAGCACTTGAGATGTGTGTATGTACACACAGACACCATATCGTCCCCCCTGGGAGCCGGCAATCGTTTTGTCTGGCCTGGATCCCTCTTTTGTCTCTCCTTCTTTCTCTCTCTCCCCACTCCTGCTTACTTATCCTCTCCCATTCTCCCGTCCCCAAACCTGATATTAAAAAAGGATTACCGAAAAACAACATGGGTAATTTCCTGCCGCCCTGAGAACCATCCCCCTGTTGAGAAAACTCCCAAACCTCTCTCTCCCACCTACCTCCCCCTCTATCTCTCTCTGTCTTTCTATAGCCTGCCAGTAGAGATTTGGAGGGGTGACAACAAGAGTGGGGGGAGGTGAGGATGGTTTGGGGAAGGCAGAAGTGTATTTCTTGTGTCCTGTCTTGCTCTCTCCATTGTCTGCCAGCAGAGATTTTGAAGGGCAACAACAACAACAGTGGGGGATTTTGAAGGGAGGAGGAGGGAGAGACAGAAATGTGACTCCCCAGTGACCATCTCTCTGCCGAGGTGAGAAAGGGGGGAAAAGGGTAGGAGAGGCGATGGATGGAGGTGACGAAGGGCACAGGGGAGGACAGGTGTAGCAGACAGAGGATAGATGTGAAACATAAGGGGAGAATATGGATCAGGATAAACTTTCTAGTCAGTTATATCTTCATGCTATCGAGGAATCTGAGCTCCTGCATGCAATGTGAGACGCACAGGAATGAGAGTATGGTATAGAAATAAAATTGTCAAGGCAGAGTAGACACAGCAAACTAAGAAATGGTTTACATTTTCTGAAAAAACCTGCACGTTTAAATGCATCACTCAAAATATATAGATATTTCTGCAAATAATGACTTGAGCTGTTTACCAAAATGAGTTTTGCGATTGTCACTTTTCAAATAGGAGACATCTCGTTTTGACAGCCAAACACTCAAAAATGAATATTTATGAACCAGAATCAATTTTCCTGCCCACTACATTTGCATGTATATTACCCTGACGTTGAGCTGCAGAGAGACTTATGATGCAAGAAATATCAAGGCTGACACAATGATCACAATGATCACAATGGCAATTCAAGAATATATGCGTTTTTTAAAACTGTTTCTATACTACAGGAAATACATATAATACAAAAAGAGAACAGAAGATTACAGGTGATATATAAACATTCATAGTATATGAATAATAAATGTCACATTTATTTAAAATTTTATATTCAAATTGCTTTTTTTTTTTTTACTGTAATCACATGTTCTGGCAGAATTTGCCCAATTTCATGGTTCAGGGGAAATCATCTTCATATGCTGCTGACACTAAATCCACTTTCTCGAAAAAACACTATGTCTGGTGTGGGATCATGCACAAGCTTTCAACCCACATTTGACCAATATTCAAAGCCTCGTACACTCCCTTTCATACCGGAGCTGAGCAGTTAGTGACCCTCATTGCACACAGGTGTGGAACATGGGGTCACTTTAGATGTTGACCCACTCACGCCAATGTCAAATATCCTTGGTCACTGCTCTGACCTGAAAGAGGTAAAGAGTCTGCAGAGTGTTTGTTGTGTGGCCCAGGGTTAAAATATTACAGGCAAGCTCATCCTGATCCTATAGTGGCAAAATTAGTGCTTGCAGCTCACTTTCTGTAAAGTTTCCTGTGGAAGAGTTCTGCTTGCTCTAAGATTATCAGGGTAAAGTTCTCGTGTGTCCTGAATACATTTCATAATATTTTATGATTATCATCAACATTTGATGATTTTAATTTAGGCTTTACTTCTTTTTTGTCAGCAGCAGTGAATGTTGGCTACACATTAAGTTGTTGTATTTCAACAATTCAGGAAAGCAGTTACATTTATTAATTTTTAGCTCACTCTTTTATCCAAAGCAACTTACACTTGCCATAGATGTGGGAATTTAACCTGGGTCTCTCACACCAAAGGCGTGTGTCTTATCCAATGCGTCATCACCACCCCAAGTCAACTACATTGTCCTGCTTTATATTCATAAAGATACCTACATTTACATGTAACAGCTACACATTAAATTAATGGACCTCTTCTACTGGGTACAGGGCAGTTCCAGTCTACATTGCTTGAAACATGGTTGTGGCTGCACGGGGATGAAGGGAGTAAATTGAGAGAGAAGCGAGGATCTGTTGATTCATCCTCTGTCCGTCATGTCTTCCTCTCTCTTCCCTACTGTTCACGAGTTACACTGACCTCCATTCACCAGCTACTAACGATGGCTCCACCCCTACTTACTGTAATGTTACACTCTGAGACTCTACACACACACACACACACACACACACACACACACACTGTACAACTGTAGCACAAAACCTTTTTTCATGCACTTCTACTCCCTCATTCTTATTACACACAATGTTTTCATGCACACACCCCTGACAACAATCTGTCCTTTATCCTGCTCACACACACACCCACACACACACACACACACACACACACACACAACACACACACACTGTATAGTACATACTCAGAATTGCAAACAATCTGCATTTGAGTGTACACATGCATAAATGTTTAATATGTATGTGCATGTCCTCTTTTCGCCTCAGCAGGAGCTGCTTTAAACAAGTATCACACACACACACACACACACACACACACACTGTCCATATGCACACTTAAGCTTTTAGTCATGTTCTCAGAAGACACACGATGCAAACGTATGCACTTAAAATGTATTATCTCCCATTTCTTTACATTTCACATACACACATGCACACTCTCACACTTACACCAGTGCCCACAGGCGTACATTTACACAATATATGCTACACGGCACATCCCTCCTTTGACTGGCAAACAACACACACACACTTAGACAAGCAAACATGGAGTCTTCCCTCCCTCCCTTTCTTCCTCCATTAGCACACACGCACACACACACACACACACACACACACACTACTACTATACAACTACTATACTTTCTGTACAGTGTATGGGACAGCTGCCAGAGCGTCTACATGCATCCCACTGCCCATTATAATGCACACATTGTAGTCAAATCCCCCTGGATCAGGAGTGGGCTGACAAGCGCCTTGCTGTGCCTGAGGTCCCTCCAGATAAGCCATTGTAAGCCGTTCAGTATCACAATATAGGCTCCCCCTTCTACAAGACAGGATATGGGTCATTGGGTCAAAGGAACTAAGTGTTGTGTATTACATAGGAATTATGAATGTGCCTCCCCTCTCCTCTTCGCTATCTACAACAGATAATCATGTGAAGATTATCCCTTACCGAATGTTGCCCTTAATCAGACTCTGCTTAGGGAAAGTAGACGATGTCTGTTGACATGTTTTGGTATAGCCTAAACACGAGCAGGGATCGGCTCACTGCTAATCAGCCACATTAAAACAGTTTGACTGTGTTATCTCAGCTGACCTGGGAGATCTTCCGAAACGAGCACAAGCTATCTGAAGTGGGTTAAATTAACAAAAGAAGGCACCCAAGTATGCACCACCTCCTACAAAGATTAAAGCGATACATGGAAAGGACTGATCATCATCTAACCTATCATTTTGTCTTTCGCCATCTTTCTCTCTTGTCTCCATGTGTTTTTCTATCAAACTTAAGCTGTTGTTTCCAGTTGGCTGTTCCTCTGGCAGCATACAGTGTATTTCCCCTTGACAAATTTATTATTACTATTAACGGAATAGTTTAACATTTTGGTAAATATTACTTATTTTCTTTCTTGTAAAGATCTAGATAAGAAAAATAGCTATAGCCAGTAGATGGTTAGCTTAGCTGAGCATAATGACCTGAAGCAAGGCAAAACAGCTCAGCTACCCTGGCTCCTTTCAAAGTTAAAAACAAAAATCCTCAAAACAGAACCTCTGAAGCTGACCAATTACTATGTTATACCGTTTTTGTTTAATCCTAGAAAAGTGAAATGTCTAAATGTGCAGTGTAGTGTACGAATATGAGAGTAGTGTGCCTGTTGATCCTTGCAGCTTACTCTCTGCATGGAAAATGAATCAAGACATTTACAAAAATGTCAAACTATTCTTTTAAAATTCTGCATACACAGGGTATTTTAAAAAATTCTGATGTACTAACTGCTACACATCTTTTAAAACTGGGAAATGTGATTAATTCTATTAAATGTGACACAATAACACCACATTATTGCTGTGATTGTGAGAATTCTCCATTAGGGATTTGTGTTATATTTCATCTACCCATTTTCTTGTTCTGAAGCTGATAATAGATTATTTTAACCACAATCAGCTAATTTGCAGCTAAAATTGCATATCAACTATTTATATGAAACTACTTGAAGACATGGGTAGAAGTCAAGCTCATTTTGTCAAGCACTGACGGTAAAGTAGAAACAATAGATGAGCAATCTCTGTTCAAACCAGATAACAAACTGAGCACAATCTGCTTTCACTGTAAGATTAGACACATTCTGTATCCATCCTGTTTTTATGGCCAAGTTGTGTTCTCTGTCTGCCTCTGCCTCGTTCCTTGTTTAGCTTTGGCATTCCTCCCACCTTCGTTACTGTGCATGTGACCTGGTGAGGAGCAAGGGTCATGGACCAGTAGCGAGGAGGTGGCCAGGGGCGGAGGGTTCAGGGTCTCTAAGCTCTTCTTGTTATAAGCAGGGCCCCCCTGTCTGCCGTCTCTTTCAGTAGAGAACTGAAATGAACTCCATGGGAGGGCACGGCGCTCTGTCGCAGGCGTCTGCTTGCACCACCCCACCCCAAAGCTGAGGAGGGTCGGCCATCTGCGCCCTTTGTCTAAGGAGGGGGGTAGCTTCCCCATTTCTTTTCTACACACCCCTTCACATGCACATGCACAACTACTAGAAGGGGAGCTCTCAAGAGCCAGGAAGATGTAAAGATTTTCTTCAAGGTGGAAGAGATCCTACTCCTGTTTACCTCATCTCTCTCCATCCTGAGGACAAAGAAAGAAAGAAAGAAAGAAAGAAAGAAAGAAAGAAAGAAAGAAAGAAAGAAAGAAAGAAAGAAAGAAAGAAAGAAAGAAAGAAAGAAAGAGGATTCATGTTGAGGCAGCATTTTTTTCCCACTGCAGCTGGCTCTGTTCAGCTCTGTCCCTCCTCTCACTCACTCAGGATGAAATATCAACTTTTCCCATTTCTTTCTTCTCTCCAGTCTCTCTCATCACACTGGCACACAATGAAAGGCTATGTTTTCCTGGGAGTTGCCGATTGACTTGCCCAAATTGTTCACATAGCTCATTGTCTCTGCCCAGACTTTTTTGGGGAAAAAAGACCAGACACCCCCCCTTAAAAGATAATGTTTGAATTATTCAGCGGAGCAATAACTTCCCGTCAGAGTCGTTTTCAACAGGCATTGGATTCAAATTTGTACATCTGAATATCAAACATGTTTCAAAGACACAAAAAGACAAAAGAAACGCCTCCCCAGCTACAGTTGTTAATTGTTTTTACTTTCCAACAAGAAGCTGAATGGATGAAATTGTGGAAAAATGTGACATCTGACATGTAATCAACCATGAAAATGGGTTACTAAAGGCCCTTTCCACATTTTTGGTAGTTTGGGAATCACAGAGTCACAGGGTTCATGACCAGAGGGTTGAACAATACACATCAAATCACAATTCAGGGACTATAAGAGTTTGATGTGAATAGAGAAGAGCTGTTTGGTTTTCATAAAGCACAGATGTTCAGTAGAGAGACGTATTTAGACTGCAGAGGACCCATGACACAGTTGCGAGACACAGCTATAGGGGCTCCTTCTGTCTGTGTTTGTGTGCGTGAGTGTGTGTTTGTGTGTGTAGTTCATGTAAATTGGTTCCTCTCAAAGAAAGCAGAGCGCACACGTGCACACATGCCTTAAACATGTATACATGCGCTTGCCTGGCACCGGCAATTTCAAAATGCCCATGAAGTACTCACTCACTCACTCACTCACTCACTCACTCACCCCCATCCAGGCCCATTGTTTGTGGAGAACAGCTCAGTGAATGGAAGACCTAGTTTGGGCTGTAGAGGTTGGACGACCCTCTCCACCACTATTTCCCTTTGGCTCCTTTTGTTTGGCTGGGCCTCCTGCTGGCTGGAGGCTCATCCTGGACCTACTTACCCAGAAATAGCCAACTGCTATGGTCACCCTATTTCTACTGTAGGTCAATAGAAAAACTGAGATTATCTTAGTGCATTTCATATAATTGAGTAAATGCCTATTGGCGATATATATTGAGTTGAGATGCGTTAACTCTATTGGACTTGCCTTGGTGAGCTTATAGCAATGTAATGGCAGTATCTAGGCTCAAAATGTTTTCCATAATATTACTTATATTTAAGTTTTGTGCAGTTAATTTACTTGACACCAGCACACTTCAGAAAAATATCAGATCTTTTACTTTTACTTTCTAATTAGCAGTGTTGGGCAAGCTACTTGGAAAATGTAGTGAGCTAAGCTAATAGCTACTCTACATTAAATGAAGCTTCACTACACAGAAGCTACCCCCCAGTGAAATGTAGCAAGCTAAGCTACAGCAACGTAGTAAAAGTAGCTTAGTTACATCTAAGCTACTTTTAATTTTTTAATAGTTTATAGTTAGGTCATTTATATATAAATATTTATATAGCCTACACACACAACATAGGCCTAGTTTATATTGAACCAACTTCATTCCACAGTAGCAACAGAGAAAGACTAAAAACCTGCTCCAAATTTGTGCAAGAGAGCTAAATCAGACACAGACACTCTCCTACTTCCTGCCATATCATTGCTGCTAAATGTACTTCCTCATGCAACAAACGGAGAACTATTGTTTTTTGTATAAAGCAACTTAATTATCAAATTATTAATACATTTAATTAATTAATTATTAATTCTAGATTTTTTATAGTTTATATGTGACTTTGTGCTCTGGCAACATTGCAACCTAAACATTCATGGCAGAGAAAGAGCGAGAGAGAGAGAGAGCGAGAGAGAGAGACCTCCGTCACACGCATCTTTATTCCCCTGCAGCAAAGTCGCAAACATCAACCCAAGGATCGGTACGCGATGTCACCATCACAGGGAAGCGCTTCTGCCGGCTGCACATACAGGTCCGTGTGGCGGTGGTGTCACGCACTGATCCTTCAGAAATGCTTGGGAAAATGTAGCGCAGTGTGGAAGCTACCGCTACTCGGCCAATAAAAGAGCTCGCTACTGAAAAGCTATTTGATTCAGAAAATAGCGACGCTACCACCAAGCTACCGAGAAATGTAGTTAAACTAGTAACGGCGCTACTTGTAGCGACGCTACTGCCCAACACTGCTAATTAGGTGAAAACAAACCTGAAGCATTACTTTCAAATAGCATAATGGCTTCCAGGTAATGCATTGCACCTTCTGGCTGCCTTTCTTGTGGCCAGTTCATTAGCATGATGTTATGGCTTGTTCTGTAACACATATGATTTGCTAGACCAGCAATTGGAAGAAAATATTTAACATGACATTGACATTTGTCACCTGGATCTGGTTGCTATAGCGTACTTGTTAGCAAACAGCTGTCATTTTACAAATATGTCAGATACAAACAAGCATTTGTGTCTTGTTTCTGGCCTCTCCCTTTTGCTCTGTTCTGGTTTCCACCAACTCCTGAGGGTAATATCAGCCCCTTTTATCTGCCAAATGTTTATCAGCTAGTTGCTGCCTGTCTGCAGTTTGGCGTTGAGCAGGTAGTACAGACATTGCTGTGGCTCACACCTCCAGGGTAGTTAGGACTTCAGGTTCATGGTTTAGGGTAAAGTTAGGAATTGATTAAGAGTTCAGGTTTCACATGTAGAGCTAATGTTTAAGGTTCAGCAGATATGTGGAGTGGACTGTTATTAGTAAAGGGTCCTCGTGTGTGTCTGTTTGTGTGCATTGTGGTGACACTTGATCTTAATCTCCATTATTACAAAGAGGATAACAAACAACATGTTGCAGTCTCAACCCTAATTTCATTATCAAGCTTTTATCAGTATGCAACTCCTCTGGTCTTTTCTATTCTCAGTGTTCTATCCTTGTATATTTTCTTGGATTGTGATTGAACACCAAACACTGTTAATACACTTCCTCTAATCATCACTCGCATGACCCAGGCACCCTGTAATATCAAAGTTATGGCAGGAGGGTCTTTGTTTTGCATGGAGCAACACTAACATGTTGGACTTACAAGGATTTAGCTGCTACAGTCATAGGTTTGGAGGGCAGGGGTCTGTTTGTGCCAAAGGCCAATATAGGACCAGTTCACTATGTGTGTGAGCATGTATGTGTTGCTATGTAGTATGTGAATGTGTCTGGTATGTATGGGTATTATGCATTTGTGTCCTCACAACCTGATGTTTAAACGAGGCAACCCTCTGCCCTTCACCCTCTCCTGCTCTCCTCCTACACTCTCACACACATGCACACCCTACAAAAAGGGCGCTAAATGGGGCGTTAAAGCTGTCAGGGTGATGAGTGCAGGGCGGGAGATCGGCTCCAGATGATGATGTTGTAAGGAGGCCGCTGAGGTTCCCACCCCCACCACTTTCATGATGATTCATTGGCTATTACGCTCATCTGTTCCCTCTGAGCCCCATCAGAGACGCAAGTGAGCTAAGAGATGTGGCCGTAAATGATAGCTAAGTGAGGAATTAGCATTGTTTGTGAGAAAATGGTAATAAACATTGCTCCCTGATTCATTTAGAGCGCCGCAGTTGTCTTATAAAATACGATGCGAGTGAGATGTTTGCTCTCTTTCGGTGTAAGATTAGAGAAGGTGCAGCCAATAAATATGCGCCAGCAGAAATATTTATCAGATACACTATATCAGATAAACATGACCCCCTAACCATGGGTCTGTATTAGATCACAGACAACAAGGGACATACATGTACATCAATGTACGGCTCCAGGTGAAAGTTTATTTGTGTTAATTTACACATGCATTCAGACCAGTCTTTTAAGTATTAAATGAAATTAACCTTAATGCCTTTCACCAGGAGCCATACACTAATAAATAAAGTGTTTGCGACTCCTTTTCTACTCCGCAGTTATCGCAGCCTCCACAAAGATCAAGTTGTGCTTCAGCCACTGAGCCAGCCGTCAGTCATTCATTGACAACCACTAAAAGATAGCATACTTGATCCTCTCAGCTCATAAAGGGCTTTGTCAGAGGCAGGGTGGCTGAGAGATGGCAGAAAGTATGGACTTGCACTCTGTGGCGGTATTTCCCTTAAAGGTCCTGCACGCCCCCACACAGGTTTTTTAAATTAATGTGAGTTATTAGACCTCTAGTTAGGCTGAAGTTGGGTGGAGGTATGCTGGAAATGATGTGATGTCACATAACTCTATGCACAAATTATAACATTGTAAGTATTCCCACCCAAACAGGTGCAATGAGGGAGATGACAGTTAAGCCAATTTTGTGCAAAATCATCCAGTCTTGAGCAGCGGTCTAATCAGGCAGCATTAAATGAAAACACCAGTGTGAGTTGAATACAGGTGTGCAACGGTTAGAAAATTATAAACATCACCATGTGGCTGATTTTCAGCCTCTTCAGTCATTATATGAAACAGAGAACATATCAAAATCATTTTTAAGCCAATCCAAAAATGTTGCTCCTTGTCCACTTTTAAGAGATTTGTTGGACTTGGATAAGGATAAACACTTTGGATGATGTGGGCTTTAATATTTGTCCTTGTGTTCTCCCTAACCCTGCAGTCATACTGTGAGCACCAAAATGAAAAAGTAAACATGAGTCCATTTCGTTTCTTTTCTATAGAATTGACAAACTGGTTAATGGTTGGACACAGGAAAAACTTGTTTTATAATAGGTGTCCAATTTATAATTATTAGCCACCAACAGACAAGCAGATGATAATGTACTTCCTTGTTTTTTAGTCAATTTTGCACTTCTTAGGTGCATTCAGCACTTGGGCCACTGTAGCCCGAATGAGCTCAGCATTTTGTATGTTACAATTCAACCCTTAGTTTTGTTTAACATTTTATCCAACAGCAGGTTGCATCCTCTAACCAGCTTTTAAATCCAATATTTTCACTAGCAGACTGTAGCTGGAGCTGTCTGTGGAAATAGACCTTTTTCATGGCAGACATTTTGACATGTCAGAGTATGACAAGAATAGGTGACAGGCTTACAGGCAATAAGGTACAAACTAGTTAACTTGAGTTTAATATCAGTTTATGAGTTATTGGATCTGAGTGGATTTATTGCAAAATGAATCACCTGTTTATTGCAAAATGAATAACCGGCCCTATTGACTATCATATCTGAACTCTTATTTTAGTTTAAGGAAAATCTTTGTCAGCTAATATCACACTTATGTATTAGCCTGTGGTGGTTGACTGGACTCAGTAATGTTAGATCTACAGAAACAGTTATTAAAGTTTAACAGACAAATCTCAAAACTGAGACATTCACAATTTAGACCTGCTGACAATCTGGGTAAATGCAGCCATGCTTAAGTTTAGTCTTTTATCCTGTGGGACACCCACGCCATAAACTCACATACACACACACCCGACACCCCCAGGCGGCGCGCCCTCTCCTGCTGGGCCCCGTCTTATCCTAATGGGATTGCCACGGTGGAAGTCTCCCAATAATGAAAATAATGAAATCAGCAAGGACCCAAAGAAAGGTTACTGCTGCTCTCACAGGCAGCATCCCCAGTCAGACACCCCCCCTACCCAGCTTGGAAAACAGACAGAAAACCACAGAGAGGAGAAGGAGGGGAAGGCGAAGCGGAGATTCACAGACTCTGGGGTGGGAGAATGGTGAAAGACTGCAAAAGGAAGAAGTAACTGGGAAAACAAAAAAACCCCAGAAAAGACAGGTAAGTGAAAGGAGGATCAGTCATTTGTTCCTTTATAGCCAGGCCATTTGATTGGTAAACATTGAAGATTTTTAACAAGAGAAAGGTCAGACTTAACTTATGCATCTTGTGATCAATATAGCTCTTCAAGAACACAACTAAGAATCGTCTATTTTTTACACATAAGCTCAGAAATACCACAGGTATTTACACCCACAATTCATATATGTTTAGCAGACCAGAAGCGAAAATAAACACAAACGATGGGGAGAATTGTGGACTGTGCAAGCAGGGTGATAGAGGCGTTCCTCTGGGACAGGAAACAGGAGCATTGACAACAGGAAGCCAGTGTGAAAACAGCAGAGGGAGGATTCCCACAGCATCGCCCCTCCTCTCCTCTGTTTCCTTGTTGCTTTCTTCTTCTCCGCTAGCTCCTCTTCTCACCTCCCCTTCAGCTTCTCTAAAAGTGCACACAATCATCACACTGTGCTGTCTCCGGGGGTCTGAGGCCACTCGTCTACAGCTACAAGAAATATGAGACCAAGAGTGTAACTGTGCCTGCATTTGTGTGTGTTGGGGGCAAAAGCCATGTTGGTGGTTTGTATGTTAGCACTTGTATGAGGATAAGTTAATGTCTGCCATGCTTTAATACTTACAGCTGCATTTTAATGTACAAACTAATGTCAAATTATACTTGAAGCAACATCTAGGCTTTGTGTTTGACAGAAGTTTTACAGACAACATTCCAGAAAATCTACTTTAGAGCAAAGAGCCATTTGTCATGCAGATCATGCCAAGACTGCATGATTATCTAATGCATAGGTCTAATGACATGATGTATTTTATAACTCTGTGCCGTAGACCTATATTGTTGTCCAAAAACTATTTAAAAATAAACAGTTTAGCCACACTGTTGCATGGGCTGACATGTTTCTTCATTACGATGAACACGGGTACTGTAGTTTATTTTGAGTCAATCCCACGCACACTGCTGCTGTAAATACCCACTGGAGCACCAGTGTTTATCTCCTATTGAAAATAGTCCCTAACAAATGCACTTTTGACTGCCATGTGAGTTATGTTTGTTAAAATCTACAGTACATTGCCAAGCTGGAAATTATTTTGCCTTTTTTTGTGACCTAAGATTTACATCTTCGTTGGGAATCAGTGGACCTGGGACTGAGAGGGTAGGGAAGTCAGAAAGTTCTGGTTCTTGGGATTTGTTCACAACATAAAAAATATTAATTATTGCTAGGATTATCGATTAAGATATGTAGTCAATGTTTATTAATTGATAAATCCTAAATGTACTAAACCAGCTTTAGGGCTCAGTGACATTGGCATTCATGTCAGATCTGCGATCACATTGTCTGTGTCACAAGAAGTCATTTTTTACAAACCTGCCCTGCTGAAATATGGACTGCTCCACAAACAAGATGTGGCATGGTTTGCAGTCAGTTGTGAGACAGACATGGATGGTGTAAATGATTACTATGTTAACCTAGTGGTTAGTGAACGAGAGCCTCCACTGTATACTATTTTGTGATGATTTGCAAACGAATGTCATTGGGCCACTTTGTGGTCTGATCAGGCAGGGATGAGGTCATGTCTCTTTCTCGTCCTATTTCTTCCCCGACTCCCTTTGCACAACTCCAATTACCGCTCCCCTATGCAGGTCATTAGCTCTTTGAACCTGCAGTCCCTCTCTCTCTCTCTGTCCTGCACATGCCCTCTCTCTCTTTGGTCTTCCTCTGCTCTCTCTCCTCTCTAATTTGCAGAAGAGACACACTGCCCCAAGGCCCTCCTGGCTAATTTAGCTACATCCCACATCAGAAACACAGGGTACAGGCGGGTGGCTGGAGGGGGAGGGTAGGGGGGGGGGGTTGTTGTGATGTTTTAGGGGAGTGAGGTGGCACACCTCCAGTGGAGCTGCAGAGACACAGAGACAGCAGTCTGAAGCCCCTGTGGATAAATGACAGGTTAGCATGGGTCCTGAAGACAACAGCATTCCCACTGTGTCGTTGCTGGCTCCACTGACAGCAGATAAAGGACATGCTAGGTGTACGTGTTTCTCACCACTTTGCCTATCTGCCTAACTTTCCCCTGCTTTAAGCGGGTGGGAATCTGTGTGTGTGTGTGTGTGTGTGTGTGTGTGTGTGTGTGTGTGTGTGTGTGTGTGTGTGTGTGATCCCTTAAACTCATAATAAGCATTTACACATCTGACTTGTCTGTGCGTTATTTTGTAACGCTCTTCCTGTGTGTGTGTGTGTGTGTGTGTGTGTGTGCGTGTGTGTGTGTGTGTGTGTCACTCGCAGCCACTCTGTACCTCACCTCTCCCACGCCTGGGGAAGTGTGTGCGTAATTGTCTGCAAATGTGAGTGTGTTTACTTGTTTTAATGTTCATCTTTGGATCAGCTTTTGCCTTTGAGTTTATTTCTGTGCAGAGATTTAGTTTTTTCTTTTCCGCATGTGTTCACAAACTTGTACACATTTGCATGTGTGGGGGTTCACTCAGTTTTTTGCCCTTTGTTTCAGTTCTCTGTGCACTCAGGTTTGATTGTTCTCTGAGGCCTGTGTGTGTGTTTCTGTGTGTATGTTTGTATGTATGTATTTGTACAAGTGTGCTCTCGCAGGCTCTCTTTCCCCTTTCCCCTTTCCCCGCCGTGGCCATTGTCACCAGATGTCAGTGCCTGGGAACAGAGGCGAACAATGGTCACCAAGAGCCAAAGGGCAATCGCCTGGGGAGGGGCAACACCAGTCTGTCGCCCAACAGGTTTATGTTTCACCCACACTGTAATTTCATTTCTGTGAGTGCTGTAAATATTTCAGGTGTTGGCTCTCACCATAGGACACCAAAGTTAAATTTAAAAACAATAGAGAAAAAAATGGGCCGAGGGGGGGGTTGAGACAGGAAGTGAGAATTGAGATTGAGAGGTGCAGTAGTAGTCGCATCAGCAGTGCTGATTTGAGGGACAGGGCGGGGTGCAGATGTATAATGTGTTGTTTTGATACTGTATCACAAGGAAGGGCTGAGAATATCCTGGAAAGGAGATAATACCCAGGAAGCCTTTCCCCAGCAGCCGCACGGTTCGGGCCAAACAAAAGAGAAGCCTGACTGCAATCTTGATGGAAGACAGATTAGTATCTTGGCTAGAAAGCCCTGACAAAGCAGAGAACCACACAGCTTGGAGCCCTTGGGAAAATAAGCACACTGACAGTAGCGTAGCCTGCGATGTCAACATGAGGTCAGTTGGAGAGGCTCCCACAAAAAAAATGCTTTGTCACTCTCACCCCGTCATTTTCCCTAAACGAGTGTTCCCTCAACCTGATGGACGGTGTTTTGAACAGGCAGCGGTGACGCTCAGGCACCTGTGCTAGCTTGCTGTCAGTTTGCACAGTGAGTTTTGTAAACAAGATGTAACTGAAACACAGAGGTAGTTATTTGTAGTGTAGCTGTGACAATTCATCCTGGGATTTGCAGATGTGTGTGTGTGTGTGTGTGTGTGTGTGTGTATGTAAATGTAAAGAGCCACCATGGCTGGTTTACATGTAAGCCTACAATTACAGTAATTGATCTGTGGAGGGGGGAAAAACTGCAGGCCGAACACGTATTCAGTGTTTGTGTAATCAGGCTTGACCTCCCATGGAGAACAAATACCTATTGTGACTGATGAGGAGATGACATAAAGGTTAAGGATGAGGGTCTCTTTCAGAGACCGTGTTAACCACACCAGTGGACAGAGGCCAAAACAAAAGACAGAAGTTGATTTAGGGTTGTGTTAGCCTGTATATGACACGGGAAATAACAGTTTGTAATGTATTTTAATACGAATCATTATATTTGACATGGTTACCGTATTTTACTTTTTGGGCATGTTGCTGTGTTTTTAAACCTGTGATTCCTTTATTTTCAAATAAAGTTCATGCTTTTACTCATTCACTCACTCATTGTGGAAACAGCTGAGGTCAAAAGGCCGACTGGGTGAATGGGATTCAAAAAGGGCTCTTTTGGTCTTTTGGACAGTCAAACCGACTGTAAGAAGGTCAGCAGTATGAATGACCACTCTTCAAATCTTTGCGCCCCGCTGCCAGGACTAAGTTTTGCTCTGCATTTTTATTGTAAAAAGATTCAATGATATTCTCTCAGCTGTCACTCATTTCTTTAAACCCCTTTACCCTTTTTTCCTCCTCTTTAAAGTACCTGAACCCACTTCTGCCCTTTCCTACCACTCTACCTCCACAAGTGCGGAGGTGCACGTGGTGGACGTTGCCTAATTACCCATGAACACCACCAGCTGAAGTGGTCCTCTGAGAATGACGTAAATCAGTGACATTTACGTAAATGTCACTGAGTTTTCAGAGGAAGCAATAACGGGCATGAGAGACCCATTATTGCAGAGTATTTTTATTGTGTCGATGTGCCTTCCATTCCTATGTTACCGCCTTCAGAAGATTTGAGGGTTTCATTTTGCCAGGTACTCTAATATGTCCTCAATCCACAGAGGCTGAGTAGATGATGTTGACTCAGGGATAATGCAAAATGGCTCTGGCAAAACAAGCTCTGCAATTTCTCCCAGGAGATCTGTGTTAGAAAAGTGTTCATTATGCCTCAAAATGTTTTTATATGAAAACATAGTTGCTTATGATAGATCATGGGTGTCGTCATGTCATTATGATCTTTATCACTGCCAGCTGCATAATCTGCTTTACCATCCTTATATCACTACTATTCTCCATTTAAACTCTACAGATCTCACTCAACAGAATAACTTTTAGTAGTGCTAACATTTATGGCCTTCCATGTAATAGTTGTCAAGATATTTCCCTCTGAACCACAAATGGTGGGGGGGGATCAGTCAGAGTGTAAAGTGGTGCACAATAAAATTAACAGCATTTTGCCTCATTTAACGATTACAAAAGTGGTATGAATTTTTTAAGTAACTTTTTTTAGATTTACAGCAATATTTGTGAACTTTGGCATGTGTACTTTTCTTGTAAAAATATATTAAATATAATGTCATACTTTTGGATTTTAGACAGTCTATGGTTTTAGACTATAGGTTGGACAAATAAATAAAATTGTAGACATCATCAAGATAAGGGAACTTATGATGGGCATTTTTCACTATTATTAAAAAAACACTATCAACAAATTAAACAATAATTAAATAAATGACAGTTATTTTTACTGATGGCCAAATGGCTTTACAGTTATTAATAGAAAATCCCTATTGCAGTACATAATTTCATTTCCGTTTGGGAGACATTAGCATTTTCCATTTAGCTTTCCCCCTTTAACATACAGATGAGCTGGTGGTTGTTGTAGTTTGACCCTTAGGCTCAGATAAAATGAGGTTGTCTTATTTAGAATATCTGACCTCTGTCCCTGTCTCTTCTCTGGGAGTCTGAGGTGGCTTTATAACAAAGCTTGTCTCCGTGTTTTAACACGGGCGCCGCCTTTTAACTCCTTTAATCAGAACGATAGCGTGAACAGGAATGGTTTGACAGGCCCGTGTAGGAGGAGGCCACAAACAATGTTGTCAGACGTCCATAGCCCTGAGCTATATAGTCTCTCTTAAGTATTTACCTTCATTCTGTGACCAGTGTTACCTACTGGGGCTCCCTCCTGCTTTTCATCATTCCTCTATTGTCCTTCTCTGCAGCACATATCATGACTGGTCCAACAGTGGCATGTGACCTGTTGGGCTTGTGACCCCCTGACCTTTAGAGAATGAAAATATCATGATCACATAAGAAGTAAACACTTCTTATTTTGTATTATTAATCTCTGCTGTTACATTAACTGTTTATATGCAGGAAAAATTACGCTACGCACTGCATGGGACAAATGCAACCAAAAAAGCACAGCTTACGAACCTGTACCCAGTACCAGAAAATGTGGAAGCTGTGGCCGAGTGCTTTTCAAAATCATTTCGTCATTGTACCGGCAGTGGCACCTTCTAAACTCCAAACAGGACTGCTCTCAAATGGGTTTCCTTCCTCTACTACCCCTCATTGAGGATGGAGAGGTGGAGCAGGGGCGGGAGGGACCTTCAGAGATTCCCCTGTGCGTTGGACTTGAAAGTTTCTGTCTCTGTGAACTTAACATCAAACGGTCATGGGCTGCTGCTGGCTCTTTGAAGTGGCAGAGGGGGGTATCAGACCTGAATACAGGCCTCTGCCTCAACATGTTCCGGTTCAAAACGGACTTCGCCGCAGTGCAAAAACAGCTCAGCTAAAGGTCTTCTGAGAATGGCACAAGATCAAGGCTATGGACTTATCTCTCTGTTACCATTCCTGTCACATAATGAAGACTCTAAAGATTCACTATAGTGTCATGCTACACACGCTTATTGAAGTTCCTCTCTCACACCTCTCTTTAAGGCTCAAATTGGTGTTTTTTTTAATAGAAAAGCCATCTTGGGTTTGATGTCTTACAGGCCTAAAATGTCAAAAAAAAGCAAACACTCAACTATCACAACTACTACTGTGATTTCAACATTTACTACCTCTACTAGCTACTGCTGCTATAATAGTGGCATTACTGCTATTGCTAATACTGGCTACTTTAAATCAAATGTCAGTCCTAAAGTAAATAATTAGTATTGTAGCATATTTCATAAGCAGTGAAAACATGAAATCTGTGGTGCTTATTTGCAATAAATGTGCTTTTAGCAATCTAGGGTGTTGTGGCTTTACTACCACATGTTGGCAGTTTCAGGTTTATCCACTGCAAACACTCTACTCTGAAGTATGTGCCATCATACAGATCACACCCTTTATTGTTATTTCCATTCACTTTCATTATCTCTTGCTGTGTTTCTATGTCAATTACTATGGGGAAGACCAGTGTAGATTACAATATAGCCTACTTAATGTACTATATCAACAAAACATCCACACAATTTTAACGCATTTGTATTCACTCAAATTTTGAGCAACATTTTTAACATCTCAAAACAATTTTTGAGCCCTATTTATAAGTGCTCATGTAGATTTGCAATTTCATTTTTGATTTGATCAGTTGCCTATTTTAAATAAAATATCAGTACAGAAACAGTACAACTAGTACTACCAATACTATAGTGATGCTATAACTGCTTTTACCGACCACATAGTATGCTATTGCTTCTACTTTTCATGGCACTATTCTGCTGCTAACACCCTTATTACATTGTACTTAAAACAAATAAACAAAAATAAACAAATAAATAAAAATACATAAGACTCGGACTGTATAGGAAATAGCATACTAATCTTTGTAATTATGTCACCTGGTGACATGTGAATGTGCGTAGGCTATTTATTTGTGGTCCTTTACTTTGTATCTATAACAGAAGGTGGTCCCTGGACGGGCACAAGGACCATGCGGTCTCCTCAGACAGAGGGGGGCTGGGCTCTCGTTTTCCAATACTCCACCATCTACTGACATTGGCCGCTGGTCCACATTAAACACCCCGCATTCATAAAAAAGAAAAAAGGAAAAGAGGAACCATCTGACAAGAGCAGCATCCACTGGTAGCTGCCTCACTGTTTACTGCGCTCAGCACATCGCCAGAGGAGAAGCCGCACAAAGTAGGAGGAAAAATGGCCAAAAGTGAGAGGCAAAGAGGAAGTTTGAAGAGTGAGGAATTCTTCTTTGATTCCGAGGCGTCTCTCTTGGATCAGCAAGATTTCGAGATGTCTAGTTGCCCTTTCAATGACGTCTTCAACTCCAAAGACTCGCACATGGAGCAGATCAACACTTTTCTGAAAAATGTACAAGTTTTGCTGGAGGCTGCTCGGTTTCTTGAGAGCTCCGAGCGGAAGGACGGAAGTGAGTTTATTTGTGCAGCGTTTGATCCTTTTCATTTGCCTCTGCTGAATTTCAGGAAAACAAGACTTCATTGTCAATAGACTCAGACAACAAAGGGCTGAGTTCATTCAACTAAGCACCACTGCCTGCTATGAGCACAGCCTGTGCCTGCACCAGACTAATATGAGTGATGTACTCGTTGCAGTTATAGGAGAGTGTAAACATTTAGTGTTTCGGGATTTTCTGGACTATTTTTACCTGTATTCTCTGCATGTTGGGCACTCGGCTTTATTGCGCCTGCAGAACTCTCATCCGAGGAATCTCTAATTTCCTCCTACAGCATAGATAAAGCAATGTGATATAATGATTGGGTGTGTGGGTGTGCAGGTTGGCTACCACTCCGACACGAAAAATCTGACCACATTGCAGCGCCCTCCAACTCAGTTTAGGATGATGTCATTGTGTCCCCGCTGACTCGATCGAAAAAACATAATAACTTTATAGATAAATCGCAGGGGGAACATCTGAATGGCGAATCGGACATTTATAGAGCATAAAAATGTCTGCCCTGGCTGTATAATTTGCTTGATTCTTATTTCTAGCCCATGAGAAATTAGGCAACTCGGGATAGGGTTATTGCAGATAGCATGGCCTCTCAGATTGCAAATAGACCCAGGCCAATTTATAAT
Source organism: Lepomis macrochirus (assembly GCA_024633595.2). Lineage (NCBI taxonomy): Eukaryota > Metazoa > Chordata > Actinopteri > Centrarchiformes > Centrarchidae > Lepomis > Lepomis macrochirus. The sequence goes on from JALXJV020000003.1 coordinate 12,456,887, forward strand.
TTAATGCCAGATCATGTTAATAAATAGTATATTAAAAACGACTTTTAAAATAATGATTATGTTCCCGTTTCATTTTAACAAGTCATGATTAAAAAACATTGTTTCCCAGTTGCTTCCGTGTGCGTCTGTCCGCGCAGGGCTGTTTTGTGCAGGAAAGCCAAGCATATGTGCTGATGCGCGTTGCAAAACTCCTTTGAGTAATATCACCTAGCTATTATAATGTAACGTGGGAACAGTGCAGCAGCAGATCTCAGCAGCGCAGCACTGCTCTCAGTTGTTTGCTTCCTGCTATTTGTGGGCGTGCCGCGCTGGCTTCCACATGGCGCAAAGCTCCTCTGCGGTTGGTCAGGTGCGAGCTCAACCCTCAACGCCTGTCAAAGCCATCCGCCAATCAGACGCCCCTTGGGCAGGGACGTCATGTGTTGCTGGGCCTGGCTTCATTCAGCAAGTACACCCACACGGTTCTGGTGAACCATGGGATTTGTAGGGTGTTTTTTTGTTCTGCGGTGAGATGACACTGGGAAGATTGACTGTGAAGGGAATGCATGAAACACAATGAGTAGTGATGTTTACTCAGTAGCCTAACGTGTCAGATAACCGCTTTAATCGATCCTTTAATGATTGATGGCCCAAATTAATTAAAGATTGGTTGCAAAAAATGACATTTGAACAATTCTCAGGCAGTAGGCTTTTATGGGCCTGTGATCTAAAATGATGGTGCATCTTTCATTATTTTCATTTATTCCTACATTGTCTTCCTCCATTGTCATCAGTAGCAGCGAGAAACTTGTTTAAACTTGACTATAATAGTAAACAGCAACATTATCTACACATCATCCCTCTTCACCTGTGGACTGTAGCCCCGTTCCTTACGTACTCATTACGCTGGCTTGTCATAAGTACAGTTGAAGCATAACGTAATAACCGACGACGTTTTGGCGTGATATGTCACAGTAGAGGCGGGTTAAATTGTGAAAATAATTTATACCGTGCATGTTTGACTGCTTTTTATAAATGCACCGAATGACTGGGTTTCCCAGCATGCCTCGCGTTTTAGACCAGCCTCTCTTCAGCTGTCTCCGCCTCTCAGCTGTGCAGCTAGGTAAACAAACAGGAGAGGAGAGGAAACGGGCAGCGGCAGGCACTTTGCTGGCTCTGGCCTCCCTCGGGGAACTTTTATATAGTTTATATACATTTTTGTAAACATTTAATATCGTGTTTCCTACGGACTTTTAATACTTTGATACACTGGTTTTGACATTTTCTAACAACGAAACCTGGCAAGGATTGGCTGTAGCTTGCCAGCTTTGAAACAAATTCCCCTCCCTTCTTCTTTCGACAAAGGCTGTCGATGAGCCAGCGAAGACACCGAGCACGATAACAACACGACGTTTTTTTTAAATTAACATTCAGCATAGTGGCAACAAATGTACTGTCTTCCCTGTTTTTAAAAAAGCGGCCTGTCGTTGCTGCTGCTCGCAAAGCTAACGTCACGTTAAACTGAAGAGGGCATAGCTAACGTTAACGGCAGCCAGCCTCAGGGAACCATGACGGCTGTTCAGCTAATCAATATCCAACGGTTATTGGAAGCTGCGGAATATCTAGAAAGGAGAGAACGAGGTAAATAGGCTATATGTTGAAATGTGTGTAAAGCTGAGACCTAAGTGACAGCGCTAACATCTGCCCTGTTGGCTGCTTTTAAACGTCCAGTACTGTTTTTACAATGAACACCAAAAAAGGAAGTGCTGCCAGCTAATTTTACTCGAGCTCTGCAGAGAATCACTCACGTTTTACCTGCAAGTCAACCTTAGGTCTGTGGCGGAGGGATGAGAGAAAGAAAGTGTCCAAACTCCGCTAACTTTTAACCACATTTATTTTTCTTTCAACAGAGTGTGAACACGGATATGCTTCGACGTTTCCGTCAAATCAGAACACAAACTACCAGAGGCAAAGGAAATTCCGAAATAAGAAGTTCAGCAGTAACCACAATAGGTAAGAAATTGTTCCCTCTTTCATGGTGCGCGGTCCCCGGTGACCTGTGGTGACTGTTAACGCTGCATATTTGCTTTTACTGGTAGTTACAGCATGTAAACTGTCCTTTACATGTGGATCGCTGACAGGGCTTTATTGCAACGTTTGACAAACAAGCGAGCTGTCACCAAAGGGTGAATGCTGTTTGCGAGCATATCCATATCTATAAAAACGTGTAGGACCGTGTTTAATGCATACGTGCACGTGACCGTCCATACCGCTGTTTTGTTGGCTAGGGGGGAAGGGGTAGCGCTAAGAGCTCTGCGAGCTTTTCATCAGCTGATTGTCAAACGGACTGCAGTGGCTGAGTTTAGGGATCGTGGTGAAAGTGACGTTTGTAAAACGGGAAAAGCCATTTGTAATGTTGCGCATTCCTCAACCCCCTGCCATAATTATCCCATAGGCTTTTGCTCTATTTTAATGTTAGTTATTGTTGTAGGTTTTGGTGGTAGTCATGCTCATTTTTCTCTAAAGCTCAATGTCTTCTACACTGTGGGAGAGAGGGATAGTTTTGTCTTTTCCCCTAAGGGGGAAAACAGCTATTTATGGATGGTGTTGTTTGCAGACAGCCAATGGTGAATATATGGAGCCTTGTTCAGCACTAATGATGTTTAAAGTAATCTTTATGCTCTGTTTCACCTTAATATATATCATAAACCATTATAGTTTATAGAATAGACTGCTAAACATATGTTCCACATCACAAATCAAGCTTTTGATGTGTGTTGTGGAACATGTAGGCCTAATCTATTCTGTTGTGTATCTGGATGCAACACTGTCTGATAATCACATCAGTTGCTGCCGCAAAGATTAAGGCCCTTGTCAAGCACAATGCTTTCACTGATGACAGAATCTTACATTTAGTAGTTGGAGAAGCCCAAATTAAGAGCCACTGGCATTGTGTTTTTTTTCTTGGTGCTAGGCTGCTTATATTAATCTGTCCATTGACAGTCATACATCAAACGCAAGCCCCTCTCTTTCTCTCTCTCTCTCTGAGCCTTTTAATATTAATGTAAGAGCGGGCCACAAACAGGAACTGCGCATTGCTCATGAGTGCAGAACGCTGCCTACTTCTGCATGGCAACAGTCATGGTCAGATATAGGTCTGAGGCCGTGTTCATAAAACTTTCCAAACTAACGGGGACATTCTTTGTGATTACATAGAATAATGATGTTTTGGAACAATATCATACAGCTCAATCCTCTGAAAAGCTTTTCACAAAACATCTCGGCCCTTAATACAGCTCTTTAGGAGTTGGAGGGTACACTTTAGAGAGATTTACAAAAGCACGAGAGAAACCGACACCAATGGTTCTGCTCTCTACAGAGACATGTTCACAACTCACGCAGGGAAGTAACACCATTTACCATTTAACACTGTTTCTCAGCCTCATGTTGTGATGCAGTCTAGTTCATTCCCACTGGAATAGCACACCTTTTCAACCATCAAAACAGTATTATTTTAATTTCCCTAGTGCTGTCAGGCCCACAGATAAGTACATATCTGCATTTTTAGTGGTCTACTTTTATGCAAGAGTCTTATTTATTTCCTGCCCTCATAAGTGAGAGAAATCTCGCAAATAAGTCAATATTGTAAGCCATTTTTGACATCTCACCATGACAGATTACCACAGATGTCCACAGGAGTAAGGGCTCCAACCATCAGAATACAGAATGTAACGTGTAAAGTGCATTTTCTTTAAACACATTTTGTTTTCCGGCACAAGCTTTTCTCTATAGCTGCATTCTCTGTAGTGCGTTCAGGCTTAAAGTGAAGGGCTTATCTTGACTCTGTCCTCTCTTTGCCTACTGTTTATAGCAGGGCTGCTTTATCTCATTGACCCACTCTGCATATACATGCACACACACATTACGCCTACATGTCTACAGAAGGCGCTATGTTGCAATGGTGTGTGGCCTTGAGCCAGTTTATAATCTGTATTGCATTGTTGTTGAGCTCCAGACACGCATATATCTGATTTCGGAGACAGGGAAAAGAGTTTGTGATGATAAAATCCTAAAGCAAGCGGACATAGATCGGACATAGATTGATCTCTCAGAATGAGAGGTCATACTTAGATGTTGTGTTGTGTGTGTGTGTGTGTTGCTTGATTGTGGGGGGCTTGGAACAGAGCATTTCTCATTTTTAAAGTAACACACGGTGTATGTGACATCAACAATGTCCTAAAGTGTCTGTATTATCACCAGCTTTTCAAATTTGGATGTTTCTCGATATCATCATTCATATTTCTAACGGCACTCTGTCCTTTGATTTCCTGCTGTCATTTTTATTTTGCAAATCACTTTTAGTAGTCCCCCAAAATACATTTTTCATCATTCTTAAATAGTGATAATCAGCCAAAAAATGGGCATTATTACACACCAAACCTGAATCAGATTGTGGTGAAATGCTCTGATAGAGATGAGGGTTTCCAAGCAACACAGACACAGTGCAAGCACGGTGACAGCTGATGATGCAAATTATGCACTCCAAAGTGTTCATTTTCTGTTAGCAAAACTATGGCTCTGACTCACAAACAGTTACAGAAATCAGTGGATCCACTGCCATTAGAGAGTATTTATATATGTACGCCTGCATTGAACAGACTGTGACTATTAATTTTCCCTATAAAGAAGTTATTTTGGAACTTTAAGCCTTTTTTAAGATAACATGTATGAGGGTGGTAGCTGGATTACATTCCTCAGTTTTTGTAAAAAAAAAAAAATAATAAAAAATTTTGTGTGACTTGTTGCCTGATGCAGTGCACAGCCATGCCAGACTACTACAGGGTTGTAGAATATGTAAGTTGAAACCTGTCAAGAGCAGACGTGTGAGCACTTAGGCTCTCGCAGGTTTTCAGGAAATGGCCCAGACCAAGCTTACATGTGAACCCTGTGTTTTGCTGTGATAGCAGCCACTCAACCTGTCCATAGACCTTGTCAATCAAATATACTGCCACAGTTGATTTAACACCCAGTCTTGCATACCCAACTAAGTGAACAATTATGTATTCATATAGAGACATGGTGTTTCTATTGGTGTAAATAATTCAACTTAAGAAAAGTAATTTACTCTGAGGCAGAGCCATTTTTTACAGGCTGAACTGGAGACTTGGACAGTTGGAAGACCCTCCTCTATTTCCTTCCGTATTAACAAGATGGCAGTCTTGTCAGCGGAGCTAAAAACAGACGAGGAAAGCGTTTTGCAGTATTGATAACCCACAATATGGAGAAGTGCCATGTACATTACTCAGGAGAGGTTGAGTACATCACCCTACCCTAAAAACCCGGTGCCCCTTGAGGCGAGGTGGAGTGCAGTTTGTGTGGATGAGAACTTGGCCATTTAAGCGTCAGGAGGAGGGTTTGACTCCCTTCAGTATGTTGCCACACAAAGAGACTCTCAGGAACCAGCTGATTCACTTTACATTATTAACAGAGCACTGAACCCTGACTGCTGCCTTCACGGGGTGTGTATGTTTGTGTGTTCGTGCATGCTCATTGCTCACACTTGACCAACAGCGTACACACACTCACTCGTGCACAGTGTGAACTTTGGTAAGCAAAGGCGACTGCAGTGTCTCACACACACACACACACACACACACACACACACACACACACACACACACACACACACACACACACACACACACACACACACACACACACACACACACTCCCAGAGTTGTGCTGTGCATTATTGAGGAAGAGGCCACAGGGATTGCCTGGCTGTCACAATGACGTTTGTTGGTGTAAAGGCTCCAGACTACAGTTGGTCTCATTTGGGATTAATTCATAAATTCATAAATCAAATTTGACAAGGTAATTCACCATGCCTCTCTTGGCTCCTGTTTGTCTGGCTCATATAGTTATTATCTTATACATTGTTTCCCTGAACGAAGTGCATTTCCCTTTCAAGACAAACTGTACAGATCCACCTCTGTTCTTTGCTTGTTGAGCATGCAAACATTTGCTCTTCATGTGACAACCACTCTTTTCTGTCTTTGCAGGTCCACACATAATGAGCTGGAGAAGAACAGGTGAGTTGGCATTAGATAAAAAAGTCCTCTTTAAATCACAGAGCACACACCCTGTGACATGTCAACAAGCCCATCATGTCCTACTTTCATTTTGCCCCACAATGTCTTAAAGTAAGGGGTGAACCAGTTGTGGGCTTAGGACATTCCTTCATCTATTTTCACCCCCGTGTCCCCCTCTCATACACATTTCAACATATAGCCTATACATGGTTTTTGCACCTTTTTTAGGTTATGCAACAGTTTGGTTGCTGGGCTAACGGCTTTCAATTACGCGGGCAGGCAAGGGTGCGCGCAGGCTGAGCTGGGAGTCAAAAGTTCAGTTGTTTTGAAAGCTGTTTTTTGACTGATATGTCATAGTGGCAACAAAGTCAGCTCTACGTATATCTGAACAAAACATCCTTTCAGTAGCTTTTTAGCTTGAACATATTTCTATACCACGCTATATCTCTACATTTAAGATAGATAAGATAGTATCTTCCATGGAAGAAATGCGAGGTATTCAGGGAGACCTTGGCTTTTGATGGTTTGCCACACTGACTTCGGAAGAGACTGAACACTGGGTTCTTAGAAACCCTTATCAGATTGAGTTCACCACCCACACAGGGTGCTTGTTGGTGTTTATGTGTTCTGTGACTTTGCAGGCTTCAAGAGTGAAGCTGTAAGGGTTTTCCTTCAACACCATAAATAAGAGCGGCTAGACTTGCAGTATTTATGGTGTTGGGGTAAAGTTTCCCTTCCATTTCATTATCTCTGAGGGTGTTGGTACAATGAGAGGATGTGGGAGGCTGGATCCATTCAGTGTAATTACATATCACCTCGGCCTGTTTCTCTCGCCATTCTCTCTGGCAGCCTCTTCTGAAAGGATGGGAACATTGGAAGGAGAGGTGTCCAGTGAGTTAAATATAGACAAGAGTGATGTGTCATCTTGGTGCTCATATGCGATGCCACACTAGGCCAGCCGGTCGGCTGACTGATTGCGGCACCCGTGTGCATTTTTGCTGTGATCCACCCACATAAAAAAATTTCAAAAATATGTGCTAGCTCGGATGTTTGTTCCTACAACACGGAGTGAAGGCTGTTTCCATCACTCCTTCCACATTCTTGCAGCCAGCTACTTTGTAGTATTGCCTGTTCCTATGGCCATTTATGGCCTATAGATATCTCTGCCGATCAGAGAAGAGTAGTGTAAAGCCTGTAGATGGCAGAGCAGAAGGAATCAGTGCTGGCTTAGTTTTAGGTGGTGGCATAGGACTGAATTAAGGTCACTGCAGATTTATGAACCATTAGAGTGATCATTTAATTAAGTGAAATTAAACTCCCTGCATAAAACAAATGTAGCCAAATGTAAGAAAGAGACTTACTTTTGATAACAGTAGCTTTCAAGCAACGTGTTTTTGTTCCCGTCATGAGTACAACATTCATTGAAACTTGAACCCTCCTTTTTCTGGCTTTACCTTGTTGGTCAATGCAGACATGGAGAGAAAGCAGAGCAGAGCAGGCTGGGAACAAGCCATCCTGTACCACACGCTTTACCAAATCCAGATAATGACACCTGTTTCGTAGAAGTAAGAACAGTAAGAGCAAACAGATACCACAATATCCTCTCAAAATCACAGAAATATCAAAAAGGAGGATTAAAAACACAGAATACATAAGTACTCCATATTTTAGTTGATATTTTAGTTGATAGTTCTAGCTGATATTACCTTTTTCTATTGGATCTTAGCAGTGAAATGGGTATGAAGTGGTGTGAGTGTTTGTATCTGTTAGTTTTGGCTAGTGGGTACTTGAAGTGGGGCCGTGAAGGCAGGATCTGAAACTCTAGGTGCAGGGGGTGGGTGATGTCAGACAGGATAGATTCTGCTTTCTTTAACAACTGTTTGTCATATTAATCAGACAAGAGATGGGAACCGATGATACTGCTACAGCTATAGATCACCTTAGTTAATGCATGTTTCAGTTTCAGTTTGAGAGAAGCATACCAATGGATAAAAGACAAAAGAAAAATCGTCTTGTCTTTGTTTTCAGCTTGATACAGCGAGCATGGTGTTGTTGCTTAGTAGTTGACCAGTACAAGGCTAATTTGAATTTCCATTAGCAAAGAAAGGGGGTTAAAATTGAAATGGTAATCCATTTATTCAAAGCACACTTAAAGTCAGAATTGTTTATAATCCCCACTTTTTGCCAGCAGTTAATCCAATTCCCTTTAAGCTTATGCCTCCCTGTAAGCTATATGTATCAGGCATAGTTGTTCACCGTAGTGTGTCAGGCTTATACCATGATTCTACAACAGCAGCAGCAGCAGCTTTCGTTCCAACTCAGTAGACGTCTAAGTCATGTAAATTTGAGGCAGCCAACACTTATCAACCCTGTTTATCTGCCACTGGCGAGACGACTTGCCTTGCATGGCTAGCACAGGTCTTGATAACCTCTGTGACGAGCAGACTCGTGACAGGGGAGACCACAGGACGCGGATAAAAGGGATGGGGGCACATTCCAGATGCTCACAATGAGCGGTGGGACCAGATAACGTGTTGGCTCTGCCGCTTTGATCGTGTACCTCCTAACAGTCCCATTTCACTTCCACATGTCACTACTAAATTACACCGCTACAGTAGGGTTTAACAGTACAAGGCTGGTATGCCCATATGATGCAGTTCCACCGCTTTGATCTCACAGCCTTCCGCATATTAGTCCTTTTTCTTTCAAAGATGTTAACAACACATTCCCCTGCTCATGGTTAGCTGTTGGGTGATCCTTGTGTTAATAGGTGCTCCATGCCCCAGAGTTTAATCTCTTCAACCAGATGTTTTTTTTCCTTCCTGCTTGTATGATGACTCTGTTTATCAATAATCAATACAACAGCCTTCTACCTGCTACAATAAATCCACAAAAATCGCTTATCATTTACCGTCCTTCTCTACTACAAACCTATTCATAATACAATAATACATACAGCTAATTATTTTCCCCCCAGGCAATGGAAGCAATACTAGCCACTTCTTTATGAGGAGAATTGGGCGAACAATGAGGGTTAAACACCTTTCAGCGTGTGCTTTTGGAATATTAAAAAGGCTCTGTCTTACTCATTAGAGTCGGGAGCTTGTTGTCCTTGGGCGGTGCGTAAGGAGCATCCGCGAGGTCTGTCCTCTATGGAGTTGTTTTGGTTCAGTGGCATGTGAAATGGTAAATGATGATAGTTACAGCTCATTTGGTGTGGGTGTTCCCGACCGGCAGTGTCAGGCAGTGTGAAGGGGTTTTTTTCTCTCGTTGCTAGTACAAAAACGTGTCAGGGTATATGGTCAGATTTTAGAGCTTGCTTGGCTTAGCAAGCTTCTGTATTCAGTTCAGCTAGAGGCCTTGTGATAGACAGTATTTAAAGTAACAAGTGCTCCAGGCAAGACAGGAAAACCACTGAATATCACTCAAATAGGTGTCACATTTTTCAAATGGTACGTATCTCTGCTGAGATTGAACCCTCTCGTGTACAGTATTTCCATTCATCCTAACCAGTGAGCTATAAACTCAGTGTCGTTGTTCCAGCCTTGTGGTTGTATGAGCAGTCAAACATGAATAAGCCTGTGCTACATTTTCTCTGGCTGTGCTGATGCTCTGCGAAGAACGCCAAACTGCTTCCCCAGTCTCCAGTTCTGTTGTGTTCCCAGTGAATGTAACCTATTCTCAGGCATTGCTGCAGGGCCTAAAACTGGGACCATTTGTTCTGACCAACGTGACGACTTGTAAGCTTTTCTTGGCTCAGAAAAGCAGCTTAAGGGACTTGATCTTTGGTCTGGTGAGCCCAGCTAGAGCATGCACACGTGCTAAGCCCCCCCACCCCACCCCACCAGCTTGACTTTGGCTTAGCAAATGACTATGTCAGAGGACGAGGAAGTAATTGACAGGCTGATGGGATGAGCGGAGGGATAGGTCAAACACACCTGACTAAAGGAAGCCTTGAACAGCACGCAAGCCTGATCCATACTCCCACCGTGTCAGTGTGTGCACATTGAGCATTTCGGCCCTGTAATTAACACAGTGAGCCAGTGTCAGGGTGGGACCAGCCACCAGAACAGTGAGATGGTGACAAATTGTGGCTGCGGCAATAAGTCTGCCTCGTCTACCAAGGAGTTTGGCAGGTGCCCAGCTGTAATAAGGAGGCCATAGTTTTTATTTATTTTGTCTCATAAGCTGGTGGAAGTACCTTATTTAGGCTGTGTAGTTTGCACAACAGGAAATCACCTACTCCAAGATACTTGCATTTTCATTTGTGTGCACCTGCCTGCTGGCTTGGCAGGTTTCTAACAGTAGAACGTTTTTGCAGATTGCCGCTCTCAGTCACATGCCTTTTAAGAGAGGCACTTGTCTTTTATGTCAAGAAACTGAAAAATCCATAGGCCTAAAAAGAAACCGTGTAGATCAAATAGACCAGGTTTTCTGACTTCCTAATGAGCCAAATTGGAGGGAAAGGCACAAGTGACAAGGGTGACAAAGCACTGCTAAAGGATGAAAGAAAGTCAGACTAAGCAGACCTTTTCAATGTTAGCATCCTGTTAACATAGGCTGAGCACTTCTATAGCTGCCACTCACAGCGAGAACCTCCTAGTAAAGAGAACTGAGCAGTTTTTTTTATGAATTAGCATATTCTATAGAGTAGCATCTCATTTATTATTATCTACAATAAAGACATCTTTTGTTATTTGCTGTAATTTCAGTAACAAAAGCTATAATCTCATATTAACCACTACATGAGAAGTGCCTAGTAAGAACTTTGATGCAAGGACTGCAGACCTGTACAGTTCAGTGGACATATTTTGTTTATTAGGATCACCATTAGCTGCGACTAAAGTTGCAGCTACTCATCCTGGGGTCCACATACAATAAACATACAAAAAATACATTAAATACAACAAACATATAACATACAACATACAAGTTATACATGAATCTAATACGATACCTACAAAGCTTTACAAAAGTATCACTGTGTGTGATTACACAAGCTACTGACAAAGGAAAAAGCGTCACAACACATAGACACAATTATACAACAAACCATTCACCTAAGGTCATCAGTGTTTGAGTTATTATTCAAGTAATTTTTTTATAGCCTTTTAAAACTGGCCTTACTGGGTGCTTCAGCAATGAAAATTGATAAGTTATTCCACATTTTGATGGCTCTATACATTACAGATCTACACATCACATCACTCCTGAACTAGACAACCCTTTGTAACCTGACATAGTGGCAAGCTGTCAGATATTAGTAGACAGTGTAAAATTATCGGATACCATTGTTTTGCCTCACATCCTCAGAAACTATCCCCACACAGATGGTCCATATAGTGTAAAGAAGGCCCATCACAGGGGATTGGTTGTTCGAGATCACTCATCTCGTGTCGCTCTTCTGACCGTTATGTTGGCAGCTTCTTTTTGTGCCATTATCCTGCTGAAGTGCGCCCGCACCACATTCTGTGGACGGACCGCGTAGCCATGCGGAACAAGGGCCCATGGCCATACAGGCGGCGTCAATATGCTTAAGCATGGCAGTCCTGAAATGGGAACATTTTCAGTGAAATCAGTTTGTTTTTTTCAAATTTCAAATGAATCAACTTGAAATAAGGACTGTACGTTCAGGCTGTACTGCGGTATTCTGCAGTGTTCAGTACCTCCCACGTAGTGTGTGGTTCAACCTGTGCCACTAACGGCATTGTGTCGGGCTTGGTGATGAGCCCACTTTGGGCCAAATGGATGGGGCTGCGCTTACATACTGTTCCAGGAAGAAATGCTCCTGTTTTTCTTCCCTCTTTCCTGGAGCAGCTTGTCACGCTTGCAGTTGAGCTAACTTAATCTGTACCTTAAGGAGAGAGAAAGGGGGCAAAATTGGATCCTTGCTGAAGACGCAAGAGAGACTCAATTAGGCTAAATCTGACTATGGCTTCTATTTTTAGCTGTTCAGCTGGGGAAAAGGGGGGAAACACCACTGCCTTCTGACCAATCATAGAGGTTAGCTTTTCACCAATGAGAGCAGTGCAACAAAGAAGCAGTCCACACCCCTTACTCTCTCTTCAGCAGCCTCAAATCTTTCTCATCATCAGTGTGCACACTGAATGTAGTTATGCGACATTTCTGTGTTCAGAACTAAAGGCTAACCCCAGTGAATCGAAGTATGTGCCAACTGGGTTAAGTGACTTAGCAAGTTAGTGAGTTTAACTTGAGTGAGTGAGAAAGTGTGTGTGTGCCTCTGTGTGTTTCGACACGTGAATGTGTGTTTGCGCAATAACGGTTGATGTAGAATATTAGGATTCCACTCCTACCCCCACCCTCTATTGGATGTATTAAAACACATCCACAGCTGTAAAGAGGATGTGGTCTGACAGGACAACCCCCTACCACCCCACTCCCTGCCTCCCCTCCCTACCCCCAAAAACCAACATCTGTCTGGCTCTCTCTGGCTTTACACCAGACCCATTTTCGGAGTTTTAATCCAAAGCTTCTTCCCTTACCCCTCAAGTGACCCAGGGCTAGTGAGGGTTGTGGGAGGGTCAGTGAAATTGGGTGGCGTAGGGTGTCTGTGGGATTCAGGAAGAGATGAATGGAAGGAAAACTGGACAGATGGGGCATCCTGGTGACAGGGATTTAAGACACTGACCGTGTAGTGACACGGTCCCCAGTTGGGATCAGTTGTCGCATGTCATCCCTCCACCAACAAAAATAAAGGCAAAATGCCTTCTTCAGTCACAAGATGCGTGTGTTCTGAGGCATTTGCCATAGAGACAATGTTGTTACATCGCCTGTCTCACCTTTAGGTGGTTATGATTCTTGTACAGTGCAACTTAAGGCATGCCCCCTCCTCCATCTCGTTTCCCCTCTCTCCCACTAACTCCATCTAACCCCCCCCCCCCCCTCCCCCCCAAACTCTCTTTCTGTGGCCATCTCTTTCATGAACTCCATCTCTTTGTTTCTGGACTTCTTCCTTTTTTCTCTCTCTCTTACAACCTTTGTGTGCAGTGTGCACGTGTGAAATAATCCATGTGTTAGTGATGGGCTTCAGTCTCTTTGCCCTGCCTCACAGCTAGCCCCCCCCACTCCAGTGAATTTTGCATGTGTGTGTGTGTGTGTGTGTGTGTGAGAGCACGTGCTTATGTCTGTGGCTGTGCTGTTTGAAGAGGGCAAATTGCTGCACTATTATTTCATCCCCTTTCCTTTCAAATTCACTCACCTTTTGCTTCATCTCTGTTTCCGCTTTTCCCCAATCTCTCCGCCATCCCTCCTCTGCACTGTTGCCATGCGTCATGGCAGATGCCGGTTGTGGCTTGGAGTGGCTTCAGCGGATTTAGCGTGACAACAGCATTGGTCTGCCTAGTAATCACTGCGTTTCACTTTATTTACTTCTTGTGGCCTGGGGATTGGTTGAGCAGGGGCCGAGTGGGTTCCTGCGAGTCCAAATTGATTTTTGAACTCCCATTTGCATTTTATTGCCTCCAGTCTCCAGTGTGGTTTCAACCCCGAGTCCCTATGTATTTTTACTGTGAGCTTTACTGCTAGTCGGAAAGATACTTCCTGTCGTCCACACACACACACACACATACACACACACACCAAATCTCTTTTTCGGGATTGAGGTCACAACTGCCTGAACGCTCAGAAATATATCAAAGTCCCTTTCCCACTCACCCAAATGCAGCCATGCATTTTTGCCCCTACTGCATTTCTTTTTTTTGCCCCTGCCATCTAACCAGAATGTGGGTCATCATGCAGCATACTTCCCGTGGAATCCCAAGATTTGCTAATAATTGTTTAATTCCTCATATGAGAAAGCGCTTGCTGCGTGTGGGAGAGAGAGGAGCATTCCTCTCATTCTTCTCAATCCTGTTTGTCAAACGTAACAATTGACTGTCAGTTTGGACAGTGTAGTAAAACCCCTCAGTGGATGATTGAACTGGTCCTGGGCCCCAAGTAAGATCATTTTCTTTTCCTGAAGAGCATAATGAACAGTCAAGCTGCCCGCGTTCAAGTATGTTTCTGTCAAAAGTTCCGTGTCCTTGTTTATTGCTCATGTTCGCTGTCAGTGGTGAAAGATAAAGAGATTAACACTTGGAGCGGTCTTGTCACCTCTTACATGCTGTCACTGTCAAAACAAAGAAAATACTATTACTGCCTTAGTTCACTCAGTGTGTCCTTTGTAAGTCCACGAGTGAAGCATAGCTGTTAATCTTTTAGGGTTAGGGGTTAAATCTCCACTAGTGTGGCCCATGCATAAAATATACTCACTAGTTGCCCTTTGGATGAATGTGCTCGACACAAAGCTTGCACGTCTTTCATGTGCTTTCTAGCAGTTCATTGCCTAAACGTCGTATTGATTTAAAAAGTCCAAACTTGAAAAGAGCAACTAGATTTTTGTCGTTTGCCATTGCTAAACCAAGTGGAAGTCCTGACAGACTGGCTCTCGTTTGTGCCCATGGCCAGTTTCTGGGCAGATTACTCAGACAGAACCCCCCCCCCACACACACACACACACACACATACACACACACTCTCTCTCTATATCTGTCTCACCATCTCTATCTCGCTCCGACTCTCTGCATCTATCCCATCTGTCCGTGTTTCATAAAGGAGATGAGGGAAGCATCAGTCTGTCAGAAAAAGAGAGGCTATAGTATAGAGTTGCTGTAGGCCAAAGGTTGTTTTAATCTTGCGTGTAGAAATGTGGCGGAGTAACTGACACACCAGCAGAGGATGAGGTATAACTTTCAGCACACCGGCTTAAATGTACAGCCTTCGTGTTTGCGTATCTTTATCTCAGTAACAAGGATGTCATTCAGAGTCCTACAGGTTTCAGCAGTTAGTGGTGCAGTCCAATGCATTGTCCAGTGAGCATTAATGACTCTATAACACGTCACATGCCGTGCATGGACTACTGCTAGAACTCTTTGTCATATCGTAAATCAAAAGTTTACAAGAAGAAGGGAAACCTACAATAATGATTTTACCATCCTAATCCAGACGTATTCAGAATATAAGCTTGTCTCCATCTGCATTTGTCATTTCCTGAACCTGCCATTTATAGCTGGGATAATAATGAAGCCATAGTTGGCTAAAGCACATAAAGGCGGGCGCCAGTTTTGCAGCCTGGCTGTTGGCTCTTTGATGACTGTTCCAGCAGTCAACCTAGTGAGTGGTAGTTAAAAAAGCCTATTCAGTCAGGTGCCACTGTCTGTATGAGTAAACATGTGACCTTGACTGCAACCCCGACAGCAGTCATGTGAGAAAAGGAGGGAGAGAATGCCCCCCCACCATCACCACCACCACACCTCCATAAAAGAGAGAACGAGAGAAAGACATAGAGGGCATAAAAAACAGAGAATCCTAGAAGAGGCATCTTTAGCTGAAAAAAACCCACCCTGCTGTTTGTGTTAACTCAGCGAGCCAGTAAACAAAGGTTGTGAACAAACACTGGGAGCTGCTGCATTTCCTGTAGCTTGGTGCGTGTTTGTGTTACATTATAAAGGCTCACGTGTGTGGGCTCTAGTGTGTAGGGCACAATTGTTAATGCACATTTCTGATTTATTCTTCTGATCAAAGAATTACCCTCTGTATGCCTATAAATTAAGCCAAATGTAGATACTTTTTATGATCATGCGATCACTCATTCCATTGTATTTCCTTGGCAGTTAAACAGTATTTGCTGAAAATGGGCCAGGTGTTGATGAAAGATGCCAAATGTGCCATAAAATACTTGTGTTCCATTGATCATCTGTCCTCAACAGTTTGAATGTGTTCTGGGTTCATCAGCGAGTCCTACTTGCACAGCAAAGCATCTTGGGCAACAAATGTATGGGCTGCCGTGTGGGTTGAGCCTGGCCCCTCTCCATGTATATTGTATGTCACCATCTGCAGAGTATGGATCAGTGTGCCACATGTTATCATGATGTTTCACTAGAGAAGGTCGGGACCAATAAAAACGACCAGCATCTCACGCTTGCTATTTTTAACCGTGAAATAATGGATTTGGAATGTTTTGGAAGGTAACGCTCAAGAGCACAGAAAGAAAAACATCTGTGCCCACATTGTCTGTGTTAGATTTAATCGCTCTCCTCCACACAGTGAGATAATTTGCCGTTGATTTGATGCAGTGCTCAATGGACATAGCTTAGTCTACTTTAAATGAGGCTTTGCATTACAGTATACCTAATCACTCAATAATCTTTGACATCACTGGGAACCATGATTTGCGGCTGCTTTAAATGAGCCTCGACACAAGAGGAGTAGTAAGGCAGAAGAGGAACAATACAACCCACTCGCAAATTCAAGTTCTTATGGGTTTTTTTTCTCCCTAAGAGGCCCTCTGTAATGATGTCTTAATTTTCTTTCACATATCAATTTAGGAGATTTACCACTGAGACTTACATTGGTGATGTGTAATTAGTGTAATAACTGGGTGAAGGGTCAGATTTCGTCCCCCTCTGCGCATAGTAGAAGTAGGTCAAATGGGGAGGGTGTGTGTGTGTGTGTGCATGCGCGTGCGTGCGCTAAATGGGTTTGAGAGAGTGTAGGATTTGCCACAGTGAAATGTATTGACTGGTATCTGGGCTGAAAATCTGACCCTCCCCTTTAAGAGCGTGTCCAGTAATTATGTCAGACATCTTGGATGGCTTGAGAAGTTATCCATTATTTACATGTTCGCAAGTTTGAAATCTAGGACAGCCATTCTTTTTCTCCCCCCATCAGCGCACGCCTCGACTGACAGTGTTGGTTCCAGAAAATGCAGAGTGAAAAATAAGTAGAAACTCTAGGTTGCTTTTATCGTTGCTGTTTTCAGCGGCATTTGTTCCCTGAAAAGAAAAAAAACCATTCTGTCCATGTCACTCTTCAGGCCCAGGTGTTCTTTGATTGCCATTTATTTTATTCACACACAGAGAATACTGCCCACAGGAAACGCCAAGCATCAGATATGCACAGATTTATGTCTGATAATCAGGCAAGGCTTTGAGTTTTTCTTTGGCACAGACAAACAACAGAACAGTTGTCTGGATGCCTCGCTAATTGTGTAAATAATGACTGAGTAATGTCTTCAACATAACAGGGTGATGTTAAGTAAAATTACATCCCGTGTAATTTGGTGAAAAGATTACCTTCAGAATAACATCACTGCACAACAAAAACAAAATGTATGTGATGTGGGCCCTATTTAAAAAAAAAAAAACAAGAAAGAAAAGAAAATACTGGAAGATTAGATGTTGTTAGCATCAGATAATATAGTGCTTCAAAAACCAGATCATCTCAGGAACTAAATCGGGGACTATAAGGCACATAAATGCACAAAAAACTTGTGTATTTATGTGCCATTAAATATGTTTGTAGTGTTGGGTAAGTTACTTCCAAAACTGTATATTTGGCAAATTGCTGATAATTGATTAAAAGCGTACGGCTTCAGTTTTTCTTACCTCCTCACATTTTTGAAAAGTTAGGAGGTCAGCTAAGTCCTAATATTTATATCAGAGATTACTACTGCTTGCTCACAGACTGAATTCATTCTTCACACTAGTTTTACACAGTCTGGAGGTTTGCGTTTTGAACAGTACAGCAGAAACTTTCATGGCCTTTAGGAAGGTCTGTACTCCAGGAGCAAGGACTTTTTCAAGGAACAGCAACCCCAACTGAAGAACTGTAACCCAGCTCCCATGGTTAAAAAAGTATAATACACAATTTAGCACCATAAAAGTCAGGACAGCCTGTGTGTTGGCATTTTAACAAGACTGAGTATGTGTTCAAATGCTTTCTGTGTTCATGTCTGTACACAGCCTATAATCTTCTGACATAGATTGTAACTCCAGGTCTTTGGAATATTTTCATGACACTAGTCCACTGATTTCTCTTGTCACCTTGATGAAGTTAGAATTACAGCTTAATGCTGCCGTCACAGTTATTTCATGTCACACTTGCAAAATTCTAAAGGGATATTGGTCAGTTTGTGTCTAACACTAGTTTTTTGGCTACACAGAATGTGTGTGCGTGTGGACTGCAGTGCACATCCAAAGGCACATGCTCTTTGCATGTGTGTGTGTGAGTAAGTGCAGAGCTGTTGTTCGCTGCACTAAGAGAGATGTACATATGATGTGCGTAGGTTCTGTAAGAGCTGTGGTGGGCAGCTCTTCCATACCAACAGGGAGAGCTTCAAGGTGCTTCTTTAAAAAGGGCTCTGCTTCAATCACATTGGAGGCAGTTTGACGCATTTCAAGAACAAGTTAAACAGCCACGGTGGGATGGAGAGCAGAACAGAAACACTCATCTATTACAAATCACACGTGTTTCGCATGTGGTTTTTAACCTCATAAACGAGGCAGAGCTTTACATTTAAATTGAACTGAATAAGAGCAAGGAAAAAGGAGGGTTGTAGGATTCAGGAGAAATATGGCAGGTCCTGCACATGATTCGTTGGGAGGAAAGAGGAGGATAGATGAGGAAGAAAGGTGTGGTGCAGTGACCCGTGGGTCGGCTGGCTGCTCGCTCACATGCCAAAGCCAAAAGGCAGTGCTGCATGCCTGCCTACCCATCTGGGGCCCTTCAAGAACACACAAGCTTTAAAGAGACACACACATACACGCTGGACGTGTGGAAGTGCCCCATCGTCTCAGGCGGGAAGGGAAGCCCGGCAGTGTCTGTGTGGTGAGCCTGCAAGTCGTATGTTTAAGATTTTGCACACCTGAATTATTCTATTTTTGATGGGTGTGTAGCAGCAGGGTGATAAATCAGTGTTTTCACAGTAACTCCAAACCACACATTTCATTTAAACAGCTGTCAATCCCAGTCAGATTGAAATTGTGAAGATTTGACAGGGATTGAAACATTGTGGACAAAATTAAATGAATCATAGCCTGCGTGTTCTGACAGACAAAGCATTGCCTATACTGTTCCATAAATCACCTACAGAGCCTCAAGGGTCAGTAAACATGATGAACATTGGATAGGTGTACTGCCAGTTTTCAGCATAATTGAAGGTATGACATGCAAAACAAGTATTGCAGAATTATGCAAATTGTAATGATAAAACCAAACAATTGCTTTACAGTTAAATATCTTCAATAGTGCAGTAGCCCTTGTTAGCTAAATCACGAGGGTATTTGTTTCCCTCCTATTGATCTGTCAGGGTCATTTCTGAACCAAGCCACCGTTAATTGAGTCCTCACTATATAGGAGTAGAACGAAGATTAACTGACCATCTTCATTAACAGATGAAAACTAACAACTGCTCTTTCACAATGCTGTTTCAAGCTGTGGCAACTCCGGTAACCCCCTTGATCTCCCATGGAGATTTGGTTTCCCTTTGAATAGCCAGTTGCATTATAAATCAATCTGTATTGAGGCACAGTAGCGGGTTGCCTCACTATCAGAGATGGCGTGGGATTTCAAAAGCAGCTGTTTGCCAAGGTATATCTGCAGGGCAGCCAAAACCAAAACGAAACCAAAATGAAACGCGCAATTATATTCCCTTACATTTCCCGGAATCTCCCTCGTCTGAATACAAGGAAGAACAGGGCTTTTTCTGCCTGTGTTGTTTTATTGTCAGCGAGGGATTTGATGTCCCTGCTGTGCGTGACAGTTTGGAGCACAGGCCCTGTTTAACAACTGGCCACGTGTTATGTAATCCGCCACAGATGAAGTTCCTCATTCAGGCAGCCTGCAACTCACCATGCCATTCAGCAGACACTAGAAATACAATGTGCAGAGCAGTAACCTTCTTTACTATTAGTCTGCATTCTGGGTATTTGAATTTATGTTTACTTCTTTGTCACTTTGTTGATCTTTTTGCCCTTTAAACAATTTCCCACCCTGTATGTTGCGATATAGATCCTGTCATGGCCTTTGATTTTGATTTGCTGCTTTGTTTTGGTTGATTGTTTTGAATATTCAAACAATGTTTTTTTAAAATCTCAATTTGACATTTTATAATCATTGCATCTATGATTTTTTTCTAAGCATTTTTGAGCTTAATGTAGTGAACTAATGGCTCTTTAACTTGCTATTGCTCGTGAGCGCTTCTCTCACAAGAGCAGTTTAAACCCTAGTCAATGTGTTGCCACATTAACAGCAACCTACTGACACAATGCCGTCCTGTGATGTCACGTCCTTCAACAAAGTTTACCTAACCAAGCCTTAGCCTCAGTGGCTGAGGACATGGAGTTGCAGGGATTCACAGTAAATCCATAGCTGTTTATGTAACTGGCACCAGTCTTTTCCAAGAACTCAGGAAACAGTGGGCTCTGTTGCTGGTTGCTGTGTTACGTGGCTACAAGAGGGCGGAGGCAAAGAGAGATGCTGGCTGCAGCACGCAGGTATTTATGGTCACAAGCTGCCACTCATATCGTAAGCTTCAGATGGCTTAAGCTCTTTGGCTACATGATAAAAAAACCTTTTCAGAGATTAAGGACCTGCCTTGGGGGCATCACCAGTAACCAGCAGGTCATGCACCTTTAACCCCTTAGTGAGACAGTTAGAGATAGCAGACCTAACGCGATAAACTGGCTTCTGCCATTATCTTTAGTTGACAGAATCGGTACATTTTTTTCTCCCAGAATGATTTCTGAAATCCTTTACGATTTTGACTTCCTATTACCAGGCAGCCCAATGTGATGAATTACATAAATAGTACACACTCTCTTCTCTCTCTCACACACGCACAGTCACACACTGTTCCTCAGGCGCTCCCTCTTATGCTTTATGGTGCTTCTTTGCCTTCTGTAGTTATCAGAGTGCACCATGGTAGAGCACATCGTGCACCCAGAGATTAGGACGTCTCGCTCGCCTGTCTTTTAATGACAAGCCCGGTGACGGTGAATGCTGCGCACCAGTAGCATGCGCTGCTTTAAGAGGAGATCACACAGTACATAAGGTAACTGTGAAAAGGACAGAAACGGGACTCAAAGTGCTGAAAGAGGCAAAAGCATGGCAGAACCGCTTACGCTCCCCCCCAGCCCTCTTCCTCTTCATCATCCCCATGATCATGTGGGAGTGGAAGGGTGTTTGTGGTTTCACACTGACTCTGCCAAATGTGGTGATTCAGCAAGTGACGTCTCACACCACACTCACTAATAGAAGTCTCAGCGCTAAGAACTATGAGATATGTCGGTCGTAGTCAGGGCTTGAAGTGTGGTCATACTCTGTGGTGCCTGTGCGGTCAGTTGGGTCAGGAAGAAGGGAGGGTGGGAGATGTACAGGAGTGGTGTTAAGCGGTGGTTATCTGAGGTTGTCTGCTGAGATGGTTGTTTTAATCTTGATGGGAGTGGAGGAAAAGATTGTGGTCTCCAGTGTCTGGAGTTTGTTAATTCGACGCCTGGCAGGCCAGACAGACAGACAGACAGACGGACGGACAGACAGACAGACGAGCCCATACATGAACGGTGTGTTCTGCTCTGCCCTCACAGCTTTCTTTATCAGGCAGTCCATGACCACGTGTAGAAAGACGTCTTGTTTAGTGACTGAGTAAAAAGTAGAGCGAACAAGATGTCCTAATAGTTGTACACGTGTTAGAAGTCTTGGGATTAAAAAAGGGACATTCATCGTGTTTTTTCTTGCATTTAATGTGACATTGCATTTGTGTCGGCTCTTAAAGCTACAGCTGCACAATAAATAATTTATTGGCTTATCAGCGATGTTGAAACATTACATGTATGTGGCCTACTTAATTTGACAATGGTTATATAGCAAACAATGCAAATTGCAGTGAAATACACTCAATAGTCATGTTCCCATGTGAACAAGTAATAAACATAATTACATTGTTGAACAAAATGGTCAGATTTGGAATCAGTCAGACAGATATTCTGCCATGTTGTCCCCTCTGCAGCGTGTCCTACAGTAGATTTTTCCCAGGTAGAGCTGCTTGTATCCCCCCAGGCTGCTGCGAAAGACTGGAAAGTGATTAATTGCCCGCTTGTGTGTGTGTGTGTGTGTGTGTGTGTGTGTGTGTGTGTGTGTGTGTGTGTGTGTGTGTGTGTGTGTGTGTGGACTTGCAGGGCAAAGATGGCGGTGTCAGGGGTTCAGATGAGACGACCACAGACAGACATTTCACAGATAAAGAGCAAAGGTGCACCTGTGAATAGGTCTGATTACACAGACAGATGACCTGACCCAGGCTGATGCTCATCATTAAAAACTCATAAACTAAAAACCCTGTGTGTGTGTGTGTGTGTGTGTGTGTGTGTGTGTCTCTCAAACTTTTAGCACCACAGACTGAATCAGGGCGCCTCATCTTTCCACTGCCCAGACATGCAGCACTTTTCTTGTTCATGTAGTTTAAGCACACCCTCACGCATACTGTACTGGTGTAATGGATTGCTCTGCTCTTGTGTTCTTATCAGCACCATGCATGCATAGCCGAACCTCCCCTCCTTACACACACTGACACGCACACAGACTAGATATACTCTGGCCAGTGCTCACAGGCCTCCACCAGTCTTAAAGCAGCAGAGCATAGCAGAGGGCCGTCTAGACCAGGGAAATCAGCGCAGTGAGTTCCTACTCTGGTCTCCTGGGGTCGTCTCGTTTGGGCTCTCCCAGTGATAGTTCCTGAGTCCGCTGACTCTTAATGTCTCTCCACTGTTCCCTTCAGGCTAGCTGAAAGGGCAGCTCCTGCTAATGGAGCGCTGATTGTGTTATAGCCACAATTATCTCTCTTTACCTCTCAACTCGCAGGCCATTAGCAGGATAGATAGCACCCGGGGCCTGTCTGCAGTCACAGAATAAGGGACTGTCAGGATGATGGAGCATACGAGCCGAGCAAGGTCCAGGAAATACCATTACACCTTTCATCCATGCCCCCACCCCCACACCTCTCAGCTAAAACTTGTTGTTTGTAATGTAGGTGAGAAGGGTAACTGAAGCTAGGTGCAAGAGACACCAGCAGAGGATAATGTATCGTCTCCAGGCTTACACAAGCCGTGAATCATATGTAACCTGCTCTGTTGTTGAACTATAAGCTGGTGATTTGCAATATGTGAGCTGGAGGATTCCTCACAAAGTCAGAATACACAGTGTCTTGATGAGCCTTCATCCCAATAGTGCTTGCATGTATGTGTCTTGTAAATTAGGTGTAGGAATTTTTTGAGAGGAAAAATCCACCCTCATATGCTGATACCCACTACGAACATTTGTAGATGTCTTCCTTTTACTTGGGGTGTAAAGGCATGTAAATAGCTACCCGTGCATGAGGGAATAGGAAATACCACAAGATAATATAAGGGGTAGAGAAAGGCAAAGTGTATCACAAATAGCTGATTTAAACTGTTTTTTAGGGTTAACCTTCCCTTTAAGAACCTTCTGAGTTTGAGAAAAGGTTGCAGAGGGCTGCAAATTAGAGTAACTGTTTGGTAAATGGACAGTACTGGTTAATATCACCAAACAAGCTGGGTGAATCTAGTCAGAAAAAGTAAACGAGTAACCCCTCCCCCTGGTGCTTTTGACTTTTTTCAAGACTTCTATACATCATCATGCATCTAATTGGTTTGTTTTTCTTTCCTGTACAGACGAGCTCACCTGCGGCTGTGTCTGGAGCGGTTGAAGGCCCTCATTCCCCTGGGACCTGACTGCAACCGCCACACCACCCTGGGCCTGCTCAACAAAGCCAAAGCACACATAAAGGTAAGGAGAACTAGCCCAGCTGGATTTTAAAGCTGGTACCCGATTACTCTGTTTGACGTGTGGATATCCATCACAGAGTGAAAGATGGAAGTGCAGAATTTAAGCAAGCAAAATAGCAAGACCATCGGTGGCATCGGAAATACAGCCAAGAAAAAATAAATAAAAAACAGACGCACACATGAAGTATTTTGCAACCTAACTGACAACAGACAACAATGTACTGCTTAAAAAACACGTTGTGGTAATAATATGTTGATACAAAAGGACCATGCATAGAAATAAACCTCTGCTTGGATTTTATTTGTTTTCACCTTTGCTGCCAAATTCACTCCCACACCTCTGGGATCACTCTTAACATGTAATTCATTTGTGTGGCTGCAGAGGCAGAGATGCCATTGCACAAACTTGATGAAATGCCGAAACATTGACTAGCTGTTTTTATCACAGAACCCTCACACTAGTGGATCGTTTTAGCTTATGAATGTGTACACATCCACTGAAGGGGACACCTAAACTGCAGTGCATCTGTAATGGAGGGATTTGTTTAATTTTAGTTTAAAATACAAAGTACAGCCGTAAATAATTCCATCCAATTTTAAAAATACTTTTTGAAGGGAATAAAAAAATGGCTTATGCAAACACACTATAACCAGTATTCAGCTGGTCACTGGAGATAATTTCCCTGCCTGATTATCCAGTTTTGGAGAGCATATAACAGGTTAAGACATCCTGCTTCTCGCTTTCCCATCCACTTTAAAATCAGCCATGTGACTGCCTGAGATTGAGCAGTCTGCATTAGAAGCCTGGTGTAGCGTGCATTCATGTAATGAAAGAGGGGAGGCATAAAGACGACATTGTTGTCGAGCTCCACACACACGCGCTATCACCGCCACCACTCTGCACTTCTGCTGCTGTCATCTTGAGTCTCTCCATCGCTTATTGATAGCCTATTGTTTTGGTCCGTCGCCGGGAGTTACGCTCATCACTGTTAGCGACCGTGACATAAGGCTACAAGGTTAGAGCGCAACACGGCTGTATCAGTCCCTGCCACAGCCCTTGCTCACGTTGTAATGGTAAACAGAGGCAGCAACTAAAGAAGGTGACACGGCGTGAACAAGGCAGGTGAGGGAAATCATTTAGGGGTTTCAGGGCTGGCAGGAGGGACACAACACGTTAAGCGGCTGATTGCTAAAACAGGCACTGCCAAGTGTTTGTTTTGTGCTGCTGCGTTTGTATTTTGACAGCCTTTAGATAGGAAGTGTATTTCCTTACATCTATCTCTTAAGAATCTCTGCACTGTTGCTGAAGTTGTTCTTCTAGCTTTCCTTCTCTCACTCTGATCTCTTCTAGAGATGACACTCACCTATTTGTATGACTCTACTCTCCTCTATGCATTCTTTACCTGCATATTCTCACCCTGGTCCCTGGTACACATAGTTAACCTATTCTCTGTCTCTGTCTTCTCTTTCCCCTGACCAGAAACTTGAAGAGGCAGACAGGAAGAGCCAGCACCAGCTGGAGTCTCTGGAACGCGAGCAGAGGCACCTCCAGCGCCAGCTGGAGCTGCTGAGGGGAGGCAGCATTGCTGCAGCCCAGAGCAGCCCCGGGGAGGGCGAGAGGATACGTATGGACAGTGTGGGCTCCACCCTCTGCTCTGACCGCTCTGACTCGGACCAAGGTGAATGAGTGAAGGGTTTTAATTTAGCGACTACAAGGCCAACAGACCCTTTGTATGTTGCTGAAAATAATCAACACAAATCTCCTGTATAGAGATTTCAAATGCAAACGACACCTGAAGGGCTTTAAAGTAAATGTTGGTTATTTAAAGCAACCAACATCCAAATAGTGTAAAGCCTGCCTGAGTTTTTATCGTTCCAACCTGGTTCTCTGAGTCAAACTGAACCATGTTAAATGGATACATATTTACATGGACTGCTGCAATATAGTGATTGACATTTCACATGTAGAACTTAAGTTCAGCAACCTACAATCCTACTGT
The DNA here is from genome assembly GCA_024633595.2 of Lepomis macrochirus. Lineage (NCBI taxonomy): Eukaryota > Metazoa > Chordata > Actinopteri > Centrarchiformes > Centrarchidae > Lepomis > Lepomis macrochirus. The sequence continues at coordinate 12,482,594 of JALXJV020000003.1, forward strand.
ATTTTCCACTACTTCATATGCCACACATGTAAAGTACATAATCTGTTTCTCAGTAGTCACAGTTAAATTGTCTGTCTTTGCTTTCTTCTCTTTCCCTCCGCCATCTCTCTGTCCACGTCTTTGTCCTCGGCTGCAGAGGAGATTGAGGTGGACGTGGAAAGCACGGAGTTCTCCCATGGAGAGCTGGACAGTGTGAGCACAGCCAGCACCAGCGACCTGGATGACCACAGCAGCCTGCAGAGCATGGCCAGCGATGAGGGCTACTCCTCCTGCAGTGTCAAACTTGCCTTCTCCTCATAGAGCCCCACACCTCCACCACCCTGCCAAACCCACCTGCCCACCCGTCCGTTGGTCCATCCATCCATGCCTGCATACGTACATACACCCAGTCACCTCAGACGGCGGCCACGCCCCCAGCTAACGGCGTTCCCGTCGCTCCTGCCTCTCAGCAGCGCCCCCTCCTGCTCCTAGCCTTTAGTTGCCTCCACCACCCTCCTCCTCCTGCGCTGCTGAACCCACTGTTGGAGGAGCTCCACTGAGAGGTCTCCCTCACCTCTGAACTTTGAGCTGCTCCAACCGATACCAGGGACCCCAACACAGTGACGTGAGACTCCCAACTGGTTTTAATATTCTTTCAAAGGGAGATCAGAGTCTTGGTTGATATAAAAAAATATATATATATATATTATAATCACCTTAATTCTTAAACCCACAACTGAAATGAAATGAATGATTTTATTTTATTTTTTGATTTTATTTCCTCAATTTGTCTAATGTCTGAATTTGTTAAACATACACAACCCCTGATTTGATCCAAAATGCACTTAAATTCATATGATGTTTAAATAATTCAGTTTCTGTTTGGTTCTCTCTCCTGTGGGTGTGTGTGTGTGTGTGTTGAGCTGGTCCTGCGTATCTCATCTTAATGTCATGTTGGGCCTGGATAAACGGGAGCACATCTAATCTGGAGTATAATGAACACTGCGGGTGAATATTGCCATATCAAAACAGCTTGGCCCTGATAAACTTCCCTTCAGCCCTGAATTTTTAATCCTTGTTGTTTTTTTTAACCTATGCTCGACACCGCAGAAGCTAAGACACTTGAACTGGTGCTATTGTGAAACAAACCAACGGGGAAGCAGATTCACCATCACTAAGCTTTTAAAGCAAACAAAGTGTGTCTGCCATGATTGTTTCAAACCAAGCACGAAGGAAAAAAACCACGAAGAAATAGAGGGGGGAAAAAAACATTCCTGTCGAATGTGGGTGCTCAGTGCATTTTCAAAGAGTGGAAATTGTAACTTGTGTGTGTTTTGTTTTGGTTTCTTTCCCCTTGACAAACAGCTACAACAAACTATCCTGCACTTGCCTACTTTAGAGCTGCCAATAGAAATGGCACAAACCATGAAGTGGAAAAAACAAACAATAACAGCAACAAGGAAAAAAGTCCAAACAACAACAAACTTTGGAATAGATGTCCATCCTCTTTCCAGCAGTAACAAGCAATAACTCCTGTAGTGGCGTTTTTTTTTTTGTTTTGTTTTTTTTGGTCTAGTCAGTTTGAACTCTTTCCCTTTTTTGTTTTTCTTCCCCCCCTAAATAGTGTGGGACCGTCCAAAAAGCTTATTTCTTTTCTTTCTTTTTTGTACATACCAGTAGTTTAATAAATTAAACTTTAAAAATTAGTTAAAAAAGGGTATCACTCCTGGATAGAACTATTGCCTCTGTTGCTGTTTGATCTGTGTTTATTGTGCATTTTAAATGAATGTTTTTCTCTTCAGAGTGGCAGTGGATGTGACATGGAGACAATTACTTTGTTCAGTGTTGCTGGTGGAAACATTGGAAAGTTACTCGTTCTGTTGCTGCCCTGAGAAGGAAAAGAAAAGTTACTCTTCGACGTGATAACAAAAAATGATAGAACAACTTCCCATCCAGTTTGAGGGAAAGCTACCCAGTGTGATTTCTGTTGGAAAATGCTGAGTTTGTGTGACACTCTTTTTATTTATTAGACTTTGTTTTCTCTTGTTGATAATGAATGTGTGTGTGTGTGTGTGTGGAGGGGGGTGTATATGGCATTCCACTGGTGGTCAGCTGAACTGTAGAGGAAAAGTCTGAAGTGTGAGGTGAAGAAAACGGGTGTTATGATGTCAATGTTAGCCATCCCAACTCCACTGGCGTTAAGAATTGCACTTCAACCACAGTTCCCTGTAAAAAAAAAAAAAAAAAAAAAAAATCTTTTCCACTGTCATTTTCTCTCATGGGGCTCTCAAGAATCCTTTTTTATGTGAAAAAAAAAAATGCGGGCCTTTTAAAATATTTATTTCACAATCCCTCAAAGAACACAAGCAATGGGGGAAAACAAGTTAACTTATTTAGGTTCTGTCTTATTTTACTGTTTTTAATGTGTATTCCTCATTCCTTATTTTAAGAATTGTATATTTTATGGGTTATTATTTTTTGCAGGGGGGGGGGGTTAAGGTGGGAGGGTTATAAGAAATGTAGCCATTTTCTTTTCATTTTTCTGATGTTTTATTCAATGGACACTTGAAATGTAATTGGCCCCTAAGCTGCTCCTAAAGCTGAGCCTCGCCTATTTAGAGTCACCAGCCTTCTCTGGAGCTGACTCCCCAACAACACGGTATGCCTGTGCTGAGATGGAAAACAACTGGATAGGCTGATTAGACTAAATGGCACATATGTTATGATGCAAGGTGAAACATTTGCCATATTGTTTAGAAATTCTCCTGTCCGGTTGTTTTAACATCTGTGCTGAAGGGGGGGAAGGTGGTGGTGGGGGGGTGTGTGTATGGGGGGGGTCATCTCTGCACAAGGCTTATCGATAGCCAAGACTTTACTGGCAAATATTGAGCCAGCTGCTACATAATAAAAGGGGGTCTAAAACTCCACTTTCCTCTATTAGGAGGAATGTAGTCTCTATTAGACTTGTGTTTTAGTTGACAAAATGTGTCTTACATTTACAATACAAGGCCTCCGATTGAGGATTTAAAGAGAAAATAAAGAAAAAAAGAACAAATCCTTTGGTTTCTCTGAAGGACGTCATTAAGTTGTAGAGTTTGACATGTACGCGCTTTGCGGAGCTGTGTTGAGGTTGTTGGGACTTGGCAGTGAATCAGAAAGTCACCACTTTTGGTGCTTGATAATGAAAATAACAAAAATGCCAAAACCACCTCAGAACACCTCAGTGTCCTCTCTCTCTCTCTCTCTCTCTCTCTGAGGGACAGTTTACATGTATTCTTCCCCGTTTAAGTTATAAACTTTCAACTTCTCTTTGATCCTGTTTTTGTCTTCATATGTTGGATTTATGAGCCTGCACTGCTGACAGGAAAAAGGTCCCGTGTTTTGACGACAAATGAATTTCGCTCCTTGTGCAGACCTGATTTACACCTGATTCACATCCTAGTGGTGTTTTAACCTGTTCAGAGTACAGTATATTTTTACTGCATTGGGGCGATTCTGAAAGTGAAGGTTCTGTTGTTTAACACCAAAATATGTGAAAACTGTCTGGCACTCATTGTATTGTCTCATGTGGCAAACTACTCTGATCTTGTATTCCAAGAAGGGATAAAACCAACTATAAGAACTGATTTTACTGATGCCAGGTCTGTCCTCTTTCATGTGAGTGTGTGCGTGCGTGTGTGTGCTTGTGTGCATGTGTGTGCCATGTTCTTACTAAGGCTGAGCTTTAGAGAGGCACCTGGTCCATGACTTATCTGCACTGATCTTAGTTGGGCTGTTTCTTACTTACTAATTGGTAAATATCAAGACTTCTGGAGGGTATTTGTCAGAAAAAGTGTATCCAGTATAAGACTGGAAGTCAAGGCTCTGTCACATCACTTGCAGCCATGATATTGCACTGGAAGTCAACTGAACCTTATTGTCAGTTCAGTGTAAACAGGTCATGGATCAGCCCAAGCTAGGTGGGAGGTCTGACAAAGAGTTTCTGGCTATGCTGCAGATTCAAAACAATAGCATATCTTAATAAGCTGGTGATCACAAAGCTATATTTTTACCTCTGTGTTTAAGGTTAGGTTTAGACATGCAGTCCTGATTGTGGTTCAGGTCGGGGTTATCTTTTCCGCTAGTGTTGAGTTCCAACCGTGCAGCCTGGCCAGACGTGCACCAGCTCGACATAGTGGAGGTTGCAGTGTCTTTTGTAAACCACACTCCATTCTGGCGTCTGTCAGGAGGTTGACTCTGAGCAAACGGGTCCATAAGGTCAAGTTAGCCCAACCAAACAAGCAGTCCCACGTAGGGAGTCCTCCTGTTGTTCTGAACCTGTGGCCATCCTTTGTAAAACATGCAGTCTGATGATGATTCTAGCTGTGTAAGTTGAAGATGCAATACTTACAATAAAAACACCAAGATTTTCAAACCTGAATGACTCAGCCTGCCTCTTTGTACCATGGGATGTTTCTCTGCTGAATGTACAGTAAAGCAATGACTCGTGCTGTAAAACACCCTATATTCACTACTTGTAATGTCAGGCATTTTACCTGTATTCCCTGTAATCTACAAGTATCTTTGTGTCAAACGTAATAAATCACAGAATGGTGGTTCCCTACATTGAGGTCAGGACCCCTTCAATGAAAGGAAAGAAAAAAAAACATTTGATTCAAAATGATGAACCTGTTCAGGCCTGTAAATATTACTCAAATGTTATACAACATGACAAGCAATAAAGTCTATCCATTTAAAGAATTCACATTTCACATTAATTCACTTAAGTGAAAGAACGTAATTGAAAAGATATGCAAACCCTTAGATCATGTTGTTTGAGTTTAACTGGAATGTTGGTCTCATCTAAATTCATAGCATTAAAGTTCATTCTCGGCCTTGAAAATTCATATTTTACTCCCCAAATGAGTCCTAAATCAAGGTCCAAGTACTTTATTTTTTCTGAGCTTTCAACCACATGTCAATCTTCATCAGCAAATGGTGTTTGCCAAATTGATGATTAAAGGTGAAAACAACAATTAGTAGACAGCAGTTTGACATCTGAGCAAATTCAGATGAGATGAGGGGTGCCAGAAAAGCTAGTTGCCTAAGTTGACGTTGAGTTCATTTCGTTGCCACTGATGTAAATCCTGTTTCAAAGAATTTTCCCAGCCTGGAAATAATAAAAATGCATTATTGAAATATTGACTTATGAAAATATTTTTTTTAAAATATGAGGGCTGGGAGCCCTCAAACTTTCATGAGAGCTTCATAAATTTATTAAAACATGTCATGTATGTTTTGTACAAGAACGTGATCAGTCAAAGTTCACAGGTCTCAGTGTTATCCCTTGCAGCAGGATACTGTGTGCAGATATTATATTCAGAGAAAAAAAATAACTTCCACAGCTGAGGGCCACTGCTCTCTGTTTCCAGGCGTCACATTAGTCAACATAATGTATACTGTGTGTATCCTTCAGCAGTCTGCAGGTGCCACAAGTCTGTCCAAGATCACATGATGTCTGTGTGATCAAAGCAGTCTTGTGGGGAGAGTTACAGATGTTTTTTTCTTTAACAGACCACATGAGCATCCACCGCATGTGATATTCTTCTCAAGTGATCACAGTTTGTGGAAAAAAAGGCACGACCTCCCACGTTGTACAAAACTACCACATTACGCCACAGCGAGAAATGCAGTGATAGTGAAGATGTTGCTCCCTCAGTCATAAAGAACTCAATGTAACTACAAATAATCTGGTTTAGATTACAACACCACATCAACTGTGACACCTTTGTTTGAGCACCACAAACAAAATGAACTATTAGCTGGGATTGTACATTTCCCGCATCATTTTGAATGTGAGTTTAAAAATAAAGGGAAAGATCCTGGTTTAAACTCACGTATTTGTCCTGTTTTTGACAGACAGAATGTCCTTTCTGTCCTCTCCAAAGCTTTTCAGAGGGAACATTATGATCAAGCCAGTAAATATGGCAGGCGATGAATGACACAGGCTACATCCTGGCTGTTTTTTCAGTGTCAAACAGGGACAGATGCTGCCACCTAAAGGATAAAAACAGTCAGTGGTTTCTGTCGATCAGCCTGCCAACAACTAACCGAAACTCAAATTTCTTGTCCTTTGCTTTAAACACATAAAAGCAGTCATTATGTGTGTTTTGTACAATGTATGATTACTAATGGTGGATGAAGGACCTCATATACAATCTGCACACACAGTTAATGATAGGGATAAAAGCATATCTGATAAGGAAAATTACATCTAATCAAACAATTAATCGCGTATAAAAAACATTATTTTCTTCAACATTGTAAGAAAATTTTGTAAGTCTGCTGTTTTAATGTGTTAAAACAACAGACTATCTTTTTCTAAAACAAATAAATTTAATTAACCCAGCAGTTAGAACTTTTTAGCTGCTGCAATTTATTAAATCACATGGAAAATATAAACCTCTCTTGGGTGACATCACTATTTCAAACCATAATACAACAAAGCACAAACCACTAGGAGGCACAAGAGGGCTGGAAATGATTAGTACGTATTGATTTTCCACAGTCTCACTATCTGTCATGTCACCACTGACTGTCTACCTAACACAAAAATACTTTGTAGACACCAGAGGTGGAAGAAGTATTCAGATCATCTACAAAAGAACTAGTACCACACTGTGAAAGGTTCTGCATTCAAAACCCTACTTTAGTGAATGTACTTAAAACATCAAAAGTAAAAGTACCTAAGTAACCAATATCACTATTATTGTCTTGCTGAAAAACCAATTGCCCCATAGAGACAACTAAAGTTAAAGTAAGTAAAGTAATAAGTATGTGAAGCAGTCCTAGCTTCATAACATATCCATGAAGCTTTGTGCTATGTGAACAACTCCAGACGGGCATCTCACAGTGTATTTAAATACATGTACTGTATATTTGAGGTGAGTTGACTTTGTATTTTTTTCTTTGTGTTTATTGACATTAAAATAAATGTATATACGTACTTGTCTTGGTGAGCTCAATGCAGGACGGATAGAACTACTTCCGATTTCAGAAACAATTGCCAAAAATGGACTCACCAGGGACAACTCAAGGTGATTCACAAAATAACGGTTTATTGAACAAGTCCACAAAATTACAGGAAGAAGTACAGAATCACAAAGAGAGAGAGCTAAGAGTCAAAAATAAACTAGAGCGCACGCTAGGAAAATCGCTAGAACGCTGACACTGGGGATCAAGACAAAATGGTAAAGGTACAAAGGGGACAAGGGTATTTATACTCTGGAACAGAGGAGCCACCAAGGCACAGGTGGAGCACATTAGGGCGGGGACTGGTAATCACACAGGGCAGGAGGGAAGACAAAGACCTTAATGGAGACAAGATGCCGAATGCCATTAAAACAGGAAGCGGTTGCAGACAAAAAACTGAGCACACAATCTAACTGCGGGAGCTGGGTGTGACGAAAACAATCAGAGCATTAAATTTGAATTGTTCTTGAATTTTTGCTGTGGTAATGTAGTAGTACGGAAAGTTTAACACATGTGATGCTTGAAACCGCTTTGTGTAATGTAGAAAATAAGATGCAAATACATCCTTCAGAATTGACTGCTATCTGAACTTTATGAGGAGTTGTCTTCGGCTACATATTCTGCCACCACTAGGCTGCACAAAAGCACTGTGAATCTCTTTGTTGAACATCCTGAATCAACCGTGAATCCCAAGTCAAAGGGCTTGCAGAATGAAAATACAGCAGGGCTACAATTATCTAGCTATGTATTAGGATAAACACCAGTGTAGGTTTATGTTTTCCAGAGTTGCTGTGATCATAGGATTACTGAAGGAATCTTTTTTGTCCACTTGAACTGAAAACCATCAATCCATTAAACAGACAATGAGACATCAGTCTAAAAGTATTTTAATCTATTTGCGAGAGTTAACTGTGCTACAAAGTTTGAAGTGTGAAGAAGACACTGTCGTTGTCACAGAGCTATTACACAGTTTTGAATTGGCAAAGGAAGGCCAGTTATGCAATGAAACTACTGCTTTGAACATCAGAGGAATCCCAGTGAGACCTGTTTGAATTTCCTCGTTCATGGGAAAAAGGAAACCCACACAAACCTTTCCGAGAAAATACTGATCGCTGCTGTCATGCTTGTTTCCGTGGAAAGTAAATAAGGTAATAATAAACTTGCTCTCAATTAACTACACAGTGTAAAATATAATATAAAACATCTGCATCATAACTCGACTTTTTCACGTTCACACGTCAAGAAATTGGAGACTGGTGGTTCAGTCAGAGACTGATAACACCTCAGACACCTGGTGAAAGCAATGAGCTGCTGTTGGTGATAAAATGGAAAGGACCAGGCATGAGGGATTGAGGTTAAACAGTCTGTAAACACGAAGCATATGTTCAAGACACGTAGAACCTTTATTTTTGCCACCTAATAGCTGAATGTCAACACTGACTGTCTGCACCATGCATCTGTAAGTACAAATACAAGCGTGATTTATTGAAAGCATGAGTCTCTCTTCCCGTCAAGGTCACCTCTAGCTCCTTGAGTCCTTTGGATAACCTGAAAAAGAAAAAATATTGGCCACTTTGGAAATACTTCTAAAAATACAGAGGCAGCTTTTTGCACAAAGTGCTCTGGATGGGCTGTGCTCAAATTAGAGCACCCAGATCCAGTGACAGATGAAGGTCTTTGGAGTCACATGGGTCAGGTGTGTGTCAGTATTACACAGCCACTGCTCTTCAATGACAGCTGAATAGTCGGTTATGTGTGCCAACAGATAAAGTATGCTATGCTGCCTAATTAAAAAAATTTATGGCAAGCATTTGGTTTCCTGGACTTAAATAAAAGAGAGACGCGGTTGGCTGGCTTTGTTGCTTGCGAGGAATGTCACAGGAGGAGCTCTGGTCCTCTTTCGCTCACTTCATGACTCATTCTCTGGACCTCATCTCCATATTTTAGTTGTTGTTTTTCACCCCCCCCCCCTCCACTTCCCTTGCAGAGAAATACACCCCATGCAGCCAATTATGGCGCTGATAGTGCAGCAGTGGGAGTCCACAAGGAATTGTGAGGAGGTAAAATGAAGCAGGCCACTGGGGCTGAGTGTGGAGATATGCTGGGGGTTGGGGATCCTTCAGTGACGCGCATGAGTCATCATCCCCACAGCGACTGGGCCTCTGACATCACAGCAGCTTTATCAGAGGAGGAGAGCAACTCCCAGCAAATGTCCTTCACTGCTGATGGATAAGACGAGGCGGGGGTCTCACAGCACAACAAATTATGCATCACATCTCTGAGGTGACTGGAGGCATGTAGTCAAGACCTGAGGTGTGTTGGTATTCTGAAATGAGGAGGCAGGTGTGTGTGTGCAGCAGTGTGTCTGTATGTATCAGTGTGACAGACAGTGAGAGTGATTGTAGTTGCAGGGAGAAGGACCGGTTTGGAGGCTGGTCGACGTCATGCACTGACCGAGCTGCAGGGCATCCAATCAGCCCCCTCCCTGTCTCCCTGTCTCTCTCTCTCTGCTGTGGGGTTAGTCATGCTGTCAGGATGAGAAGACCCAGCAGGCACGTAGGTCCCCCTCTCACCTCACATAGGCCAGCATTTTCAGTCCTTGGTGAACACAACATGAAAAGCCTGGACGGATTTTTTTGCGCGTTGCGACCAGTGAGTCACCCAGACAAAACGAAATCGCGGGAGGTTTCAGGCGCGGTTCTCAATTGTTCGTCAGTACCATTCAAGTGGCTAATCTAGCAGGAGGAGAAGGAGCTTTGACACATGGAGAAGGTGTTTGAATAGATGTCTCCACAGTGGGTCAAGAAGTCAAAAAAGGTCATTTTTGCTTCAAATCGTTCTCAAACTGAGCTGCTGGACTTCTAAATGACAGAATAGTTTGTTGACACGGCCCTAAAGCCCATAGCAAACACTACTGTATACAATTTTTATCACATCCCTAAGTGTTATTATTATGTTAACACTAATGTGTGTTACTATATTGTAAAAAGACAGGGATTTTAGACAAAGCCAAGTAAAAGCTGGTCTAATCAATATTTTTATAATAACAATGGATGAAATGTCTAATATGAAAGGTGCCGCTTGTAGTGACAAACTTGCTTTGCAGTTGCCTTCAGCTCTTTGCAGTGTTTTAGCATCTTTCAGCTTATTGTTTTGCTTTTAAAGCCCAGAACATTACTGGTTTTAACCACCCTCACCGCTCTCATCATGTTGTTTCCAGTCACAGCAGGCAGCTGGGTTTCACTGAAAAAGCTCTTAAAACCCGACTGTACACTATCTGTTCAGCACCACATGGCAGACAGACTGGATGGTGAAAATAGTGGAGTATTTAGCATCTAAAGAGGAGCTGACTTACTCCAGATGCACACAACTTCAAGTGAATGCTAATGTTGCTGAGTCTGCTCAGTTTTTTAATGTTTTGTCTGTCTGTCTTTTTATTCCCATTTTTACCTTTATTTATCTAGATACAGTTTCTAATTTACATGAGACACATGGCCAAAATGTCTGCCCTGACTGTCTCTGTCCACATCTCCTACGTGTGTAACTTTCAATGTAGGGATGTCCTTTAACATATGGTTCATGGTCTCCCCAATGACAGAATTCTAACTTTCCATGTCTCTCTCTATATGTGTGTGCATACTTTTCGTGTGCAGTGAGATTGCTGGCTCAGTCCCCTCTGCTGTAAAGACAGAGGGGACTGAGCCAGTCGCAGCAGCTGCCCTGGAGATGTCTCAGATGATAATCATCCATGCTCACATTGTTGACTCAGACTTTCAGGGCTTGGCAGGTATTAGACAGTAGACATATCACTTCTGATCAGTCATTTGACCTCTGTTTTTCTGTTGTGTGTTGCTTGGACAAGCATCTTGTACAGGACAGTGCTGAATATGTTTTCTTAAATAAATGTAGCAATGTGATTTCTGTAATTTTAGCATCCATTAGCTCAAGTGTTTGTGGAGCAGCTTTATAACACAACAACTGGTCTCTGTATCCCATTTACACTCCCATAAATACATTTCCTGTTTAGCAGATGGGGAAGCCTGACGAGACAGGCCAACTTTCATGTCTTTAAAGAAGTGACACATTCTGACTGAGGAGCGAATGAACGTGTCTGCATTTTTTCCACCTTATCTTCTGTGTTGCTTTGCGTCAGACTCAAGGGACAATTCGAAGCCCCTTTCTTCAATGAATCACTGGATAATTCAAAAACTGTCAGCCGGGCCTCACAAACAAAAATGGAAAACTAGAAGTGACAGCTGCTTCCACATTATTAGTGGAAACCCGTCTGAACCTGATTTAACCAGGGATTGTGACTGGTGGAGAAGATAATTAGATCAGTCACCAATTTAATATTTCAGCAGAAATGATCATGCATCACTTGAACATGGAGTGTTTCTTCTTCAACACCAAGGCTTTATCGTCAGTGAGTGAATGCTAGTATCCTTGTTATTCTCTTCTGAATTTTGAATAGAGAATGGTCCTCACTGGATATCAGATCAGAAGAATGAAGATACCTTGCATGCTTTCAGCTGTGTGATCACACATTATTAACACCTCAGTGAAGATACTTTAACTATGCTAGCTATGCTAAAGCTCCAAGGAAAAAGAGCAGTTTCATAAAAGTCAATCAAGAGGAGATTGCCAGAGGTGACAGAGATGCTCAGTGTGCAAAGTGCAAAAAATTCAAACACGTTGGATGTTGATGTACACTTGCTGTACATTCCCAGAAATTGAATGCATTTGCTATTTTTGGCTGTATTTGATAGATTACAGTGGGCATGGTCAGGAAACATGGGTAAAGAGCAAGGTGGTGTTGCTCACATGAAAAGTGCCACAAATACTTGTATGACATGTAAAAAAAGAGAGCTGGAGAGAGAGACAAGTTCAAATCCTTCTGGCTTCTGTCTCAACTCTGAATCACGACATGAGAGTTAGATTGTCAGTTTTGGAAAGTGGCACAAACGATTGGACAAACACCACCTCCCTCAATCTGATATAGGCAAGGTGTGCGATGAGGGTGGTTTCCAGAGAAACTCCGCCATCTGACGAGCACTTCTGATGGAATATTCTGGCAGTTTATGTGACTCGTCGAACGGCGAGTACTTGTCAGTGTGGGGGAGGGGACTTAAGGTAAAAGGTTGCTGCTTTAAAAACATCTAGGTGTGTATTTCTTTTTCACTGTACACCATTTGACCAGTTGCTTCTCCTTTTCCACCTGTCTGAATCGTGAGTGGTCTTCTAATTCAATGGAATTCAAATAAGCAAAAGCAGAGTATCAAAGTTATTAAGGTTACAATGGGTGACAATCGAGAGGTACACATATGACTAAGAACCAGCTACCTTCCTGTCTGCCTCGCAGCGTGACAGATGGGCAGCCATGATGAATCTTGCACCTCCATGGTTAAGTAGGAAGGTCTTTGTCTGCCACACACCTCCCCCTGAACTCTGTTTTGCTGAGCACCATCTCTTTGCAAAAATGGGAAGTAGCACTTCGCTTATGGAGTGACATGGCATTTCCACTTCTCTGCTCTACACACACACACACACACACACACACATCTACATAGATAACAACCACTGACACATGTAGGTGACACACGCACACATACGCACACACTCACTCACTTCCATTGCGCTGACTCGGTCACGATGTCACTCGCTACGCAGACAGGCTGCCCTTGTTGAACACTCAAGGTTAGCTGTGAGTTTTTTTGTCAAGCTGTCATTACAATGATGCAATGACTGACTGACCGTCTTCATCTCTTACACACTCCTTTTCTTCTTTCTTCTTTCTTTCTATTTTTTCTACTCTCTTTTCCCTCCATCTTTCTCTCACTCTTAGGCATGAGTTCCTCCTCTCTTCTGTTTCTCCTCACTTTGTTTCTCTTTCACATTTCCATCTCTGTGTCATGCAGTGTGACTTGGGACTGTTGGCAGCCTCTGGGGAAGTGACGACTGCACAGCTTTTGGAAGAAGGCCGCAGGGATCCATCCTCCTTGCTTCACTTATCCTTGAATGTGTCTTCTATCCTCTCAGTGCTCCATTACTCCCCATCCACACTGAATGAATCTGCGACAGTGAAGCATGACAGTGAGCCCATTTTGAATGGGGGGTGGGGGGCTAAGCAGGTCATTAATCTTAGTCAGATTATTGTCTTTTTAAGATGAGGAGGCATGGTTGAAACAAGAGGCCTTTCTCACAGAGGACATTTTGACTTCACAAACACAAATGTAACTAATGACGTTAAGACGTTAATTATGGATACATTCCATTTGGGTATTTCCCCTTCCTGGGTGAAGAAAATCTGTTGCAAATAGAAGGGCCGTGTCCGAAATCACTCCCTTGTTTAGAGAGATTACAGGCTCTTGTGAATCACCTTTACTGTGCCCTAGAATTTTAGGATTTTCCACATAGAGTAGTGTACAGTTTTTTCATTCCATTGTGGGACTTTGAGGCATTTTATAACACATATTTTACACACACACACAACACACACACACACACACAAAAGATTGAAAGTAAATGTCATTTACTACATCGTAACTAGACAGCGATTTTAGACAAAGCCAAGTAAAACCGGTCTAATCAATATTTTTATAATGACAATGAATGAAATGTCTAATGTGAAAGGTGCCACTTTCATCTTTCAGCTTATTGTTTTGGTTTTAAAGCCCAGAACATTACTGGTTTTAACCACCCTCACCGCTCTCATCTTGAAATCGCGAGAGGTTTCAGGCGAGGTTCTCAATTGTTCGCCAGTACCATTCAAGTGGCTAATCTAGCGGGAGGAGAAGGAGCTTTGACACATGGAGAAGGTGTTTGAATAGATGTCTCCACAGTGGGTCAGAAGTCAAAAAAGGTCATTTTTGCTTCAAATCGTTCTCAAACTGAGCTGCTGGACTTCTAAATGACAGAATAGTTTGTTGACACGGCCCTAAAGCCCATAGCAAACACTACTGTATACAATTTTTATCACATCCCTAAGTGTTATTATTATGTTTACACTAATGTGTGTTACTATATTGTAAAAAGACAGGGATTTTAGACAAAGCCAATTAAAAGCTGGTCTAATCAATACTTTTATAATAACAATGGATGAAATGTCTAATGTGAAAGGTGCCGCTTGTAGTGACAAACTTGCTTTGCAGTTGCCTTCAGCTCTTTGCAGTGTTTTAGCATCTTTCAGCTTATTGTTTTGCTTTTAAAGCCCAGAACATTACTGGTTTTAACCACCCTCACCGCTCTCATCATGTTGTTTCCAGTCACAGCAGGCAGCTGGGTTTCACTGAAAAAGCTCTTAAAACCCGACTGTACACTATCTGTTCAGCACCACATGGCAGACAGACTGGATGGTGAAAATAGTGGAGCTTTTAGTATCTAAAGAGGAGCTGACTTACTCAGTCACCTCTGTTTTTGCTCAGTGTGTCTGCTCGATTTATCAATGTTCGTCTGTCTGTCTTTTTATTCATATTTTTTTACCTTTATTTAACTTAATGTCTTCCCTGACTGTCTCTGTCCACATCTCCTTTGAGTGTAACTTTCAATGTAGGGATGTCCTCTAACACATTGCTTATGGTCTCCCCGATGACAAAAGTCTAACTTCTCATGTCTTTCTCTATATGTGCGTGCGTACTTTTAGTGTGCAGTGCGATTGCTGTAGTTTTAAAGGCAGAGAGGACTGAGCCAGTCGCAGCAGCTGCCCTGGAGATGTTTCAAATGATAATCATCCATGCTCACGTTGTTGACTCAGACTTTCAGGGCTTGGCAGGTGATGTGTGCAACCACAAGCCTGTTTGGAAAGTGGACTGCGCTCTGTCAGACACATCACATCACATAGTTTCTAATCCCTCATGAACGAACACAGAGCATTAGTATAAATCAAGTTTATTTGGTTCAGACACAGTGGCTAATTTCTGCTCATGTTTATCGCCCACTTGTTCATGTTAATTGTCAGCAGAGGAGAGTTTTCTAAATAACCTGAGTTCCTTTCTATCATTCTTGTTCAGTTGACTTACTGAACATGCAAATCTCTTTCTAGGGCAGCAACAGCCCTGCTGTCTCACACCTGAGGACTGATTCACCAGTGCACCTGGTTTGCTTTTATGAAAACAGATTTCTGAATGTAGCTCTGTGTTTGTGGTAAAGGGAGTGCATGCACGGTGGTCTGACAACAGCACATGTGTCAGCGTTGAGACAGGATTGCATCATGGAAAGCAGCAACAACATTCACAGGCATCTGACTGTGTGTGTGACGTGTATGTGTGTGTGTGTGTGAGGGGTATAAAATATCAAATGGTGATAGAAAGAGCCACATGACATAGATAAAAAGTGACAGAAAGGCATACAGTTATGAAAATGTGATAGTGTCTGATGCAATGAAAGGAGAAAGAGTGGGCTGATGAGTCACCACTGTTGTTGGTATGTATGACAAGACACAGCATTAGCCCAGTCATGTCTCCATCAGCCTGTCTCTGTCTCTCAGTATTTCTCTGTGTCTCTCCCAAGCCCTGTTCTGTGCTACCACAACCAACGGCAGAGCTCCAAGCTCCGGGCACTGTAACGGAATGAAAGTGGGATCTGTTTGTCTGCATTGTTTCCATAGCAGACAGATAGTGTCTATAACGTGCTGTATTTGTCTATTTATTGTCCAAAATAAGTTCAGAATTACTAAAATATACCAGCCCGTTAAAGTGGTATGATTTACTCAACCAAGGTAATTCATGTAAGGGTATTCAAATGAATGGATATAGCCGTCCAATTCATGTGAAACCCACAATTTTGTGCAAGAGCCTCATGAAGTATAGTTGCCACACTACTTGCTTACTAATGAAGTGTATTTTTAGGCTTTTTATTCAGAATCTGAAAGTATTATGTTAAGATTTACATGGACTTAATGAGTACAAAATACAGCATGTATGGTACATGCTACTAAGTAATTAAATTACCACTATTTTCAGCCAGGACTACAGCAAGTAGTTCTAATTAGTTGTATGTTTGTTAAGAAGCTCAGTTTCATTTTTATATAATAAAAAGACTAACTAGTATTTTAAACAGTTGGACCTTTTTGGTTATAGAGGAGAAACCTGATTTCTGAGCATCTAACAAGCACACTTTTCTGACAAAACTGTAATATTATTACAAATATCTTTTGTGTGTTGGAACTATGAGCTATTAGTTTTATTTGAGCTTTGTCTTAATAACTGTGGGGTGTGCCTAACATGCTCTTGGACGAAAGTGGGAAGTGTGAGACATAAGTTATGTATAAATTGAAAAAGAAAAAAGCATGTTCAGATGGTTTGTGATGCTTAATGAAGAGTAGAAAAATAAGAGCATTGGCAGTAGGCCATTTAGCATGGCTTTATGAAAATTTGAGAAGGAACCATGACGTTATACAGACATACAGGTATACTTGTTGATTGGACAGCTTTGGCGATTCTCATCCTGCATCATCAGGACCCACAAGGGGAAATCAAACTCCAGTGACTGACAGAAGATTATGCAGCACTTTAATGCTTCTAATCTGTTTCACAAAGAGCTCATGAAGAAGCAACTTATTATGAGCATGATTAGTAATTTTAGACCACATAGCCTATTATAAATAAAAACATATTTCGGGGCTTATTAGCTGACTGTGGGAGTCACAAATGTTTTGTGGACTTAATGAACTGACGAAGTAAACATACTACTGGCCCTCCTTGTTTAACAGCTTTTGACCTATTAACACGGGAAAATACCCGTGCTGACAAGTGTACGTAAGCAAATGATATTCATGAACATAGCCTATGCATGACTTATAGCCCACAAATCAATTATAAGATTGCTAAACACATTTCGCGGTCAGCAGATGGATTTTTTAGTGGTTTAGCTTTGAAAATAATGCAGATCACATCTCTACTATCATAAAATTCTGTCGTTGGGCTTTTCACATCACAAGCAAACAGCACCGGAAATCGTTTGAGTACCGTTGGGTCTGCTTTTGGTGCACACAAGAGTGCGATTGCTGCATTCACACCTGCTCAAATGAACCGCATCAAGGTGGAACATGAACTCTAGTGTGATTCAACCCAACTAAATGAGGCAGGTGTGAAAGCATCCTAAAATGTTCAACACAGTAAGTTAGTCCACAGTAAGGCCAAACAAAAATATTTATTCAAAAGAAACAATTATAATCAATTTCAAAGTTTAAAGTAGATTTTTACCTGGAAAAATGTAAAATGATAATTTTTACTAAAAAAATACACAGAGTTGGAAAACTATATAACCTCCACAGGTCAAAAGCACACAAGGGAACCGCATGCTCTGTTAAAGTGACAACAAACTACACCTCTATCACAGGTAAAAACTAGGCTACTGTAGCATTAGTTTTTGATGATCAAAAGCTTTGCTTTTGGTTAGCCTAAGCATTGCTTTTATGCAGCTTTTATGCATGTTTACTTCATGCAAGTGGATAGAATCACCCCAGGACACGTCGCTCAGCCCCCACCATCAGTCTCTCCTTCACTCACTGCGCTGAGCTGTGTAATGCCTGTAGTAGAAAAGCCAATACCAACATAGAATGTTTATCTAAATGCGCAAAATAGCGCAGAGTCACCAACAACACTCAGTTTAGTTGGAAATACAGAGTAAGTTACACTGACTAATGAATAGAGACTGCAGCTCTGCAGCTTCTAAAGTTTAAAGTGGAGCTACCATGTGTAACCCCCCTGCTTGCAATCGCAGCGCACATACACACACTGATTTGACTATAGGCAAGACTTGACAATTCTGATATGTAAATCTTTAGTAGTGGACAGCTCTAGAAAATATGTTTCATTTTTGTAATAGGGGGACATGAAAGCCTTCAATTTTGGCCTTCATGCATTTCCAAATATCATTAGATGGAGCTGATTCTAGGTGGTGTTGCAGGCTTTATTCTAACCACTCTGTCAGCTGCTGCTTGCTTCACACAGAGGATGGAGAAAGCTCCAGGAATTCACATACTATGGAGGAACTTTAAAGTCTGTCGATTCCCAGAGCTCCTGTTAGTGAAGGTGTATGCTTTCATCAGCTTTCTCGTAACTCCAACCCCTCAATTAACATATCTGCACAGCAGATGACTGGTATGATGATAGAGATGACGCTCATACAAGGATAATGACTAACTCTTCTTCATCTGCGCCAATAATCCTCTAGGATTGGCTGTAATACTGGAGCACTAGAATGATAATTGCTACGTCAACACCACCAGCAGCACCTCTCCCCCTCTTACAGTAGAGGAGCAAAAACTGTGTGAGTGCAATTCAAATTCATTGTGTCATCTCTATGCGCTGCAGGTACAGAGCTCAGAGAGTAAGAGTGTGTGTGTATACACGAAGGTTTCTTGTACATACAATATGTGTTTTTATATACAGTCTATGGTGTGTACATGTGTATATAATGGCTAGGTGTAGCTGCTTTGTAAAACTAGAATACTTGCTTGTGTTTGTATGCCTGCATGTTCTTGTGCGTACATGTTTGTCATTGAGCTTGTATCTAAATGTGTATGTATGTGTGTGTGTTTACAAGGCTGTGTGGGTTGCCATTTGTCTGGAAGCGTATCACACACATTCCTTTGTTATTTCATGCTTCCGTGTCTACAGGCCTAATCCAAACAACAATAACAACATGAGTAGCACTACCACCAATCCAATTAGATGTAGGATTGTGACAGTGTATGATCTGGAATGCCTGATACCAGGCACCATTGGTACATTATCATATCACAGCCACTAATGAGAACTCCACCCGAGTGACTGTGTTCATCATAATGAAGGAGTCACGTTTTCGCCCACACTATCGGACTCTGATCTGCAGTGGTCTGCTCATTGTCCCCTGATCCATGTGGCGCTTTGTGGCTCTCTGACTCTGGTCAACAGGAAATGAGGAAGGGTGAATCACACTGGGAACACAGCGTCCTCACCACCCGTCTTAATAAAGCCTTTGTGACATGGCTTGGTGTAGTTTTTAAGAAGTCTCCACTTATATTATATATATTATATATATTAAACACTACAGTGGAGGAGGTACCTCTATTTATATGTCTTCTTTTTGTCTTGTCGATTTTATATTACTTTGCCTCCTGGATTACCTTTAAATAAAAAAATAGGGTTGTCTAGGCATTTTAGAACAAGAGTCTGATAGTGGATCTGCTGTCAGTAAACGCTCACCATTCATTAAATTACATTTAGTCTGATAATGTCTTACATCTAACAGTATTATGTCATGATTTTGTGAAGACTAACAATAATATTAGCAATACATATTAAAGGGGCTATAATTACTATTTTTACATCAAATTAAAATGTGAAACAGGTCTCTGTTAGTGATGAACAAACAGAATTATCACCTCTCTGTAACTGAGAGGGCCATGTGTTTATTGATGTTAAAGGAGACATATTGTGCTTTTCCATATTTTTGACTTATCTACAATGTTACAATGTTGGATGTTGATGTTAAACATGGCCAAAGCTTCAAATAATAAGATTAAAGTATTTAAATAAATCGCTGTGAGCAAAAAACTTAGATTTCCTCCTGTTCTGAATGCTCTGTTTTGAACTGCTTTGTGCCCAGTCATGTGCCCAGTCACGACTCCGTTCTTCGTCACTCGCAGCTAGATGGAGTCGGTATTCCATACATGGTCATTTGCTCGGCACAGCAATGGTACAGCAAGTTCAGTCTGCCTACCGCCCACCGACAACAACAGCCTGGTAACATGCTTCAGGTCTTGGCCAATAAGAAGACAGTTAGCTGAGCATCTACAGCTTGTTTCAGACAGAGGCTGAAATGAAGGCCTACATGAAGACCCAGCATATGACAGATTTTTTTTTTTACTTTGAATCATGCAAAGCTGCCACACAGGAGTCACAGAACTACAATATAGGACTGGAAAAGCAGTATAATAAGTCTCCTTTAAGCTTGGCTAGCTAATGTTGACAGATGTAATGGCATATGGCAGCATCATTTATAATGCTGATAATGATTTATGTTTTAGCCTACAATGCAAATATTCTTCAATTCCTTGCTTACTGCCTTCAATCTAAACAACTGCTCATATTAGCATAAACCATTCTTTAAGTGTGTTAGTTGTGACTGTGCTCACCTTTCTTTTGAAAGAAATTATTTAGCAGTTTTCCTTCACTTTCCTTTCTTTCTCTTTACTTCTTTTCTTTCAATTTCCCTTTCTTTGGGAAAGACTTGACTGTTGCAAGGTACACTGATGCTCCAGCAGGGCTCAATTAGCCCATTCACAGATGAATGCTGCGGTCGAAAAGTAAAAAATGTCCTTTCCTAACCACTTTTCTTTGACCTTGAATAAAAACGTCAAGAGGTCAAGGAAAGATGTAAAGGAGAATTCATGAGGGCTTAGTAAAAGACAACCGCAGAGGTTAGAGAATCCGAATGCACTTACTCTAGGCTATCTAATTACACTAAGGTGGATTGTTACTGACATGGCCTGCCGTGGTGAAACTACAATGTTCCGAAGATGGATTACAAAAAGTGCATCTTTGACGCTTTGCCCTCTGCGGTCTTACCGTGTTGTTTTCGATCGCAGCTTGCCACCTTCAATACTGAAAAATAAGGGACGCCTGCCGCAGCAGGGGGCAACACCTTTTGGGGTCCACAGGCCCGATGGTGTGCCAGTGGTGGTACATCATAGCACAAATGAGTTAATAGGTTTCAACTGGAAAGACTTTTGCAAAGGATTTTCCATGAACATCATGAACATCAGTGGACCAGAAGTAGTAGGCCTTGTGTGCAGCATTGGAATATGTTAGGCCTACTTCCTTTTGTAAGTGTTTTCTTATACACTTCTTTTGTGTTTTCTTAAGTACACTACACACCGTTTCTATTTACTATTATCAGTGGAGTTGACTGGACGAGAAATAGTTGATTTATGAAGCTGAAATGAGGAGTTATCTAGTGGTGGTGGAGGTGGCTGGAGGAAGATCCTCCAGGGAGCTGGATGTTTCTGGTAAAAAAAAAACGAGAAAATACTTGCTGTTGGCTATATTGTGTGACATTTCCAGTAAAGAAATATAAGTACAAATGTAGGTAGACAGCAAGTACGCACACACTTTTTACTTTAGTGGTTGCTTCTCCAGTCTGATCACACAGCTGATAGGTACAGGTACATGGTTTGTTTACATGACGTAACAGAAATGCATATTTAATGGTTTCAGTGTGGACAGAGAGCATCCAACATGATAGTTGGATGCTCTCATTCAGTTAGGACACGGTGTTAGGATGTAAAGGCAAATGTATGGACAGACAAATCTGTCTGTCACAAATGGTTGGCACTGCTCTGTACGAACACAACAACCTATTTTTTTGTCAAAAAATACAATTATTTAAATTTACGGAGAAACATTTCAGGCGATGCTTGTGGGGAGCTTGGCCTTTTCCAGCATGCTCTGTTGCTCTTCCTGTTGTGTTTGATTACACAGATTACACATTCAAACGATGCATACCATACTACTGATAACACTAAGGGTTGTACCCGGATAAAATTTCCATTTTATTCATTAACAGCTGTCCAACCAAATGCAAAGATACAGGCACCCAAGTGAATGCTTTAGTTCATTGCATAGATACTGAATGATGTGCTTTCACTGGAAAGAATGGGCTCACTTGTTTTGACACTTTCAAACAAATGTGATGAAGCCTGACGGAAACCAAAACTATAAAATGTCACTCTTGTCACATATTTTGATCACATTTCAGACTGAAACAATAAAAGAATCGGCATATTTACAGCACAACTCACAATATTTACAAGGATTTAACACACATTTTGCTTTGGTTAAACCAAGTGACTAAGGAAAAGCACAGAAAGAAGGCAGACGCCAAATAGTTGTTCCTATACTCTGCCCCCCAAAAACAATCACATCTGGGTGGGAGGTTGTTACAGGCGAGGGAAAGCACAACATCCACAACGTTTTGTCAGGAGATTGGAAGATGTGCAAAAGCTAAATGGGCTTCTTAGCCTAGTGGATGATGCTCTGAGGTAGGTTATGAGTTTGGAGTGTCAGCTGAGTGGGTTACATAAAGCCACTGGGTCACCCTGCCATCTCGGTCCCCAGAGGCCTACGTTCTTCATCTACTGTTTGAAAAGAACTGTAAGTCAGCTTTGTTTTGATTTGTGTGTATGTGTGTGTGTGTTTGTGTGTGCACGTACATGTGAGGGTTTTTTCAAAACTGTGAGTCACCACTTGATTATATATTAAAGCTTCTTCTTTGTGTGTGCTGCTTCTCTCTTTTCTACTGTTTTGCTCTGTTTGTGCCTGTGTGTGTGTCTCTCTCTCTCTCTCTCTCTCTCTCTTTCTTTCTCACTGAATGTGTGTTAATGCCTGCAGTTTTTCACAGTCTTTCTTTCTTGTTTTCTTTCTCCATCTGTCTCACTCTCTTTTTTTCATGTGTGTCTGTTTAAGCCCACAGTCTTCTGTCTCTCTGTGTGTCTGTTTAAGCCCACAGTCTTCTGTCTCTCTGTGTGTCTGTTTAAGCCCACAGTCTTCTGTCTCTCTGTGTGTCTGTTTAAGCCCACAGTCTTCTGTCTCTCTGTGTGTCTGTTTAAGCCCACAGTCTTCTGTCTCTCTGTGTGTCTGTTTAAGCTTATAGTCTTCTGTCTGTGTGTGTGTGTTTCAGTGTGTCATGACTCAAGTCTCAGATGCAGCCGAACACCTTATGATATATTTCACGTCACCAGATTGACCTTAAAACACACTAACTTGGTTTGACATTAACCATTAATTTATAGTTTTACATGGTCTGGTTTATTGTGTTTATACGAAATCTAAATATACTAAATAATGTCTGATCTACAGCCAAAGACATGTTTTGAGGCAGTTGCAGACAAACTGCCTCTAGAATAAAATAAAGAGGAGGGGCTATGACGGCTCACTGGACTTGAATTATACTTGTTAGAATAAACTGAGATGCCAGCGGGCAGGTGTCCTACGATGATGTCACTGATGACCTTGCATAAAGCAAAGGGAAGCAGACAAAGTAGGATGTCCTGTCTGATGCTGCATGATGTTGAATGGCAGCTACGGTGCAGCCGATGATGGTTTGAGCCACAGTTTGACATCTTTAAAGTGTTCACCGTGTTTACTTTAAAGACTCCAAAGAGAAATATTCCTAGCACAGAAATCCATATTTTATGAGGATACTTTGTTCTAAAATTTTAAACATAAACTGCTTTTTTTCTAAACCTTTTATTTTCTAAATACATCTTCAATTTCTTTAACAATTCAAACTAGTCTACTGTTGTGCTCACTGACAGCTGTTTACCATGTTACAGAAATAATCAGATCTTTTAAGGATAAGAATGGGGATGCCATCTTCCATCTTGACTATCTAGCTCAGCTGATATTAGATTGCCACTTAAAATTTGAGAAGAATGTTAAAATGGGGAGCAAGCTTGCAAAGCAAACTTACATAAACTTATTAGACACTTCCATTTCATGCTGCAAATACTTTGTTTCTATGACCTTTACACGTTTAAGTTATTGTGTAACCTCTTGGTCACAAGCAACATCTGCAATAACCAAGCTTCTTGATCTTCAAAACACTTTGGCAGGAAGATGATAAGTTCACATAACTGCCATTTTATTAAATTTGCTAATCTTAAACTTATTTATAAATGCCTACATAGCCAGGCTTTCCAGGTACTGACCTCGTGGTTTCATTCAGAGCTTCAGGAATTGTAAGATGCCCTTACGTAGATCCTCATTTTGATAAACAGCTTCTTCTGGGATCAAAAGTCCGTACATACAACACTCAAACTGGATTCTGACTAGGATCACTTTAAACTAAAACTGAAACTGAACTCAGGTGAAGAGCTGATTGCAGTTACTCAAACCTGGGCCCTTTCATGTATTTGTAACTCCTCATTAGGGCTGTCCCCGACTAAGGATTTACACAGTCAAATCAGAATTGTCAAGGATTGCTTATAGTTGGCTGATAGTTGAATCTGTGGGCCTTTCTCATTTCCCAAATTTGTTCCTCCTCGCCTCCTTGATCCTCGAGCCTGTGACCTGGAAATCGATCTCACCTAAAATGTACCTTGAGCATCTAGATACGAGGATGCAAGGAGGCACAAATTTGGGAAATGAGAAAAACCCAGTGTGTGTGTCGGAGGAGGGGCTTTAATCTTGAGAAGCTGCAGAGCTGCAGCCTCTATTCACTAGTCACTGTAACTTACACTGTAAATTTCCAGCTAAACTGAGGCTTATTGTTGACCCTTTTCTCTCTGCTCTGCTCGCCTGCCATTCATCGGTCTTGTGCAGAGTTGTGCATGTCCACTTACTCCCTGACAATTGCATGCAAGTCGCAGTTCCTTGCGTTTCTATTCCAAGTAGTCTACTGTTTAAAAACGATACACTGTGCTTTGTGTGGTTCATCAATGTTGATAAATGATTCAAACATCCTGCAAAGTTTGTGCACAACTCTGCACAAAGTTCTGTCATTCTGCCTCTCTCCCTCTACTAAGGGCATAGTGTAATTTGCATAATTGGCCATGTGCATGTAATTGTGATGGATGCTGTAGCAGAGAGAAATAACATTGTGGGAGAGACAAAAAGTGACACCTATGTCTAAATATGTTTAGAAGTACACCTATGTAGTTCTTATATAAATTTATATACTAATAGGCTGTATATTAACTTATTGGGAGAAAATAGGCCCATGTAAAATCAGACACTGAGCACCCCCTTATGGTCAAAATGCTATGATCCTCGCTTCATAACTTCTCTGCGAAGATTTGAAGATTTGAAGATTTGAAGATTCGAAGATTCGAAGATTCGAAGATTCGAAGATTCTGTGAGATTGGGATTCGAATCAGACTCTGCCTGTCGAATTGTTGAATATTCGCCTGTTTGGGATCAGCCCTATTCATCATTCTCATTTTTGAGCTGTTGTGCTGAGGTTACAGACTTCCCAGCTGATTCCCTCTGTTTGTCTCTACAGGCGTCACCTTTGGTTTGGTTTGGATTGATTTCTGGAAGAGCTGCTTTAGTTGTATTTATTTTGTTTCCTTGTTAACAACTTTAATTTAGTACAATTCTTAATTTGGTTTATTCTGGTTCAAATAAACATATTTTCTTTTATGTTTGCCATGGTGTGTCTTTACTTATGGCCACTTGAGCCAGGTCGTAACACTATATAATTATACACATACTAATAAACATAATTATGTGAAATACATAAATAATAAATAAACAGAAGTTGGCATGAACACAATGTAAGGTGTGAAATTAAACTGTTCTGTCTATTTACAGCACATTCCTGCAAAATGATGTTACCAGCCATTTACTATGGTATGAAATTGCAGTGTGTTATTGTTTGCATGTGTGTGATCTTGTGCAATCAAAAAATGCCATGAACGTTACAGAACAGAAGCACTCTAGCAATAACAAGCCACATTTTGGCCACAGTCTAAAACTAAAACTGAAAATTTATTGAGCCAAAGAAGATTATACATACATATTGTTGTGTCAATGCTTATTTTCATTTATATAAAATAATTCACAGATGTAAAACAGATGATGTAAAAGCTATATTATTGTATTCTGAGATTGTAACAGTATCAAATATAAGTACATTTAAAAAAAATCAATATTCAATTAAACATTCAATAAAACATTTGGTTAAATCCACTTCATTTGTCTTTGTTTTAAAATTTGATAGAACTGAATACACACGTTTTCATCCTTATGATTTCTATCTTGGTTGATTTGAGCAATTACTTGGTTAGAAATACAACAGGGGTACAACTGGGTGTCCTTCTATTTACATTGTACCCCCCAAAAAACTCATGTTGTTTTAATAAAGAAGTCAAAAAAAATTGCAACAGCAATCTGATTTCTTGCAGCATACGATGTGAGTAGTTTTCCACACAACAGCAGCGCACAGTAAAGTTTCTTGCTTTAGATAGAGGTGTGCAGCCTGTCAATAAAAATGGCCGTTGTTTTGTTTGTTAATAACTGAGTGTAAATACATTGAATGAATGTTGCTGAAAAAAAATCTAGTGTCTTTTTCTCCTTTAATCTCACCAACGCCAGTGTCTAAACTCCTTGGGAGGATTTCAATGCATTTGCAGCTTCACCATCACGTCATCATGACAATGGGCCTAATCAAATAACTTACACATTCTCACGTTCACTCAGTCTGTCTATTCTGATTGAACATACGCACATTTTTTTGCTCATGTACAACTTAGGTTACTATATTTGAGATGGAATGCATGCTCTCACAGGAATACAGTATGTTGGTTTCACAGTTTGTAAATTATCATATCTGGAGATGCCACTGAGGCCCCTGCTGAACTGAGCGCTGCCTGTTGTGATGTGCGTCATCCAAGAACCTTTTGAAGAGTCACGCAGTTCATGTATTGACAGAGAGGCAGGAATCACACCCACATGTGTGCGCACACACACACACACACACACACACACACAGAAACACACACCCTCCCGCTCTCATCTCTCACTATCTCATTCACACATATTTTCATGCGTATACACACACACGCAGGCTCTGCCTCTCAACGGCTCTCATACACACAGTCACTTTAAACACACATACGTGCATGGAGAACAGCTTTAATCATATGTAGTGGCAACAGTATATTTAGTGGTATATGAGCCATCAGTGCTAAAGAGCTCTGCGTATGTGCATACAAGCCTCCGCCTTGTTTTTGTCCAACTCACACCTCCAACGTAATGCTGCTTTTCATGATGATACACCTCCATACGCAAGTAAGAAGCTCAAAATAACACCCTTCCCATCATCTTCCACAATGAGACCCAACTTTCCTTAACCCACCCCCCTCGTGGGAGGTTGTAAAGCACTGGTGGTAACTATTACGGCCTTAGAGGCTGAGATAGCAAAACTCTGCCCAGCTAGAGACTACTGTGGGTTTGAGTCATCGAGAGACCTGAGGGAGAAGGTTGGTGCCTTGGGGCGTCAGAGCAGGTCGGACAGGAATGGCATCAGAAACTGAGAACGAGTGCCTGACACACAATTACAAGGTGCTTTGGTCAGACATTATTGTTTGTGAAGTGTTTGTTTAACACTCAGAGACTTCTGGTTTTCCGAGCCTGGAAAGGAGAAGGAGGTTTATCTGACATGCTCTCGAAAACGTCATACAACGTCACATAGAAGATGTATTTCTTTTAAGTTATTTCTGGACATTTTGCCTTCAATTGATGGTGTACAGTGAAAAGGAGGACAGGAAATGTGGGGGAGAGAGAACAGGATGACATTCAAACCGGGGACATTGTGGTTACATGGTGTGTGTCTTAGACCCCATAGCCGACCATGATGTCCCCATGTACTTTTGGTTAGTTTCATTGGGTACCAAATTATATTTTTTACATTTATCTCAAGTGATTTTTTTATGAAATTGTCATAGAAAAAAAATTGGGACATTCAAAGCAGTTGCCCATCAAATAGAAACACCAGCATTCGTGAAAGGTTAAACCTGATAAGATAAAAGAAAATTACTTATTTAAAAAAAGTATTAATGTAACACATAAAAAACACTGTCATAACAATTGTAACAAAAATAACAATTGTAACAAAGTAAACTACGCTGAAACTTGGCCACTTGAGGCTGGCTCCGAAAGTGAGACAATCCCCATAGACCCTCATCTTAAAAAAAACAACAGAAATAAGCTTGTTTACTGCCTGGAACAAAAACAGTTTTGGTTTAATAAGTCTTATGAATAATTAAGGACGTGGCTGCTTTTAGTGACACGTTGGTGCCCAAACACAAGTGACTCACAAGGAAATCATGCGCATGAGTATTTGATGGACACACACTTTTTGGTTTTTGTTTGTGTAAAAGAGGGGCGTGTTCATCAAGAGCTGTGTACACTCCTCTGTTGTCTCCTCTGTATGTCGGCAAACTTGATTCAATGCACGTGTGTCACATCATATATCACTTATCCATCCTGTGACAAAAATGTTTACTCAGACTGACTCGTGACTGAAACAGGTGTGGATGTTTGCTTTTAATGTATCTCTAACATTAATTCATCTTGTAAAACATAACAAAATATGTTACAGTAGTACTCTAAATAGCAGAACTATGACAAACGGAAACCAAAACACAACTGTAAATAAATTAAGATGGACAGGTCACTGGAATAGTCATAGAGAAGTAATGTAATTTGTGGGAATTTTGTTGATGGCACAGCGCTTTCAAGACTGAGTCACAGATCACGCCTCGCCTCTGAGCAGCACTCCCAGTGCTGCTAATGAAGGTGTCATTGCTCCTGCCTGCAGGGTGTGAAAGTAAATGCCTCACGTGAAACCAAACTAAATACATACTTCAATCATTAGTTAACTGGGGATGCTTGCCGAGCACACCCTCTCTTTTCCGGCACTATCTCACCTAACAATGTCCCTCAAACTTTTGTGATATGCACAAGAAAATTGTTGAATAACTTAATCGAGAAAGTATAATGTGATGTATTATTATGTTTTTTATTTATTTTTTTTAACATTTTGGGAAATACACTCATTTGGGCAGAGCTAGATGAAGAGATTGATAACATCCTCTTGTGAGTATGCTAAATGTGAAGCTGAAACCAGCAGACAGTTAGCGTAGCTTAGCATAACGAAAACAGATACCTTTTTCCAGAAAAAACCCTAAAATAACAACACCAAAATTAATCAGGAATAACTTCTCAACCATTTGGCCTAGATGCATAATTCTGGTCTCCTTTGAAAAGTCTGAAGCTAAGGAATATAAATCCATTGTATATTAATATATTTATTTTACTTTTACAGAAAACATGGAGATGCGATAAAGAAAAAATCTGATCTTTTTATCCTCGCCTGGTAAAAAAAAGCTATATTTTAATGCAATAAATCATCAAAAACATCATGAAGAAGCTTTTAATGCAACTGAATATCTTCTAATACACATAGAATGCAATTGTAACTGTAAATAGTAAAACAGTTAATGTAAACAGTTACCATACAACATTTTCAAATATACCAGGCGTATGTCCATATTTTAGCAATATTTACTGTTAAAAGGTTGACTTTTATTGGTAGATATCTTTAAAACACTTTTTCTGTCCATACAACCAAGTTCCAAATGACAAACATTGAAATATTGATAAAAACAGTGAGCATTCATCCACATTCCCGTCACCAAAAGCACTCCCATGCTTTACAGGCCTGTAGATTGAGAAGGGAACATCTCATAGTGATGGGGGGGCATCAATCAATCCGGCTTGAGCAGACCTGTCATTTGGTACAGGTTGTATAATGAAAGAAAAAGTTTGTAGTCCTTTCATACTATACACACAGAACTTGACAGATAACTAAATCAATGTAAAACGCACCTCCTCTCATCTTAGGCTAACAGCCCGTAACATGGACCGGCTGCCGAGTGCTTGATCCGGGATGTTGATGGGGCAGGTCTCTGTAACAATGTGGGCAATAACATTCTCTGGTTTTCATTGCTTGGCCAACATAAGTCTCATTTTGTTGTGGTTGGACCCGTAGGAGCAACCACAACAAATGTCAAAGCTGGGCTAACATGGCTCCTCTCCCGGCTCTCCTTCGTCTCATGCGATCACCGCAAATCCCGTGGTGCCTGGTCTTGTGTCCCTTAATCCAAAAACTTGTCTTCCATCATAGGTAACATGTGTTTTGACAATAAAGCCAAAAAAGTTTGAAGGAGCGGCTGCTGCTTCTACAAGAACTGCCAGTTGCCACTGCCTGCCACCCCGTTGTGGCAACCTTTTTAACATGTTTGTTTAATCTGTGCAAATCTTCTCATCTAACTGGCGGCAAGAAATCAAATAAGTATATAACTAATTGTTGAATTTCCTTAGAAGTTAGGGTGAGTTTGTGGTCAAGAGTGAGTCAGAAAAACATAGCTCAGGAAAAACCTAAATCACAGAATAAAGTGCCTTTGGATCAGCTGGACATGAGGGTTGGGTTGGAAAGTTTCTTCTGCAACAGCAAACCAAACCCGGAAAACTGAAAAAATAGATGGGGAATAGGGACGTGAAGGTGCTTTCCACTGGGTGTTTCACTTTCAAACGTGTTTCTTAAAACTTATCCTCCATATTTCTCTCACTTTCCTAAGCAGGGAACAGATGTTCTATACTTAAGATTATTTCAAGAGAAAATGACACTCTGATCGCACCTGTTAGCGAGTATTACCACATTCCCTGTTATTGTTGGCCACTCTTCTGTTCAGTACACGCTGATGTTCCAACTGTAATCACAAACGCAGGGTAAACACTTCATGTGTCAGGATGAGTTACATAAAAACCTGTTTACCACTGTAAAACTCCACTGCACCGACAGCCAGCCAGCTCTAGCTCTAATCAGCATTTCTCCCCAGATGGGATCCCATTTGCTACTGTATATCAGCCTCGTCATCATCAGCCTCGCTGACACAGGTCCCTTGTTATAATCATCCTTTCAAATCACACCTAGTTTAACAGCCAGGTCGGCTGCGTGCGCACACAGCCCGCCGTCCTCCCGCCTGGCGGCTCTGTGTGACGCGAGTGGAGCTCTTGGCTCGGGGCTGCGGCCTGCTGGGAAGAAGCAGAAGCCAGAGGAGTGAAGGAACAGATTGGGCAAGATAACTCACTGTTGTCCGACACTGAGGAAGGCCTGTTTGTGCAGGATGTTAGTGGGTAAACAGGGGCCCAGAGTGTGCCCTTCCCCCACACACAATGTCTGTTTCCTATCCCCACCTCCCAGGATCCAGACAATTTGATGGGGAGTGTTCACCATGTGATAGGAGATAGGAATCGAGTCAGTGAGAAACACTGTTAAGCAACAACACAGGAACTGAAAAGGAGACTTGCTACAAGCTTGATGATTTTACATACAGCTCACACTGTTATCCTTTCATTATTTTGCATTTTTTATAATGTTGTAAATGTTCTAAAATATAACCCTTATAAACTTGTCTACCCACATAAACCCTTATATGGATAGCCAAGTCTTTAAGCCCTCACCATGCACTCATCTAATTGAATTAATTTCTAATATTAACTCATACCAAGTAAAGAATGATAAACACTTTGATGTTACGGCACTCGCAGTACTAGGTTAAGGTTAGGGGAAGCTTGTGGTCTTAAATAGTTAAATATTGAAAAAGACAGAGAGGAGAGAGGACAAATTTACTCTATACTCTATTCCACGGGAATAGCTCAACATCTTGGGAAACATGCAAACTTCCTGCAAGAAAGCAAATGACTGAATTTCCCAAAATGCCGAACTACTTGTTTAACCGCAGTGCTTCTGTTGCCTAAAGTCAACCAAATGCAAAATAGAATGCCACAAACCACAGCCTCTCTAGTATTGTGTGCTTTGTACACACACCATCAACCCTGACCACATCCTTACACCTTCTCTGAGGTACAAGTGTGCAACACGTACTTTTTGTGTTATTGTTTAATTTCAACACACCTTTGGAATCAGAATTTAACAAGTATGAAGCAAAAGTTAGCTGTGCTGGAACATTTTTAGCACATTCCCATGGTTGCACAGGTTAGTTACACATATTGTGGGCTGGACAGGGATTTAACATGGTGATTATATTAACTTTGACACAGCCACGTGTGCATTGTGAGAGCACGAGTATTTGCCATAAAATGAGACGGACATTTTCATGATATTCCTTTACAGTTGTTGATGGGAAGGTGGGAATATTCAGCAAAAAAAACTGTTAACAAACACAGATCATGTGATTCAAAGCTGCACTGCTCATTCAGGAACTCTCACACTCATGTGACTTCTCGTGTGACTTCTGGTCCAAACAGTTTTCTTTGCATATTAAAATGATTTCAACTGACTACTTTGACTAAGCAAGTGTACAATAGGAAGTGACACTTATTCCAAAGAAACAGGATCTGCCTCAGGAAACTACAGTCCTTCCTGATCATAGATCAACAATGACATGTTTATCTTTCACTGAAGCAGGAGAACTCCATGTGGGTGTAATTCCTACAAAGGAACACAGACTGACACAAGTACTGGCCTCATAAGACAACAACCTCATGTATGTAATACATACGGTAATGTACAAACTCACTTGTACCCTAATACACTTATTTCCTGTGCACACACCCCAAACACACACACACACACACACACACACACACACACACACCCACACACACACACCCACACACACACACACACCCACACACACTCAGATGTGTGTGAACTCATTCACACCACAGTTTCAGTCTTGAATGAAGCATTCCCCTTTAAAAACACCCTTCAAGCTGGCAGGCCCAGGGAGCTTGACATGATGACTCAAGTAGAGCCTGTGGTGGTGAGATTCATCTTCTGATTGCAGCACAGTTGCCACTGACCACATCCACTCAAACACATGAACTGTATCTTATATCTCATGCACTTTGTTGCACTTGACTTCCTGAGAAAACTACTTAGTTTTCTTTTGACTTGTTCTCCTTTGACCTTTTCCCCTTCAAACAGTTCTGCAAAGTCCATCTGATTCTTTGTATGAAATGTCAAGGCTTGGAAAATAGAGAGTTTGAGCCTAGCATAGCTGAAATGTTGGAGAGGCTGGAAAGAGAAATAGGTCATGGTTTGGCTCCCATGAAACATTTAACGCATTTAACCTCCAGTAAGTGAAGCTGATCAGGCTGAAAGCAAAAGGATGTTATATATGTACTTTACAGACATGCATTGCCTGTCTCCAAAGTCTCTAGGTCAGTAAAGATTACTAAAACACTTCAGTCATCCACGCAATTGGCTGCTTATCTGCAAGGTTCACCACCCGACCTCAGTCCTCCACTGACAAAAGCTGGTCCATTTCCTGTTGTAGAGGAAGTACATGGCTGGTGTCACTTGCCAGAATGGGGACAGGAAGAGTTCGCTGGCCAACAGGAAACTGTTCCCTTCTGCATGCCAAACATTGTCCACAGTAATGTTTGGACAACCTTTTCTAATCAGAGCTGTTTGTGCTGAATCCACAGTTTTACTCCTGAACTTGTCAATCATGTTTTTTTGTTGTTGGTTTTAAACAAAAGTGTATGCAGGATTGTGGTGGTGTACATGCAGTTGCTCCCACAAGACAGGAAAGAATTATAATTTGCCTTAACATGTGTAGCTGGGCTTGCGTTATTATCACGTTAACGCATTCATTAATTAATGACAATTATTTTATCTCACATTAACGCAGTTTTTATTATTATTATTATTATTATTATTATTATTATTATTATTATTATTATTATTATTATTATTATTATTATTATTATTATTATTATTATTATTATTGTTGTTGTTGTTGTTGTTGTTGTTGTTATTTTGACAGTCCGTTGCTAACTGGCTCTGAATACACACATCAAATCACGGGTAACAGGAGGGGTGGGATGTTGATCAGCCTTCAAATCACCCACCCAAACAAGCAGTAGAGGGAGGCTTTGCCAGACTCTGTTGGATGCAGTGTGTGGGAGAAGTAGATAAACAAAAGCAAGACAAGCGATCAAATGACATCGCAAAGTGTATAGCTACACACTGCCTGCTGATTAGTACTCGGGAAGATGTCAGTCTTAGGAACCTCCTTAAAATCACAACATAACCGCTTAGCCCCGCAAGGTTGCGCTTTGCTTCGGTGATCAGAAAGGGAGACAGCTCTCCATGAGTAAACGGCAGGCTCTCTATGGGGAATAACCATGGCAACGGCTTCTGTGCGGTACAAAGCTGTAGCCTATTTAACTTAAGTTAAAATTATACATAACTTTATCTGATAGTCCTTCATCATAGACTGTTTATGCTGCTCCCTGAAAAAGAAAAATGTTTCTTCAAGAAAACTGGACTCTGATGGTAACTTGTTTTAACTAACTAGATAAAAGTTAATACCCTGAAAGTGGCAAATACTTTGGTTTTATATTTGATTTGATAACATTAATGTTTAACTTGAGATTTAAAAGAAATATTTTATTGCTACTGTGTAAATGGAATACTGCTAGTAAAAGCACCTTATTTGTTTAAAGTGTTTGCAAACCACATGTTATTGCACTTTTGCGTAGCAGTACATTTAAATTAAAAGTGTGCAATACACTACTTTAGAATTAATTATTATTAATCATGATTAATCGCAAGAAAATCATGGCATTAATCGCGATTAAAAATTTAAATCGTTGCCCAGCACTAGTGTTAAAATATATTTTTAAAAATTCCATAATATATTCAAGATAAAAACACAATCAACTTCATGGAATGTTCAGCCTCCATTGAATGCTGGGAAATCTGTTATCATGTTTATTCATAAATTAATACAATTTTTAACTCTAAGTTGACTTCCAAGAAAGCAGCCTACCCACAGCAAAAACCTTTTTTCACTTCTATCACACTGTAAAAGTAGAGAATATGCTATGTGTAATCTATTCTCGGCACATACGATCCACTTCCTTATTTCATAAAAATTAAATGAGGTTTTGTTACTGCTGTCTTTTGTGAAGTGTTTTTTATGAAAGAGTGACTGGACAGATATTTGATAAGAATTCATTATAGGGTCAAAATTCCTTTACTGACTAATTCAGGGCAGTACTTCCTGTTGCTGCGACTTCAAATCAAATCAAACTGTCAGGCTTAAACAAGCCATTTGTGTGAAAAGGCCTTACGATACTCTTGGTTGATAAGTCTCTGTTCAAGAACACTAATATTGTCACCGTTGATGGTTTTGAAGTTTGTAGGAAAGTTTCCTTTTCATGACATGTTGTGAAATATTCAGAGCTTTTGACCCCTTGACTGAAACCTACTCATGGTCATTTTGTTCCTTTTTCAAAGATGACACAGATGTTGCATCTGTCTTCTCTTCGGGGAAATTCAACTTTTAAACAGAAACTTCCACCTCATTTTACAGGGGAAGTCCAGTAAACCACAGTATAGTTAAGAAAGTGAAAACAGTTTTTTCTCTCACGCTGCATTCCATTAGCACAAGCAAAATATTAAAGCATATGAAAATCATTCTTAATAATATTTGTCCAGCGCAATGGCTATCACAATTAATGCTGGTGAAGAATTTAATTCAAAAACAAAGCGTGATCCAGATTTTTTAAGATTAGTATCATGTACAGATATGTTTTCAGTTTTTGTTTGCTCAAGTTTTTTTGTTTATTGAAGGAGAGGAATTTTTTTAAGATTTCAACACTGCTGTGTAATTTGAAAAACACATCATAGAATTCCATTTAAATTTGAATTACATTGATTTTTAAATACATCCCTGTACATCCCATCATACATCTCAACTGTAATACCTTCCTGTGTAAAATCAATAGATTTTACAAGATCTGTTTCTTTAGTGCCACACAGAAGTCTTCTGTTACAATCTGGGGGTGTGGAGTTTGATTGATTTTTATCATGAAGAGTCCAATGTTTTTGGAGCTTGACCCACATTTGTGTCTAGAATCAAACCCAGGCTGCTGCAGGAAGATAACATGACAGGGTCACTACAAGAACATTACAGACTGGACCAAATACTCAAACCAGCAACAGAACCAAGAAATGAAGTATGGAAACATATTTACACTTGCTGTGTATCATGCAACATTTTGAGTCTTAGTTTACAACAAAGTTCTCATCTCAGGTAAAATTTTGGCTCACGATTTGAAATCACACTAAAGACCCAGCAATCAGCTCAGTGGAGTCTCGACGTGACGTTAAGGCAGTCATCGTCACTGAGGTCGACAGCATCATTGCCACGCTGACGATGGCAGCTGCTAATAAGAGTGCGAATGCAGGCTGACTCATCTGACCCCATCAGCCAGACAAAATGGACAACAGCTAAAGAAAAGCTGTATGTAAGTCAAGAGGGAGGATGGGGTTGCTTGCATGGGTACAATCACAGCCGAGAGAGATAGCCAATTAACTTCAACGTTTTGACATAAGGTGGAATTGGCAAGCTGAAACGAGGAGGGCACAGCAGGTGGAGTTGACTTCGGAGGAGGAGAGGTGGAAGCGAGAAGGGTCGTGAGTGAAGAGTGAAGGC
This sequence comes from Lepomis macrochirus, assembly GCA_024633595.2. Classification (NCBI taxonomy): domain Eukaryota; kingdom Metazoa; phylum Chordata; class Actinopteri; order Centrarchiformes; family Centrarchidae; genus Lepomis; species Lepomis macrochirus. Next base: position 12,518,607 of record JALXJV020000003.1, read on the forward strand.
TATTTGAGTTGACATTTATCGAGTTTGCAGCAGGAGCGATGGGTGAAACAAAGTGCAAGACGTGGGGATGAGTCAAGAGGCGAGGTAATTGCCATCAAATGGAAAAAAATAAGCTTTTAAGGCATCAGCTGTCACTTTGTAAGAATGTTGGTGGGGTGGGGGTGGTCACTCCTCTGACTCATTCATTTTGTTCATAAAGGTCTCTCATCCAGGCCTCTGTAGCTCTTTTGCCTAATCGCCTCCTTTATATATTTGTCAACCTGAAAACCACATTAGTATATGTAAATGGCTATATGTGACAAAGTCAGCGTACAGAGGAGCAACTAAATGGGCCAACAAAATATTTTTGACAGTCAACAAGGTTGGGGTTTTTTTAAAGCAAGACCACCATCGTTGACTAACCTGAACCAAATGGGGTTTTTTTTGTCACCACGATGATGAAGCCCCTTCAACCTTCAGTAGTAGTAATTTTAACTCAAACTAAAATGTTCCCTAAACTTGACAAAGTAATTATTTTAACCAAAACTATGATCTTTCCCTAAAGTCGTATTTGTGCGTGAACCAAACTGAACCTTAACCATAGAGTTGTCACATCATAAAACACATTAATTTTTTTATGAGGCACAGCAAAACTATGTTTTCCTGCAGATAGGGTTAAGAAAAGATGTGTCACTCTAAAGGGCATGGACAAATAGTGACTTCTTTCTTTTAATTTGGAGACTTCCAGATGGTAAATGGGCATTTGCCAACAAGTCTTCCAATCTTCCAACTGCCTGCTTCATGCTGGATTCGTTTGCTTGAGTAGGATTGCACTCTGGTTTTGACCCTTGCCTGCCTCACATTCTCGTAAGCCTTTGTATCTCTTTTGGTGTGATTAGATCATTGAACTGCACCACATCTGCCTCAATCATCTGCATTTGGGTCCTACTCCTGTATTCCTGCTACTCTGCTTGCACCAGCCATGGAAAGTGGTTTCTTTAACCATGAATGATGATGATTTTTCCCTAACCTTAACTAAGGATTGCAAGTGTTGCCTAACCACAACCATACCTTCATCAAAGAAATGCAGAGAAGAAAAGAACCTAATCCAGAGGTTTGCAGAGTCGTTCAATTGCAATGTTCAATTGCATGTTCATATAGTAGGTGATTGTAATTAGTGGTCAGGATGGGTTGGGTTGTTTTAGGTGTCTAAACAGTGTGACATTTGCTCATGTTCTATCTGATACCACTGTGAAGATTTTTGTTATGACCTTCAGTGAATGGTTTTACCTACCTAACCCTAATCATATTGCAACCGTATTTGATTGCCAATATATTAGGACTAAACCAACTGAAAAACCCATTTTATATGAACATAATCCAGGTGACTATATATACCACATATATTATTCTTGAAATGTGTCTTTTTAAATTCAAAATACCTTATTTAGATATGAATATAATTCACTGGACATAATTCATTAAGAATACGGTCTGCTCATGTAACTTGTGACGCAAAATTGCAGCTCATCTCCCCCAGGACCAGTAACCAATCGCGGGCTGAAGCATAATCATCTGGAAGTGAGGGAGATGACCAGTTTACATCAGCAGCTAACAAATAAAATGTCAAAGTGGGTCAATTTATTGTGTTATCACTTTATTATACGGGGCAGCCAAATGAATATTTGAATAATGGCGAATCATTTTGAGTGAACGTTCTTGTATTATATGCAGCCGTGGCTGCATGTTATACAATGTGGCATTATGTAATCTAAATACAAAAAAAGTAATTATGTGTATGTATGTATATGTGTTTATTTAGAAAAATAATGAATTAGTATTTGTGGATTCATTCACAAAATACTAAGGTAAACTCATGTGTGAGAAAATGAGACTAGACGGCTGTTCAAACTGTGATAAGTACACATGGAACTATAACACTTGGGTCAAAAGGTCAAAGTTTCTGTTTGTATTCCAAACTGAAACGCTGAAAAGCTGTCCTGCTCTTTGATTTCACCTGTATACCTCACATGGTAAAATAACCTTGCATTTACTAGAATGCATTACTGAACACATCACCAGATTACAAATTGCATTTTTAAGGAGATATTCCTGCAAAAATAATTTCAGACACTTTTTTGGTGTCAGATTTCAATTTTCTGCAGCACTTCTGGTCAGAAAACCTCAAACATAACCACACAGAATTATGGGATAGCACTGACCAACTCCTTGCTTCCTGCTCCCAGATCCCCTCTAGGAATTCCACTCAGAGGGGAAATGCCTCGCTAGCATCCAGCCCCGCCCGACTCCTCTCAGCTGGGAGACGTCTGCCGGCCTCATACCCTTTCATCACTGCCAGAGGTACTTCATGATAACAGGCTTTAACTCCGTCACTGATTGAATTCAGGTAGAAGGGCTCATTTCCAGGGCATTGATCGCTTCCTTAATGAACAGACACCACGGAGCCTTTCCTATCAAGACTCCTAGCTTTGCATTTATGGCAGTAAAACTCAGTCAAACAAAGAACAAAGATAACCTGGTTTAGAGTATATCTGCCTCTACTTAATATCAAGGAAGCGTTCCCATCAGGAGAAGTGGTAGATTAAATGAGCATTAGCTTACGTCAGTGACTTGACTTTCAGGAGACAGGAAATTACCTTGTGATCTTTTCTTTTACCTTTTTACAAGGCAAATTGATTTTTACAGCATGAAAACAAACACAAGATGATGATTTGCTTTCTGCCAGAGTGGCTGGTAGAACTGAAAAAAACAAATTATGCCAATCAACAATTTACCAGCAATTCATAGATCAAAGCTGACCCGTCACTACTCTGGAAATGCTGCAGTTACCATTGAGTTACCACTTAGATGTTCTTCTCAGATCAAACTTTTCTAATTAAGACCTACGTGTGATTATTACAATGTGTGTCAGAGGGAGATGGGATAATGAAAAAGAAGGTAAACTAGCAAAACTGGAAGTTAAATCGAAAAGGAAACAATGTATTCAGTTATAATAAAAGATAAAATGTGCCTTTGAACTCTCTGATGTTAGTCATGAGCATCTTTAACATGTTCCAAGAGATATTTTGTAATAAAGAGTTAACTTATTTTATTTTATTCCATCTCCAAAATGAGAATCAAAAACTCTGAGTGAACATGCTTGGATTTGTTCAGGCTGTGTAGGTGAAGAGCCAAGAAGTGATCATATCAAAAAGGTGATCATATCAATTTTTGGAGGAAAACTGGGGAATCGCAATGTGTGTTATGGATGCATATCACAAATGGATGCTCGGATCCCCTTGGCGTTGCTTTTTAACACCCTGGTTACCTCTTTATGAATGTTTCTTGATGTGTAGGGCTCCATGGTCAAGTTATTATTATTAACAATAATAGTGGTTAATGTTGTGAAAGTTGACATTTGGTTAAGTTTTTGGCAAGACAACTACTTGGTTAGGTTTAGGAAAACATCATAGTTTGGTTTATAATTATGTATGTGACTTAACTTACCTAACTTAAATAACGTAACTTACATAACCTATTTAACTAAAATAAAAACACTAAATGTTGACTTTTGTTTCACAGGGAAAACGAATACTGGTCTTCCTCATGAAAGTCCGCTTTCAGGCCCAACCATCTCAACTGTCTCCTTACTTTGACTTTACTGATATATATCCTACACCTTTACCTTCATCCACTGTGTTACACACTAATGCCAAGGGGTCTTGACAGTGCGTCCAGTTGTGACAACCTGGGAGTGAGAATGGGTTGGCCTTCAAAGCAGCTGTAAAAGTAACATTTCTGCCTTTTCTCTTTTTTTCTTATTCAGTTTTTAAAGTTGTCACTGCAAAATGTCAAAAAAAGTCAAAGCCCTTACTTTTCAATTCTCCAGGACTGACACCAAACCTTCACCTCAAACCAAGAATCTGGGCAAAGAATTGAAAGGTCATCTTTTCAGTAGTCTCATTGTGCACATAGGCGGACTTCTACCTCCACATCTGGACTCTTTGTGTTGCTGGTCCATTCTGTCTGCTTCATACCAAAGGGAGTTGTATTCCTGCTGTGCTTCTGTAGAAACAGAAATGACTGTGCAAGGGTATTCCCTCAAGATATTTAATTCTCTGCTGCTGCATGATGTTTCTGTGTGTCTCTGTGTCTATCATTTCTTTCTCAGTGACTCAGGAATGAGATGTACATTTCACCAGGATGACTCATCCGGGGGTGCTTTGATCACTCTCTCAATAAGTGTCACAAACTATTGGTCCAAAGAAAAGGTTTATTCTGTCAACATTCATACTTTATGTATTTCTGCACTTTCTATTGTTCTCTTGTTTTATTTCTTAGTCATTTTAACAGCTATTAATTAAAATTGGGCAATTCTCTTCTTATTAACAGCGTGTTGCGCGTGAGTTTAAAAACAACATTTTTTATTCAGTGTTTATCATGACATTTTGTTTTACCTAAGACATACCTGTCAGTTTTATTTAATTTAAAAACCACAAAATTTGCCTCAAAGTCTGTACAACACCACTTATCCTTCAATATAATTATGTACTGTGCATTCACACATTCCAATCTGTAGAGATTTATCAATTGACATCCACTCGTCATGTAATGCTTAAGCCAAGGAGTTAACCTTGCAGTGGACAAAGAAGATGAATAACCTATTGATTAGGGTGAGCAGATCAATTGTGGTGGATCGATGGATTTACAAATAGTTTCTTTGACGTTAAAGGAGGACTGTGTCCTGTGCACTAATTGACCCTTCGTTAAGCAACGCCCCCTTAGTTACTGTTGCTAACTGTCAGACCTGTCAGACTTTTATCACAGCTGGGTAGGTCTCTATTCACAATCACAATCATTAAAAAGCAGAACAGTAGGTTTAATATAGGCCTATTCATTGTAAGTTAGCTAGCATTAGCTAATTAATTCACAGCCAACATTTTTCTGAATTTGTTTTAGGTTTTGGAAACTGAATAAATCACACTTCTTCTTTACACCTCTCTGGGTAGCGACTGTAATTATTGCAAGTGCCCCAGGAACAGCATTTGACCGGATCTTAGAAAAATAGAGAAAAAAAAGCTAGAAAACCACGCATTTTACATTAGAGTCAATGAAGCGGAGCCATTAAAGTGACGGACCTCAACAAGTTCAATACTGTGCTGTGATTGGTCAACTGCGTATTTAGGGCGTGGCTTAGCAAAGGTTCAATTGCTGTCATCCTTGAAAAATTACAGAAAAAAGCAAACAAGCAAACAATCATGCTCTGATATCACTAATTTTTGAGTGTGTTGTTGATGGACACTATTTCCCACAATGCAACACACAACAAAAACTGAAGAGCTACTCAGCTGATCCAAAGTGAAAATGTTTTTAAATTTGAAATTTGTTTTAAAGTTTGTTTGACATCTTGTTTCAGTTCTTGTTAGAAAAAAACAGCTACGTCCTGTCAGATGACCTTTACCATTTATAGAAAATAGAGTAATTTCCCCCTACTAAACACATGCATGAACATTAAACGTCAGTTAAATCAACAGTAAAAAAAATATTGCACATGAGGAGGAGGTTGAGGGGGTGGAGGGATCTGTTGCCAGAAGACTAACAGCATGAAGTGTCAGGTTATAAGAGACATATTGAACACCTGCATGAATTTGATTTGATGGTTTTAGTCAGCTGGATGAATCAGCCGCTGATTGTGAAGCGTGAATGAAGCAGTTGATGCATTAGCTTTGCAAACTGGACTGCAGTTCTGCTTGTATACTATTTGCCAATATAATACAGTCATTATTTGTATTGAACAAGTACTGTATATATTTCATATGGTCTCTAGACTATATAAAATTCAATAGCATCTAGCGAAAACCTCCTCAAATAATAGAATGCCAAACATCTGTCATCAAACTGTTGATGAATCTTCCAAAACAAGTGCACACACAGAAACACATGCAGCCCCCGCTCCTTCAGCTTCAGCATGTCTGACCCACATGTCTGCCCTCTTCTGCCCCTGTAGGATTTTGGAGGATTAATGTCTTTTTCTCACTGATGACGGCACAGCAGCTTAATGTCAATCTGCCTCTGCACTCATAAACAATTCCTCACACAACCTGTGTGAGCCTCTCCAAAACACAAACAATGCACATCTCCAACAAATCATGAGTCATTGTTTGGGGCTACTCACATGAGTACAGATGACAGGGGTACCAGTCAGTCCTTTCAGGGTTTGTTCATATTAAGAAGCTTCACAAAAATGTTCTCCCTGGTGGTGATTAATAACCTTCACACATAAATATAATTCATACATTTGCTGAGACTGTGTGCGCATTGGGCAATACGTGTGACACAACATTTTCCAGGATCTCTTAGTTTCAAAACTCACTTTCTAGAACATCCTGCAATGAAACAAAACCCTTTCCTCCCACTGACATGACACTCCCAACACCCTGATGTTTTAGCTGAACACAGTGTGTCATTGAGATTAGCAGGTACAAACCTCTCACCACAGTTTCATGGTATTAGGCCAGTACTTGCGGTATCTGTTGGTACACACAATATTGGCTTCAAGGTTGCGAGAGATCAGCCCTGATGTGGTTCAGTTTGGACATTGTCCACTGCCCACATAGCCTGCTCCGTCACCTGTGACTCAGTCTTTCATTCATTCGTTCATTAGTAAAGTATGCATAATTCCATGTTGGCTCTGGTTTTGGGGTTTTATGCTGCAAAGGGCAATGGGTCCCTTTGTGAAATCCAAGTCAGGTGGGTAGATGGGTGGGGTGGAGGCTTCCCAAACGTACAACACAGATCTAAAAAAAACATCTCCAGTGCAATCCTTCTGTTTACCCGAATCCCTGTTCATTATCCTAATCAATGAAACAATGTCAACGTGGTGAATGAACAGCAGCGGTGTCATTGTCAGTAATCAGACACAGAGAAAAAGAAGTTAACTCCTGTGTAACTCTGGATAAGTACATGCATAGCCCACTGTGGCTCTGTCACAACGTAACATCGATCATGTATGATACATCAGTGTAATGTCGCTGCAGTATGTGACATGTGATGCTCAATTATGAATCAAAACCTATAGGTGTCTGAAGGAGGAAAGCCGTTAACCCCTTGCATCCATAAACAGCTTTCTCGAGGAGTCTGTCTTTTGTCATGCTTTTTCAGACTATTTCCATTCATATGCTGTAGCACATCATATTTGTTGCATTTTCTTTGTTGCTTTTTGCAGTGCTCCTGAATATTGGGAGACACAAGTTGGCTTCTTTGGACCTCTTTTAGTAGTCAGATTTTCTTGAGAGAATCACAGTGCTGACTGATTTTGTTGCTGATAAAAGCTGCTAATTGGCAATCACACTGAAATGAACCATCTTATTTAATCACCATCACTGTGCGTGCTTTGGTGATTGCATTAGTTTTTCACCAGATGTTTACATGATTTTGTACACCCTCTGTGCTTCACTACTGACTGGACAGACAATCTAGATGCGGCCCCTTTCTTTCTTTGTTCTCCTCCAGCCCCGCCTCTACGTCACTCCAACTATCCACCCCACCTACAGACCAGTCTTATCAAGAAGCGGCGGCTCCTCGTAATCAAGGCAGTGGGTTATCCAGATAAAATTAGTCCCTCGTTCCATCTGATAGCTCTGCGCAAAGGAAGGGAGCAGAGGGGAGAAGAGGGGAGGAAAGCGTCCAGCAATAAGGGATGTGTAACCTTCGTCTCCTCTCAAACAACCAAACTCTTCCCTGAGTCAGTTGGTTGAGGTGGCAACCTGGGGACTTACAGCCGATAAAAGGAGAAAAAAATAACCAATAAGAAATTGAGAGTCAAACCTCCCACATCCTTCCCTCCCTCTGTCACTGATTGGAGGAAGTTAGATGGAGATAGACAACATATGAGTCACCAGCCCAGCCCCTACCTTAGCTCCTCTGAGAGACTGTTAAAGAATGGCATAGAGAGAGGAAATGTCAGAACCCAGCTGACTGCCTGCTAAACCCACTTCCGACTTCAGTGTACTGCATCACATCAGCTCAAACACAACCATCATGATTACAATCTTACAAACACAACAATCAGAACAATGGCCAGTATAATAAATCTACTGTATACAGTGTGTGAGTGTTCAGAGGCGATGGTCCACCAGACGATGAAATGACACAGTGCTGGCCCACCCACTCAGGCTCTGTCAGTGAGTATTATTAACATGACATTTGATCAGTGACTTTTTATTGAAATGTGGTTTTTCAGTTAAATGTGATCTGTAACTGTGTTAATGGTTCAATAATGATAATGATAATGTGACTGAGATGCAGTAGGTTGTATGCTTTGTAATCAGTTAACTTTTTTAAGGCACGGGTCTTGATGCGATTGATTTTACCATTAACCTTTTTAATGAGTAGAGATTCAATGTCGTCATCGTGTATGTGCATGTGTGCTCATATGTGTCTTGCTGTGTACAGCCAAAAACAAACAAACAGACTTAACCTCCTAGAAACATTCACCTTAAAGGAAAAATCCACCTAAAAACATTCTGCTGAAAAACAGAAAGGTAGTGTTATTTTTCCTATTGTGGGAGGTTACTGGCCAGCCAACATTATGACGCATGAAGATATTAGCATAGAAGCTACAGGGAAGTGAAAACAGACATCTTCTGTTTCTTGCAATTATACATGAGCATCAAAAAGGAGCAGCCATTTTACAAACCATTTCTCCTAGATAATTAAATATTATGTGAATAATTCATTAATTCGTTTGTAGCAGCAGGTATGTTTTTGTGCACCCAGATTCCAATTGTTATTAAAAGCATACTCCACCTATTCAGCATTGCAACTCACGCTTTTATGTAAAAATTAATGCAGCAACTATTTTCCTTGTCAAAACCTTTCTGTTAGAATAGCATAGTTTGAGCAACTAGACTCAAGCAGAGATGAAGAGTGGGCTGCAATGGTCTGGTAAGCTCATTTCTTTCTAGGAGACATTGTTGCATTTTACCCTGATAATCATGGAGAGTTCAATGCAGCCAATTCAGTGTGTAAATGTAACCACAACACTTGTTACATAATCCTAGACACTACATAGTGTTTGTAAACTATTTTTATGTGACTACACCCTTGCAACCGAAAGCATTATCTGGGTTGTCAAAAGGCATTCTGGATAATGGAGGAAATCAGGAACCGATGTAAAAGTAGATGGAGCGAGTTCATAGATAGTACACAAAACTAAAACCATGTGATCACAAGATAAATTGTATTAGTTGCTGAACATAAAAGACTCAGGATACACACAAGTAAAGCTGTGAGTTTCCTTCAAACAGTGGAGGTGCAGAGCCACAGCTGCCACCAACAAGGCAATGATGTTGTGTGTGTTGCAAAACTATTTTCTCTGCATATCAAGAATCACTACAACCACTGCTGCAAATGTTTTTTTCTCTTTTTCTCCGACACAGTGGCACCTGCTCCCAATAATAGCAGTTTGTGTGTGTATTTATACTCTATACTGTGTGCATTTATATATGTGTGTGTGTGTGTATGTGTGTGCGTGTGTGACAGTAATGTCTATACCTACTTCCTATGACGTGGGCACTCCCCAGTCGCCACCAGCTACCAGCCCTCCTATCAATTACATCTTTCCATCCCTGCCTCTGTCTTTCCATCCACTGAGTGGGAGCGCGTCTTTGTGTGAGTGTATGTGTTTACGTGCAGGTGTGTGTACATGAGTGTGTGTTGTGTGTGATTAAAGCGGAGCAGTGCAATCTGTAAGGTCCCAGTGAGTTTAATTCCAGCTGAGTGGATTTGGCTTTGTGCCTCCCACACAGGTGATGAGAGGGGAGGATGGTGTGGGAGGGTCTAGGGGGGACAGAAAAAAAGGGAGAAAGAGGGCGAGTGGAAGACAGACAGACGGGAGGGGGGTGCACAAGTGACTCTTAAGTTCCGGTCTTTAATTAAAAAAAAAAAATCCCTTGTCTCAGTGCATCTGCACGGGGGAGGATTTCTGACATGGCTTCTCGTGAAGGTCACATACTACTTGTTTCCACGATGAGCCACAGTCCTATTGTCAATGTAAAACCCCATTGTGAGGTAAAACCCCAGCTGGTGTTCAGCCACAAATGTGTTTTCCCAGAGGAATGAGGCCCACTAGAGCTATCGATTAATCAAACAGTTGTAAGCTATTAAATAAATTGCCAACCATTATGATTATCAGTTCATGAGTTTGAGTAATTTTTTAAAAAGTCACACTTTCCAGCTTCTTAATTGTGAATATTTTCTTGTTCCTTATCTGTCCTAGTAAACTGAGGGTGAGGACAAAACAAAACATTCAAGGACGTCATCTTTTCACTATTTTCTGACCTAAAGTCCACATTGAATTACATGGCACTTATTTCTAAGAACTTAGTTTTATATTCAGTGTTGTATGCTATATTCTGTATTCCTATTGTTATATCTTCATAACTGTGCAATGATACACTACTACCCCCATTGGTATTGAAGAGCTTATATCTCAATGGACGTTCTCCTGGTTAAATAAAGGTTAAATAAATTAAATTAAATTAAAGGGTAACTTTCTTATTATTCAACCTGGATTTGTCCAGTATTGAGCAAGTGCACTTCAGACAGCAGCAGCAAGGCAGCACTGCAGCTAGGCAGGGCTGCAGCGTAATCCTTGCGGGCAAATTTTGCCCCAGCAAAGTACATCCACTAAAACGTTTTACATGCTCAGATTGTTATTATAAGTGTCTGACAACATTACGACAATATTATCCCTATAGAGGTGGAGCATTTTTTAAAGACTACAGTCACTATATCTCTCACACCAAAGTCACCAGACTCCCTTGACAAAAAATTATTCTGGTGCTGACGATTGCAACACACTTTCTCAATACTGGACTAGTTTCTAAAATTGTTGTCCCCATTAGTCACATAGACACAAAAAAACGGGAAAATAGGCTCCAGGTTGAAAATACAGAAATTACCCTTTAAGATTCATCAGATCTCATTTAAAACATAGTTTATTGCAAAACATCTGACTGTTCAGGTCGTGAGACACATTAATGTCTAAAATTCAAACACATCACTCTTGTTTACTGTCTGGATCTCGTGGCACTGACATGACTTTCATTGTTCTGTACTTGCTGAGTCAAGTCATAGTGAAAACCGCAACATGCTTTGGAACTTCAGGTGCAAAATGATTTAGAATTTAGTCTGACTGACTGTATGATGTTGTTGCTGTCATAGGCCTCTCTGCTTGCACACTTTCACCTTTGAAACACACACACAGCTGCAGACACAAACATTCTATTGTCTACAGGAATGTTTTTGAGCTTGCAATAGAGCGTACTTCCTTCAACAACAAAGGCCGGTTTGCAAGGCATCAGGAAATGCTCAGTTGAAGTTGAAGGCTGTTTTGCCTGTAAATCAATTAGATATTTTTCCTGAGGTTTTGTTGGGTGACAATGTCTACAAAAGTAAGAAGGAAATAATGGAGCCAAACGCCAACTGGCACCCTTTCTAAAAAAACATTATAAAGCTTCTTGAAACTAATTCTCCAGCCTTGTGGCTGATTGAAAGTCCTGGGACTTTTGCAAATGATAAATTCTGCAGGGCTCTGAAGTTTATGATCCATTGGCTGACTCACTGCTGAAGGCTTAAGGTGATATTTATTGCCTCCTCAAAGAAACATTAACACCCTCTGAGAGGCAAACACCAGCTACATTTTCAGTGCTGACACTTTGTTTATTTATCTTCTGCCTTCCGTCCCCGTTCTCTTCTGTGACCCACTGTACTCTGGACGGATAACAATAAAGTGGCATAAATGTATATTTATAGACACTGAAATGAGTTAGAGAGCGAAGCCAGAGAGGAAGGCACAGCTTTGCAGATGCATTGTTATATATAATACCGAGGATGTGTTAGAATAATGCCGAGCTGGCTGACAGAAGGGTGATCATACCTAAACACTATGAGTTTGTTCATACTCTCAACTTGATTAATGACTGCAACCGTGAGACTGTTTCCAAACTGCATTTCTGTCTGTTTCACACATCCTGCTTAAACAGGAAGCACAAAAAAAGACTACATCTGTAGTAACACGAAATGACCAGTAATACACAGTACAGTAGAAGAAGTTTGATAGTGTTGCTGATTACTACCAACAATAACTCTTAACTTCTCTAAAAGGAGAAGACTGGCGTCATTCTATACTTTTCTTACTGTCAACATATCACACGAAGTTAATCGCTCATTATTTTTTGACTTCATCCTGTCTATGTCACAAGCCTGTTCGTACCTGCCATACCTAAAAAAACAAGACACAAATAGAGTTTAGTTTTGAAAAAGGTTATTTATGTTCCTTAAGTTGCTGGGAACTGTAGTTTTTTAGGAAATGTGACCCAAACACAAGTACATAGACGTTTTTTGGGAACTATTTTCAGCTGCAGAATGATGCACATTTAGTGCTCTATTGAATGTTCATGGCGTCAGGAATAAGTCTGACTGACATGTTAATGAAGGAATGAGCCAGTGCAACGACATGGCTCATTGTTTTTATTAGTTTTTGGACAGCAGTGAAGGTCAATGGCACAAGTAAGTGATATCAGGCTTTGGATAAACATACACTACTTTTTTAGTTTGTGGGATCAGTTCAGGTAGGTAGGTAGGTACATTTATTGTCACAATATAACAGGTTATGTAATGAAATTGAGCTTTGCAATTCCCTTTTGTTACATAGCAGAATATATTTTAAATGTTTTTATATTTTAAAAATGGTAAACAGAAATAAATAATATTCAATGTTCAATGGAGCAGTGCTGAGGATGAATTTGAGCTCAAGAGCCTGATAGCTTGGGGGGGAAAGTAGCTCTGCAGTCTGGTGGTGCAGTAGCAGAAACTTCTAAATCTCTTCCCAGAAGGCAGCAGGGTGAACTGGCTGTGGCTGGATGTAGGTACTGTCCTTTATTATCCTTTGGGCTCTGCAGGCATCTCACACCACTGATGCTCGGGATATGGGTACCAATGATCTTCTGGATCCTGGGCGGTGCACATCCCATGTCAATTTGTGATGTTTTCAGTAAGGATGCTTTCATTGCTCCTCTGTAAAAGCTGAATTAATCGTTGGTTTTGGTGTTTTTTATTTATTTCGCCTTTACTTAACCAGAAAGAAGACTCATTGAGATTAAAAATCTCTTTTCCAAGAGCGTCCTGGCCAAGACAGGCAGCAGCACAATTAAAAAGGTTGCAGTCATTAAAACACATATAACATAAACATAAAACATATAACAATTATGATAGATTTAATACTCATGATCTTGTGAGTTACAAGATCATAAAATATCTAAAATTTCATATATATAAGAAATAACTACAAGGATTGTCCGAGTAATCATTTATAACATCTATAGCCAGTGTATACAGCCTCCATGTCATTTAAAAGTACTTTAAAAGCAACCAGTGAAACCGGCTGCTGAAGATTCAGGACATTTTGTAGCTGATTCCAAGCACAGAGGGCCGCATACTTAAACGCCCCTCTTCCCAGTTCAGTCTGGACTTGAGGGACACATAGTAGTAATAAGTCCTCAGAACGAAGACAATATCTTCCTATGCCTTTCTTTTTGATGTAGGTTTGTAGGTATGGGGGAAGCAGACCAAGAATAGCCTTGTAAACAAGAATGTGCCAATGATTAAGTCTACGGATGGACAATGCAGACCAACCTACCCGCTCATACAAGGAGCAATGATGAGTAAGGGCTCTGAGTTTTGTGATGAGCTCCGTGGTAAACATTATCCAGCAGTTTCAAGCTTTGAGAGGATGCATGCATATAACATTGCCATAGTCCAGTACTGACATGAAAGTGGCAGCAACAAGTCTCCTTTTAGCCTCAAAGGAAAAACACAACTTATTTATAAAATAAAAACCCAGTTTCAGCTTCAGTTTGTTCACTAACTGCTGAATACGAGGTTTAAAAGAGAGAGAATCATCAATTAGGATACCGAGATACTTACGAGAAACTCAATCTCGAAGCCCTGAGAAGTAGTGATGGGTGGAAATGTCTGTGACTTTGATTTCGCACTGGAGAACAACATAGGTTTTGTTTTGTCGTCATTCAAAACAAGTTTTAAATCAGCAAAGATGCATTGTACAGTATCAAAAGCAAGTTGTAGCTGACAAAGAGCCTGGTTTGGTGTAGATGCAGAGCAGTATATACCAAAGTGACATCAGCATAAAAATGAAAATTTGCTTTGGGGACATTTTGATCAAGAATGTTGATATACAATATAAAAAGGAGTGGTCCCAGCACTGACCCCTTGGGCACACCCTTGGATAAATTAAGAGGGCTGGAAGTGAGACCGTCTACCTGCACGCACTGAGATCTACCTGATAGATAGTTTCCAAACCAGCAAACTGTTTGTTCTGACAATCCGACACTGAAAAGTCTTTGTTTTAATATTTCATGATCCACAGTATCAAAAGCCTTAGATAAATCAAGAGAGCTGCACAATGTTGTTTTTTATCTAAAGAGTCAATAAAATCATTTACTACTATTAAGGCTGCTGTAGTTGTGCTGTGTTTTTTACGAAAGCCTGATTGATAACGAGACAGTTATTGTTAGTGGTTAGAAACTCTTTCAATTGTTCATTCACCAGAGTTTCCATAACCTTAGCCAGGATGGACAATTTCGAGATGGGTCTGTAATTGTTTTCATTTTATTGATAATAAAATATAGAGAGAGAATATCTCCTGACTCCTTGTATTGTCTTGGAACAAAAAATACCCATGCATTGGCTTTCCAAGACAGTTTCATTGTCTGTAAGTCTGCTCTCAACAGAAACAGAGCTCAGTGCTAACAACAAAGTATCAGTATTGCAACATATTTTAGATGCAAAACACAAAATTGCTTAGTTGACAAGCCAAAACAGGAAATGTCTACACTATTTTGTGTGGTGATGTATTACTACTGTTGTTGTTAAAACTCTGCTGTAAATAACTCACGCCTTTTTGCTTGAGGAGCAGGGATAAAGGACATAGAGTGATACACTGGGTTTATGAGCAGTTCTGATAGGAAACAGCACACTGAGCAGCTTCCAGATATGGATGTGTGTAAGTGTGAATGTGAAGCAGATGTAGTCATCTCTCCTGAATTGTCATCTGTAATTTAGCATTCACAGATCTGCATGCGTACTTGTGTTATTCTAAGAGATGTGACAAACGCGGTCTCTTCTATAAAACTCATCTTTGACAACCAGGTCACACTGTGATTCACAATACAGTACAGAATGCAATTCAGCTTTCCTTGGAGTTCCAGCAGCTCGTCATCCGGAAATGCTGTCTGCTTTGTGGAACATCTGGACACAAAATGACAACATGGGTAAAAAGGTGTATTTGTTTTTCTTTGTAGTTTACACATCATAGAGCAGCATGACAACACCTCAACCTTCACAGTGAATTCCCACATCCCTCTTACCTCTGCAGCAAAAACAGGCCAAATGTATCACCACCTGAGGCCTCAACTATTTTTACACAATTGAAATTTCACCCCGAGTGACTTTTCTTTGGAACACTAACTGGGGGCAGGGAATGGATGAATTACTTTCTAGTTTATCTGTCTTGCCTAAGAGTTTGGCTTTCCTCAAAGATTCATGACATGGGGATGAGCAGTGGGTGGAAATGAGAGAAGGATGAGTCAAGCATTTGAAGTGTTTGTGTGTGTATGTGTGTGTTTATGGGTGTGTGTTCATCATGTGTCATCTCAGCCATCATATCATGACTTGAACTCAGTAGTGCTAAACATTCCTGTTTCATATTGAATTTGGCAGCCACTGGTTGACAGGTGAATTGGATGTGATATGATTTGATTTGTGCTCTTACTCACAACTCTGACATTTGTTGTTGCTTTCTCTAATCATACACTGCAAAAACATGTATGTGGCATGGGACTACATGCATTCCTTGAAATACTTAACAATAGTGTTATTGAGAAACATAATAATGTTTCTTTGCGTTAATATAATAGCTAAATAACCTACTCCAAATATTTTACAAACACCAACCTATCCAAAAACAGAAACATAACATCCTGTCTGCCCTCAGTCCCCTCTCTTCTCTCAGCGCTCTCCAAAGATGAAAAGCTAAACCATGTCCATATTTGTCCTTACCGTTGATGTTATTTCTTTTTTTAAATGTAACCCTTCCTCTGTACACTGAGTTTCTTTTTTATCTGGAGCATCAGGTACTTTTCTTGGATGCTTCTTAGGCTTTCATCCATAGGGTCCACCATACTACTAGTTACTCTAGTGTGAGGCGGGCCTCCCTAGGGGGCCGTTTCGGTCAAACCGTTTCAGGAGAGGCTTAGTGAATGAAAGTCAAACATCCATCCATCGTCAACCACTTATCCTGTGTACAGGGTCGTAGGGGGCTAGAGTCTATCCCAGCTGACGTTGGGAGAAAGGCAGGGTACACCCTGGACAGGTCGCAAGTCCATTGCAGGGCCAAAAGTGAACCAATATTACATTATTCATTGCATTAGTTATCAGAAGAAGATCACATAGAATAGCCTGCATGTGGGACAGTTCAGAGATACAGTAGTTTTTGGGAACAGTTTTCCCCCCATCAGAGTCAGAAACTAATAAATGCCTTAGGACAGAACTATTTTTTAAAACTATTTGTTGCAGTCAAAAGTTCTGTCAAACAGCAATATTAGGCTATTTTGGTTCAAATGTTGAGTGTCTATGGATACAACAATATAATCATGATCCCATGCGCATCCGTGAATTAAGCGAAACTTACTAAGTAAACTAAAGATGTGGTGGAGGGGTGCTGTTTCCTAAGCTTTGTCTGAGGGGAGGCCCGCAGTCTCAGACTTTGAAAACCCCTGCTCTAGCCTACTCCAGATCCTGGTTTCTCCAGAGCCACGGAGAGAGCAAGAGTTGTGTAATCGTTTAATTTCAAATTAAGTGGATTTATTGGCATGACTGCATAGATACAACGTTACATCACATATTAACACAAACTATACAAGACTACAAGGTAGATTTATTTATCATTTTACAACACAGGGTAATGAGTTTAAGTTGTTGTTCTCTTTAATCCACTCACAAAAATAAATATTATGAACAGAAATTCTAAACAGTAGATGAGTGGATAAATAAGTCTTTTATCTAACAAAAAAATAACACTATTTTACATGGTGCAGTGCTTTGGATGAATTAAGGAGTCTCAAAGCCTGAGTGAAGAAGCTGCGCTGAAGTCTGGGGGTACCACAGCAAATACTTCTGTATCTCTTAGCAGACGGCAGCAGGGTGACTAGGTGGTGGCTGGGATGGGTGCTGTCACATAGTATCCTTTGGGCCATGATGGGGGAACTCCTGCTTTTGTAGCCTGTGATGTTTTTGATGGCCTACCACATGTTTTTTGGGTTGTTGTTGCTGAAGTCTCTCTCCAGTCTTGGCTGATGTCTCCGCTTCGCCTCCTTGATGCCAGCTTTCAGCACGCTTCCTTATCACCTGACAAAAAGCAGATTTTTTGGCTCTGGATAAGGACCTCACCTCTCCATTCCTCCAGGCTTCATGTTTGGGGAATGCTTTTATTGTCTTTGTGATCATCAACACATTTGCAGGTGTGTGATGTCACTGATGCTGTATATTTCTCAAGACTGATATGGGTCTCTCTCTAAACATGTGCCAGCCACACTATACTTCTTTAACATTAATTTAGCATCATATCCACTGCTCCACCTTTCAAGCTACTTTTACATATTATTTGGTTTCCCAGTAGGATCTATTTAAATGAACTGAGTCAGGTCAGAAGCAATCTCACAACCCCATCTGCTATCATCTAACATACAATCATATAAAAAATATACAATAAAATACAGATAGCTAAAAAATAAAATGAACCTCAAAGTGCCAATGGTTTTCCATTCAATAGCCAAATAGACTAGTTCTTGAAGTGCTCAGTTAAAATCGAGTGCCTTAAAACTTAAAGAGTGGGGCTATGCTGGGTGACAGTCGTCTCGAACAATGTTCAGAACCATTTGGTGAAGCTAAACTTTAATGAATTGAAAATGGAGGTGGGAGATTTTGTGAACTTAGTGTAGCATTTACTGTTTTCTTCCAACAGCAGCACTTGTATTAATGTGTATTCACTAGTATTCACACATTTACTTACCATAATGTGTGTTTTTATCAGTAATGGCCAACTTTACTTACTTAGTAATGCTCATCAAAAACCACTGTTAACACAGTTCATATTGTACTTGGTTTGTTAGTGTATTGTGGTGGGGGTTTTAACTCTGTGGGGGACATACCAGAAATGACACATGTACTTGCAAACTATATAGTGGTTGCACACTCAAACTCCCTCTAAGAGTCATTTTTGATACACTGTTGGAATTCCAGCCTGCTCAGTGGTCAGCTGAGTTTAGATGAGTAATGTGGGCTTTATTAGGAAACAGCATCACCATCTAGAGGCTCTGTCAGCAAACCAGGAAACACCTGTGCGGCGGAGGGTGGGTGGGAGTACATGTTCCAGCAAAAGACGACCTATTGTGTTTTGGTGCTTTTTATAAGTTACATGGAAAAAGGGACATTCTGGACAGGAAGTGATTTGACGCACTAGCATACCATACTAATGCAGTCTGGCCAACGTCTAGTGTAAATAAAAAGTGTTGTGACAGGAGTTACATGTAGTGCATGATGATGGCTGCAGTATAAACTATTCAGTCAACAAATCATGTAAATAAGAAACATGCAAAAAAGTCTCTTTGCTTGTTGGATTCAGTCATGCCTCTTCTTTTACGAAATACATCAAGGTAAAAAAAAATCAATATAAATAGTTTAACACCCTCAACAAGATGCAAGGACATTTACATGTTGGCAGTTTGTTTTGTGTTAAAGTACTGTATTTCTTTCCTATTTTATTGAGGGATTGTATTGTCAACTGTGAAGATGTACACAGTGTGACTTGATATCAAAATACAAGAATGTTACAGTGAAGCTCGAGAGCAGGACATATTTAGACTCCCTAGACAGTAGAGTAATAGCAGTAAATGGTTGGATTTATACCAGAACAAAAGACAGTTTCTTTCTAGATTCACCATAGTCGATCAGTGTTCAACATGGCAAGAAATCAATCATTGATGGGGCAGAAAAACAGATTTTTGTCCACTGGCAGGAGCCTGAAAACAGTGCTACCATAAGATGAGGGGTTCTGCTTTTTGGAATCTCTGAACAAGTCGATGGAATGATATTTTGCCAAACTTCTTCCTTCTTCCTACCTCCATCCATGCTGTTATTGTTTTTTTTCCTTTGTGAGTAAGAACTCATCCCATGATACGTTAAAGAACAGTATAGGTGGAAGCAACTGGCCGTGGAGTTGTGAAGTAGATGAAATCATTATGTGAGATAAATTTTACATTTAGTAGCCTATACATATACATTACAGTCATCACAATTGCTTATAAGTCAATACAATTCTGATTTTAATTTAATTTAATAACCATCAGAAGAGGTTTGTTCATTAACGTATAAATAGCAATAAAGACTTGGAAGTGACTTTTTAATGAGAAGTTGACAGAATCTACAACGAGGATCACACAACAGATAACGTGAAACCATGTTAGAAAGTCATGGTGCTTTCAGACCAAAAGCGAAGCAAGCGTTTGGGGCGGTGAGTTTACATACAAAGTCAATGCAAAGACTCGTAGAGCTGCGATTTCATGTCGGGGGTGGGGTGGGGGGGCACGAAGCAACACAAAGGGGGCCGGGCCGGTGACCCGAAGGCAACGCAAAAGTATTTGCATGAGTTGAAGATTTTCAACTCAAGCGAGAAAGTCGCACGACGCTGAGTTGCGATAGCCTGTCAATGTTGAGATTGTTGAGATTGTTGTCCACACGTCACAGACAGCTTCAGAGCGTTGGAGAGGGCCGGGCAGAGCGGGAGATTGAAAGTCTGCTGGCCGGCTGAGAGCTGCTAAACTTGGGGGATAGGAGCAGGGAGCAGCGCTGCAACTTTTGGACAAATAAACACCCGTAGTCGGCCTGGATTATGCTCTAACAACTACGCTGTTTACACGCGGGAGGAGCTCAGAGTAAACTGCTTTTATTAAATCAGCTTTTTACTTTAGTTTTTGGGATTACAACGTTGATTTATCTTCACTGGAGCTTCTCAGCAGCTAGCTTCCGTGCACATCCGGTTCCAGTGTTTATTTATTCCGGTAATCGTTGCACTTTACTGTGACCAAGTTAGCCCTGATCGATCCAAACTCCATTTAGAAAACAAACATTTTACAAGTTTTTGTCCTGCTGTCTTGTTGACAGACCTGACAAAGCATGAATTCATAGGGTTAGGTTAGGCTCATATGTTTTCAGTTTAATCAGTTTATTGCTATTTAATCACAGAAAAATGTTTACTTTGGATTCATACAGTTGTAGTAATGGCAAGTTGTGTTTATTCATGTTATCGCGTTAAAATCGCCTTCTTGCGGTGTGTGTGAACGCTTGCAGCAAATGTACTCACGCGAGGAAAGCATCGTGAGGAGAAAATTTACGTTTGGTCTGAATGTTGCATTAGAGAAAATTTTTATTGTTCAGTATTCATACTGAATTGCTCAGGAAGGTTTAATGACTGTCTTAATGTGCATGACAGAAGATGGAGACTGGCTCCGTGAGATTATGAAGGACCGGATCATCACACCTGCACATTATGGACCAATATAGTGAACACAGTGGCAGCTAGTCCACTGTTGGGCTGGTGCTAATCATTATTTTCATTATTGATTCACCAATTATTTTCTT
Source organism: Lepomis macrochirus (assembly GCA_024633595.2). Lineage (NCBI taxonomy): Eukaryota > Metazoa > Chordata > Actinopteri > Centrarchiformes > Centrarchidae > Lepomis > Lepomis macrochirus. The sequence continues at coordinate 12,539,364 of JALXJV020000003.1, forward strand.
GATAAATCATTTAGTTTATGGAATGTCAGCAAAAATGGACCATTGGACCAATGGATCATAAGTGGCTCCATAAGTGAGCCCATAGTCTTAAAAGTGAGCCCAAGTCTTAAAATGTCATGTTCTTTCTGACTAAAATATGTATATTAATCATAGAAGGCCACGAAAAATTTGGAAACCTGTTGCTTTAATTTTGACTTTTTAAAAAAATAAATAAAAATAGCTTATTTCTGTTGATCAACTAATCGATCAATCAACTGATTGTTTCAGCTCTACTCTAACACTGCTTTATCGCACAAGATGTGTTCTTTTCTGTTGCTGTAGTTCTTCTATAATCTTTTTCATCTTTTCCTTTTTCTTGTGTTTAGTTATACTTTTTATTTTACTCAGCATTTCCTGACAATAATGGTGAAAGGCACATGACACTGCAATTCCTGATTACTCAACTTAACCTCGAACATCCAACAAACCCCCCCCAGGGAGTCAGTGAGGTGAGCGCTCTTGTGACCCAATGACATCACCGCACAGATGACACACTTTGTGAAAATACTGCGCTAGACTCAGTCACGGTCAAAACGATGGAGTCCTAATAGCCGACCAGCTGACTTCAAGTCTCTGTGCAAGTAGGATTGTGGCTGGTTTAAAGGTTGCCTGCCTGCTTCTTAAATATATTATCTGTACTGTGGAGCCACTGATGTACTGGACAGTGGCAAGAGGGGAGACAAAGAGAGAAAGAAAAAGAGGAAAAGAGGGAAGATACATGGAAGAAAATACATAAAGCACTGGAGTGAAAAGCCAGTTGAATACACACCTTGTTTTTCTGGCTCGCCTTGGTCTACTGTTGTTATTTACAGCTGACAGTAACAAACCCCATAATGAAATGAGGACTCGGAAACGGATTGCGGGCCTCCCCACTCATCAGCAATGATGTCACAAGCCCAGATTAGACTGGACCATATGGCACGCTGCCTGCTGTCCCTCTAATCCTCAGCCACCATCCAGGCGTCTCTCCACCAAAGCCCAACCATCCCATTCATCTTACAGTACATCTATCTACCACTCACTCATTCATTTATCCATCCATCCATTCAACTGCCTCTTTTTTTCTCAGGCAATCACAAACAGGCAGCCAGCCAGGCACAATGCCACATGCATAGCCCTTTCTCACTATTGAATGAGACTGCCATGGCCACGAGGGCTATCTATTGTTTAGTTTATTATTGTTTTGTTTGTTTTTTGTCTGGTGTTCTGTCCATCCTTGTCAGCGGAGCTGTTGCTGCGTCTGTCTCGCTGTCTGTCCATCGCATTAATGTTGTGCCCCTCTCTTTCTCTCGCTGTGTTTGCTCCTGTTTCCATTCCCACGCATTCATTTAGCAGACACAACATGATGTAACACATTTTTGTTGGATTCATTTGACCAAAGACACTTTCAGTGCTTCTCCTTTACACTATATATAGGCTGCATTGGCTATACGTGGCTCAGCTCTTGATCCTTGAACTTTGGTCACGCTTTGGTGGGAAACTCTACCTATAAAAATATTTCAGTATGTTCTGTAGGCTATGCAATGGGTCCGAGGGTCACATTAACAGTCAAATGATCAAATTAGTCAGTAGCCCCAGAAGACAATGGTGGCTTGAATTTAACCTTTAAGTTTTTGTTGTCATTTCAATATATTGAAGTAATGGTTCAACATTTTGTGAAATGTATGTAATAACCACAGTTCTGCATTTTTCGTGGCTTGGACCAGCAGGCCTCTCTGATAATGTCCAAGAAATAATGTGCCCACGTAAAATAGCAAATTGTTGTTTTCACACATATGAAACAAATGAGCTATAAGGTGTTCATTAGTGAGCTTTAGAGGTGCTGGCAGGACATGACTGTGCACTTGCTCTTCTGGGCAGCATTCTTCTCTAAGCACAGCATATTGTAAAACTCAAAATGGTCTCAGTTGGATTAAAGGCTGCAGTTGCATATTTAAAACCAAACACACAGAGACGCAAACAAACCAAACACAGTGTGGAGCTGCGTGTTAGGATTGATTGTGCGTCATGTGAGTGCACACAGTGTGACGTTTAAACCTGTTAATTCATTTGGGGATTAGGCTTACATGCTGAGGATATAAGGCAGGATCACTGGGCTATACATGGGACCAAGCGGAAGTTAGAGTTTGCCTTTGTCAGCTATTGCCATCCAGCTGAGCTCTCCTTGAAATTCCCCACATTACAAACAAATAAATATTCACCTTTGGAGATTTACACCATAGTGGGTGTGGTACTCACCGATAACTTTATAATTTGATAATATTAAAAAGCATTATTCATTTGCTCCTTTATCACTGTAAATGTTACTTTTTGGAAGACCCGCATTATGTGTTATTTATTTCCTATAATATCATGTAGTTTATTTGTTTTTGCGTGTTTGTGTGTGTAGTACACAACAATGAATTTATGTATACAGTATGTGACCATGGCCACCTTTTCTATTAGTTAATTAATAGATTGGTTGACTGACAGAAAATGAATGAATTAACTCATTAATTAACTAATTAACTGTTTAGGTATTTTTTTAAAGAAAAACAACCTTTCCTGGATTCCAGCTTCTTAATTGGGAGGATGTTCAGTTGTGTATCACTGAAAACCGGTCAACTTTGAGTTTTGGAAAAAACAAGACATTTGAAGATGTCACCACTGGGCCTGGAAATTTGTGATGGCCATTTTTCACCATCTTCTGGAATTTTGCTGACCAAACCAATTACTGTAATTGATAAAATAATCAGCAGATTAATTTATAACAAAAACAGCCTGCAGCTCTATGTTGCCCATGCAACGCCTCCTTTTGGATATTGGTGTGTGTATGTGTTCTTCATCATTCATCTAACAGCTGTCTCTGTTTGCTCTGTTTTTTCCCTATAGAGATTTGTCATTCTGGCAGTGGTGGTATTTGCTAGCATCCTTCCAATATTTTGCATCATTTATTTAGTTGGTGGGATTTACCGTATTGTTTGAATTTTGTTCAATAAGCTTCTCAGAGAAAAACAACCTCTGGCTGTATGTCCACCAAATATTAGCTGAACTCCAAGTGGACTGTGAAAGGACAGATGTGGGTGCTGGTAGAGGACAATGAGTAATATCAGGCTCACTGCAGCAGCACGATTTTTATTTACCAGAGCCGGGGGCGGAGCCACATCCCGTCATCGATGTGGGTATGTTCTTACTGTGATCACATCTCACCGGTATCCATATATGGTTCGTGACGTCACGCGCCGGAGGTCCCATTCACATAAAACTGATCGGCCGGAATCCCCTTGGAGGACATGTAGGCACAGACGCGCACGGGATTCCTCGCTCGCCCGTATCCACCGTTTAGGAGTAATCCAATTGAATTCTTTAGGCAATAATAACAACTCCTAAGCGTCGAAATGAAAGTCACCAGCATAGACGGCCGACGTCTGAGGAAAATCATCAGGAAGGAGAGTGGCAGCTGCCTTATTGTGGATTGCCGACCTTACTTCTCATTCACGAACTCCAATATCAAAGGCTCTGTCAATGTCAATCTCAACTCAGTGGTGGTCCGGAGGTCCCGAGGAGGGCCGGTGCCCCTGCAGTTTGTCATCCCGGATGAGAGAGCCCTGTTTCGGCTTCGGGAGGGGAGCGTATCGGCAATCGTAGCTTTGGATGACCGGACGTCCCACTGGCAAAAACTGAAAAAGGACAGCGTAGCACAAATAGTAATAAACACTCTGTCACATCTAGCGAGCGGGGCAAACGTCTGTTTCCTGAAAGGTGAGCGCTTTGGGAAAATTAAGCTGTTTTTATTCAGAAAGAGGAAAATGAAGGTAGCCTAGTCTATCAGTTTGCTGTTGTTAAATTACCAGCAGGTTTTAAAACAAATTGTAACCTAAGAAAACTAGTATGTGTATGGACGCCTTTAAATCAAACAGTCTTCTTCTTGGATTAATCTTCTTGTTTTCTGACCCACAAATTTAAATATATAAGCCATATCTGGTAGAATATTAACAGACTTCTGTATTAAACTGTGGTCAGTGGGGTTTAAAGAACAGCCCGCTTTTCTGTCCTCGTCGGTCCTTATTTTTAAGGACTAGACCAAAATGTTTTTAATAATTTATTTGACTTCCTAATAGGCTACACGGGCTATTTTTTCATTATCCTTCTTGCCTGTGTTTCGAGAAGCCTACGCTTTTCTTTCACTTCTTGGAGAGATATGGCTAAACGTCCTGCGTGAGTCAACGGAGCAGATGAGTCAGTGCGGGAGAAACGCAGACAAATTGGCGGTGCAATGAGTTTCATTGATAAAACAGAAAAATTGAATCCACATCCAGCCGTTTCTTTTAGCTAAATTAAACTCACCGGGGCTGTGATAATGTGTTGAAACGCATCCATTTACGTCTGTCACCTCTGCGTCCTCAGGATGTCGCCCTAAAAGGATTAGTACTGCACCTTCAACTGCGGGCTCCCAGCCTAATTAATTACGCGCTAATAATCAGGTTATAACGGTTATAATCCTGTGCTGAGACTGTTTCATGAACGCTGCCATTTCACAAGACGTGTAGACCTGTGTGTGTTGTTACTGGGGGGTAGAGGGAGAATTATTCTAAGCTTATTTAGTCCTATGTGTTCGTGTTTTCCCCTTTTCTCTCAGGAGGATACGAGAACTTCCACTCTCAATACCCTGAACTTTGCACTGAGGTGAAAGCCATCGACCAGAGCGGAACTGAAACCGAGAAGAGAGTCAACAGCCACAGCGAGAAGCTTTCTCACCACAAACCAGATTACGATCAGGTATGGAAACACCCTTTACAATGCAATATAGCCTGCTTCCCACACATCCACTGCCAGTTTATATTTTTAACCTTAAACGAAAGCACACCCAAGCCCTGCTGACAACAGAGAGACTTAAATTTGGCATCAGCCCATCAAAAGATTTTCACCACATAGCCTATGTGTGATATTCTCTGACCTTCACTGCTCCCCCACCATCTTTATATGCCTCATATTTGGCTCATAAAAAAGTAGAGACCACTCAGTGATGCCCAGTTGACATGGGGACACCTCATATAGAGAAAAACACTCTTTCATCTCTGACCTTTCCTCCGTCTCCTCCACTGCCCAGATAGAAAGCATGTGGCTCCTCCACATCTCAAAGACCTCCCTGTTATGTCTGTGGTTGACATACTATGGCCTATTTCTCTTAAGGGTTTACATAGGGGAAATCCATCTGTTCAGCTGCATGCATTCACGTGAGCGTTTAGTCTGCAGATGAACGCAGCGTTCCGCTCCGCAGCTTATTGGGGTGGCAGGTGCTTGGGTGTTGCGCCTTGGACCACGGGTGCATTTGGATCAAGATCTGGGGTCCAGTGTTTTGTCTTGTTAGGTGGTTGTGAAATCGCACTGTGTTGTATATTCTAGTTCTTATCTACATGGGCTCACGTCTCTTCCCCCCTTCCCCCTCTCAGGGTAAACCTGTAGAGATCCTGCCTTTCCTCTACCTCGGCAGTGCCTACCACGCCTCCAGACAGGACTATCTCAGTGACCTTCACATCACGGCCTTGCTCAACGTGTCGCGCAGGGACCTGCAGCCGGCCAAGGGCCACTACGACTACAAGTGGATCCCAGTGGAGGACAGCCACATGGCCGACATCAGCTCCCACTTCCAGGAGGCCATAGAGTTTATTGGTGAGTTGAAGGGAATGATCGTATTGCTTTGTTCTCCTTTTAGGGGGTGCAACTCTATAACTATTTTTTGATTGGCAGGGGTCGCACTCAAGAGTTTTCTGTCTGCATCTAAATTGTAAAAAGTCACAGCAGGTTGTTGTTATTTTAAGAAGACAGTTCAGTCTCCCAAACTAGTTAGGAAGGGAAATAACCATCACCAAGATAATCTTTCCCTGGAATAACATCAGCTTCCGTTTATTTGTAGTGCAACATCTCCTCAAGGAGTCTCAAAACAACTCAAGCTGAGTTAGTGAGACACCTATACATAGCCTAGGTGTGTTTATTTTTGTTTTGCTGCCTCTCACATGCTACCCTGCAAAAATAGAGGGCTATAAGAAATCCAGCTGTAATCAGTTTAACTTGTTCGCCTGCCCTCAAAACCCCCCACCCAAACATATCCTGCCAGTCTGCTTTCATTCAGGATTTGCTCACTTCCCTCATCCCTCTCCCGCCCTCTATTCCTCCCACCCGTCTTAACTTGAATAAGACGCTCCCATGCCGTCATCGCCTCCCAGGCCTAATCTCAGTGGCTTACTCTGCAGGGTGTGGCCAGTCAGTGTGACAACTGGGTGAGCTGTCCGTGTTTAATAATGACCAGGTGGAGGAGGCTGGGGGCTGACTGGCACACACACACACACGCACACACACAGACTCAAACGTGGTTGTTTATGATGGTTGGCTGAAGGATAAAAACAAGCTGACTGACACACAGTGAGAAGCAGTTGCTTGCCAGGTGAGAACCATCGATGGGCAGTAATGTGTAACAGAGGAAGAGAGAGTGTGTGGGAGAGGATAGATGTACTGGATAATAGCAGCAGCAATAGATGTAGGCCTACACAATGTTCTGGTGGCTATTTATAGGCATGTAAAACCAAGGACAAACAGCTTGGCTGACCGTATTGGGTGGCTGCTATTTAGTTGGTATTGTGCATTGTTTGGGGATACAGCCTACATTTAGGGTGTCTTTGTGTAAGCCCGTCTGTTATTACATAAGGCCGAAAATTGTTGCAGGGGCAGATTTAGCCTACATTCAGAAAGGGCCTCCAAAATTCATCAACAATGCCAAGTGATTAGAAATCCAGCGCACAGAAATCCTTACCGAGCTGCAGCTGGTCCCCGAACAAAAATCAATCACCAATCAGAAACGGATGTGCAGCCACGGAGGAGATAATAAATATTATTGACCTCCTGGATGAAATCAGTTGCTGAAGCTACAGTCAATGAGGGTGCATCACTCCAGTATGGTCATTAAAACACCCACTGCTGCTGTGACTACTATTTTTCACCCCTTTTCCCTCTCGTGTTGCATCCTCCACTCCTGACAGGAAGTTCATGATTCATTCATGCAGTTTACTGAGAGTCAGAGCTGTCAGAAATCAGCGTTGTTCTCCCTGCAGTGGCTCTCAGTACCAGACAGAAGTGGCCCTCAATGTTTCTATTTCATAGAAAGCGATAGAGAGAGATGTGTAGGTGGCTGTAGGTAGATCAAACTAACGAGACAGACAGAAAAGGAGACATGTAGGTGTTTGCAGCAGTTATAAGAATTAACAAAATCTTGAAATGTGTCATGAGCGACACAGATAAGTGTGTAGGAGTGCTGCAGCTCTAAATTAAAACACACATCGCTGTACCACGGTGAACTCTGCAGCAGCACTCAGCGCCTCCACAGCAGTGTAGGAGAAAGTCTCATGTACAGCTGCACTCTGTGAGTCAGACAAGCCTCACAAGAGTATACTGCAACTAGTAGGGGATGTGTGTTTATTTCTGTGTCCCTACAAATAAGGTGTACTGACAATGTTGATGTTCCTGTTTTTCCATAATATCCTGCAGCTGTGTGTGTGTGAGAGAGGGAGCAACTAGATGGATTTGCATAAAAGTGTTCGCATTAATTAGGGGGTGGGAGTAAGGAGTACGCAATGATTAATAATAATGTGACTGTTATTTTTTTTATTATTCACTGTTTAAAACTCCATTTGGATTCATTTTAACCTCTCCATCACACTACTTGACTTCAAAAAATATCAATTACAGACCCAAACAAAAAAATTAAACCTGACACAACAATATGGCCTATATTTTGAAATGGACTTATTCTTTTTTAAGAATAATAAATTGATGCAAGGTTTGATTCTGTGCAACAATTTTGCTGACCCCATTGTGACCCCATCTCACCACAGATCATTAACATTGGCTTGTCCCATTTTTCTTCTCTTAACAGATCACGTGAAGCAATCAGGGGGGAAAGGTCCTGGTCCACTGCGAAGCAGGCATCTCACGCTCACCAACAATTTGCATGGCATACATAATGAGGACGCAGCAGCTGCGGTTAGATGCAGCCTTCGACATCATCAAGCAGCGCCGGGCAGTCATCTCACCCAACTTCAGTTTCATGGGTCAACTGCTGCAGTTTGAGTCAGAGGTCCTATCCACAGCCCCGGCTCATGCCGCCACACCTGAGCCTGCCACGCCCTGCGCCCCGGAATCCGCGTCCTTTTTTTGCCAACGACTTCACCTTCAACACCAAAAACTTTGAGCCATCTGTGTTCACCCTCCCTACCTCTTGCCTGCAGTCCCCGGTCCACCACCAGTTCAAACTGAGCCCAATAACTGCACTGCCTTAAAATGAACTGTGACTGCTTGTAGTCTTACTTGAAAAATAAAAAATAATGCTCTCTGTGTGCCTGTTGTTGAAACCAACAGAGCAGATAGACTGGAGATCAGAAACAGAGAAGTTTCAAGATAACAGCACCCACTTCATGGGACTGGAGGCCTATGAAATCTAGGGGCCACAGACATTGATGCTGTTTTCTTGTCTTCTGAACTGCAGTGATGAAACAACACAGCACAGTGATAAACTGCAATATACATGCCTTAGGTTGATATTGTGATTTATTTGCCTATATTCACAAATACAGTCAGGCATTAAACCTAATTTATTTGAAAATTACAGTCTGTCTGATTTTTTTCAATAATGTGGATGTTAATGTGTGTTTAATAAATGTTTTCACCACAAATATAAATTTGCTGTCATGTAATCATTGTAGCAATATGTTTGCATTGGTTGTAGATGGGTCTTTAATGGAGAAGATAAATGGGATCGAAAGTGAACTGTTTAAAGTAAGTTACTGCAGGCCCAGGAAGGCAGTGGAAAATCAATAGGCTACTACTTTTAAACCCTTGCATTTAAGAGTATAAATTCTAACAAAACAGGCCTGAATACAACAGAAGCAACAGTGACACCTGCAGCGACCGAGTTGACCTATATGAGCAGCTTTAGATAAGCAGCCATAGACAGAGCGCATTTGCTTAGATACTTGATCATGTAGTTGCACATGCCTCGATATTAGGTTATTAGTGTAAACCCAGTTTAATCTAATCAAACTATGAATGAATAAAAACTTGTATGTTGCATCATTAGATTTTGGAAAACCAGCCAGGTAAAGGATATCAGTCGAAATTGCCATTGGAAACACAGTGATGATGCTTTCTAAAGTTAGATAAAGGATATCGTTTGGTAACTATAAATTAATAGCCATCGTCGATTAACAAGTTTGATATCTACTTGACGTCGCACACCGTGCTATCGACTCTTTTTCTCTTTGGCGCCTTGAAGACAGACAGGTAGGCGGTACCAACTGTACAAATAGGGTGGTAACGATATGGAAAACGTGTTTAATTGTTGTTTGCGTGTAAACACCAACCTCACCAAATGTTGAACATACAGTACGTGAATATATGGTAGTTTCACCATAAATTCCGTCTAATCTATTTCACTACAACACATTATTTAGTATATCATTTATTGCCACAACCCTGTTTTCACACAGTGGTATGGTCCCTTGTATCCCGCCCCCGCCGCCATTTTCCATGTTATTCTCTTGCCACAGTGTTTCACCAATTTTGAATGCATACATTTCTAACGTTTTGTTAAGTTTGGGTTATTACTTTCCCGGCTTCTCCGGTTTAGTGGAGGGGGAGGATATCTCCAAGTTCAGCAAAGGATACGCCCTGCTTATAGACCGCCATGTACATCAAACAGGTAAGCTAAGTTAGCAACACCGGACTTGTTGTCTAACAAGTCACTGGCCGAACATTGTTAAATGTGCTAGTTTAACGTTACTCCACTGAATGATTGTGCTTGTGATACTGAGGTTTTCCACACCGTCTTACGTTAGAGAGCAGAGCTAAGCGAAACCACACCTAAGACAAACATAGCTAGCTTGCTAATGCTAGCAGGGGCTACCTGGATTAATCTTGAATTGAATTGCCCGTCCCCTTTCCCCGGATGCTAAGCTAACGCTACAAGGCTAACGTTAGGTTAGCGGACTTGTCGCTCTTCTGTCAGTGTTGCACAAAACCATAAAGCTGTCGGTTTCATCATATATAAACATGAGCTTTGATAGACTTTTAGTTATCTGTCCCATGGTTAGCTTATTAGCACGCATGCAAACCCGTTAACGTGCTGAATGAAAACTGGCCCATGCAGCAACGTTAGCCGACAGTTGAGGCCCAGTTGGAAATCGTGCCCCGCTTATGATAACGTTACATGTCATGCGGCGCTTTGCACACAAGTTATACAGGGTTGAGTCTAGTTAACTTATTTATGTCGGAGCGATTTAGGAGTAGCTCCTGGCTTGCTATGTAAGCTACAGCTAATGTTAAATAGGTGGTGTGCATGGACTGTGCTCACTGTGATCTCTGGGTTCTTGTGCAGGTCATCATCCAGGGGTTCCGAAGTTACAGGGACCAAACTGTGGTAGATCCGTTTAGTCCAAAGCACAATGTCATCGGTGAGTATGTGCTTAGCTCAACTTATCACTCATGCTTTTATGAACAGTATTTTTGTGTGTATGTTGGTGGAAGGGAATTTGCTTTCATTGATTGTGTCAACATAAGTAGCCAGGCCAAAGTTAGTGTGCCAAAGGGTTGTCTCATGTGGTTGGCTGTAGACATTTGTCTCAATGTCCTCTTTTTTTGTTATTGTGTTTCTATTACAGTTGGAAGAAATGGGTCAGGAAAAAGTAACTTTTTCTATGGTAAGTGAAGTCCAGCAGTTATTTCCCCTCTCATCTGTGTATTTATTTTTTGGTGTCTAAACTGTGGCTTCACTCTGTCTTACACTTAGCCATCCAGTTTGTGCTCAGTGACGAGTTCAGTCACTTGCGACCTGAACAGCGTCTGGCCCTACTCCATGTAAGTACAGGCAAGCTACAGATCCCAGCTACTGTTTTGAAAATGGCCCTGGACACATTGGTTGTGTAGAAATCTCTTGCTAGACATGCCTACGCTGACACAATCTTGCATTACTTTGTAACTTGGGGATTACAAAATTCTTTGTAGGATTTGATGCATTTCTGGTAAAAATATAAAGTTTGTGTTATAGGGGATTGAATCAGAATGAGAAACACTATTAATGAATATAAACATTTAATTATTGTGTTCAATGTGTTTTTCTCCCCCGTTACTGTAGGAGGGAACTGGTCCTCGTGTCATTTCGGCTTTTGTGGAGATTATATTTGACAACTCTGACAACCGGCTGCCGGTAGGAATTACCAAAAGTTCATATTGATCCTATTATTGTAATCACAGACACACTAATTGGGTCTTTCTAACTTTAAGTAAGCCTCTCAAATAAAATCTTGTTATCTCTGGGTGTATGTCATACATGCGTGGAGGTTTTAATTGTTGTAGACATTATAAGCCAAAAGAAACATCTCCTCATTAGCTTAAAGGTGACTAGTTACTAACCTCAGTTCCTCCATGGTCACCAAAACTGAAATATAACTGTCAAGATGTACAGTATGTTTACATGACCAAGCACTAGTTTAGTCCAAGCTTGTACCTGATGTTCTTAACACTGGACATGTAGGTAGTCATGGCATGCAGCTAAGTAATTAACATTACTTCCTATAAATTTAGCATTATCACAACTATCCAACAAAGGTTGAAGTCAAGGGCAACTGGAAGTAACTAGTTCTTCTACCAAGAATCTAGTTTCTTATACCAAGTCCCTTTGCCCTTGACCTTGACACTGTACATTTACTGCCAGACTGATAACTCACTGCTAATCTTTGCCAATGCTCTTCTCACTTTCGCCTTCACTTTCTACCAATTGCTCTCTCTCTCTTAACCTAACACATTACACATGGCCCTATTTCTCGAAGGAGCAATGCTACTTTTATAATGGCACCTTTCACGTAGATGTCCTATGAAAAATAAGGAGATTGATATTAATGATCGGTGCTCTGCTCCTGAACAAATATAGGGAAGACAGTGATCTAAAGCTAGAGTTATACTGGTATATTGGCATGCCGTTTGAATTGGCCAATGTAAGCCTATATGTGCATATACTTAAATGTCCAATTTAACTTTTTTATTGCTGTATCTCATAGTGGAATTGGCACTTTTTTATACAGCACCTGTGCCAAATTAGCCGCATAACAACAAGTTTTTAAAATAGGCAATTTAATACATGTGGCAAAGATAAAGCTTTACCTTTTACAGACATTCTCAACATCAGTTCAGACTAGAAGTTGAAGTGGTACAGTATCATCACTATATTGTTCAGTTCATATTGAACTGTCTCCCTAAATTGCTGACAACTGCAATGACCACTGATTGTAGTGACACTGCCTCCAGTACACACAGTGCTCATTATTCTGATGATGAAGACAGGATGTTTGCAGCACTCTAGAAATCCAAAGATTTTTTTTAACTGAGTGACAAACCATAATCATGCAGCCTGGCAATGATGCATCATAACTAGCCAATTCTGCTGTCCTGTATGTGATCCTCTACTTGAACACCGATAAATGTCTCTGCCTTCAGATCGACAAAGAAGAAGTCTCCCTTCGCCGCGTAATCGGTGCAAAGAAGGACCAGTACTTCTTAGATAAGAAGATGGTGACGTAAGTATTGCTGTGGATGGACTGTCCATGTAACCACAGGAAATAACAACTACAATTCATCTAATCACTTGTTTGATGGCATCTATGATTGTTGCAGTAAGAATGATGTCATGAACCTTTTGGAGAGTGCCGGCTTCTCCCGCAGTAATCCCTACTACATCGTCAAGCAGGGAAAGGTGAGAAAAGAATGGGTGCCAGCCTCACATTTGTTTAACACATTGTTTATTGTTAGTACTATGTAATATTTTACAGTATTAAAACAGGGCTGTAACAGTACTAACTGTCGCTGGATATCTTGGTCTGTCATGTAAAAATCAGAACCTTATCTGCTGATTTTGGGGTTAACTTTTAATTTTTAGGATCAGGAATAGTCTCCTTGATTTCTAAAATCATAAATTAACATCAGTTAAATACATATTAAAAAAAAATCCGTCATGTCATCTCACGTGTTATTTCAATGTTTGATGCAGATCAACCAAATGGCCACAGCACCGGACTCCCAGCGTCTGAAGCTGCTGAGAGAGGTGGCAGGGACACGGGTGTATGATGAGCGTAAAGAGGAGAGTATTTCTCTAATGAAGGAGACAGGTGAAAGCTTCCTAGCATTTTATTGTTTTATAGACCGCCATATATTATTGTTACTGTTGTTATTATTGTGCTTTTGTTCATGTTTAAGGGATGTGGTCACACAAGTATATTGCGTCTGCCTAAATTGGGATTAAACTAAAATATTTTGGAAAATTTTCACAGTGATTAATATATGTACTTTTATGAAGGCAACGTGTGTAAAGTGCACACTGTACAGAAGAAAACATGCAGTTGTTTTTTGGAAAATAAAGTTTTAATTATGTTTTTTTTAAGGGGCCGGAATGGGCCATTTTTCAGCTTAATCAGCTATGAGCCGTGACCTGAAGTGTGAAATGTCTGATTTTCTGCCAGTCACACTAAACGTTACAAGCGTGCTGCGCTTGACTGCGTTTTACGTCATGCACGCAACAGTAAAGACAGTAACCGGCGATTGTCACAGCCAATACACAAGTTAACTCACGTCATAGATGAGTGAAGAAGACACAACGCTCGCAAAGTACACCTGCAGAGAAACACAGAGACGCTATCTTGAATTAGGCTATGTTACAAAACGCGGACACGATGGTATTAAGCACAGAGCAGTTAAAGACACAGTGGACACAGCTGTGGGTGCCGATGACATTCAGTACCACAGTCGGTCATTAACAAAAAAAACAGAAACGTATTTGTATGGGTGGTGGGTGGGAGGGTTGAAAAGGACAGTCGTCTTTATAAAACTGATGACAAATAACGTCCACAGAGCAGACAGGTACAGAGAGAGAGAGAGATGTAGGCAAGGTGAGCAGATTACTGTAGTTTGTAAGTATACACTAACATAAGGTGGATAATTAAGTAGAATAAAAATAGTAAGATAAGTACTTCCATAGTCTACTAGATTTAGGCAAATGTGTTCTTTGAAATATTTTCAATAGTAACCCCCACCACTACAGTACTATTGTCATTCTGTGGGAATCCAGCAGCCCGACCTTGAACACTTTATATTTTGAAATGTGTCAGAGTGAAAGAAGATCGGCCAGGAAAAATGCAATCAGGGCATCTCTAATAATTATGCATTATAACCAATATATGTACATGACAGTGAACAACATAAAATTCTTGGTGTACAGCGTTCACCATTATCTTATCACTTGTATCAAAACAATACCAGTCCCAGTGTACAGTTCCTAGTGATTAACATTTAAAAAAGCAACCACAACCTGATGTGTGTGTTCCTCAGAGGGGAAGCGAGAGAAGATCAATGAGCTGTTGAAGTACATCGAGGAACGTCTGCACACCCTGGAGGATGAGAAGGAGGAGCTGGCTCAGTACCAGAAGTGGGACAAAATGAGAAGAGCCCTGGAGTACACCATCTACAACCAGGAGCTGAACGAAACCCGTGCAAAACTGGATGAGGTAATAAACCCAAGAAGAAGAAAAAGACTTAAAACAAACTGAGTATGTTAGACTTCTGTTTTGTTGCCAGGGTGGGAAATTATCACCACCCATCATTCAGAATAGTATATATGCACAACATGCAGAAGATTCATCTTAATTTGGTTGTGACTAGTTGAACAAAATATTATATACAGCTATTTTATAGTAAGAAAGGTAGAAAAATGAGTGATGTTTGTCACTGTGCCCTGTGTTCCTTTAATTTAGTTTCCTCCTCTGTAAACTTTCAATACCAATACATTTATTTTTTGTTTATTTCCAGCTGTCCTCCAAGAGAGAGACTTGTGGAGACAAATCCAGACAGCTACGTGATGCTCAGCAAGATGCCCGAGACAAAGTCGAGGTAAAGAATTCCACTTTGCGGAAGAAATATAAATATCTTGGATAAGGAATGGGTGAAAATAAACAATTTTCATCACAGAATAAAAGGAGTAAAGCATTGAAGGAATTACAATATTTTTGTCAAATGTTTCAATTAAATCAAATAGTTTAAATATTTATTAATTTATTAAGTCTACAACTGTCCATTTTTTAAAAACAAATCACAGGCTACTAGACTTGGTTTCAGGTCCCTGAAGGTAGTATAAAAGGTAAAACGTTAAACGGTACAAGTTTGACTCGCCTCTACTTGACTTGCTTTTGTGCCTCGTCCTCCTTTTTCCATTCCAGATATAGAACCTCCTCAGTGTAGCTGGTTGTCATAGCAACACCACACGAAACTGCCATGACATAATCTTCAATACAACACACACCCACGACCCACACACAGCAACCAGACAGAGGAACGTCTGCACCTCCTCATCTGACCACTGCGTGGTTTTGCGGGTTGCCATAATAATATTAAAGTAAAGAGAGTATCTTTACTGTTGAGCCAAGATGTGCGATGATGATTACATGTGAACTACTTAACGATGCATCAAAAAGGCTCATCAAAGTCAGCCAGATATCTAGCATGCTAAATATTTCGTGCAGTCGGCCGACTCGACATCCACATCCAGCTAGTGAGAGCAGGCAGCTACGTTTTCACTTCAAAACCTGTTTTTTACTCACCTCCTGCTGTCCGCATGTGATAATCCATTCTTTTACATACATTCTTTATAATAATAAACAACCCCTGTTTGGCATGTTAATTTGCGTCATTTTCTGCATCACATCTCTAGTCACCTGACTAGTTGTCAGATGACAGTCATCGTCATCAGCTCGTGTGGTATGTGACACCCCCCCCCCCAACCCCTCTCTTTCAGTCACATAGTGTGAACACAACAACAACTTCAAGACTCCCGTTACAAGACACCAAGTTGTGTAGTCTGAACAGCACAGCAATCTTCCGACGTTGACTGCCGTTTGCACTATGCATTAACTATTTGAAAATGGTGCGTTTGTTCAGGACACCTCGTCTTGCGCGCATTGATGATGCAGTGAATAGTGACAATTCTCTCTGACCAAATAGTAGTCTGCAGTGTTGCGAAGGTGATACGAAAAAAACTAGCAGGTACCAGATTTGCCCTGTGGAAAACCAAAAAAGGCGAGTTGAGCTGGTACCCCCCGGGTGGAAAAGGAGGGTTAAACCTGTTGCCCTTTGTTTAACCCTTCTTCTATAACTATGACCTGAATGACTGAGAAGCTTCAGACATTATTAAAGCAAGATTATTATTTTATTTTACTGTTATGTACCGCTTTTACTAATAGATCTTAGTAAGCGGTTTATTAGTCATCATGCAAACATGATTTGTGAATCACGGTCACACTATCTCACTCAGTAGTCCTATCACACTGTAGGAGTTTTGTCAGGATGTGGTTGTAAGGAGAGAAGATAAATGATGTCACTGAACTTTAATCCAGACCTTATCTGGTCTGCAACAGTAGAAACAGAAATACAAAACCTCGACTGCTTTTGATCATATTGGCCTCTTGGTTTTTGTTTATTGTAAGCTTTCTTTATTAGAGAGCGCATGAAAACAAGAAAGAAGTCAATAAATACATAATTAATTGAACAAAGACCATTTTGTGGTCTTGCTGAAATGGACAGTTGATTAATTGCTGAAGAGAAAGTAAGTTGCTGTATTTACACTCCTTTTGAATGAAATCTCACAGCCTGTTTCTTTATTATTTTCTCCCGTTCTGTAGGAGACGGAGCGTGTTGTGCGAGAGCTGAAGTCCAAGATCTCCGCCATGAAGGAGGAGAAAGAGCAGCTATCGGCCGAGCGCCAGGAGCAGATCAAGCAGAGGACCAAGCTCGAGCTGAAGGCCAAGGACCTGCAGGACGAGCTGGCAGGCAACAGCGAACAGAGGGTATGGAAGCCTCCCATCTGCGTCACTCTGCACACGTGACGCTGCACCAACAACACTTTCCCCTCCCCCCGCACCATCAGTGTATGTAGAGAAGGATGGTAGTTTCTCTTTTCTTCCACTCTGCCCTCCCCTGTTACTAACTGGAAACAGTGGCACTTGTGCACAGTTGCTGTTGGTTTTTAAGAATAGTGATCTGCTGTGGTCCTCACAATTCTGTAGATTTTTATTAATTAATTGATCAATTATGTTGTCTATAAAATGTTTTTTTAAAAAGAGAGAAGTGGAATCACCAGAGCCCAAAATGATGTCTTAAAATTAAAGTAATATAAATTAGAGAACAGCAAGAAAACCCTCAGTTTTTGAAAACTAACCAGCAAGTGTGTGTTGTTACTTGATAAATTGTTAATTTACAAAATGTCACTGATGGATTTCCTGTTGATTGATTACGTCAACTAAAAAAGCACGGATCCAAATAGCACCGTGTTTTGGTCTTATTCCCCACCAAAACAAGAAGTTCGGCCTAATGCATAGCGTTGACAGTTTTAGTGCTGAATCTTTCAGTGGAACGTTTGCTGGGCCAACAGGGGGATAAATTGAGAACGAAAACAGAGGAAGCACCAGCCTGTGATCAAACTCTGTGCCATCAGCTTCACTATACATCATTCCTGGCACGAGGTTGTATGTACAGAGCTGGCACAGATCACCCTCCGTATGGCCTTGTGTTCACGTGTGACTATGAAGACTGTAATCATACATAACAGATTTATTGGCTCAGTCTGTGACTGAACCATGACGGGGTCCCAGGCAGCATGCTGGCTGTTGGTTGGATTAAGCCCACCTGGCTACGGCTGGCACAGCGTCAGCCAAAAGTAACTGGAGCAAAATGAAAAGCAAGGAGAGCAGAACTGCGTCACTAGCTAGCTGCTGATGGTTCTGATATGACATTGAGTTGGCAAAGTAGAGGTTGTCGTACCTGTTGGATGATGGCTGTGATGTTCTGCTCTTGGAGATCCAGGGGAAAGCTAAGATTCCCAATGACGTTGGAGGAGAAACGTTGATGCGTGTTCCCTGAAAGTATTCATACTTTTGCATGTGTCCAAAGCAGGCTGTAGTTTCCATTGAGTTTATTTACATCTTTGAAAAACTAATTAAGTTCTAACCCAATTTGGCATCTGAGCAGCACAGGATGTGATTTTCAGCTTCAGAATTAACTTTCTCTTCCTTTTTCCCTCCGCCATCTCATCTTTTATTTAAGTTCTACATTTTGAAGGCGCCTGTTGTTGCTCTTCCAGAAACGCCTGCTGAAGGAGCGTCAGAAGCTGTTGGAGAAAATTGAGGAGAAGCAAAAAGAGCTGCAGGAGACCGAACCCAAATTCAACATGGTGAAGGAAAAAGAGGAGCGGGGCATATCCAGGTAGGGATGACTCATTCTCAGCTATGGCCCCTCGAGCAGCTGGTGACCAGGCATAACCCGATGAGTCAGTCATCACATTTTGAAAACATTTTGATAGTGAGAGATCAAGAGGTGGATGCACATGAGATATTTGTGCATCCTTCTACAAAGTAGTTTGATGCAGTTGTGCTAAAAACATTTGGAATCCTAAATTGCAGGAAGGAGACCCAGAGATCAAATATATCACACCTGTTCTCCCTTTAAAAACTCTTGCAGCTCACATATCACAGATCAGGGCTCCAGACTGCGACCATTTTGGTTACATACGCAACCTTTTTTAAGAGTGTTAGAGTAATAATTTGACGTGCTCTCATTTGTGCGAGTGCAACGTGATCATTAGCAGCTCTACAGCGTGACTATTTTACTCGCAAATGCATGTAGTGCGAGCACACTGTTTGAGTAAAGACCGCAAACTACCGTAAACCCTCCGCCCCACAGCTTATCGTTCAAAACATAGTCGCTGCGAGCACCGGGAGAAATCTTGGTGGGCGGGTCATTCTGTAGATGCTCGAACAGCAAACAAATCGATGTGCTCTGCGACAAACCAATCGCATCCTGGGTGAGGCGGGACATTCAATGAAGTTTGACATGCTGCAGCAAACCTTGAAATGTTGAACTGATTGTTCTGCATGCATGGATGTTATGATTAATGAGTTGTGATTTAGCATTATCAAATTAGAGACGAACTAAACCACCACGTCGAGCATTTTTCTTGCACAAGCATTTAATGAATGAAAATTACACACAAAAATAAAACTGCTGTAACTGGAATTGATACTTTACTAGTGTATATAGTTATAGTAACATCGGTGTTTCTGCTATATGCATTCAGCAGTGGCGGAATCACAACCGCCGCTCTTAAAATTTCCCACGGTCATTAAACTATGCGCCAGATGGTGTTATAAGAGCAGCGTAACTCCAGGAGGTGCGTAGCGAGTGTTTGACTGTCCGAGCGGCAGAAAGTGACGGTGAACCCGAGCAGAGGAAAATGTTCTGGCAGTAAATGTACGGTGTCTGTTACAGTGTGTCAGCTTCTCAAGACCAAGAAAAGTCTGTTGTTTCCCCACCTGCTGGAAGAGTGAAGCCGGTTAGCACTAAGTTAGCTAACATCTCCCCTTCAGACTGCACAGCTGAACAGGAAAGCTTCTACAGCAGCTAACTTAACATTAGCTCAATTTATAGAAATTAACTGGAAGCTGTATTTTATTACTGCCTACTTGTCCAATGATGAGAACATCAGGTACAAACTGACGTAGCCTGCAGCTCTGTCCTTTACAGATTGATTAAATTATTTTTCAGTCTGAAAAAGTGGTTTTGGAAAAAAAGGGTCGAGGTGAGGTTAGTAAAGCTAATTAGAGATGCAAACTAGTTCTTTTAAGCTAATGAGGAGACGTTTCTTTTTGGATTTTAATGTGCAAATAAAATGCACCTCAGAAGGGAGGAGGTTTCTCATGTTGCCTATTTTTTCATATTAATGGCTACAGATAAATGTCAGAATCTGTAAAATGAAGACACAAAAGGCAAACGTGAACAGTCGTATCTATAATAATTCTTAGGTCACATTAACAGGGTTTTCCTGCCATTAAGGCTTAGGGGTGATGCCCAAAACATGCTGTGCCATCACTGTAAAATCCCTGTGGAGCAACAGAACCAACGAAATTACTTTCTCCAGATCTAAAGGTTGTAGTTCCTCCAGTAGACTGATCTTTGGCTGTTGGTTATTTTTTATCTGCTCTAGCGGAAAATAATGGCCCAATATGATGTGAAATTACATATTTTTCATTGGAAAACATAACATTTTGTTGGGGGGAGGACACCCAAACCCCCAAACCAACACCAAAACATTCATCTAAAGCTCACATTAAACTGGAAAAACACTGCAGGTTGAAGCTATTCTAAGGTGCATCGCATGCACAAGAGCAATGTTGCGGAGACATGTTGTGTTGGGTTTTATATTCAGACACAAATTTTGCTTCACCTCCACTTGTTTGTCCTGCCCCTCGCTGCTGAAAAAAATCCTAGAGGGAACACTGAACATTATATGATTTATATATTAATGTTATACTAACAGTATAATGTTAAATTAATATATTATAATATTTATTTTATGTTATAATATTAGATGATTCCACGCATACTAGTTCCTCCTCCAGGTTGTGCATTAAGCCTCTTCAGTGGACAGATGTAGATTTAGCCAGAGCCAGGATGGGGATCAGGTGGTTACAGTACAAGGGGATTGCAGTGTTGTGTATTATATTGTAGGCAATGTGGCCAATGTGCAGGCAACTCTAACCTTGTAACTGGGTCAACACAGTTTTAGCTTAAAACTTTGAAGTTCCACAACAAAAGTAAGAAACACAAAACTTGCAGGGATTGATGCATCACCCGAAACACTGAGCCTATCCACCCTTCTTACTGGTGGTCATTTAATGATACTTGTGCCAAAAAAAGAAAAGGGTGCGACTAAATCATGTGCTGCCAGTGAAAAAGTTAGTCTAGAGCTCTGCAGATTGTTATTATATGGCTCATTGATGTGGCCTCTTTCCAGACTGGCCCAGGCTACACAGGAAAGGACAGACCTGTACGCTAAGCAGGGCCGTGGCAGCCAGTTCACCTCCAAGGAGGAGAGGGACAAGTGGATTAAGAAGGAGCTGAAGTCCCTGGACCAGGCCATCAATGATAAAAAGAGGCAGATCGCGGCCATCCACAAAGACCTGGAGGACACAGAGACAAACAAGGAGAAGAACCTTGAGCAGTACAATGTAAGACAACTCCGCTACTACTGCTTCAGCTTTCCATGAAGAATATCTGTAGTTTCAGTGAGGAGTCTTATTTTCAGACTCATGTTCAATTTCAGAGTCACATTCGGAGAATGGTCCTTCTTTGTAGCTGTGGTGGAAAACCACCAGTTGTGAGGTGCATTTAAAGCTGAATGACTGAAAATGCTTCTGTTACTGTGAATTGCTCATTTCTACTATATTTTAGTAATAATACTTGTTTGTTAGGGGACTGTATAATAGTTGAACTTTTAAATGCTAATTTATGATGTATTTGCCATTTATTTCTGTGTTTTTAATCTAACCTCTTGACAGGTGAGTGTATTTGACCCACTTTCAACTTGTCTCTTTAGAAACTCGATCAAGATTTAAATGAGGTCAAGACTCGTGTTGAGGAACTGGATAAAAAGTATTATGAAGTGAAGAACAGGAAGGATGAGCTGCAGAGTGAAAGAAAGTAAGAACATTATCTTTCCCTCTAACCTTGTCTCTGACCTCACATCTTGGACTTTCATTTCAAGTCTTGCTTTGTGCTCATGCCTTTTTATTTATGTTGTGTGTAGTTTGAGACAGTATAGCATGACTTTATTAGATAGATGAATCTTTAGACATGTGATGCCAGCATCTTGTATTAAGCTGAAAGGTTGAATGGCTTGCCCTTCCTTTAAGCCAATATGCGGTTTCCGCTTGGCAGCCTTTAGTGACATACCAGAGTACTGTCTGCTGTGAATGTCAGCAGGCCTTCTCAGTCCACTTAAACAATGAGGTTTATTTATATAACAGAGAGAATGAGACCTTGGGTCTCTGCTGCCAGACACCTCCTCCAGGGTGGATGAATTGTGCTGTGGGTTTGTAGTGAATATCTAGTCAAGACAGCTGCTTCCCTGCTTTTAGAAAAATGACAAACGGACAATTTCCAACTGAGTCTCTCCAACTGTTAATTGAGGTGACTGGCTAAGCTGGCATGAAATTAAATTCCATTATATTCAGTAACAGACCTGCAATAGTATTACTAAATGTAACAGATTTCATGGATATGTTCTTGTTTGTCCGATATTGAACCAATCATGCACCCTCAAGTTCACTGGGGTCCGTTGTTTAGGTGTAGTGGGTGAAAAGGCAGCATAATGACAGCTTTGATAGAAGGAACACAACATCCAGAACCCACAGCTGCAAGCTATTAGTAGTGTATGACCTATAAATATGAATAAATTACAGAAAACTGCATAATGGAAACAAGAGGGAGACTGTTTTTGCAGTTTAATTGTTTTAATTATTTAAATGTCATTATTTAACAAGAATTAAGGAAATCTATGTTTCAATTAAGGATGACAGCAAATGGTCTCAATCTAGGACAAAAGAATCTGATTATTTGTAATAAATCCCACGGGGTTAATACGTGATTGTAATTGATTGTAATTCCCTTAATATTGAGTGCATGTATTTAGTGAATTTACTGTTTCCTCAATTTTAAGAAGAGAAATGCTTCTCAATAATAAATTACAGCTTGTTTTTCTTTCTTGTGTAGTGTTTCAATTCATAAATAATTTACATCAAAAAGATTTAGCACAGTGTCCCAGTTTTTGGATGATTTTTTTTATCAGAGACCGTCTTCTTTCTCCTGCGAGTATCATGTCTGCAGTGCGATTTTGGTCCTTTTGGTGACATAAGTGTAACAGTGTGTGATTGTCTGTGTCTGTCCAGCTACCTGTGGCGTGAGGAGAACGCAGAGCAGCAGGCCCTGGCAGCCAAACGAGAGGACCTGGAGAAGAAACAGCAGCTCCTTCGAGCAGCTACCGGCAAGGTCTGTGTGACTGTGTATGACTGCGTAATAATTGACTTGCATAACGCAGCTACAGGATACCTAATCCTTTCGTCTGCACACAAGTGAGAGATGTGTCTGTGAGCACAGAAACGGAAATTCCTTTTCAGAGGGTTGAAATTGATGAAATTTATGGTACAACACTAATTGTTTTGCTTGTGCGTGCACACATATTTACCTCCCTTTTTCTGGGGGTGACACATCCATTAAACCTTCACACATGCACAGACTTGCTGAAGTACTGTGAGAAAGGGAAATGAACAAGAGAAGATAAATCAAACCCCAAGTGAAAAAGTGCCTCTCTCCAAGTGAGCCCACCTGAATACCGCAAAGGACTCACTTTGTGACTCAGCCAGTTGTCATGATAGGTATATCAAATGGAATCATTCATATGCCTCTACTGGCACCTTATCATAGGTAGCTAAATTTACATATGACTCACGCCTCTCTGCTCCATGCAGTAACTGCCAGTCGTTTCTTCTGGGCAAATACATCAATCAAATATCACTTCTGAATAATGTCTGCTGGGATGAAAGGAGGCCATTTGTGGCTTCATGGACAAATGTCCTGCATTTATTTTTCTTTCATGAGTCTAGGCTGACTCATCCTGTGTCCGGCCTTTGATGGGCTCTATCTATCCTCGCTCACATTTTATATTTATAGTGTATGTAATGTTGCACAATATTGGCAGAATGCTCTTTCTGGTTTTGTAGACACCTCACAGCATCAGAGGTAGGATATAGAAATAGCACAGGATTTAAGCAATCCTTCTGTAACAGTCTTTTAGAAAAGACAATGACTGCAGAACATTATATTGTTTTTAGCTCTGTTGTGTTGTATTAATTGTTATATTGATATTAGTAATATTAGCATTAAAGGCACTTTTAGCAAGTTATTTTCCTATCATGTGTTTAAAATTAGTGATTTTAGGACTTATTTCTTTTTGTAATTTAAGTGAGATTCATTTGTCCTCTTCTTTCTTCTATGGTCCTTCAGGCTATTCTGAACGGCATTGACAGCATCAACAAAGTCCTTGAGCATTTCCGTCGAAAGGGCATCAACCAGCATGTCATCAACGGCTACCACGGCATCGTCATGAACAACTTTGAGTGCGAGCCTGCCTTTTACACCTGTGTGGAGGTGACTGCTGGTACCAGGTGAGGGCCGCTTGGTATATTTTCCCAGCTTGCTCTTTGTGGTGTTTTCAATGAAAATGTCACTCCAAGCATTTGTGGAACGTTTTGCTACAAAACACACAAGTAGCCTGATTTAAGAACAGTGGCTCCACTTCCTGCACGCTGATATAAATGTGATATAAGGATAGATGTAACAAGCAGGGTGTTGCTCTGTGCTGCATGAAAAACCAACAAACCTTGCTTGAAGCATTATATAGTATTAACTTCTTCCACCTCCTGCACGATCAGTTATTCTCACTAATTGTAGGAACAGAAGTAGTATATATTTTGTACATTGAATGTTTGTTGGTTGTTTTCTTTGTTGTGACTCTGTCTGCCTACTTACCAGATTGTTCTACCACATTGTGGAGACTGATGAAGTCAGCACCAAAATACTGATGGAGTTCAACAAAATGAACCTGCCTGGAGAAGTCACATTCCTGCCCCTGAGCAAGCTGGACGTCAGGGACACCGCCTACCCAGAGACCAACGTAAGGAACTTAAATTGCATCTGGTACTTTTGTAGGTAGTAAGTTTAAGCCCTTACAGCAAATGGGTATAACTGTCTCTGGAACACCAAATATATATTTCACTGTTACCCATTCTACAACAGTTTTTGTTTGATGATGAGGTGTGTAGTATTTGCAGCTGTGTTGGTACCAATGTGTTTTTGCCCCATAAGGACGCTATCCCCATGATCAGCAAGCTGCGCTACAGCAACAACTTTGACAAGGCCTTCAAGCATGTGTTTGGGAAGACCTTGATTTGTCGCAGCATGGAAGTGTCCACCCAGCTGGCCAGAGCTTTCACCATGGACTGCATCACTCTGGAGGGTAAGCTGACCCAGGATACACAGCACAGTATGTACCATTAACACATGAATGTGAAAGGAAGGTGGTAGCTCTTACAAAAAACAGACGCGGAGTTTCAAACCAAAGGTAAGTCAGCAATCATTAAAACAAAACTAAACAAATGCAGTGTGTATGGAAGATATCTGATTGAAGGGATGTGCAACTAAAGAGATGCTAGGCTTATCACTACCCAGCTTGGAACCAGTCCACCTGGTGAAATTCTGTTGTTCTCCTTATTAGGTGTTAAGAGGTTTGCCAGTGTCTTCTTACGCCACACTAAATCAAGATCTTTGACTCCCCTTTGTAATTCACATTGTAATTCCAGTAATGTGGAAGCATTTTATCTCTCATATGCAATACATTATGTTGTGACCTCCTAGGTGACCAGGTGAGCCACCGCGGAGCTCTGACAGGAGGCTACTACGATACCAGAAAGTCTCGTCTGGAGCTGCAGAAAGACATGAGGAAGGCTGAGGAGGAGCTGGGCGAGCTGGAGGCCAAGCTCAATGAGAACCTGCGCAGGAACATTGAACATATCCTTTTATTAAAACATATAATGGATGTGTGTTTTGTTCCATAGACTCTTCATTGGGAAGCCAGACCACATAAGCAAAATCATTTTCATTGTGAGATTTGTTTTAGTTTCTGAAAAGTGCCTTTAAGGCTAGCTGTGCTGCAGACATGATTGCAGTATTGAAATGTTGTGGACATTTCAATTTAGATTGGAAAGGTCTTAGTCATTCTCCTCTTGTTGGATGATGGGCTGAATTTGGCCATTTTTTACTCAAAAGTGAGTCATGCAGGGCAACAAACGATCACTTTAGGGACCCCCCACATTGAGAAATATTGATGTGTGAAATGTGTCGAGTCATATGAGTACCGAACCGTTATTATGTCAGTGAGTATACTGGAAGGAGCACATGACATTAGAGAAAATGTGTATATGTTTGAAAAAGAGTTATTTGCCTTTAAATCAGTTAAACAATCTCCATCACCTAATATTGTTAGAATATTCATAAACATTAGACAACTGTCAGAAATCAGTTTCTCATCATCTTGTAACATTTCCAGGAACATCTTTCAGTTTTAGGATAGAATGACTTATTTTTCAGAAATGTTAAATGATTCATTTCAGCAACTATTCTTTCCAAAAATGTTTTCACATTTACATATTTTTTCATAAAATGGCATATTTACATATATTGGAAGGACAGCAGTTAGTACAAGGCAAGCTGCAGCTTGTCGGTGTCTAGTATACTGAAATAAAACGGCAGCTGTGATTAACTGTAGGCACTTGTGATATTGGCGTTCTGCACCCGGCCTTGAAAAAACAAAGGAAGGAAACATAGTCATGTGCATAGTCAATATTTTGTGGAAATTCATCAGTGTAAAAAAGACAACATTTGCACCGTTATCTCCTGTTAATATATTTTAACCAGTATGCCACTGTGCAATGTTGTATCGGATGTATACGACACTTTGCTCTTCATAGGAACTCTGTTGAGAAAAGTTATAACACCCTTGAGTGCAGGTCTCACTCAATTACAGTGTGATGCCACACAGCTGAGACAAGATGTATTTTAAATGTGGATTAAATCCATCTGGTTATGTAGCTACCTCAGCCAGCAGGAAGCTGACTCGGATGCAATGAGAGGGTCTAATCAGGTCAAGAAGGATTAGTGTATGTTCGGTCATATTGGCCAGACCCGTGACTCACTGCTGCACAGCCCATGAAGCCAAAACAGGTGGACCAGAGAGGATTTGTGTTTGTGTAGACAGGATGTTTCTTGATATGTTCACTTCCGCCCAGGTATGATTATCTGTGTGTTTGCACACCTGTGTGATTGTGTGAGGCTTCTCACAAAAAGCCAGTACTGTGTTTGTGAGTTAATACGTGCACCTGGCGATTACGTATATATGTGTGAGTAGGCAGGGGAAACGGATGACTGAGCCGATGACATGACGCTCGTCCTTCACTCCTGCATCGGTGACTCAGAGAACAGATCAATTATTTAAACGGCTCTTTCCACCTCTGTCCTGTCAATAAGCGCAGGATCTTGTTCTGTTTAAGTTGCCGTCTTCATTTTGCACCGCACTGCAGTCAAAATATTGAGGTCATACAGTAAGGTCACTTGCGTTGTGATTGCTCGTAACTCTTAGCGACTTGGTTATTCAAAATGCACCTGATTTTATATATTATTCATAAGAGCTGAAGTGGTCATCGCAGAGATTAATGCAGGTGTCAGGGCAGTTAGTGGCCTGATGTCAGCTGTTCTCATTCAAGAAAAGTATCAGATGGGCGTAAATCATCTATTTTCTCCATCTGCTCCGGGGAACAGGCCAGGCAGTCCACTGACTTTCAGTAGCCCTTTTTAAATCAGCTGATTGATCAGTGTCTGTGTTTATTGAGTCCCGTTAAACCTCAAAGGCCCAGAGGAGTGTTGTAGTCCTGGAAGATCAATAAGCCTGTCTGTTAAATTAGCTTAATAATGAGTATGTGCAGTCCTCCTTAATCCTCTGCCTTGATATGACGACACAGTCTTCCCTTGGAGGCCCAATCACATTATTGAAGCACTCGGAGTTGCACTAAAAAGCCTACAAGCTGTCTACTGACCTTATTTGCTAATGAGAACAGCCTTTACAAATGATCTCTGTTGTTTCTGTTTTTTGTTCATTTGTGTATAATGTGTTTTTTATCCTACTCTGTACAGAGGGGGGAGACTCGCTAAAGGTGAATGTAAGGTGCACTCGCACAACTAGGCAGTACAGAGGTAGTATTCAAGCTGTAGACGCTAGGTTATATCAAGTTGGGGAAACTATGAAAATACAAAGTCTTGAGAATACTCAACTTGAAAGTTATTTACTCAATGATTATTGACAGAAAATTGAAATGCTCATCCGTAATAAACATTGGCTTGTGCTTCCTTAATCGCTGCCTCCACGCATCAACAATGAGATCGACCAACTGATGAACCAGATGCAGCAGATCGAGACACAACAGAGGAAGTTCAAGGCATCCAGAGACAGTATTCTGTCAGAGATGAAGATGCTGAAGGAGAAGAGGCAGCAATCTGAGAAGACTTTCATGCCCAAGGTGATCATATAGTGATGTCACCATTTTATAATTTAAACTTGTGTATAGGGCTGAACGATTAATTGCATTACCTAATTTCATCATAACACAGGTCTAGCCTACAAAAAAAAAACAGTGCATGTTTAATATTGTGCTGGTCATACTAAAAAATTAGCAATTAGATTATTTACTAAAATCGTTCAGCCCTATTTGTTTACAATCCCAAAATTCAATCAAAATTCAAGGCCCCCAAGATCTGACTGGATTGAAAGTGGTTTTAAATGATCTATGTTCCCAGCTCTCGGTCGACCTGTGCTCTCCACTGACTGTACTGTTTCTGACTCTTTCTTCTTTTTTCCAGCAACGCAGTCTCCAAAGTCTAGAGGCCAGCCTCCACGCCATGGAGTCCACCAGGGAGTCGCTGAAGGCCGAGCTGGGTACAGATCTGCTCTCTCAGCTCAGCCTGGAGGACCAGAGGCGTGTCGATGATCTCAACGATGAGATCCGTCAACTCCAACAGGTCAGCTGGAGGATTGGACAGGGGCGTATGATCTGTGTCTGTTTTTATACACCAGATCTGTGGCACAGTTTGTCACACGTGGAGATAAGTAGTACTATTAATGACAAGGATTTCTGTCCCTCTTATGGATTTCTGTTCAGTTGGGAGAAGAAGTAAGAAAATATTTTGTAGTGAGAAAGTCCCCGGAAAACAATATAAAACCAAGGCTACCAGTGACGAGGTAATATCAGTGAGTTCACCTGCTGCTTGCAATTTTTATATTTATTCATACATTTCCTTCTGAGTGAAATTATCGACCATGTTAAAGTATTGTAGTATTTTCCAATTAATACAGTACAGATTTTTTTTCTCTCTTTAATATACGCTCCTTGTTTGGATTTTTAATATTTGGTTGTGACCTTTTGTTGGTAAGGAGCATTGCTACGACATTTGTGGTGAATGTTATCACTAAGTTTAGCCAGAGGTTCTGAAATGGTGGATGCATATACATCCCTCCACCTGCTGAGATATAGCTCAGAGAATAAGCCCGTTACCAACATTTAGTTGTTTGTTTGTTTTCCCACCCCGCGTCCTGCTAGTGTATTCAAATGACCTGACTGAGGTGAGAGTAGCAGGCAGCAGCTGTGTGTGGGATGTTCCTGTGATACAGCGTTGCCTTGTCTTTCTCGCTCACTGCCAGCTGCTCTCAGCTCTCACCTAAATGAACTCGCAGCCACTTCCTGATATCGTTGCGCAACAACTCTGCCCCCGCAACACAGAGCCTTTCATGTATGGCTCTGCAGTGTTGGCGTGTGTCAAATTATATTGCCAGATAACACTTGGTTAGAAGTTATTATTATTTTACTTTTAGAAAGGGAGAGCTCGAACTGTGTAAAGGTTTTAGCCAGATGTGGGAAAAATAAGAATGCTTTCAAAAATAGACATGTTAAGAGATTATATTTATCACTCAACAAAAGGCAAAGTGAGTCACCAGAATTAAAATCTATTTAATTCAGTGTTTGCTGTGACCAGCCTTTGTTTTCAAAACATCAGTTCTTACACTTGTGCATAGCTTTTAATGGAACTCGGCAGGTAGGTTGGCCCAGACATCTTGGAGAACTACCCACAGTCCTTCTGTAGATTTAGTCAGCCTCACTTCTCTCTCTTTATGTAATCCCAGACAGACTCTGTAATGTTGAGATCAGGGCTCTGTGGGGGCCAGACCATCACTTACAGGACTCCTTGTTCTTATTCTTTACACTGAAGATAGTTCTTAATGACTTTCACTGTATGTATGAGGTAATTGTCATGCTGCAGAATAAATCTGGGCCAATCAGATGCCTCCCTGATGGTACTGCATGAAAAGTATCTGCCTGTACTTCTCAGCGTTGAGGAGACCATTCATTGTGACCAAATGCCCAACTCTGTTTGCTGAAATGCAGCCCCAAACTTGCAAGGCATCTCCACCGTGCTTCACTGTTGTTCGCAGACACTCATCGTGTCCGTGGCAACAATTTTTCCACAGCTAAAACTCTTGCGCGGTTCTGTGTACAGATTCTGTAGATATTAATTAGAGGAGTCTTGGTGAAAACCTCGTTAGATATTGAGTTGCTGGGAATGTTCTGTTGTCTTGTATGTCTGCACTTGGCAAAAAATTAACTGGAGGAATTGCTTGTGTGTTGATCCCTCTGTCCACTCTCAGGACAACAGGCAGTTGTTGAATGAGAGGATCAAGCTGGAGGGCATCATGACCCGAGTGGAAACCTATCTCAACGAGAACTTACGGAAGCGTCTTGACCAAGTGGAGCAGGTACACGGTCTATTTAAACTCTCCAGAAGCATGTCGTAAGGCAAATAGTATGGCTACAGTGGTTTTTATATAATGTAAGATGTTATTCATAAAGTAAATAGTACATCAGTACTTGCATAACCATAAAGTTCAAGGTTTTTGTTTGCAGCTGTTACATGATTAAATTAGTGTAATGTGTTGAAAGTGTGTTTCCTGTGTTAAATGGAGAGTCTCTGATTCAGTGCTTTCATTCATCAAAAGTCAAAAGAGGGGTGTTTGATGTGGCCTAATTTGCATTGACACAGGAGCTAAATGAGCTGCGAGAGACTGAGGGAGGCACAGTGCTCACAGCCACAACATCTGAGCTGGACGGCATCAACAAGCGTGTCAGAGACACTTTGGCTCGATCAGAAGGTACGCATTTTACAAAAGACACAACACTGGTATGGTGGTGGAAGCCTAAAGTTTAGAGAACCTAGTTTGTAAACCACAAGGTGAGCTGTTAAAATCCACAAGCTGGAAAGCGGTTAAAGAAATCACCCACTTTCTCAGAACCCTAAAATAAAACATGGACTCCGGTTCTTCCAGCAGAGCGGATCATTTACCAGCCATGGCTTATTGTTTATGAAGGTTCCCAGTTTGAAATTGTACACCTTAATTAAATGTGACTATGCAGCTTCAGGATATAAAGTTGAATTTATTTAAATACAAAAACCAGCTGAAACGGTGGGTGTGTTGATACCAAACATATTTGGAGTTGTTCATTTAAACTCTAGACCTTTTTCCCCCATCCTGGTTTGGAGCAAAGAAAGACGACTATAGATTATTACGTCATGTGACCAACATCATCATGAGCAGTATTTTGTTTTTTCTTTCACTAATAATTTAATAAAATATTTATATATTTTATTTGAAAGAATACATTACCCTATTTCTAGTGGGTTATTTCTTATCACACTTTCTTAATTCAAATTCTTTTATCTGTTCACCTTGCTTTTCCCTCCAGTCACACACCTACACCTCTTTCTGACATGAACCATCATGCGGTGCAGCGTGTGTGTGTATATTTGACCAGATATGTGAGAATGATCAGCCCCCCGTCACTGGTCATGGCCGATCAAGCTGAAAACCGTCTGATGCCGATCAGTGGCCAATCGATTGGTGCTTTTTGGCCCCCGTTTGTTTAATTTAGACTCTCCTGTGATAAATGTGATAAATTAGAAATAGGGCTGCACGATTTGGAGAAAAGTCATATTGCGATTATTGTGGACAATATTGCAATTCAATTATAATGGAACAAATGGTACTATGAGTCTACTTTCTTGATTATCAGGGAAAATGAACAAAATACTGACATTCTGAAATGTGTTTTTGAACAAAGTGAAGTGATAAACAATATTTCTAACAATAACTAGTAAAATAGAGCTAAGGGAGCAGGTTACTCTACAGAGGAGGAGCAAAAATTGGCCCACTGGCATCCTGGCACTAGCTAAATCTACATCTGTCCACTGCAGAGACACTATCTACAACCTGGAAAAGGAACTAGTATACATGAGTCTATTAGTATAATATTGTTACATTAAATAAACAGTATAATTATAAGTTAATATACTAATAGTATACAATTTACTGAAAATTATACTGTTTATTTAATGTTCTGCTAACAATAATACCCTATATTAATTACTATAATCATTATAATTTCATGTAATAGTATAACCTACTATTTTACCACTAGTTGAATATTAAATCCAGTTACAGCTGTTTCATTTCCGTGAGTTATTTATTTATTTATTTAATCCTTGTGCAAGCAAAAGGCTTTATATTGGTCTCTAATTTGTTAATGCTATTTATTGTTCAATATTTAATGATTTTCTGTAGTATGGAAACCTTTTTTAATTTCCCACCCTATCCAGGCTGTGGTTGGTCAGTAGACGAAAAGTGAAACTTACAGGCACTTTTATGAAAAGTTTAATAACGAAAGGCACCGATACAACGTTAAAACGTTAAATAGCCAGCAAGCCAAACCCAAATGTTCCTTATCTTCTCCCAGTTTTCTTCTGTCTTACTGCTTCACCTGCTGCCGTCGTCTTTCTGTCTGTCAGAGTGTGTCAAATTCTGCATGCCTGCCGAGAATTGGATGCACCTCGCGTGTGGTAACGCTAATTCATGCTGAGAAAAGAGATGGATGCAAATCTCGGCAGGTAGCCTCTAACATCTGTTCTGCCGAATTATGCATCCACCTCTTAAGGTCCTTTTCAGACACTTTGCTGTGCACACTGATCAAACGCTGTTATCACCACATATTTTAGCTGAATCATAAGGAGTGGTTCTTCTGCTTAGTGTAATAAATCATTAACGACTCTAAACACTCATAAAATAAATACTTTGAATCAATTATCACCATTGATGTACCCTACAAAGGATATTATAGCTTTTAAAAGCAGTTTTTTGGAGGTGCATGCAATTCTCAGCATGCATGCAAAACTTGGCATAATAGCGGACCACCGCCATTTCTCTTGGTGCTCCGGTGGCGCGTCCGGCTATGTTTTGAACAATTAGCGGCACAGCGGGGCGGAGGGTTACGGTAGAGTGTTGTCTTAAAAGTTACTCACACACTGCTCATGAATAATTTTGCTGATTGCACATAGGCCCATAGAGCCACAGGCGAGAGCCCGGGTGTGGGCGGAGATAATGAGCAGGCTGCAGCGCACACAGAGAAGAGAGTGTCACACACACTACTTCTGTTTTATTAAATCGCACATGACAACATCGCGATTGCAATTTCGGTTAGATTAATTGTGCAGCCCTACTTAGAAATTAGACTCCCCTTTGAAAAATTTTCAGTGCTCACATGACTTGAACTAACCAATGGCTTTAATGCTTAAACCTGCAGTGTCAAACTTTTCTGTCCCCCTTCTGGCAGTGAGAGTAATTACACAAATGCTGTGACGTGTGGACATATGCCTACAGGAATACAGCTTGCCCCAGGCGAAATGTCCACAGCTCCAAGACAATAATCCATTATTTAAATAGAGTAAATATAATAGCTACATAATCTGCTCCAAATCTTTTACAAATACCGACCTGTCCAAAAGCTGCTTCTGTGTCCTCAGTTTCTTTTCTTCTCTCAGCACTCTCCAAGGAAAAACTATGTCTATGGTTGTCAGTGTACGTCAAAGTACAACGTTGCCACCTCATATTAGCACAAATTATACAGTCATATTAAACATGGCTATGGGTTGCTCCTAGGGTTGGGCATCTTTTAAAATTTTACAATACCAGTACCAAAACCAGTACCCTTACAGTGATGCCAATACCATGTGAGTACTTGGTTCGATACCTGGCATAACTTGCCAACTGTTGAAGCCATGATAGTTGATTGGTAGCCTATTATTATTTTATTTTTATGGACAAGCAAGGAGATCTATTTCATTTTTTTCTTGTTTCAAATAACTGCTATATAAAAGTATTGGGGGATTGTATCAAATCGCTCCTCATCCTAATTAGGTCATCCTCAGGGGTATACAGGAAAAGAGCTTGCAAGTGTTTTTATATTTGAATGAAAGAGGAGGAGGGAAATAGTTTAGTGACCAAATAAAGTGTGGGAAACAAATTTAAGGTAATGTTTTGATATGTGTGGTAAAAGTAAACAAGGGAAAATTATTTTGTCAACTTTCGGTCAATAAATTGAATTGAAAGATCTATGTGCTTTTTTTCTTTAGTGGTGAGTCGCAAACCACCTCCAAAAACGACAGTAACAAGTATAAAATGAGTAGAGAGTCTGTTTAAACTAGTCACTAAACTACACTATAGACCCGAAAAAGTACACAGTGGAAAAGAGATGTTGCCCGTCCTGCCAGTCAAACCAACTACACCTGAAGCAGCCGCAGCTGCAGCCGGAGGCTCCGTGAGTAAAATCAGCTGATTGCTGCTACAAAAGTGTTTAATTGATGTGATGGAACACAGCAATCGATCAGTAACAAGTGATATGAATAGCAAATAAAACAGTACAGAGAAGTGTTAAATGATACCAGAAGATGAAACTGGAAAGCCAAGCTTGTGGTAATAAACTTGTAACAGCGACAACCATGCCTGAGACCGCAGTCGATGGTGAGCGGCTGTTAAAATCACACATGGACTCTGCACACGCAGGCCTTTTTTTAACACAGTTTATGGTGCAGGCACGTAAGAAAAAAAAGATGTGCTCTTGTCTTTCTGTCTGTGTGTTGCTTTCTTGTTTGGCTGCAAGCAAAATCATACAAATAGTCATTTTTGCCATATCTGGCTACAAAAAGCATCAAATGAAGTGAAGAAATGGGCTTAATCTGCACAGTTTTAACTCCTTTGGCAAGGGCTTGAATGTAACAGATGTTCATAAATATGTAAAAGTGCTGCACTCCAGCTTTAAAAAAAATACTTTATTCCCTGCTCCTTGTTTTTTACAGTGATAAAGATGAGAGTTGTCTGCAAATTATAGCACTTCTGATGCTCTCAAACTTCAGAATTCAAAATGGTACAAGGCCATCTCCAAAGACCTTGGCATCCCTGTTTCAATGTTAGGAAGATGTTTGCTACCCATGCAACTGTCAAGAACCTACTAGGACATGGGGAAAATGAAAATAGATGATATGAGTCATTGAAAAGTTGGTGCAAACTGTGGAAAAACACTTGGTAAAAGTGAGATGAAGACTGAGCACACTGAAGTGATGTTTTTAACCTGAACCATACATTGCACACTAAACAAAAAGGGGCTTTATGGGTGTAGACAAAATAGGGCACCACTGCTGGAAAAAAAGGACATAAAAAGTAGAGATCTGATAAAATATCTGTAGATATTGGTCATATTTTCATTATCAGAATCATATCGGTAAATGACATTTTGGCCATCGATTTAGACGATGAGAATCAAACAGTGCTGTAACATGTGCCACTGCTGTTGTCGCACTCTGGGCATCATGTTGCTGCACCTGGATCAAGCCGCAAATACGAGTGTCCAGGCAGCTAGAGCCAAAAAACATGCCATTGATGGTTCGGATGTTTTTCACTGTTTAAGAAGAAGACAACTCTATTGCAATATGGCAGTAGTCCGTCCTCCTCCCCCTCTCTCTGCTGTGATTCACTGCTGGTATTGTGCCAAGTTTTACGCTACATGACAAACTAGGCTGAACAGTTAGACTGCAGACAGCTTTCAATTTAGCTGGTTTGTACATTTGGCTAATTGCCATTGATTGATAAAATATCTTTTTACTCGCGGTGGTTTTATTGCACATACTTACAGTAACGAGAGCCGCTGTTGTGAACTCAAGTAGTTTGGAGCTAACGTTACCTTCACTTCACACACCGTCTCCATTGCCCATCACTAAACATTATTTTTTTATTCATCGTGTTTTAATCAAGAGGAAGATTGTAGGACATTTTAAGCACTCCCAACTTGCCATCTCTCTTCTAAAAGAATACATTTTTACATGCTGAGGATTTTGCTGGAGCGGTGTGAACAGCTGACAAGAGATAATTAGCTCAGCTACAGCCACAGCACAGACGGGATCCCCTCCATCAGCTGAAGTTTTTTTTCAGCCTTGTTTGTTATGCTTTAAAGCGCACCCTAAGGACTGAGCTTTTGGGTCTGGACAACACC
Organism: Lepomis macrochirus; assembly: GCA_024633595.2. Taxonomy (NCBI): domain Eukaryota; kingdom Metazoa; phylum Chordata; class Actinopteri; order Centrarchiformes; family Centrarchidae; genus Lepomis; species Lepomis macrochirus. The sequence goes on from JALXJV020000003.1 coordinate 12,575,390, forward strand.
TCCTTTTTATTTTGTGCCATAGACAGCTCACTGTTACAGTGCTGGCATATAATCCTCTCCCAGGTGAAGTCTTTATATTTTTCAGGGTTAAATGTCTACATTTGTAAAATGATCTTTTTTTTAAGAATGAAATGTTATTTGTCTTGTTTAATATCTGTTTCTACAACAAATGAGTAATAGGTCGTACAGGAGAGACTTGGTGTTCTCTTCAGTGAAATAAAAAACGTGTAAATATCGTCATCGGCCAAAATGAGTTCTAACATATTGGCATATTGAATATAATAATCAGTGCATTACTAAAGCGTAATGTGTTACACAGTGTAAGAAAACTAGGTTTGGGTCGAAGACCATGGTTCCTCCAGCAAGATAAAGACCCAAAGCACAATGTTAAATGTTGACCCGAAGTGTATAAATGTTCTAGTGGAGCTGTGACTCAGATGAGGTCGATAGAAAGCTCTTGTTCCTGCATAGAATTAATTTGCATGGTTTTATATTTTAAGCATAATTACATGGCTTATTCTTAAGCATGCATTATGTTGAATCCTTTGTTCTAAAGTCTTTGTGTGTCAATTTTTCCATTTTTGATTTTAACAGATAGGGTTACATAGTCTCCACCTTAGTACGTTGTCGTTGTTGAAGGCTGTAAAGCTAAAAGGAGTCATTGCGGATGTAGGATGAACATGAAACTAATACACAGGGCTTTATGTTTAAACATGAGAATCCAGCCTTTGACATATTTTTATCCTTGATGTGTAAGCAGTAATATCTCATCTGGAATGAAACGTATCATTTCTACTGCTCTGCGCTTACCATGTCCTCCAATGTCTTCCCCAGATCTGGATGCTCTGGTTGATAAGACAGAGGGGGAGATCAAGGACCACATAAAGAGCATGGAGCGCTGGAAGAACATTGAGAAGGAGCAGAATGACGCCATCAACCACGACACCAAGGAGCTGGAGAAAATGACCAACAGGCAGGGCATGCTGCTCAAAAAGAAAGAGGAGTGCATGAAGAAGATCAGAGAGCTCGGCTCGCTGCCTCAGGAGGCCTTTGAGAAGTACCAGACCCTCACACTTAAACAGGTACACACACACAGCTTAATGATGACACGTGATGGTTTGGGAACAGATCTCTAGCGGACTAATATGAACAAAGGGAATGATTACAAAAAGCTGCCATTTTAATGGGCACCGGAACAACACGCAAACACAACATTGACATATCTCACCCTTTATAAAGTTGTTTTGGTGAATGTATTGGCAAACATTTACATATCCTGATACAGAGCAGCATTAGCATCCATGTGGAGTTGTCGTGCGTCTGTCCGCCTGATAAATTTACGTCCAGTATACACTGCTCTGGTCAGCTCTCCACCAACTCCTGAGGGACATATCTGGCTCTTTAATGACAAAATGTGGCAAAATGTTCACTGCTTAGTCATCAGCTGTGTCATTCTTCTGTTCAGCGGCGGACAGGGAGCGTACTTTGATTATTAGAGCTTTTTTCTTAAACGCAGTTGAAGGGATTGATAGGACTTACGAAGAACAGTACATTTGGGAGCTATAAAACTAAAGCAATGAGCTGACAGATGCTGAAACTCTGCGTAGAGCTAAGGGGAATTTCAGAGGAGTGATTAGTCTCTGTGGGATTGTCACTATGAGCTTTTACATTACACATAGTCATTTGAGCAGTTGTTAATATTATAAAATCGTGTAGCTTTAAGGTGTGCTGTAGTCCCCTTAACCCTGTTGTTACCACAGCACCGTGACTTAGGATGATCTGTTTGACTTCTCATTGACACTAAAGCCATAACAACAGCAGCACCAACAATAACTAAGTAGGTCTACTGAAGGCCATTTCTTCTGTGCAGCTTATCTTACCACCTGAGTCAAACTTAAGAGTGTGCTCTCATACACACACGTATAGACCCAGATCTCCAAAGGATTAAGGTCTGAGACCATCATATCCCACCCACTCACCAGTGACTCAGACACTAGCTAGTGCTCTGTCTCTGCTCCCAGAGGCAGTTGGCTGAAAAATTATCTGACTAAGTGGACTTGGTTGCATCTTTCGTAAGTGTCTGAGCATGTACAGTGTGTGTGTGTGTGTGTGTGTGTGTGTGTGTGTCTTCTCCTCTCCCCTCCTTGACATTGCTGAAAATAGCCTTACACTTTCTCATAAACACTCCACATAGTTAATCTTTCTCCACAGGACACTGCTCGGTGGCAAGATGGTGCCATTGATTGCTGAAGTGGATGAAAGGGCCAAGTAATAATGACACTTGCTCATGTTCCCTCGGTCATTAGTGATCCAGATTGGATGAATTTATAGTTTGAGAGTTTGTAGAGTGCATGTCACTACTGAGCCAGACTAAGCTGGTTCTTAATTAATCAGGTCATGTCATCTTCAGATACAAATAGAATCTGGCAAAGCACTTTTAGAGACCTGTTCTGAAATGCATAATGAATCTGAATTTATGTCCCAGTTTGTCAACAAGTGGAATCAGTGTACACACTGATACTGACAGGTTACAGTTAATTTTCTGTCAAGACGATGACACAGGGTTAGTTGGCAGAACCTTTTTGCATATTTTAAGGGGAAAATAATCCTATCCAATGTTCTGGAAGTGCAGTTATTACAAAAGCAAAAATGAAAAATTGAGAGATTTCAAAAGTTTCTGTTCGTGCGTGCTTGCAAGATTTGTGCAGCGACTGTTGTCAATGTGTTTGCGAGAGGAGGTGCTGAGTAAACTGTCGACCAGGAAAAATAAAAAGGAACACATGATGTAGAGCAACATTAAACAATGACTACTATGGATAAGAATGGAATAAATAAAATTAAAGAACGTAAAATCCACATTATAGACAAGGCTCTGAAAACAAGCATGTTCTAACAAGGAGTTTTAAAGATACTGACAGCTGACTTCACACAGAGCTAATGGCGACTTCATCTCTCCTCTTTCTCCCACTCAAACAGTTGTTCCGAAAACTGGAGCAGTGCAACACGGAGCTGAAGAAGTACAGTCATGTCAACAAGAAAGCTCTGGACCAGTTTGTCAACTTCTCTGAGCAGAAGGAAAAGCTAATCAAGCGTCAGGATGAGTTGGACCGTGGCTATAAATCCATCATGGAGCTCATGAATGTCTTGGAGCTGCGCAAGTACGAGGCCATCCAGCTCACCTTCAAACAGGTACGCGGCACTGTTCTAAGTCCAGCCATCCATCGACATCACCGTAATAAATCAAATAATTATTTCATGTTTTTAATCCTTGGCTGTGGCCTGTGGATTACAGTGGCACTCAGATATAAGAGATATAAGTCGCGATATAAGATACATGTTTAGGGTTCCTACCTTGCAAACCTGAAAGTTTGGCCCCTAGAGATAAAATTGGGCAATATCATGCCGGTGCAAAGGAGAATTAGTGGCTGTCAGTTTTCAGCATCTTATAGGGAAGCGATCAGTAGTGTTCAGCAGAAAAAGGTGCTACTAAAACAGTCATTTTTAGACATCTGCATTTCCACAAAGCCTCACAGTTAATGGAATTACAGGTAAACTCAGGGGTGGGAACTACCGCTTTGTTTTTTATACGTTTTCAGCCTTTCTCCAGATCAATAACATGTTAAAACATTTGAAGTAATTGTTTGCCTCTTCTTGCCGTATTTTCTCACCTTCAGGTGTCGAAGAACTTCAGTGAGGTTTTTCAGAAGCTGGTGCCGGGCGGCAAAGCTACGTTGGTGATGAAAAAGGGTGACGCAGAAGGCAGCCAGTCTCAGGATGAGGGCGAGGGCGGTGGAGACAGCGAGAGGGGCTCCGGTTCACAGAGCAGCGTCCCTTCAGTGGACCAGTTCACTGGAGTCGGCATCAGGGTAAGAGTCTTTTTCAATAGTTTGTTTTAGGATTTTTCACTGAAACTGCTTTTTTCAGTAGTTGAAGCATTAAATTTCTTTAGGGGTTTTAATTATATATTTCCTCAGTCAAAGGTGTTTTTATATTTATATATGAGTATTTTCTCTATATATTTCTAACTGGAAGACTGTCTAATTTAATGCAGTCAAAAAATGCATTAAGTGAGCAACAGCCTACACGAACTTCTTGAAATATTCACATTATATAATCCTCACATCAAAACTGAGCTATGATGAACATTACAAGGACCTCCTATCGAGTTGTTTTGTGTCACCATGTTTTTGTCTGGAAATATGTGAATGTGTATTTCTGGACTGCGTATCCTTGGGTCTCTGATTTATCCTCACAATCAGAACCAAGGTGAAGTTGGTCGTGCGATGAGTAATACCCGATTCTCTTCACTCTGAATGTATCTGTATCGTTATCAAAGCTTTCATAACAGCACAGAAACATTCTGATCATCTGCTGGATCATCTGCCCTCCCAAAACACAGACTTTGATAATAATTAGCTGTAATGTGAAAATAAATTTTGTGTTGGCGCCTCTAGTCTAATATACAACCCCTGTCCTGTGTAGGTGTCGTTCACAGGGAAGCAGGGTGAGATGAGAGAGATGCAGCAGCTGTCTGGAGGTCAGAAGTCTCTGGTGGCTCTGGCCTTGATATTTGCCATCCAAAAGTGTGACCCCGCTCCTTTCTACCTGTTTGATGAGATCGACCAGGCCCTCGACGCCCAGCACAGGAAGGCTGTCTCAGGTACAGACAAGTGCTACTATAAATAAATGTAGAGAGGGAATTAAGTGAATCATACATTACTTTGAGTAGCAAGAAAAAAGGAAACATCTGTACAGTTTTACACAGTTTATACCAGAGATGCACTAATCGATCAGCTGGTGACTGGAATTGGACTGTTTTCAGCTTAATCGGCCGTGAACGGGGCCACTCGCCAGTCATATCTGATCCTGTGCCGGTCACATTTACACACATGCTGCGCTGCACAGTCACGTCCTGCACACAGCGGCAAACTGCAACTGACACACACACACACACTCACACACACAAAAATGTGTCACCAATGTGAAAGTTCTTTACCATGAGTGATGAAGACTCAATGCAAGCAGCTAACGTAGTTTGTGAATAAACATAAAATAAGGTTGGAGAATATAGAAGAATTAAAATAGTGAACTAAGAAATAACCTACTAGAAATAGTGGTATTCTTTTAAATATTTTCAAATAAATATACACCAAAGTTACATGGTCATTCTGTGGGAAACACTGCGCTCTGTTACACTGCAATTAATTTTCAGTTAGATGTAATTTGTAGAGAAAAGCTCTGACCATATTCTCCCTGACCTGGAGCACATTATTATTTTGAGATGTGTTTGAGTGAGAGAAGGTCCTGTAACCTGGTGCAGGTTTGGAGAAAATGTAAAAGGTATTTTTATACATTTAATAGTCAGATTTTTATTATGAACATACAGTTGAATGGACCCAGTGAGAAAAGCCAATGCTTACACTGGTGCTAATGGAGATCATAATAAAAAAAAAAAAGATTTTCCATTAAAGAAATGTTTGTGTATGCTGATAATTGTAGTTCTTACAAAGAAAAAAAAAAAACAGCCAGGAAAAGTGCATTCGGTATGCATCTGTAGTCTTTATCAAAGGCCTTATGCAAAATAATCAGTATTGTGGTCATTGTTTTAGACAGATGTTGTTGTTGAAATGAATGGCTGCAGTTTGTGGTGGAGTTGCATTGGATAAATAATTTGCTTTTTTTTTTTAAATCACTAATGATCTTAACGGGAAATGTGGTTTCCATTCTTTGCTAAGGCTGAAAGATTGAAGGATGAGCCATAATATTTGCACAGTAAGTAAGAAAGTCATGATCGCCATCTTTGTAATGTGTGTCTATTACAGACATGATCGTCGAGCTGGCGGGCCACGCCCAGTTCATCACAACCACCTTCAGGCCGGAGCTGCTTGAGTCCGCTGACAAGTTCTACGGTGTCAAATTCAGAAACAAGGTGAGTCTTCTGCCAAAGGGCAGGATTTGTCCACCAGGATCCTTCAGGTTTAAGCTAATCTAAAGTTTTCTGCCCAGCAGGCAACAAGTGCATGTGCAGCAAATAATATCAGCAAAATCTCCTTAAGATTTGCACGTGGAAAATGTAATGGTACTGAACAACATGTTGTTGCTGATTTACATTTCCACTGTCATCTTCCTGCAACAACTTCAGTTTCCTGCTTAAAAACAAAGGTTGTCACAGGGCATTTTTTTGTGGATGTAATTTTGATGGACACATTAGCCCTAAGGAAAACGTTGCAGCTGCAGCCCGGCTGAAGCCTACTTAACTGCACAGATTCCAAAACCTTCTATACCTACTACTCATGTCGACACCAAAAACTGTACTTCTGTGACTTGGGCCATGTAAAGAGCAAAACACAGCTTTGTTGTCAGGGACTAGAATCGACAGGGACTTCTTGTCACGATCCTTTTATGTCCTGGTTAAAGGGAAGAGGCTGCCGTTATTTTAGTCTTTTTATTAAGTCAATTTTCCTGAAGAGACCAAAACCAGCAGTGAATTTAACCTGCTAGCAAGTGTCCGTGTAACCATAGCCCTGTGCAGGTTATGCTTCTCTGCCATACGGACTCCACATTTGTACAAAAACCATTAAAAACCCTCTCGTGTGAGCTGACGTAGTCTGTACCGTGCTCCTGCGCATGAGATCGAACATGTAGCCGCAGAGGAGTTTGAGATTAAAGTTCGAAAGGATAATTCAGCATTAACCCAAACATAACAATGTGTTTCAGAAAGGCTCAGTAGTGTCTGTGATGGGTGAGTCAAAGTGTGCGTAATGCGGCGCTTACTAACAGTAAGGGTTCCTTGACATGACAGTAAACTTCATAACTGTCATTTACAACATCCCTGTAGACCAGGCTTGCTTTCTGCCGTAGTGAAAACAGAATATCTCCTCTTGTGTTTTTGAAGTTTTGTAACATAAATGATTACTACTTAGTCTGAGAAGCTAAAATGAAGGCATTGATCTGTCATTAACTGTGTGTGTGTTTTTAGGTGAGTCACATCGATGTAATCACAGCGGAGCAGGCCAAAGACTTTGTGGAGGATGACACCACCCATGGTTAATAGTCTTGAGCTCTTCATCATCCTCCTCGCCGCCTCCTCCTCCACCACGTAGCTTAAAGCGTTCCACAACACGGCCCAAAGACAAAATTATCTCACTCAATCCACCAGACTTTTTTAGTCCTTCTGTTAAAAATAAACAATGCAGCAAGTCGAAGCTTCTCAGTCCATCTTTGAAGCTGGAGATCATTTGTTACCTTTCGTGTTACTGTGTTGAATTTTGATCTGTCATTTGAAATGGGAAATGCCAGAGAAGCTCATAAAGGTAACAAGCCTTCAGGACCTTTTCAGAAAGCAAATCATCTTCTGTACATTTGAGAATGTTTTGATATGATGAAGATTGTTAAACTAAAAAAGCTCAGTGGAGATGGGAGGGTCTCATGATGATCTGTTTTTTTGTTTTTGTTGGCACCCTTGGAAAATAACTAGCTTTTGTTCACTCTGAGGTTCCTGTAGTGTCTCTTTGTACTCGTTAAACGATAATAACTTGTATCTGTCATAACCAGCCACACGGCTTAAAATGTTTAAAGGTTGTGTTTTTTAAGGTTGTTAGCGTACTTGTGTAATTTCTTTTCCATATAAATATATGAATGAGTTTAATTCTAAAACACCAGATATTCTTTTTGGAAGTAAACCACAACTCCCTGAATTTGATCAGTCGATCTTTCAAAATTACAAGTGATTCAGTGCTGGATGACCGTATCTATGGGTCCTGAAATGAATCATAACTTCAGTAGTAAGCCAAGTTGTATTGTTTATCTTTTGTTTATTTCCTTACTGGATGTATGGGATTAAGCTCCTTTATATGTTGTACCTAGTTTCAAATCTTCTTTTTTAAAAGTCTTTTGGTTCCCTTTTTGTAATTAGAAAACTTGCAAAAAATAATAAAAGATTTAAAAATAAAGTGAATAACAAGTGTTACTTAATAGGCCCACTAGGTGGTGCTGTGTCACTGATACCAGTCTTTTTCACACAGTTGAGGCCGTTTTTAAACAAAAGGTCTTTGTTAACGTAGTAACGTGAAATATGATTCATTATTAAAAGAGCATTGTAGTTAGACAAGATTTTTTTTGGATCAAGTTTTTATCTCGATATTCTCCCCCAAGAACAGGAATTTGAGACTGTGAAGCCAAATTTACAGCATAATTATTACTGAAGATGAATCTAAAGTTGACACTCACATAAACATCTTTGAATCCATAAACATTAGTAAATCCCATATTACAGTTTACAAGTTCAACACATGTTCTCATATTCCAGGAATGTTTTCTATCATATTGGTTTTTTAAAATAACTTTCTTTCACCTACTTTTTACAGCATATGTACGCCTTTTATTCAATCCTCCAATTTTACCACCAAATAAACCCTAGTGGATAAATTTTAATTCATCTTGATATATCCATGGAGGGAAACGTCATCATCCACCTTTAGATTTGACGTCAAGGCCCAGCAGACAGAAGGTCAGCGACCGCCTGGCATCAAGGTCACGATGTGACGCTCAGTACGCAGCCCTAACACCTGTGTCATATTTTGTTTTTGATATCAATGAGCCTGTTGAATTACAGTTCGCCAGGGGAGATCCCACATGTTACACATACCAGGCTGTCATTCTACTGTAATATCACCTTGCACTGACGGCGTATCTGAAAGGTTGTGACCTGCTGAGATGGATTCTGTAGACCCCTGTTGTAATACCGCAGACCTCCAGAGCATCTCGGTCTGGTGTGTTCGCCAGGACATGCTGTACGCGCGTTACGTCAGAGGTCTTTAATCTTTGAAAGTAGAGTACCCACAACACAATTTTCATCACCATTATACTCCACTTTTACATCTGTTTTATTGTTCTCTGCAGCAGAAATACATTTCTGGCCTGAGTGGAGATAACTGGTGAGGCTGTGGTCAGCTTCTACAAAGGGGTTGATGATTCAGTGGATAAGACACATGCCTTTGGTTTGACCTGGGTTCAATTCCCCACTGTGATATATCCACCAATGTGTCCTTGAGCAAGACATGTAACCCCTAGTTGCTCCAGAGGCGTGCGACCTCTGACATAGATAGCAATTGTAAGTTGCTTTGGATAAAGGCGTCAGCTACATGAATAAATGTAAACAAGGTGAACCAAAACAATCGGATATTTTGCTTAATTCTCTCTGGGCCTACTATAGCTTGGTAACCACTGCTTCACACCACGGTCTCTCTGCTGTACTGCCCTCCCACAGCTTCCTCCACAACTAATTCTCACCTCTGAAGTGAAAAATAAAAATAACACCCCCCCCATCTCACTCCTCAGCTGTTATTCCTTTCATTTCTCTACCATACACATTATTCTGGTATATATATGGAACCTTATTTTTTTGTTTTATTTTGTTTACATGTTTTCTCTCCAGTTGTGTTCAATGGCACCTTTCCATTACTGTTTGATTGTCAGGTGTATTACACAATGACAAATTGTTTACTATTCATTCAGTGAGAGTGCAGAGAGACATGAAGGTCTGAAAGAGAGTCAAGGCGAGTTTATTTGAATCGAAGCTTTTCAGCAAACAGGTCACTTAGAGTGCTTTACATAAGAGAGAATATGGAACTAACACAAGATGATGCAAAGAGACATAAATAGGGTTTAAAGTAAAAAATAAGAGAGGGAGAGAAAAGGGCCGTTGAAGGTGACAGAGATCTTGTTGGTGAACAAAACAAACTCAGGTCGGTATATATAAGGTACAAGGTTGTTTATTAGTCATTACGCAGCACAAGACTGCATAATGAAATGGAATTTGTAGTTCCTTCACGCTATACATACAACAAAGCTTATAATTTCACTGTTACGTGGTGTGAGCCAGGATGATCAATGCTGTCATTGTTACCACATAATTTAAGACTAGCTGAAAGAGAGATTTATATATACATATAAAAAGTTATGTACTCATGTTATTTTTTCATAGAAGAAACATACAATACACAAAATAACAAGATCATTTATACAGTTGTGTTGGTGCAGATTTTGTTTAAATTAAGAGCAGATATGTTGCACTGGCTGCCAGACATGTACACTATCTGTTGCCAGGTCAGCTGACATGATGAGGATCAGGACGCATCATATTTGGTAAAACTCACCTCCTACAGATTTCAATCCTCTTACCATCAAACTGTCAAAAGCTCATATTTAGTTCTTTTTTAAATTTTTTATATTATATTTAGTTCTTACAGTTTGTATAATTTGAATAGTCAGGAAAGCCATTTTCCATTTGGGGTGGACAGTTCATCCCTTAATGTCTGCAGCAGTAAACTACTTGGCCTTGTGACCTTGTGACGTCACACTGAAATGAATGTGTCTTTTGCAACTTTTTAAATGCCACGACAGTAACTTTTCAAATGTAGACAATCGTTGCAGCTATTGTAGAGGTCAAAAGCAAAGTTGATAACTGTTCTACTGATCAGCCGTTTCAGCAATCAGATGGCCAGTAGTTGGTGTAGGACAGTACCAACTGAGCAAAAATTTTACAAAATTCTAATTTGAAGTTTTTTTAAGGGCATTACGGGAGCAAGGAGGACTACACTTCCCATAAACCCATAGTGTGATAAATAATTATAATTTGTAAAATATACAAAATAACAATTCAAACAGATTGAAACCTGTTTATGTAGGCGGGTTCTTAAGTTTTGCTTTTTTAATGATAACACCTTGTCTTTCCTTCTCAGGCAGTCTAGTGCTTCCTCCACTACCTAATCCATCCATCCCTTCTTGGCATCCCCCCTTTTCCTCTATTCTCAGACAATAAACACCATATCTTTTTAACTGTCCGACCGCCTCTGCTTTCTGGTATCAGAATAGTAATGAACAGATAATACCCGCTCCTATAATCAAGCCCCTTGTCATAAAAACAGGCATAAAGCTGTCCTGGTTTTTACAGTCAACAAGTTAATTTGTTGTCTAACAGGTGCTTATGAATTGCAGTGGAGAGTGGGAGGGGGAGGAGATGTGTGTGTATGTGTGTGTGTGTGTGTGTGTGTGGGGGGCTGTGAACAGATTGACTCTGTCCTTGCACTTCATGGTGGTCCATCTGCCATGCCGGCTTGACTGGCTATCTCTCTCTGCTGCTCTGTGTCAGTCTGTTTTATCTGCCTGTCAGATGATCAGCCTGTCTGTTGTCTGTTTGCTTGTCTCACTGCCTATCTCAGACATGAGATTCTGGTCTGTGCTGAAGCCTGAAAGTGGTGGTGAGGGGTGGGTTGCAGCCTGCCAAGCAAAGGATCACTGATGAGAGTTGTGGTTTTATGGACATTTTTGCTCTGGGAGGAAATTTTCTCATTCATTAAGTTAAATCTCAGTAAGCACAGCCAAAGCTTTTCATGCATGCACATACTAAGACTCTGCAAGCCCAAAGTTTTGTGTATGTATGTTCAGCAGGTGAGGGTGACATTAGAGACTTAGTGATCTAATTTTCACACGTTATTAAATTATCAAATGGTTGTGGGATTAGACGAATACAATAAATAGAGAAAAGTCTCCAAATGGATCTTACACCAAAATCAGTACTAAAAGTACTCTCTTTTGAAAAGGATCTCAAGGTAATATTAGAGTCTTAACTTGGATTATATTTTGTTAGTCGTGGAAGTTGGAATATTATGTATTATCACTTTAGATAAATTAATAGACAGGAGAAAACAAGGAAATGTCTTCTATGGCCTTGCCAAGTATCATGTTATGTGATAAAATATGAATGCATGAATGGCTAACAGTACGCTGTCATGTAAATAACACATGTAAATAACACAACTAAATGCCCTGATTTCCTCAATGGTTTAAGCTTCATTTTTATTAACGACACCTCTACGAACCTAGGTGGATACTTTACTGTTGTCACTTTATGCTTGCTAAAGATAATGTTTGTCAAGATCAAATGGGTCACACATCATTTTTATTTTAATAATGCCACAAATATTCAAATTAAATCTTGCAGAGGCAACTGCTAGTCATCCTAAGGACAAGAATCCAGACTGACAAATGAATTCAAGTTCAAATTCCATTTACTTGTAGCATACAGATTGTTAGCTTACTTGAAGTCCATGCCATTGACTGTTAAGTTAACTTAATGTTTTAGATTAGGTCAGCTACCATACAGAGGTTCCTAGTCCCCAGCACATTTTTTATCCTTACCGGGCTGCGAGGGAAACAGCACACTAAAAACTCAGCTCTCGACCACCGTTTTGTTATCATACTGATTTTGAACTAGCATAGGTCCGCAATACATGATGTAATCAGGCTGTCATCCCTAATTTAGCTCCACAATGTGCTGTGTTCCCATAGGCCTTATTCACATTTTGACTTAAGTTAGGAAAAGCTCAAGAGTTACTGTCTCCCTTCTGTTCCAGTGTCTCAGTCAGCCATGACAGTGAGTGTGACAGTGAGCAGTGAACATGCACAATACCAGGATCTTGGAACTAAAGCAGCAATACCTGTGCTTTTTTTTTTACAATGACAACTCAAATATTGTAACTAGCTTCCTAACATGAATTTAAAAAAAGCACTTTGATAGATTGGGAGAACTTTAGAGTTTCTTTGGAAGCTGAGGGGAAGATAAAATGTCAGCTGTGTGTATTGTAATATTCGGTGTGTTAGGCCAAAGTGTGTTAGGCCAGGTGTGCATGAGGGATTAAAATATGTCACACAGCAAGTTACTCACCGTGGAAAAGTGTAATTTTATTTGGTCTGTATGGTTCGTAGCTAGCTAACCTAGTTAGCCCAGTACCGTGTTTAGCAATAGCATATAACTGGCTTGGTAAACCACTTAGCTAACCTACAACATTATGCTTGTACATTAGCCAGTTAGCTAATACCAGCCTATAACTGAGAGTATTTAGCTAGTCCCTTCCAGCAATTTAGCCATACTAAGCATGGCCCATACTAACTTTGAGTCTTGGGCTAAACTGGGTGTGTATCTAAAGTACAACCGTTTCCCAAAACTGCCGTACCTTGTTGGTACCACCGTTTGAACTAACTTTGTCTGAACCACCATAGTTCCAACTAACGTGTTTCCAGATGTGTCTATGTTTACAGCAGGAAACTCACAATATTCTGCCTAAATATGTCAGTTGTTGTGACCTACTATTAAGTGACATTATTATTTAGGCTTTTCATATTATAGTACCATCAATAACAAGGAAATCAACAATATAAATAATATATAATCTAATCATTTCATTTAGCCTAAATAACTTTTTTATAACAATAGCAACATTTTAAAAGAAAAAAGAACTTTTAGCGATTACAAAATGTTTAGTAAAATAGGTTTAATCTGCAAGTTGCTTCATTTAGACAATTTAACACTATTATCAATCCCTTGGCCGCAATTGATTTCAGGTCTTGAATATGAGAATGATATCTGTTGAGACAGACAACTTTTACAACTACATTTTTAAAAAAGTTCACCTGAAATATGTTTGTACAGCATCCACCTCCACCCACCACTACATCCACCTCCTAAGACTGCTTTTTCTGCCATCTGTGACGTAGTCAGCATGAACTGAGCTTCTAACCACAGGTCAGGAGCTGTAGTTCCAACTTGTGATGTGCTCCTGATATTTCTCATAAGTTCTCAACGTTTCCTGCGCTAGGATCGATACTCGTATAAAAGGATTGAGTAATTTGGAGTGAAGGTGTTTTTTTTCATAATATCTTACTGTCACCAGGATGGTTTAATTATACCCGGTTGATAGGAAGTACTTGTCAAATTCATGCTTGTGCTACAGCTCTGTGATAGAGCTTCTTTAAAGTGAGCCGCTGCAGCCCTTTACATTTCATGCATTTGAATACTGACTATGGCTCAATGTAAAAGCACATCTGACTGTATTTTACCTGTGAAGGTAATAATGACACTGTGTGTAATGTGTGTGAAATACTTTGGCAACAGAGCAAATTTCACTAAACATCTGAGATTAAGACAAAATTATATAATGATGTTATGAAGCAGCAGTTCTGAGCAGGATATTTTTATTATAATGAAAGAATATGATGAAATGAAAGATAGTTTGATGTCTTGTCATTATGGCTATTGTTTGGAATTGGTAAGCCTACAGCCTGCTCTTTATTTCCCTCATAAATACAGAAACAAGAGAAGGGAGGTCACATTAAATTAGTGTTATAACCCTGGGGTCATATTTTGTTATTTGTGTATCTCTCACCCTGTTAACTGTTGTGAGCATACTAGACTTTGTGGGAGGACCTGTGTAGGGAACACATTAGACTTTAAGTAACTTAACTTTGTAACTCTGATTATTGTCTTTGACAATCTTGTTTTGTTGGCTTTAGCCATTTAGTTTGCTATAATTTTCTTTGTTGTAGCTTTGTTGATTCAGTTACTAGCAGTTAGTTGGAGCGGGAAGCCCTTTTTGTTTGCACTCTTTCTCTCCTGTTTTTGGTATTAGAAGCCTAGTTTAGAGCTTTGTCTTTACTTTTTAGTTTTAGGGAGGTTTTACGTTTCATAGAGTGTTGTTGTTGTTGTTGTTGTTTTGAGCATTGATCACCTCCGTAATAAAAACTGCTAAAATGTATTTTCTTTCTGTCTGGCCTTGCTTGGGAATGGGAAGAGTGGGGAACCACACCTTTATGTTGCGTCCAGAATACCCCTTGAACTTAGGATGTAACACTAGAAATAAAATATGAAGGCTAAAAAGTATCGTAAAAGTATTGGCAATACCGGCCAAGGTATTACTCGGTATTGGATGGTATAGGAATTAAGTGGGATCGCATTTCACTAGTTCGAACTATGCAATTTAACCACAGTAGTTGAGAACGTTCGTTGGAACTATGGTTTTGGGGAGCTCCTGCGTTGCAACTGCATGGTTCCAACCAAGGAAGTTGCTAGCAACGATGCTTTTGGGAAACGCACCCGGTTTGTGTCAACAGGTGTTGGTGACTAGAAAGAAGTGCTGTTTCTAAAATTGTCAATACTTTTGTAGCTTTTATTGAATCTCTGTGATTTTGAGTTTAGTGTAATTTTCTGTCTACGTAGGTATGTAGCTAGCCTTATTAAATAAAAAATATTTGTAGTTAGTTTTGACTCCAGGTATCTTCTCAGAGTAATGTTTATTTAACTGACACCAATCCGCCAGACAGACATTAACCCCTGCTGTCCTGCTGTTGAGCTGTTGGAGCCCTGCAGGAGGCCCTGGCTTAGACTCCATGGAACCAAAGCAGCCGATCCGACCGGTCCGGATTTCCCCACATGACTTTTGCTGATAGCCTGAGGTAAACTGTGATATGCTCCTGATAGATCAATGTTATTTTAATAGCTTATTCTGCCATTTGCATGACATTTCCACCTTTGTCGATTTAACTGGAATTGTTGTAAAATGATCAGGGGCTTCTTTGACAGAAAACAATGTTGTGGTGTTTTTGTACCTCACTTCCCAGAGATCACTTGTCACTCAAACAGTGTTGGCATTCATGATGAAATTTCTTTAGTTATTTGAGATTCAGAATGTGGTTCTAGTCTGTGCCTGTTCAGTCATGGTGTCTATGGCTGCTCCTGTAAAATGATGGTCTTCATTCATCTCTAATGCAATTTCAAATGAAAAAAGGCTCTGTGAAAACTATTTTTATTTCATAATGGCAGCTTTAAAATAGAGATAGACCGAGCTGTGATAGCGATCGACCGATAACTGGCATTTTAAAAAGACATTGCATTGCAGGCCAATACAGCACAAAAAATGTCTGCAGACACATCTGCAGATAGCCCTGTCATTGTGGCTGTGGTGAAACATTCTCCCTTGTGAGTTTTGAGAAGGTGGTGTATTTCATTAATTAATAAAAATTCCATCTTAAACAACAAATTAAAGACAACTATGGGCCAGTTTTACCTCAAATAAAGACTAGGCCTAAATTTCCTTTTAAAATAATGCATCCATAATTATGGGTGATTAACTAAGAATTATTGCGTAGATCACAACAGGAGAAAACACAATGGATGTGGCAGTATTTAAATGAGGGTTTTGCATGTTTTAATTTTTAATGGTTTCCGCCTTGGAGAGTCGGGAGTGCGTCCCGAGTTTGTGGGTATCGTATGTACCTGCCCATCCTGCCTAAGACTGCACTAAGTACTTGGAACAGCACACCTGAAAAACTGCTTTGCCCCAGCAGAAACAGATACAGTTTGCTGGAATGACCCAGATGTGAGGAAATGCAGATGGTGCTTGATCCAGAGGGAACCATCACCGACCGTCCACACCGTGCCCTGCTGCTCCGCAATCTCCTGTCCGTGTCCCTTTACGCCCCAATGTCCCGTTCCGTCTCCAATAGGCCCACCTACAATGTCGTTGTACAGTTGGTGATCATTTCCTTCTGGCTGGATGAATCTTACGCGTGATCCATGCACCACTGCAGCTGGGGGCTCTCCGCAACGCCACGCAACTTTCAAATTTCTTCCATCTCACGGATGAAAGAAGTCAGATCGAAACGAAAGTTGCTTTGTTGGCGTGAATGTTAATACAACAGTATCGCCAAAGCTTAAAGAAAAATACAAAAAAACAATTTAATTCATATAGTTCATTAAATAAATAAAATAAAATAAATGTATTTCTATATATTGGATATAGAATAATTAGGCCTATATATAGGTATCATATTATGTTTTGAATTCTCTATTTTCTTTCATTAACAGCAGCCATCTTCTACAACACTTGGCAGTTTGCACCTTCCTTTCCAACGTATTAAATACAGAGGCTGTTGCACTCACATGAAATTGCTTTTGCACTTGTTTGATCACATTCAGTGTAGTAAATAAATGTATTTGCATGTTACCCTCCCATTACTTTGCACAATAAAATTTAAACACCCCAAGTTGCATATTCATTAAGGCAAAAGTAGTAAATGAACAACAGGTGCTATCTTGCACTTTTGGAAGAGGTCATTCTCCATGCACACCATTAGTAGATCAGCTTACATGTTGCAGTTTTCCTCATGCAAACCTTCAGTAAATCTGGCCCTTTAAGTTTGTTCATGTATGGAGTAATGGAGTTATACATGACTTTTCTTTGTTTTGATAATGGCATTATATATGGGCATATATATATATGGGCAGCATCAGCCATTGGAAAACCCATTTTGGTTGACCACTACCTTAATATAAACTACTATTTAATATGTAATTTATGAAATGTACTAAAATCTATTTATTTGGCATATTTGCCATTTGGCAGATTCATATTCTAAATATTACTATTAAAAGCTTAAATTTGATTGTGAATGATGTCAAGGTTAATAAAGCTTGTGTGGTTAATAAATAAACTATTAGGAGTAGTGTTGTAAATGAGAGGCATTTTCACTATTAAAACTATTCACTGCTTAAATACAAATCTGAATTTCTACTTTCCTTCACCTCTTAGTAGATTATTCAATAACTTAATTAACAAAAGTTCAGTCAGGAGGATATGCCATACAAGTTTGCTATTGACGTCTTTTCTGTGACACTGCTATCTGTAAGAAAGTTCCAGGACACATTGAAATGCTCACAGTCAGGATTCCCTTTATTGATTTCATGGAAATGACACTTAACTAACTGAAAGTGACAAAGATACTTTCATAACATGATTGCTTTTTACACAAGTGAATTCTGCTTGAGTAATATTTAAGTCATTGTGCTTCCACTTCAGAATAATGTTCTACTACTACTCTTTCATCACTGACAGCAACCTCGACTGAGTGAGCAGTTTTACTGGCATTGCCCATCTAACAGTTGTTTTAAGGTAATCTGTAAATTCCCATTTTAATTTGTATTCATTACGAGAATATGTCTTTGCAAAGACTTGTCACATAGTTAGTGCAGGTGCTGTTCGAGTTTATAAAATGTGAACATGTTAACAAACTCTCAGCTGTTTAAAGCTTCTCAGGTCTGGGACTAAATCTCTTTACACAGGATCTGATGCAGGTTCCACTGCTGGTGTTAGTGTCGTTCAGGTCCATAAAACATTAACTGTTTAGAAACTAGCTTCTATTTTTGGCTTTTTAAAAGAGGCTTTTTTTTCTGTTTGTCCTCCATAAAGCCAGTAACATGATTGAACAATAGTGATTCTGTATGCTGTGACATGGCTGTGGGTCACAGTGTAATTTTAGTTCAACAATAAAATAATGCAACTGCTGTTGAGAACAGTGGAATTTACAAGCTGTTGTTGTCAGTGATTGCTGGTGCCTCATTCCTTTTTTAAGCTTGTTTTATGAGGTCATATGCTCCCCGGATCATGGGCCAAATGCTGATGGCTGGTCATAACTTCTCTGAAGTGGGTTAGCCACAAGGGCACCGACGTCTATACAGCACATGACATTTGCCCAAGTCTCTTTCTGTAGTGATTTTAGATAAAACATTTTTGAACATTTGTGTCAACATCTCCTGAGCTGTGTGCTCAGGTTAGACAGATCTGTAAGTTCAGTTGACAAACTTGGGATGTGAGAGAAGCGAAGTAGTGTTTAGTAAAGTCAAGCAGTTTCAGGACTTAAAACCTGCATGAAATCAATGAAATACCCACTACTTTAACGACATAACAAAAACCAAAGATTAATGGCCAGTTTTACTTTTTTGTGTTTGCGTAAATGTTCTGTCAGATGTTTTTCCCACCCTGCCAAGCATACGTTTCTGGGAGACATTTTCAATCAATTGACATATTTTTAATTTTTGGCTTAAAAGTTATTGATCTTAAATGCCTTCAACCCAAAAGCTGATTTAAAGGATTGTATGCTTCTCTAAGTCACTGGTGGTAGCCGGTGTGCCCATTTAAGTGTGCACATAATAGAAGAGGCCTGCTGAAATAGATACCTTCTTCACATGCAATGGCCATAACCACATTTGACCTTCAGCGTGTATGTTAAGTGTAAGTTTCTCACATGTGTTCGTGACTGAATTTGTGAGCTGTGGCTTCTCACATATTGCAGCCTGCTCAGTTCAGAACATAGAGGTCTCTAATGAGGCTAAAGGTAGAATATTAGAATGGCTTTAATTAACAGACTAAGCCTGGTTAATGACTTCACACGTCAGCTTAAATCCTCTGCAAAATAAACATTCCCCTCTTCATGGGAATGCTCAGCTCTAGAATGGCATTCCCAGCTGCACCGGGAGCATTTTCTGGAAAACTGATCGCCTGGAAAGGGAGTAGCTTCTTATTTAGCGCAGTCTTACTTTTGCATTTGGCAAATGGTATGGATTGTAATGGTTGTCATTGTTTCACTGAATTATTGTGTCACAAAACACAATGGTGATAGTGATACAGAGAAGTTGGGGTGTCATTGCATTTTTCATCCTACTAGATTAGCACGAAGGAATAACCATCTCTGTTCCCTTTATCCCTGTAAAACTAGACACTTTAAATATCTCTTAATTTCCTAATAATGACTGCGTTCCTGGTAAGGTATACTGTAATGCTTTCAAATCCTCACATACCAGTTTGGACACACATACTGTGAGCTTAAGCACACACACACACACGCACACACACACACACACACACACGCACCCACCCACACACACACACACAGACAAAGTTTGGTTTCATATCTTTAAGTCCATCATGATTATTTGATTTATTTATATGATTTCTTTTACACCGACATTACACACAATGCTTCAGGCAGTTAAATTTAATTATCAATTTTCAGATGACGTCTCCCTTTTTATAAAATCTGCTAGCTGTGCATTCCTACTTTTAGTCGCCTATGTTTCAGCAGTGCTAGAAAGGTTAGACATACAAAACATGTTCTGTAGCACTGACAAAAATCTTGTAGAAATGTGATTTCTTTAAAATGGTACTTTTCCCAGCATTTGAACTGTAAAAAACAGACGTACACTTTTTTTTCTCAATAAACCCACTAATAAGTGAAAGGCCGCAGCAATTTAAAATACATTAACAAACCAGTATTGCTGAGTAATAAATCTGTTCAGTGATGACTTAAGTATATGGACAAGCACATATTTGCTCCAGGTAAACCCTTTTGCCACTGAGAGCTGTATTAGTGAGACCTGGCTTTCTCTGAGTGCTGACAAGTCAAGACTTGGCCTCTTCCTGCCACTCAGCCATCAAAAATGATTTTTCATCACTATGCTTTTCAACCACAGCTGGCAACACTGAGTGTGACAGATCACTTCTCAGCGTGCTCCCAGTTCACATGACTCCGCTAATGATAGCTGGTGAGGCTGCACTGGTGAATTTTGGGAAATGTGGTTTCTCGGCACACTTGTAGAGGAGCAAGAAGGCTTTAGTGATATTCTGATGGACTACAAATACCACAGACACAGACAGACACACGGACGCAGACTCACATGAGTGTCACTGTGATCATTTTCTACAGTTGGATTAGCAGTAGTAATGGCTGATGCGTGTACGTAGGTGTTAGTTTTCAAAAACATTTTTCCATCCCTTAAATCTCTGTGGTTGTAGTGTAGCGGCTCTTTTTTCAGCTCAAAGAAGATGGTGTACAGTATCTGAAGCACTTTTCTGTTAATATGACTTTTTTCAATGAAGTCCCTTCCATTGTTAAGTCCTGCCACAACATCCTATTTAATGTGGTTACATGTCAGACTCAGCCAGGAAATTACAATCTGCCATTACCTTTTTATTGTCCATCTCATATTTGTAGTTTGGTGCAATGTTCTCTGGGAAGCACTGATAAAATCTGTTTACTTTTTTTCTCGATTGCTTAAACACATTTCTTGAAATTTTGCCTCTTTTTCTGGAAACTCTAAAATCCACAACTTTTCACCCAATTCCCCAAACATCCTGTTTTTAGATTAAAATGAAGCTTTTCACTCAAAGTCATTCAATCTTGCTGAAAAACCAAACTTTGCCCTCAGACATAACACACAAGCCCTCAACAACACACACACACACACACACTACAACACAGTTTCACACACTGGTGAGATAAATTCAAAACAATACTACAAAAACTGGTTATTACAAATGTTGCTTAGAGTTCTCCCCCTCAAAAACCTTTGCACATGATGAACACAACAAAAGAAATAACATTTACACATTTTTATTCCTTAGTGGACTGTACAGTACAACACACTAAACAACTAATCATTCTGCCCCAGCGTCCTGTCTTTGGTCTGGGACAGGCCAGAGATTCCTGTTCTTCACCTCTTTCACCACCTACTCCTCCTCCCTCTATCTCCTTTTGCCTTACTCCTTCTCTGCCTCCTCCTACTCCTCATCTGCCTCGTATCCCATCTCCTCCTCCAACCCCTACTGTTCCTCTTCCATCATCTCTTCCTCCTCTCCATACTGCGCTTCCTCTTCCTCCCCCTCTTCCTCTTCCTCCTCTCTGTTATCCTCTACCTCTTCTTTGAAATTTCTCTGGATTATTCCAAAACTGAATGAACTGACACTGGTCCTTTTATTTATTGAAGCTTCTGATTGGTGTGTTATCAATTATGACTCCTTGTGTATCCTGTGTAGCTGTGTGCGAATTGAGCTCAACCTGTGCTGATTGAGTGAACAATATTGAATGTTAGTGTTTTCTCAATGACCACATGGTGGCAAAGAGAAATGAAGGGATCTGTTTGTAGAGTTATGGTTTTGAAATTTTTGTTCAAAAGTGTGCTTAGAGCGTTTAAGCAATAGAGAAAAACTGTAATGCATTTTCTAAATAAATTAGAGGAAGGGAACTGGAAATACTGTATTGTGCATGTGGGGTTTGGTTGTTTTGAAAGATTGTAGATTCACTGGACAAACAGTTTAATTGTAATTCATCTCTGTTCCTGCCATGCTGAACACTGAGTCATCCAGGCATGCACCATTATAGAAACCACTTCATGCTACAGTGGTATCTGCTTTCTCACAGGGCCAAAAATAAGTTGGGGGATTGTTATGTAGAGTTGTCACATGAACATATGCACATGCTTGCACACAACGCAATGAGTGGCGTTTTCTGGTGGTTGTCAGCAAAGAATTGATGAGATTTTTGTTTTAATTTTGCCATTTGTCATTCAAACTGACAATGTGAAGATGGAGAGAATGCCCCCTCTCTTGGTTGGGAAGGAAACTGCCAATCGTTTTGCCATGATTTATAATTCAGATCCTGCAGGGAGGGGGGCAGCGTGCTTTTGTTTGCAGTCAGCTGATATTTGAGCTGATCAACAATGCCCCTCTATAGCAGACAGTAACTCTGAAATACCCAACACACTTTTGACAATGACCAAAAACATTGGTTCAGACAGAATGCATAGCTAATCTCTGTCTTGCCTTATTTGCTCAAATCTCACCACTGGACGGTAAACAGACAGACTGTGAACATACTGTATGTTAGCTTTTAGCTAGCAAGCAACGTACACACCAACCATGTGTGTGGAGTGAGTTTGTGTGTTTGAAAGTCCCAGGATAAGTCCAAATCTCTGCGTCAAATGAATGCTTGAAATGTGTGAACTAAGGTCACTTGTCACAGTGTTTTGTTCACATTTGAATATTCATTCAAAATCCATTTATTGAGGGTTTTAGAACAGAGAGTGCTGCATGCTGGACTGACTGTAAAGCCCTTTGAGGTAAAGTGTGATATGTGATATCGGGCTATATAAATAGATTTTACACCAAGTTTCTAGATTAAAGCAAAGTAGCCAAATCTCTTTCTGTATACAAGTGGATGTATATAATCTATCTAGCATTGCTTTATTTATCTATTTTATTTATCATCTATTGTAGTAACCTTTTGTAAGCTGTTACAATTCAATGTGAATCTTAAGTCAAACAGTCCTTTTTAAAATAATATCTTCTTTAAAATTATGTTAAGTGCGGACAGGGTTCAGGTTACTGGAAATAGACATTTTTTCTTTAATATTCTACAAATCTGAAGGGAAATTTAAACTCAGATTCTTAGACTAGACCTTTGGAGACAGTCTAATTTCCCAGTCACAATCCCACCAAGTCTCCCTGCTAAATGACAATTTCCTATCCAACCAAGACAACTAATAAAAAATCCAACCAGGCAACGCTTTACGCTAGATCCTGTGTCTTATTTTTGAGATGTGGTGAACCATTAAGGGTTGCTGATGTGGTCTCACTCAGTACTATTCTTCCCCTAATCTTGATTTATTACCAAACATGCCCTACCTTTTGGCTCACAGATGTGAAACCTCAGACTGCCAGACCATTACAAAATGTGAATAATCTGACACTGTGTTCCAGCCAGGGCTGAGAGACTGGATCCCTCTAATGATTCAGCAGCTAAATTGATCCCGACACCTACTGAGTGACTGATGGCATTCCCAGAACCCCAGTGCATCCTTTCATTGGCCAGACTATGTGAGGGTGCATGCGTCTGTGGGTGTGTGTTTGTACGGGACTGTAGAGGTGATAATCAGCAGTGGCAGCGGGGACTTTCTTGTCCCTGTTGTTGTGCCGCACGGAGCTGTCCCGGGCAGGGACTCCCAGTTGGTCCCTTTCAACTCCTCCGCCCCCCCCACCCCACCCAACCCCCCACCGTCCCATGAGCCCACCTCTTCTGTTATTCCCTCTTAAACTTCACTCAGTCGCCCTTCTGTTTCCCTTTGAAGAGGCTCTGCTCTGATTTCCCCATCTTTTGACACTGAAGAGAAGGGGGGATGTGAAGGAAAGTCTTGTAAGGGTGTATAGCGTAGTTTATAGAGAAAAAAAAGAGTTGAAGAGAAGAGGCTAAAGCGGGCTTTGCTGCCTTTGCTGCCTTTGCTGCCTTTCCTGCCTTTGCTGCTGTCGATCAGGAGAAGCTGAGTGGAAGAGCCCCTGCTGAAGTGCTCAGCAGCTGGCTTTTCTCGCCTGCTGGCCTCTCTGTCATCTGTCCAGGCAGTAAGAGTAGAGAAAAACATAGCCGGCTAGAGAAAGTTGACTCATTAAGATTTGCTGTCTTTGGACAGTGGTAGTTATTTTTGAGGGGGGGTGTTTGGGGAGGTTAGGGGTGTTAAGGCTGCAGGTGGTGCTAGGGAGTTTGTTTGGCCATGCAGCAAGCTTGGGATCGGACAAGTAGCACTGAGAGTGTCAAGACAGGCCACACAAAAATGCTGGGAAAAGGACAAAGTGGCGGATACCCCCCCGAGACGACGAGTGAACTCTTGCAGAGGTAAGAGGAAAGTATGTCCGGCAGAAAAATCAGAAGGTATGTTCAATATAGGCACATGCCTGGCGCTCATATGGCTGTATGAAAAATGAATTTGTTCCACAGGGACTCGGGTGATGGCATTCATGAACACTGTAATTTACCAAAGTAGCTGTGTTGGTGGGAAGTTCTGGATGATGAATGATATTTGTGCTAGAATGTCCACCCACATGAAATCTCCCACAGTGTGTCCGGTCTGAATTAGATGTCTGTTTCAAAAACAAAGTATTTGTAATTTCCTATGAAGTAGTGTTAATGTTAGGGTTAATAAAACAAAATAAAACAAAAAATTTCATTTTAAGGCGTTTTGAAAGCTTATCGACACTCTGAAAGAAATGCTCTAAAATAAATGTCTCAATATTTAGTGGTGTCATCTTTTTGAAATAGTGTTTGTTTATTTGAAAAAGGAAAGAAAAATTAAATAAACGTCAAGTTATACATAACATACAGATGTTTGTGCATAAGTAAAGACTGCCGGGAGTACTTCTCTATATTCACTATATCCAGTCATTTTTTACTAATACATATTGCTATTACATGCATTGCATGCATTCCAGGAGAATGAAATAGATTTTTATAGAATTTTTATATCAATATAAAAATGTTACAAGCACATTTTTTGAACATTTACTCATCATTCAAGGATATAAAAATGCAATAAATATAAATATCTGAACTGCTTGCTGTTATGTTGTCCATCTTTACCCATAAGGGAATAAATTGTATTTTCTAAAAATACAGCAATGTAGATTATTGAATTTATATAGCTTAATTAAACACAGGCAACATGTTTAAGTGAGTGTGGTTATCAATACAAGTGTGTTTCTTTTAGTTAAATTAAATTATTATATCAATTAAGAACTACAAAAATCCTTACAAAATTCATGTTGACCACACCATACATTGTCTATAACACTTGTAGATTTTGCCAACATTTTAAAAAATGTGTAACTGTAGAATTGGGAAATCAGGACACAATGTCTCTATAACAAAAATGCATCTGGTATAATCATTTAAGTCGGGCCTCTTGCTGTGAAAACACTCCAAGGCCCTACATTCGTTCTGTCCGCTTCGCTGTATAGCTGTATCTCAGCACCGTGAGGTGAGGCTTACAGCAGCTAAATCACAATCCAGTGCAGTACTTTGTATTACGTGGGGATCAAATGTTTATTTTTTCTTTGTTAATGTGGACAACAATACTAATTGATAAATAGTGATTTGCACAGACATTTGTCTTAAAGATTAAATATTACATAGTCGCCATTTCAGTCTCTTGCAGCCTTGCGGTGTGGTTTAGGCTGGCTTAATTGGTCACAGATTTGTCATGGATGCAGGAGTAATGATGAATAAGAGCAAATTGTGAGTGTGTATTTTGTGCGAACGTGTTGGTGACAACATTTAATTGGATTACTTGCTAAGCAACAAGGGCACTGCAATCCATACATGGATTCAGTCTGCTGCTTAATTTAGAACATCAACAAATTAAGGACCTGAAATCCAACAGGGTTGTTGGAGATTTTGTGCAGTCTAAAGGTTTGTTAATACACAACAGCATAAAGCTTTAGACAATAGGTTACATGTTTATGCCATTATAATTGTGGAAACTGTACATTACCATTTCACTGTACTCTTGCTGTTGCATATACTGCAATTGCTTTACATTTACACTCAAATTAATTTCTGGCTTTACATTGTAAATACTTCAGACGTAGCTATAGTTAGTTAAGTCAAATTAAGTAAATTTTATTTATAGAAATTATATAAAAATATAAAAAAAGTATTGGAAAATCTTAAATTCCAAAATTCATAGACACAAACACAGCTGGGCTTCATGCAAGAGAGCACAAATTTTAACTTTTCTACTGTCTAGCAGATGTATATGTTTAGTTTTTTTCACTTTCTAATTAAGTCAATATTATTAGGTGCACCTTAACAATGGTTGCCATCCTTTAAAGTCAAAACACCCTAATGGAGAATGAAATGGTAGAAACTTTGGTAGATGCTACTCCTTGGACAAACTAGGATGCCATAGGTGCAGTATGTAGAAAAGGGCAATTACAAAAAAACCCCAAAAACAATATCATGAACAGAAAGTTGTAGCAATAATGTAAATACAGACTCAAGCAATAGGACTATAGTAAGGGAGGGGAAATATATGGGGTGTGCTGTGGTAAAGAGAGTAGGTGGATGGAGCAGCTTAGAGGGACCAGCTTTCTAAATCATTGTCTTTTTTAACAATCTCTTGCAGTTTTTTTGAGTCCTCTCTTAATGTCTTTTAAAAAAACATTTATAAAATATATATTTCATGCATTTCCAATAAATAACAAGGGCCTCTGTGAGGTCTCTCATAGTTGCCGTCTCGACACCTGTCAAGATCTTTCAGTTATACTATTGAAGGATAAAGGCTGTAGTTTTAAGTTCCTATGTTCTGCTCTTAAGTGACCATAAAAACTGGTCTGGTCATTATCGGACCAGGCCATCAGATATTAAAACCAAGGTGTCCAGTGTATTGTATTTCTGTATGTATATAATTCTTGAAAGGAAGTGATTTGCAGTAAAGTACAAATAAAACGTAAAGCAGAAAGCAGATTATGAGATGTATATTTCTGAAGTGTTGCATCATGAACACTACCACATTATCACAAGTTTCCTTTGTCAGTTAGATGAGTAAATAAATTCAGTTTTCAAAACTTTTTCAATTATTTCTTTACCCAGGTTAAAATGCATATAATCTAAGGCCAGGGTAAAATACAAGGAAGTTACTTTTAGGCACAACTCTTAATATGATCCAAAAAGGTTAAATAACAATCTCAAAAGACTACTATCCATGTATCTTTCTTATGGAAGGTGTGATGCATTGGCCATTGCCTTAGCATGCCCATGTATACCCTTTACTGACTTACTGGGACTGTTAACGATGTGAACCACTGTGAAAACATGTGTTAAAGATGTAAGGTCAAGGCTAGACAAAAAACAAACAAAACAGACTTGTAGTCAGACCACTGGCCTTGTAAATAATGTAGCTCCCTACTGTGGACCCGGGTACGCCTGATCTAATAAGGAGTCAGAGACAAATGGTATGATTAATAGTTGATAGATGAATGATGGCACAGAAGGATCCAGGTGAGTTTTGGTTGAGGATACAAATGTTTTTCTTCTGGTTTGATGGATTGTACTTGTGGTCAAAGAGATTTGTGGTCAAAGAGATTAGTTAAGAACGATAAACATGTTTTGTCTCACATTAGCATTCGTCCCATCCATCTAGTTCCTATTTCACTTTCCTCATCTTACCACTCTTTCAGACCCGGTGGCCGTTCATCACTCTGGCTGCATGCCACAGAAGGGAAAGTTGTCTAAGTAAATTTTATCTTGTATCGCACTGACATGTGAAAATGCCACAGGAAAGGTAAATCCCACTGAGTTGTGCTTGTCTGTCATACACCCTGCTTTATTGGGGGTCAAGCTTTATGTGTTTACGAGTTCAGTATTTTCTTGAACTGTGTGTTGCAGTCAATGCCGCAGCTACATTTCATGACATTACCTGAAGGCACCAAGTGTTATATTGCTTTTCTGACACTCGTCATTGTAAAGGGTGCCTTTTGCTGCAAAGTGGTATAAAATAAACCCCTTAGATTTTATGTGGCCTCCCCTCTTTGTGGCTAGTTTTGAAAGCAGCTAGTTGTTTCATGGAAACATGCAATTCATTTTGTGCAGTTATTGTGTTCTACTCTCTTACGCCAATAATATTTAATTTAGTTGAATCATGAAAAAAACTTCTGCCTATGGGAGGTATGAATTTATGTTGGTTTTTTTGCTCAATAACTGTTCACCTATCTATCTTTGTCTGTCTGACTGGGTATGTGAATCAGTTGTTCAAAACATTAGAACAAATCTCCATAGTGTGAGTTTCAGTCCCATCCCACCAAAGGTCATTAACAAGAGCTAATTTGGCGGGCTTTCCCACACCTCATGTGGCTCTGCAACAAATGCTTGTCTGGTCTTAGATGAGACCATTGAGTGGTGAGCTGGCTTTACAGCTCTGTGACATTGGGGGACTCCTTTGAAATCCATGGCGTTTGTTTGAACAAGTCTGAGCAAGATAAATTACATGAGTATTTTGTTGTTCCAGAAAAAAACACAGATGTTTTTTCTCATCCTGCAGCTCAACAGGGGTTCATAGTTTATCCCTTAGGTTAGGTGGTGGTAGGAAAAGGAAAAGCAGAGTATAATGAATGGTCAATGTGTCTGTTGCCACCTACAAAACGTATTTTGAAATACCATTAAGAGGTTGTGATATTAACATAAATCTGCACTGCCCCACTGGCTAGATGTTGTCTCTTTTTCAGCAAAAGTTCTTATCAGTACAGCTAATTACGGAGACCATAGAGTAGTTGTGGCCTGGCCTCTCTCTCTTTGCTAACATGAATTGTGTATTTATTATGTCACCTCCTGTAGTCTTACTACCATCTCCCTCCCCCACCACCACCTTAAGCATGTGTTCATTGCTGTGTTGACACGAGGCAGCAACTGTGGCTAATCTTGATGTTAAATGCCTGACAGTTGCATGGCACCAGGCAGGGGTCTCTGAGGCCATGGCCATGTTGCTGTCTTCTTCTCTGCTGACATATGTCAAGTCTAGGTGTATATTGTAATTATTATATCATTAAATCATGTAAAAAAAAAAAAAAACGTCTATGATAACAGCCTAAATTACGACATGGTGCTATGAGAAGAAGAATGTCCAACTCAGACATAGTAAACTTGCCTTGTTTGCCCAAATGAAATTCTAGTGGCAGGTTCATAAACCTCTGTTTATAGTCCAAAGAGACAAACCAACTTGCAACGCTGCTCTCTAACATGCTTTTATTTGCAAGTACCTTATCCAGGAAAGCTGAGTTAATGTATGTACCAATCTCGGTTCATCACCCCTAAAACTCTTTTTGCACAAAAAGTGTACATGTATGGCATTATAGTTGTGGTGGATAGAATAATATTCTCTTCTCTCCACTTTCTGATTCATGATTACAAGGTACAGTGCTTTGCTTAAACTATTTTTTGCATATTGTCTGAGATATGTGCTTTTAAAAAAAACCATTATACCCAGAGTTTGTGGAGGCACCCCTCTTACGGTGAGAGAAAATACAAGAGAAGGTTCATTTTTAAACAGAAATCTTGGTTACTGCAGCTTTAAAGTTGCTGTAACTCTTTTGCTTAGATTGTTTGGTTTCAATTGGTTTTGCAGTGTTATTGCATAACAATTGAAGAATCGTTTGGAGTCAATTTTGTATTTGTCATTTGGCTTTGTTTTTTACTTTTTATACCAGAGATTGCGCAACCATGTGATGTCAGATTTCATCAGTACCACAGATTCTTCTCTGTGGTTCTCATCCTGCAGCATGTTATGTCCTATAGTGAAAAAAGGGGTTATATACTGTAGGCGTTGAGTTGGTAGACTTAGCAGGGCTAACTATCTGGAACATTTGGAGCGGACGGAGTTAAAGAGGCTTAAATGTCTTTATACACTCTATCATACGACAGCAATGAGTTGTCAAATATTTCCATCTGTATATATTTACCAGTGAGATTTGCACATAACTTGGACAGGATCGAGTGGGATACACCAGTTAATCCTAAAATCATCACAGTTTCAGGGTTTTATTCTGGGGCTGCGACAAATGAAGTTGTAATGTGACTCAAGCGGTGTAATGGTCTTCTGATGTGATCCAGAAAAAAAGTTGTCTTGTACAATATTAATAAAAAGAGAAGCTGCTATAATTATAATTAATTAAAATATATGGCTTGATTACAGTTTCCCAGGGTGCTGGTGAACTCTTACAAAACTATGATATTCTTTCACCTACACTTTGAGTGTATCTTGCGCACTTTGCACTTGCTTTTGACTGTGATTCTATTGTACTGGCCTCTGCTCTCTGACTGCTACTATGAAACTGATAAAGATTAGCAGGATTATTATATTACACTATTAAGAATATCACAATTTTATCACTACAGTGCTCCAAATATCAAATAGCTTCAACACGTGGTGAATAAATTGACTGTAAACATATTACATATATTCTTTTCATCTACTTTTAGACTGAAAAAAGTACAGTTTCAGGAATGGTGACAAAGAGATAACTTTATGACATTTTGACTGTCTGGAACATTGAACAGGGACAAGACATTTGGGATCAGCTCTTCATCACTACCTTCCCAGTCCTTAATGTTTAAATATACGAGCTGGCAGAGTTTAAAGGTCTCGGTGTAAACACAATCTAAATTTAAAGGGTTGTTCATATGAAACTAATGAAGTGCACTGCCCCTTGGGAAATACAAGGTGCAGACTGCAATACTATTAAAATATTAGATTAAGAGAAATTTAATTTGTATGCCTGTATACATATACTATGACTGTTTTTGTGTGTGTGGTGTGTGTTTTTAATTTTATACATTTTACAATTAATTTTATTCAGTCCAGATGTACATAATGACAGCCAATGATCATTAGTAATTTCTTTACAGATTATAAGATTAAGCTTATATATCATTTTCTACTGGCTTACTTTTTTAGATAGATGGGGGCATTACTGTATCTTCACCTATCAACTCTCAGGAATAATCTAGAACTTACTGGACAATGAGCCTTGTGTAGAAACAATATGAAATCACAACTGACAGTTTTTTGCATTTGTCATTGCAAGGCCATCCCCTTGGACTGTAATAGTACTAATGTCAGAAGCATAAGGCAAGATCTTAGAAATGCAGACAAAATTGACAGCAATTTTGCACATATCCAAACCATATGGCATAGGTATTCCTCATGCCACAATCACAAGTTCATGCATTCTTGGAAACCAGAAATCATTCATTCCAACAGAGGATTTATGAGAGACAGTAGTTGGATTTTTTCAAACTACAAAGAAACTAGATTGTCAGTGCAACTGGATCACTTTGCTATTAGCTACATTATGTCCATCAGTGCTGCTGAAGCTGGTTATGTTGCCCACAGCAGCATAATATTGCTTGAAACTTGAGTTGCAAGCCATCCAACAAAGCTAGACAGCAACCAAAGTGTGTTATCTTGTAAGTTTACTAACATCAACTTGGGATTCATAGCTAGCGGTTAAACGACTGATTTTGCTTGAGTTTGCTAACACAGCCAAACATCAAGCAAGCGCAACAACACAAGACATTGCAAAGCAGCTAATAAGTTATTAATTACTAATGTTGCTCCAACAGAAAGAAAGGCATTTCTCTCTTTTTATCTTCCTCCAACATCTTCATCAGTCTCTTTGCAGCCCCTGCCATGGAATCCATAGTGAGAATACCAAGCTAGCTTCTTCCAAAGAACTTATATCGTACCTTCCATTAAAATATTTTGATTCATTTAGCTGATGCTTTTATCCAAATCGACTTACAATTGCGCTATATGTCAGAGGTCTCACACCTCTGGTGCAACCAGGGGTGAAGTGTCTTGTTCACGGACACATTGAACTAGGATCTCTCACACCATAGGCATGTGTCTGATCCACAGCTCCATCACCACCCCATTTTATACTTTTTTCTTCTTCTTAAAGCTCGCTTGCTGAAGAGTTGTGTTGCTGTGTGAACATGGTGCTGTAAGCCGTTGTCTTGATAGAGTTCCTGCCTGGGATTTTAGTGATACATATTGCACTAGCAGGCCTGGAGTAGATATGACAAAGGTGCCTTTCTCTCTATTACATGTCAGTGTACCAAATTTATTTTGAAGCCATTATATTTAGATAAATTACTACATAATGTTCCTTTTATTATATAAATCCTGTATCCCTGCCTTAAAAATGGAAAGGTCAGATCTGTTAGTGAGACTTGAAAAGATAACACAAATGTTAGGAATGAAGGCCCTGAGGTGTGAGTAGTACACTGAACAAAATTATGAAAGCAACACTTTCGTTTTTGCCCCCATTCATCATGAGCTGAACTCAAAGATCTAAGACTTTCTCTATATACACAAAAGGCCTATTTTGCTCAAATATTGTGAAATACAGTGAAATACAGTGAAACAGCACATTTAATGGCCTTTTATTGTGGCCAGCCTAAGGCACACCTGTGCAATACCCATGCTGTCTGATCAGCATCTTGATATGCCACTCTTGTGAGGTGGATGTATTATCTTGGCAAAGGTGCTCACAGATTTTAACAGATTTGTGAACAATATTTGAGAGAAACAGGGCTTTTGTGTACATAGAGAAAGTCTTAGATGTTTGAGTTCAGCTCATGATGATTGGAGCCAAAAACAAAAAGAGATGCATTCACCATTTTGTTGATTAGGTAGTGAAGGTAGGCTGAGGTATGTGGGTACTTGAATTTAGCATTATTAATTCCAACCTTTTTGTTTCATGAGTCATGAGTGAGTCAGATACTGTTTTAAGGTCTTGTCAGTACTGCCACTGCTGTGCTATTTTCTTCTGAGAAGGCTAGCTGAGTAGGAGGCCTCTGCTCCTTGTTGTCAATCAGATGCTTGCCGATTTTTGTTCAAGAGATAATAAAGGGAAGCAAAGAGGGAGGATAAATGTTGTTGCTACTTTGCATGCCTCATAGAAAGTACCTTTTTTAGGTACCATTGATTTTTTCTTTTGTTTGTTACACTGAAAAAACACACGGCCTGCTATGAAGACCACACAAGCAACCCACTTTTTCAGCCTTGAGTTTCTGTGCAGAGGCAGTTATTTTTACAAGCAGAGAGAAGGTTTGTGTGGACAAGGACGTCTTCCACACATTTATGGTT
Organism: Lepomis macrochirus; assembly: GCA_024633595.2. Lineage (NCBI taxonomy): Eukaryota > Metazoa > Chordata > Actinopteri > Centrarchiformes > Centrarchidae > Lepomis > Lepomis macrochirus. Next base: position 12,608,307 of record JALXJV020000003.1, read on the forward strand.
GGCACACAAAAGTCCACACAGGGATCCGCATGGGCATGTGGAGATGAAAAAATTAGTCAAAAAGTGTAATGTAGACTTTAGTGGGAAAAAATAATTTACACATCAAAATCATTTGCTGCAGGGGGGCACCTTAATCATACAGAGTGACCAACTAAGCCAGAATTTTGATGTTTTTATGATCTGCTTATTGTGAGCCTCTTGTTATGTAGCAGTGAAACACTTTCACGACTATGTTTTTTCTTTGTTTGATTACTCTAAATAATATCTGGTGAAAATTAAATGAATGAGCTTAATTTGACAGACATGGCAGTTGATGGTTGACTGGTTTTGACATGTAAGTAATTGAGTAAGATGCAAGACAATATGGGTAAGATTGTATTATAAATAAGTCAACCATCAGTGCAAGGTCACACTTCCCATGCAGAGTTGACTGAAATATAGCTCTCAGCTACAAATTTGGAGAATGTAATGAAAGCATGTTGTCCTCCAGGTTTAACAGTAGGAGAGTAGTTGTGTCTAAGTGACACATAAACCCACGCAGCCTGCTGTGTCAGGCCGGCACCAACAGCTGAGGCCTGGGGAGATTGCAGCAAGTGCGCTCACCCCAAAGGCATTTTGCTTTCGTCCCCACGGTGAGAGGAAATCTAATTTACTGTACCTCCGCCACACACAGGTGCAGCACACACGCACTCCCAGAAGGATCAGAAATTATATTATATTATTATATACTGACAAATGAAAGGACTGTACCATTATAAGATAGATAGATTGATTTGTGTGCCTTCTTTTTCCATCCATTTCAGTTCTATATGAACATCAATTTTAGATGGATCATCCATCATAGTAAGTCATTCATGAACCTAATGTTTTGTCTGTTTAGCACACATTCCTGCTGCTGGAGCTGGCAGCAGGAATGTGTGCTAAAGTGTGCCAGCAGGAATGTGTGTTAAAGTGTGCCCTTTTCCACACAGTCGTCATTCTGACTGTCCTCCAACCCAAGATTATTTCCATATGTAATCCGTGTTTTTCTTCAAGGCTTCATGCTGTACATTTTAAAGTCTTCCAAGAATCATCTGTAGTGGCTCAGAGGAGACAATAGTCTCATTCACATATGAATTTTTGACAAATCAATGAAACACATTTTTAACAAAAAAACACTCCTTTGCCCCTCCTTTTTATAAATGTTTGTATGTTTGTATATTTGGGATTCCCACTAAAAGCCGGTGATTCAAGTTATCAGTTGAGAAGACAGTGAGTCACACTGCAATGCAGGAGCAGCAGCATGGCAGGCTGTAAACTTTACAAACCAAGTCTTGCCTTAAATTGACGTCACCACAAAAACAGTCAATGCCTCCGTCCTGATTCATGGCAGCCCTAATTGTTTTTGTTTAATTCAACCACCACACTTGAGTGTATGTGTGTGTGTGTTCCTTTGAGGCAACACACTTAAATCTAATCTGACTATTACTTACAATGACTTTATATTACTGCATGATGATAATGATACAATCCCTTCTTATCTTAGAAATGGCCCACTCACAAATTCACGACAAGAATGGTGGCAGGCAGACCAAAAAAGACACAGCTTCAGGAGTAGCTACAGAAGGATTTACTCTAAATGTTTGTTCAGGAGCTGAAATAAGTTGGTGACATAAGTAAAGAGCTAGACTGTTTGATTGTGATTATGTTGAATTAGAGTGTGGATTCAATCACTGTCAGGGTGAGGATGAGCGAGTGACCCCCATCGCATCAGCAGGGACCTGACTATGTGTAATTGCTTTTTGACAGCCATATTGGTATTTAATAAACTTCACAAAGAATTTGATTTGGATCTTTGGTTATGTATCGATTTATGGTTTTCCTTTAAGTGCTACTTAATCTTAATCTACTCACTCTTTTACACAATGTTGCTACCAGTGTTAAAAAAACAATGTATTTCATTATAATATCATATCCCATAATTTACATTTACCTGACACTTTAATCCAAAACGACTTACAATTGCTATACATGTCAGAGGTTGCACGCCTCTGGAGCAAGTAGGGGTTAAGTGTCTTGCTCAGTGGGGATTGAACCCAGGTCTCTCACACCAAAGGCAGGCGTCTTAACCATTGCGCCATCCCACCCCTTAAAAAAGATAATGATTTTAGAACTTCTTTTATTGTTCAGTTACATTTCTTTACATACCTATTTTGTGTGCCAAACAGCCTTGTTTCTCCTTTGGGTTGTAAAGCAACCTGTGTAGGCTCTAAAACAAGCTGTTTCATCTTTATTTATTTATTTATTTATTTATTTATTTATTTATTTATTTATTTATTTATTTATTTTCAGGAAGTCTCATTGGATCAATCCCTTTACCAGGATTAGTTTGCCTTCATTGTAGCAAGAGGTTCAAATTTATTTATTTATTTATTTCCTTTATTTTCTATTTTACCAGAGTCTATGAGATCAAAATCCTTACAATGAGAGCCAAGGTAGCAGCCATACATAAACACAACATATTAAAATGCTACATACAATCATAACAAAATTCACAAAAACAAACAAGCAAACAAAAAAACAACACAAAAAACATCTATTCAAACACCATGGCATTTTAAGAAAAACAACCACATGTCTCCTTCATCACATTCTTTATGATGCTCTTAAATGTATCAATTGATATACATGATTTTAGTTTAAGATCTTTTTCAAAATTATTCCATGCCCAAGGTGTATAGTATGAAAATGCAATTTTCCCCTTTCAAAACCCTGGGTACATTAAAAAGCAACCATTTGGAGTAGTGTAGCTGGTAACTAGTAGAACTGAGACAGAGAAGCGGTACAAAGGTAAGCTGGACGTTTACAAGCATGGCTTCAGTGCTGTTTTCTGCGGGTGGTCAGTGATGTCCAACCCACCAGCAATGGTGAGTGAGAGACTTTGCATTTGTAATAAAGCATAGAGATGCATGATACACTGAATCAAGGCTCCGTAAGATGGAGGAGTCTGCGTGCATATATAATATGTCACCATCATCAATCACAGACAGAAAAGGCTTTTTTTAGCACTGAAAGATTTATTTCTAAAATAAAAAAAACAATTTTCAGTTTGAGCATCCTAACTAGATTAGCAATATGTACATTAAATAAAATTTTAAAAATATCTTGCTTGTCACTTCCAGATTAATGAGTCTGGGGTCAGCAGTGTCCCACAAGGACATAGGTGTTGATTTCCATCAAAGCAAGGCCATTGCCAACATTGCAAGTCTGAATAACTGCCTCAGTGTTTTCAACAACGTATTACACTATATGTATGAGATTAACATGTAGCAGATGAAAGCTTTATCTGCACTGTTCACACTTGCACTGTATGCTTTTTTGACCATATGTGGCAATGAATGGCAGCTTGAAGAAGCTTAGTGATTTGTGGTGCTGTTAAGATACAGTTGTTCACGTAACGAGGTTGGCTCATATTGCTTTTTTGACCCTTTCCTAGTTGTTTTCCCTCTTCTGAGGCGAAAGGAAAAGCTGGTCTGAGGCAGTAGATGGGAGAGGCGGTTCTCAGTCTGCATATTCAGAACATATGCTATCTAGAGGGCACCAGGTGGGCAGGGTATAAATTATCAGACATGCCATATCCCCAGCCCACCCCCCTGCTCTCCCCATCTTCATTTACCAGCAGGTGTATGTGGAATACGGGGGGAGGTGGGGGGCTTATAGTCAGCGTTAGAGGTTAAGGTATAACTGTTGAACACATGAATTGAAATGGTAAATACGATCTGATATCCACTGTGGAGTATTGGGTCTCAGTCGTGTGACCAGCCTCTGCTCACAGAGAAAGAAAGGGGGGAACAGGACTGCTGACAGTATGCAGACTTGTCGACAGTTGCGTCCTGTGAAGATAAATTAATGTTGCTGCTACTTTGTGGCATTGTAGATTAATTTGACAGAATGAGTTGTTTTGTTTTTATAGTTCTTTGCATACAGTACAGCCAGAAAGCACTTTTTTAACTACTCAGGCACATTGCATTTGAAATTGAACAATTATGTTTCCGCGGCCAATTTTTGGACAATCCTGCAAGACAATGATGTGGAGTACGTAAAACATGTCACTGTTTTACTATTTTCCAACAGCACCGTCTGCTTCTTCATGTGGAGTCATTAGTAAATCCATCTCATTTTGCATTTGCCTTAAATTAGGATGTACTTGCACTATAGCATTAATTATATTTGGCCCGTGCTTAGTGGCCATTGAATGTGGACAGATTTTTCATGACTGTTTAAGGGTTAGGGTTTTGACCTTTTTTAAGACTAAGATGATGAAAAGACTTACTTTATTAATTGCTAGGATTGTACCTGTCAGATAATATGAAGACTTACATTATTATTATTATTATTATTATTATAGATTTACACCCTGAAAGTAAATTTAACCCTGTGAAGGGTGCAAATACAATACAATAAAGGAACTCTATTTTGTAGAAACACTGCAGCTACAGTTGCACATTAACCTAACCACTCTTTCCTTAAGCTTATTCACACTTGAGCCACAGATTTTACACCAGTGGGATCCCACAGACTCTTGGAACAGATTTACATTCAGGGATTAAATTTAAATGGGCTGAGTACGATGGCAATAGGAAGAGTGGCTCTCATGAGACCACATTGCCACCAGTGAGAACCACTCAATCTGTCACCAAGCCCACTTTGTATTATCTTTCCGGTAATCAAAAACCATGGCACTTTGCCAAAGTCGCAGCAACATAATAGTATATGAGTTAATCGCAGTCATTTATGAATATGTCTTTCAAACTCAAAAACTGTAATTTCCCAACACATTCCTGTAACAGCAGCTTAGCACCTTGGTCATCGACTGCTTTTACAACAAAATTCCAGGTTATAGGGAGAAATTGGGAGACAGGAAATGAAAATTAGTGAATGTGTTTATGTTCTGTGCAATACCATGATTATAACATGCATTTACATACATTTGGTCAGTAATCAGAGATGCCCCCTAAATTTGCCTGACTGGCATATTTAAAGCACATTAAAATTAATGTTCTATAAATTACCTGTAGCGATACATGACTCCGCAACTTGACAACATTTATTTTTCTCTTTTTGGTCAGAGCATTTAGACAGACTGAAAGGCTCTGTAGTGGGAGACCATAGATTTTTTTTATACTGTGTTTAAATTGTACACATACTGTTCTCTCTTGGCTGTTCCCATTTTGGAAATGTACTTTTAGATGTACACAAGTCCAAGAAATCAGGTTTCTTCCACAGAAATGAAGCTGATTTTTTAAATCTCATAACCTGATAAGTGTATCTTCAGATGAAAAAGAAATTATGATACTGCAGACCGTTACAGTACACGGAAACAACTGTTGTACAACCAGTTTTATCTGCTGTCCACTGACGAGTGGCTTTCACAAGAGACCCTAACTTGTGTTAATGAGGAAGCCTCGATTTATACTGCTGCCTGGGGATCTTTCAGGCACAAATTCACAACTGTATTTATTAACTGTATTTACTATCATTGTAAAACATATGCTATTATTCCACAAATGCAGTTTCAGATTGGCTTTCAAAGTAGACACTGCACAATTGCACAATTGCACAACTGCACAGCTGCACGGGATTTTCATTGATGACTGTCTAAAACATCTGCCTAAATTTTAATATTTCAGAACAGGGAAAACCCCAAACCTGCCTAAGTTGACCAGCAACATTTTTCAACACATGGTTTCCACGTAACCCCTGTAGCCTCGGCACGTAGACTTCTAAGGAGGTGAATGTCTCCTCCCACAGCCTTGGAGACTACGTGCCTTTGCACCTTGATGCAGAAGCATAAATCTAGCTTTAGTCTACAGTCCTCCCTTAATTGCAAGATTGTGATCTTTGATGAGGCTCTACCTTCTCTTAAATTTAAGTGCCATTGAGGATCTCAATGTGTAGAGCAGTGGGGGTTCAAAATGTAGTATATTTTGGGTGTAGTGGTGATGAGTCATGTAAAGGTTTGTGGGTCTGGAGTGAGTCACTGTCTCTCAGCAAAAACCTTACATAACACTGAAAGAGTTACTTTGTAAACTAGGCCAGGTCATGCATCAGCATTGTGTTGATGTAACAACAAGTTTTAAGCTCAAAGTAAATCAGATTTTATTTTCTTTTTTGGTGGGAATACTGAATATGTGATAAATAATATACCTTACACTTTAATAGTAATGTTATAATTGTTCTTACTAGCTATGAAAGCTAATGAATGAGTGAAAGCAAAAATAATCCTTTTCATTTTATCATGACACTTGACTCATCGCTGTTATGTAGCTCTCAGTCTCTTTCAGTCACACATTGTTCTTTCATTCTCTTTTTTTCTAATTTTCTCTTCCCGCATGCATGCACTTTTGGTTTGAGATTTCGGTGGAGGGTGTAGTCCAAACAAATCTTATTCCAGTCCATCTAACTTTAATCAAGCATGATGGACTTTTCAGATCATAAGTTCACCCTCATCCTCGATCTCTCTCTCTCTCCATACTGGACAAGGCAGGCACCTGATAAAATGGCAAGAGGTAGAGCTACAGCTGAAACTCTAAAGGAACATTTCCATCCCCATTTTCCAACATTAAGTCATGCTGCAGGCTCCAAGGTGGAAACGAGATTGGGTCAACCTCTATTCCTGGCTTCTTATCAGCCTCACTGCTACCACTATCAGGGAGGGTCAGGGATGGATGAAGAGAAACCTTTGTGTGTGTGTGTGTGTCTGGGGCAGCATGGCTAAAGAGAGAAAGGAAGAAAGTGGTTAGGCAGAAAGGGTGAAAGAGCAAAAGCTTTTAGCAGGAAGAGGGAAAGTGAGAGAGAGGTGTAGATGCATACACAGACAGAAAGAGAAAATGATAGAGCAGCACTGTCATGCCTGGCAGTTTGAGGAACAGATTAGAAATCAGGCATGCTAATGGGCCACCTAAAATACCCAGTGTGATGGGGCTGGAGAGTCTCTGTTTGTCAGCACAAGGTCAAAACCCATCCCAAAGAGCTTTCTGTTGATTAACCTCCCAGGTAATCATCTTCACCTCGGGGGGTGGAAGGGCACATGTGGTGACTTCTGACTTCCACTTTGAGAAAGACCTTATTGCTGATTTAAATCTGTTCTCTCTCTCAAACGTTTCTTTGAGTAAACATGAACTGTTTTAGCTTATACCTGAGGAATGAGCATGCACAGTGATCGCCAAATGAATAAAATTGCATTCATACCTTTATTTGTGTTTGTGTGTGGGTCTGGAACAGCTCAGATACAGCTGTCAGTGACTCATCAATGTGAAGATAGCAGAGCAGTAACCTTCCTGCCTCCCTGCAGTGTGTGGATTTACCGGCCTCCCTCCCCAGTGAACTAAAGACATCTCCGTCTGGCTTTGTAAAAATGTATTGTCTTGCACATAAAATGCCTCCCCATATAATGCATGAGAACTTTCTGAAACAAATAAGTCAAATCCTACATGTCATTTTCTTTCAGATCTGACACGCTTGCCCCTCCTCGAGGCAGCTCTGATTTCCTCCACAGTCTCAGATGCTGTGCGGAATGATGTTGAGAATTTTTTGGTTAGTTTAGAATTATATGTGCATGAAACTAAAGCTAGATCTTGATAGTATATATTTGCAGCCATAAAAATGAGAGAACACAAAATGAATAATCATTTCTATTTTATGAGTGTGTATTATTTCAATGAGCAGGCTCCACAGAGAAATCCCTTGGTGGTCATTACTCCAGGGCATAGCCAACCCATTCTGTCTACCGGCTTTGAGGGGGATTTCTCACTTACACTGGGGTTTGGCTGGGCAACTTTCTCATTTTCTTTTTTCTTCATTTGTCATTTGAAGGGTTCTGCAAAGCAGCTGTTGGGAAAAGTTGCTGAGCTCTCTTGCTTTCATTGTTTATGGAATTTGTACTAATGGCTATTTGAGCAGCCTGTGATGCCAGCAGCTTCCAGGGATGAGACATGTTGAGCCATATGGCCGCAGTGCAGCCCTGTCACTGTCAGACCTGCAGTGTGTCCACCGTCTGTGTGCATGCTTGCGTGATTGGCGGTTTTCCCCTAAATGTTTCACACATCTGTTGTCTTCACTTTGAGCAAACTATCATCTTCATTGCTATACCTTGTGGTGTGCCTCATTTATCATGCTAATGGGATAGCAGCATGATACTGCATTTCAATATTTCAAGACCTTCTTCTGTCAGTATTGAACAGTGAATCATCTAAATGTGCCAAACTTATTTATGGGACTCAATAATAGGCCTTACTTACTCTGTCTTCCATTATACATATCGTCACTATTGGCATGGTCACATACACAAAATCCATGTAGTTGGAACGCACCACATACTCAATTTGATGTCGTACTTAGGATAAATAGTATGTTAGTATGCAGTTTTAAACACAGCCATAGTGGACTATCTTTACTTTTTTATGCACGTTCCATGGTAATATTTGTACTAGATTAGCACAACTTTCTGACTGTGCAGAGCAGGTTTACTGCACATACGCAACCACCCCATAATGCATTGCATCTCTTCAGGCTGTCATATGGTAGACTGCGAGACAGATGGTTCGAGCACCACACTGTACAATTTTGTACAATTTCTGTATCCTATTTCATCACAACTGAGAATTTTTGTGTCAAGAAATCAACTGTGTAGATTTTGCATATGGGCAGTGTTGTGAAAACGAAACTATACAAGCACCTGCAGGGGGTAAGATAGACTAGCAAGCTAACCCCTCTGACCCCAAGGTCACACAGACCACTGCAACAACATTTGTATCTATCATATTTATTCTGTTTAGTTACTTATGGTAAACTTTCTAAGACAACACATGCCACATTTTCCTTTAAATAATACTGGAAATTATTACATTTAGTGGAAAAAGTAAGGTTGATTTGCTACATGATAAACAATTTTCCTTCGATGGTAGCTCAGACCGGTAATGTTGTGATCGATACAGTCATGTGATGCAGAGAAGATTTATTGGTTGAGTATATTTCAGCATGAACAGTCTGCTGGTAAAAGCATACTTATTTGTTTATTAAGTAGGCAGTATGCAGTACACTTGCTTAAATATAAGGTGCGTTACAAACTAAATGTATTATTATTATTATCCCAGGTCTTACAACATGGCTCAGGCACATAATCTAATTTCCAGTGTTAAGGGATGGGAATACATAAGTAGACGTTGGGAGTCATTTAAAAATGATTGAAACTATTTATTGAATGTTACATTTTAGATCACAAGATAGCGCTTGGTATATATTACACTGAGTGAGCAGGAAAGCTTGTATTGATGGTTGCGATTTGATTTGCGATCTTTCATTTCCTGAACCGTCTGTTGGACCACAGGGGTTACCTTCAATCACCTCTCCCACTGGTGCTGGGATTGGACTGTTTACTGTTAGTAGCATTTTTTTAAACATCAATGTTATATTTTAATTTGTTTTTAAAAATGTACAGTTTTACTAATCCCCCATAAACATACAGTATTCTAAAAATGTGGCAGGAAGCCCTATGGCTAGTACTGTTCAAGGGCAATTAAGCAATTTAAAAAATACATGGGAGGCGAGAAAGGAGCTGTGCTGCCATTGGCTAGGCAGTCAGTGAGTGGGATGACACAACTGGGTTTGATTGGTATTTGTAAGCATGACAGCAGTGACAGATGGTAAATGTGATGCTTGCTTTGGACAGAGATGGAGGAGAGTGGGAGTGAGGTAAGAATTGAGAGAGAGGGTGATATGAAAGACAGGAGGGAAGGAGAGAAGGGCTGAAGGAGGGGTTGTGGGAATCATGGCTACGTCACCTTGTTCACCAATATAGCTCCGATGTTGCTGACCACTCTCAGGGAAGACTCCAGTTAGGTGTTCCTCACTATACCCTGCAGCTACTCATGGATAGAACGAAATAATAAGACTGTGGAAAATGTGATGCTACATTTTATGTTTATATTTGTAACTGCAGAATTTCTTTAAGAGAAATTATGGACTTTTAGTGTGTCACTGGACAGCACAGCACAGCAGCAGCCGGTAAAAAAGAAATTTACTGTCTACACCCGGGCAGCAGCTATAAATAACCATTTCAGAGCAGCAGGAAAAATGGCTGGTCAGGCTCAGTTGTCAAAGCCAACACAATCCTCCCCCACAACTCATATTACTTTACCTCTGAGTCTTGTGACGCTTCCTGTGCCTGAATCCCTACCTGACAAATACTTCTCTAATCCAACTTAAACTACATAAATTCTTTCTTCTTCCCTTTTTTTTTTTACATGACTTGGGCTCACCATTTTCCCTCTTAAGTAGCACAGTCAGTTTTTTGTTGACTGACTGAAGGATTAAAGGACAAGGACTGTTTTTTTTTTTGTCAAACTTGTGGTTACTGTGACAGGAGCTATAGCGGGTGTAAATTTAGACTTTCCCTTCAGCCTGTGCGGTCTCCATCCTTCTTTTTGCCGGCAACAACTCTGACAAGCCAGCAGGGATCTCTGATGTCACTCTGTCCTAAGTCCAAGCAAGTTCGGAGACTCAGTCACCTGGCTCCCAGCTCTCAGCACCCAGTTTGACACTCAATGTCAGCGGATCCCAGGTAACTGGAGGGCCTTTTTAAAGCTCTTGTCAGCACTGTCCCATCAAAACTGACCACAGAACACCTGATAGGTCAGAAAACAGTGTTGATATTTTGTCAGAAAAATGGTGGTGTTGGAATTTATGGTTTACATTCGAAAGTGTGGGTTTACTTTAGAAAAGTGCATGATGCAACACATTTTAGTCCTGGCAAAAATTCATATAGATTGTGTGTTCTGTACTGTTCTTGAGCCTAGTTTCTTTTTGTTTTTTAAAAGGTGTCATTGAGTCATTGAGTCATTAAGTCATTAAGCGTCCGGTGATATTTTATTTCTTAGAAAAATTATGCAGCACCATGTCAGCAGAGCTTTGAAGACTAATTGCATTTTCACTGCTAGGTAACATATTTGTTCATATGCTCTTAAAGTTCCACAGTTGGGAGGCAGCTGTCAAGTGGGAAGGTTCCCTTTGACCTGTATGTTTCTCTTTGACCCTAATATCCCGTGTTACACTGTCCTAATGGTTGAAACAAGATCACCTACAGCTACCATGTGTATGTGTGTGAGAAGCATGTTTCTCTAGCGTAAGCCTCTCGGGGTTTAGTTGCTTGTCCATGGGTCTAGCGTGTGTTTGTATGTGACTCGGCCCGTGGCTTGATGTCAGGCATGTGAACTTGCAGGCTGATTTGACAGTGACAGGCCAAGGCTGGGTACATGCAGTTCTAGTTACCTCACAAACTTTAGTTTACCCTTTGATAGTACTTCATAAAACCCTTTGACTGATCCCAAGCATAAATCTAACCATTTTACAAGCATCATCAGAGAAACATGGTATGAATCAAAGTGATGCCTTACTGTGGACACGCCGGCCTTATGGTGGTCATGAGGGACCAGACCCCATGTCTCTGTGGCCAAGATACCTCACCCATTGCTGGGGCGCTGTAAATCAAGAGCCACCTCCATTTGCAGCTGTGCCAAATGTGGAGCAAGGCAAGCTGACCCTGCTTCCTCACCCATACCTCGCCCCATGAAACCGTCTCTCATGGCATGATGGCGGCTATGTATTGACTATGCAGGCCACGGCTCCGTGTCTGATTTGTTGAAAAGTTAAATTAAGGCTCTGGAATGTCAGTAACTGTTTATGCCATATTGGGAAGAGTAAGGGCCGCATGGTTGCTTGATTGCTGAAACGAGTCACGCATTCTGAAGTTCATGTGCAATTGTGTACATCTGTGTGTCTCTGTCTATGAATGAAGTTGTTCACATTTGCTTGTGTGGCTTTGCTGTCTGTGATGTGCATTCTGTCTATATGGTTGCAAATCAAAGTTTTAGCCATCCCATGTTAAGGGACTGGAAAAAGTATCTCTTGAGTATCTTCATCCGATTCAGAAGGTGACTAACCAAAGTGACATTATGTTATGTTATGAGTCAGGATGTAAATCATTGGCTGCAAATTCAAACAGCGTGACTCCAATTCTAGCAGCCAGGCTGGATAGGAACTGCTGATCAAAATGAGCACAGTGCCCTCATATGGAAGGCTGATACATCCCTGTCAGACCTCCTGGGGCCAGTTCTGGAAATGTGTGGCACCACCTAGTGGACCATGGAAAAAGTGTTTTTATGATTTCTATGCTGTGTTAGTGTTTTTCCCAGTCCCATCATCCTATCTTTCCACACAGTGGCAGGAAAGCAGAACAACAAATACAAATAAACAAAGATTTCTATAGCTACACAGAGTGAAATCAGGTGTTTCAAGCAGCTGAAAGGTTTAAGGTAAATTGTACCAATGCTTACTCTGATTTTGGGCTGTCAGAGCTGTGTTTCCAGCTGTAGTTTTGGATCAAACATCCCACACTCACCCGCCAATGCTTACTACAGCATCTCACCAAAGGGGGAAGGCTCTACAACAGAGCATCCAGCATCAGCATGTCAGCTACAAAAGCTTAAAATAACTGTTCTCAAGTGAAACTAAAAAACTATACAAAACAAACTATAACACATAACACATAAAAGTATCATCACTTTTTTTTGCACTTTCAGTAACACACCTTATTATTTATTGCATCTGTCGGTTGGATCTCAGCTGTAGTAAGATAACTTACAGGTAAGATATCTTAATGGCATACATACATGTGTATTAATTAATAATCATTCATTGGTAATACAAGGTTTGAGTTGAGATTTGAATTGAGTGTCATTATTAGTTTTGGACAGACCATGTCATTGCAAGAGGTGGTAATACCGGTGAGTCCACTACCAGGCCAGGCTTAATTGTTGTTTTTATTGATATAACCCTACATTTTTTCCATGTTTGAAAGTATTTGCAATAATAATAATAATAATAATAATAATAATAATAATATACACAGTTGATGTCCCTTTTGATTATCGTATTGGCACAGGACAAAAAGAGGCTTGTTCTCTTTGCCGTCTGGGTGTGAAGCTAACAGATGGGGTGACTGTAAATCTGTCAGGGTGATAGCTCCCTTGGAGCTGAATGCTTGAGTGCTTAGATAAAGCGCTCATTTGCAGCTTCTAAAAATTCACAGATGGAGCTCTATGGAAGAAGGCAGAAAGTAAAGAGAATTAATACAGTAAGTGAAATTACATGTGGGTACAAGAATTACAAATTATGATTTTTTTTTCATGGGTTAACCATCTGTTTTACATTGTGTACATTTGTTTGTTTGTTTTTTGTCTGAAACAGCTTGTAACAAAACTATATTGAATACTTTTAATATAATGTTGTTTTGCTAATAGGATACCATGAAATAATAAAAGGCAAAAAAAGATAATAAACAGAAAAAAGTAGTTATTATTACTTATTAGTACTACTTATTTTATTGTCATCTTTGATTGAAAATGATAAAAAGAACATAAAAAGTGAAATCCAGACCTTTTGGATATGGTGTGCTAAAAGCATAAAGAACAATGGATTACAAATGTATGCAAACATGTTATTTTGCTTATAACTCTACAGTTATAGGGCCTCATATTATTTTGTCCATATAAAAAAAGATTAAATCATTTCAATGCGGACATAAACAAAAAAATAAGGATGAGAATAGCAGCTATCAAGTAGCCTCCTAAAGAGAAAGCAGACATTAGGAGATGTATCATTCTCAAAGAGTTATTTCAGTCAAGCCAAAATGACTGCGAATATTCATATAATTGCATGGTCATTTGAAATATGGTTGTAGAAAAATATTTGAATGTGACAATGTCTTGCTTCATCAACCTAACGATTTCATAGCTACAGCTTGCCTAATGTATGTCCTGAGGTATTTAAAATTGAAGGTGTTTCTCTGTTTAAATTCTCTGGATTTTCTTTCTTGCATTTTCTTGCATTTTTCATTTTGGAATAGTTGGTTATATCAAAGCCACTTACAGCAGTAACAATTCAACAGAGCTACAAAATCTATTGCCTTAAGACATACCATTATCCCGGCCACTGTGAGTCCATCAAAACCACTAAATGTGAGATGTGTAAGAGTGGTGTTTTTAAAGAACATGCAATTTATACAGCTTTGAGAGGAGGAGACTGAATATTTCAATCACTTTCAAATATTTTCTGACAAAAGATGGATGTGGTAGTAGTAGAGCTAGTAGCAGGCCCACCATTAGGAATTATGGACAGGGGGACAACATTTTTTAAACTGGGCCCCTCATCGACACCCACTCCCTCACCACCTCCCACCCACCCTTAGTTCTATTACGAACAGGAGCAATTTCAAAGAAGCTCTTGGCCATTAGCCTTATACAGATGACACAGATTGAGTCCCTAACAACCTTTTCCAAATTCAGTGTTGTAGACTCATCCAGGCCATGCTTGCATATTTTCGATTACTCAACACAAAACGTCAATTCAGTTTTTTGTTTTTTTTAAATCTTTCAAATTACACTGTGATGTTATGTTCCTCCTTTTAACTTAAAACAAGATAAGGATGGAAAAAATGCCCTTTAATGGTTTAGTGATCAGAGAAAAGTAAAATCAAACATTGAAGAAATTACTGCAAAATATTAAATCATAAAATCAAATTATTAGTGAACAAATAAACATGCTTCATCTATCAGATTCAATCTTGAGGAGTAGTCAAATTATCTGCAGAACTGAAATACTGTATGGCGTATATGGCTGTGTCTGCTGACATGATGATAAGAATATGATAAACAGGCTTATGTATAGCTTACTGTATTTTAACTATATTTGCTCCTGTATTCTATGATTGCTATTCTATGACAGCTGACTGGTGTTTACTGTAGGCCAGTTTTCTTGAGGGGGAACTTGTGCGTGTTATTAATCTTTATTAATTTGAAGGGAAACACAAAATTCGGTGACAGATGACAATATAATAGAAAATAATGCAGTAAAGCTCTCAGGTATTCTGTGTTGCTGCTGCTGCTGTTGCTCTGTTTGCTGTTTCTCCTGTTGATAAAACTTTACAAGGTTACAGAGTTGTTGTATAACAGAATAAAAGTGTGTGGTCTTTTCATAGTGCACACACAGAACTCAACAGATTAATAGATTAAAATATGAATGCATATTAATGTGTATAAAAATATTTTCTCACTATAATCTGAGCTGAGTCAGCACACGTATATGATTTAGATTTAGTCTTCCCTCCTCTTTGTCTTTGCCTTTATTTGGGTAAGTAACCTCTTTAAATATGACTATGGCGTCTTTTCTCATCTCAATGACAAATTAATTAATTTTAATTCAGTGACAAACTCCTGGACTTTAATAGCTCCTGTGTTTTTCTCATGTTCAAAACTTTCTGCACATTCAGCAACTATTTTTGTTCTCTGACATGTTGAGAAAAAGTCATAATATTACAAGAATACTGTCATCATTTAATGATAATTTTAAGATTTTTAAACAGTCTACCTGCCCCATACTCTGCTACACTAGCCTGAGTTACAGACACAGAACTATTTGGGACTGTACTACTAATGGATGAGGAGGTAGAAAAATTAAACTTATTGCAAACACTTTTGATCAGTCAGGAATGTCACCACAAATCAACACAAATGTTCACTTCAGCAACTCAGTGCAGCTCACAGTCCAAAAAAGTCTGTGCCTCAGACTTTAGATGTTTATTTTACAAAACTCTTTCAGTTAGTTACCGGTACTCGTTATTATCATTATCACTTACATTTGTTATAGATTTGTTTCTCACATGAGAACATTGATGTGTAGCGTGAGACCATGGGGAAATTGTCAATTGCGTGAGTCTCACGCCCAATGCCAGAGAGTTGGCAGCTCAGCTGCTAGCTAAAGTTTTAGCCTACTAGTCTGGCTAACTATTAGCTCCTCACCTTCTCACTTTTTTTGTCCAGAAATTCGGCCATTGCTTCCCTGTGACTGTATTTTTCTCTGTGTGTTTGGACATCTCTTTTTCTGGGCCCCTGACAGTCTGCAGTTTAAAGCGACTCGCTTACATTTGCGGGTCCCACACACATCTAAACGGCCAAATGTTTCGACCGTACCATTTTCACAATAACAGCTGGGGGTGGGTAATCAGATGACAAGTATGAAATATGGTTTAATGATAATAAGACATTTATTTATCATGCAAATACATCTAAAACATTTTGCTATTTATATAACACAGTAAGTAAAGTGTTCTACTTAATCCAATTTAGGGTCATCTGTACCCTTTGTTTGACCCCCCCACCCTGACGGCGGGCCTGGGTAGTCGTGGGCCAAACTTCTGCCACTGTGAAAGCTGCAGCTTCAAGATTGCACAGCATTATCCCAAGGCCTCCTCTGTAAATACTTTCCTCCCTGTGTGTTGGTCTGCCCCCCGTCCTGACACACACATACACATGCTGACCACTTGTGACTTTACATCACATGCGTCTCTTCTGCCCCTCCAGTGGTCAGTAACACAGGGACGCAGCGTCACTCACATAGGGTGAAGACCACTTGCAGTGATGTTAAGCTAATGTACATGTGCAAGCAGCGGGCGTCATTAGAGTAGAGACATACGTCAGTATGGGCAGAGGTCCGGCTATAGAGAAGCGGTGCGGAGTGTGACTTGGACCTCCGCTGACTGTCTTTTCAAGGTTGGTGTGTTTCTTCCATAGCTCCAGGTGTGCTTTTCACAAGGCTGTTGCAGTGTAATGTATGTGGTGGTAAGTCTTGTTAGCTGTACTGTCTTTATGATTCACACACAGGCACTGTGTTTGGACGTTCTGAGGAATTTTGTTCTGTTTGTCATTGCTCTCAGAGGAGGGCTATTCTGTAATTGCGCTGGACCTAAATCCTTCCTGTAATTTGTTACTTCCTCTGATGAGACTGTGGACTAATTGGGCCCATGTGGCGTCTTGTTATGACTACTGAGCTGTCTTTGATCTTTGTGAAAGTGGGTGTGTTTTTGTTTTTGTTTTGTTTGTTTTTTTGTGAGGACATTGTGAATTACAATGAAACATTCAAACAGTGTGGTCCTGAAAAATATAGGAAGTCAATGCAGTTTACTGAAAGTGTCATCATAACGTATATTGCAGTATTAGGCCACTGGGCATACATTTGTTGAGATGTGTAGGCCTACAGATAGTTTTTAAAAGTTTGGAATGTGTCCTAAAGGTTTTTAATACATTTCCTTTCGAATATGTAAAGAAATTGACAAGAGTGTTAAAAATAGTTATGCTGTAACTATTATTATTATTAATTTATTTATTATTGTGTTTTATAATCATTTTGATTTGTTCATTTGATTGCATTTTCTTGTCAGATGTTTCTGTTTTATATATATTCGAAATAAACACTCAATAATAATGGAATAATACATGATAAGAAACCATTTCCATCTATTGATGTTGACTCCAGCTGTTTATCACTTGCATTTAGACTGTTTTAATTAACAGATGATTTACTTGTTTGCAAACTGAATGGTGCAAAAGTGAATCATTCTTGAAATAATTTTCCATTTCTGACGGTAAATGTTAAATTTAAATTTTTCACTTTTTGTCTTTTGGAGTTTTATGAAACATATTAACAGTTTTATTAACACAATTATTTTTTCATACCTTACTTCTTACATTTTCTTTTATTTATACATGGCATTGTGTAGTTTTATAAATAAGTTATATTTCACAAGTATTGTGTTAATTAGAGCATTTTTAAAAAAGTCATTAATGCTTGGAGGAACAGCTGGATGCGAAGACTATCACATTTTCTTGTAAGACTTTGTACCTGGTGCTGGATGAGAAATCCAAATTTCAGGATCAGACAGGAATTAAAAATAAATTCTAATATTGCAGCCATTTCTCCATGGTATATGATTTTTGCTTAACAAATTCTGAAAATTAAATTATAGGTGTATTTTCACAAATTAATCAGTTGACCTACACATAACAGAACTACACATAACTTAAGCACTTAAAAGCAGGGTGAAAGGTTACACTTTCTTTCAATAGATACTTTGTAAAAACCTGGTCAAAAAAAGAAAAACATGTAGTCTGGATGGGCAAAGTGTCAACAATAGAACATATTCACATAGCCAATCCAGAATGGGACACATTTCAGAGAGAAAAACATTTCACTCAGGCCTTAAAGATCAGTTTTCTGAATTGTCAGTCATATTTACTTATATTTATTTATATTTAGTCAATTATCACTTTTACCTCATTTTATACATCTGAAGCCTTGTTTTTAACTATTCTCTGCAGATAATCTGGCTTGACATGACCTGACTATGACCTTTGTCATTTACCACAAAGCACAACAAAGTATGTACTAAAATATTATTTAGTTTGTTTTTGTGTTATTTACTACATGTTACAGATAATACTCTTTGACAGTGCATATATATTCTGACAACAGATTTGAACTTGCATTTTAAACTTGTATAACTTATAAATATAGACTGAAATATAAATAATAAAAGATTAATATGTTCTTTCAAATAGATCAATTTGACTGCAGTAGTAGTATGGACGTGTTGGTGGTTTTGTGTTTCAAGATAAGATCACAGGGAGATATCATGAGACAAATTTTCTTCATAATTTCATTAGCAAGCTGTTCTCTCTTGTCATCCTTATCCAGAGAATACGCTTCCCTTTCACACCTGGTTGTACTGTATTTGACACCTTTATTCCCTGTGTTCATCACAAGATTGGTCTGAAGTGTCTAGCACACTGTGCCAGCTGCCCAAGAGTCCATATTAGTCTATTAAGGATACTGTGTGTCTGGATGGCAGAGGGCAACTTCAGTATTTATAGCTTTGAGTCATAAGCTGGAATGGTGTGTATCTTTCCATCAGCATGCTTGCTCACTTAAGAGTGTATATAATCTGCAGTGAAACTAGGGATTGTCAATTGTCCAAAGTGAGTCAGTTGTCAGTTTTATGTTTTCACTATTATATGTATCGCAAACACATGATACCTAAACCATGCAAAAACATTCCATGTGGTCCTTTAACTTGATGCACAAAATGTTGGCATCATCTCTGGCTTTGATCTAATAATAATTAATAATTAAACTAAAATAAAAATAAAAAATTTTTGAACCAAGGAATAAACATAGCAAATTGAGTTTTAGTCTAAAATGTCTGTTAGATGTTTGTTCTAAAACACCTTTCAGAGTTTGGTTTGACTTAAAATCAGTACCCAAAGTATATTTCCTAAATAATTTGAAATAGCTTTTTAATGTATTTTTCAGCATTGATCTTTAATATCAGTGATACGTCTAGTGACTGAAGTTGCCCTAAATTAGGTAGTTATAAAATCTGTATTACAGTGGTATCTCTTATGTGTGAAATTTGTTTTACATGAAAACAATGGCTTCAGTGATTTAATATCCAATATGTTTGAGTTTGAGTTCATTCCAGGAAAACTCAAAATGATCTTGTCATTTGAAGATGAGTGTGTCAGCCTTCTGCCGAGTCTCACTTGAAGTATTGACTCCTAGTGTCTGTCAGAGTTGATTGGATAAATAACAAGGTAGTATGACTAGTAAATAGAACAAGCATGCTGAGAGCAAAGTTATGTTGCTGTAACAAAGTCACTGTGATATAGAATCTGGTATCAGTTGTCTCTAAAAACATTTTGGATGATTTGATCTATTAAGGTTTTAGATTTGCTTTGAAATGTTATTATTTGCCAGCCATTACAGCAAATTGTGAAGTTAGGTGGTAGAAATAACATGAAATTACACAGCCGTAAAAACCTATGAATAAAGGAAAGATGTTAACATTAAGTCTTGCTTCAGTTACAGTATTTAAGATTTATTTCAAAATGCTAAACAAACTGAGTTTTCATTTCATGGATGTGTTTTCAGGACCATACATCTACAGAAGGATGATTTATAGCTCAGTTAGGACTATTAGTAACAGTTGTGATATGATGAGTTTATGATGTGTCAATGTTAACACAAGACCAGATCACAACTACAGAAGTCAGTAGGAAGACAGACCTGGAGGTGATAATCCTCCAGAAGATTCAGTTGCATAAATTCATATTTGAAAAGTTCTCTTGAACATTTTTATAGTTAAGAAGGACAACAACAACACGTTTTATAATCCATCTGGACATGTACAGTACAACCTTTTACGAAAGAATCTGTAAACAGTATCACCAATAACCATAATTCCAACGTCTTTGTCTAGAACAATTTTGGATTTCACCACATCTAATCTGATTGGCCTGTCACCTTTCCGCAGAGTTGGTAGGAGCAGTGGCTTGATAGGACAGTGTCAGGTGCTTAACATTGATGATGTGATAAATAGTTGAGTAGACTAAGTTTAGACAGCATGTGAGGACATTCATCAGAAATTGAAAGGACAGGCCAGTCAAACAGGGCTGCAGCACCAGTGACTGAATGGTGTGGTTCTATTACAGAAATTTGTGTTGTTGAAAGCTGGTTTACAGGATAGTATAGCAGTATGGAAATATGTGCTTGGGCAGCTAACCTGTTGATTTTTTGAAAAATGATTTATACAGATATCCCTGTTTTACCACTTTCTCTTTGTTACTCCACCCACTCCATGGTGAAATCCCTAATTTCCATATGTTGGTAAGAAGTAACTGAAATAATGTTTAATCTACAAAAGATAGCAGAGCTTTGAGGCTTTCTCTTTTTGTATCATCTCACAGTGTTGTGTGCAATAGCTGTCTACCTGGCTGAATGCCCTTGAACTTCCAGGTAGCCAGGGCATTGTTAAAATGAAAAACCTCCACACTAGCATGAGCATGTTGTAGATTTTGCTATGTTATTTCCCACTAACTTATATTTGCATTGTCTTATATATGATCTTATATGTGATTGCTCTGGTTTGAACATATAACATATAGTGACGTTATCATCGAGAACGGTAGCAAGAGCAACAAGACTGAATAGTGGAGCAGAAACAGGAAGTTGAATGACATCGTAGTCGAATAGGAAGGCTACTTCTTATCTCTGAGGTCTTAGAGAAGAATGTAAGGATTGTCTCTCTAGGAGTTCATTAACCTGGTAGGGCATTTTTCTTGTCAGTAAACTGGGCATATCTGTGAAACATTCATGAGTCCACAACTTTTGTTACATCATGCCCTCCATATTCACCTCATTCCTAGTTTAGTATACCTAAACCATTGTCCCAGGTTCTAATTATAACTGTATAATCAGTGGTTGAAAACATCTGGTCTATCTTTAAGTGTCTGCTACTACTTAGTTGTGTTTTGAAGAAAGGTGGGCGTCATCTGCTGGCGCAACTCGTTACATTATGTGACATTCATGTAATGAGCTGCACATGTACAGTACGGTCCTGTCATTCCATTCACTCTGTGGGCGAGGGGGCTGTAACCTACATAGACGTAACACTTACTAACAGATCAGCCAATGCCATGTGTGACAAACATGACTAGCCTCAACATGATACAAATGCTCTTAGATAATTTAAGAACAAGAAGAAATGGCAATAATAAAGGAGAGACCTACATATGCTCTGTCAAAACTAATAAAAAGTTATATAAAATTATAAAAATGTATTTTGGCCACATTGCAAGTTGTAATAACAAACATTTGCTCTGCTTACCTGCTGAAATAACCATCTTTTCTAATAGCATTGATCTGACCTAACTCAGACCAAAGGAAAATGCTTTTGCTGACCATAAACAAAGACACTGTTAGATTAGAGAACAACTTCATTAGTAGCAAACTGCTGTGTAATACCTCTTGGCATTAATTATTTCCTTTGGTTTACCCTA
This sequence comes from Lepomis macrochirus, assembly GCA_024633595.2. Taxonomy (NCBI): domain Eukaryota; kingdom Metazoa; phylum Chordata; class Actinopteri; order Centrarchiformes; family Centrarchidae; genus Lepomis; species Lepomis macrochirus. The sequence continues at coordinate 12,630,071 of JALXJV020000003.1, forward strand.
ACCCAGCAGCAATTGACAGCCAGCTGATGGCTGTGCCCAACAGGCCATCTGCTGGTAAAATTTGCCTTGTGAAGAACACAATTGTGTGTGAATTTGGGGCACTGAAACTTTGTAACAGCTACAATAATAGGAAAGCTTTAAGGAAGCTTTTTCTGTAGGTCTATGGTTAATGAAAGTCGCTAACGTTACATAGCTGCTTTTGTAAGAGTTAAAAGCGTCTAGAATGAACAACTGAACAGGACCATGCTAGCAATCATACTGTATACACAAACATTAGCACTTAACATCTCAGCTATTATGTGACGTGTATTTGAGATTCCTGAGGTATATGATGTTTTCTTTCCTATAGCATCAGTGCAGTACCTGTGGACAGCGGCGATCAGAAGGGCCTCCAGGTTGGAGGCCAGCTGCCTAGCAGTGTGCACGTGGGGCCGCAGCAACAGAATCAGCAGCTCCTCCTGACCCCAGCCAGCCTCCAGCTTGCTCAGCTCCAGGCCCAGCTTACCCTCCATCGCCTCAAACTTGCTCAAGGGGGCAATACAGCCACTGCTGCCACTGTTCTCAATCAGGTTCTTTCCAATGTCGCCATGTCCCAACCCTTGTTCAATCAGCTACGGACTTCGACTATGGTTGGGAACCCACAGGGAGCCTTCCCCACGGGGGTGTTAGGTTTTCCCACTTCAAATTCGGCCTTGGGAGCCTTGGTCAGTGGTGGATTCAACCAAAACCAAGGGAATGTGAGACTAAACCATCCTGGTGGATTGGGCGCAGTCGGCCAACAGGGTGCGGAGTATGGTAAAAAGTCAGGTTCAACTTACCCTTCTGATACTGACAGGCGTCATCAGTACAACTTAATTGGGGGAACATCCGCGGCATCAGCAACTGCTGATGGACAGTACTCAGTGGTAAACACTCAGGCAAAAAACATGAACAATGTTGGTTTTCCAAGAGATTTCTATGGGCAGGATGTGCTGGGGCAGCATGCTGGGTTTAGCGTCAATGAGCAGAATGTGAATGTTTATAACTCCACTGGGCATAAGGAGCAATGGAAAGGCCCCGCTAACTTGAGTCAAACTGGAAAGGTGGATATGGTTTCTAATGCTGCCAATGTGTGGACAGCAGTTGGGCAACCAGTTCGGTCCAGAACGGAACTGTACAACCCAGAGGAGCCAACCCCTGACCCCAAGTTCAATCCCAGTAGCGGGCTTTCCTCTTTTGGTTCAAGTGGCACACAGGGGTTTGGGGGATACCAGACCCTGCGTGGAAATGAGGACACCCTGTCTTCAGGTACCAGGACACTTCAGCCTTACCAAGTCAATGATTACCATGCCGTCACACCCGCTCAACTACCACACCAGTGTAGCATCTGTGACAAGAAGGTCTACAACCTCAAGGTCAGTGAACTGATCAGTCAAAACCTAAATGTAGTGTAGTGTTTTTTTTTGTAAACATGGAAGCTAAATTAAGTTATTTACCTGCAAATGTTACATTTGTCTGCTCACACCTTAATTAAACATAGACAATGGACTAATCTAATCTAATCCAATCCAAACTAGTTTGTCTTCCAATAAAACAGAAGGTCATGTGACACTCATAAGATTTTCTAAACCCTAAAATGTGTTAATGGCCCTGGCTTTGGAAGAGAAAATGAGCATTTCAGGTTGACATTAGCTGATATACTGTAGCTAAATGTTTTGATATGACAGGCAGTCACTAACTGACTGACTGAAGAAGATGTTGAGGGCAAGCAGTGAGCTTCCATGTTTGGTGTGTGTGTGTTTATAGGACTGGGACCAGCATGTGAAGGGAAAACTACATCTGCAGAACCGAATGTTGTATGCAAACGAAAGGTAAGTTATTTGCAATTCTAAAATTCATCGGTAGGTTGTTTGTGAAATGAGCTCTGAAATACATGCCCTTTTACCACCGAGTGATCATGTTATTTATGTTCACAAAGCTAGTGGTGTCACATGGTTTTTTTCTGGGGTTTTTTGTTAATTTTCAAACAATTATAAGTAAAAATGTTGGCTTTTATTATTATTGTTGAACATGGTTTGGTCATATTCCCTCTACTTTTTCACGAGCTGTGTGTAAATGTAAATTTATATTTTAAGCTTAAGCACTGTATTGATCAGTTCAGAGCAAATGTCTCTCTTGAGTGTTGGAAGCACTTTAATTTTCCTTTTCCTTGGACTATATACAGCTCTATTAATGTTTCTATGAATATGAGCTCTGTCACAAGATATGAGTGAGCACGGCAGGGGAGAGGCAGCTAAAATCAGCCTTCTATGATTGTTGCAGCTCCGCAGTGGTATCAGCTGGGACTGTTCACTATGCTGTCAGCAGGCCTTCTGATGGAGGGCTGAACACCGGAGTAACAAACTCTATGGTCTACTCTACTGCAAGTCAAGGTAGGAGAAGTCACCACAAATGACCCAGTTTCTATCGATGTTAGAGGCATGTTTTTCTGATCGCTGGAATGTGTCAAACAGAGTGATAGATGGAGTTCAGGGGGTATTTTCAGAGTTACGTGAGGGCATGAGGCAAAGTGTTTTTATAACTTGATACAGTGCCTTTTGAAATCCAAAATATGATGGACCACAACACTTACCCAAACCTTAATATGTACTTGTTGGCAGTTTATGACATTTGATGTGCATATTATAATAGCAAAACCATGTGAGAAAAGCACTACACAAGTGTGTAACGCTTGTCAATATACTCTCAGTGCTTGCTGAGTATATTGACATCAGAGTATCATTTCACTCCCCAGATGTTACTTCTTAGCACTGATGCACATTTCGAGCCTTTTAATCATTCCAACCAAGTGTTTTCAAATTCCGTAATTATAAAACAAAGAAACTAATAAAAAGCAAAACTGCTAATAAGGATTTTGTAATAATACACTTTCAACAAATGTAACTTTTCCCCTACACCATGGTCTACACCATGAGGACAATTTTTCTATTAAAATTTCAAATTGTTTCCACAGATGTATCCTCAGGAACCAATACAGCATACTTGCCAGCTGCAGCCATGAAGACTTATCCCACGTCAGAAGCAGGATTTGCCTCACACCAGCCAGAGTCAAAGGTCAGACAAAAGTATGGGTTGTTCTCTCAGGATTGTTAGAGTTTTCCCTTGGTATATACATGCGATTTTGTGACAGGCTATAAAGAATGCTAGTGGTAAAGGACCAGCTGCCATTTTAGAACATGAGTCCAGCTATTAAATGTTAAGTGAAACTGTTATATTGTCATAGTTATAGTGAGTAATTCCTTGTTGACTCATATCAATGACTTACACAATAATATAAGATAATATAATACAATAATGTACTCGGAGGGTACTGGCCAGTTTTCATTATTAATGTTGTCTGGTGCAGAGTAAGAGTGTGTGAGTCTGAGTGTGGACAATATGTTGTTATATTTTATCTCTTTTTAAGTTAAACACTACATTGCTTCTATACACTGCCTTACTTCCATGTTTCTTTCTGGGCTTGGCAACTCGTTGCTACTCAATTAAATAAGATGGCAAACTGTGTCATTACAATGTTGGCTAGTAGCTACAGTACGTGTTGAGATTTTTCATATATCCTTATTTTACCACTTAATGATTATCCAGCCCCCAGATACAATTTAAGTGGTAAAATAAGGGGTATATAATAAAATCGCTTCTGTATTTAGGAAGATGTTGTATACCAGTGTACATTTGTGAAATGATTCATATGTAAATTTATTATGTGTCCTAAGCTTCCTTATATATTAAATGACTAATTACAGGAATCGATATATTGTTTCCATTTTAGGCAGGGGGACACACATTTCCCATTTTTAATTGTGTACTGTAAAAAAGTGTTCAGACCACAGCTGAGCTGAGCTGTGTCTTTAATTGTCTGCCTTTCAGTACAGAAAAAGTTTTATGTTAACTAAAGCAACTTCTACACAGGCTCTGCACAGGCCCATGCTCCAACTGCTTCGCACACACAGTACTGTGACTGCAGAGTTAACTTGAAAGTGTTTATTTGCACTTCAAAATCTTTTTTTACTCTGCTTACACACACATAGGCAAGCCATCGTGTTATCACTGTGACCTATAACCCTTGTAGACACTGATGAAGGATCTGAATAGACTGCTAAAGGGCTGCTGCTGGTATGACATGACATGGTATATGAGCAGTACAGTAACAACAAAGTACACGGATGTTACAAACAACAAGCATTAGTTCAGAATGTTTTAGCCATATTGTATAGAGAGAAGCATATTTAACAAATTTTAAACTATAGCCTTTTTTTATTCTTGTAATTTCAGTCAATTTACTTGTCTAAAAGTGTTGGCTGTTGACTTGGGTTGAAAAGCAACACCTGTTGATAGGCATCCATCACTAAAGCAGGTCTTCTGAAACGCTCAGTGCAGATGATGAGTGAGGTGAAAATTAGCCACAGCAAACCTGAGCAAAGCCTTCTCTAGTGCCCAGCACGGAGCTTTCAACAGTCAGCGTGCAGTAACACGCACCCAAATCTTGAAACATACCCTAACAATGCTTACTGTAAGTGTCAAAGTTATGTCCACAATACTGCATAATGTGCAATGAACTTTTTAATCTGTATTTCAGCCTAATGTATTTGGTTTCAGGATTTCCACCAAAGTGTTAAAAGATTGTACTTAAAGAGAAATAAATAAATATTATGTACACATAAACAGACAAAATTAGAAAAGAATAAAAAGTTAACAGTGTTCAAAGTAGGAACAGTGAAGAGTAAGAATAAAATACAGAGGACAGTCTGGGCCTGGTAAAGAAATGTAAAACCACTTCTTCCATTCCAACAAATGTCCGTGACTCTGCTTATTTTGTCTCAGCCATTTGTTCTTTTGCAAGTGGAGCCTATTTAACAGGAGCCTGAACTCAGTGATGTGAAAGTCATATGCTTCACTGGTTGGTTATTGACAAAGAGTTTTATTGTATCAGTGGGAAAATATTAATAGGCTGCTACTTGAGCTAATGTTAGTTGCTATAAACACACACCTGTCTAAGCTGAACAGGTGGGGTTTACTGTTTTTAGAGTCCTGTGTTGAACAGAGCACACTCCAAAACATCAAATGCACAGTCACATGCAATAATAATTTGTGAACTTACGGATGAATTTGATGTATTAAATTTTATTTGTGTATGATCACATTCAAATTAAAATGTAAACATGTGTAACCTAACATTTGTTACACAAAACACACTGTAGAAATCACACTAAAATAAATTCCTTTTGGTAAAGTGAAACTGAACATATTACAAACAATTTTAGACAAATTTAGATGAAATTGATTTTGTGAGCAAAATAAAAAAAATCATTAATTATTACAATCTGTATGTAAAAGCTCACACATACACACACACACACACAAACAAACACACACATACATACAAGCATACGCACATGAATGCTTGCCCATACACAGTGTCCAGCAGCCCAGTTTGAAATAACACAGTAGCTTTGTGTGATAACAGAACTCAAAAAGAGATAAACACTGGATTACAGCTAACTGCTGTTAGGAGCACAGACCTAAAGACCCCCAGGTCACACTACCAGGCAGTGGTGTAAAGTTTCAGACTAGTGAGAGACTGGTAAAGTGAGCCGAGGGATCGGCACGCAAGCGTTCTGTGAAGGAACGTGGGGAGAAACTGTGAAACCAGACTGACCATCTCTCTGGATCCTTCAACATGGATCCTGCTCTGCACAAATAAACACACGTGTCCTTAGCAGAGATTCCAGCTAATGTCCGTCAGCATGTTGTCAGTGAAAACGGGAAAGCACAGTGTGAAGTGCTTGTTATCCTTTCCACCATTTGGCCCTAGTTTGGTAGGTGATCGTGTTGAGAGTGTGAGTTTACAATAGAACATATGGCTGAACACAATGTGGCAGGTAAAGCCATTACCTCTGTTGACTGTAGTCTGCAAATTGTCTGATGATTAAATCATCAAACTGTCTCATCATAGATTTATTGAAAAGTACATTAAACGGAGATATTACTGCATGTTTTAATTTTATTCTAAATGTTTTTTTTAATTTCTTAATTTATAAAACATGAAAAGTTACTTGAAGTTATATTATTATTATATTAAAAGTTATATTATATTCATTACTCATTATATAGAAATGAACACTGTTATAATATTTTTTGAGCTGACCATGCAATTTGCTCTCAGCATGTATGCAAAATATATATTGTACTGTAATGTGTTTTGCTTGGATGATTCGAAACTGTGACATTGTTTAGCTGAGATGTTGTCCCATCTGCAACCATTGAAGAACGCCACGTCAATGTGTGCCTCCTTGTGAGTAGGCAACGACATGGCATAACTGTGCTGCTGGTTTGCGGTTAACAGAAAGAGCTACTGTTCAAAGCCTGAGCCAACCTTGAAAGTCATATCAATGCTGTGGTCAAACTGTCTGGGCTTTCAGACACAGATGACATTTTACAGGTCAGACATTAGTGAGAGCAGCGAGCAAGACTCTTGTTCTCTGTAATATTCCAAGGACATAAACAGCTTATTTCTGGATCTGTTTATTGAGCCCATCCTGTATTGACCTTTATGTGTTCTGGTGGTGGCACTGGCACGGAGCTGATAATAGAATTATCACTCTTACATCTGAAGCTGGCCAGAAACCATTAAGTTGTGACATATAAATTCAGTACTGTGGCTCATCCAGATTTTGATTGGGATTGTGTGAATAGAAATTTAGCCTGAAATAACTTTACAAAATCTGATTTGTAAAAGAGATCTGTTGTTATCAAAATTTCACTTTACAACTTCACTTTCTTTGTCTAAAGTTATCAATCAGGTTTTTGTGAAATACCATCACATGTTGTTTATGGACTTTTTGTGACCAGTGCCTCATGTATGTTTTGAATACTGATACACTTGCCTCTGATTATGTTTCGACAGGCATAGTGAAGTGACTTTGAGATTGTAAAAGCTTCCTCCTCCCTGCACTTCACGGCTGTTGGACCCAGTGTGAAGTGTATGTGAGTGTAGGGTTTTCCCTGAACAAATTCCCTGTAAAAACAGAGACCCTGGCCGCTGGTCAGAGGTGGAATTAGGACCCCAGTCTGTCCCACACATGGAACTGTCTGTCAGATCTATCAGCATGAGAAGCAGGAAGAGGAGGAGGGGCGCTGGAAAAATTGCACTTGAAGCACAATGGTTGCAGAAATAAGACTGTGAAATGACGAGGTTAATTTACAACTGCTTTCCTCAATGATGTTAAAGGAACGCGAGGTGTGAAACAGCTAGTTTGATGGTGAGTGTATTTAGTGTATGTGTATGTAGTAGATAAATTGTTCAGAGAAACTAAGGGGATAGGTGAAATGAACACTAAAATGATAATAATCAAAAAATAATAAACTTTATTTATACAGCACTTTTTAAACATGGTGCTTTACATGGTGGGACCAGCATTAGACTATTTCAGCTGCAAAAAATAGTATAAATAGAGTAAAATACTTAACAATAATACAACATAAAATAATAATAAAATAGATAAAACATGTTGAAAATAAAACAGACCCATCTATGGTGGAGTTGGTTCTTTAGATTGTCTTTGTTACCTTCTTGGCATGTCTCTTCTCTAAATTCTGCTTTGAAATGAGGCAAAGACAGAGATCTGAGGATAAATAGTGATGAAGGGAAATGGAAAAGAGGTTTGTGTGTTTGAGCTGGGAAAAAGAATGGAAGAATAATAATAAGAATCTGAAAGACAAAGAAAAGGACACTAAAAACTACCTTAAAAAATAAGTAATTATAAATAATAAAAACATTATTATTATTATTATTATTATTATTATTATTATTATTATTATTATTATTATTATTATTATTGTTGTTGTTGTTGTTGTTGTTATTGTTATTATTATAAAGCAATAGGTTGTCAGAAATAGTGATACTGATCATTTACCCACTCCTTGAAGTTAAGAAAGGAGGAAGGACAAAGGGATGTTGACCAACGCAGGTCATTATACTTAGCAGCCTGAAGGACTTGTGTCAAGTGTGTCAAATGTTTGGGGCCAGTCAGCTGACAAGTCTCTAAATCCAAACAAGAAAACTTTGATTACCACTGCTGCACTACTGCCAGGGAACTATTAATAGACATCCTGTGTGATAGTGTTACACTGATTTTAGACAGACTACTTTCCTACAGTATGACTAACTCTGATGTGCAACACAGATTGGTAAAAAATGTCACACTGGAAGTATGCGTTAAGGCTGTGAAGCTCACAGTTAGACAGCATTTATGAGAACATAAATATCACTGTATCCAGTCGAGAGTGACCCATAGCTGAACACAATCTGCACATCTACACAAACTGCTAGCCTTGCTTTGTCAAACGTAGAAAAGAAATAACTTTGGAAACTCCTTAACTGATGTAGTTACATGTTACATCTTACATATTTACCCTTGTAGAATGAACTTTATTCATGTTTACTAAAAGAATGTTATTTTTTTATTATTGTTTGCAGCCATTTCCACCCAGAAAGGCCACAGCAGGGCGTGTTGTTCACATCTGCAACCTCCCTGAAGGCAGCTGCACAGAGAATGATGTCATCAACCTGGGACTACCTTTTGGCAAAGTCACCAACTACATCCTCATGCGCTCAACCCATCAGGTACAATTATTCGTGTTATTCATGTTTATTAATTAGTTAGTTCTTGCTGACACGCCGAGCAACATATCATTACAAGAACATTATTAACCAATTTTAATAAGCACAATATAGCAAGCAGGGACCTAGTCACTTTGGCACATTGTGCTTGTGTTATCAATAGCAGCGTCAACACACTACCTTGGTTCAAACTCTAAATCATCATAAACGTCCTGCTCCCATTGCATGATTTCTGTCTTGATGAGCTCACTAAAAGGTGTTGAAACTGTGAATATTTTTGCCTCAACGACATTTGACAAAATGCAAATGAGCCAATTATCCATGTGCCTTTTTATGATTATCAACAGTCTTTTTCTGCATCAGCTGTTATGTGATACCTTGTACTTCATTATAACTTACTGACTGTTTAACTACCCGTACATGACAGCTCACTCAGTTTCCCAGGTTTCAGTTGTCAGAATTGAACTGCAATGTTAATATCACCCCTATCAAATTTAAAGCATTCTTGCTAAATCGTGGTATTGGTTACAGGAACTAATTCAACTGTTCTGGTGATTTATTATGGTAGTGAAATGTGAGACCTTTTGATGATGATTTTCAAAGATTTGCTCGCATCCAATCTGAAATCTGAGATGTGAAATATGTTTTTGTAGATGTCCAGCAAGGAAACTATATAACCGTCAGAGGGCAATTTTCTGTTCTCCCAAAAGGCATTTCTGGAGATGGCGTATGTTGAAGCAGCTCAGGCCATGGTTCAATACTACCAACTTACTCCAGCTATGATTAACACTCAGAAACTTCTCATACGAATGTCTAAGAGATACAAGGAGCTGCAACTCAAGGTAAGACGGAAGAACAAATTAAACAGCAGATCAAAGGCTGTGTTAGCCAATTGGTAAACTTGAATTTATTCTCTGTATAGAAACCGGGTAAGGATGTTCAATCAATCATCCAGGATATCAGCTGTCAGCGGGAGAGGGATGAGATGCAAGAACTTGAACAGTAAGGCAACTTTCCTTTCTCCTTTCAGTCTCAAATGCTTTCGAGATTGTTCCTTGAGTCAATTATTGAGGGAGACAAAATGCAAATTCAGGGACGTTTAAATGTCACTGATGATTATTATTAAATTGAATAAGTCCGAATAAGTGTTCTACGTATCATCATGATCTTCCTCCAGATACATGCCAGAGAGAGCACGCTCCCGCAGCCCTATCAGCCGCTCTTTGAGTCCTCACTCACACAGCCCGAGTTTTACATCATGCAGCTCAGCCCACAGTCCCCAGGGGCCACAATGCAGGGGTCCGGAGAGAGGCAGTAATGGCCTGGGCCCCTGCCGGGACTCTTGGGATTGGTCATCACACTTGAGAAGGGGGCGAGGATGAAAGGGAGAGGGATGACCCATGGAGGAACGGAGGTAGCGTAGATGACGATCGGCCTAATGGACGGGCAGCCGACCGTCGGAAGGCTTACCAGAAACCCTTGGATCATATCAGCTTGAGATCTGCAGATGAGCAGCGAGGAGGAGGAGGTGGTGAAGGGATGAGGGGAAACAGAGACTGGCACCCACGGGGCAGCCCTCAAGGCGTGTCCTTCAACTCTTACAGGAACATGGAGGACGATTTTTACATGAAGGAACAAATGTACAAGTCAGACAAGCCGCCCAGACCTCCATACCAAAGGCATGACACAAAGGCAAAGCGGAGGGATGGTGGTGACTACCACAGCAGATCAAGGCATTCTGAGTCTGAGATGACTGAGGAGCCACTTCGCAGAACACTAGATGACAAGAGGCAGAGTTCACCAGACAGGGGCAGGAGCAAAAAGATAAGCAGGAGGCACACCACTGCGGAAAAACATGAGAGAGAAAATGCTACTGAAAACACTGTGAGTCATTTTTGTAAATTATTGTTGTATATTTGGTGTGCACATCCTTTTAACAGCTAAGTCACTTCTTTTTCCAGGATCGGCAGTCAAAAGAAAAATCTGTGTCACCTCAGCAACTCAATAAGCCAAAAGAAACTACTGAATGTAGTAAAGAGAGAGACACTGTAAGTTTGCATTACAATCTGTATTACACATTCAACCCCGACTGTTGGAATATTAACATCTCTTTTCTTGATACATTTTAAGGTGAAGCAGAGGGAAAGTGGAGATGACACTGATGACGAGTGTTGGTATCCTAAGAACATGGAGGAACTGGTCACTGTAGATGAAGTCGGGGGAGAAGATGATTCCATTATTGAGCCAGACCTTCCTGAGCTGGAAAAGTATACATCCTGTCCCAAAGAGTCTGCAGAGGACGCAGCAGTGGAGGAGCATGTATTACCCCCTGCATCTTCCTCTTTGGAGGCGCAGGAGACATCTAACGAAAAGTCTAACCAAGAAAAGTTCTGTGAAGATGCTGGAGACCTGGCAGAAACAAGTTTAACTGAGAAACCAGGGAATGTTTTCAACGCAACCAGTCATGAAGACCAGAAACCCGGCCCAGTGGCTCCTGAGCTACCAGTCACCAACCTTAATGACTTTCCCTGTGAGGAGTTCAAGGCTGCACTGGAAGAGACATGTTTAGAGGATAAAATAACCAAAAGCAGGTCATCAAAAGAGCCAATAGAAAATCACATTTATGTATTAGAGGACAGCAAAACCATGGAAGTAGGACAGGTCACTGAAACAATCAATGATGAGGTTCAACAGGAGGACGGCAGTCTTAAAACAGGTACTTTTCAAAAGAGAAGTCAGATGTTGGCAGTAGATCCAGTGTTCACTTACAATAAGCCTCCTAAAGGATGGTTTATATTTGTTAGATTGAAGTCAATATATTGATTATTACATTTTCCAAAACCATTACCTGCTATTTTACTAATCTACTAATTTAAGCATTTGGATGGACAGTAATAAAACATATCCACTTGATTTGACTTTGAATTTGAAAATGCTGTAGCCTCACATTAAGTATCCTTACACAGAAAGAGGAGTGACGTTCGTCCCCAATCTCTTTGCAAAGGGATCTCTTTACGGCAACTATGGACAGAATGAGCAACTACAGCTGTTGTAACATCAGTTTCACTAGCAAGGACCACGACAAACAAATGCAATAAAATGATTTATTGATGAACAAAACAGAAAGATGTACGAGGCTTGCAGTTGCTCAGTAGACATTGGAAAGCTATGATAGGGGAACCTGTGATAGGGAAATCCGCACTAGCACCCCGGGTATGACGGACCCCCCATAACCCTATGGAGAGGAAGAAGGCGATGAGGAGACTAGACAGAGAAAGGGTTGGGCGGGTGGGCTGCAGAATGCGAGAGTGAAGAAGATGAGATGTGATGTGTGGGTATATATGGAAATGCCGGGAGTGACGTTGATGTGCCCCCTCTCCTGAAACTCTGCTATTAGCAACACTATATGTAATTGTTGCACGAACATCCCTAGCTTTTATTTGACTTTGTCAAAACTCAAATACAAACCAGTTAACTATACTATATACTATAGAATATTTAGTGTTTGATAGGATAAAACTCTGGTTAAACTCTACTGTCCACATTTGAATAAAGTTTAAAAAATGACACTAAAAGTAACAATAATTCATACAGTTTTGAATATCCTGCCTTTCTCATAATTTATATACTGTTTACAGAGATTGAGGCCCCCTTGCCATCTAATGAGGAAAACAAAGCTGTCAGTGAACACAGCATCTCTTTGGGTAAGCAGAACACATTTTATTATCTCTCTGATGCTAACTTCAATCTTTTGAAATACACTGAGAATAAATTAAAAGAAGATTCAGATTTCTCTAGCCGGATTAAACCCAGTCCAAGCGCCCGTGAACTGGTCTATATTTAATTGTTGTCACAGACACAAGTTTGTGGAGTCTTGAGCCTGTGAGCTTAGGCCTAAAGATAAAGTGTTATCATGTACACCATTAATAAGTGCCCTGACAACCTGTTGCATTAGCACTCTAATTGGCTGGAATTGCTTGGCCACTTGCTGACCTATTTCCGTGAGCAGGTTGTGAAGTGCACCCCTGAGAGATGAGTATTTATATTATCATTGGGGCTAGAATGACACAGCCAAGCACGTGTCCGGTGTCGGGCCTGCTGCATGGAGGCTTACATAAGCCACCAGTGCAGTTTGACAACAATAGACAACAGTACAGACACAAGAGTGTGGCTATTTCTGTTGTACGGTGGCCTGAGAATGTGTGTGTGTGTCCACTGTGTCCATTGATAGCACGGCTGAGACAAATTTAACACTGAAGCGTCATCTGGTTGTTGTTGTCATTTTGTTCATTTTTTATTGATACATTTATCTGCTATGGGAACGCAGACAGACAGTTACATGTTGTTGTACTCTCCAATTTCATATCAATAAGGTATAATTGTTCTGAAATACATGCAGAGTTCACACATAGCTGACCCAGCTGGCATTAAAGATACACTAGGTACTGTGTTTGTTAAAGGGTATTCATTAAACCAGCACAAACCATAGCAAGATGATAGCGTCCCATCCTCTCTAATTCATTCATTCAAAGATAGAAAATAAAATTGTGGTGTTTTAATGGAAACTTTGCAGTTTACTGACATCCAGTCTCCAGTCTGTGTTATTATTTTATTATATTGGTTATATAATCAGATGAAGTTGTAAATTTCCTTTATGTTACACACAAAACAAATGTTATATACAGAAATGATGTACAGTAGATGGCTGAATATAGTAAGTCATAGTACATCCTACTGTGAATGTGTAAAGAAAATGTGTGATATTGATCTTTTCCTTTTCATTTAAAATGGGTTTTTGTTGTTGTTGACTAGAATCTGTTATGTTGAAAAATAGAATAAAGTTTGGTGTATTGAGGGGAGCACCCAGAGATATTATCATATTATGTAGCCTGATGTTGACAGGTGTGTTTTTTTCCCTCTGGATTTGAATAAAGGAGAATGACAAAACTTTGGATTCAGTTACAAATGTTTCATTTTTATTTTTAAACTAGGACACAAAGTGCAGCATGTAATCAACTGGATTGCAGTATTGCCTCAAGTACTGTCACTGTAAATATTTGTGAAAACCCTTGTCTGTCAAGTTCTGGTTTCTCGTATTGAATTCTAACTGTTGTGTTCGCTGTCTAATAGGAGTAGAGTTCATTGTGCCAAAGACTGGCTTCTACTGTAAACTCTGCGGGCTGTTCTACACCAGTGAGGAGACTGCAAAGACCACTCACTGCCGCAGCACGGTACACTACAGGAACCTACAGGTAACCACTGCACACTGGTGACACACACATCCTTCAGGTGATGGTGACAATGATCACAAGAAGGAATAACATAATAATCTGGATTTACATTTCCACATTTTAATTCATTCTTTCCTCTGTGAATTACACAAGCATGCTATCCCTCGCTGAGGTCTGCATGTGTATCTAACAGTAAATGTATTTCTGTGTGTTGTATGCACATATTGGCCGTCACTCCTTTTAAACCAGCAAATGTAGTATCAACAGTCCAAGTCTGTATGCCTGCATGCTTCATCGGTCCACAGTCAGTGTGGTCTGGTAGCAGAATTCACGAGATGACACCACCTGTTTCTGGGTTGGTGAGTAATCTCTTCACACGCATGCGTTCAGCACATGCATGTCAAATTCATTTTCTTCGCCTTTCTTCTTATGTACGCAGGTCTTATAAGGGGGATGAATCTTTCTTTAAATGCTTAATCAAAAATCTTGTTTTCTAAATAGGACTGCAAAACACAGTGAACATGTATGACCTGTCTGTTAGTGGACATGAGGATGAAATAAGTGTGACCGTGTGAGTAATATACAGTACTGTATGAACTATACAACCTTTTTATACACTTAGCATTATATTCCAAAATGTTTTTTGTTTAAATTGATTGCTGAGTTTATGTTTTGTAACTAAACTCTTTTCTTGCTAGATTATATTTTGGCAATATGCACAATAGTGCTAAAACAATTAATTAACAAATAATTGATTATAAGCACAATCTGTAGAAAATTGTCATAATTATTTATATTATGTTATTTTTGATGATTAAGTAACTGTTTAAGTCCTTTTACTAAGGACAAAGAGTTGCTGCAGATTTACATGACTTTATATTAAATTAATTGGCACTGTTTGAACAAAACAACGATTTAAAGATTTAAATCACCTTGGGCTCTGGGAACATTTGATGGCCATTGTATTTTCATTGACATTTTGATTAAAGTGTAAATCATTATTTGATTAAAGAATATTAAAGAATTAAACAGAATATCAACAGAATAATCAAAATAGAAAATGAACTAATACAGTCAGATGGGCAAATACAAACTCAGACCCAGCAATATATACTGACATATCCTAGCACACGCACATAGACACACATGCACACAGACAAGCCAGCATACACATTGCATGTAAACTTGCAGCTGCATTAGGTTTCTGATTATTGCCCATTCAGCACCAAGCCATCTTGCATTTCTCCCGACCCCCGGCAGCGCAGCTGAGGCAGCCAAAGGAACAGCGATTCCCTCACATTTGATGGATTACATTCCAAGAGGAAAAACACTTTCTAACAGTTGTGCTGCCTGTCAAAGCTTTGCATGCATGTGTGTGTGTGTGTGTGTGTGTGTGTGTGTTCTGATGTTTAATAGTTTTAAATTAGTTTACTCTCCTTACTCATTTATATACTTTGACTTAACTCACTCATTTGTTTCTAAATTTAGTACAGTATACATTTATTTACATATATTTATTAGGTTAATGTTTTAAAATTAGAATTTGTCAATTTACTTTAATTTCAGTTGAATACAGCATCAGGTTGCTATAACTGCTGTACAAAAAAGATTGAACAAGGCTCCCATTTTCAGATATTTGAGTCAAGTTAAATGGAAAGGATTTTATCAACATGGCATTTTGGGGCTAATGCAGATAATAGCACATAATATATATAGATATAGACCTAAATTTTACAGATTATGTGTAACGTGTGATTATGGGAGTTCAAAATTAGCACCTATGATCACTTAACCAACCGCTATTCTCAAAATTTTTTAAGTAGCCCTGTTTGTGGAAAAGTTTGGTCAGATGGTTGTTTGACTAAAGTACTGATGTTGATACCGAGATGTTGCGTTCTTGTCCTGATTTATGTTGGATTGTATTTTTTTTCCTACGCTCATCCACAGAAATACCTGTCCCAGCTGGCAGAGGCGAGTCTGTCAGGCACACAACGCACAGTGACATCAGCTTGACCTCTCACGTCTTGTTCAGCAAACAGCAGAGGATAGATTTGTGTGTGCAAGGATGTGGACTACTAAAGCATGGATAATGTGACACGTGGTAGCTACAGTATGTGGACGATTGCACTGGTTTTGTTATTTTGGGGGGAGGGATGCTTGTATGCCTTTAATGACACTGACAACCCCAGCTATAGATGCTCTCAATGTTACAATACAATGTACATACCTGAAGTGTAATGTATAGTGAGGCTACAATATTTAATTGCAATTGCTTTCATTTATCAGTTTCCTTATGAATTTGGATTTTGTGTGATAAAATGTATTTGTTGTTTATTTATTTTTTGAAATGGAAATGTATTAATTAAAATAAATTAATCACTAAGACGACATGTTGTTACAGCGTGGGCTTATGGTAGTCCATTTGCTGAGTTTAAATCAATTACAATACAATTATTTATCAATAATGATACATTTACAACTGCAAAATGACTTGAAATACGTGCCAAGGAATGTTTTTACTAAAAAAACTGATGCAAATTCTCAGGTTTGTTGTAATTCTTGAACAGAGTTCATTGTACAGCTCAGTACACAGCATTTACATTTTTATTTATATCTGTAGTTTTAAGGCTCTCGCTGTTTTTCTTTCACATTTGCCAATATCTGTCTGTCAGGTAAAAATGTACATTATTTGGGTTGATAATGATGCAACTACGCAAATGATATTTATTTTCTTGAAGTTTTTCATGAAACAATCACTGGTCACATTTGCCAACATATGTAATGCCTTAAATATTGAAGACCTTAGACTGGACCATGTGTTTAATTTATCAGAGTTAAACATGCAATGTTATCAAGCCAGAATTTGTTTTTGTATACTGTGAATACTGATCCTGTGATATCAACGATAGTGTTGTTTTCTTTGACAAACTTTTCATATGACTTTTGATGCATAAAAATAAACATTTAAACGCATTTCAATGGGTATTTTTGCTTTTTTTTCTCAAAAAACATTGTGTAGAATTGAACATATTGCGTATGCTAATACATTCATGAATACCCCCACATGAATACCCCCACAGGCAAGGTAAGGTACACCTACATCCAGCCACCCATCTATTTTCTACACCAGCTTGTGGTCGGGCATGAATGGGAGTGTTGTATAAGAGCTCCCCCAAGTGTTGAGGCAAAAAACAAAGCTGGATGCTGAAAGTAATTGTGGATGTCTATATAGATGTGTAAAACTCAATGTGAATATCTTAAGTTTTCTGTAACATTTATCCAGTCTAAAATTATTGTCCTTTTTATTACATTTTCCACTGTTATATATTTAGTCTGCTTACCCACACAGTAAGTTTACACAACATTATGTTCTTAAGGCGAGACACCACTGTCCAAATTGATGGTTGCGCTTGAATCTGTCAAATTTCAAATTTCAAGTTATTTTGCAAGAATTATTACCATACTTACATTAAATGTACACAAAAATCTTGGATAATACATATAAACATTATTAGTCCTTTAAACGCAGATCAAGTAAATTTTATCCTTGTTCCATGTAAAAGTTAAGTCTTTTTAAAACTGTCCATCTTGAATCATGAATCATTTGAAAGTTTGTTTTCTAGAGCACAATGAAGGCAAGTTCATATATCATATGTGAATAAGATATGTGTTCATGTGACATAATGTGCATGATGTTTATGCTATGTTTCTATTGCATTAGCTAATCTTTAACAGCTGTTTTCTGACATGTTTTCTGTACATTTCATTTCCCAAGTCATTTTCCTTGCTCTTGAAGGCAGTTAGATAATTACACAGGGTTTCTTAGCCCTTACAGCAAGACATCCACAGAGTTTCTTTTCAAATATTTTTTTTATCATTCTCATTTTATATGGTATATTATCTGTAAATATGTAGGGGAATAAGGGTCCATCAAACATACATCTGGTATATTTATTAAGAAAGTCCATGAACATTTTTCTTGATTAACAGTTCTGTAAATGTCTGGCCATTTGGTGTATTATCACAATAAAACCATCTGTCTTAGGTGCTGACTTATGTGCTGGAAAATGTGATATGCTAATCAGTACATATTTAATGAAGAAATACCTCATATATTATAAAAATAAAAACATCAATATCATCATTAATAACGTGTAGCTGATGAGATGAACAGGGAAACTATAAAGAGCTGTTCTGCAGTCTCACAGATAGGGGGCAGCACTTTGGTAGTCTCACCCCACAGAACGTGCGAGAACAGAGAATCCCGTGTTGTATTTTCATTGGTTCGTTGCTTTAACCTCCCCCACAAACCTACAGCCAATCAGAGGAAGGAAAAACGGATCTACGCGTCTGCGTTGCTGGGTAGATATAAAACAAAAACAACAACGTTTGTGTCTGTCGGAGTTTGAAGCTTGGACACAACAGACGGTCAGTGATTTTATTGTGAGTCATTTAATCGACAGAACACAGAAGATAGACGTGAATAGTTTACATGTCAGTGTTGGGAAGGGTTAAACAGTTTTGTAGATGTTAGCTGAGAGATGTACATCAAGCTAGCGGACTCCGTGCAGTTAGATTTGAGCTTTTCTTGTCTCTTGGGATTCAACAACAGATAAACGTTACAAGGCGAGTCAGCGATGTATAAGAAGGACTTAGCAAACTGTGAACTGCACAGTTAGGTTGTGTGTGAGAGTTGTAATCGTCCAGTATGTGCAGTTAGGTACTCTGTAGTTTGGTCCTTTGACGCAGCTCTCTCCGTTGACAGTGAACATTGAAGCTAACGTAGCGTTAGCCGTTGTTTATCAACAGTGGGACTTTGAATGAATAGGGGGAGGGGAGGCTGTTGTGTTAGCAGCATGTCTGGGCATGTTATTAACGCGTATCTGCATATAACACTTGTGTTTCCTCTTCAACATTGCAGGTATCATTTGAAATTCGCACGCTGTTCTGCTGCACAATCTCTTCTCTATTGTAGAACATGGCAACTGACTGCGAGGCTTGGCTGAACGCAAACCCCGTCGGTAGGTGTGAGACAGTCAACGATTTAAATGCTTCATCAGCTGTGTCTGATGCGGGGCACTGGGACTTTTTCATGCGGAAGTGGTTGATTGTGTACTTTTCTTGCACTGCCTGCAGGTTTAGTGATGTTGAATTTGGCATTGACTTTATTCTGCTGCTCGTCCTCCATTTGGTGGGGGCTGCAGATAAAAAATTGTATCACTTACAGTGTAATTCAGTCTTAAATAAAGCGTCTTTTCCTGAGTTTATTTTATTTGCACAAAGAAAAATATATGTATCAGCTCGAGTCTCCCTGATCTGTTCTGCATATAAAAGCTACTTTCTTGTAGTCAGCCAACTTCAGCATTAACTCCCCATTTATCCTTGTAATCCAACAGAGGCTGAGGACCTGAGTGACTCTTTTTTATCTGGAGACGAAGACAATGGAAGATTGGCCATCTCCAACAAAAACATCAACAATGAGATCAATGGCAACTGGTTGACCTCATCTAGCAACAGCATCCATGAAGCACGCCTCAAGGCGAAGGCCAAGCGGAGGCTGAGAAAGAACTCCTCCCGGGACTCTGGGAGGGGGGACTCTCTCAGCGATAATGGGGATGTGGTCAAGGGGACCTCTGTGGCACCCACCAGCCCCAAGAGCAAGCTGCTGGACAGAAAGTCCCGATTGGGCAAGGGCAGAGGTCTGCCAAAGAAAGGTAAGAAGATTTGACATTTTAATAAATGAATAAGTCAGTCCAGTTTTTTTTAATATGACAGTGTGAAATTGTTATGTTGTCATGAGATCAGTTTCTCAGATTTTCAAAGGATAACCATTTGCTGGTCGTTAAAACACACAAGTTAGAGAACCACTGGTGTTTCAATACCCAGTGCTACAAGGGAAGACCTTCATAACTGTGTTGTCACCTGGTGTCGTCCACCCAGGAGTTGTAAACCAATTGGCACCTACATAAATGGCCAGGTTTTAAAGCACCCTTTTCATTTCTTGCCAAGCTGTTGTGGAAATTACCATTATTAGATCATTAATAATCTTGGCTACAATTGCATATAGTGTACTAGTGATATTGTATCAGTGCATGGTCTGTGATGTGAGTATGTCACCTTTCGAACTGAGACAGTCATCTGTAAGTTTAAGGGAAGTTCAGTGTAAAGATACTTTCATATGGTTTATGGAGCATTTTTGACCTGTTGTCTGTTTTGTGTTACTGAAATGAGATGATCTTGGGTGTCAGTTCACAGTGATAGTTAAGCTGTAGATATATTTTGTTATTGTGTAGGTGACTGACTACTGATTCTGCATTAGGCATTCAGCTGAAAAGACTACATAATTACTGTGATTCCTTTTCTAATTTTTACATATCAACCCAAAGAAGATTGGTCCTCTTACCTGCCTTCTCCATGCCCTATCTGTATTTTACAAGTAATGCTGACATCACAAACATCACAAAAGTATAAAATAATTTAGCGTGTCAGGTAACATCTTTCTGCCCAGCTGCCTCTCACTGCAGGTCCCCATTCAGTGATGTAAGCATGATGCGTTGCTCTTCACATGGGCAGTTGAACTGGAATAAGTGTAGTTTCTCTTGGCACACAGTCTGTCTGTTTTTTTTGGTTACACAACAACTGACACTCCAGTGAAGCCCTGTTATTTAAGCAAACCTGCATTAAAAGTTCATGCATTGCAGTTTTGAAAGACAAATTCTGTGGATGTGCAGAATCTTATGCAAGAGCAAACCAGTGTACACAGAGTGTTTCAACGCTGAACTGTGTTGTCACAACCAATGTGGGCTACGCTAAATATAGTGACATGTCATATGCTACATACTGGGTGGGGCTAACGGAGGTTTCAGAGCATGTCACACAAGCTGCTTTGTGTTGGGCTTCTTAAACTGTCTGCAATCTGTTAGTGCTGACCTCAGACCCAGCAGATGTTTGGTTGTGTATACATGCAAAGTCAACTCCCCAAGCAGAGGGTTTATACCACAGGTCTGGGAATTGGTACAGATTACACACACATTTAATGATCCATATAACATTAGTAATACTATGTTATCACAACTAATAGTATTACATATTTGGACCACTGGATAAGACCTTTCTGAAGTCTAACCCATCTTGTGAACTACAGCCGAGAGATGTGCTGTGTGAGATAAGGAAGTCATAGAGAGAATGGCTGTGGCTTTTTTGGTGCAGAGAGACAGTAAATGGAGCATCACTAATTAAAATCTATTGTGTGGTTGTAAGTAAAACTCTGAGCACCAGCCTGCAAAATGAATGTAAAGTTAAAGGCCTACTGGGTTACCTTTTGTCATAATGTCTTTCACTTTGCTTGACTGCTATTTACCTACACTTGAGAAACAAATGAGTGAGACTTTAATAAAATTATCATGTATTTTAAAAACTATCTGAATGTCTCCGATGAATTTGGAGCTCAGTGAAGGATGGTTCAACATGATTGTAATGGACTAAAGAACAAAGGATGAATATTAGGGCTGAAAAGAGTAGTTAACGTAATCGACGACGTCGCTTATAGTAATGTGTCGACGTGCAATTTCATTGTCGACGCATCGTTACAAAGATGCCGTTTAAGGGAGAGATAGCAATCTTCTTATTATGTGATAAAGCCTGGCTGTTATCGTGGAACAGCCTCTCCATAGTTGTTTGCATTCTTGGTGCTGAGGTCTCAGGGATGATGTTGGCTAAGAGAACGCTCTGTGTTAGCAAGCAAGTGCAATAGAAAATCAGTGTCTTACTGGAGTATCCTACGCTTACTTGCGTTCTTGTGTACTTTTCCACGTGGCGTTGATACTATTGTTCATAATGATAATGTTAGCTGGTTAGGCTGTGTGTTGGAGATCAGTAATTTACTTGAAAGATATTTAATTAGTTAAATGGTTTAATTAGGGTTAGGGGGTTACAAAAATAATTGTGACTAGTCAACTAATCAAATAAATAATTAACAAATTAGTCGACTCTGAAAATAATCATCAGTTGCAGCTCTAATGAATATTAAACAAAGTTAGAATAGGTTTAGAGTCACTAATGTTACCTGCTATAGATCAGCATCACCTTTCTGTTTCTGTGTCTCAATGTTTTGACACATGACACCATGCATGCTCTGTAACCGCTCACCACCCTCTCCTGTCTGCTTTGAAAAGGGTTTGAAGGTGTGTGGCGCTAAATGTTTTTGAAAACTACACTGGCCTTGCTTTTTTAGTATATATTTTTAAATATGAGCGATGTCGTCAGATATCATGTCTAACATGGTCACTTTTGTCTGCAGGTGGGGCTGGAGGGAAAGGTGTGTGGGGCCGGTCTGGTGAAGTTTATGAACAGGAGGAGGTAGATGAGAAAGACCCCAATTATGACGAAGCTCAGGTACTGACTGTGGTGTTGATATTGTACATTCTTCATATACATGAGACGTTTAGAATAGCATGATTATTTTATTGCAAGCCAACTCACAGCCCTGTGTTAAACTGTTCTCATGTTAAGATTATAATGTGTAATTTTTCTTGAGATGTTGTTGTTATATGGTCATTTTTGATTGTGTAGTTTGTGACATTGCTGTACTAGATTGCAACATATTGTAAGTTTTTATTCCCAGTGTTAGTCTGTACGGTGGATAAAATAACAAATGCCAAATATATATACTAATACCGAAAACTGTAGAAGTGAGTCATTTACTTTAAATGTGATTGTGTTTTGACAGGAAAACTGTGTGTATGAGACTGTGGTTCCCCCGCTGGATGAGGGGAACTTTGAGAAGACGGTAACTCCCATAGTGCAAGAGTACTTTGAACATGGAGACACTAATGAAGTAGCGGTAAGTGTGCAGGAAACGCACTGTGCAACAGAAGCAGAAATCTACCTAGAATTCTATCCTTTTCAAAGTGCTCTAAATATAACAAGACTTGAACACCCACCATAAAGCCTGTAACAAGTTAATGTCTCTCCACGTGCAGGAGCTGCTCGCGGGACTGAACCTGGGACCCATGCGGAGCGAGGTGCCCTCACTGGCTGTGTCGCTGGCCCTGGAGGCCAAATCCAGCCACCGGGAGCTCACCTCCAGGCTGCTGGCTGACCTCTGTGGGCCTGTTCTGTCCCGCAGCGACATGGAAAACTCCTTTGACAGACTTCTCCGAGAGTTGCCCGATCTGGTCCTGGATACACCCGGAGCCCCGCAGGTGAGTCTCCTGAGAAACTTGTGTGTGTGTGTGTACACACCTGTAGCTCAAGTAGTCATTGGATGTCATAATGCTGTATATAAATCTTAAAATTGTAGTGACATCAGGATGAGTATTCACTTAAAAAATCCAAAGTATGATTCTGAATGAACCGACCACCACTCAGGATTTTTAGAGAATAGGGGTCAGTTGCTCTGGTAGACAAATGTCCATATTTAATGCACACAGGTAAACAAAGGCCCCTCGAGCTACATTAAATTCAAGTCATATTTATTTTTTCTCATTTATATTTTAGGGTGTTAACTAGACTTGTTAGCCTCATGTATGTTTTCTGTTTGAGGTGGTATATTTGAGTTTTTACACAGTCTGTGGTGCAGCACAGGGGAATAACACCGTGGTTTGATGTGTTCGTGGAAGAGAGAGAGAGAGAGCTAGTGTGTGCATTTGAGCTCTTTCCTTTTCAGCCTGCACAGACATGAGATCTCTGGCCATTGTCTGTCTGCACTCGCAAAATGCAAGCTCAGCGAAGGACGCTCAAAGGGTTATTGGTTGTCCCGCCCCCAGACCCCCTCCTTTCACTGTCTCCTTTGGGCTCACTAGTCATTTCTGTCCCACTCTCACAATTCTCTGTGGATATAAAGCAGCATTATGACCCTGCCCTGCCCCCCACCGCTTTCCCTCTATTCCTTTCACCCCTCTTTTTTTCTCAGTTTCACACACACACACACACACACACACACACACACACACACACACACACACACACACTCTGTGTGGCTGCCAGTCTAGCCACAGCCAGCCACAGGTCAGAAGAGACAGAGCTGCCTCTGAAACAGGAACAATGGTCATTGATGAACGCAGGCTTTGTGAAGGCCAGAAGAGCAAAGCCAGCAGCTCTTTCATTTCCTTAAATCATGTGCTCAAACTACTGTAAACAAACACAGTACAGTACATGTGTCCCTGAGGCTGCTGTCAGTCATATGTCAGTGTTTTTGTGGTGCCTAAATATGGTTTTGGCCTTGTAATATAAACAATATCAAACAAAACAGTATGCCATACAAATGTCAGTGTCCTTTCTGAAAAATCAAATGTTTTTGATTTTTCAGAAAGGACATTCTTAAAATGTCCCTGCAGGGGAAAAAAGCAGTGTTTTGAGTGTCAGTCATTTGTGAACACGAGGCCCTTGACTGCTGGTTACTAACAACATCTACATCTGTCACCTTTTTGACTTCCTGACATTAGACAAGGGAGGCCTGCTTTATAATGCATAGACAGAATAACGGGTCTGAGAATCAAGTTTCTATCAAACTATGTTCAACATGGTGCTATGTATTTTAATTTAGTTTGTTTACATTTGTCCCCTCTTTTGTGTTTATTTTCCAGTTGGTGGGCCAATTCATTGCACGTGCTGTTAGCGACCAAATATTGTCCAGGAGCTACATCGAGGGCTACAAAGGCAGAGTTGATTGTGAATACGCAAGGTATGATTTTTAGGTTTTCTGTTTTATGCTGTCATGTAAATCTTCAGAGATTATGTCTGGGCTTTAACTTTTGTGATAAAGTGTTCAGCCATAAAATCATACAGAAGTAGGACTGCAGTGATTAGTTTATGTAATCGACAATGTCGATTATAAAAATCTGTCGACATGAAATTTCATGGTCGATGAGTCATTACAGAGATGCAGTGAGGGAGAGATAGCAATCTTCTTATTAAGAACATTTCAGGTTGTTTATTTGTAACTGCAATGCACTATAGGAAGTGCTGGGGGCAATATCACAGACTCCTAGACTGTAAGACTACTCACGCAAGATGTGGAAAGCAACAGAGAAAGAGGCTAACAGCTGAACGGTTTATTGTTTTTACAAGTTTTGTACGCTATTTCATCACTAAATACACTTTTGAGAAGTTGAGCTGAGAAATGAACTGTGTAGAACTTGAATATTGGCGGTTTTAGAAAAGTTGATGGCGAATCGAAAATGTGATCAAACGTTTTCGGGTTGAGAAGCTCCCCACGCGCCCGCGAGGTTAGCGGTGGCAGCTGGACAGCCAGTCACGTCCACAGAGCCCTCTGGTCCCAGTTACTCAGACCACTGCAGCACCGACAACAGAGCAGCAGCAGAGACAGAGGAAAGGCCACAACTGTAAGATAGTTTCAGTGTTCGTACCGCTGTTATTCTGTCTTTACAATCTGAGAAATGGTTTAAAGTAAATCAAAAAACATCTGGTTTGTGATGTAGCCGACAGAACATTCTCCACTTATAAAACTTAAAAGCACTTTTGAAAAATAAACTCCAGAAAGGGGATTGTTGCTTGCTTTATTATTCTAAACAGACATTACATTGTTAGTGCACCGTTTGGGTTATAGCACTTGCTTTAATTTGCTTTTATTGTATATGGTTCCAAAGCAAAAATCTTTTGTTAAAAAGTTTTAAGTTAAAACCTCCTTGGCAATAAATCAGATTGTGAGCTTATTGTTTTGGGTGATAAAGTAGTAGCCTACGCTGTCTTGTCTTCTTCCCTGGTTTACCCCAGGCGTTGATACTGGTGTTCATTCTGAATATTAAGCTTCGCTCACTTAATGGTAACGTTAGCTGGTTAGGCTATGTGTTGGAGATCAGTAATTCACTTGAAAGATATTTAATTAGTTAAATGGTTTTATGAGGGTTAGGGGTTGACAAATAATCGGGACTAGTCGACTAATTGAATAATCGAATAAATAATTAACAGATTAGTCAACTACGAAAATAATCATTAATTGCAGCCCTATACAGAAGTCCTATCATTAAATATGGCAAACAGATCGGTCACTTTAGGAGAGAAGGTGAGAGAGAGAGAGAGAGAGACAGGAGAATCTGAACTTTTCTTTAAAGTTTATGTTCATGCATGTAAACAAGAATGAAAATGTATTAAAAGTGATTAACAAAGGTTATTCCAGCGACCCTTGGCCAAGGGCTTCTCTGTCTTGGGGAGGAGGGCCCGTAATGAATGTAGGGAAGTTAATGTTGCAATGTGATGACTTTGTCCCACAAACCTTGGCTATTCTTTTATTTTCCAGGGCGGCACTAGACCGGGCGACGGTGCTGCTGAAGATGAGTATGGGTGGCCTACGCATTGACAACCAATGGGGGACAGGTGGGGGCCAGAGACCTGTCAAGCAGCTCATCAAAGAGGTAAATTACACAAAGCAGACTTCAGAAGACACCAGCAGTACACTTGTTCTTTGTGAGCGATTGTCTATTAGTCTTTGTTGTGTTTCATTTCACCTTTTCTGACCAAAATTCGGTAGAAGCATTTTTTCCCCCCTCAATTGTTATAATTTTCTGTCACACCAGGAAACCTGAATGTTACTATATAAATATGTTTTTACTGTGTTGATATACAGACGGAGGACAATGGAATAAGCTGAATTAATGAGTGGGGAAACTAAGTGAAAACAATTACTGATAAGTGAGACTTGTCTACTTCAATTCATCCTCTGCACTCCATCATAGATAAATAACATGAAGCTTTCTGTGATGCTGGTTTTGCACAAATATAGACAGTTGCTTGTGTATTTAGGTGACTGTATATATTGTTTTGTATAATTGTTTTGTACTAATTTTAAAAAAAAATTATTACTAATAATTTTAAAAAAAATTATGTTACGTGTTTGTGGTGTGAAAAGGGCTCCAATTTCATTGATTGTCGTAGACAAATTAACCTTGATTAGTGTTTCTGTATCTCTGCAAGTCCTTGAAAAAAAAGTCATTTCCTACTCTCTGTCCTGTCAGATGAACCTGCTGCTGAAGGAGTACATCTTGTCTGGAGACTGCAAGGAGGCTGAGAGATGCCTGAAGGATCTGGAGGTTCCCCATTTCCACCATGAATTTGTCTATGAGGTAAACCTTTTTGCCTTCTCTTGAAGCAGAAGAGCCCAGGTTTTCCTTTAAATCATCTCAAAAGCAGGTCTATCAGGCCGAACGAGAGGAAAAAACTCTCGAGACAGAAATGTGAATTGATGTTTACTGAACGGTATTGTGCCAGCAAATGATAGTCGTCTAATTTCAAACATTTCATGTTGATTTCAAGTTTGTATATTTTTATTTGTATCTCCCACTGAGGAGTGTAAAGACCTCTTAGTTGTAACTAAAATAACTCTTATTTACTGCAGTAAGTGCTTCTAGTAGACGGTAACAAAGGTTTTGAGTATTAATAGAAGGCTGGATGTGTCTGATGTTTCCTTCAGGCGATAGTGATGGTGTTGGAGTCCAAAGGACAGAAAACATTCAAAATGGTTCTGCAGTTACTGAAGTCGCTCTCTGTGTCCTCAGTCAGCACTGTGGACCAAATGAGAAGGGTATGGGGCCACCTGGTGTTTCAATTATGCACTGCACACATAATTACACTAGGCTTCAGTTTATTTGCTTGTAAGCCTTATAAAATATGCAGTTTTATATAGTGTTTTTCCCCTTTCTAGGGCTATGAAAGAGTTTATATGGACATTGCTGAAATCAACATTGATGTCCCACGTGCGTACTTCATCCTGGAGCAGTTTGTTGATAAGAGCTTCACTATGGGAATCATTGATGTAAAGTTAAGAGATCTTTGTCCTTGCCGGTAAGGGCACGCTACTGGTTTTCTTACACATGCACCATAAGCTCATATCTGAAGGGAATGTGTTTCCCTGTTTCTGTTTGGTATTACAGTTTGTTAATGTGTTCTGTCTTTTGTCAGGGGCCGGAAGAGATTTGTCAGCGAGGGAGATGGTGGCGTTGTCAAACTTGAAAGCTACTGAGGAGCCCTTTTTATGTGCCAGATTTCCTTTAGAGGATAAAGCTACTTTTTTACTTGCATATTTTTCAAAATAGTTGGGTACAACCCCCCCCAAAAAAAAACAGTCAAAAGAATGTACATGAGGCGGGGTTAAAAAAGCAAACAAACATTTGACTGCACTTATGATTTAAACTTAAATTGATCATTTTCTTCAATATAAATATTTGCATAAGGTAACCCTTAAAGTGCCACACCTCTCAGTGTCAGCCATTCCATGTTGTATAGTATTTTCCTTGATTTCACTGCCACTCCTTTTTGTGTTTTCTAGAAAGCAGTGTTTGTACAGAGATGACTGGTTTGTGTCAGCTTTATAAAGGGGTATGAAAAAATAACAAAGGGAGGCATGTTGGTTAAATGCAATATTGCCTCCCTAACTAGCTGCTGTTTCTATGCTGTGTTGGACTTTTTTTTCCTTTTACCCTTTAAATTACACAAAGATGTCATTATTGAAGGTATCAAGACATGAGTACAGTGCAAAAACAAATACCAGTCGTGTAACTGGTGTTTAGAGTGTTTATTTTTATATCTGGGGAATACTGGTGTGTGAAATGTACCACGTATTGCACCTTGTTTGTTCATTAAATCACTTAAATAATCCAAGACTGTTTGATTGTTTTAACACACAATTTTACCTACATATTAAACTCTTGCCTGATACATGAATTTCTCAGCCCTACATTCACTCAGAAAGGAAGCTGTTAACTGCCATTTTCATGTGTGTATTAATGCCAAATTACAGATGCAATATTACAAGTACATCTGAAGAAGTACACAGGTCTTCGTAGCCAACCACACTGAACGAGCAGGCAATAGGTGCAATCCTTAAAAATGACATGTAGTAGATAATTCATCAATGACTAGATGACAGCAAGACCTTTGAGTTAAGTGACTCCTCTCCTCCAACTCCCTTATCTGCTCCATGAAGCTAAACATCTTTAACTTGACATTGCACTTCATTGTTGACACAATTACTTATTCTACCAGAGTTCAGAGCACAGTTTGTGCCATCCATCTGAAAGAATTTTCTGCCAGTTTTGACTATTCCTGCTGCTGATTCCTCATTGGACGCCTACTGCAACTACTCCTTGATTGCCAGTTCCTGCTGTTTGACGGCCTCTTGAGCCTCCATCTGCATCTTCTCCAGTTTCTCTAGGGTAACTGATTTGAGTGGGAGCAGCTTTGGCTTGCACAGAACCATGGTAGGGACATCTTCCATGGAAAGTTGCCCTGTGGATGAAAGGGGGGGCGGGAAATGTCTCAACTCAACATAAAGTCACACATTTCATCGCTAATGTTGGCTTAAAAGCAACGATAATGAAAAGACAAAAGCCTCTAGCACATGAGCAGTGAGAAATATTCTAACTCTTAGATAAAACACTGTAACTGTGAGAGCATTGCCAATATTTCTGAATTCTGTCAGTCTAGTCTAGCCTCTCGTGCATGAATAATCTGGACATTTTACACACATGGTGCTCTGCTCCTGAGCACTTCACCCAGCTATAATACAGACCCAAATGATACAACTGTTTGTACAGCAACAATGTCAATGGTGTTAAGCTGTAAAATAGACTGTAAAGAGAAAGCACACAGCACCCACTGACTCATTTTGCAAGCTTTTGCAAATTTCTAAACAGTTCACATGTTGTATTGAGCTCCACAAACAGTCTTTTGTTTGTAACTAATGCTGTCCAAATAGCTGCTGTGGTACGAACCTTGTTTAGGCAGAACTTCTCTGAATATTGACTTCACTTCTGGCATTGTGTCTTCTGAGTGCTCGCTGAAAGGTAAACATATTAGTTTATTACATTTAACATATTTTATCTGACAGATTCTTGAAACCAACGTATGGTGTGCATTTAATACTGTGAATGTAAGCAGCTCTGTTGAAAAAGAGAAACCAAAGATTTATTTATTTTTGATTGATAGCTGCTAATGTTGCTAGATATTTCTCACTTGATAATGAATGAATGACCTGACTCATGACTCTGTAATAAGACAATAATCAATTGAAAGAGGTCGCATTTGGGCCAGAGTTGTGGCCCAAGTTTAGTTTGACCTTTAGCATACTGTGATAATGTTTTAGGTATAGTAATAAAGAAGATAGTGAAATAATGTACATTTTAACATTAGTTTTGTAGTCTGGCGATATGAGGTGGTTACAAATCAGTATATCTCCGTAAAAGTAAGTTAACATTAATAAGACAATACAACACAGAACTCAAGACACAGATGACATCAGACCATACAAAGAAAAATAATTAGCATCAGTGGTGACGTTATAACGTTTTAAAATATAGGTTACGTTAGCTGGTGCAATATGTTGAATATTTGCATTGTTTAGCGTTAATGTTATTTAGTTAATGCATGAATACATTGCCATTAGCATTAAAGCAAAATGACTGACTGGGTTGTTGGGCTAGTATTAAGAGGAAGGAAGTAAAAGTAAAAATCGGAACCCGTAACGTTATCTTAAAATAGCTAGTTAGCTCGCTAGCTTTAGCGCGTAACTTAAACGACACAGACCCAGGGCAAGTAATGGCAGCTTTGTTTTTGCGAACTACCTGTGAAATATAGTTACTGGTGTTTACAATACACTACAGTATATTTCCATTGTGTGAAAATGTTAAATTAAAACCACTATTTACAAAATAGTTGATCCCACCTTTAGCGCCAGGACGAGATTACAGCGGTTGTCAAGTCAACACTTCCGGCAGAATCATGTGAACTTCTTCTTCGCGTTATTTCTCAGCCACAGTGATTTACTGACATCTACAGGCGGATCTCAGGACAACACAACCTACAATAATTACCATATATGTTTGGCTTTTCACTGTTTATTTGTTTACCTTTTCATTTATTCGTTTGGCAGACACTTTGACGCTTTTATTCAAAGCGACTTACATTTGGAAAACAACACACAATCATCAATAAATGGGATCTACAAGTGACAATACATACTATTAAGAGCAGCAATAAATACTACTAGTAAGAGCTAACAGCATGTATAGCATCACTGAGGCAAATACCTAGAGAAAGGAGTAAGAGTTAACCGCATAGTGCAATCAATACTTGGCAGTGATGCCTAAAGATTAGTGAAGTGGGTTTGGTTGCCAGTTCAATCCCAAGAATGGCAAGATAAATCTGGGTGTGGAAAGTGAAGATGCAACGCTTGACCTCCCTCATTTTCCACCACTGAGGTGCTCCGTGGCCAGCAGATCAGATTGTGGTTGTACTGGGCAGCTTCCAGTTGTGAATGTATAACGATGTGAATATGATCAGGATCTTCCTGCAAAAGATAGTCCTCCTCTTCATAAAGCTCCCCTGAATAAATAAAGATTGGTACAGGTTTTATAAGAGGAAGGTTTATAAGTTTTAATTAAGAGTTTGGCATAATTGTTGTAGTAATATGTTTTTGATCTGAATATGTTACAACAAAAATGTTAATGTTATTGTACTGCACATCATTCAGTGGTAGAAAGTAAGTACAGTTACTCAAGTACTGTCCTTATATGCAATCACTTTATGCTGCTTTAAACTAATACTCCACTTCATTTCAGAGGAATTTTTTGTACTGTTGACTCATGTACATGTATTTTTCAGCTACATTTAATAGTTACATTAAAAAATAACATTTGTAAACAATACATATTATTACTTGTTTTAGATGCAATTGCCCAACATCATAATAATTACTTAACATTTCATTTAGCTCCATCAGCTGTGGAATCAAAATGCTACTTATATGCATTAACAAAAATAATCCACCTATATAGTAAATAATAACCTCTGAAAGGGACTATTCTACACAATTTGTACTTTTACTTTTGATACTTGATGAATATTTTGCTGTCGGGGCAAAACCCGCTCCACTCAAAAAGATGCCTTCCTTACTTGTTTGAGCTTCACTGTGCAGAATGATGTACAGAGTTTGACATTACAAGGCTGTTTTCACATTCATCTTTTAAAGGGGGAAAGTTTCACTATCTTCATCTTAAAATCTCACATTAAGCTGTAAAGGTGAACTCACAGCAAGTTTAAAAGACAATCGTGGTAAAATATTCAATTTACCGAAGTGTGATGAGGAAACTTGATCTCCCCGCCTCACATAGAAACTCGACTTTTCAGTGAAGTGGGAGACATCTTGTGTCCAAGTTTGGCATGTGCATACTTACATTTTCTGGATTTTCCAATGAAGTTAGATTAGATGTAAGACGTTTAAACAGAGTAATTGTTTGGGGGAATGGGGGAAATCACAGCAAACATAAATTATTATTCCAAGCAGAGTAGACTTTTCTTTATATTCCTGACTTTTATTTATAATGTATTATTATTATTATTATTATTATTATTATTATTATTATTATTATTATTGGTATTTAAAACTGAAACAAAACAAGCTATTTGCAAATAAAGCCAATGTTTATCCAGGAATATTTGATTGTATTTCAAAGTCTCGTGATAACAGTGGTTAGGCGTGCGTATGACGCAGTTTGGTGGCAGGGGAGGGAGGGGAGCAGGGCAGCAGTGTAGGAATAGAGGAGGAAGCAGCGAGGATGGCGGAGTCACACCTCTGAAGGTAAAACAGTTATATTATCATATTAACAGTGGACGTTTCACCCCACACAGCACGGTCACGCATCACTCAACATATAAAAGACTCGTCAGTCTCTTGTTGCGGCGTGTGTAGCGCTAACATGTCATTTTGCGGTGGTGAGTAAGAACGCACTCTTTTGTTCAGCTTCGGAATGGCCGCTGTTTTTCACAGTGTTTTCCTTTTTTCCTCTCGGCTAATATTCAATACGGGGACGGCGCGTGGACGCTGTGTTACAGTTAGTCTGCCGCACCTTGGGTGCCTTCAGTGGCCGCTCTACTGGGATGTCCGCTGCCCTCCCCCCGGCTGTTCTCTCTGGGTGGCTGCACGACTGCGCTCAGCTGGCTGCTGCAGAGGTTTCCCCTCTCGGTCGGACTCACGGCGGACGGGGTCGGTCCGACAGCCGCTCTGCTCGGGCCTACACACACACACAGTTAACGTTAGCTCTGCTTCACATAAAGCTAGCAGCTGAATGTGAGTAAATATGTCAGGGGAAACGTCGACACCATTCGCGCCATCTAATACACGCACCAACAGACCATGATTTTATTATTTAATCTGAGATGTTACTCTTCCTCGTTTGACTCAAGAGGATCGCTCGCTAAAACACTGTTAGCTGGTGGGCTAACTTGTTCGCTAACTGATGATAGCAAGTTAACAGCAGTCTGGCATAACTGACGTTTGCTGTTGACGTTTAGCTTAGCTGCTTTTATTTCCTGCCTTGTTGTTAGTCGTTTTTGTAGGCTTTGCCAGTGTCTTATTTCTCATTTTTTGAAGATCTGTCGCTAGAGATATGTATTGTAGCTGTGTTCTCCCAGTCCGTTGTAAGGCAATAGACATTTTCAGCCTCCGCGAGTTGGCTAACGACAATTAGTTAGCTAGTTGATGTTAGGTTAACAGTTCAAATGTAACGTATAGCATTAGTACTGTTACACCAATGATCACACAGAGCCACCCATCCTGGTATGATATCCCTAGGTGTTCATATTATGTAAATTCATCAACGTTAATCTCGAACGGCGAATTGACTTCCCGACCTGGTACCGTTTTGTCTGTAATCTGTTTGAAAGGATTTGTCATTGGCACACGTAGCCATCAAGCTAACGTTAGCTGTGTCCTATGGAATAGCTGATACTAGCTGCCACCTCACCCTTGTTTTGCCCCCACCTACATATAACGTTAACTACTCAAACTGTCAGGCTACTTATTGTACTTGGGTGGTAGCATAGTGTCAACACAGGAGAAGGATTTTTAGATATTGCCTGAATCCGTAGTGCGTTTCGCCATATCGTAGCACTTTTTTTTTCAGTACACGTGATTTATTGTAACTTATGCTCCGATTAGCTGACATTGATGCATTTTTATTTGATCGAAGTGCATAAACACGAACTGTTGACAGTTTTGCTAAAGGTCTGAATGCACTGGCATTGTCAGATGGGCCCAAGATATCCTTAATGGAAGCTTAATTAGTCTATATGCGGGTTGCAAGTGCCATGAAGTCAAGTGTGTTTATGGTGGTATTGGGTTAGTGTTGATGGACATGCATTAGCTTTTCTAGGAAGCTGTAGTTGAAGCTCACTTCATCTGCTAAATGAGTAGTCCTAACTTCGTGGAAGTCACAAAGTGCTTGCAAGTTTTTTCACTGATGGATCACTTGCCTACTGAATTTACATCCAGCGGTTTTGGCAAATTAGCCACCACCTGTACAGACCAATGTAAAGGCTGTAACAACAGATACAGAGCACCCATTAATATTGCAGTTTTCTGATCAAAACACGTTTAATTGTATGGCCACCAAATTATTCTGTTTTTTTACATTCTGCTAAAGGGTTGTAGCTGTTTCTCAGTATTTTGTCGTCTTCCTCTCCGTCTTTTGAAGTCAGAGCTTCTTTAGTCATCTGAATATTAAAACTGCTGTGCTGTTTTGCAGAAACCTCTGCATAAATTTGAAAGATGCAACTAAGACTGTCTGCTTTGGTTTGGTCAATAGTTTGGTTTTCATGACCTGGGCAAACAATGACAAGTTCCTACATGAATGTTAGTAATGATAAGATGGTCATTACCAGGAGTAAAAATGTACTTGCTCAGTTGGATGTTAAACTTTTGCTCTTGTCCCATTCAGTTTTTTTATTAGGTCTAAGCAGAAAACATGAAGTCTTTCAACACAGAGATAAATCTATACAGATAACATTTACATGCAATTTGTTATAAACAGAATGATGCACCAGGGTAGGGACATAGTGAGTACAAGTTACAACCATAAAAGGAAGTTTCTTGCACAGTTTAGTTTAGAAGGACCCAGCAATTGGGCTGGCCTGGCTATTCTCATTATATGTTAATCATTATTTTGCACACAGGTATGCCCATTACAGCCAGTGTTAGATGTTCACCCCTTTGTTTATGACAGGCTGAAAGAGCAGTGGATACCTTTTTTTTATTTACAGAACACACTGTCAAGCATTCTGTCATGTAAGGGGTGCTGCTATTGACCCAATGTTTCTTTTACCCAAAAGGTCATATGACCTGTTGTTGTGGGGGCTTCATGCTTTGAAGGCCGCTTCTAAAGATTACTCTCAGCAGTCCTAACCTTTTCACTTAGCTCTGATCCTGAGCCAAACCTGTCTCTCTTTTTGCCACGGCTTAGCTTGTAGTGCAGGAAAGCTTTACACAGCCACAGAGGCACAGCAGTAACAGAGACTAAACAGAGACAGGCCACCAGAGACATTCTGGCTTGGTTTGTTATGTAAAAATCCAAAGGGTTGTCTGTTTTGTCTGGATGTCTTTGAGACGTAAATATTCAATGTGATTGTTGCATTACAGACTTCATAGGGGATGGCTAAATAGCTGAATGCATGTTTAGGTGGGGCTGTAGGCTTACAGTAATGTCAATAACCATGGGGCCATGTTTGTTTAGTAGGAGCAAGTTGGTGTGAGGTTTTGCTTAGTACTTTCAGCAGATTTCCTTGGTATGACACAACACACTCAATAAGACCACATTTCAAGTGTTACTGACAACCCACCAAACCTGTTGAAGTGTCTCATGTATAAGATAGTTTTTAGTATGATGCATAATATCTGTGGAGAGAGGAGTGTCAGTGTGGAGCTGTTGTGGTGGGAAGGCTTGCACAGGTCCTCTCTTAGGCCCTTTTTCTTTTCAGCATGAAAAAGTTTTCAACTGACAGCAGTTCCTTAAAGGGCGTGGTTCACCTGCAAAATGTGAAATTGCTTGCTGCGGCAGGTTGTCACTCTGAAGAATTTGAAACCACTTATTGCAGTTTGATTTCACTCACTAATCGTCAAAAATGTGTGCTATCGTGTTTTTTTTTTAACAGAGTGAAGCAGGGAATTTTTAATGCTGCCCGTCAGAGCAAACAACAGCTTGGAAATGACTTGGCTTTACGTAGCCAGTACTGTCCAATGTTTAGATCGATTCCGATCCTGTGGACGAGCTTGTTAAGTCCCTTGTTATAATGATGGTAGATGGTCATGCTCAGTGTCCAGAGGTCACGTTATTCATCTGATATTTCAGACAGTGTCAAATCTGTGCATTATAGATGCCACCTAAATAACAGGGACACAGGTTAATCTGCCCAAGACAAAATGCATTTGATCTAGTAAAAAAAATCAAACATTAACTAATCACCATCAAGTGCCCAAAACAAGGAGGAGGCTGGCACACGTGTAAAAATGTTCGTGCGGTAACTATTTACTACAAACACATTAAATTACATCATTGTCACACAAAATCTCATCATCCTGGTGAATTTAAATCACAAATTTCTTCCATTTTGCTTAGTTGGCCAGATTGGTCAGAGTGTGATGGCTTTGGAGACCAATATCAAACCATCTAGCTTATATAGGATTCAATATTTTCATACATTTCTTTTTAAATCTGGAAAATTGTCACTGTTTATTTAAGGGAATCAGTAACAGCTTATTCCTTTACTCCCAAATTCGTCATCCCTTTCAGTGGAAGTGGAAGCATATTGTGATCTGTGTTTGCCTCTAGGAGTCTTATGTTTACTGTAAATTGTGGTGAGCAGTGTAGGGAACACAACATGTTTTGGATGCATGAGGAGAGAACATCGAGATGAAAATTAGTTTTGTTCCTTGTGTTCTTTTCGGATCATGAGATCATTTTATTTCTCTCTGTAATTTGGCAGAAAACAAAAAGGTTGAGCCATAGAAATGTATTTTATTGTTAAGTGTCTAATACTATAGAAACAGGTGACAAATACAAAGACCAAAAACTTTTTCACTTAGGCCACTCAACTGTTAAAATTCAAAATGATGACAGTATTTGTAAAGTGTCAAATGAAATTGTAAATGTGAATAAAACTAATTTTTCTTTTCCCCAACAGCAACTCTTCGATGGATTAAAAACCTTGATGACCTTTGCAGCCTGAAAGAACTTATATCCAAAGGTCCTGGGATTGTATGCAGTTCAGACACTTAAGCATGTGGCCCATGGGTGCCACAATCCAGCTACTTCAAAGGATTTTTTCTCCCATGGCATTTTAACAAATTATCAAAAGTATCCAAAAAAAACCTTTGGATCACAAGTCCTTTATTTCAAGGACAATCATAAATGTGTCCTGCACAGGGATGTTTTCTTTAAAAGCCTCCTTGGTTGTCTGTGTCCCTTTTTTCCTGAATAAGTAACAAGACGAGAGACTCCCATGAGCAACTCTGCAGGAGACACGATAACGTCAACATGAGTAGTACTTTAGGCAAAGAAAAAGATTCGAAAGAAAAGGACCCGAAAGGTGGTCCAGCAGGGAAAGAAAGGGAAAAGGAGGCCAAGGCTCTAGCCAGCTTAGTCAAAGATGGTGGCAAAGAAACGAAGACCAAAGGGAAAGATGCCAAAGAAGGAAAGAAGGACACCAGCAGCTCAACACCAGGTGTTGCCTTCTCTGTTGACAATACAATAAAGCGGCCAAACCCGGCACCAGGTACACGCAAGAAGTCCAGCAATGCCGAGGTGATCAAAGAGCTCAACAAGTGCCGAGAGGAAAATTCAATGAGACTGGACTTATCTAAACGGTCCATTCACATGTTGCCCACCTCGATTAAGGAGTTGACGCAGCTGGCTGAACTCTACTTATACAGCAACAAGCTGCAGAGTCTGCCGGCAGAGGTGGGTTGCCTATCAGGCCTGGTCACTTTGGCCCTGAGTGAGAACTCCCTGACTAGTTTGCCTGACTCCCTGGACTCCCTTAAGAAGCTTCGAATGCTCGATCTCCGGCACAACAAGCTGAGAGAGATACCGGCTGTTGTCTACCGGCTGACGTCTCTGACCACGCTGTACCTGCGCTTCAACCGCATCACAACAGTGGAGAAGGACATTCGAAACCTATCCAAGCTCACCATGCTCAGCATTCGTGAGAACAAGATTAAACAGCTGCCGGCAGAGATAGGTGAGCAAGTCCTATGTATAAAGACAGGACCCTTTCCTCAAATTTAGACACGGCAAGAAGTCAACCTTTTTGCCTTGTGGCCACAGTAAATCACATGTTTGTGGAAGGTAGTCTGTTTCTGTTGGGGTTATAGCATTTAGCTCTGGTTAAATTTCCATTCAGAGAGCAGATCATCTTGTGTGCGCATAATGTATCTTAATTTTAGTGTAAACGTCCGGCTATAAAACTTGGTATATTGTCCTGGGCTTTGCACTAATGCTCTTCTGATTCTGTAAGGGGGGAATGAGATAAATGAGTGGATGTCTTCAGTGGTTGGGTTACTTAATGTACTTTCATCTTGAATTAGCTAAATATCAGAATTGTGTGTGTGTGTATCTTTCTGCAGGGGAGCTATGCAACCTCATAACTCTGGATGTCGCCCATAATCAGCTGGAACACCTACCAAGGGAGATTGGGAATTGCACACAGATAACCAACCTCGACTTGCAGCACAATGAGCTCCTGGACCTCCCAGAGACTATAGGTAATTTAAGCATTAGCGCTCAAAAGCAAAGTTATTATGTCTATTGTTAATATTCAACATATGCTTTTTGTTTGACTTTACCAGTTGGTGATTTCATACATTTTGTAAAGGTGCAAAAACAAGTTAACCTTGGATGTGTTTTTCTTTTGTTGTTTTAGGCAATCTGGCTAGCATAAATCGCTTAGGTCTGAGATACAACCGATTGTCAGCCATCCCCAGATCATTAGCCAGATGTCGAGAATTGGAGGAGCTAAACCTTGAAAACAACAACATTTCAGTGTTGCCAGAGGTAAGTTGAACCGCATACAGGCAGCCTTTTCAAGTATAACTGCTAAATAATAAAAAATAATGGGCCTTAATCAGAATCACATACAAGGAATATGCTTTGGTGACTTGAAGCAATAAGACAGTATTAAATTGACTGGATAATATCAGTTACGGTAACAACAAATTCATCTTTTACCCTCAAGCCTTCTGTATCTATGCTCTAAAATGAATACATGTCATTCATTCATTAATACTTTCTTGACCAGGGCCTACTGTCAAGTTTGGTCAACCTGACCAGTCTAACACTGGCAAGGAACTGCTTCCAGTCGTACCCTGTGGGTGGACCATCTCAGTTCTCCACCATCTACTCCCTTAACATGGAGCACAACCGCATCAACAAGATTCCCTTTGGTATCTTCTCCAGGGCCAAAGTTTTAAGCAAGCTTAACATGAAGGTATGTATGCATGTTTTCTGTGTGAGATAAACTGTATAAAAAATTCTTTTGGAAATGATCGAATGAATGAAAAACAATTTGGAAATTATCACGAATAACTACCATCTTAATTTAGTCTCGTTCATTTATAGGCCTGTTTAACAGCAGACATTTTGACTTGTCACAATAGGGAAAGCACACGTTACTAAAAACATTAGCAATGGCGATGTTCTATTCAAGTGTCCCAACAAACCGTGACGGTGACCCAGAATGCACAATACCAGGAACCTGAAGCTGAAGCAGCTTAATGGAAATCATTCATTTTATTATTTACACCTGTTCTTTTCCTCCTGTGACACATGAAAATATCTTCAGTGAAAAGGGCATGCATGCGGGCGAGCATGTGAGATTAAACTGGCTCTTCTTGTCATAGCTGAGCTAAACTGTGTCAGAAACAAAAATGATACACCCACACCAGTAATGTTTAGGTTTCAATTCTTAAACAGTGTTGCAGGTTGTCAGTATTGTATACTTTTGGCTACACACACAGCTGAGTATATACACTGAACAAGGTCCATTGATGCATCTTTCATTATTTTAAAGAAGCTAAGACTTGCATACAATTTTAGAGCGTCTATTCTTGAAGGTGAGATGAAAATCTGTCCTTCATAGTGAGAAGAAGCAGTGCAGGAAAACCTGAAATAAAATCTTGCATTTACATGGAGCACACAGGTAGCTGAA
Organism: Lepomis macrochirus; assembly: GCA_024633595.2. Classification (NCBI taxonomy): domain Eukaryota; kingdom Metazoa; phylum Chordata; class Actinopteri; order Centrarchiformes; family Centrarchidae; genus Lepomis; species Lepomis macrochirus. The sequence goes on from JALXJV020000003.1 coordinate 12,669,950, forward strand.
CATCCTGGTGTTTTTTAAATGCCAGTGTGTCACTTTAGGACATCACCGTATTGTTGAGCTGTGTTGGGGAAAAAAACACTTCTGTTGATTGTTTGTGTTGGCCTTAAGCCAGGCATGCACAGGCATTAAACATCCTTAACTTGTTACTTGGTGTGTGGCCATACTGGATTAAGGATGGGAATTTTTTGGCACCTTATGATTCAATTCTGATTCAGAGGGTTTCCCCAACCCTATACTGGATGCAGTTTGGTTTAAATGATCACTGGAAACATTTTATCTGGTCGGCAGGTAACCGAGCTGGCATAGTGTGCTGGTCTACTCTGGCCTATTCAGCAGCACTGTCCTTGTGTTGACCCTCTGAATAGTCACTTATTTTGCTAATAAAGGTGTGGTTTTGTCTTCCTCAGGACAACCAGTTAACGTCTCTGCCATTGGACTTTGGCACGTGGACTAGCATGGTTGAGCTTAACCTGGCCACCAATCAGCTGACAAAGATCCCAGAGGACGTCTGCGGTTTAGTCTCTCTGGAGGTGAGTAGCTCACCTGGTAGATCGTGCACCATGTGTCCTTACCACAGTGTAGGGGCTGGAATCTCTTGGCACCTCATGATTCCATTCGATTATAATTTAGAGGGCTGTGATGCAATTATAAAATGATTAATGATGCATCTTTTTTTTTGCCATTAATTTGGACATTAAAATCTAAAAAAACTAACTTGCTAATTTACTGAAAACTGAAATATTATTTAACTAGTGTAAGGATGTACAGTATGTGTACAGAACAGAGCTGTACAGCAGTTTGACTTGTACCTGAAATTCTCAAACCTGGACAAGTAAGTAGTAATGACGTACAGCTAACATTAACGTTTAGTTTGTTACTGGTTTAACTGGCGTTACATAGAAGCCCAAACACGTGCTGCACACAGGAGATGTTAGCTAGAGCTAACAGCCTTCACTTTCCAGCTGTTGTGAAACTACAGACTTTTATTAACGGTCACACAGTGAACTACACTTGATGTTTACTGCCAAACTGCCAACTTTCTGCTAATATTTATAATAACGTAGCTAACTTTCACCATCACTTTCTGCCGCACGCTCTCTCTCATATGCTCATGCACTCATTTGCTACACACACAGGACACACAAGGAGTGTTACTGTGCTCACACAGCGTGACAGTGATAATCATTAGTTGTGCATTGATATTAATGATTGTGTTAAAATTTAGCAGGGTGGTAGTAGGTGATTAATGCTGCAGTGGTGGTGTGCCAAACACCAAATCCACTGTTAAGTTCAGACCTTGATTATTATTATTATTATTATTATTATTATTATTATTATTATTATTATTATTATTCTTCCATCTTGGGGTAAAATTAATATAGTTGAAGATGTAGGCATGATCACTCCTTCATGACTGATGACTGGACCAAAATAGTCACATGATAGGCGCAATTGGAAGACAATAAAATTGGTCGAAGGTGTAATATTTACAAAATATAGGCCTACAGGTTGCACTAACTTTAAATACAGTGTTTTAGACAAATACTTTACTTGGGCGGTCTGGCCAGGTATATTTGCACATCCCAAAGTATATTTGGCGACTCATTTTAGCATTTTTCAGAGGAACACACAGCGAGAGTTGTTATCTGATATTACTTCAACAGCCACGCAGGAAATGTTGCACTATGGAGCAAGAGTGAATGCACCAGTGGAGATTTCACTCACTTAGTTTCGGTTTCGACCCACTTGGGGTGCACTCAAAAACTGAATCACGGCGACTTTATGAAACGTACTGCTGATTGAGAAAGTCAGCAGAGACACATACAGGGAGAGAGAGACAGAAAGAGGGAGAGCAAGCCGGCATGTTTGCCAGGTGCAGGCTAGGTGAGTGTGAGTGTGTGGAGAAGAGAAGAGGTGCAGATTAAAGTAGTAAATAAACACTACACTAAGGTGGAAATTACCTACAATAACCTACTGTCAATACAAATACGATATACACTGCTAACGAGCCCACCGGCTGCCAAAGTTGCACTGTCCTAATGAGAGACAGTCCGGTGGGGTCCAGGTGTGTCGCGGTTAATTATGCAGCGGATTTCACTATTAACTGCGCTTTAAACGTCACGGTTTATTAATCATAAAGGCTCCGCTACACCAAGTGTTTCTGTTGCACAGAACAAAGCTGTTGCAACTTGCACAAAACAAAGTTACACGAGTGTTGCACCAGCTTAAAGTGCCGTGCTTATCAGAGATGGTGGCTACTACTGTACACTGGCTAAACCATGGCAGAGGGACCAAACGGTGAAGCTAAATTTCCACCAAAGAAACGACTGAACTCAGCAGTGTGGGAGACTTTTGGGTACACCAAGACCGACAAGGGTGATATTTAGGAGGTGACGGATCACCTGTTCAAAAACTTGGCGTTCTAAAAAGGTTTCTGCTAAAGCAGCGCTGCAGCACCTGCGGGGTCACCACCCAGCTTTGCACGCCCAAGTAAAGGTAATACATAATAAATGAGAAATGTAACATTAGCACACACAGAAGGGAAAGGGCTGACAGAGAGCCATTATCCATAGTTGAAGCACACAAAATGACAAATTAACAACGTGTATGGTAAACGCTCCGCTGCTGCAACACTTCATTGCGAATTGACGCCGGATAAGCGCTGCCTGTGTCGGTTCGTTCGTTCATTATCACAAAAAAATGTACACGTCCTGTGTCTACTCTGATTGGTGAGTAGGACTGTATCGTGTACTGTACGGGCACTGCTATCTTGCGCTGGTGGAAGATAGCAGTGCTCATGGAGCCAGAGCGCAGTAGTGATCGGGGTCAGAGCCACAGTATCGTGGTCCTGTCCATACAACCAGCTGACTCACTTGTGAGGATGGCTCAGGTGTCATGTCTTCCATCTTTAGATACAGTCTATGGTTTCACTTGATGCAAGTAATCATGAATTATTTGACATCATTGTGATGTGATGATTCTGTGCCATGGGTGATTGCTTTATTGCTTGTGTCATGATGCCAGACTTTCACATTAGATCCATTTGTTATTGTGAAAAAAAACATTACTGTCTTCACTCCTCACAGGTGTTAATATTGTCCAATAATCTTCTCAAGAAGTTGCCACATGGTATTGGGAATTTGAGAAAGCTACGGGAGCTCGACTTGGAGGAAAACAAGTTGGAATGTCTACCTAATGAAATTGCTTATCTTAAAGATTTACAGGTATGTTTTCCAGAAATGCAGTTCTCTTTTTTTATACCTGAGGCTCTTTGTTATTGGTGGTTACAGAAGTTTGTTGTGTCTGGTTTGTACCTGTGCAATGGGGAACAGCAATTATTAGAGATACAGGAACATGTTCCATAATGTTTTTATCCACCTTTTGTTCTCACTTCCTCAATCATAGTGGCTGTTTTTATTTTTTAAAGGCATTTGAAAGGCAGTCCATGGCTTAGGAGGCCTGTAAGTGGATTTTTATAAAATAGACTTTAGCAACTCCTGCGGTAGGATAATAAAAGACGCTGCAGGCAGATGGCGATGCATGTTTTAAAGTGCTGTAAATAAATGTGGATCTTGTTGTCTCACTTTCATAACAGTCCACTAATTAGAACCAGGAACTAATAAGAACCAGAGCCAAATCCTTTGTTATAAACTAATAATTTCAGTTTTAAGAAACAGGTCAGTAGACATGCTTTTAGCCATAATATGTAGATAATCATCCACAGTTGGTCTCTGTTAGGAACAGACTGTGATATTTGGGATAACTGGGTGATAAATGGTTTGATTGTATTGACAACAAAGAAGGATATTTTTATTTTCACATCAAAGTTTGGTAACTTAATCTAAGGAGCCATTGTGATTGGGGAAATGCAATTCTCATTTCAGCAAACCTATAGAGCCCATAATAAACTTCCTGTGCTCCTGCTCTCTCATTAGAAATTGGTGTTGACAAATAATCAGCTGAGTACGTTACCCAGAGGCATTGGCCACCTCACCAACCTGACTCACCTTGGTTTGGGGGAGAACCTGCTGCAGCACCTTCCAGAGGAGATTGGTATGTATTCGCCTCAAACCTCCAACTTCCGAGATCAGTAACGTGCTCCGTTAATCTGTTCAGTGATGTTTATAAACATGTAAGTAGTCTTTGAGCACGGTTGACTATACTCAAATATGTACTATCATTTATTTTTATTTGTGCTATCAACAATATAAGAGCTGGTTCCCCTTTTTCAATATCTCCTTTTACAAATGAGTTCTGTGTAACGTATTCTTGATAAAAGCTAAACTTAACGGTTAGGATTTAAGAGCTTAACAGTCCACAGTACGTCCCACCTCTGACCCTTCCTCCGAGTGATTGGTCCAACATGGTTAGGCTGGTTACTGCTGAGGTTAAGCTTTAGGCCTCAGATTAAAACTGGTGGAGAAAGGAGCTAAAGGAGGTTGTATTTTTAGAGTATTCAGACTGGACCCAGAATTTAATTATACGCATGGCTTCCAGGTATTTAGGTTGCAAAGAGGAACAACTATAGTATGACAGTGTAAAATGTATAAACATAATCATATTTTGTCATGTGAAAAAAAAAAAAGTTTCCTTACTGAAACAGAAATGCCAGAGTGCAGAGGAAGACCATGCCCAGTCTCTTCATCATTGCTTCGGGGCCATTAGTGATTTCCCATGAGCTGGTGTCTTGGTTTGGCTTTTTTAAGAACTCATCCGCTCAACAATACATGTGCTGGGATTTGAATTAAAGGGCCACTAGACTGTTGTTGTTTGTTTTTTTAACCATATCATGACCTTTCAGGGGTGGTACATATAATTGATACAGCAGTACAATATCATTAGAGCTTAAACAATTAGTAGATGCGACAGAGTACTGATCAGCCGTTTTGATCATTGATTAACCAAAATACCAAACACTTTTTGTCATGCATTATAGTAGATTGAATCCCTTATGGTTTTTGAACTTATGATCAGATAAACCAAGAACCACAGAGACATCACCTTGGGTTTTAGAGATTGTGATAGGCATTTCTGCATCTTTTTGACATTTCATGAACTAAAAATTGCAGAGTAATAAAAATAATTGTTACTTGCAGCACTGTGTAACACGATTCAGTAAGCAAGAGTGGTGAGGGGCATTTTTTCCTTCCCGGAGTTATCACATTTCATGGACATGTACTGCTCGGAGATTGTTGATTTCGTCGCTGTTTCCCTGGATGATGGCATCAGTTCCAGTGCGTGCTTCAGCTAACAGTACGTGATGTCTGTCCTCAGGTACACTGGAGAACTTGGAGGAACTGTACCTCAACGACAACCCCAACCTGCACAGCCTCCCGTTCGAGCTGGCCCTCTGCAGCAAGCTGTCCATCATGAGCATCGAGAACTGTCCCCTCAGCCACCTGCCGCCCCAGATTGTCGCGGGAGGCCCCTCCTTCATCATCCAGTTCCTCAAGATGCAGGGACCATACCGTGCCATGGTCTGAGCCAAGAGCAGATCAATCCCAGTCCAACTCGAAACCCTCCACTTGCTCTGCACCCTCTCGCTTGCCAGCCCTCCTTACGTGTATCATACACTGTAAAGAAAACAGACTCGCCACAATCAGTGTCACGGGGCAAATACAAGGAGGAGGGAGAAACGACAAAACTCAAGAGTTTATCACAACCATTTTTGGACCCCAGCCACCCCCCCGCTCATCTCTCATTCTGAATCATACAAGAGGAAAATGTTTCCATCTCTTTGCCAAAACTGAAGATATATAAAATTATATATATTGAGTAACTGTGAGCTAAGTGGCAAGTCTTTTAACCATATAAACCGTGCTCCCATTGCCAATGTATTTACAGTAATTACAAGCATCTATTATGTGAGCAAGGATACAATTGTATGCAAAAACAAAAACCGTCTTTGGAACTTCACACTGCTGCTGCTGTAACGTTAACTTTGTCATTTTCTTTTGATACTCCCCTTTTTTTTTTATATACATCACCTTCACTCAAGATAATTTATGTTAATTGCTTCTTGACCACAGAGAACAAAGGTCTAATGATGGTGTGTTTATAATTTATTTCATTATATTTTTTTTAACCTTTTATAATGTTTTGTTTGTTTTTTAAACTGTGCCTATGTTTAGAGTGATCCAGTGGTTCATTTCTAAACACAATTGTCCGTGAGAATACAAAGATATAAATTATTTCAATAGTTCTTTTTTTTTATAACTGCTTTTATTTTTTTTTACTTTTGATTTTTCCCTTTTTTTAGTGTTCCTTTTGCTGTTGCTTTAATCTGTTAAAGCAAATGGTATCAGTAAATGTCAGGTGATTGGAGATCTTTTTAACAAAGAGCAGCAGTAGTTAAACATTAAGCTAGAAATGTATAACATATGAAAAATGCCAATCATACATGCTTGAGAGGTTGAATGTTAGGACTTTTCTCCAAAACGGGTGGTGCTGTGACAAAAAGGTCAAAAGTCAAGCATGCATAGGTGGTGGGATAAATGATGGGAGATCTTGGGAGGGTTTATATATGTATACAAGTCCTGGTTGTTGCCTTGAGTGCAATTTTTAGTTTGTTTACTTATTGGAGATTATCTTCAGTGTTGGGCTGCATCGCTGTGGTTCAATAGATCACTGACCAACATATCAAGCGTTTTTAAAAACATGGTCTCTGGAGCAAGTGGTAAGTGCATCAAGAGCTTGATAATGAAACATTGACAGGTAACACTTCCTTTTCTTTGTTAATATCCTGAAGTTTTCTGCAATTTTTTTTTTTTTAAAAGGTCTCCTACGAATCTTACTTACGTTGTGGAAAATGTTCCCTTTATTAGTTTTATAATGTAACTTTATTTTGAGAATATCTTTTTTTGTCCCACACTGTCCCAGCTATGCTGCTGCTCTTATGCACTTTTTTAAAACACATTTGGAATCCTCTATATTAAGAAAAAACAACACACAGTAGCCTCTCATTGGTTACTTCCAACGGGGGCATTTTGTCTCATAAGTATTAAGTATTTTATCTGTTTCACAAACGGTTTATTGTGTAAATTTGTATTGATTAAATATAAATGTTGAGTTTTTTAGGCTCAGAATATACTAGTAACTTTCTTTGGGGAAGTTTTATTCTGTCAATCTAAAAAGGAACTTGCTCTGTTGAACTATAAAAGGCTCTGAGTGGCTATGAGATGTTTTAAGATTCCCACATCCTGCTTTCTCCATCGCAAGTGCAAAATGGCTTATTGCAGATCAGATCAGGATTGTTTATATCAATTTACATTGAGTGTTTTCTCTTTTTTTTCTAAATGATGAAATGTGTTAGCATTATTTCAAATGACTATACATTAAAAATCCCAACAAAAGGTAATCAAACCAAACTTTTTTTTTTTTCTATTTGAAAATGTGTTGCATCCCAGCTCTATATTCAATCATGATTCTGTTTCTTATTGAAATGTGTGGGTCTATATTTTTTTGCAGCAGCAGCTTGGTGTGTTTTAAGTGGGTTGTGGTTCGGGCTCCTACACAGGGAGGCCTGAGTGATGAGAGAGCGCCACTGCTCACCTTGGGGTGAGGCTGGGTTGGGATAACGATTTACCACTGCTTCTAATTTACCAGCAGAACCTGCTGCTGCTTTTTGTGGACTGAAACAAATGCTGTACATGACGGGGGGCGGGGGGGGGATACGATTCACTCCCAACACTGATACAAACTTCACTCGAAAACCTGACGAAGGACAAATCCACTGACCTTTTCGATTTGGCGTCAGGCCCGGTGGTTTTCTCACAGATCAAATCGTTTGGACACAACGATGAGACAACACAACAAGGTGCATATTTGAGCTTAACGCAGTTACAGTACAAGACTGTCGGAAAAAGACAAAAAAAATTGTAAAAAAGGGCTTTCTGTGTTCACGCTCAACAACACACCGGAGGCATTGCATTCCTGGGTTTTATATAAAAGCTTTGGAACTTTCTTTTTTTGTGTATTTACTTTTAGCTGTAACAATTGTGTGAAAAATGCCTTCAACGAGTACTCAAAAGTGAGATGTGCATTAGGTATGCAGCGAGAGTGCTGTGACCCATTTTTACATTCAGTCTCTCTGTTTTTACTTTTTTCATGTGCCATTTTTGCAAAGTTGAGAATGCCAGTGTACAAAGACGCAGAGGATGATGGGAGGCGGGGCAGGAACTGAACTGGGTTGATGGACCGGAGAGCATTTATCAGATCCTGGAATGTAGTTTTAATGTGCTGTGGAGATGGAGATCACCGACTGGCCCTGTCAGTTAAAGGTGTGACTCGTTGGATTAAAATGACGACGATGTATTGCGTACTGGTGCATCCAAAATAATTGGAGTATAGCTGGCGTTTATTTTTCTATTGTCTGTGATTTTAGGCCATGGAGAGCATCGCAGAATCAAGAGTCATTTCGTTCGTTTTTCTTTTCCGGATCTCACAACTTGTCTTTTTCTTGCCTGGTTATTTTGTACAGGAAACAAGCATGTTGAACACACTTGACATGATTTCTGGGTCAGAATCGGGCGTTTTTGCATAGAGGACTTTGATTTAGTGGCTATTTGGTGTATCTGCAAATGCTCCCTTTTTGTATATTGCAAAGGGTATCGAAGCATTGTGTGGCAATGCTTATCCTACTTAATCTACATTGACAAGCAGCCTTAATGGTCTTTTTTTATGTGTTTGTTTGGCTATTCCTTGTGTCTATGGCCACTGACTGTACTTGATGACAAGCAACTGGTCGTTAAAGTGTAAATTTGGGTCTAGTTTCTTTCTGTCTTATTTTTCCTTTTACTCTGTACAGTAATCTGACGTTACGGTAGTCTCAGTATTACAAAATCTGTAATGTGACGAGAGTTTTACAAAAAGACAAGAGTGCAATAGAAGATAATGCCATACTGAGTGGATGTGCATTAGCTTGCATCTCACTTGTCTTTGGCATTAAAGGGGAATTCCACCAAAACAGACTTGCATTTTTATTCTGCAGAGGCAGCGCTTTTCCAGCTGAAATTACCGAGATGTTTGTGTTCGAAAATTTTTGTGGGATCTACTTTTATTAGTCTGAGATTGTTGAAACTTGAATAGACTTTTTTTTTAAACCACGTCTATTTCAAGATTCTGCAGTTTCGCAAAGGAAGGAAAAATACTTTGTTTTCTGAAAAGGCACAAAGACGACTTGCACTTTGTAGGTAGTTCAGGTTGATGTAGGATTAAACCAAGTCAAATTTGGTGGAACAGCCCTTTTAATGTGAACCCGCCATCTGTCTCAAACCTGAAACCCTGACCCCCCCACCCCGCTCTAGTTCCTCCATACATTTACTTGACTGCCTTATGCGCACCAAGCAAAACCTTTATGACCGCTTGATTTAATCAACAAAGACAGATAATCACTTTTCTTTTCTTTCATTAAAGTCAGTAAAGGGATTTGTGTCCATGGATTGAACCGATGTTGAAAGCAAAGGTTTTGGGTCAGTTGTCTTTGACTGGATGAGCAGATGCAGACATGACTACCTCTATGTGAGTCTTCATTGCTAACCACAGTGACCAAGATCCAGTCTGAGGTGTTCTACCTGTGTACATACAAAGCCGAGTGTTTGCAGCAGGAACTTGGATTTGGACCAGCAATTCAGCACCAATTAGTTTTATTAAGCATCTTTCTGTTGTTTTACTTTTGTTTTTTTGCCTTTACTAAGTATTATTTGGCAAGTGGAAAAGAGAAAAAAATACATTGATCTGTGTGCTTTGTTGTAAATGACAAACGTAATCAATGCCGGCCCCGTTGTAAGACAGTTATCCTGAAGCCAACAAGTTGCAGAGTGCTACTTTGCAAGTGAGTGAAAATGACCATGTTTGGTGATGTTCTGTATGTACATACATCTTTTTAACTGTAATAAACCGATAAATATTTACAAATTTATTATGTGTTGCATGTGTATATTTTCGTTTTGCTAAACAACAGCACCAGCGCATGACAGCATTGCCTCTCATCTTTGATTCCTCCTAAAAAAAGTTTTTTTTAAAAGTTATTTTTTTCTTGTCCACACCTCCATTAAGATGGACAAAGCAGTGCGGATATACTGATAGTTGATTTCTAAAGGGATTTAACAAATATTTTCTTGTGTGTATGTTAACTGAACATGTTTTTGGAGAATACATTTTTAATCTTTAATCAAGGTTTGTCTTTTGGATTTTTCCTTTGCAAAATTATTCTGACATTCACAGACAGGATAAAAAATATGTCAAAGGGTTTTATCCAAAAATACTAAAAAAAATAGAATCTGACAATGAGTATAAAAACTAAATCATGGAAAGTGACAAAATGATCTCAACATTACAGAAGCTGAATATCAAAACATACCTTATTATTTTTCCTGTTCAATTACAAAAATATACAGAGAATAAACTTACAAACACAGAATCACATAAGTCACCAGACTGGTCCTCTCCTGTTTGAATTTCTCACATATAAATAAAAATACAACTTTTGTCATATAACCACAACTATATGTTCTTATAGCACCTATGCTATACTACAGAATATGTAATGAAAACGAAAACTGGTACAAAAGGGCAGTAGGTCACAGGGGTATATTCATTCTTGTGTGGATTGTTATTTCGGTAGCCTGAGCTGCGAGTCTCTGCTCCAGTGCAACACCGCCCCCTGCTGATTAGTTAAAGTCTTGACATTCGTGAATGTTGAAGCTGCCTGGATTCTTGTAATACTGAGATCTCTGCCCGCCATCGAGTTTGATGCTGACTATTATAACCATACCATTTGAGAGTCAGTTCTGTCAGGCACGTGGAGCGTGTCTATCTTATTGTCTAGTTTCACCGAAGTGTGTGCAGCGATCAATATCCCCATCTGTTCGTACTCGCTCTTATCGCCAAAGAGGCTCTTTCCTGTAAAAATAAAAGTAGGTGACTTAAAATAGAAAACCCTGAGAGCACTGACCTCCAATTCCTCATCATCTTAAGTTGTTATATCTCTGTAAATACCACTTGCCCCTCTGTGTCGTCCTCCTGAAACTGAGAGGCTCTTGCAGGAAACGACAGGTGTCACTGTATCACCAGACAGGTGTCTCGTGCATCACCAAGCGCTACGAAAGAATGATGATCACCCAAGAACAATCAGTCCGTGCAGTTTGTTTGTTTTTTTGACAGCCTGCAAAGACGGACTTATCAGGCACAGAGTCTCTCACACAAGAGACCTCATATGAGGTCTCTCTCACACAGAGACCTCATATGAGGTCTCATATGAGGTCTCTGTGTGAGAGATTGCTGCCTCACAGGTGGGCGCTTTGAATATTGATTCAGTCCCAGTTAAAAGCCTTTCATACGTTTCTGGGATACTTCTGCGTGTCAGATATCTCAGCGGGTAATCATAACAGGGCTAATGAATGGGCTATTATTGAATATTTTATGCAAAGTGTACATTTATGTCAATTACAGATTTTGAAAGTCCATATCCTCTCAGTAGGGGAGAACAGGGTCAGTTGACATGCCTCCTGTTTCTGCAGGAACAGGTGTGTGTGAGCCCAGTCATATTCAGGACCAACGAAAAGCAACCTTTTCAAGACAAGTGTGTCCTCTTGCATTGTTTCCCACAAACTCGAATCTAGAACTATAGGAAGAACATGAATTTTCTTTAGCCTTATATTGAAATCAGCATGGCTTGTAAACTATTCAGAAGGTATTATTAATATTAAAGGTACAGTGTTTAAGTTTCATTAGCATCTAGTGGTGAGTGTTGCGAATTGGAACCAGCGGCTCATGGTGCATTCATGTGCTTGTCTGATAGTCCCATTTCTTCCGACTTCAGAGTGTATCTTCTTCTTCTTCTTCTTCTTCTTCTTCTTCTTCTTCTTCTTCTTCTTCGTATATATTTAACGTACTGATGAAATGCGCTTTGTAGAGCCATTTGTCCTTTTGGGCTACTGCAGAAACATGGCGGTGCAACATGGCAGCATCCATGTAAGGGGACCCGCAGTGTACGTAGATAGAAATTAATTCTAAAGTAATAAAAACAAACAGTTACACACCACGGAAAACATAGTTATGGATATTATATTGCATTTCTGTCAATAGATCTTCCTAAAAATTACACACTGAACCTTAAAAATATATTTTTTGCCTTAGTTGTCAAAATTTATTTTTTCACATTAATTAACATGTTTCATTGTTATATTTCCTGTACTGTTCTACAGTAAAAACAAATAGCCTACTGTAACTTGACTGGCACTTTCCAAACAATAAATTAGTCAGCCTGGTATCACAAATCACAGTTAGGCTTGTGATCATTGCTCCTCTGATATGGTAGACTTTCAGAGCTTTTGGAAGTCGTGGCACTTCTCTCTTTCTTTTCCTTCCAGGCTACAACAGCTGAAGGCTGAGGTTTTCCAGGAAAGTGCATCACCTGTGAGATCTTCTGGCTTCCCAATATGGACATTTGGCCCCCAAAAATAATTTGTACGTTTGTAGCAGCAAGGTTTGAGATAGTTAAAGAAACTCAAGATTCCCTCATCAGTTTTAACTTCTATCTAAGGTCTATCAAATCACAGGATTTAAACAGCACAAAATAGCGTCGCCATCTTTAAAAAATGATGGGGCACTTTGATCCAGTGGACACAACATCACATCATTTATTGAATGCGAGCATGTCCAGCACATACTGATGATGAGGAGGGTACTCTACGTCCTCCCACAGTTCCTTGGAGATTTCTCTTCCTGGAGTGATTTTAAACTACCAGAGAAGTGGAACACATTGAATGCATTGCATTATGTGGCTGAGAGTCAGAGCTTTTGTGGTGAGAAGGGGCTCCAGTTCCGGGAAGACTCTGGGAGGTTTAAAAAATAATCTGGTGGATGAAATCTCAACAAATGGGTCTTTTTTTGCAGAAAGGATGCAAAATGACTATCAGTGTAGTCCGTCCATAAAAGAGAGAGGGGATTAGTTTTAATTTAAATATTATTATGTCCAGTACATTTTGCAAAGTGAGTTTTTCTGATTGTAATTTCAAAGTGATGTTCTCTAAAGCAGTTAAAACATTGCTTTTTATCCTAACACAGATGTTAGTTATGATAAAACAGAACCTGGTTGTGAGTTAAAACTAGTAGTAGCCTAAATGTTCATCATTTCACATCATCTAAATAACACTTAAGAGTAAATATTAAGCTATTTTGTTACATTTTTTGTTATACATGCTCTGTGTTATAATAACTATTAAAAATGTAATCAACCTCAATCCAGTTATCAACTTGTGAAAAAGATTGTTAATAAACTTGGTTTTAGTAGGTAACTAGAGTGTCCACCATCACCTTCCATGCCTTATTTGTATGGAGAAAGTAAACAGGATGAAGCTGGTTTTTCACGGACATGATGAGCATTTGAAAAATAAATATGATCTCGTTAAACAGCACTGGGCAAACTAATGCAGGGATCAGGTAAGGTTAAATATTTGCCTTGCCATAATTGACTCCCATTGTTACACTGAATTCACATCATGTTACGCTGTTTGTACACAGAGAAGACACACATTCCTTTATAAAGCGTATTTATAATTAAAATTATCAAGTTTGTAGACTATGGCCCTCTGTACAGTGAGGGGGAATAGCAGCCTCCACCTGCCTGGATCACTGTTCCCGTGCCATGTCTGCAAACGCCAAAGTAGCTTGTCAGGTCAGATCCTGATAAAATGTGGGGACTCCCTCATGTGCTGGACAGGAAGTATAAAAGGTGGCTAAATAAATTAAGTTAGCACAAAGTAATAAAACTCTGTTGATATCCAGGTGGCGTGGCTCTGGCTGCTGCTGCTTAGCAACTGAGCCTAGCCGCTGCACTGCAAAAAATGTCTTTCCCAACTGGTCCTGTGGTTTACTCTTTAAGTATTGTCTGTTTTTTTAACTCTGCGATCGGGTGCTTCATAGTTTTAGTTCAGTGTCCAAAAGGAAAGAGAAAACTTGTTTCAGCACATGCTGTTTTCAACCTACTATAAAATTAAAGATGAGAAAAATTAAACCAACTTTAAATCCTGTTTAGCCTAACCTGATCAAACTGATTACAAAGGGGAGAACCTTACTAATGACCCAGATACAGATGCACCCCAACCTTTCACTCTTTCAAATCTAAAACAAAAACTTTTAGGCTGTGCCTTGATTGATTAATTTCTTTACTGCCCTTTTACTTCTCTCATTGAATTTGGATCAACTTCTGACCACACATTTGTGTTTGTATTTTAGCTTTTTTAAAATCCAATTTTATATTACTTCATTTTGCTTATTCAAAATTATGTTTTGAAAAACATTTCTTCACCTCATGTAAAGCACTTTGAAATCCACTATACAAATAAACTTGCCTTGCCTGGATAATCTAATTAGCTCTCCATTTGTTATTTATTCACTGATAGGCTAAAGCTGTTATTGCAGAAGCATGTATAGGCACAAAAGAAAAAAAAACACAGTGAAATAAAAATACCAACTATAACCTCAGATGTGACTACTCTGACAGTGTCACAAGAATTCTTTTTGCAAAGCCATTCATGTATTCATTCAACTATTTTTCTTATCATGATAATGTGCTGTGTCAGTATTACGCCTACGCATGTTAAACACTGAGACCAGTGAATCTCCTTGATATACACAAGTATATGTAATAGCCTACAATAAGAAGTTTAATTTAAACTGTTTTGGTCCACATTAGCCTATATGCTGCTTATGTACCCGTTATTATTGTCCTCTAAGTAAATGTATGCCCACATGGCTTTTTGTAACTCATTTCTCCTCTTGCCCTGCTGTAATTCCTTCACTAGTGTACAAACTTCTAGCTGTTTGTCTGCGGCGTCACATGCTGTCAGTCCCACATGTCTGCCGATGTTGACAGTCCTGTGGACGCACAGTGACCCAGTGTGCGGGACATTTTTTGCAGCGTGCGTGCTATAAAGAGAGGGAGTGGCGCACTGGTTAACGCTGAGGAGAGGAGACTCCACACGCAGACAGCAGCACGGCAGCGCCCGGGATAACATGATTAGCGGTCGATTAGGTCCGCTACCGGGCACAACTAGATGCAGCGCAGGGATCATTGTGTGGGGAGAGAGGAGACACAGAGGGAAGACTTCGCGCTTCATCCGCCACATGGATCTTCTATGCTTCCAATTGATCTGCTTAAAGAAGTTACCCACTGACAGTTTTTTAACGCCCGTGCGTCTCTGGCACAGAGAGGTTGTGTCACCGCTTTTTGCTTCAGGTATGATTATTTCGCACTTTATGTGGCTTTTTTTCCCTCAGTGCTGTGTCAGGGTAAAAAGCTGACTGAATGATTGAACTAATTCTAACTATAACAATATAAAATGCATGTCGTAATTAAATTGAAAAAAAGTGTAAAGGGCATTGAAGGTATCTGATTTTTCCTGCCTCATATTTTCAGATGAACTGACAGCCTTATGAATAAGAAGGGCTTATCCTTGAGGAGCCCTACATGATGAAAGAGAAAAATCTGGGAAAGCCTCACAGGAGTGATTCAGCTGCTTCCTTTCTCAGCCCTACTGTGAGCTACTAGCTCTGTCCTTCCTGGTGATGATATTTGTTAACCTCAGGTGAACTTGCGTAGGAAGTGGGCCAATCTGCTCCGATGGGGTTTGACAACGAGACCAACCAAACTCATACAGACGTGACCCTGTACAGCCTCCAGATCTTACTGCCGCTTACTGTGCTGGTGGGGATCTTGATCTTGCTGACAGTGTTTGGCAACGTGCTTGTGGTCATAGCTGTGTTTACAAGCCGGGCCCTGAAGGCTCCTCAGAACTTATTCTTGGTATCTCTGGCGTCGGCGGACATTTTGGTGGCTACCCTCGTGATGCCTTTTTCCTTGGCCAATGAGCTCATGGGATACTGGTACTTTGGCAAGGTGTGGTGTGAAATCTATCTTGCACTTGATGTTCTTTTTTGCACCGCCTCCATAGCCCACCTCTGTGCCATCAGCTTGGACCGCTACTGGTCCATCACACAGGCCATCGAGTACAATCTGAAGAGGACGCCGCGGCGCATCAAGTGCATCATCGTCATCGTGTGGGTCATTGCGGCGGTCATCTCTTTCCCACCTCTAATCACCATGGAGAAAGAAAAGAGCGAAAAGGACCCCGCCTGTAAGATCAATAACGATAAGTGGTACGTGATCTCCTCCTGCATTGGGTCCTTCTTCCTCCCCTGCGTCATCATGGTCCTGGTCTACGTGCGGATCTACCAGATAGCCAAAAAGAGGACGCGGGCTCCACCGGGAAACAGGAAGCGGAAGGAGATGCCGAAGACAGCCACCATCGCTGCTGCCAACCAGAAGGTGAACGGCATGGGCACAGGTGACGCTGAGGACCGCCTCTGCCACGAGAAACTGAACGGAGAGCGAGACATTGAGCTGAAGGAGGGGGTAGGGGGGGCAGATGAGGAGAAGGAAGAGGCCAACGGGGTGGACCTTGAGGAGTCGTCCTCCTCTGACCACAAAGTGAACAATCCCTGCTCGATCAAAAAAAAACCAGCCAAGGGGAAAACCAAAGTGAGCCAAATCAAACCGGGGGACAATGACTTCCAAAAGCGGGTACCGAGCACAAAGGGCAGCCGCTGGAAGGGCCGACAGAACCGGGAGAAACGCTTCACCTTCGTCCTTGCCGTGGTCATCGGAGTGTTTGTCATCTGCTGGTTTCCCTTTTTCTTTACGTACATGCTGATGACGTTGTGCGAGTCCTGCCCAGTGCCCAACACCTTGTTCAAGTTCTTCTTCTGGTTTGGCTATTGCAACAGCGCGCTGAACCCCATCATTTACACTATCTTCAATAATGACTTTAGGAGGTCGTTCAAAAAGATACTGTGCAGGCGAGACACCAGAAGATATGTATGACGGACTCTTTACATTCATATCTCTTTTTTTTATTACTTTGTTGTAAATAAATTGTAAAGTACATTTACCATTGTGCATGGGTCACTGGCTTGTGAACGCTCTAGTTGTAACTGCTTCAAAAGGCATTCCCAGGATGAGCTTTATGTGCAGCATCTTCTCAAATCATCCACCACCCACAGCTTCAACACTGACCACGATCACACAGAGACGTCTCAACACGGCAGTGAAACCATGCGTTTATTGTAAATGATATTTTTATTTTTATAAATGAAACCAACATTGTGAAGTCATGATATGTGTTGTACTTTATGACAGTATGTTATGTATGAATATTTGTCTCTATTTTCATTGTTATGGATACAGTATATCTGCCATTTTATATGATAAGATGACTACAATGGTTTGAGTGACAATGATGATGATGGTGTTGACAAAGTGTGGGGAAAATCCTGGCTCTTTAAAGAATAAAACCTGTTTCCTGAACTGGTCTCAAGGCTCCTCAGCAAGTTAAAGCACCAAGTTGGTGACGTTATCTCATTTTGTATGTGTCACTGTGTTGACACACACATGTTCGCACACTCCTGCACACAACAGAGGCTAGGTAACAAAAGAAAAGGCAGACAGCAGAAGGATCAGTTATAGAAAACATTTCAGTCTGAATTTGATCTCAGAACGTGATGTTAAGAGAGAGTTGCCAAAATGGAAAGCTGTTTTACCTGTGATCCCTGTAAGGGTGTGAAAACAGGAGAGCAAACATACAAGTCCTCTTGTGCAGTGAACTGGAGACCAGAGTCTCCCTTCAGCTGCACTCCCAACAGAAAAGTGCAAATTCACTCTTCACTTCAATTCTGTTGAATCTGACCTTTGCAAGAGATTAACAAGGAGCTCAACTCTTAATGAGCCTGAATGGGATATGTGCAAATGTTCTTTGGTCCTCGGATTAATCCTGTTTGTGATTAGAAGGAGTTCTTACGCCTGAGATGTCAGAGTACCAAAATTAAATTTTTAAATCTTTTTTTCATCCAACTGTGTGTTTGCCTAGGCTTCATATTTCCGTGTCAGTTTGTGAATCAGCTGTGGATGATGTATACAGTTGTAGATGCAGGAAGCGGAGAAGTAACGGTTCATTTGCAGTTTTGTGTTACCACGGCATCATTAAAGCGTCATTAAGTAAAGACACAGAGCCTGTCAAACCAGAAGCTGATTGACTGGTCTCTCTCTCTTTACTCTGCTCCCTCTATCCAGTCGAGGAGAATGGGTGAATAAAACAAAAGAGCAACTATCGTGTGCAGTGAATACCGACAGTACAGCTTTTCCCAGTGGAGGGCGTGCAAGTAAATGCATTCCTTTTGACAGTCAGGAAGGCACTTGAGCGGCACTATCCTCAGAAAGCTAAATGGTTCTTCTGGGAGTTTGTCTGACAGTATATCCAGCACCTCATCTAGCAGAGCCTAGTGTGTGATCGCTATTCAGCTGGTGGAGTGTTTCCCGGCACGTTTACAAAATGACGTGTGTGAGAATGTGCATGTGCATTTGCAGCACGTGTAAATACATGGGGCGTGCTCCCACTGGAGAGACAAAGTCTGCAGTCGTGCTGATGCTCCACGTTCAGTTTTGGGGAAGATTTTCAATTCAATTCAATTCAATTTTATTTATATAGCGCCAAATCACAACAACAGTTATCTCACAGCGCTTTTCATAAAGAGCAGGTCTAGACCGAACTCTGAAGTTATTTACAGAAGCCCAACAATTTTGTGGGATGCTGTAAAAAAAAAGAGATTACTTGGAGAAAATCCAAACATTAGGAGCTGGCTTGAATAGAGAGAATGATGACGTGAAACATCCGCATTCAAAAAGATTGACCATGTCAGAAAACTAAGCAAGGTGAATTCATTTCGGAGTGAGGGCCTTTAAATCTGTTCTTACAGCTGCACTGGAAGAGTTATTGGTAGCTGTGATCATGCTTCCTTTCCATACTTATAGTGACAACATCTCCTCCTAGAGCTACTCCAGTGTAAGAGGTGGGGGACAAAATCAACTGTCCTTGTTCTGTGCAAAAATACTTATTTAAAGCAACTCTATTTAACTTTTAAAAGAAATAGTAACATATTCTTTCTCATACAAATCAAAAGTTAAATACATGAGCGATAAAATGCACCTTCAACTTAATAGACTCAGGAGATTTGCCAATACAACCTGGCCCGGTCTGGTGTGACCAGTAGCTAATGTTAGCTAATGTCAGCAAACATTAGATTAGTTTGCTGTGTAACTCACTTGATTTTATGGCTCTTTAATACTTGTGCTACTTGTTACTTTGCATTTACCCTAATCAACTAATTACCCCTTGTGGCGACACTACGTTGGCTTGCTTTAACTAATAAAGCTAATTTTAGGCTCCTTGCTGTCTGAGTTATTAAAATTAAGTGAGTATCTATTTGTTGTTGTGTTTTTTCCTCTTCCACATACAGTGTTTTTCTTGTTGAGCTGTAGTAGGGTGGTAGTAGATTTCACACTATGATGACTGTAACTTTGGAAGCTAGTAACTTGATTTGACACAGATGGTTGAAGTCTCATTTTAGTTTCTTTGAATGCATTTTTGCACAGAACGAGGACTTTGGATTTTGCCCCCATCACTTGTGATCTCACCCAGACCGGTGTAGACAGGTGGAACAATTATAGCCACTAATAACTCTTCCCATGTACGTATGGACTGACCTGAAGAAAATGTGAACATGTCCTTTAACATTTTACAGCAGTACAAGGGTGTTTATTAGCAGACAGTCAGTGACAACTATGTGTATGTTTGTCTCATCTTTCTCTCCTTTTCATCTTTGTACTTCACACATCAACATGCAGCAGCGATATCATTAGGCGGATGTGGTTGCTGACAGCCTTTTGGAAGAAGCCAGCTGTTGAAGTCAGCAGAGCCCTCCTCTCCACACACACACACTCTGAGAATCGAGACATAGATCATCAGGTTAGAGTGCACATCCATCTCCAAAAGGCTAAGCATGCTGGCTAAGTGCAACTACCATTCAAAGAGACAGGGACAAAATGTCAGAAGCCGCAAAAATCACAGGACCAACAATCATTTGCTGTTGGATGATGCAAGTGTCAGGGGCGGAGGCAAGGTGAAGTTACATTTGACTTAGCTGCCTTGCATTTGAGATGACAGTCTGTGTTTGTTTCAGTGCATGTGTTTGCATGCGTGGGTATTTTTATATGTAGATGTGGGAGGATGGCCGTCTGCACTGCTCGCGTGTAATGTAGGTGGCCGGGGTGAAAAGGTCATGATGACAATGAATGTTGACAGAAGCACCCACATGCTACAACCTGTACAACTTGTTCATTAATTTTTTTTTTCAGTGTGACATCCGCCTGTTTGAGGTTGCTGCAATATGCATGATTATTCACAGTGTCACTGATGACTCACTGTTGTTTGCCCCTACTTTTTATCTGCTTGTCTTAAATGCGGCAGTTTCACAAGAGGTCTGTACTTGTCATCCAAATGATGCTTTACACCATGCAAGAACATATTATTGAAGTAGGATCATATTTTCTAACAGTCGGCCAGTTGGCTGTGAGCTCCTCTTTGAGGGAGGACTCTTAAAAAGAGTTTCAGAGGTATCATTTGAAATAGAGTCCCAGTTTTATTAACGGCGGGCTGATTAGCTGTCAGACCCCCGGGTCTGATTGGAGACACAAAACAACGCTGGGCAGCGGATATTTCCCAGGAAAATAATTTGACTAGACAAATCTATTTTCCAGGAGCTCATTATGATCGAGAGCAATCAGCTCCCAAAGTCCCAGAGACCACACAGCATTATGCGACATGATTATTAGGCCTGCGAGGTAATTCACTCTGGCTGAACAAAGGAAGACGGTGCAGGGTTTGACGCTGTAGTGCCTTGCATAAAGAAAGGGAGTTGGAGCAATTTTGTACCCGAAAATTTCTGTTTTTGCAGTCTGGTTTGGGAATTCGCAATAAAGGCATGGAAACCAAATCAAAGAAATATATTTTTTCACAAACATTTAAACAATTGTGTGAAAGTAAGCACAAAAACACAAAACAGAATCACATATACATCATGCTGACTGTTTACAGCTGTGAGAATTTAAACAGCTTTTCATACAATGTGAATACAGCGTGTAGCTATTTTCTTGCCGAAAAAGCTCATTTTTATAACACCCTACAAGAATGGAGGATTGCGTCTCATTATTTTCTGTCATTTATTTTTGATTAATTGATCAGTCAGTTAGTCTGTACAATGTGATAAAACAGTTAAAAAAAAAGACCAACTAAAACGTCTCAAAACTGAAGAAATCTTTTAATAGCTTGTTTTTGACAAACCAACCACCCAAAACGCATCGATACTTAATTTACAATAATGTAAATATGAGAAAGGCTGCAATGTTGATGTGTAAAATTTACTATTTACTACTAACAATATGCCCACCAGAATTAAAAGGAGGAATCTATCATAGGCAAACAACCTTCAGAGCCAAACTCGTGGTCAGGTATTTATGTAGTCAGTGAGTCAAGCCCCTTACACTATGGTGTCTCTGTCTCACACATGATATCATTAACAATCAATAATAATACAACATGAAACACTTTACACACAAACAATTTATTGACTTATTACTCTAGTAAGTTACAGAAATGTTAACGGAATGCTATTTTGACACGCGTGTGTGTGCGTGCACGCGCGGATGTAAGCTGCCTCATGCCACCACTGCACAAGTTAGTGCCCCACCTGTGCCACACTATTTAAAAATATCTGGAAAAGTCACTGGCAAGGTGTACCTAAAGTGACCGGTGAGTGCATACACAGTACATGTATTGGCCTATGTATATATATTGTATATATTTTGGTGTAGGCCAGACAATAAATTTAAATGTATATATGCATACATGCCTACATGCAAACATTCATGTACACATACATTCATGCGCATGTGCACATCTTCAATGTCATCTATGCCTTTGGTGTGAGAGATCGGGTTCAATCCCCCACTGTGACCATCCACCATTGTGTCCCTGAGCAAGACACTTAATCCCTCGTTGCTCCAGAGGCGTGCGACCTCTGACATGTATAGCAATTATAAGTCACTTTGGATAAAAGCGTCAGCTAATGGAATAAATGTAAATGTAAATAAAAAACATATATCTCCAAAATGTAAACTTTTTTTAAAAGTCTCTATTTTCAGCTTTGCTACAATATATTTTTCAGATAATACAGTGGGATTTTAGTTTATTTAACTTAAGAAATAAGTTTATTTTCTCCTCCTGTAAAGGAACACTTTAATCCTTCAGTTTCTCTAAAAAAAATTTAAATCACTAGATTTGAAGGTATTGATGATTAATGGTTTTAATTGGACAGCTACCAATTTGCATACTTGATACTTGTACTTTGTATTTAAATGTCAAATTAACAACTAAATTATGAAAACAACTGACAATTTGATTAATAGGATGATCTACGTAGAAATTGTATGAATGTGTACTGTCTGTAAAGAGACAATTGTCCTGATGGACACACAACACAATCAATCATGATCAACCAGCTGATACCTCCCAGTGGTGTTTGGGCACTGCGATGGATAAAAGAGTATTATGAGAGGCTGTTTAACAGAGGTGGAAGATTAAAAAAACAACCAACTCATTTCTAGCCCCTAGCACTCTATGTGGCTCTGTAATTATCCCAGATAAAAGCGATAAAGAGTTGAGCTCTCTCTCTTGTTCGGGCTCTTTGTGATGGAACTTCAAGCCTCTCCACAACTGATGGACAGCAGAGAAGATTATCTGTTCAGTGACACGGGAACATCGAAGTCAGTGTGAGGCACAGAGGGCAGTTGAAGTGGGTTGCTGTAGAGTCTGTAATGACTGTCTAGTGTGTAATGATGGACAGGCCGGTGGGCGTTTGAAGATATACCTGAGCACTCCGCTGTTCCATCACTGCAGCCCCTAATGGCAGTTACTTAATGAAAGCATCTCGTTGCGTTCGTCATGACACGTATTTAGTGTGTGTGAGACTGGGAGCGTTTTTGATATTTATCTTTGATTAGTTCAAGTTGTAGCTCTGTAGTTTATTTCTCCAATGCAAAATGGACTTTTTGTGTAAATGTGAAATATATTTACAAATGTACAGGAATGCGTGTGTATTGGACTTGACATTGTGATTTGTAGGCTGCAAAGAGGTCTCATTCTCTAGCAAGGACCACACCACAACAATGTGTGATTTAGAAGTACATGCAAATATAGAATGCATGGATTATGGAGGATGGATTAATGCATATAGAGGGGAAGAGTGATGGTGGAAGAAGGATGTAGTCTGATAGGCTGGTCTGAGAGGGTGTACAGAAGACTGGGCAGAGGAGACTCAATGTGGGGGTTCCGTCTCAGAAGTGTTTTCACTCAAGCTTATTTCAAGCCCCCCCCCAGCTGCGTCCTGATTGAATAGGAAGGGATGAGCAGATGAGGGATGAAGGGATGAGGGGAGCAGGGATGACGGGATGAGGGATGAAGGGATGAGGGGAGCAGGCATGGGGAATGAAGGGATGAGGGATGAAGGGATGAGGGAAGAGAGGATGGAGGGAACAGAGGATGAGTGGATGTGTGTAGAGATGAATCGATGGAGGGAAGGGAAAAAGAGGGTGGGTCGAGCGATCTGAAACAAGCGTGCTGTAAGCGTGTGCTGTTGAGCATGGATCGTTGTCTGTCTTGCATTGAGCAATCTGAAACAAGCGGAGCAGGCTGAGCAGAGCAGTATACAGTATGTAGCCTTGACAGGTGATTGTAGGTGTGGCTGAGGCGTGGCCAAACCGAATTTAACAAATTAACTTCATTAATCACATGACTATTGCTAAAGGAACTGTATAGACTGATATACTGTTTTTGTTACATCTTTATGTGATGACTCAGCACTCAAAATTACGTCGACTTCAAATTTTTGCGTCGACGCAAAGTTTGGTTTGGTTTTGCACCGCATCGCGGATGTACAGCTCGCCACACCGAAACATTACAGAATGGAGGACGAAACAGCAACCAATAAAAGCCCCAACAAAATAAAAAATCGCCCTAAATCATTTGTGGCGCGTGTGCTGGCATGTGTGTAAAAACACTGGCTCTGATTGGCTACCGAGAAGCATGACTCTGCCTTAGCCAGCATAATCGCTGGTTGAAAGGCACCCCAGCTTCTCGTCTCTCCCCGCCGACAGAGTTTAGCAGGCAGGCGAGAACGGGAACAGGTGAGCGCCACGTTGCGCCCAGAGAACCTGATATGGAGAGCGCAGCGTACCGGATCCACTTCAAGCACTGCATACCTCGTTATTAACCCACCTCCTGACTAGCTGTGTGAGCCAGCTGGTGCTTTCGGATTACACAGTTTATTACATAGTAACGCACCGTATTTAACGACCAGTAACGTTGACGGGGTTGTAACGACGGGAAAAGTAATTAGTTAGATTACCCCGTTACTGAAAAAATAACGCCGTTACGTAACGCCGTTCTTTTAAACGCCGTTATTCCAAACACTGTTAATAAATAAGTATTTATTTGAGGTACATTATGGTTTTATTAATCGAGCTACAGAAAAATAATCTTTAAAATAACCGTCCAATTAGTCGTTAGATTAGTCGACTAATCGATAAAATAATCGCCAGACTAATCGTTTAATTAATAATCGTTTACCCCAGCCCTACTCAGCACAAGAGTAGTCCCCTGCACAAAGGGTCAACTGTAATCACAATTATTGCACTTTAGAAATGTCTTTCAGGCTTGTGCTGTCTGGTGCTTACAGATTACTTTGAATAAAGAATCTCATGTGGAATGGTAACATTGTCCACTTCTGTCTATGGATTAACAATTATGCATCATATCCTGTGTAGCACTAAAAGTCCAAGCCATAGACCACAACAGATTAAAATATGCAATTCTATTTTTTCCACTACAATGCTGGTAATTTTAAGTTACAGCAACCTATCTCTCTCTCTCTCTCTCTCTCTCTCTCTCTCTCTCTCTATATATATATATATATATATATATATATATATATATATATATATATAACCTGTGTAACCTAGTGTGGTTTCTTCCACTCCTACGTCCTTGTTCTTACTTTCATCTAACAGCCTAACTGTTTTCTGATCCGCTCTCTTGCAGATGTATTTGAGCTGTAATTTTAACTTGAGTGGCAATCTCCGGTAAAATGTCGCATTCAAAGAATGTACTTACACGAACAATTAAACTTGTCGTTTCATGTCAGGCTCACCCGCTGTCATCCATCCATGTTTCCACACCCGAGCCTGCATAGGAGCTCACTATAAATAAAGCACATGCACAATAGTAGTCACATCAGCGCCTGGTAAATATGAATAATTCAGAAGGATGGTATTTTATGTGCTTTCAGTGGAACTAAGGACTGGAATCCTGCAAATCACAGAGAAAGAAATGCATTATAGACAATTATCAGTACCATGGAAAATTGTAAGGGGTGTGCCAGTGAGCCTGAATCCAAATGGTGTAGATAATGATCTAATATGTCCCTTATCATGACATAGATCCCATTTGTTTCATGGGAGACGGACGGATGAAAATGTTGGTGGTAATGTAATAACGAGAGAAAGGAGACAATGGGAAAGGAAGAAGAAAACAGAAAAAGTAGCAGGTAAACAGATTTAACATTTTGAAAACAAACAGCTAATTGAGACTAGAGCCAAAGGTTCATGAGCAGCGGGTGCGTCATGTGTCTGAGCCAGAGACTGAGAGCAGGTGAAAGAGAAACTCAGAGAAAAACAGAGTGAAGTGAGAACACAAGCCACTTTGGGGTATGACAGAATCCATCTAATCTATATGCTAAAGACTTCTGCTCTATTTGCATGACAAGATCTTGAAACCCCTACAAGCTGTACTGCTAATTCCTGCCTATATTACATGCTACCCAAACTGCATTCTGACTGTCGACTTCTCATGTGGCAGTCCCCTTTTTGTCAAAGCTGATGTGATTCTGCCTCTTCCCATCACAGAGAATAATCCTATTTCCCTGAGACAAAAGGCTCATCTTTCATGTCAATGCCAGTGGTAAATTAGTACGAGGCCCAGACATGGACAATGCACATGATAGCCCATATTTTAGCCCGAATTGGGTTATGTGGCTAGCAAACACAAATGGAAGAAAACCACAGATATTCTCTTTGGAACATTCACAGCATATCAAAAGGCAGCGGACAAGCAGCAAAAACATTTAACAGTGGAGCGGCTGGGAGAATATGGGTTTGAAACCCCTGGGACATTGTGCACAATTGAAAAAGTCATTACAAAAACAGCTGCATGTTGTTATGTGTAGAGCGCAAGGAAATCTCACTTTGACTGAGTGCCTACATTCATTTCCTTCAACTCAAAATCCTCAAGCTGCGTTTATAAAAAATTAAACAACGTCCCACAGCATGGCCTTTCCCGAAGAGCGCTTACCCACAAATTGGGTTTAATGCTCCCCTGAGAGAGAGTGTATTTGTATATATTTGAGTTGTGAAACATGAAGCATAATTGCTCAAGATAGATCAGGTGGCAGACAAATATTATTTTGTGTGATCAACAGAAAAGTGGAGTTGGACTTTACCACCGTGTCTGCATTGTTCCTTCAAATGAAGCGATAACACCGGCTTGTTGCGGCACATTAGACTGCATTATAGAATGTAAATAATAGGCTATTATTTGTGAAAGAGAGCACAAGGAATTGTTCCAAAAACACAATATTCACTCTAAGTAGTGCTGTTTCGAAAAGAGAGGGTTGCCTATTGCACAACATGCTTCTATACTCACTAGTGCTGGGCAACAATTAAAGATTTTAATCATGCGATTAACTGCTGAAAATCATGCGATTAATCGCTGTTCATTACATCATTGTTATGCCCAAAATTGATTTTAATTAATGAATTCTAAAGTAGTGTAATGCTCACTTTTAATTTAAATGTACTGCTACAAAAGTGCAATAACGTGCTTTTCAAACACTAAACAAATAAGGTGCTTTTTACCAGCAGTATTCCCTTTACACAGTAGCAATTAAATATTTCTTGTAAATCTCAATTTTGGAGGTGGTATTATGCTCATTTTCAGGTTCAAAATCCTATTTAGCAGTTGTACCAGAACAGGTTTACATGGTTTAATTTAAAAGAAAACACCATATTTTTTGTCATACTGCACATTGCTGCAGCTCCTCTTTTCACCCGTGTTGAAGGCTTCGTTTTAGCTATGGAGTGATACATCTTGGCTCTACGTGATCTTTGTTGGGAGTTGCGCATGCACAGTTCCTAGTTAAGGACTACTAGCCAATCAGAAGCAGAGAAGGGCGGGTCAGCAAGAAGCCGGTAAACACCTGTTTTTTAGCTGTAGGCTGTGATGTCACAGAAATGAAAGGGACTACAAATGAGCTGTTTTCAAGCAGTTCAGAGTTTTCTGTGAGAGGTGGGAACTCCCTTTTGGGTGCACTTTGAGCTTTTTCACTTTGCAAATCTAGTACATGCACAAAAAATATATAACTCAATAAAGGAGAGGGAAAAAGCCAAAAAACATAATACCACGTCTTTAAACATTAATGTAATCAAATCAAATATAAAACCAAAGCCATCTGCCAGTGCCAGGGCATGACCTTTTATCTAGCTCTAACAAGTCAGAGTCCAGAGCCACGATCATAACATCATCAAAGGCACCTTGTGAGCAACAGGTTAACATTTATAAATCTGTTTTCTTGGGGTTTTTTTCTGAACAGGTATCAGCAGAAACATTTTTCTTTTATCAGAGAGCAGTATAAACAGTCTATGTTCAGTCCCAAGTGATTTACGCACCTCGTGATTCATTTTCAATGAGCGGCAAAGTGTGTAGGAAGGGATTACTGTTTAACTAAATAGGACATCAACAGGTGGGAATTCACATGGCAGAGCATCCCCGCAAAACTAGATGAAGACCTATTAAGTAAAGTTATGTAGCCTATAATTTTAATTTAAGTTAAATAGGCTACAGCTGTGTAGCGCACAGAAGCCGTTGCCATGGCTACTATCCCACACGCTGCATCCAGCGTAGTCTGCCGAAGCCTTTCACCGCTGCTTGTTTGGGTGGGTGATTTGCAGGCTGATCAACATCCCACCCCTCCTGTGACCCGTGGTTTGACTGAATGTGTTGTCAGAGCCAGTGAGCAAGGGACTGTCAAACTAATAACTAATAAGAAAAACTGTGTTAACCAGAGATAAAATAATTGTTGGTGTTAATTAATGAATGCGCGATAATAACACGTTAACTTGCCCAGTCCTAATACACAAATGCCCAATCTGAGAGAATTTTCCATATGAAACCTCTCTGCTTGCTGATCTCTGTTGTCTTCACTTTGTGTTCAGCAGAAACCCTCTTTAAAATATGCCTATGAATTCACAGGGTCCCTTCCCGACAAAGGTCACCCTTAAAATGGCTCTCTCTGCAGGGAGCCACATTATTTGTTCTCAGTTTCACAGGGCCCTGTTAATCAATACAGCACGGCGTCTTGGTGTGGGTTTGTCTATCCATCCATTCATGTGTGTGTGTTAACTTGATAGTGTAGGAGTTAGACTCAGACTACCACACATTTTTGATCTTGGTAGTAAGAGAAAGAGAAGATTCTGCTTTTCCAGATCTGCTGCTAAAAGGCTTCACACACTGTATTTCCCCTTTAACCTCTCCTCCATCTGCCTGTTCCCTTCCCATCCCATGTGGTTATATTTTGCTGAAACTCCAAAATACCCAGCACATACATATATGTGTGCAGACTCCATGTCAAACTTCTGCTTTCATTTATTTCATCCATGCATTCTTTAATTTCTCGAGCCTTTCAGTGGGGGAGTTGGAAGTGGGCTGAAAAAGAGATGCAAAATGTGAAAATTGAGACAGAGAGAAACGGCTACACATGGGCAGCACAGTGGTAGATGGCAGTGGGGAAAGGAAATGGCTGTGAATACTGATGGGATGATCATTTGTGTTTCAGTTGTGCATGAAAAAGCTAGAAAGCAGGGGAGAAAAATAAAAAATAAAGTGCGAGCCGAGCTTCCGGGAGGACGACATCTGGCTCACTCTTTCCTCATCACGTTTTTCGGGTTCTTGTTTGTTTCTGGGGGAATTACTCAGGCCGTCGGGGAATTATCTGAGAGAAATACAGACATCAATCTCCCATAACATGCAGGAGAAATAGAAACACATCAAAGTAGTGCTCTCAGCTTTTGGTTGGGCATTAGTCATGAATTACGTGATGTGATGCTCAGAATGCATGTCCTCCTACCACAAACACATGGGAAACAGTTCACGACCTTTGTTCCCATTTCATAAAACATGACACAGTCTCGCTAGGCTCGTCTTGAGAAGTCCATCAAGCCCTGCGAGCGGATGTTTACATACTAGCTATCAGTCATCGTTATTCATCATTAACATTCTGACAGCTAGAAAAATCTATTTCTCATGCCTTGATAAAACTGTCGCTGGGCACATTTCTATCAATATCTCTGTTGTCAAAATGGATTTTGACTGAGCAGGTGGCAAGCCGCTGTGTAACAGTCCTCAACACTTAGCGCCCCGCTGAGGTATGATCAGAACTGGCTCCTCCAGACTGTGTGTGTGTGCATGCATGTATTATTATTACTCATGTTGTGAGGACATAAATCTCTTTTGACAGTCACGCTATGGGAACTCGCCTTCCTTTTAGGGGACAAAACGCAAGTCCCCATAATGTAAATCATTACATTTTAGAGTGAAGACTTGGTTCGAAGGTGGGGCTAGGTTTAGGGGAAGTCTCCAGGAAATGAATATAAGTCAATGTAATGTCCTCTGAAGTGATGGAAAGGCAGATGTGTGTGTGTGTGTGTGTGTGTGTGTGTGTGTGTGTGTGTGTGTGTGTGTGTGTGTGTGTGTGTGTGTGTGTGTGTCGTGCCTCCTGCCCTCTCCACATGGAGTCTGTCCAGGGTTCCACAGTAGTCAGTTCTCACAGGATTTCAACCCTCCTGAGGGAATTAAAACGATAAACAGCCAAGCTTATTCTGGAGCTGCCCGCCCCCACTCCTCCTCCCAACCTCTCCTCTTTCCTTACCTCTTCTTTTACTCCCTTCCTTGCCTTGATACCTCTCCTGTCTTCTACTCTTCACTGTTCCTTTCCTCCTTATTTCTCCTTTCCTCTTCTGTTCTTCTTTTACTCTCCTCCTCATCTAATTTTCTTTCCCTTTCTCATCTCTTCGCTACCTCTTCTGTCCTACACTGTGTTTCCTTTCCATCCCCTTTGCCTTGTTTCTCCTCTCCTTTCCTCTTTCCCTTCCTCATCTCTTCTTGTCCTCTCTCCACTATTTCTGTCTCGTACTCTGTGTCCTTTTCTTTCCTCCTCTTCTCTCCACTTTTTCCTTTCCTTTAATTTTCTCTTTTTTTACTTTTCCCCTCTCCTCACATTGCCCCCTCTCATCTCCTTCATAGTTTTCTTCTCCTTTCCCTCCTGTTGCTTTTCATGTTTCAGCTTTTCTCTTCTTCTTCTCCAGATTCTTGTCTCCTCCTCCTTTTCTCATTTTCTCTTTTCCTCCTCCTCTCCTTTCCTCCTTCCATTTCATACCTTGCCATGCCTTTCCTTTCCTCCCCTATCATTACTCATTCTCTTCATCCTCTCCTCTTCCTTCTCCTCCTCCTCCCCCTCCTCCTTTTCCTCCTCTTGCATCTGCTGACCTCTCCTCCCCAGCGACCATTTGACAAAGTGGGAACTTGTTGCAGAAATATGAAAACAACAAGCCAGACACAAGGCAGAGGGATGCGACTGCTGCCGGGAGATAAGAGGCAAACCGCCTGTGATTTCTGGAGTCCCTCCCCATCACACATGCATACACACACCCTCGACCCCTGTCTCCTGTACGTACGGCAGCAGGCATATAATAGCTGCTATGTTTTGGTGGACAGGAATTATTACCAAAGGGGGATTCAATTGCAGGGACCATGTGCGTAATTTCAGGGACCTCCCTCCCAAAGGTGCTGCATCCATACTCCCATTACACTGTTATTTTGCAAGGGGATGGTGAACTTATCATTCTGATGTGACGCTGGGGAGATGCAATACAAACAGGAACATTCACAAACAGTACAATTAATATTGGGCCACTTCACAATACTAAATCTGCCGCAGTGGAAAAACAATCGTAGCTATGGGGACCCAGGAGGTTACAAACCGCAGCCTAAAAGACAAAGGACGAGCAGAAAAATGATAATTTTCTTGTTGTTGTCAAACACTCTGGCTATTAGTTGTAAACAAAAAGCAAATAAACATGGGTGGACAAGGCAGCTTTTGGCAGTGTGAAGGTATCTTCTTTCGACATGGCCCGCGGCGATATTTGATTGGAGCGAGATTACAGTGTTTACTCAGAGGAAGGTCTGTCCATCATAAAACAAAGGTAATTGACTGAGTGAATGAAGAACAGGAGCTGAGCCCCATCACTGACAGTAACACTAAGCCTGTGTGTGTACGGGATTGAATGGATGTCTTGTTATGATCACGGGTGTCTGTGTGAGAATGCATATTTGCATTAATGTACAGTGTTTTTCCTTTCTGTGCGACTGCCTGAGTGTGTCTGCATGTGTGTGCTTGTTTGAGAAGTTTTCAGTGGTCCACTCTTCACTTTCGTCTTTTTGTCCTGTGGGTTTTTTCAGCACCTAAATCTTCTAAATCGCCTGCTTTTAGAGACATTTTTTATACAAAATCCCTTTTGTAATTGTTTTTTTTTTCACTCACTGTTTGTGGTTTTTACTGCTTCTGTCTGTCAGTATTACCCGGGCTTTAGTCAGCTTTCTTCAAATGTTTTTCATTTTATTCTGCAGAATGATTTTTGCCTAATTTTTTAGTGCTGTTACAGTATATTTCCATGACTCAGTGAAGTAACTTGTTAGTTTGTTAAGAAAACCTGGAAGCTACTGAATTGAACTGTGTCAGTTGGCACAAATGCATAACATGACTTTAATCACAAATCATTAATTTTAGAAAACATTTGTGTACATTAAAGCATATTTCTTTATAGCAGACACCCTGACCTTTCATTTGCTGCTGGTTAGAATATTCTACGGCAGAGAGTAAAATGTGTGCCAACAAACCCAACTCTCTATTAGCTTTGGTTTGTTTTTCATCAGCTTCTAAGGGACATATCTGGTTCTTAAGCTGCTAAAGGTTACTCTCCTCAAAACATTGAGCTAATGTTTGTAACACTGAATAGAACTGCAGTTAAGGGAAATTTCTTGCTAGTTTTAAGCCAAGTAAAGGATCTCAATATTTCATTTGCCACTCTTGATTTGGGGTTCAGATAATGGAAGATTGTTAGCATCTTAACTTTCGCTATTCATGAGAAGACATCTTATTTGCATCTTGTTTTTCTTGAAAATATTGCAGCTGGATTATAAGATGCATAGCAACTCTAAGCCTTTTTCCAATTTCAGAGGATATAGACAGGTTTAAAAGACAGTTGTCAATCTAACCTAAAACAACTCGTAACAACAAATGTACTTCAAATGACGTTTCACCTTTACTTACACTTCCACAATGTGTTCCTGGTATCTTACTGTATTTTGTATAGTTTGTGCTTTCTGTTGGTTTACAGATGGTTTTCCATTGGACCTAAATGATGCCACAAACTGTGGTTGCAAAGGTTTTTGAGATGCAAATGTAAAGCAACTCTGGAACAGACTGTAAGATGAACTGTCCTCCAAATTAAACAACATAATGTCCTCTAGAATGGCACAGACTCATAAAATTCATATTAAAATTGCAGATTTGTATACTATACAATACTATCCTCTAGGCCAGTTGTCAGCAATAGTCGGCCTGCGGGCCAGAACTGGCCCACCAGCAATAATATCTGGCCTGTGGCCAGATTGCTTTGATAGTAATTTCCTCAGGGAAATCAAAATAAGTATCCATAGCATTATGAATACGGATCAAAAGTCGGGACGTGCACACAAACTGCAGCATATGCTTTAGAGTGAGCATGTACAAAAGTGTCCTTATAATCAATTTGTTTAACAAAGGAGAAAAAAAATATCTGCCATATGATGGGAATGATCATACAACCCTCCCATTGGGACTCCTGCTCCTACCAATTGAGCTATACGCTAAGGAGAATAATTTGACTATGTTCTGGCCCAGCATTTAATGGCTTGAAAAAAATTTGGCCCGATGCCAGACTTATTTGCCGATCCCTGCTCCACGCCATCGTAATTGTCTGTGATACGATAAAACCTTGTGCCATGGTTTAGAACCCAAACACTAAGAAAACTGAGTTGTAATGGTGTAATCATGATTGTTTTCAGGCCACAAACACACAGCTGCCTAGTGCGTCCCAAACCCAAGGGTCTGTTCTCTATTTTGACATTATCATTAAATACTGTCTGCTCTGTGCTGTCAATCCACATGACATCAGTCCCAACCCAGCCACCCTTTTCAGTTTTTCTCCCAAAGACGAGTAAACACCTAATTTGCAGAAATGGTTTCATCATATGACACTTTAGCCTCTGCAATATCCGCTTGCTACTTGATGCACTGTGTTTCATTCAACCCTTCAGTTTAGTGTTTGCTCCTAGCATTAGCAGCCGCCCCTTCTGTTAAATCTCCCCGTAGTGCACAGGGGTGGAACTAATAAAACACCTTGTTATGTAAAAAAGCATCAGCTGCATGAATCACTCCCAGGCTTTACTCCTAAATGGGAATATTGTCATGACGCACAGAGTTTGAGAGAGAGAGACAATCCTCCCACAGCTTTACACAGACTGTTGTGATTTTTTTTTTACTGGGACATCTATCAGTTTTGGTGTTTTCATTTTGACAGAAAAATGAGAATGAAATAGAGGTTTGCAAAGAAAAGCAGTATGACTTTCCACAAGTTGTAATTCTGGAGAAATAACAAGGTGTTCTTTACTCTACACTACCTGAACACAGATCTATAAAAACTTTGCTTTATTGCTTAAGCTAATATTTGTAAAGAGGTATGAAGAAGAAGCCTAAACATTACTCTTGTATTTGGTGTTTGTTGTTGAAGCATTTCCCTGCGATGACTCAGCAACACATTTAAAGTGTTGTTGTGTTTGGACAATTAGATGAAGGCTGGAAGAGGAGATTAACACAATTAATTACCCCGTTGATTGTGTGCATTGCATCGTAGCACTTTTCAGCCTTTGTTTAAGCTGGCAAAGAACACCTCATCATGGAGAGGAGCAGCGCCCTGGGGAGACACATTCATATCTGAGAGCAGCCCAATGTAACCAGTCTCTCACACTGTTGTTTAGTGGGTCATCCGTGATTCATTTCTTCCATATACAGTACTGTGTAAAAGGCTTAGGCTGGTGTAGAAAACCTGCTGTAAAGTGAGAATGCTTCAAAAACAGACATGTTAGATTAAATTGATCAATACCAAATGCAACGTGAGTGAACAGAAGAAAAATCTAAATCAAATCAACATCTGGTGTGACCACCCTTTGTTTTCAAAACAGCATCAATTCTTTTCCTTGTTCTTCTTTACACTAAAGATAGATCTTAACGACTTTCGCTGTGTTTGAGGTTGTTGTCTGCCTGTACTTCTCAGCATTGAGGAGACCATTCATTCTGACCAAATCCCCAACTCCATTTGCAGAAATGCACCCCCAAACTTGCAAGGAACCTCCACTGTGCTTCATTGTTACCGCTTTCCAGCTTTTCGGCAAACAAACTGTCTTCTACTACAGCCAAATATTTCCAATTACTACTCATCAGTCCAGCTTAGCAAGACACTTAACCCCTAAGTTGCTTTGAATTAAAGCATCTGCTAAATGTTAATGTAATGTACTTTTTAAGAGTAAACTATCTACAGCAACCTCACTTTTTTAGCTAAGTCTGGTTGTGCTCTACCCAGTTTTATTCCTACTACACAGCTGTTTCTGTTTCAGTCAATCATTGTGTTTCAACCTACATATTGAATTGGTGATCAATAGCACCTGTTTGTTATAATTATGTAATCATACATTGTGCAAGTGTAGCAAGAAAGCTGTTTTGAAGGCAAAGGGTAACACCACTGATCGGCCACAGTCCACCATCTCATCCCCCGCTTCTTACCATCCTGGAGAGGAACCTCAACAGACTGTTTAGGAGGCAGAAACCTTGCAAAGCAGCTTGGCCGGACTCTGTCTCCCCATCCATCCTGAAGTTCTGCGCCAATCATCTGTCTCTGGTGTTCACAGACATTTTTAATACCTCACTGAAAACATGGCATGTGCCAGCCTGCTTCAAAGCCTCCACCATCATCTCTGTCCTCAAGAAAACAAGGACCACTGGACTAAACAGACAGGAAACAGCATGTTAGCAGCATGTCCCTTTCATCCTGGGTGACTCCACAGTTGCCACTGTGGACTCCTTCTGGGCACCATTATCTACCAGGACCTCAAGTGGGAGTGGAATATCACCTCCATCATCAAGAAGGCAGCAGAGGATGTACTTCCTGCAGCAGCTGAAGAAGTTTAGCCTGCCAAAGACAATGATGGTGAATTCTACACTGCCATCATCAAGTCCATTCTCACCTCGTCCATCACCATCTGGTACGCTGCTGCCACTGCCAGGGACAAGGGCAGGCAGCAGCGTATCATTTGGTCTCCAGAGACAGTGATTGATTGTCATCTTCAATCTCTCCAGGACCTGTACGCTTCTGAGGCGTGCAGGAAAGATTGTGACCATCCCGGACAAAAACTGTTTCAGACACTCCTCTGTACGCATGTGCGGTCCATCAGGACCAAAATCTCTCGCCACAAGAATGGTTTCTTTCCGATGGCAACGAGGCCCGGGTCCCCACTGTCACTGACTGTCATGCCCCACCTCCCAAAACACACACACACACTCACACACACACACTCACACACACACACACACACACTCTCATACACACTCCTGACCCCACACTTTACAAGTATTCTTACGTTAAAGCATTTTTCCACACTGGCGTAAGACTTTTGCACAGTACTGTGTGTCAGTGTGTAATCTGAAAGATATCAAGTCTTCTTTAACATCAATAATAACATCAACTGGAGGTGATGACTTTTAGATTCATTTTTATTTCTCCAGATGACTAAAATAACACAGATGACATGACAAGCTGCAGTCATCACACTGAGATATTTCCACTGAAGTTGTAATGGTGTTTAATGTTGTTTCACAGATCTAAAATACCAACGGAAAAGGTCATGGTTTGGTGTCAGCCCCTTGAGATGAAAGATCAAGAGCTTCTTTCAGGATTCTCCGTTTCACACAAATACTCAGGTGTGGCCTTTAAACATATCTATAGATAAATCTGGTTTTAGGTAAATGGCCATTACTGCGGCAACACCTCACTCGTAAATCAAATCAGATTTGTGAAGCTATGAGGAGGGACAAGGATTCAGACTGGTAAAGAAATCACAACTTTAATCAAAGAAGAACATTTAGAATGCAACAGGTACTTCTTGTTATCAATAACCAATGTTACCGAGTTCCTTGCAGGGAATCAGCTACCTTTTAGAGGTGACCATGACGCTTTTGATTGTATGGCTGTGGATTATTTTTGTCCTTATTTGAGTACAGTGCAGACTTCAGTGTATCCCATATATTGATTTATTTGTGGCAGCCCATCGCAATATCAACACTGACCCCCACATATTGATTGGGTAAACTTATATTTATTTTTTCGTATCATTTTGTATTTTTGTATATTTGCTCAGCCCCTCTCATTTGCTCCCTCTCTTTCTCACTAACACAGCAGCAACTTTCATACAAAGATCCCGCAATAAAGGAGGAAAGAATATCCGCCAGCCTATGGAGCAGATGTTTGAGTTGAAGCAGCAGGTTTACTGTGGGCCATGTCTGATCCCAGCTTTAGGTTTATTGTCAAGATGGTACACAAATTTTTTTATGATTTTAACCCCCCTAACATGATGAAGACATGGATCTGTTAAAGGTTCAGTGAGTAATATTTCTAAGGATCTCTTGAGAGAAAAGCAATATAAGATCCATAATTATGTTTTCTTACATAATGGACCATCATGTTCTTATTACCTTAGAATGAGCCTTTTCTATCTACATAACCGCTTGCCCCCCCTTCAATGGACGCCGCCATGTTGCGGCATCATGTTTCTACAGTAGCTGAAAACAGACAAACAGCACTACAGAGTGCGTTTCGTCACTATGTTCTTCTTTTAAAATTCTGGCAGTGTAGAGCTCATTGTTATGTTGAATACTTACGTTAGAAGAAGACGTAGTAGTAATAATATACAGCAGGGTTCGGCAATTAAGTTTTTCATCGGAGCAATTTTTTAACCATTAGATGGCAAGTGAGAATATAAGGCATAATATTTGAAGCCATTATTACAGTGGTCTGTTAGTTTAGTTGGTAAAGAGCAGGACTTTCACATTAAGGGTTAAGTGTTCGATCTCACCTTGGGACTTTTTTTTGTCTCCCTTCAACAAATGGATTTTGCAGTGACTGTTTCTCACATTACAGCATGTGCTGCAATGTTTGTGTTTGGTGTTTATCTACCGCTCTACTTATGATGAGTATGCCTATATTATTTTACGCAGGCTAGACCTTGTCTAGGTGTGAGATGTGAGAAACCCTTAAAATAAAACATATATACCACGACAAATAACACTTTGAGTAGACATAGTGTTATATTATTTTCTGTGTTTAAGGTGAGTTGTTTATATTTGGCTACCTTTGGTAACATTTGTACTAGCATAAAGTCCCTGCCTTTGAAAAACCAAAATGCAACAAAAAGATTTGTGTGTGTGTCAAGGCTGCTTCAGTGGGCCAGGTCCAATAGTAGGATACTTTCCGGCTCCCTTGTTGAATCATGTCAATAAAGTTGTACGTTAATTATTCCTCTTTTTTTGTCCATTTGTGTTCAGTGCAAATTTCATTTAACTGGAGTGGTTCTTCTAAGGAAATTCCTCCTGAAATCAACCAGCTTATGAACTCAACCCAACTGACTAAACTCAGACATCTCAGATGGTTTCTGTGCACTACTTTAAGGTACAACTGTATTCTCTTTATAGCCCAGCTTAAGTTAAAACTATCTGTAACAATACCTGATAAATCCAGTTTAAAGATCTCAAAAAAGTCAAGGATCAGTCTGTTGTCCATTGATTTCCACCTTTTCCACCTTGCGTAAGAAAATGCTGAACTCTTGCAGTGAGCATATGTGCGATCAAGGCTGAGGCAGACGATCGAGACAGAATTGCGTCCATTTGCCAGCTCGCATCTCATTGAAAATGAGTAACTACTCGTGTCAAACACTGAAAATATCTTTAAGCTGTATTCACACCAAATCAAGCATTGTGGTAATTAGTGCAGGGTTTTGTGGCGGTGTGGTGTGTTTACGGTGTGTGGGGTTTTTTTTATACTTTATTTTGAACATGTAAAAAAAAACAACAAGAAAACAAAACGATATATATACAAACATGCATACATATATGAAATTAAAATTAAAATAACAGCTACATAAGTTCATGTACTTGTCAGCACAATCTTCCAAAATGATTGTAAGTGGTTCAAATTAGAAATTCCCATGTTCAAAAGGAGTAGGAAGAAGTTCATAACAAACTTTTCAAGTCCTTTCTCTTTATTTATTTATTTATTTTTAACCTTTAGCTGAATAAAAAACAAATTGATGCTTCTTCTCATTTATTTCCATCTATCTGTAGCAAATCAATCAATAACACCTTCATACTAAACGTCTCGGGTTACGTATGTAACCCTGGTTCCCCGAGAAGGGGAACGAGACACTGCGTCGGTTACGACACTAATAGCGTTCCCATAGTGTCAGTAATCGACGCAGTTCGAAGTTCCCTCGAGGAACATCTCGGTTACGTATGTAACCCTGGTTCCCGAAGGAGCGAGACACTGCGTCGGTTACGACACTATGGGAACGCCTTAGTGTCGTAACCGACGCAGTTCGTGTTCCCTCGAAGGGGAACTTAATATGTAGACCTAGGAACCTGTATACAATACTAACCTCTCGAGACCTTTTCGTATCCATTTAATATCTTCAATTTAAATAGTCTTTTAAAATTACTCATTGTTGTACAAGATTTCATTTCTTCACTGCAGCTGTTCCATACATTCACTCCTTTGGTTGAAATGCAGTGATATTTCAAATTAGTTCTTATAAGTTTCTTTTCAAATACAAATGTTCCTCTTAGGTGATGTTTGCGCTCTCTCCTTTGGAACAACCCTTGAATACTGGTCGATAACTGTTGATTATTTATTTTATACATAATTTGTGCAGTTTTGAATTCAACAATATCTCTGTATTTTAGTGCTTTTAATTTAATAAACAGTGGAGTAGTTGGTGCTCTATAAGTGGTTTTATTTACTATTCTTAAGGCTCTCTTTTGAAGGATAAATTCACGTGATTGGTCACCATGTGACATCAGGTTGTGTTTCACCAAAACAATTCAATTCAATTTCAACTTTTCACCGTAAAGCTCCTCCTTATTATTATTTTTTCCAGCATTCTCTGCAGTCCCCACCAGCAAAATACAAACATTAAAATGAATGGCAGGTTTGGCGTTTATTTCACCACAATGGCTGATTTGTTGTGAATACTGCCTAACTGAATTAACTATCTCAGAACTTTGTCTCTGTTGTCCCCAGAATTACACCTGATTAGATTTCTGGGAAATTAAAAAGCTGTAAATATGCTGTATATGCGTCAACATTTTATTTCCCAACATAAAGATGTTATGATCCAGTTGTACCATCCCCTCGGTCCTAGAGTTCCCGCTGTTTTCTCCTTCTTAGTGTCACCTGTCTTCTCTGTGTGCATTTATCTGTGCGTGGCACACCTGGCTCTCCTCCTGAAGTACCAATCATCAAAATCACCTTGGGCTCTTCTACCCAGCTGACAGCCATCCTACAATCAAGACTCTAGAGTATGGAAGCTCTGCTTCTAATTTCGGTGCTTTTTTCTCACTTGTGCCTGAGGTCATGGAGAGAGGAGCATTTTCCCTGCCTTGTTCAGTGTGCACTGTTTTTGTTTTTCTATCGCCCGCCTAGATCACAGGGCCTGCCTGTCCGCTCACAAGGACTCTCAGCCTGAAACTCTTCTTTGCCCATTTTTTAAATTGAGTTTTTTGCCTTTACTCCAGCCCCTTTGTTTGCAATGAGTCGTCATTTTCTCCAGTCCTTAACAAGAGATCCAAATGCTTCTTGGTGGATAACCAGTCTACACTAGTGAAAGAATACTGGGTCTGAAATACAGGAATCACCTTTAAACATATTTGAACTGAATCTCCACGAGGATTGCTAAAAAGAGTACAGAGGACATGACCACATTGCACTTAGTGGTAGCTGCAGCCCTGCGTAACACACATTTTGTCTTGAGGCCACCTTCACACACTAATGTTTATTAACTATTTCCTTAAATCTATTGCCCATACTGCCACCATTCATTGATAGCGGCAGGTTCAGAAAATGCATGTGAAATAGATCGAACATCTCAGTATGTTCATGCAAGAGTGAGTGAGACTCATAAAACCTCTCTGTTCTCCTTGTGTTAAGTCATCCTTTATTGTCATCTGTTGTTTTAATCATTGGACAACAAAGGAAATTAACTGAGGACAGTGCTTGCATGCTGATGATTATGATAAAGACACAGTGACAGGTTGGATTTGGACACTCCAGATTTGCTTTTATGGCTTGATGAAATGAAATAGACTTTGGTCAGAAGTACATTCTCTCTGCACAGTACATAAATACAGAACCACACAGGTGGAGGTGAATAAATAAAGCATCAAGACAGAACAGAGCAACAACAGGAGTGGGCTGGCAGTGAATTAAGTGCCATTGCAACACAGCGAATTACATGGATTCACGTGTGTGCTTGAGAGAGAGAGAGAGAGAGAGAGAGGAAATAATGGCTGGTTTTATGTAAATGTTTTTTTTCAAAACAGTACAGTTTCTGTTGGTGATTAAGAATATAATAAAAATGATGGCGGATTTACCCTCTCCAGCACAACATGCACACAAATGAGCTTTCTTATAAACGTCTGAAAGTAAATCACCCCACAACAAAAGTTTAAGCGTCAAAGTAAAGCAACATTATAACTTTAGCAACAAAACATAACCACATTGTCATGCTCTCTAATATATTGCTGTCTCTGACATCTGCTATAATCCTAAATGTGTTTTTAATTGGTGTGATGCTGTTTCCAGACCACATGTGTGGGTTCTCCGA
This sequence comes from Lepomis macrochirus, assembly GCA_024633595.2. Taxonomy (NCBI): domain Eukaryota; kingdom Metazoa; phylum Chordata; class Actinopteri; order Centrarchiformes; family Centrarchidae; genus Lepomis; species Lepomis macrochirus. The sequence continues at coordinate 12,711,091 of JALXJV020000003.1, forward strand.
CTCATCAGTCAGTGTCAATTAACAAAAAACTAATTTGAACACGCAACACAATGGTAAGCTTGTACACTTGGGACACAACAGAAAATGTCTGGGAACCTGAACTTCACTACACATCTCTTTCAGATGAGATAAAGTCAATCAAAGTTAATGGAGACAAAAACAAATAGCATCCCAAGCCAGATCTGCTCAGTAGAAAAGTTGCAATGTAAATAAAGATATTATGACATTTCCCCATTCATCTTAGACTTATGTCAGGGTGAAAAGTATATAGTTCATCAGTGATGTTATGAGGCAGAGCTATTTCTGTGGCGCAGTGAGAAATGCTTACAATGGCACTTTGTGGAAACCAAAGGTCAGTAAAAAGCCTTTTTCTCACAATATGGCTGCTGAAGAAAAATAACCAACAAGATGTCAAGAAACAATACCCTAAAGACAAGGTCTCGATTGTACCCCTGGTATGAAAGCACTTCTGCTTATTCCTTTATTTTCTGGTCACTTCTGTGTTAAGAAACTTTTAGTGACCTGGGGGCCTGTAACATACCGTAACTGACAAATACAGTCTTTTTCATTCTCTTTTTAACTGTACGTCACAATGTAGCTGACAGATTCTGCTGTCAGACGCAGCACGTCCATATAATGGCCACTATTGTAGGAAACTCTTAAATGTCACAGTAAAATTTCAGCCATGTATTAATATGAGCACATAGCTGTTTTCTCTGTTTGTGAGAAAATAGTAATGGGAGATGAGAGGTTTTCACCTGATAAAACCCCAGCGACAGCCTGTCATCACCTTGAGAACGAGTAAAGTTAATGCTCCTGAACACTGTCTGTGCTGTGTGCGCCTCTCCGCTGAAGGTAAAGTTTTCTCCGAGCCCCCGAGGCGACATTTAAAGAGGGCTAAACCTAATAAAGTCTGAGCTGTGAAGACTGCCATTTGTTAGCTGGAGAGTATTTCATTACCACCAGGATGGTTTATCTGCCCTAGGCATCATTTACAGCATTCATATACATGTGAACCAAACCTGCCAGCGGGTGCATAATCAGAGGAATGGGGATGAATATTCAAAAGACAGGAGAGGGACAGCCTTTTATTGACACATCAAGTCTTATCTCAAAATGACTGTTGTCATTTGAAGTTAGAGATAAATCAATACTACTTTGGCATTAGGCTATACAGGGTTCTATTGTGTTTGAATAATGGCAACTGAAACCGCTGGATGATTTTGGAACAAATGAAAGTGCCCTTCTGATTGGAGTTATATGAAAACTGGGCCTTCATTAAATAAAAAAGTTGGCTACATGCTACTCTCATCCGAGTTAAACTCACAAAGTTCCTGTTTTTGCCTCTCGCTTTCATCATCCGTCGACAGATCTATGACAACTTGAATTCGTGTTTTGCATAACCAGCTTTTATTCACTTGCCTTACTTTTCAAAGCTTGCTGGGAGATGATGACTCCTCAGGATTTACCAGCATCCATCTCTATTCTGTTCAGATGAGTCTTGTTGTGATGCTCTCTTGTCTTCTGTCTCCTAACGTTGGCAGGCTGGGAATTTCTGGGAGGCAGCCTCTTCCTTTGCCCATTGATTTTCTGCAACAGCTTGTGGGCTAATTGCCCTTATCAAAATCATGACCTGCCAAATGATGTCTGTCTTTAATCGCCTGCACCCTCGCCAGCAGCTACTGACATTTAGTACAATTAATTAATGCAAACACAACAGGGGGTTGGTATCTGCTCCGCTTGGCTAAGATGGCAGCTTGCATTATGTAACACAGCCAGGCAAGGCCTCCGAAAGGGAGAGAGTTGGCAGTTTATATGTCATTATCAGAGAGGCTGTGCTGACGCATTGAAGATGCTCAATTAAAAGCTCATTGATTTGAGAGGCAGGTAATGTGGGAAGAGTTGCCATGGGATAACTGTGTTGGGTACTTTATCACATTATCTTGCAACATTTTACTCAAGCTTTTATCAGTATGATCTCCAATTTATCATTTGCTCCTCTAACGAACTGAAAATGTCCAATCGGAGCTCATAGCAACCAGCAGGCCAACCAAGATTTGGATTTCTCCAAACGTCAAATTTGTAGCAATGCTGAAGCACAATAAAGCATGAGTGTAAGGAATGTCTTAAAAGTGTGTTTACCTGTTCTAATGTAAGCCGGAAACTTTGGCATGTCCTGCTAATTAGCTTCAAAGGATGTTATTTTAGCTAACAACATTATTCAGTGGCATCACAGGTCACATTAGAACAACCCCCATTCAGGACAGACACATCCACTGTGTGAAGCCAAGATGCTTCTAGTTGTGAATATTTTCTCTGACTGAGTCGAATCAGTCCTGCTCTTTATTTGATTTGGGAAAGTTTGGCATTATGTTTGTCAAACTCATCGGTTAGTTCTCATCCTCAAAGCCTTTTTTCTTGAAAAAAAGTGTAACAATATGCAATATATGCTATGTGTGTGTTGCTTGTCCAACTGTCTTTTTCTACAGTAAGCATCCAAACAGGATGCTTGGAATTAACAATATTTGAATGACATTATGTGATATCATCATCATACTGCACTAAAATACAGGGCTAACGTCCTTTATTTCTGTGTCATCTACATGGATGATCATCTTGTGAGGAGACTGACTTTTGCCTTGGCAAAATATCTTTAGCTTCAGTTTCAACTTGCCTATCAGCATGTGTATTTGAGACCCTATTATATGGTTCACATTTAAAGTCAGTCAGCTAGAAAACATTTAAAAATAAGCTGTATACAATTCAATTATCTCACAGTTAACATGAAAGGTCGTTTACTTCTGTGTGACTCTGTTTAATAATTTATTAGTATTTTCAAATGGTAGATCTATCTGCCAATGTTATCATTAATAATAAGTGAAAGATTTATAGCCTGACAGGGGCAACAGAGTAAGAGGAACCAAAGGCGCAATTGTCAGATCAGCTACAAGAAGTGGCCTATGTATTATTCAGAGAAAATATTGACAACAGATCTGAAAATATTCCTCTGATCAGAGAAAAGAAAATGTGTGAGGGAAACAAATGAAACAGCTGAACAGTGAAAATATAGATTCCAGTCACCTGCATGCCTTCAACTGCGGGAGGGGAATGTGCTTTTAAGTCGAGCAAGGTATGATAATTGTTACATTGCCCATGCTTTGTAAAATGTTTCTTTTTCTCTTGTTTTAAATAGATGTTATTAGGAGAGCCGACCACTGTTTTTCCCACCTGTTATATTTATTGTGCTCACACTAGATATTGTGCTCACACTAGATCCACACTAGATTGAATGGGCCATATTTTGTGTTTCTGGCTGTGTTAAAGGGGGGACCTGAAGGGTAGAGTAACCATTTTACATGGGTGTTTTGTGTAGTTAGTGTGCTGTGTGCAGTTTTTCCCATATTATTTGGTTTAATTTGATTTGTGCGTGCGGTGATTTATTTTATTTCTTTATTTGCCTATCAGTGTGGTTAGGATTTATGTTGGTGCTCCACTCAGTTTCCCTATTAATGCAGTCTAGTCCCGAATCGTGTCTTTCCTTATGTTTGTTTTGATGTAACATAAATAAAATTTACATTACGATACTGGCACATCAGCCTCTGGTCCAGTTTGGCACTTGTGTATTAAGTAGCGTTTGGTTTACAAGTGAAAGCAGTGATTCATATTAGTTACAGGAGCGAATGGATTCACTGGGGAAATTAATATGACTGTTCCTCCTTAAAATTACAACCACAACTCACTGACACTGATGCACTGTACAGATTTCTTCAGAAAAGGAGGAAAAACTTTCACATTATCAAAACAGCAGCTGAAAACCCTGAAAAAAATCCATTTCAATTATTGTAGACTGTTGCAAATGTTGAACAGGTGTAATTAGTGATTAATGCATCACCGCTTTTGTGTTTGTTTCACCATGTTCTGGCTGTGTTTGCTCCTGCTGCTCTCCATCTGCCATAAACAAACATGTTTTCCCCTCAGGTTGAGGTGGCCTCTCAGGTTATTTGTGTTTGTGGTAGCTTCTGCTTCTCCTTTCACTCAGTTTTTTCCTGCTTTGCTGCTCGCATTTGTACAGCTGATCTTTTAACAGTTTTGCCAGTTGCTGGTCTTATTGCTTCATCTGCTGCATGTTATGCACTCTTTGCGCCCCACTGTCTGCTTCTCCCTCTGCTGAGTGTTTTATTGTTTTTTTTTTATTTGAATCCCAACATGCTTCCCCGCTATGAAGAGGCTCTTTACCTCCGCAGGCCATGTTTATCAAATAACAGTTTGTGTTTTAATCTACTTGGCTATATGCTTGAAAGTTTTTAAATGTCTTACAATGAAAACAAATGCTGAATTCACATCTGCCACATGTTTCTAGACAGGTGCAATAACCCAAACAAGTGCATTGTCAGGACTTCTGTTCTGTGGCTCTAAGCCATGTATTCAACACTGTTATAGTTTGACTGCCAAATTCTGCCCAGATGCTGTCAAAGTTTGATTGCCAACTGAAACATGTAATCATACGGCATGGTGCATCTTCTATTTCTCTGAGCTCTTGTGGTCTTGCACTGCTAACCAAGGCAACAGCCGATCCTATTCCACAGGGGAGGCAGACAAACCTGCTTCTATAACACGAAACTCATTTCTAAAATCACTGGTTGCAAAATAATTTCTTTTCATGGCTGAAAAGATGACAAAACGCACAGTTTGAATTTAACATCAAGAAAAAAAGTCCCCGAGGTGCAAAATAGTAGTACAGCAAGCCTGCGGTAAAAAGTTGAACTCCACAGATGGATACATCCGTACAGCTGCAGGGCAAAATTCTCCAAGATCAATATAGAAAACAAAAACAAACCACAAAACATCATATTTTGTGTAAGTAGTTACCTTGAATCCCAAGAAGAGAGACAGAACATAAATAAAAAACAACACAAAAACAGCAAAACCCTGCTTGTGGCCTCTAGAGGCTGCAATGTCAAAATTATTAATCTTAACATTAAAGAGCTACGTCAGTAGGAGCTAAGAATTTACCATTTTGTCCTTATGGTGACTATCAAGTCATTAAAACTGAAATGGTTTATCACCTTGGGATCAATGAGCACAATGTTTTTACAATAATTTGCCAAATAGACAATGCTATAAGTTAAGTTTAAGCTACAACAAGACATAAATCATAATTTTATGTTGCAATATAATTTATCTGGTCTACATTTAAACTAAATGTGGACCAAAACACATGTTTATCTTGGACTGAATTAGGACCAAATCTGACCAAATATATAGAATTGTCTGTACTGAGACTTTTAGCCTCTTTTTAACTGATTTTTTTTTGTTGTTGTTTGACACACAACTTCATTTGTGTTGATACAGCAGCAGTAACTGTTTTAGTAAAAACAGATCTGACTGCACTATCTGAATACCACCAAATGACAGACAGACAAAGTTAGGAACAAGCTGGTGAACATAGTGGAGCATGTCTAAATGGACAAAAAAAATTAAATTGGTCATTGGTTCCTAATCAGGTGGATGGCTCCTGTGGAGCCAAGTTCCCCATTAGTTTGCACCCTGCAACAATCCATCGGGTTCCAGCAACAGGAAATAATATTACTCTTTTACTCATGGATTTGTTTGACCACTTAATTTTGGGTTAAAATCCTAATCACCTGCAAAGGGTTCCTGAACCTTTAACTGGTCTCTCAGTCTGGTTCAGTGGAATTCACAATCATGGGGAAGACTGCTGACCTGACAGTTGTGCAGAAAACCATCATTGACACCCTCCACAAGGAGGGAAAGCCTCAAAAGGTAATTGCAAAAGAAGTTGGATGTTCTCAAAGTGCTGTATCAAGACACATTAATAGAAAGTTAAGTGGAAGGGAAAAGTGTGGAAGAAAAAGGTGCACAAGCAGCAGGGATGACCGTAGCCTGGAGAGGATTGTCAGGAAAAGGCCATTCAAATGTGTGGGGGAGCTTCACAAGGACTGAGGCTGGAGTTACTGCATCAAGAGCCACCACACACAGACATGTCCTGGACATGGGCTTCAAATGTCGTATTCCTCTTGTCGAGCCGCTCCTGAACAACAAACAACGTCAGAAGTGTCTTACCTGGGCTAAAGAAAAAAATAACTGGTCTGTTTCTCAGTGGTCCAAAGTCCTCTTTTCTGATGAGAGCAAATTTTGCATCTCATTTGGAAACCAAGATCCCAGAGTCTGGAGGAAGAATGGAGAGGCACCCAATCCAAGATGCTTGAAGTCCAGTGTGAAGTTTCCACAGTCTGTGTTGGTTTGGGGAGCCATGTCATCTGCTGGTGTTGGTCCACTGTGCTTTATTAAGTCCAGAGTCAGCGCAGCCGTCTACCAGGACATTTTAGAGCACTTTATGCTTCCTTCAGCAGACGAGCTTTATGGAGATGCTGACTTCATTTTCCAGCAGGACTTGGCACCTGCCCACACTGCCAAAAGTACCAAAACCTGGTTCAGTGACCATGGGATTACTCTGCTTGATTGGCCAGCAAACTTGCCTGACCTGAGCCCCATAGAGAATCTATGGTGCATTGCCAAGAGAAAGATGAAAGACATGAGACCGAACAATGCAGAAGAGCTGAAGGCCGCTATTGGAGCATCCTGGTTTTCCATAACACCTCAGCAGTGCCACATAGCATCCATGCCACGCCGCATTGATGCAGGAATTCATGCAAAAGGGCCCAAACCAAGTACTGAGTACATATGCATGATTAAACTTTTCAGAGGGCTGACATTTCTGTATTTAAAATACTTTTTTTATTGATTTCATGTAATATTCTAATTTCTGAGATTTTGAATTTGGGGTTTTCATAAGCTGTACACAATAATCATCAAAATTATATCAAATAAAGGCTTGAAATATCTCACTTTGCATGTAATGAGTCCATATAATATATTAGTTTCACCTTTTAAGTTGAATTACTGAAATACATGAACTTCTACATGATATTCTATTTTTTTGAGTTTCGCCTGTATGTATTCTGTTGCAGACGTTAAAACAAATGGTTATATTTTCCATTTTCTTAGTATGTTTTATTCTAAATATTATGAGCATATATTTTGGTATTTGAATTGGCCTTTTATTGTGGCCAGCTCAAGGCACACCTGTGCAATAACCATGCTGTCTGATCAGCATCTTGATATGCCATATCTGTAAGGTGGATGGATTATCTCAGTAAAGGAGAACTACTCAATAACACAGATTTTGACAGATTTGTAAACAATATTTTAGAGAAATCGGCTTTTTGTGTACATAGAGAAAGTCTTAGATCTTTGAGTTTAAGTCATGATTAATGGGGGCAAAAAAAGTGTTGCATTTATAATTTTGTTCAGTGTAGAAACGGGTCATGTAGCGTCCTACCTTCTGCTGTTGTGGAGAACTGAAGTTGAGGTTGAGATACAGTCTTTCAGAAACTATTTGAGCACTTTTCATGCCATGAATGGGTTTTGTATTTTGTTGCTTTAAGTAGTTAATTTAGAACGCTATTTCTAAAATGCAAAAATTTTGTGTTAAATAAATTAATCAGATTTTTTTTTAAGTAATGAGAAGTTCTTAAAAGTGAGTTGGAACACTTTACAGCTGTGGAAACACTGACACACAGCCGAGGCGAAAGAATAAGGCTACAATTGTCATATAGGCCAAGAATGCATCAACACATTTATTTAATGGAACACACACGTGTAATTAGAGTTGGATTTACTCATACCCTAATAACGGGACAGTGATATTTTAAGCCTGTTAACGTAGGTATTCACACAGTCTGCAATTTTCTGCTTTCCGGCATGTGGCAGCTGCAGCTGTGTTGCAAATAGCCTGAATTATGTGCTGAACTTCTACGTATTTGTAATATTTAAGTTTGCTCTTTGTTTGTAAATATGATGCTGTGCTGGCAGTAGACAGTCCATGTTTGGTATTGGTCATATGCTGCAAACACCTCCCCTTTTACGTGATTGGGAAACCGTGGGTTGCCTTAACAAGTTGATGCCCACTGTTGTGACCGCTTAGCCTGATTGCAGTTGTTAGGGTTGTGAAGTCAGATAATGAAAATATGTTGAACTTGCTTCATAGTACAGGCCCCTGGTGAGACAAAATGGCAGAGTAGAAAAACATGCTTTTTTAATTTAATAAGGCATTAATCATGTAAAGCACGACAAGGCCATCCATCTTAACTGTATGTTTCATGTTTTGTAGCAGCATTGTTGTCTTTGATGTTGTTGCTATTCATTTCAAAATGTTTCTAACATAAGAGCTCTCAAAACCTGATGGGAAAAATAAAACATAATCAGCCCTGAATAAGTCACTCTCTCTCTCTCCACTGCTGTTCAACAGCAGCCAAAACTGACATGTGTTTAATAAAAGCAAGCAATGCTACAAACATTTAAGGAAGAAATCTTTAAATGGAACTTCAAACGTTATGTTACCACAGAATTCCAAGACTAAATTGAAACTATAGCTGCACTTTGAATTAACATTTTGAGTCATAAACCTAATCTTTAACATTTCTTTGATTTAATTGGCTTGTAGGAGTTTTTGGAGACCAAAAGGCTACATGAATATTGAACTTAGATTTGTCAGGTAGCCAGAAAGACCGCTCCAATGGCATAATAACATTGCTTTGTTTCTGCAGAAGGACTAAATTGGAAATTGTTTGCTAATAGGTCAGCTGTAGCAACTTTCTATGCTATAGGCGGATTTGCTGTGAGTTTATGTTGGCGACTGTCTGCTCCCTTGTAGTGGGAGATTTATTAATGCAGCATATTAATGCATTTGGACCCCTTCATGATTTAACTAACAATGTGAAAGCATAACCATCAAAACTTTCCCATCTCAGATTCCCAAATGCCCTTGAAACTGTATTTGCTTTCACTTTTTAGCCCGCAGAACTTCATGTCATTCAGTAATTATTAAATTACCCAGGGATAAATTTTCCACACCACTATTCAGAAGTTATCTTTAATTTCCAATTAGTTCATTCATTCTACCCTTCCATTTCCTCCTCCAGAGGACCGTGTACTGAACTACTGAAAATGATTGGTGCTTTTTTTTTTTAGGCACAGTGGTTGCTGGTGTACAGTCTATGGTGTGTACTGGATGTTTTCTGTATCAAATATGTGTGTGTGTGTGTGTGTGTGTGTGTGTGTGTGTGTGTGTGTGTGTGTGTGTGTGTGTGTGTGTCAGAAATTCCACAATCTTAGTCTTTACCTAATCAGGTGGATGGCTCCTGTGGAGTTCAATATGTCCAATATGTCCTTGTTGTGGATTGCAGGCAGCAAGAGAAGAAACATCTGTCTGCCATTTAAATTACAAAATGTTGATACATCTGCCTTTGTACTTTGGCAGACTTTCTGTCTGTCTCTTAAGTCTTTGTAAAACATGAACATTTTATTGGGGATTTACACTTGTACAAATATGACACTGATTCAACTAAACATGACCTATATGATGTCACAGAAGCCTAATGAAAAATTGCGCTAATTTTGGCATGTCTGTGGAGACAAAGGCATGAAATTGTGAACAAAAGTTTGTTTTTTAAAAAAACGATACACGTCTACACAGACAGAAAAGGAAGGACACTTAAATGCCTCTGCTGACAGATGATAAATTCAGAAGGAGAAGAAATAAAAAAACAAATGCTAAAAAACTGTCAAACTTGTCTCACAAAGAGCAAAGCAACAGCCACGCTGTCTGCTAATTGAGGACATTCAAGCAAAAGTTTTGCACCTGCATTTTCAAAACAACAGTAGTCCATTATAATGATGACAAAAATACAACTGTGTTGAAACATAGTCACAATGAAAAATTTTAAAATGAGGTAAACATATGAGCTATATATATATATAGCGTAGCATGTAGCTTTTTAGTTATTTAGCTTTCATATACTAAAAGCCCTCTGGCTCCTAAATCAGTCAGGTGGAGAACCCTACTGTGACCAGTGAGTAGGTCAGTGCCACAAGTCGGCAGAGAAAAGCTTTTTCCCAGAACTCCTAGAATTGATTTGGGGGGCAGAGGAGGAGAGGGATCACAGAGACTGGGAAAGCAGGTGGGGTGATGGGGGAAAAACATCATGGTTTCATAAACCCAGAGAGTAAGTGAGCATGAATGCACCTCACGTATAGCGCGGTGCTCTGTTCTCAATCTGTAGGCTCTGCAGAACTCCAAATGTGCCGATCACTGCATTATGAGCTTGTTGTGCTCAGAAAAGCCTTGTGCCTCAGTGAGGTGAAGATCAGAAGAAAGGCTCTTAAACAATACAAAGTTATTGTGATCAGTGGATTGAGCAGGTGGATATAGGTCTACAAGGTTGTAGGAGAAAAAGAACATGCCTGGAATAACAACTGTGCAGATGAACAAAAACCCAAGTGTTTCGAAATCTTTAAATGAAGAAAATGGGACTTTCTGTTATCTCATATATCAGCTTTTACATTTATGAAGCCAAGTAACACGGTAAATTATCTGGGCAATTTTGAAACCGTAAAGACATTTTTCATTAAAGGAACAAATTGACATTTTGATTAATAGGCTGTTTTGCTGTCTCGCGAGAGCTGACTTGTGAGTATCTGGTATGGATAATTTACTTTTTATGATAATCATCAGAGTAAAATCTGTTAATATCTGATTTCTAATAAACAATAATATAGTACCTCAATAAAATAAAAATAGTTCTCTTACTATCTTGTGATCTAAAGCAATGTTCTTAACCTTAATCTGTTCTGTAAATAGTTTTCTAATAAATTTAACTTCTGATTAAACTATATCAATCATCTGTTTAGTCTCACCTGTGTCCTGTTTACATCTCCCTCATACCAAAAATGGACACAGATAATTTAGTTGGTTGAACTGATACAGATAGTGGTATGGTGGCTGTTCCATTATTGATACCACTCTTATGTCTGTGCTCTGTGACATATGAAATAACAGCCAGCAGCTGGTTACCTCAGCCTGGCATAAAGACTGGATAAAGCTGGAAACAGCTAGCCTGACTCTGTCCAGAGGTAACAAAATCTACCCCAAAAGTTAGCTTTTTTACTGGAGGTTACTTTATGGGAGTCTCCACTGCTCCCAGCCATGAAATAATCTGGCCTATAACCCCCTTGTAAAACTGTTTCCAGGAGGAAATACCTACGTGATCCCAGGGTATTTAGCATGCGTGCTAAAATGTGTGCTAAAATGCATGATGGTAGACTGTACTCATATGTACTGAAACAAAGACTTCTTCTCCAAACCTCATTAACTCAAGCTAATTCATGACCATCATAGCTATGGCCTTGTAATAACTGGGGAATGTACTGGCAGAGAACCCAAAAGCACGACTCAGAAACAGGCAGTAGCAAAGAGGAGAATAGTTTACTTAACAGGCACAGATTCGGTACACAGGAGATCAGTACAATATGGGCAAACAAATCTAACAAACAAAAGGCTATGGTGATGCCAGAAACTAAAAAACAGAGACACCAAAAAACAAAAACACAGATAAAAGTTACAAATAACAATTGCTAAACATGAAAGTACTAAGACAAACTGGCAATGAGACAGGGGACCAGGTAAACTAAATACTCCAGGGGAGTGAATCTAACAAGGTGTGACTAAAGAAGGCAGTGCAGACAATTACACAGTCAGGAATCAGACAGGGGCAGGTTAAATATTTTTTTAATAAAAGCAGACAAAGCAGATCTGTAAATGAAAACTCTGCTGGCAGTTCAATAAAGCAGCTTAATGAACAGTTACTAAACATTCAACAATAATAATCCAAACGACTGAAAAAACATGCTGAAATAATTGCATGTGACAGATTTTCCTTCTCTGACACTGACACTACTCAGTAATCTCAGCACTAGGATGGTCATACACTGCACAATTGTGTGTAGTTATTCCTTTAAACAAGAATTTTTTGCTCTGCTACCTGAATAAATAATAACATCAGAAACTGAGAATAAACAATTTATTTATTACAATTTATATAATATACTGTAGTTCTTTGTGTATGATTTTATTTAAAAGGGATATTTCCCTGGGCAGTAGTCATTCTAAAGAGGCGGTATTATGCCTTTTGGCTTTTCCCCTCTTTTATTGAGTTATACCTTTTTGCGCATTTAATAGGTTTGCAAAGTGAAAAAGCCCAAAGTCCAGCCCAAAGGGAGTTCCCATCTCCGCTCTGAACTGCCTGAAAACAGCTCGTACACTGAGCACACTGAGCTGCAGCGTACAGTGACAAGACGTCCACCTGCTGCCTCCCCTCTCCTTTCCAAACACTAGCTACCCTCCAGGCAGTCAATGGAACATAACAACAACGTGAAGTTGTTACTGTGATGTAGAGAGAGAGCTCAGTTCAGACAGAGCTCAAAACTTTACGGATGAAAGATACATTTGTTACAGATTAATAACTCACCACTCTGAAACTCTTGCTCCTGTCCATGTTGCCAAACTGGTAAGGGGAACATATCATCGCTGTCAGATGAAAACCACGTATCTCCAAAAATCTTTTTTTTTTTTCAGAAACATGAAAAACTGTTTTTTCTCATAAACAAATGTTACAAAATAAACATAAACCCGGTTATTACTCACATTTACCACCATAAGTGAATCACTATCTTTACACGGTCATCAGTGAACTGTTTAACATTTTAAATGGACATGCATGGATTGTTGTGAGCTAAGGTGGACATGCGTATTTTTTAAATAACGGGCTCCAAATGATTTGCCGGTGGTTCCGAGCCTCGAGTCTCTGTTTACGTCTCCATCAATTGATAAACTATTGACAGTAAGCCTACCCTACAGATTTCCTTTTGATCAACAAGCACAGCAAAGTGTCTGAAAAGGACCTTAAGAGGTGCATGCACAATTGGGCAAAACCGATGATGTAGGCTACCTGCAGAGATTTGCATCCACCTCTTTCTCAGCATAAATGAGCGTTACCAGCCGTGAGGTGCATGCCATTCTCGAAAGGCATGCATAATTCGGCACAACATCGACATCGCTGTGTGTGCATTTGTGAACGTTTTTAATCCAACACTGTCCTTCCAAACACCTATCATAATTTCTGTTTCCCCAAAACAATACACTGGACAATTTGCCACAAAAACGTACCTTTCAGCCTAACCGCATCCGTAGGCTATTAAGATACTTTGTTTAAATTAACAGCTGCAGCACTTTCCTCTAAAAGGGACACATGAAGTAGAGCCCTGCATTTCAGCCCGAGCCCGACGGGCCCCGACTTATTTACGCCCCTAGGGCCGGGCTTCGGGCCAATTTTCACGTCAAAGTTCACATGAGGGCCGGGCCTCGGGCCTTTTTTGGGTAATCCTTTTTATATTTGTAGACTAAAAGAAAATGTGAGAAGCTGACGTCGACGATAGAAAAACAAACATAGGAAGACATTTCATAACCTGTTTTTAACCTCTTGTAATTACACTGACATATGACTGACAGTCTCATGCACGCATGCACACACACAGAAAGTTTCTCCTAGTTATGTTTTTTGTTTGATTGGACTTTATTTTCATTTAGCTGTTGGAAACTACTGGAAAAAAGAATGGCCATGTTCTTTGTTGCATTATAAGGTAAGATAACCTGCAAGTTTGTTTTTAATTAATTTAATTTAATTTGTTTAGATTGTAGGCTATTGCTCATTTCGTTTGCGAGCGCTGTTGCAAGCAGCCTGCCTGCCTCACAGTGTAGGCTATATATAACAGCCTGCAGCGAGATACGCTGTTTGATGATCACTTTTCACATCCAATGGAGATACTTGTTCAATATATAACATCATAAAACCTCTTTTAATTGGTCAATTTGATTGCAAACTCTGACAGCATACAGAGGAGAATTTGCTTGTTCCAATTACAGAAAAAAGACAAAATCATCTAAAGTGGATATACGTGGTTTTCATCGGACAGCGATGATATAAAGCTGAACCGAAGCTGTGTTTACCAGCTTCTCCTGACCAGTCCTTCTCTGCTTCCGATTGGCTAGTAGACAAGATGTATCACGCCATACTTAAAACAAAGCGTTCATTACACACTGTGAAAATAGGAGCTGCAGCAATGTGCAGTATGACTATAATATGGTGTTTTTTGAAAATTAAACCATGTAAACCTGGGGCCAGTTGAACAAAAAAACTCTTAAGTGTGATACTTATGTCTTGATTTCTCCTTAGCTAAGGAATTTACTTAAGGTTGTTGCTCAGAATCCCATCAAAGGTTTCCTTAGTTAAGGAACAGCTTTAAGTGTTTGCTAATGATATCTATACATTGTTAGAGAATTTACAGTAGTAAAATTCTACTGTTACCATGGTGACTGTTTGCTTGCACCAACACTTGGCCTATTATTACCATACAAAGTTGGAAAGAAAAGAAGACAGAGGAGGAAAATATCGTACTGCTGGAGGAATTTTATAAAAGAAAGCATGTATTAAAAAGTAAATTTGATCCCCAAATAACAGCAAACAGAAAACAACAGATGTAGGAGGAAATCGCTTTGAAAATTAATTCAAGAAGTCTTGTGAAGAGGTATATCCAGGAGATCCAAAATAAGTTTGACACCTTCTCTGTTGCCAAAAAATAGATCACTTATTATAAAAGGGAACCCAATAAAACTGGTGAGAATAACTTTATGCACGCTATAGATTTAAACTACACTGGATTGCTAGCTAGCAATAAATTTGACAGCCTTCTTGTTTTGATCATCATTTAGCACATCCATTGGATTCTCCCGGCTGCGGAACTCTTCTCAGGATATGTGAATTTTCTTCATTTATCACTATAGCCAGAGGTACCTTAAATTATTTCCCTTAGTTTGGTTGCTAAGGTCTTTTGTGCAACAGGTTAACACACTTAAGGGATTCCTTACGTAAATAAATACTTAAGTGATCACGTTAAGGAAACCTTAAGGGGAAGATGTAAGGGTGTTTTGAGCAACCGAATTTATTTTTTTACTTTAAACCTTAACTCAGACTTTAAGGAAAATCTTAACTTAAGGTTTTTTGTGCAACTGGCCCCTGTTCTGGTACAACCCCTAAATAAAATTTTGAACCTGAAAATGAGCATAATACCACCTCTTTAAAATCACAGGCCAATCCTAGTCATATCCATAATTTTTTGTACCTGTATGAAGCGTACAGCATCAGTAGTCATGCAGAGTATTTTTCTATATGTGATGAATTACTTTATACATCATATGCTGTCATATTTTAATGCGTACATCTCTGAATTACCACGTAAGTGTATTCATTGAGAAGGCGTTGAGTATTTTCATGTTTTGTTTGCCATGGTACGCCTCTCACTGGCTGAAGTACAGTAAAATGGAGGATTTCACTTCTTGAAACACTCTCTACCCTCCAGAGGATGAGAGGTGGGCTGCTTGGATTTCTGCCAGAAGACCTGTTCAGACTACACCTCTGACGTTACACATAAGAGAATTCAAAAAGTATATATTCTGCATGTAGAAGGAGATTGGAAGGAAATGTTTTTTACCCAGTCTTTCATATCGTATGGTTTTTAGTGCACTGGTTGCTCCTCTCTACATATTTGCATAATTACATAGCTAATGATGCATAATTTTTTAAATACCCCTCTCATGCTGCAATTTAACAATCCTGGGCCAGTTTTCTAGAACTCAGCATAAAAAAGAAGTATGAATCATTTTAAAGCTTTGTTGAAAATTAGTTGGATGCTTTTTTCCCTCTCTGTCATCTCACTCCTTTATCAGCACTGTTGAGTATACTTGTTGTTTTCAGCTCATGAATTTTTTATTCACTTATGGCCTACCTGAGAGAGAACATTGACTAAATTACGACGTGGGAAAAAAATTGGTTAAACATCAAAACATCACACATGCAAAGGATTAACCCTTGCATTAGGGGTCTACACTCTTAATAAAACTAAGCAGTTATGGGTTGTGTTTCAAATTATTTTCAAAACAGTATTTGCAAATCTGAGCAAAAAAAAACCTATTTGACATACCTAATGGTGTATGTGTTGTTGATGTCTGGTAAATGGGTCAATACAGAGGTACTAACCAGAAATAAACAAGTATCAAAACGTTGAGAATATGGTAATTGATGACAATCACTCATGACTGACGATTGATTGCTGTACAGATTAACCAAACGGCTGTGAAACTCATGTTTGTCTCTAGCACTTCATTCATCTTCACTGACTTTGCAAGTTTGAGACCGTACTAAAGCCACCTGAATAATTAATTTCCTATCACTGGATTTTTCAAAAAAACAGGAGCTTTAAATATTTATTGTATATTTATTCGTAAGCGGCATATCTTTCTATGTCAGAAATAGATCTAATGTCTACCTGCAGTGTCAAAGAGGTCACATAGTGATAAACCCACAGAGTTGCCACCCGACTTCAGTTCTGCTTATCTCTACAGAGTATTTTAGCAACTTGCATGTCATTGTTTTGTTTTTACAACCTACTAGTTTGATTCAGTCTCAACGCTTTCATCACCCTAATTTCCAGACTTGGCAGGCAGCTGTTTTCAGCACAAAAGCTCTAAAAGCCCACTGTGCATTACCTGGTCAGCACCAAACAGCAGACAAACAAAGTTTGAAACTATCTGGTGAACATAATTGAGCATTTAGCGGCTAAAGAGCCCGATATTTTGCTCTTTCAGCAGGGTCCAGTTTTTCATCTTTTGATTCTTTGTGTCTTAATGTGGGATCTTGCCATTGGTGAATAATATGGAAATGATAAGTCAAATTACTTCAAGTTGCTTGTCATGATATTAAATACAGGAGGTGCCATAAAGACTTCTGGCAAAATGTAGCTAACAGAAGGGAGTGACTGATCTTTTCCTGTAGTCTCTGCTATAAAAGAGATAAATGTTTATTGGCCAGATGACAATGTCATACCTTTAGTGAATTGATGCTACTGGTTCATGCCACTGGGATGTCAGAACATTGCAAGCTCAGTCCTAAATATGCATCTTGTACCTTAACGCAAACTCTGAGCAATGTTTGGTTTGTATGCATAGAGGCAAAGCATTTATTTGGCCACATCAATTAAAACAGAAACAAAATGTCCTCAGAGCTCGGTTCCATAATGAATGCAAGGTTTTCTACAAGCATCCCTTTTGAAGAGACTTTGAAATAATACAGAGAACATTTGGTGGTAAAGAAGTTCTTAGTCACATCAGTAGGAATAAAATCTCTAAATGTAATTGCCCTTTGACAGTGAATGTCAGTGTCATGTGCATCTTAAAACAGTCGTGGAAACAGAAATGAATGGTCCTATGGTGAGACCTTCACGATGTTACTCACAGAAATCACAGCAAGTATGTTGTCCTTAGATAAACAGACAAATACTGACTCAAGTGCTGATGACTGGAAAATGCAAAACACTGATAAACAAGACTAAGGGTACAAACATGGTGCACGCAAACATGGTGTTTTCGTCTCTGTGCGGAACATGTTTGTGCCCTAAGAGTCTACAGCCATCCTAACGGCTGTTTGAGGCCATACATAGGCTTTGAGCTAAATGCTAACGTCAGCTTACTAACAATCACAACATTGACATGCTCATATTTAGTAGGTGTACCATGTTCACCTTCTTCATTAGGTCATAAGACAAATCACCAAAAATCACCAAAGTTTTTACAATTAAATATCAACCCCATGGAGGCGTAATAGGAAAAGTCAGGGGATTACCAAAGTCATTAGGAGACAGTCTTGGAGAAATCAATGTCAAACATTTTTACAGCAATTCAATAGTTTTTGAGATATTTGAGACTGGACCATAGTGAAGGACCAACTGAGATAGCGACATTGCCATTCTTCTAGTGTGACTCAAAAACATTAATCCACTCTGCAATTCTTTTATTTTTCTCTGTCACATTTTAGCGAGTGATGGATTAGCAACCTGTCCAGGGTGTACCCCGCCTTTCACCCGATGTGAGCTGGGATTGGCTTCAGCCCCCCGCGACCCTGTACGCGGGATAAGCGGTTGACGATGGATGGATGGATGGATGGATGGACATTTTAGCAAGAGAGGACTAGAATCCTTTGCTATTTTTAGCATGTATGGAGTGCTGATATCCTCTTCAGGCTTAATGTTCCAACATCTAATCATGCAAGGTCAAAATGGCAACTCAGGAAACCTCATGACTCCCAGAAGGGACATAATTGATGTGCATTAACAGCGGATCCTTTAAAGAGGTGAAGAGTTAACCGGCTATAAATATGGCATATTAGTGAGGACTCATGACTCTGATACTTTCATGTACCAGATCCAATGATGTATATATGAGTTCATGCCAAACTCATATATAGAGTTGTTAATGTTTGTAAGCCAAGGCTGAGCTGTGCTGTAGGAGGAAAACTCACAGCTCTGAGCTGATCTGTCTCTCACACTTTATACTGAAGCTCTGTCAGGCACTGCAGGCAAACCTATTCCCCAAACTGTTTTCTCTATTTGCTGTGCTGTTTCCCTTTTAAAGGCGGCTCGGGCGAGAAAAGTGTCTCTCTCTCTCTCTCTCTCTGTCTCTGTCTCTCTCTGTCTCTCACACTGTAGGGAAATTGAATTAGCAGGAATAAAGAATTGCGTTAACACTCCGATGAATCAAAGTTTATCTCAAGGCGTATGCACAAAGAGGTAACCAGAGACTTTTACTGAATGACTCTGCCTGGAGGACTATTTCCATGCCTGTATCGCTACATATATAGGAGATGGTTTCCATGACAATGATGCACTTTTGAGAGATAAATGAGAAGGAGCTTGAATATGAACTTTCAGCTATTCCCCGCTCCTCCCACCTCCAGGCAATGATATCCTCCCGCTTCCTTTTGCTGCTGTGTGAGGAGGAAGAGAAATGTTCAATTTGTAACCGTAATGACATACTGTAGCTTCAGAGGACACATTTTCAAAATCGCTTTTCATTTAATTTTCCTTGCATTTAATTATGTAATGTTTGAAGGTTTTTCTTACTTGATACTTTCTACTTATCTACTGTTCTCGTAGATCAACATTTTTGGTTCTGTACTTTCATTTTAATCCTATAATAAACTAAAGCTAAAATATTTTGTCTACATCAAGTGACTGTGTAACGAAAAATGTTTATCCACAGATAATAACTAGCCAGGCTTCCATCAAAATGTAGTGAATGTAGTTACATTTTAACTACATTCCGAAATGATCAGAAAAAGAAGATGCAAAATAATAATTTTTCTAGTTTCTACAGGCCCTATGTGATTAGGAGTTAGTTCATTGCGATAAACAGTTGGTGGCGTTAACTTTCCAGTTGTGTGCCATTAAACCTTTGCAGAACAAGAGTGCGTAACAAGGGGACATAATTAAATGAGTGCCAGTCAAACCTCAAAAACACAATGAAAATGTGAAAGTATATTTATGATTGTTCCATATATTAATTTGAGGACTGTTACGGTCTCCTTGTTGCTCCACAGAAGTCTGATGTTTTTGTTTCTTCAGTGGAGCGTCAGTGGATGTTTTAGTCCCATGCTTCATGTTCATCGTAATTTATTGACCCCTGTTTGTTTCTTTTGCATTTTGCTTGCATCAATGTTTCCACCCCAACTAAGCATAAAAATGTCTTAGCTCATTGTTTTGGTTTTACGGCCCTTAAATTCCTCTTTTGGTTAATTTACATTGTTCCTCATCAGTCTCATTTCAAGCAACAACGCACCATGTAACAGACAGCTGACAGGAGTTAGCAACTAGAACAACTGGTGAACATTTAACAGCTAAAGAGACAGATATGTCCCTCAGGAATTTGGTGTAGAATAAAACAGAGCTAAAAGAGGGTCTAGATCAGCTTTACATTTATCAGGTCACCAGAAAAATTACTCCAAATAAATGCTAATGTCGCTTTGTCTGTTGGATGTGTAGGCAACTTTGCTAAAATGGTAGCCATATCTTTATATGTTGATAATATGTGAGATGTTGTTTACATCTTGTTCCGTTGCCTCCAAGTGACCAAAACAAACCCCAGTAATGCTGCTTTTAGAAATTAACTTTACCAGCTACACAACATTTTCCTCAACAAAACAGAAACTCTCTGGTTGAACACAGATAGTGACTGTGAGCAGCAGGAGACAGGGGGGACTGCTTTTGTAGCTACTGCCCCCAATGTTTTCTGAAAAGCCCGAATCTTTTTAGGTTTCAAAATGATGAAGACAGCAGGAGAACTATTAAATACTAAATGCAATATACTGAAAATAATATAGGATGATTTTCCTGGGCAACTATATTTTTTTTCTAGTAAAAGCCCCAGTATCTCCCCAGGTTTCGGATAAGCCCCGAATGCTTACAGCGTCTGCCTCCACCCCTGTTGAGCAGTGGTGCACTTTGCTTGGGTTATGGTTTTTCAGGAAAACTGTCTAAAGATTGAGAGGACAGCAGGCAAGATGAGTAGTTTAAATCAGTGTGTGTGAAAGTGGATGATGGGAGACAGACAAGAGAGAAAAATGTTGGGAAAAGAGTTAGATATACTTGCAGAATGGCCTGCTTGTAAGTGGGTAAACAAAATTAAAGGGGAAAAAAGCTAAACACAAAAGGAAAAGAGAGAGACACAATGTGCGGGAAGAAAAACGGAAGCAAGGCCTCCATGATAATAGACACCACATTAGCCGGCCATCATCCACCTCGGCTGACCACACAAGTGTCTCCACGGGAGCTGTCATTAAACCTCCGGGTGAGTGATTTTAACCAGAGTAAACAGAACAAGATTAATGGTGCGAAATAGCACACAAGGACCACAGAGGTGCTGGCGCAAGGGTGACCGTGTCAATGAAAAGGTTATTAATGTTTGGGAAGGTACAGACAATGTCTCTGTCGCTCTGCTGCTCAGTGTTTTATCGGTGGTGCTCTGGAAAAAGCTTGTACATGTGTGTTTGTGTAACCATTTGATCAGTAATATAGCCAAGAGGCTGAGGGAGCACTGTAAATGCTGGTAAATGATTTACAAAGCATTGCAGCCATCTCATTCAAACAGATACTGTATTACTCAATGACATTTGTCTCATTTTCTAACAGCAGGAGATCCAAAGAATGAGAAGAGAATATGCTGTTATGGCAAAATTAATCAAAACACTTTATCATTGTTCTTTTCCACAAACCTCCAGATTTGACAGCGGGTGTCCAACTCAAGCCGATGTGTCCAAATCAATAGCAAATTTAGGAACCCAGCCTGCAGCTCAGTGTTATTTACTAGCTCTGGGCTTCCTCCTACTCCATCCCTCGCTTCCTCACTCATGTTCCAGGATAGTATTTCATACAATTGCTCACAGTACAACCTGCTCCTCCTCACTGTCACCCGGAGACTGTTCCTCCAGAATCCTGAGCCGACCAGCCAGCACTCCCGATTTAGACTTGTTCTTGTCAAGATGTCCAAATCACAAACACACTTGACCTCATCTGTTTCCACGAACTAAGATCTCAGTGTTCCCAGATGATTAATAACCCAATTATTCAATTATTTTAATCTCCTTTGAAAATACAATACCAGACCTAATTTTTACATTTTGATCTATATAATCAGAAATAAAATTAATCTTTAATGATCAACATGCAAGAGAAAGCAAAAGCTTTTGTTTGGATCAGCAGCTCTGTTACCTGAGCAGCTCGGCATGCTCTGTACTGAACATACGTTGGAGGAGGCTGTGATCCTGCCTCTTCTGTGTTTACCCACAGCTGTTTAACCAAGGAACGTCGGCCCACAGAGTGGGTTGCCGACAGCGCAGCAACACGGGGCTGGATTATTCTGCTTCTGCCAAATGAGGTGGAACGGGGCTAATTCTATTTGCGCTTCACCACTTGAGTCAACTTAACGGGCCAATTAGCTCCCTGAAACGAGGGGTAAAGAAGATAGCAAGGGGAGTTGTGGGAAGGTAACACTTGAGGGCACAAAGCCAGAGTGGTATCAAATAATATCTTATAATATCAAGTTTAACTTGGCATGATGCAAATTTGTTGTATTTGTTCATAATCTTATGTGCATCATTATGAAAGATTAAGGATGCTGGTGTTTACAAACATGTCACAGTTTTACTTCACAGCATTGCAATTTCGACTCACGGTTTTCTAGAATTCCAACTGTGCAAACTTAAAATATGCTACTGCAACTGTTGTTCATCTGAAACAAATCAAGTTTGGACAGCCTTTTCTAGCAGATTAAAGCTTAATAATAATATTCCCTACACATATTTTAAATAAGGTGAAATATTGGTTATGACAGATGTTTAGGACTGTTCTGGTTATAGTTGCACAAAACCCCAAAATCAGGAAAATGTACAATGATTGTTCATAAAAGGACACCACCATGAAGGACTAAGAGGCCAGCAATGAACGGCAACGTCATTGGTTCAGGTCAAGTCAGGGACCTTTGTTGTGTCTCTCTCCCTCATTTCCTCATCAATCTGTAAAAAACTTCAAATCAGTTGTTCATATATTGGTGGGTAATAGTATTGATGCATAGACATGCTTTTCGTAGAAGTACAGAGGGGATACTGAAACACAATAAAGTCTCATAATTCCTACAGCATAGCTACCGTACATGGCGATATTATCATGTATGCTAAGCTGCTTTAATGCACTTTGGAGACTCAGGAAGTTCTCAGTCTGAAAACAATTAAACACTTCTTTATTATGTTTGGACACATATCAAAAAAATCTAACGCTGCTGCAGTTGTGAGCAGAAGCCATTTTCAAAGCTTGCCTCAGTAGTTCATGAAGGATTGGGTGACTGAAGACAATGACTCGTCTACCAAACAGGAGTGTATTGATGAAGTTATGCCATAAAATAAAATCTAAAAAACAAAAACTAATGGCGTCACAAAAGAAACATTTAACATAATTTTGTCATTATGTGTGTTTTTGAGTTGTGCCACAAACTGTGAAACTCTCACCCTTTAGACTTAAAATCTGTGGACACTTTGAACACCAGCTCAGCGAGTACAGATATTATGAGAACGGAGAGTAGTCAGAGGGAGCATTTGCGTGACAAGGTCTTTGTCCAGAATATAAAACATTTTTAAAGAATATGTTTTGAAAAGGGACAATTTATTCTCAATGACGTTTTTTACACAAGGCATTATTCCCATTATTGTTGGAATAAAAGGCTCAATGTAATTGCAGATAGAAACACAATAAGAAATTAGAGAAGGCGAAAGGGTCAAAGCCAGGGGGCCCAAATAATGAATCAATACATGTGACATTTTGTGTCAGAAAAAAAAATTCAGGCATAGTGTAGGTGTGCCATTTTCCTTTTGACTGTTAGAAACAAATCTCCCAGTTTGATACATGAAAAAAGAAGCAGAAAGCTGGAAAAAATTGTATTTACTGTTATTTTCCCTGACAGCCCTAGTCTCTGTTGCTTGATCCGCATTTATGTTTGGACAGTGAGCGGGCCGGGGCAGTGAGGAAAATAGTTTTTCTGTAATAGTAAGTGGTTTACCACATGAATGATAATCACGTAGCCATCAGTTGCTTGGTTACCATCACTTGAAATCAGGCTGCGTAGGGACAGGAGAGGGATTTTTGATCCTCTGGGGGGTTGGTCTGTTGTAGTGCCTAGTTCAGTGCTTTGGATAATGACAAGCCACGCTTAAACTGAGAATTTTTAAAACCCACCCCCACACCCTTAGGATAGGATAGTTATTGCGCTGATATTTGTGCACTTAAAAAAACTCCTTCCATTTACAGGTACAAATAGCTGAAAGGAACACACACATCAATGACAGATTTTGCGCTCCTTCGAAAAATCAAACACACCCAAGTGAAGTTTCAACTAGACGGGAGAGGTTCCAGTGGATTTCATGCAGGCATATGGGGCAGCCTGAGGCCTCAGTGAACTTCTAACGAGCGTCATCATTTAGCTATCAAGTATTATTTACATTCCTCACCCTTCAAAGAACCAATATGTCGGCTTTTCTGGATGGGTGCAGCCACAGTTCAATAACAGCCACCAGGTTAGAGAAGAACAAAGCACAGAGAACAACAATTAATGTTGGATATCCAGCAACTTTCATGCTTCAGCTTCGTGGGTTGAAGGGCAGAGATTATGATGAAAGATCATTCATGAAGCTTTCACAATGCAACAAGCCTCCATATATTCTCATTAAGGCAGCTGCAATCTCTTAAAAATCGTCAACCAACTGTAAAGGGTAAAAACAATCAATGTTTTTCAATTTAAATGTTAGGGAAAGAAGCATAAAACCCCAGTGACTGGGTTGATTAAACTAGCTCTGACTCACCATCATTCGGAGAAGTGAAATAGACCAAAATGCTTCATTTATCAAACTTTTCAAGGACTGCATACGTTCTCTCTTTGTGTTCTGACCTTGAAGATGTTACCAATGATAAAGACGCCAAACCCCTGCATGTCTAGACTACAAAAAACGGCCTGTGACATTCACAAACATTTTAAGATGTTTAGTTTATACGGCTTCGGTGCTGCAAGTACAGGTGAAACACTGAAATGTGCTCCTCTTTAATCTTGACAAGCTGCAGAGCTGTAGTCTCTATTCATTAATCACTGTAACTTACACTGTACATTTAAACTGAGTCTTATTTTTGACCCTTTTCTCTCTGCTCACTTGCCATTCACCTGTCTTGTGCAGAGTTTGGCATGCATGCTGTGCGGCCGACAGTTGCATGCACATAAGTATTGTTTATTTCAAGTACTATTTAAAAACGATGTAATATTCTTTGTGTGGTTCATCAATGGTGATAAATGATCCTAACATCCCGTGAGGTGTGGACAACTAGGCACAATACTCCGTTTCTACAGCAAGTTCCTCTTCTGCCACTACGCACCCTCACATTCACATAAATGAAATGAAATGTTTACTGTGATAGGCTGTATATTAACTTATTGGGAGAAAACCGGTTCTATGTAAAGTCTGACGTAAAAAATGGCATGATCCGTGTTTTGCTTCAAAGCTTCGACTGTGAGATTGACAGTCGAATCTGGCTCTGCCCATCGAAGCATCGAATCCCTGACTGTTCGGGATCAGCCTTACTTACTTGTATTACATCGTTTTTAACCATTATAAACTGTATATCTGATTTTGCCTGGACACATAACAAAGGACTTTTATACTGCTGACCATAAAAACACACAGTTTAAGATTGCTGCCTGTTATAGATGTAAGATGTAAATTACTGTATTTTCCTTCCCTTTAGGTCTTTAAATTCTTGATGTTGAAAAGGTGACGCTTCTGTGCTTGGATATACTTTATATCCTGTTGTTTTCTCAACAGGATATAAAGTAATATTTCAGCTTCACAGGTGAGAACACATTTTTCACCATCAACCTTGAAGAAAAGAGGTGCCATTGTCATCATTACCGTCACTGCACTTGTGCTTTAGAACTATATAAGGGACAAATTATTGCACATGACAAGCGTACACTCATGTGTACTAAAGGTATTGCAGTAATTTTGAACATACTTCTACTTATTAGCCTTAGCTTAATTTATTTGATTTAATGAATGTAGTGAAAGGACTTTTTCTGTGTGTGGGTGGGGGTGGGGGGGCTTCCTAATGAAAAATAAGTTTTTTTTACAGAAAGAGCAGTCTAACATGGTGTTTTGATTAGCAAGGTGTCAATATGTCCTTCTTGAAGTTTTAAAAACATGAATTACTCCGTTATCCAATAGGAGTGTGACTAGTGTCGAATGAGAAGAGTAAAGAAATCTTTCCATTTCTCCTGCGTGAGAGTGTGATTTAAAAATTGAATAGAAGTATATGAAAGAATTTGAACACCTTTTACACACAAAAAAGATTGATTTATGTATTAGACTTTCATGAGTGCTTATTCAGACAGCAGTAAAGGGAAAAAATGGATATTTCATGTTTCAAATCTTCTCTTCATTAGAGTGTAGCATCACACAGGCAGACAGGCAGATGCTCTTACATTAGTTTCTTTGCACAATAAGAAGGACACAAATAGTAGATGTGGATATGTACTACAGACCGATGTATGGAAACAAGACAGGGGGGTTACTTCCTACATATACTGTCAATTGATCCAGCAGACTTAATAACAAAGGCATCAAAAGAAATATTAGGTGTGAAAGGGAGTGTTTTTAGTCTATACACGTGACGAGGCAGTCCACAAGGGCAGGTATTGCTATTATGAATGTTTTACACTCACACATAATATTGCATTTGTCTGTAACCAATATACACTATGACGCATTTAAACTGTCCTGTTGATTTCTCAAGAGGGAAGCTGCTCATGGTTGTTAGAGGCAAAGAAGAAATAACTGGTAAAATGCCTGGGCACAGAGTCAGTATTCTGTAACAAAAATCTGTATTCTTAAGTATATTTTAAATAACACAGTGGTCATGATTTAACGTGTACATCTTTGTGTGTGTGTGTGTGTGTGTGTGTGTGTGTGTGGGTTCGTGTGTGAGATCTATCTGGTCAACCAGATACTCCAGGGACAGTCCCTAATGAACATCAGAAACCAGAGGACGCGATATATGATTGTAATATAAGATACCCAGGAATTTGGTCAGTAGTCTGTTTTCAAATGTGCACAATTAAAATTACTTTATACATAATGAAATGTATATAATATCAAACTTGAGAGAGGCAGTAAGCATTTTAGCCCCTAGTCTTCTTCCTCCGGATTCTGTGACCAAAGAGCCTTCAGTGATCACAGATCCAATGTTGGGATGAATGCAGTTTTCCAAGAGATGAGGCCCAAGCTATCATCATTTAAAAAAGAAACCAAGCATCACACCACTGGCAAAAAGAGGATAAGCAAGGGTTTACAGTTACAGTTGTGTAGAATAACAAAAGCTTTGGTAGTAAAAAAAAAACAACAACAAAAAACTCATACTTTTAGCACTAAAACAAACAGAGAAAAGACAAACATCAAATTACAAAAGAGAATTCTCAACTCAGAATGTATCAAGGACTGATGAACACTACAATAGATCTACTGCTTGAAAAGATGGATCTATAAACAGCGTACGCCAATCAAATAATTTGTGTCGGATTTCTCTTATCTTATTTTGTGGTGTTTAATCACGAGTTGTAAATGAGTATCCAAATCAAAATATGGAAAACAGTGTGCAGTAATTAGTGATAGTAAATATGACTCTCAGTTGAAGAGCATTTTAGATAGAGAAATTGATCACTATATTAGTGATACCAGTTTGGACACCTGAAAGCTTATTGAAAACAAGATTGAGACTTTGTTGTTACAGCAGCCTTAAATTAACGCGGAGGTGCAAGCCATAACTTAGGAAGAATTCCTTATGACCACATAATTGAGAAGAAAAAAACATGTCTCTATGCCCAGTCAAACACAGACTATAACTTCTATTTCTCAATGTGTGTGGCGTGTCACATGTACCCCTACATGTCTGAAGATGAAATTCAAGAGCAGGCACATCAAATCCATGCAGGTGTAGGCTTTAAATTAACCCATAAAACAAAACAAAAAAGTATCTGTATGAGACCAAGAGTGACCCCATCCAACACTCTGGCTGTATCTGTACGAGGATCATCAGAGCAAAACCAGGGTGCCTATGTGTGTTATTACTGTTACAAAAGCCAGGCTTACCACGAATACAAATATTTCTGCAGTGTGTGTCTGTCTGATGATTGCCACAAGCGACAGGCTTTGAAAACTATATGCTGTCCAGATTGTCGCCACATTCGCACTGTATCACTGATCTAATATGCAGTAAGCTCAGACTGAAAATCAAGTCTTTGTCAGACATGTGCATTCACAATTCTTCAAAAAAACAAATGGCGATTGTGGGACTGTGTTTTAACTTGAGAACTTAAGTATGGATACAAAGAAAATAGTTATTTTCTCTATTCTCACCACCTTGTTACTTGCTATTGGGCTAAGGGGATAATATAACCTCCTCTTCAACACCTCTGGCAGGGAGGAACTAAAATTGGCTGCTGTGTATTAGTCACTGCCAGTGATTGGTGGAAAATACCATCTTATACCAACATTTTCTATGCCAATTTTTAGCCGTGAAAGCTCCCAATCATATATCTTTTTTATGTAATGGTCTTTTCTACTCATAATCAGAAACTAATTTATGACTAGATTGGTTTATTCAGGGTTTTAACTGAATGTTTGCAGCGGCATTAAAGGATAAGGTTGATATTTTTCTTGTGGTCGACAAATTCAATGAAAAGTCCAAAGCCAACAATGAACTGATCCTACATAGAGCCTGATATGTCTTGTTCCTCTGCGCCATAGAGCTCCATTGTTGTTCAATAACTATTAAAAACACATCAACGAGCCACAATGCTGCACTAGCTGACATTATGTTGCTCCTTTAGCATGATACATAGGCACTGTAGTATGCTGCTGTAAATACTCACTATAACAGTAAATGTGGGTTAATCTGCAGCTGAAAGTAGTCCGTAACAAACGCGTGATTTACTCAGTTTGTGAGACAGCTGCTTAAATCTACAGTGCCAGTTGCTTTAAAACACAGTACCTGTAACCATTTCACAAGTTGTTTGAATGTACTTAAACTGGCTGAATAAAACCACAAAAACAAGAATTAGCTCAGCCTGTAATTGTTGATCTTCCCGATTCAGAAGTATAACATTATACCAAGCACAGACCTTAACATTGTGGCTGAGAGTCAGCAGATAGCCAGCTTCTGTTAGGTAATGTTTCTACCTACCTTGAAATCATTGTGGCAGCGATGAGATAAAATTGGCTGCTGAATGTCAGAGTCCATAACTGAATCTGATAGGTAAAACATTTTTATTTTTTTGCCATGAAAATTCATTTCAAGGCGACGTATTCTTCTTCTGATTACAGATCATTTTAGGAATTTGGCTTATGCAGCTCACAGTGCTATCAGCCATCTGCAAACCCCCAGTGCATCATTTCTGGTAATTGATTTGATTTTAAATCATTTCAACTTAAATTTCTTTAGTAATATGAAAACATCACCTTGGGTTCTTTTTATAGACTATATGACTGATTGAAAAGACAATCGACATAAGAAAACTGCAGCCCTATAATAACGGTTATTGCGTTTGGCTCGATTTTCAGTGCTTGTCTCTGCTTAGTCATGTACCTCTTTCCTGAGATTGTTTCTTCCTCAACCACCCCATCTACTTATTTTGCGGATGGTAGGCAGCACACATCGGAGACACGATAGAAGCAGTCAGGGTACAGTATCTGAGATATGCAGATCCAGGGAGGAATGTGATAAAACTGCTGCTTCTCTGCAGAATTAACATGCATTAAGACGCCACCTGTATGTAGTCATATTATGCTCATTTTCAAGTTCATAATTTTATTAAGGGGGTTCTACCAGAACAGGTTTACATGGTTTAATTTCAAAAAACACTTTTTTTTCATACTGCACATTGCTGTAGCTCCTCTTTTCATCCTGTGTTTTCCACTATCCACTGTTACGGGGTGTCTAGGGGTGTCAGGACATAAACATAAACCAGATGTTTTTGGTATTTGAAAGGATGTTTATTTAAAATAATGTGTCACAAACAGAAAATGGGCCAATGGGTGCTGTGGAAATCAACAAACAAATATAACAAAAAGGGGTCCTCAAAAGGAGGATTGCTATTCTAACTAGGGAAAAATAAAAGGGTAAACCAAAAAGCTCTCTAACTGAGGGATTTGCAAAAAGCAAAACACAAAGCGTACAACACCCCTGAACCTAGTGTAAACTAACATAAAACAACCTACGGTGAGTGCAAAAAGTTTGTCAATAGTTTTTGAAACTAAAGCCTGGCCCACTTCCTTACCTTGACACAATATTACTCAGTGTATGACACAAAGTCTGCCAATACTAACAAAATATAATCCACACAAAAGCCCTGCAGCATCTAACGCGAGGTAAGCAAATCTGGGTGTAACAGCTAGCCCGAATAGCAGATTGAGCAGGCTTTTAAGCAGGCAAGGGTGGTCAGTGGCGCTCCGTGATTGGCCAGCAGAGGGAAGCCGCACCAATGGATGGCAAGAACCACCGGACCCCAGGAAGTAGGAGGGGCCATCCCTCGAAGTACAGCCAATCCTCCGTGTGTGTTGGAACAGCCTGCTTAGCATAACAGATGGAATTCTCAAGCACTGGTAAATTACTGGTGGTGCCGGTGGCAGCCGTAACACCACTCTGTTTTAGCTATGGAGTGAAGCATCTCACTTCTATCTGATATTTGTTGAGCGTTGCACATGCGCAGTACCTAGTAAAGGACTATCAGCCAATAGCAATAACCACGCTTTGGTTCAGCTGTAGGCTACATGTCAAACCAGCTTCACAACCTAGACTGGAGCAAGAGTTTCAGAGTGGTAGGTTATTTATTTGTAACAAATTGATCTTTCAAGTTTAAACTGTGCAGTGTCTACATCTCAGTAACAACTTTATGTCCACTGACTGCCTGGAGGGTAACATTTGGTAGGGAGAGTGGGGGCGAGGGGAGGCAGCGAGTGGACATCTTGTCAATGTGTGCTGCAGCTCAGTGTGTTTCTCCACCAGTGTTTTTCAAGGCATTCATGGCTAGGTGGTAGGCGAGCATTGTGACCATTATGTTACAGTGGTGCAGATAATTTACAGAAGTAAAGGCTGGACCACAATTGAGCTGTTTTCTGTAGGATATTATAAATCACTTTGGGGCAGGCTTTGGGTTTTTTCACTTTGCAAACCTATTACATGCACAAAAAATTATATATAACACAATAAACGAGAGGGAAAAGGCCAAAAAGCATAATCTGACCTCTCTAAAGGGTCAGTGTGATACAGTGACTGACACAAGACAAACAATGTCATCTATGAGATTGCAGAGAGAGTTGCCTGTGAAGAAATCAGGTTTCTTTAGACGGATATATTAAAATTAGGGATGTCCAGATCCGATCACAAGATCGGAAATCGGGCCCGATCACGTTGTTTCAGACTCGATTGGAATCGGATGTTACCTCCCGATCAGGACTCGGATATAAATGTATATATATTCTCATATTTTTATTTACTGTTGCACTAAAGTCCAAAATGAAGGATTTATGTTATTTATTACTTGATTGTTCAAGCTACCTCACAGACGTGCTCTGTTTGTTAACAGAGTTGTTGAATATTAAAATAAGGTGTATTAAATAACAAATAAGGAACATCCTGGATCTGTTTTTAAAGTATTATAGAAGTATCGGATCGGGGCTCCGTATCGGTAGATACTCAAAATCAAATGACTCGGACTCGGACTCGAGGGCAAAAAAACCTGATCGGGACATCCCAAATTAAAATATTTATATTTATTTAATTATTAAGTAAAACCATATGTTATTGTGAATATTATTGTTACTTCTTCACATGATGTCTCATACTCCTGTAATACATTATTTTACAGTAATCATACATTTTGTTGCATCTTCCAAAAGTACTTGGAAGCAGGTTACAGGTACAACTTTTCTATAGTGGAAACCCAAACAAAGGCGAGTCGAGCCAAAGGGCCTCCGCTCAGACTAGCTTGGTTTGAGGGCTTGCCTGACCCCGCTAACCGCTTGGCAATCTTTATGACGCGTTTGCGTTGTGATGTCACAAGTCAAGGAAGTGAAGGGCTGGACTACAAACGTGCTGTTTTCAAGCGGTTCTGAGCAGAGCTTTCTGTGGGAGATGGGAACTCCCTTTGGGCTGGACTTTGGGCTTTTTCACTGTGCAAACCTGTTACATGCACAAAAAAGATATATAACTCAATAAAGAAGAGGGAAAAAGCCAAAAAGCACAACACCACCCCTTTAACGCAATTACAAACTAAGCACCGCTTTTAATTGTTCGCCACTGTTGCTGGGCCGAACAAAGCTAAAGTTAGCTCAATTTTGACAAGCTAACGTTCTGCAGCTCAGTTAAACAGCAACTTTTCATGTAAAGGCAAGAAAAACAGTTTGCATAACATTTGTGTGGTCAAGCACAGTCGTACGTCAAGTGCAGGTGTTTCTGTGATTTTCCCAGGCGGATCCTAAATCCTAAAGGATCCTAAAGGTGGCATTTTTTTCATTCAAAACAGAATTTTGCAGAAAGGTGACTAGTTTGCAGCTCAGAGGCTCACTGAAATTAAGCAGATTTCTTCTCCTTATGCAATCTCTCACTGTTAGGCCACTGTGCCACCATCATATCCCTTGACACACATAGACAGCCAACAAAAGACCCCGGTGGCCCTGAGAAGGAAGAACTTCCAATAGACCTCATTGTAATCATCTGTCACCTCCAACCGTCTCTTCCTTATGTCTCTAAACAAACACACGGCTTCTGACAGAATCTGTGGCCACGTTCTTTGTGCCGAACAGAAACTCAGCTCCATCTGTGGCTGGATTGTGCGTGCAGGTGGGTGATTTCCCTGTAAATGTTAGTCAGTTGGCTGCAGACCGTCAGCACTCTGCCAGGTCTCGGTGTAGAGCATTTGGCTGAGTTATAACCTACATATGTATGCTGCTCCGTTGCGAGACTGGACACCATCTGCAGAGGGTGGACTGGCCTTCTGTGTGTGTATGTGTGCAGTGATGAGACTTCCAGTGCGATTATTACTAGAATGGTTAAGATTTGCATGTACTGGAGAACGGTATTTTAATTCATAATGGACGTGTGGATGGCATTCATATTTGCAATTTAAATTTAATTTTTTATTTTTTTATTAACTAAATGGGTGACAAATTTATTCCGACTTCTGCATAAATTCTGTGAAGAAATGCCAATTGTGCATCAACCTTTTATTCTTCATTTCAAATAATTACAATCCCACCTGGTGAGAGAGCACACAGTCTTGTCGCTGTGTACTTTTCAGTTTAATTTCAATGCACAATTAAACCTCTTACTGTGTGTTCAGTGCAAAGGGAAATTTAGAGGCGGCATGAGTGAGCCTGAGCTGAACACACAGACACACTCTTAACAGACACGGTTGGTGAGTCCGTTGCTAGCTATCTTACAGCTAATGCACAGTTTGGTATCTTGGCTGTTTGGAGGCAAATAAACAAACATTTTGTTCTATACTAAACAAGCAATTATATAAGATTAAGTACATACCACATGTATAATATTTAAAGGACAATTAAATACGCACCAGGTACAAGTTGGCAAAACTCAAAATCCAGAAATGCTGTAAATTGCACAATCCATCACTGCCAGTTTATGAACTGCTTTAAATCAAATAATTGATTAAAAGATAGAACAATGGGTTCTAATGTCTAATGTTCCGTTTATATGCTCACTGCTGTTGGAAACAGTTAAAAAAAAATCTTGTCTATTTCATTCTATTCTATTTTTAAAATATGATGATCATCACATAATATTGATCTTGACAATGTCATTACAAGAAGGTGAAGTTAAGGCAGTGAATGCAGGTCATCTACCTGCTGAGGCTCTGAATCAACCCTCTCCTCCTTTATTCACAGCACATATTATATAAAAAAATACATCAGATCAGAACATCTGAACAAAACTGGTTGAGAGCAGAAGCAATGCAGGTAATGGAGGCCACACATTCTTAACCTTGGCTCCCCATTACACATCCACTCAGCAGGCTATTTCAGTAGCTGCATGTATGGGGACTAACGCGTACACAAAAACAGAACTTAAAACGTATATGTGAGGACTAACGAGTGGATAATGGCATGTTGTTGATGGGCTGGGTCCATTATTTCTTCCACCATCTGTTGCTGGATGTTTTTATAACTGTCTTGGTAATGGTGAGTGTTTTTATTTTGGAACAGGGTCCTTTACTGTAGGTCGGAGATACAGCCTGGCCACCTGAGATGAAACCCTGGTTTGTTTGCCCTCTCAAATAAACAGAGTTCCTGTTGTAAAAAGCTATATAGAAATTCAGGTGACTCTTTGTACGATTTTGATTCATTTTACATTTTTCACATGCTTTTAAAGGGCCATACCAAAGCACATTTTAGCCCATGTTCTACAAATGACAGATACTTCACATGACAGTACTACTAACACTTTTCCAAAGCACCGGTTTCTTCCTATCTCTGTATGTATGAGAATGTATTTGTAGCAACTAGAAACTTAATTATGATAGTTAATCGCTTAAT
This sequence comes from Lepomis macrochirus, assembly GCA_024633595.2. Taxonomy (NCBI): domain Eukaryota; kingdom Metazoa; phylum Chordata; class Actinopteri; order Centrarchiformes; family Centrarchidae; genus Lepomis; species Lepomis macrochirus. The sequence continues at coordinate 12,745,092 of JALXJV020000003.1, forward strand.
GCACTTGCATTATAACAGGAGCAGTGACTAATTATTGTTATTCATTAATCTGCTGATTATTTTTTTAATAAATAAATAAATCTTTAGTATAGGAAATGGGCCATTGTCTGACAAGCAGTTCAAAACCCAAATATATTTAATTTATTATCATACATGACAAAGACAAGCAGCAAATCATCATATTTGAGAAGCTGTAAAATGCAAATGTTTGACATTTATGCTTGAATTGATGAGCGGAGTAGTTGCCATCACCAAATGATTGTGTAAATGTAACGACAATAAAATCAGACATGATGTTTGCTGTGATGGATTACCTGTGTCAGTCAAGTTTCTTAGAGAATAGATTTACAACTAAACAGGAAGGCGCCTGGAAATGGCCTTGAAATACGGGAGAAATGTGGGGGAAAAATGGGAGCATTGGCAGTTATACGCTGTACTCACAACACAATGTGTAGAAAAGAGGAGCATCTGAACACTAACTGTCGTTCCAGTGCAAATATATCTGACATGAAATATGCATGACTAAATAAGCTTAAAAAAGATTTGATCAGATTTGATTGACAGTAACCAAACTACCCACCAACTGTCATCACAGTTTGATTCAAATATTGCTAAATCTTGACTGGTGCACAGAAATAGTACACGACATCACCTTTTTCTTACTGACTGAGAAAAACACAAGATGTATAGAAACACATATAGATGATTAGAAAAATACATTTGAGGGCCTTTAATTATGTTGCTAAACTTTAGGTCAAGAGAAAATATGATGACTTACAGCTAGGTTAAATACATGTATTAGACAAAACTGTGCTTTTCTTTCTTCATGTGCACATTACAGAAAAAACACATACAAAACTCCCCTACAGCTTTAGCTTTAGCAAATGGTCAGCAGTAAATGTTAAATGCACATGCACTATATATATATATATATCGCTGCAGGTCCCACAGTTTCCTCTGCCAGTCCGGTCTGACTGGAGTGTGTAAATGGCATGAAAAATGTAGACACAGCTATCACGAGTATGCTAATCCCTGAAAGTAGTGAAACAGATTCCACCCTCATGAACAAACAAGGACAATCAGGCTCAAATACACTTTCACTCTTACTCTCCCGCGAGCACACACACACACACACACAAGCACAAACTGTCTCACTAAAGGTTGTAATTTGTCATGCAGCATTGACATCATGAGTGATGGGGCCAGGATGACGGATGTCGAGCAGGATCTCTTGCCACCACCGTGTGATACTTCTGTCCGCTGAGTAAAGGTTCATAAATCAACAGAAACTCTACACTGTGACCACACAGGTTAATGGTGAGCCGCAGAGCAAGTCTGCGTAGTGTGTTCATTTGTCTAACGGGAGCATCTGAGGGACAGTCAACAACAGTGAGTGCCACATTAAACACTGAGTCTTTGTTATTCTGTGCAGAGAATCTGAGGAGAAACATAATGAAAGAAATGGATAATGTGTTTTTGCTACATTTGACTAAAATCGTGAAAATGAAGACCTAAAATGGAGAAGTTTGAAAATGCTGCCGACCCTGTTTTCGTTTTAAAACTCCGAGGTAGCATTTTAGAGTGGACGGGTAAAAACGGATGACTTTAGAAATGATGACACAGACACTCAAGTTTGGTGCTCTTTGGGTCTTATAAGTCATGCAAAGCAGAAACTCGATGCTACTGACAGAGTTTTTGATTTAGTATTTTTATTACAATATTTCGTACCGTGCAAATAACACCTACACTGTAGCCTACACTTGTACTGTGCATGTCGCCATTTACTTTGCGACGACTCCCAGTCTGTTTTCAGCCGCCACATCTGCTTTTAACTCCCATGTTACATTCAGTAACAGTCCCAGCTCCTTCTTGGTCCATGCAAATAAAAACAATCTGGTGTGATTCTTCATCTGCATTAGTTTATTCTAATGCCAAATCTTCTGTAACTAGGGAATAGACCATCTGCTTCATCTTTACAGACATGAACGGCCGCTAGATATGCATTTTCAGTCATTTTAATATAGACAGAGATCAACTCTGATACACAGCTAAAATGCTGGTGTGGAGATTGTATTTATTTTAAAACTACGTGAACTAAAATGGAGTAGTGTGGATGGTGCCTAAGTAACCCACACTTTACAAATTGCAGTCCCTCATTACCATTTGAAACGTTAGCTGCTCGCCTGATGGCTCAACTTGCCCAAAATGTTGCTGTAATCTTTCTAATGGCTTATCAAGAGTGAGTTTAGTTCAAATGACTTTGAGTATGTTGCTGCGGACGAGTGACCTTTCTCAATGGGAGCAACATGTACAAACTGTGCAACACTTTGTTGAACATTTAAAAACCAGTGTGGACTTTCAACAATTGAGAAATCTGTTATATTCCTAATGTTTAGGTCGTCGGTGATGAAAGGCTTGGAAGCCATTATATTCTATGTAGGGTTATGTATTAATGTTAACAGTGTAGTGGGCGTTTTTCATTTCCATGGCTACTATTCCCTTACACTTGTACATACACAAACACACACACGTGCACAAACACAAACTGTGACACACAAGTAATTGGAGAATTAGAGCAGACCTCTCCAGACCCACAGTAAACCTCAGTAATAATTACACAGATGCGTCTCTTTTTGTACCTATAGCTGATGATGACACAGTCTGCTCAGGCACAAATCAATTAGACTATTCATTTCAGGGCCTTGTTTGTATCTGCCGATGGTGCTGGCATGACCATCTGTTAAAGAGGACAGATCAGGGCCAGGGGCCCATACAGTGGTTCAATCAGACTCAGGCTGTAAATGAGAGGCCTTGCAGATTCAACCTGACCTGCCCCCTCACTGTGAATCTGAAATGCTCATGCGAAATTCCTTATGTGGGGAAAGTGACATTGAAGGGATTTATTATTAACTCAGTGATGGTCACTACTGAAATAAAGCGCTCTATGGGTAACTTTGGAAGATATGAGTCTTTAGTAAATCAGGAATCATCTGGAAATACTGACTGAGAATTTTTTTCTGTCAGGCTAGCCATGGGGTTCTACAAAGCACTTTGGTCCACAGAGAAATTTCTCAACTATTAAGTTGCTATGAAATTTGGTTGACACATTCATGCTCCCTTCAGGATGAACTGTTAACTTTTCTTCTAGCATCATCAGGTCAAAATTTGAATCTATCCAAAACTTTGTTTTTTGACCAAATACCTGCAAAACTCCAAAATATGCCCATCAGCCTCAGCTGTATTGTTTAGTGCTAATTAGCCAATTATTGCATTAGTATGGTCTACTAAGATGGTAAACATGGTAATACCTGGTAAACGTACGCATGCTAGCATTGTCAGTGTGAGCGTGTTAGCGTGCTGAAATTAGCAGTTAGGCCTAACTTAAAACACTAGTGCACGCAGCGTCCCTGTGCGCATTTACGCACATGCACAGCAGCATAATTTCATTGATTATTTAAATCTCCCAAGACAGGATCATTCAGGTGCACTGACAGCAGCCTCTCTAATCATTAAAGTAAATCTTTAAAGAAAACACTCACAATCAATACAACACACAATGAAGAAATAACCTGGAAGACAGAGGTGTGACCCACAACCAGCTTATCATAATAACGCAGGATGAGGAGACAGACCGTTCATAGAGGAGACGAACGTATATAACGGAGATCGGTCTGTCTGTTGTTGACAGAAGCTCCAGTCTGCAGTGTAGTTCATACTTCACTCATAACCCACACAACTGTAACATTAGATCATATGAAGGTTTTTATATCATGTTTACACTACATTCACAGTCTCTCTTGCTCTTCCGTCTCCATCACATTTAGAAAAAAAACATTTTATTATGGTTTTTATAATATAGCATTCATCCGCCATTTAAAGAGGAACGCGGGAAGGGAACGATGTTTGGTTTAAATCATGTTACGGCCAAAACATACCTAAGATTAATGACTGAACACAAACCCCTTTGCACCTTACTTTGCACCCAGATTATTCAGCATTTAACTACAGTTGGGCATCCGCCCTAAATGCACTTGCAGAGCTGGCATAGCTTCTTGAGACCACATTCCTACTCCCAGCTTCCTAGATGTCACTGGGAGACAGACCTCAAAACAGGAATGTAATTAGATTAAAACCCTCTGTCAACAGATTTCGCCTGTGGCTGAATTTAATCGTACGCTTTGGGAAAAGCTGTTTTTAATCCTGTTTAACTTTTTGCTAAAAGTCACCCTCTGTAAGAAGGTAACAGGCTCAGATGGGGTATCCATGTGTGGAGATTTTCTTGGATAATTGTGGAAAAGGGTTCAATATGTTTTCTCTAGGGGACTGTCTGGACATTTTGTACCCTGTCAGCCAATATAAATAACCCTAATTAAGTGCGACAGATATCAATAAAACCTAATGGAATGGTTTCCTCAATTTGTGGTCTCCAATCTTAACCTACGGCTTTCACACACGATAGCCATGTGGACCAATACATCACGTACCCATTTCACCAGCTTCTTATGTAAGTGTTCATGTGATGCAAATAGAAAAATGTCAAACTTTTTCCTTTCTTTTTTTTCTTTCTTTTTTTTTTTTTTTACAGATGGCAGGTTTGTATCTGAGTTTGGGATTGTACATGTATATGATCATAAATAATTCATGGCCATGTGCTGTCTCAATTTGTTTGAGACTATTTAAACAAGCTTGTCACAAAACAAGCCACCCAGCAAAGTGTGCTATTGCCCATCAACTGTTTTTTTCTCCCGTTCAAAAGCAGCTGCATACAGTGCAGTAGTGACTGTTTATCAAAAAACTTAATTCGCAGAGAAGTGGGCTTCCTTCCTCATCCAGCCCTTTCTCAAAAATGTGCTTCACTTTATTTAACAAGTGCGATAAAGTCCAGAAAACATATGCAAACATGGAACTAAGATGGTTTAACCATCTGCGCACAAATCCAAGTGAAAACAATCTAATATGTGACCTATAAAAGTCAAAAACAAATTTAAAACTGCCACTAACACATAACTGGCTTGAGGCATGAAAGTCGTAAGTGGCTGCTTACGGTCCCACAGCCACTAGCAAAATAATAACAAATTGTACATTTAATATCTTCCTTTTTAAATTATGCAGATATGTTATGTGCTCTTCAGTACACCACAGTCTTTATACTACCAGAGGTATCTTATAGCAGTGGTTCCAAACCTGGGGTTTGAGAATTATAAAATGATAAGATATTTTTTCCTAAATTACTTTGTGTGACCTTGTGTACACTTCAGTCTAGTTTCAGTCTGCTGCAGACTGCAACTCTAAACAATAACATCTGCTCCACGAACAGAGACTGTTTATTATGCTTCTTTTCTTTCTAACAGATACAGTGAGTGACGGAAAGAATGACAAAGAAAGAAAAAGAGATGGTGGTGGGGAACGAGGGGGGTTGAGGCGCATGGAGTGGAAGGTCAGCCTCTCTCATCAGCGTAAAGAGGATAATTGGAGGCTGACCCTCTGACGTCCATCATCCTCTGCTGAATAGTAGGGTGACAGTGACTAACACTGTTCCGGTGCACCAGGAGCAGCTACATCACGTGCACATGCAAGCTCAAATGTACACTGCAGTTCACAGTCCAAACACACACCCACACACACACACACACACATTCTCATACACATTAAAACCTGTAACCGTGCATACAGTCTTATTTGTATGTGTAGTGCCCACTCAGTGGAGTCGTCACTCACTTATGTGTGTAATTAGGGCTCTTTGCTTAGGCTGGATGAGTACTCAATAAATACACTGAGTAGTAATAAAAGAGGTGTTTGAGGTGTTTGTTGTGTGTGGTGGGTGAATGAGTGGGTTCATGCGTGCATTTACTGATGTTTTTTTTCCTTTCCTGGTACATGCTGCTCAGAGCAGAAAGTTAACCTGTCAGAACAAAATAATGGGTAAAATAATGGCTTTCTCTTGAATCAAGGTTAATACATCGTGACAGGACGGCACGGGAAAAGATTCATTTGATCTTACATCAGGGAAATATTTTTTGTATGTACACTTTGGGAGGTGACATCAAAACTGCAAGAGCTCCTCTGAATACTCACCATTTTGCACTAATGTTCGAGAATCATTCATCATGCAATGTGGCCAAAAGATGATAGGTTTTCATAATGGGCATGACCAAATATTCTCAAATGGAAAAGGAAAAACTTCCCCAAAGTTAAATCTAAGTGCCTTAGCTGACTCCTCTGTGTTGACTTTTTCCCTTTTCGCTGAGACAGTGTGGCCGACTGATCGAGGAAAAGTACTGGCTGCTCCGTAAGTCATGCACTGACGTGCGTCTGGAAATACTGTATGTGATTACACAACAGTTGTGGATGGGAAATCCTGTGACATAATGAACTGTTGGATTTACAATCACACTGCATCAAGTGCATTGGCATATGTCTTGTCCTGAGTCAGCTCATTAACTCGCTAAGATTTAAAGAAAAAAATGTAAGAATGCAACATCTGGTAAGTAGGCTACTATTGGAAGAATCAAATGTCTCCACTATGAGCCTTATGAACTGCATTTAAAAGTAAGTGCTAATGACTAATGGGTAACATCACATTGGTTGCATCCACTTCTTTTAAACAGTCTGTATACACAGTGTAAACTGACCATTAGTTTGACTGATGGTTTCTGGAATAAAACTAAACTTCCTTCTAACCAACTTTGAAAAACTCAGTGCAATCAATCATATAATGTATGTCATAAATGTGAAAAAAGCACAATACGAATATTAAAATACTTCCTGGAAGCGCAGGTGCAGACAGTGGAGGATTTGACTGATACAATATATAATAATAAGAAAGAAGCAACAATAATTTCATAGTTTTCCAAGGAAGGTTCAAATCAAGGGCAAATGGACTTGGTTGAAGATATGAGAAGGTGTTTCACTTCAAAGAGGTTTCTTCAGGTCTGACTGACCAGTCCCAGCTATTCAACCTCTGTGGGGTTGATGTCAAGATGACCAATACCGCTTGGTTCAATATTGGTCCTGTCTGAGTACACCTGCGGCCAAGTCTGAACAGGCATCGTTGACATTCTCACATGGGACCAAATGTGAGCGTTTGTTCAGTTTCCTGAGAAGAGGTGAAAGGAAAGTCCGTCGATCACCTTGACAACGACACCACAGCGGTTAAATAGCTGGGATTCCCTGCCAGTCAGTCAGAGTTGAAGACGCCTCCTGGATGAGAGGCGAAAACTTCTTCTAGTATCTTCATGATTTAAACCTTCCTTGGATAACCCTGATTTTGGAATCTAAAAACAAGTGTTTCCCTGATCATTTTATTCCTGATGTCTGAACAATATGCTCAATTCATTTCTTTTGTCCTTTATAGTTTAAACCTATTGGACAAAGCTAATTTACTGATTCTGTTGTTTACAGAGCCTTAACAATGGAGCTCCAAATGTTGTTTGTTACGTTATATACTAGGTGCTAGGTTAAAATTACGCTGGTTTGCTGCTACTGCCAAGCACAAAGGCAGACTGCAACGGATCATTCGCTCTGCAGAAAACGTGATTGGCTGCAATCTTCCATCCCTCCAGGACCTGTACACCTCCAGGACTCTGAGGCAAGCAGGACAGATTATGGCTGATCCCTCACACCCCAGACACAAACTGTTTCAGAGATTCCCCTCTGCCGGGAGGCTGTGTCAGGACCAAAACCATGCCACTAGAACAGTTTTTTTCTATCTGCAGCTGGCCTCATCAACATGTCCGGGGACCCCGACTGACACTGATTTTCCTGCCCCTCCCATCCCAAACCCCTTTTACAGTACATACTGTAAATGTTTGCACATTCAAATCTTATGCACATGTAAATAACTGCCATATTGCACATTATTCTTTTATATTTTGTATATCCTGTCAATTTCATTTTTTTAAGATTAAGATTAAGATTATTTAAGATTTATACCTGGGTCGCTCATGTCAGCAAGTGCCGCTTAGTACTGATTCACGGGCAACAAAATCACTTGACATATGTATGTTCAACATGCAGTATTTACCTTTGTGTCAGGTTATTTGCTGTTTCAGTTCTTGTGTGCAGCTGTTCAATAAGCTATATTGCTGCTTTAAGACTTTTAAGGTGACAGGGTTTGAAATCGCCTCAACTTTCCACCGACTTTGTCATTGATTGGCACAAAATTAAAAAACCTGCATACTGAATCTCCCACTTTACCATTCAGGCTCAGATAAAACTGGTAAAACTGGAAGCTAGAACTGACTCTTAACAGTGTCATTTCCTTATCACAACAGGGACTTTACACCCAACCACGGCTCCTCCTGCAGGCCTACGCCAAAGTCCCACTGTGCTTAAATAATCATTAGACTGATAATTGGACAGACTAGCGAGGCTATTATTGCTGCTAATGCTTCCAGAGCAGGCTCTCATCTCGTTAATCACACAGGATGTAATTTTTGGCAGTGGTGTTAGGTAGTCACCTCTGAACACCTTGCCGTTCTTAAATAGAAGATGACTCCCTGTAGGAGAAACAAGTGTGAAGAATCTCTGATGCTCTTACTATTGATGTTCACTGGGTTAGTCTGTCATTACTGTAAAAAGACACAGGGAGTGAGTCAGCCACTCAAGAACTTCAACTTTGCAAATACTTTCAAAGATGGAACGACAAAGGATAACTTTCCTATAGACAGCTTCCATTTACATGTGATTCTCTAGCAGTATAGGCAAACTGATGTTTAACTTGACATGATACACAGGCTCTGCAGCCTGTTTTCATTCTGTTATCAGTTTAATTAATTCACCTTGAGTTACATATTGCCTTGTGGGTAACACTTTACTTTAATCACCATATAAAGCATTTCTAAGCACTATACACCTAATAAATTAAGTTGATGACACACTAATGTAGCTTTAAACATATATCATTACTAGTGTTTATTAATATATTTGTAAGCAATTACATTATAGTAATTATACTATAGTAAATTATGTTATAAAGTGTTGTAACCATTCAAACCTTCAGATTTAGTAACAAATCAACCAAATGCATAAATCAAAGGAAGAACAGCTTCAATAAGAGTAATGCTGCCTCCATCTGCTGTAGGACAGTCAGTACTGCAGTTTTCTACAGGAAGATTTATACAGACAGAAAACGTGTCTTGAACACTTTAATTTCAAAATAAGAGGTCCAATCTTTGAAAACATATACACACACCAGGCTATGACACATGATTCATTTCTCACCAAAATACCTAATTTCTTAGTATAAAAAACATCTTTGGTAAGGACTATGTGCTCTGCTGCACTGGTGGGAGTAATATGGTTATCCTGGTCAGACGTTTACTCAACTAGACTGGTCTTCTGTGCCAGAGACCCAAAGGCAGCAACATTCGTTTAAACATTTGGGCACATTAAGCAGGCAGTTGTGGGTCCTGTGTGTCAAACACTTTCTCATATTTTCAGAATTTTTCAGCATCCATTTATGGTGGAAAATCTTTTTTTATGTGAAGGAAAACACAAAATTCAAGCACCTGGTTACAATTCAAAATATAATTGAATATAATGCAGTAATACTCTCAGGCATTCTGTATTGCTTTCAAATATTTATTCTCCTGTAGATCAACTTTTCTCATTTAACGTTATCCCTGCTGAGTGCACACACACGTAGGATTAGTTAGCAAACTAGCAATCAACACTTCTAAAAGTAAACTCGAAAAACAAAAAATACATGTATCAGAACAAGGACACAGGAGTGTGGATGGGTATTGTTAGGATTTTACCAATACAACTACTCTTATCAATACTTTCAGGTTTAGTTCTTTATCGATCAGTTATTTTTCATTCCTAAATAATTGCTTTTTTAAAAATATATTATTAAAAACAGATTAGATTTCAATATGTTAATTATAACTTTGCCTGATTGCATAAATGAGTTCCTAGGTTTACTAGCCTGATGTGTCATTTTCCTTGCCCTGGGCTACCCTTGTTTTTGAGCCCTGATTTTGGAAAATAAACTTATTTGCTTTCTTGGAGAGTTAGATGAAACTGATACCACACTTATGTCTGTGTATTAAATGTAAAATTTCTTGTATTTGGAAAATATTCAAACTCATGGGATCCAGATAGGTTATGTTCACTCTATCAGGATTGTCATTCACTTGACAATTTACAGTTTTTCATACCACACAGTGGAGGTGGAAAATGTCCTCCAGACCAACAGACAAAATATGTTGTTTGTCCATGTCCTCTAGAACGACACATAGAAGCATTTTCTGATGTGAGTCCCCTTTTGGCAGGACAACATTTGTCTGAGCTTTCCAAAACTGTTACAAATCACTGTTGAAAAAATATTTGTTTTATGATGTAATAAAAATAAAGATCGTGTTTGGGTTAAAATAAGTACTTTGTTAAAGGCCCTATACTTAGTTTTTTAAAAATAAAATTAGTTTGGCTGAGTTTTCAGCATTTTGCGTGATGCCTTTTCTGTTGTGTGTTTTTGTTTTGGCTTGCCCAGTTCTAACATGTGCACATGCTAAAAACTACACAGGATCCCTTCAATGTTATGGAAACATTTGGTTTGGGCTGACTTTGTTAAGATTAAGGGACCTTCTTCGTCACGGTTACACTAATAATGGATAAGGTTGGGGAACTATTATGGTCACGTTTTGAAAAGATAGACAACATTGGAAAATAAACAGCTGTGTACTGTCGTTCTTCTTGGGAGGACAGTCTCTGTTTTCACCATATAGGCCTAACAAAGCTTTTTCAAAAACAAATCTGACCTCTGTAACCTCTTTGAAAATCAACACTCACTCCACAACTAATGTCTTATTGCAGATCTTCCCAAAGTTTATACTATGCACCCTCTGACTTAGAGCCCCAGATAGCAAACTGACGCTGCACCAGATCTGCACCATCTTTAGCCAGATGGGAGAAAAACAGACTGAGCAGGAAGTGAAGGGAGAGAAAGGAATCACTTGACATGGAACTGTGGCCTGTTGCTCTTGAACATGTTCTGTATGTGACGGATACACACATACTCCAATGGGAGAACAAGATGAATGACTACGAGAAGTGACGAAATGGAGGGTTGGGAGTGGAGAGCAAACAAGGAAAGTATTTTGAAAGATGATATCAAATTAATTAACAAATGTAATTGTGTTAGCTACTGTGGGAGGAAAACCCCCTCAGACCGGGCCAGAGGCCTAACGGACCCTCACTCCCACACTCTTGGATGTAAATGTAACTTGACGGCCATATGAACTGCAGTCCTTTCAATGTAAATGTTATTCTTTTCAATAAGACACAGATTGTAAAGGAGTAAAGTTCAAATTAACTCAAGTTTAGGGATAATTTCAAGCAAATAAACAAATACAACAAATACATACATATATGTATCTGAGCTGGTCCTGGGAGCGGACTTGTCAAACTCCATATTACATTGGTTAATTAGCTGACCAATAAACATCTGAAATATTATTGTCCTAAACATCCTAAACATTACCCAGTATTTAGTAGTTATCAAGTAAGCAATATGGAATATTTAAACATCATGGATAAATGCTAAATAAAATATCTTCAACACCACTATGAGTATAGTTTAATGTCCGAGCTCAACTGTGTATCATGGCATGCTGGGTGCTTTGTTCTTTATATTTTAGGTATTATTGATCAATGAAAACACTCTCCATGTACGTGACTTTTATTATAATTGTGATGCCCTTGTAAGCCACTTTTTCTGTTTTCAATTAGAAGACTGATACCACACCTACATCTGTACAGTAAATAAAAAGCTCCAGCAGCAGCAGGTTAGCTTAACAGGGAAACAGCTAGCCTGACTCTGGTCATAAAATCTGCTTATCAGCACCTCTAGAGCTCATCAATTAATCCATTACAGTATATCTTGTTTGTTTTAATCGGTACAAAAGCCAAAGCGTAAAAACTGCAAGTAGTATTTTACGAGCGCTTGACTACTAGTAGCTTTGAGTTGTTCCCAGGCAACCTGGTTCCAGCAAAGAAATAGGTCAGCAAATAAGCCTCCTGTAAAATGGAACCACTGTATTCTAGAAAAAAAATATGACAAACAAACCTCCTTTGTAGAAAGTGTGTCAGAGAAAGGTTGGTATGACTTAAAATCAGTGATAATATTATGCAATGCATCACCTGCTTATGTTTTACATTCAAGCACCAAGTTCATTAGCTATTATGGAGATAACTCAAGTACAGTGATTCAGTATAAGTTTCCCCTTTATTCTGGGGCCATGCTCAATGATAAAACAGTGAGATACTTTGTCAAAATGATGAGTAAGAAAACTAGTTTGGTAAGGATTAAACATTTACATTTCACTATTAATGTTTACTGTCTTTGAAACATTGCACTGTTCTTCATCACTTGTTTTCCCTGTTATTTCTGCTGTCTTGTTCACTCATCCATTCAAGCATCCACCTTCAAATAAGGACAGGATTATTTAATACTTTTAATTAATTTTATTAAAGAGGACGACAGAGGTAGAATACATAGCTGTGATGCAGCTACAAAAGTCATTAATGAAAGGTCTCCTTTACTTTGTTCTCACAGTATACCTCTAATTTTCACTCCAATAGTCTAGATTTACTTAAGCCATTACCACAATGCAAACATGTTGAAGTGACATGTCACGTCACCCTGTTAGCTCTGCTGCCCTGACAGGAGCAGAGTATAAGTGATTATCTTGTTGAGATGCTCCAGATGATTATTCCTCTTTCTTGGTCTTCGTGGCCAGAGACTCCAAAGCAGTGAAGATGGTGTCTGGTTCCTCCTCCAGTATAGACTTGGCACAGAAGAAAGGAGGGATGTAGTCCATGGGGTTTGAGTTGCCGACTGCCCAGTTAAAGGTGCTGAATTATAAACAAAAGTGTACTTTTTGACAATCATTACTGACTGATAGGTTGGGCAGAGAAAAAGTTTCACAGTTAAAAAATCATAGATGGAACAAAAATGGGATCATGTAAGACTTGAACATGTGAAGAAGACAGCTGACTGCATAGCATGTACCATGTAGCCACACCAATGTAAAACTGTAGATTTTTGGTAATTGGTTAGGGAACTGTTTATTGTTGTATATAGTATGGCTGTGGTGCTGTTGAGTTTTTTTTACCACTAAAAACCCACTGACTGCCAGTGGATCAGACATTGTAAATTCTCAAACTTTGTTTGAACCCCCAGCACTTAATGCAATGATTTTTCAAAACTACTAAATAAATGTTAAGGGTTAGTATCAAAAGATATGTGTTAAGATGAATGGGGATGTGGATTATTTAGCTGTTTCCGTGCTCCTGTGTCAGCTTGTGGTCTCCACTGACAGTGGTCCATCCAGATGCTGGAGTGTAGCCGGTGAAGGTTACAGGGACGCAGCCGGTCTCAATAAAGGTGGTCATATACTTACCTGAAGAAATAAAGCATAAGTCACACAAGTGACTGAGCTGCACAACACCAGTATCAAGCTAACAAGTGTTAAAGTACACTTTACAAAGAGCAATCATCCCCTCAGGTCTTGTCAAAATGAAACCAGATTTCTTCGTTGAGAATACGATGTGTCCTCTTACCGGTCTGTGGCAGATCTCCAGTCCAGGTGTTGACTAGCACACCCATTCCCCAGGAGGAGGAGCCCATGAATGCCTGGCCTATCAGTTTAGCATCAGAGGGAACTTGCATGGGACTAAAGGTGTTATCCAGTGCTTCGCAGCTCATATCTTCACCTGTGTCCTGTATTTGTAGTCTGTTGTGTCTTACCTGTGTTTACTCTCATAGCCAATTATTTTTTTTATTCAGGATGTGTTAGTTTTATTTTATGTGTGACCGCCATTGTAAGACTAGTAATATTTTCATATTTCTCGGGTAAGCTGGATTTGGATTGTATAATTTACAAAATTCTCAAATTTGGTTGCATTGTGTTATACGATATGCTTTTATCAATAAACATTTCCAGCATGTCATGTTAGCATGTTAGCCAGCTGGGCTCATATTTGAAACATGTAGAGTACGGGAGAGAAGCCACGATTAAAGTCAGTCACTGTGACTCAGATAAATATTAACTTGGTGTTGTTTTCTTTTAATAACAAAGATCCCTGTGTTAGAGAAGAATTGGCTAAGCTCCTGGCAACCTCACATACCTATCATTGTCGTACTTTGCAGAAAAGTACTAAATGTTTAGCACCAGACTGACATCATTCTGTGCAGAGCTAGATGTTGCTTAATACGGTAACGGGGTAGACCTGAACCAACCAATTTTGAGTGCAGTGGTAGTGTGAGGGGTGAGCACTTAGAGTGAGTGTGCATTTGGTGGGTGTGGTCTTTCACTTGGGTGAACAACAGTCTTCTGGTTGTCTCCAATGTGCAGTGTGCAGGTGTGCTGAGGCTGCTGATTCTTTGCCAGAGTGTGGTACACGGCTGGGTCGTGGTCCGGGGAGCTGCCAGTGCAGATCCACCGCTACTTAGTAGAATTACCAGAGGCCCCAAGCAGTGAGACTACAACCGACCAGCCTGTGACCAACAGCAGACCCGTTCCTGTGGTGTTTGGCTTTGCCCACGCAGGAAGACGTAGTTGAGCACACCCAGCCATGACGAACTGCATTTCCGTTTAACTGACAGTTTCCCCCATTTGAACTCGCTTTTTAATCTTAGCTTCAGCCTTGTTTTAACCCTTTGCATGTCTATTTTATACAAATAAATTTGGAGGTTATATTTTGTACAGCATGTTCTATTGTTGCCTGCTTATTTTATACACTGGTTGGTCAATTGGGAACTTGTTTGGGGGTGTTACAATACTTTTACTATCTGAACTCTACCTGTATTTATGAAATGTTGTTGCCTAAGGAGGGAGAAAATACTTCACTACATCTATTGTGAAGAGTAACTTCTATATGCTAAAGATCTTTCAAGTTCATGAGACACTGACTGTATTGCAAAAGAAGAGATTAGACTGCTGGAACAAAAGGCAATACAAGGGAATGTAGAGAAATTCCCGGTTCGCCAATTCATGGCCTACAGCACCAGTGAGGTCATGATAACAGACAAGCTGACATGACAGCGTCATGTCACATACCTGCAAAAATAACATTCCCATTAGCCTAAGCTGTTTTTTGTATTTAATTGACTACACAGGTAACACTAGTAAATAAATTTGTTTCAGGTCTTAGGGATTTGAGGCTTGTTTCACTCCTGTGAAGTTCAGTCTTGACAGGAGCTTGTGTCAAATGAAATATCACGTGACTAATGAAACTTCCAATGTCAGTGGGGCTTCAGAACGAGCTGGATTTAATTTGACCGTTTGTAAAGTTTTGCAGCTAAACTACTAGTGTGATTTATGACTGTTTTACAAAATGTCTGTTTACTTCCTCTACAGTAACATACAGTTCACTTTTCACCTAGCTTTGTACTGTTAATAATATAATAATACAATACAATACAATAATATAATATTGTTTGTGTGTCACTCAGTGTCTTAGATAATCGTTAGCAATGGTAGCTACTAGTGTGTATGATCAATGCTGCCTGATTTTCACAGCTTAATTTAGCAAAAGTTGGGTTGACCAGCACTTCATCCTCACATTGTTGAATAAGCATTGGTGAAGACGACACTGTTCCCAGTGCCAAAATCATGTTGACAAAATTTAACCGTAAAAGCCAATCCAGAGCATGTTTGTACATGCCACCATCACTGTTGTGCCCTATAGGCAGCTTTAAAACAAGCACAACATGCAACTGATGTGGTCCAGGATTGACATGGAAGAGTTGATGGGAAAGATAAGACAGAGCAAGTCTGAGTGTGCAAACTGTCACTTAACTTGAAGGGAGGCCAATGTGCATTATAAACTGTTTGGTCAACTTCTCTGCAGCAAAGGTGCACCAACCTGTCTTGAAATTTATGCAGCTTTAAACAGACCCAACCATACAAACATCCTGTCAGTGGGGTCATAGCTACAGGTGGCATGGAGCACACGGAGGATATGGAGGTGGACATAGTGAAGCCCCAGGTCTGTCAGTTGGAACATGTAAAAGGCTTTTTGATGTAGCAAGAGGCATGCCATCTGCGTTGTATGCAGGTCATATGTGCAACAAAAATGCATGTTGCAGCACAGTCCTATGCTGGTGCTATTACTCGACAACCCAGTTATGGGAGTAAAATTGATGTCCATAACGAGTTGACTTTTGTGAGATGCTTGGTTTCACAGGACATTGACGCTACAAACATAAAATCATCTTAATGGTGAAGCCATTTTCCAAGAGAATTGATTGGTCAATTCGCTATCCTGGAATAAGTGAAAACATTTTATTTTGCGGGATTTATTTTGGTATCAGTTACACTAACAGTATTGTGAATTTGAACAGTGGTTTTACATTTCAAAATGCAATGAGTGGTGATGTAAACAGCATCCTGGCATACGTAACTGGCCTTTTTAAGATCATCTGACCAGCTCATCAAACATTGTTATGTTCAACATTACAGCTGTGCAAACCTTGTGATATTCAGACATTTTGGTGCATTTAAAAATGGTAGAGGTCATAACATGCATTAAAAGTTCGAAAGAAAGACAAAACTCAAAGGCCACACACTATGATGCATATATTTATTTTCCAATATGCATATTAAATTATCATCTGTTTTTCATTCCTTAGATTCCCATGGCATCTAAAAGGTGGCTGGCAGTTAGTAAACCAAACATCTTCTGAGCAAGGAATACTTCAAATATTTCAGTGCAAAACAGCTAAAGCAAAGTAAATTAAAATAAGACACCCCTCGCCCCCAAACATTAAAAAAGAAATTAATGTTTTAAAAGCAAGTAGGTAACACAAATAAATAAAACAGAATGGATTTTAAGAGGAGAAACCCTTTTTTGTTTAGGTTCCCTTGTTTTTCAGCAAAGAATCAACTTACAAATTTCCACCTCATATACATATATGAATATCAACATTGTGTATAGTATAATATAATCTTGTTACAATTTCTACAAGAGGTCCATATTAATTGTTAATAGTTACACGAGGTGAATTTCTGCCCATTTGAAGTTAAGCATTCCTCAAGGTTTCTGCGTATAGTCCATCTCAAAATTATTTTTTTTCTACAAATAATATGTTGGCTAGTTTTCTAAAGATTACACACCTTATTGTCCACTATACGCATGAACCGTGAGTACCGTATGTTTGACCTCGTGTAAACAGAGGCGGGCTCACACTGTGTTGTTGTGTAGTGTAGTCAGTGTGTACATGATCGCTCTCTTCTCCACAATCACCTCAGTCACTGTGAGTGGGATCGAACACTGGTTGAAAAGGCATCGTTGTCTAAATCTCACACAAAACATCTGAAACACGCAATTTCAAACACACACACACGATAACATCATTTCATTCACCCCTCATTTTCATTACACATACTCTCCATCCTCCGTTCAGTTTAGTTTACCTACAGCGCATCAAGCTCATCCTACTCTATCGAGGGAAAATTCAGTTAAATTAAAATAACTCCCACTAGTCCATCTCTTTTCTTGTCTACACACATTTATCTCCTGACTTTATTTTTCTTAAACCCTTTCTACGACATAGCCTCTTTCTTGTTAAATGTCTCCTGATTTTAATCCATCCTCGTTCTGCTTTCAACACTGGTCCAGCCCTGTTCATTCAACATAAAGTCTACTTTGGTGTCTACATGAACACTGATTCCACCTACAGCTTCCTGTAACTGACTCTCTACTGGACATCTACGCTGAACTTACATAACTCCCACTAGCTACACCTCTATTGCATGTATTTCTTAGTTTTCTTCTCAGTGTTCTGCTATATTTCAACAAACCACAGCTTTGTACGTCTGAACCAAACAGTCATCTCACAGTCAACACACAGGCAATATTCACACACACACACACACACACACACACACACACACACACACACACACACTCATCAGAACAACCGTTTTATACGTCGAAATGTCAATAACCCAGGCGGGACATGTAGAGGGGGCCTTCTGGCCGTTTGAAACTGAGAAATAGGAGTGTGTCCCAGTTTTGTTGTGTTGTTTACTGGGGGATTTCCCCTCGTTTTGGCAGGATTGAGAATTGGCAGGCAGGGATGCAGGCAATAGGTCATTTTGTTAAAAGTGATCAGGGACACCGTTTCATTTTTGACAGTGGGGTCATAATGTGAATAGATGAAACCAGAGTGGGAGCGAGGAGGAAGCCACTTGATGCAAAGGAGGTTCAACAATTTAGAGGATGAACAGTCATTTCATCCTGAAAAACAAAAACAGTATTTCAGAGTTACACAAGAGCCGAGTGTGACGTCCACGTCTCCAGCCTTGACAGTTTATGGACCCGCAATTTGGCCCTTGTTCTTGTTTAAACTCCTTCTACTCCTCCGTGGCCCTCTGTCAGCAGTCAGAGACTTCAGAGGTGTTGGAGTCACTGGTGAGTTTTCTGCGTTGTCTCACAGATTTCTCCTCATCCTACAGAGCAGAGGAGAGAGTAGTTTTCACCTGTTCAGTGCAGCTAAAGAATGCTTAGAGGAAGTCTAAGTGCCTTCAGAAGCCAAAAGAAGTTCATGTTCCCCCACCCTAGCAAAAGTGGATTTAATTTTTTATCAATCATTAACAAGATTCAGGTTATCAAAATAGCCTTCTAGCATCAGAATACTTTTGTTTATTTATGTCACCACAAGAAACAAATAAATGCAACTTTAGGTCCGCTCAACATCCACGACTCCCTTGAAGTGGCACTAATGACACAGAAGGAGAAACTGTATTTAGTATGGTTTGGTCACGTCATGTTTTCTGTTTTTGTGTGCGCTTACAGTCTGAAAGACTCCATTCTGGCCCCACTCTCCAGGCGAGTGGTCCTCAGGGTCTTCTGGGTCTTCCTCCTCTTCCTCCCCCTCCTCCTCTCTCACCGTGTCCATCCCGTCTTCCTCGTACTCTGTCAGACAGTCCGACTCCTCTGTTTAATAGAAAGATTTATAGGCGATATTACAGAGAGAATTTATTGCGTGACTGAACCACCAGGTTTAGATAGCACCCATAAAATATCAGGGACATCTGCTACTGTATTTCCAGACCAGGTGACAGCTATGACCCCTTATTTATTACACAGATTAAATCTGACGCAATCCTGAAGGGGAACTGTACATCTAGAGCGTCTGCTGCAACAAGGACTTTAAAACACAATTCGTTTAAGCTGTTTAAAGAGCTGACTCCGGGTGACAGAAGTCACTCAAGGATAATTCTGAAATCTTGCGAGAGTTGAGGACGACGGTGAAAACGAGAGTCACAGTTGGAGAGAGGAGTTTGTTGTGTTGGATTAACGTAAAGAAAATAAACTCTATGAATGCAACAAACTCCCCTCTCTCGTTTCCACTGGGACATGACGTCAGAGATTTTATTTCTTCACATTCTGTTGATAATGTTGGTTGATTTTTTTGAATGCTTTATTGGATGTTTTAAACTAAACTTCTGGCCAAATCTTACACATTATACATCTGAAGTACTAAAAGTAAAAGTAGTCAATGCAGAAATATGACTGTGACTGTTATTCTACTACTGTATTATATCATTATATATCACTCATGCTTTAACATAAAAGCAGGAATTACTGTTGTAATTGGTCGTGGTGAAGCTGATTTTTAACTATTTTGTATCAGACTGAAAGTAATGATTATAATCTTGATGGATTAATCTGCTGATTATTTTCTCTTTTAATCAACGGATTGTTTAGTTTGTAAATATTCTAAAAATAGGGAGAAATGGCGTCACAATTATCCAGAGCCCAAAGTGACATCTTTACAGTGCTCGTACCAGTCGTACCAAAATAATTAAAAATAAAAGTAGCTAATCCTCACATTTGTGAAGCTGAAAAATGACTTAAACCTTGAAAGATAGGAGACGTACAGTACTCGTGTATATGTACTTAGTTACGTTCCACAGCTGAGGAATTATTTCAAGATAAAAATGAATTGGCAGGAGATCCTTCACCTTCTGCAGCTACGTAGGTTTGGACCGGCTCTATCCTGGATACAATCTCTGCAAGGTCAGTGAAGTCAGCCGCTGGACACGTGCAGGACTAAGAGACAAGAAACTATTATTATTAACTGTGATGGAGAAAACGTAGGTCGTTACACATCAAGTACATTACATATGATTTATGGCGTGTGCGTGTGTGTATATGTGCTCTTCTCACATCAGTTCTCTTGCTGTTGTTGTAGTCGGCTGAGCGGTGGTCCTTCAGCATGTTTTCGATAATGTCACCTCGAGCCCAGCCAGTAAACACCAACTTGCCGTGCTGGAAGCCCACATCCTGAAGTAGTTGAAACAGAAAAACAAGGTACTTTAAATATAGTAAGTAGACACATGTTTATTTAGTTTATTTGGTAAAATGACATATATGTTAAAATGTGAAGCTTATGGCATTTTAACATTTTCAGTATAAATCATCTAATCATCGTCTTTTTTGGTGACGATTGTTTATCAGACAAATAAACAATCGTCAAGAGAAACGACAGCAGCAAAACTGTATTTCATTGTATAAGTGTGCTGCTGGGTTGGATTTTGTGAATATGAGCTGAACTATTCTGTGAACAGGAAAAAGGAAGTGCAACAGGAGCACAGCTGCTCTGCAGCTAAAGTTGAAGGTGGAAAGAGTTAATGCATATTCCCTCTTCTTCTTACCAGACATTCACACCTTAAACAGCAATGTGTTAAAAGATGCAAGACTGGTAATTTCAGTCTTGATGATCTCTATAGTACTATATCATGTACGTGCGCTTGCAAGTAATCAACTGGCCAATGCAGCACTTTGCAAGCTGGATTTAACAGAGTAAAGTTTTTTTTGGGCGGACGATGCTGCCTTTATTTGCCAGAGATATATAGTGCTGAAGTCTGTCATGGCTGTAGCCTTCAAAACAAACACACATGGAGTGATGCCAGAGTAGTAACATCCTCTTTGTAGAACAAAGCAATGGGTTCAACCCTAACCATGATCAACACAATTAGTACGACACTGTGGCAGTATTGACTGTGTCACAATTAACTTGTTTCCAAATGCAAACATTACAAGTAAACACATAAAAATGAACAATAATCATGAAGTGACTCACATAGATCTCGTCGAACTTGCCAAAGTCCATGGTCTTGAAGCGGTCGATAGGTGGTCTGATGTACTCGCAGTATGCACTTTTCTTCACCAGCTCTAACTGCCGCACACAAGACACGTAGGCCAACCGAGACTGGATCTCTGCCATGTCTGGCACCTGCGGAAGAAGCAGATGTGAGGATGCTACCAGAATTTAATATTTCTCGATCTGCAGACTCATAAGCAATATTATCCCTGCTACATACTGACTGGAAGCTTGCAAAAAGTATTCGATATTTTAAGAAGATGAGTCAGTAATAGTTACAAATGCCTTGTGCTGCCAACCCATCATGTACCTTTACTTTCTCTGCCCAGGGATTGATCCGTTTCCACAGCAGCCACCAGCCAGACAGGCAGTCGCCATAGTTACAGAGGTCGGTCTCATCTTGGCTACCCACGTCAATGGCAATGACTGTTCTGGCACCCATGTTCCTTGCAATGTCCGCTGTTGGACGTGTAACGTGTACACCAGCATTCACACACACGCACACAGCCGTACGAGCACAGCATGACAAAATCCAGCAGCAGAGATGGTAAGACAATGAATCCTGTGTTATTAAGCTTGTTTCAGGATAATATCCGTTTCCTTAAACCGTTATTTGCCAATATGTTCAAACAGACTTGCACCACAAAAACATCATTTTTTAAAAGGTTGTCAGAAACACTCCAGAGCATTTATGGCCAAATAGTGACAGAAAACACTGCAATAAAAATAAAAATAATAGAGAAATGTATACTTCCCTAGCCAATGAGCACAGGGCCTGAGGTCATGACCTTTCTCATTGACTTGTTAGTGTTAAAGAGAACATTGGGGCAGTGAACATTTTTGTGGTGTTGGGTCCATTCAAAGACAGAAACAGGAAGACAAGCCCAAAGCACTGATCCAGTGTGCCAAGAACAACCATAAATACAGCTGATGGAGCACAAACATTTCAGGGAGAAGGCAGAAAAGCAAAAGTCAGAAATAAAGGATGCTGATTTTACAAGGCTCCCTTCAGTTGGATCAACATTTGGGCCCAGAAAGCACCATATTTCACAAACCTCAAGAATGAGTGTCGCCTGGGAGATAATGAGACGTGATTCCCGTACCAAGATTACAACAGCTCAGTCCAGAGCTTTGTGAAATATGGCTGTGCTTCATCAGTACAGAGTGCATGCTTTATCACAGCTGAACAGAGACAGACTCAGGGGAGTTTTCATCTGCGCACCATAATGAAAGTTAAAGGCAGTTTATGTATTCTGTAAACATTACAGGAATGTGTACATTTGGTTTGATGCATTTCTAAAATGCTTTCAGGTAATGATGATGTGTTCAAATGGTGCGCAGACAAAAAACATCTCCTCCCCTCTACTCAAACAGACTCCACTCATTTTTTCTCTGGATGAAATGGAAGCAAATACTGAAGCTTCAGTAACTTGAAGAAAAGAAGTAGAGCTGGGTGATATGGTTGAAATCATTATCACAATATTAAGAAGGATATTTGTTTGATATTTGTGAGGCCAAAAAAAAAAAGAATGTGGAAAACAAATACTGCTAGTTTTAAATTACAATTGCTTGCAAACATTAATTTGGACAAAAGAATGATAACATGATATGACCATATCACCACGATATTAAAGTCAATAAACGATAATAGTGAATTTTTGCCCAGCCCTACAGAAAATTGCTCATCATCACAAGGGGAACCAGACGTTAATAATATCAAATCAGACTGGTGTCTTATGGCATACAAAAAACAAATCACGTTACGTCAGCAACTTGAATATTTTTTCTCAGGATACTAATGATAATCCCACCCCCATTTTAAGTTGGACACCTTTCTGACACCAGGCTGTTTGACAGACAAATACCACGTTCCCCAATACAATTTCATATTTCTTAGTTTAATCAAAATCTTGTCATCATATACACTTGAATCAACTCTCAATATAACTATAAATGCTGACTTTTCCCCATCTAGTAATACAGAATATTTAAGGGTCTGATAGAGATTGTTTCCTTACTGAGGTCACTCAGTTTTTAGCATTTAGTTTAACTTAATTAGTCTGAATTGATGGTTTGAACTGGCTCAGTATTCAGATGGGGAAAAGTCAGCATACTCCTCCACTACCACCTGACTTCCCTCCGTCAGCGTTAAGACAAGCCCACGTCTATATACTTACCCAGCCTATAAACAACTTGATTAAAACCCCTCGTTATAATCATCCCGTCCCTCACTCCACCTCCCCCCTCCTCTGGGGGATAGGAGTTTGGTGGTCATTGAGGATTGTGTGTTGGTGGGGGGGGAGGGGTGGAGGAGAACCACCTCTACTTGCCTGGCAGGTTGTTGATGTAGCCACCGTCCATTAGCAAGTTGCCGTCTTTGGGGTCGCAGAGAGGCGGCAGATACCCCGAGAGGGTCATGCTCGCTCGCACATAACGCCACAGAGAGCCTGACACACCAGGGAGGGAAGGAGGGAGGAGGGAGGGGGGGATAACATCTCAATAATGTTTGCTATACGTTTCAGGTTAGTGTCGACACAGACCGCAGTCCAAACACCAGAGGGAGGTCGGGCAAAGGAAGTCAGCCGATCCCTGCAAAGGCTAGGACTGTGGTTCTGACCACCTTTAGACTCTGCTGTACACCACTGCAAACCTCATTACCTTGCACAGAGACCCTGTGTGACTTGTGTGTAAGGTAAAAAAGTAAGTGGCAACCATCACAGAGCACCAAGGCTGTATGAATCTCCAAGCGGTGTCCCAACAACAGCAACTTATAGCATGTAATCATCTGAATTTGGTCCACAGATAAAATCCACAGATATTGTATATTTAAGCCAAAATCAATCACGATTAGCCGAGGAGAAGAAGAAGAAAATATTTTAATGGACCTCCTTTAATTATCTACAAGTCAGAGAAGCAGCAGTGGCAGATGTTGTGACAATGTTTGGAGATCCTTCACCGTGAACATGGCAGGGAAGCACCCAGCCTGCCCAGTCTTGCAGTCCAGTTCAGTGCCAGCAAAGGGCAGGAGCAGGCCAGGCGCTGCATGGGTTGGAAGGATAAGGAGCACCGCAGAGAAAAGCGAGGGGTGCAACTCTGTGTGCCGTATACGTATGTGAATGCTGAATGGCAGAATTATCTTACTGAAATATGGCTTTAGAGGGATTACTACCACCTACAGCTTTACAATTTTTTATTCTAGACTTATAAAAATGTTCAGTTTGTACAGTAGCTACAATGGGCAACAGTAGGATCCAGAACACATATTCCCCAAAAAAATAAAAAAAATTTCAAAAAGGAAAATACATGCCATCAACATATATATTCATGAGAAATATATACATTGGCTCAGTGCCTAAGACGGGCATGCACATAGAAGCAAGCAAAGCCAGGGGAAAGGACAGGTGCTGTGTAGGAGAGACCGAACATGTTCCTGTAGGTAGAGGTGATTGCAATGAAACAAAAGCAATTTCACAGGGACCTCATCATGGGAAACAAGCTGCAGATCAGTCCAAAGGACACGCACATTTAGGTTCACTGACACGCACAATGATCCACAGCAACAACAGATAGATGCAATGTTGACATGGTGCGGCCCTTCAGTATCTCCAGTAAGGCAGAAGTGACATCCTCAACACTATCAGCTTTCCTTTAATCAAAACACACAGTAGTGTCTGGTCTCTATACTAGATCTCACACTGACTCACTCCAGCAAAATCCAAACTAATCAAATTTGATTAACGTCTGCCATATATAAAAATAAGTAAGTACAGAGGTGCATCAGTATTTACAAGCCACATCCAGAACGTTATAATAGAAAAGGCGATTGGAACATTTTAGCAAATGTAGGGGGCCTGAAGAAGCCAGACCATCATGCATCACTCTATGACACATAGATGTCCAGACATGCGACCTCACATCTCATCAGAAAGTGAGACATATTCAGAGGTGGACTCAAGCCAAATGGAGAAAGTGTGTTGTGTGTGTGAAAAAAAAAAAAAACAATTACAGAGCATTATATGTACTATTGGCCGTTATACAGTGAAAGATGAGGCACTGATTGGATCAATCCCAAGACATGTAGTGGATTTAGTCTTTCCTTCCAAACCATGGGCTCCCAATGTCCACCTTGTCAGTGTGGGGTTAGTTACAAATGAACTTGGGAGGGAGAGGACGAGAAAGAGGAGGAGGGGAGCCAAGTGGTCGATTGTCGACTTAAGGATGGGGGTGGAGGAGGTTTTGGCGAGCGGGTGTTTAAAATCTGACCTGGGACATTGTTAACATAGCAACCATCCACAAGCAAGTGGCCATCCTTGGGGTCGCACAGGGGAGGTAAATAGGGGGTGTAGGACGCGCTGGCTCTAACATAGCGCCAGACGCAACCTGTCGGGTAATGGAAATGGAGAAGGAGGAACACATCAAATATGGGCTGGACTCCACATTACAGATGTAAAAAGAAAGAGGGAAAGATGGAGAGAGTACAGAGAGAGAGACGAATGCTGAAAGAGAGAAAGAAATGCCCGCAACATAGAGAAGAAGAGTGGAAGATGCTACCAGGAGCAAGACAGAGAGGAGGGGGAATACAATGGCAACAAAATGATTACCTCATGCCTACGGTTTCTACCCAAATGCAGAAAATTCAAACATGACGCCAATTTAAAATAAAAGCATAATCTAGGACAACTCTACGGCCAATTGAATTAAACTATTTGAAGGCTAATCAAGAAAGTATAATAGACTTTGTTCAGAATTATGAAAAGATACCAAAATATCAACAGAATACCATTTTGTGACAGCTAGAAACAACACAATTTAGGCTATGTAAGTAAAACAAGTCTGTGATATAAATGACAACAAATATGTCGGATGAATGACACAAGATGTATGAAAATTAGCTTAACAACCTAAAAACAGTGATGGAAAGATTGTTTGGTGTGTTCATTAAGCATATCAAAAAAATAGTATTAGTGTTGTTAGATGACTGGTCGGACAAGCAAATTGGGATGATGACGAGCAGGGGCAGAAGGAGACAAACAGAAACATTGAGAAGGATAAAGAAGGAGAGAGAGAGAGAGAGAGAGAGAGAGAGAGAGAGAGAGAGAGAGAGAGAGATAGCCCACCATTTCAAGGAGTGCTGTTGGGAATTAAACTAAATTCTCTAAACTGTAGAATGAAGAGAAAAGGCAGGGTTTTACAGGAAAGATTTTTTGCGGATCTCATTCTTGCCATTTCTTTTCACTGGATAAAACCAAATGATGTAATGGAAAAACCATGACACTGTGTACCTTAGACCAATCAAAAAGGCGTACAATTATTCTTTTCTTCCCCAATTGCTGGTAACATATTCAGAATAGAAAAACCCTAGCAATGTTTGACAAAAGCACACCAGAAAAGACTACAGAAAGCACAAAATGGAGGTAAAGGAGTGAGAAAAGCAACATGGGATGGAATTAGGAAGTGTGGAGGGAACGGGTGGGTGGGTTCTGGATCCTACATGTTGACATGGACATGGGAGGGGAATCAGCATTTTGGGGTCAGCGACTACACGGGTTATTTTGTGTATGGGCGTAACCTACAGATGGGAAGCTCTGTGAAGTCTCTCTATGTGCAGAAAGAGATGGACATAAGGGATGGATATATAATATATATCCCTTACGTCACTCCAAATAACAAAGCTACAGCTTTTAGCGTATGAAAAAGAAGAAGCTCTAGGAAGGAGGAAGAAGAGGAGTATAATTGAAGAAAATCGAGATATAGAAACAGTCAGAAAGATAGTAAAAAATTGGAAAAATGAATGAAAGACAGAAAGAGGAAATTAAAAGTGAGGAAACTAATGTTGTAACGTAAGAGAGGCAGATGATGGGATCAATGAGACAGAGAGGGGAAAAGGCTTTGCTCCAGCAGTTAGTTCATACACATGCCAAAATGCAAACATACGCATTCAGTGTTGCCCAGCAGGACTCAACCCCTCAAGTCCAGTACTCAGCCTGAATTATAATAATTTAAAACATTGCATTTACAATAAACTACCAATGGCTTAATTTGATGTACAATACTGTAAATTACGAGGTGGCATAGCACTGATTATGCTAAAGAGCACACTGGATTTGGGGGTTGGTTTTGCTGTCCTTTCAGACTAGATCTACTTTAGCTAATGTTAGTGATGGTGCATTTTTTATGTTAAGTCAAACAGAACATTTGCCTTTATCAGCAAATACAACCACAAGAACATCTCCTTGGTGTTTTCTTTTGTACACATTTAATGAAATCTCCTTCCATGCCTTAAGCCTTGGGACTTACTCCAAACGAGACTGAAACTGGCATGTTTTTGGAGGCGATTAAAATAAAGCAATTCATTTTGGCTTTGATGGCTGTTGTGTATGTAGGCTGACCTGCAAACATAACAGTCACCACTGCCTTAAACTCTTGCCTGCAATTCATCCATAATGTGATGTAAACGACCTTTACACAAAGTTCTCTGAGCCTCATGTTGTACTGTCCTTTAGATTTTACTACTTTACTTCTTGTTGTGATGAACTTAAACTTGTCTACTTCCAGCAAGATTTGCAAGTTCAAGCTTCAGCTGTCATGGGCACTATTAAAACAAACACACCTAGCGTTGTAGTAACTATACTGGTATTTGCTCTAAGTGTCGTTATGAAGTACTGTTTGAAAACACACCAACTTCAATTTAGTTTGGAGGGCATGCAGTCCAGTCACTCTAGATGATGCATAAGCCAGTTCAATTTTCTATATCCCCCAAGTTGTGCTTACTAATACAGTATATATTGACTTGTATAAAGGATAAAAAAAAGTAACTGAAGTCTCTTCTGAAAACTAGTGGGTGCAAGCATTTCTCACTCATGAAACATGAATTGATGACAATGCCAATTTCACACATTAGAGCTCTGTCATTCAGGGCAGTAGTATTGATTGAGTTGTGTTAAATGTTGGGAAAGACTTGAAGCTGGGGTAGGCAACACTGGAGAAACTAACAAGAGACATCTAGATTTCGAAAGTGTACAATTGAAAAAAAATCAACCCTCCCTCCTCCTTTCAGGCCTCCCTCCAAAGCCACTCCTCCAAAACTCATTTACATGCACAGTGAGTGCACGGACAGAGTGCACGCAGGTAGGCCTGCGACAGCCACAGATGCCAAATTTTTGTGTCAGAGCATTTGGTTTATTGATTGCTGTTGGGACGTAAAGAGAATTTTAAGAAATATTACAAAGGATGCTCCTGAAATAAATTGCCTTCCCCAGCTTTCAGCGATTATACCCATCATTGTGTATGTCTACAATATAGTGTGATAATAAACTTTATGTATAGAGCACTTATCAAAACAAAGTGCTTCACAGAGAGGAAGAGAAAAGTGAATAATAAAATACATGTATGTGTGCGCCTGTGTTTGCATTTGTGTCTCATTTACAGCTATCAAATAATGCACTGTACTAAAAGTACTTTAAAAGTACTGTAATGAACAAAATTACTGTTTTGACTTTCTCTAAAGATTTAAAAAAAATTTAGCCAGTCACAACATTAATATGCCTATGAAAAGAGGGTTTGGCGACTCACTTACCATCCTGGTGAACGCGCATGGCTGAGGCCGTGATGTCAGTGGTGACATTGAAGTATGGCAGCCACAAGTCCTGGAGACACAGAAAGTATTTCAGTGTCATAAATCTAATTTTCATTTTCCCATTGACTGATTCACAATCATGACCTTCTTGTGTTCTGGTGGACCTTACTGCAGTGGCAAATAAATTCTCTCTGAACTTGAAAAATGATTTAATACCGTAATCCCTCACCTCAGCTTGCTTGTCCTGGAACACTTTATAGATGCTGGTGTTGAAGGCAGAACCGGAGAACATGGAGGTGATGGGATAGGTCAGGTCCAGGACTGTTTTAAATACGGAGTTCATTGCCTGTTAAACAACAAAATACAGAGAAATCAGACCTGCTAATTACCCATTCTGGTTAGAAACTGTAAGCAAGATTTGAGGCATTCCCCTTTAAATATATTAAAACATTGACTGCAGGATAAATTAAACATTTTTCATAAAAGAAAAAATCCTTTTAGACATATGAGCAGAAGATAGAAAATGAATGAATGACGGATATATATAGATGTGCACTGTACCTTGGACCACTCTCTGGCTCTCTGTTTGGTTCTGACAGCACTCCTCTCCTCAGCATACAGTGCACCAATGAATGAGCCAATCGAGGTCCCTCCAACTATGTCAATAGGAATCCCCGCTTCCTCCATAGCTTTGATCACACCCACATGAGAGCAGCCTCTGCATGGAGGAAAACAAACATGTTCGACAACTGAGTGTTAAAAAAGACTACATTTTCATCATGTGAATCTAGTTTGGGCAAAAAAGTTCAAATCAATCAAGTTTCAAAAGGAAGGAAATGTTTTTGGGTGATAAAACAGTTGTACATTGACATTACAAAATCAACTTACTTTGAAATTACAAAAAGGGAGTTAAGGGCTGCTGACACATTACATAATATGCATGTCAGGTGGGTGGGCTACATTGTTATTGTTACAATACACTCAGACTTGTAAGACACAAACTGCTCTCTACATGTCTGATAGTTCTGCCCAGCCCTGCTCACCTGGCTCCACCTCCTCCCAGCACCAGGGCGATGCTGTTTCCAGTCAGGACTCGGGCCAGCCGAGAGAAATCACTGTGTCTATCTGCCGTTTTTTCAAACACCTTCTCATATACCTCCCTCTGCACAAATACAGAAAATATCCACGAAAATGCAGTTAAAGCATCAACATCACATTAACATTCAACAACACAGGAACAGTGTTTCTGCACTTTTTTTTGCACAGTTGAAGCTCCATTTATTGAAGACTATCATTTCATAACTGCATCCTTAGATTACCGAAAAGAAAGAGTGATCACTAAGTCACCTGATTCTAGCCAGGACAGCATACCATAATGCAGTATATACATACTAGTTTGCTGGGGCTGCGTCTGGAGAAGACCCTGCGGGGACACTTGAGGTGCAGATGCCCCGAGCACCAGCTACGCATATTGAGCCACTCGACCGTCCTGGAGGGGCCCGGCCCATCCTCTTTGTGGAGAAGGATCAGCTGCTTCAGAGCCCGGACTGCTGTGTTCTCCAGCATCTGCTCCAACTGGAGGGGAAGAAAAGAGGAGGGAAACAAAACTTTAAAAATATAGTAAAGAGTAAATGTACTTATTTACATGTGAAATTTTACATACATACCTCTCCCAGGGTAGGTTCCTGGTCGCCCAGGCCGACGATCAGGATGCAATCAGCCTGGCGGATGCAGCGCTGAGTCCAGGGGGTCATGCTGTTGTCAGTCTGATACAGGACAATCCGATTGATGTCCTCCTGCTGGGCCAGCCAGCCGGAGAGACGGTACTCGTGGATACTGATGGATACAGGAGAAAAGCACGGATGAGGATGTGAAACAGTGTTTGAATTCACCAAAGCAGATGGCACATAGAAAAGGCTAATGGCTAAGAGCTGAGATGTTTTTCTGATCGTTAAACTGACCTGTCCAAAGCAGAAGCACCCAGTCGCTCTCTGATTATTTCACTGGTTAATAGCAGAGTGGGCCCTACAAGTGTCAAACAGAGGCAGTGTAAAATGTATGAATACAAAAAACAGTACAGGACGTCAGACATCCACATGTGTATTCTGTTTTACTTGTACATACTACATAGTACATAGTATTACTTGGTACTAATTGACTTAGAACCATGTCATGCAGTAACGTATACTTGCTTGTTTAACCTGGAATATTAATTAACATTAAAAATGTGTGGGCCTACCAATGGCACTGAGGGCATGACTGAGCTCCAGGTTGAATGCGTTAATCGGCACCTCATCACACACAGGCAGGACAGCCACAGTGGAGAGGTTGCTGGCAGGGTTTGTGACATCGGCACTGGTTGTCATACTGGGTAGACTCAGGGCTGAACCTGGAAGACAGGATCACAGCGTGTAAATGCTGTGCGTTAAATGCATCAGGCTGGACTAACAAAGACATAAGGAGGGCGTGTGTTTATGTGCACATAAAATGCTCCTTGTCATCACCTTACCTGAGAATGGCCCGCGACCCTGCTGAAGGTTTCCCAGAATCTTCTGGCCTAACAAGTGGATCAACCTTGTCACCACCTAAAACAGACATCGAGCATCAGTACCCTTTTTAGCTATACACAGAAAATCACAACCAGATCAAGGCGACGTCACTGACCTGGGGATATCGTCTCTTGATGTTGTTGAGTGTTCCCTCGGGCAGTTTCACCAGTTCTGTGTCTCTCACAGCGTGGACGGTGGTGGCTCGTGGCTGTTTGGTCAAGGCCTCCACCTGAAGTATAAGGAGGTATGGTAGTATAAGTATAAGTGAAGTATAAGTATAAGTAGGTATTAGGAGATTTTATAGAACTAAAAAACTAATTCTAGAAGGAAGGTAATAATAATGATAAATAAACTGATTAATATTTCATGCAAGATGATTGTATCAAAGAATACAGTAGAAGTCTGCTCCAACTACTCATCTAGTAGAGAAAAGACATCTTATCAAAATTCTCCTGAAATCCACCCATACTGCATTACAAACAATTACTCTATTACTATAACTATTGCAATAGCAGCTCTCGTGGCATTCATTTTCAGCTCCACTTTTCATTTTTAAAGCTGAGGTTTCCTTTACACACTGCGACTGACAGGAAAAGAGCCCTGTTCTCACCACTCCGATGAGGTCTCCTCTGCCGTATTCCCCGACTAGTTCTTTCTTGCCATTTGTCTTGCGGATGACTGAACGCAGACGTCCATTCAGAACAATGTAGGTGCAGTCTGACTGGTCGTCCTGTCTGTAGATGTTAAGAGAAAAGAAAACACAGATATCATAGGGCTGACCCTGAATAGTCGAAGATTCGATGCTTCAATGGACGGAACCTGATTCGACAATCTCACAGTCGAAGCTTCGCAGTGAAATAAGGATCATGCCATTTGGGCGACATGGGGTTGCTCAGCGTCTGATTTTACATAGAACTACCAGTTTTCTCCCAATAAGTTAATATGCAGCCTATTATATGAATAAATATACATTTCAACATATAATGCTTAATATAAATGTGAAAAGAAAGAAGCTTTTAATAAATGTTTTTAAAGTGTGAATAGCATGACTGCTATCTTGCACGTGTGCAAGATAGCAGTCATGCTTTTTCTCTCCTGTCTCTTCTTGAAAGTTGTTTCAAGAAGAGACAGGAGAGAAAAGAATAGGAGGAGAGGGTCACAAAGCTCCTAGATTAGATTGTTTTGGATTACTGAGGACACTGTCAAAGATTTTGCTCGATGCAGGCTCACTGGATGCCTTTCAAATAGGTGATTACCTTTACAAGTGCTTTTTCAGTGGATTTGGTGTGGCTGCCGTGCCGCTGTTTTAAAGGCTGTTATCATTTCAGGGTCACCTCGCCGCTGAGTAGGCCTACCTGTTTAATTGTGTGAATGTGCTTGTGGGTATTAAACTGTGTGTGCGCCATAGCTGGTTTGTTTTCACAAAATGGTATTGTGTTTTCAGTAGGCCACTTTTCTTTCTTATTCACCATATTGTCTTGCCTCTCTGTCTCTCGTGATTCAGGAGGTTACTGTACTGAAATTGCCCGAAAAAGTCTCTTTTCTTTCTCTTTATGCACACCTCCTGCATTCAGCTGTTTGTAGTGACGTTTCAGGACTTTGACAATGATAGCACTGGACATGCTCCTTATAACTTTCTCTTTTATTTCTGTACTTTGCAAATACAAAAGTCTAGGCGACACTGACTCTAAAATCCATCACGTGATGGTACTTTAGACTGCTGTGTCCAGGCGCACGCAGCAGTTGTGTTGGAGAGACGAACACAAAAAGTGATGAATTTAATGTTAATATGGAAATAAATCAATTTAAGGAGCTTTAAATGAGGTATTTACTGAATCTAATCTTAACAGTTGTTAAACCGTGGCAAAACAAGGAAACAAGGCACATAAATTTGCCAATATGGGATTCCCTTGTAGACACAAATGCAATGTGTGTGTGTGTGTGTGTGTACTTCATAACGGTGTAGCCTAAAGGCCCATCATAACAGCCTGCACTGGGGCCCATTGTTACTACCTTACTGCCACTGGTGATGTGCATGCAGTTGTCAGCTGCACAGCACGCACGCAAAACTCGGTACAAGACCGATAAATGGCAGACGAGAAGAGAGAAAATGGTCAACAAAAGCCTCAGTTTAGCTGTAAATGTACAGTGTAAGTTACAGTGACTAATGAAGAGACTGCAGCTCTGCAGCTTCTCAAGATTAAAAAATGTGTGTAACCCTCCCCCTCAATGGCTGCCACACAGCCACACAAACACACATGATTCGACGATCAATCGACTATAGAAAAGACATTACAATTCTGACTTGACTATCTAAATCCTAAGTTGGGGACAGGCAGGGAAATAAATTGTAAATTAATACAATACACAATGAGATGTTAAACAGGGTAATGGCAAAGTACAGTGTGCAGAAAAAAGCCAAATATTTGTCTGTGTCATGAAAACACTGAAGTAGACTACCTGTAGAGGGCTCTGCCAGCCTCAACAGCCATCCAGTCAATGGCAAAGTCCATCTGCCTGACAAAAGCCGACATGCGGATTGCCACCGTGTGAGCCGCACTCAGCACCACACTGGGCTGCTCCCTCATGATCCTGCAGGGGGCAGCATACAGCACAGGCAAAGACATGAGCGATGAGCTGAGCTATACAGTATTTATATTGTTTTTCTAGCAGATGTTTTAAAGAAAAACTGAATGGTTCCAACTATCATGGAAGACCAATTAATTGCAGTGCAGGACATATAAGAGGACACTGTTGCTTATTAATGAGAGCACATCCATAATATTAGACTCTGCTGTATGCCTGCTGAAAGTGCACTGTAAAACAAGCTGTCAAAAATACTCATCATTTCTGTTTATCCACATTAAAAGGCGACCCACTCACT
The DNA here is from genome assembly GCA_024633595.2 of Lepomis macrochirus. Classification (NCBI taxonomy): domain Eukaryota; kingdom Metazoa; phylum Chordata; class Actinopteri; order Centrarchiformes; family Centrarchidae; genus Lepomis; species Lepomis macrochirus. The sequence continues at coordinate 12,779,219 of JALXJV020000003.1, forward strand.
CATAGAAATCTGACTTTGAGATCTTGAGGTAAGTACAGTCTCGGTTGGCTTTTATGGTGAAGATGAGGGGCTCTCCGGTGAGCACAGCGAGCTGGCCCACCATCTCTCCTGGGTGGGTCACAAACAAGCAGACGTCTTCCTGCTTGTTAATCATCCGCTGGTAGACATGGAGACAGCCAGACAGGACAAAGTGCAGACTCACATCCTAAAAGAGTAAAAAAAAAAGAGGAAGACATAACAGAAACAGTCGAGGATAAAAATAACTCTGCTGTGTTACCCTACACAATACAATATTACAATTTTACATATTACAATATTACAGTTACTATATTTACTATAGTTGATTACTGTGCTTGCAACTATTAAACTACTACTACTACTACTAAACTATTAATATAGCTAAACAGCAGTATTGAGCACGCTACTTCCAAAGTGTAAGACATTATAGATTACTAGTTACTGTCATTAGAGAGTAATTAGTTATATTACAGTATTATGTAATATTGTGTTACTTTTGAGTTACTTTCACTGCTATTTAATGGGCGCATTATTCCGATCATAAGATGTGCTGCATAGGTGGGTTCTAGTGATGTGCAGAGTTATATCTACAGATCGGGTGGCTCTTTGTCATAAAAATTAACCTTCTGATTAATAGGATAAAAAGTGGGGTGGGGCGGGGCTGGATGGGTGAAATAGGATGAATATCTCCCCATTAAGAAAGATGCTGTGCGCATTTATGCACGTGGTATAGCAGCATAACAAGTATTTGAATCTCCCGACACTCTGACAGGATTGGTCAGGATGAACTGACAGCAGCCACTCTAATCATAGCAAGTAATTAATTAAAGCAAAAAACCATATAGCCAATAGAAATCTATTTATGCATGATCCATCAGGGGAGCTACTGTCTTGTTAAGAGGAGCTGAGCTCCCCCTTAGTTTGCTCCTGGACTACAATCTCAATTATCGGATTCCAGCAACAGGAAATAACGTTACTCTTCTACTCATGGATTTTTTTTTCTGGTGCTGAAATGTTTCTCAGTATTTGAGAATTATTAAAAAACAAAACATCACCTAATTTTGGGTTTAAAGTGCATTGTAACGCGTGTTACTGAGATTGTAACGGGTATAATATTACAGATTTTTTTTAGAAATGCGTTATATTATTGCGTTACAGCAAAAAGCAATACATTACTGTAATTACACTGCTAAACAGAGACAGATCAGTCCATTATGTGCTGTCAAAAAAGGGGTCCAGTATGTCTTGTGTTAAGTACCTGGTCTCCTTGTTTGGCTAAGACGGCTCCAGCTTTTGCATGGTGCAGAGTCACTCTCCCATTTAACAAGGATGGGTCCTAGATTTAACGAGAAAGACAGAAAAAGTCTCCAAAAGTCAAAAGCCATGATAAAGGACTGAGTGAAAGTAGAGAAACAATGTCGATCAAATATAATGTTATAAGATACAGACCCTTCTACAACATTTACAGGTGAAACTCAAAAAATTAGCATATTGTGCAAAAGTTAATTTATTTCAGTAATTCAACTTAAAAGGTGAAACTAATATATTATATAAACACATTACATGCTAAGTGAGATATTTCAAGCCTTTATTTGATATCATTTCGATGATTATGGCTTACAGCTTATGAAAACCCCAAATTCAGAATCTCAGAAAATTTGAATATTGTGAAAAGGTTCAGTATTGTAGACTCAAAGTGTCACACTCTAATCAGCTAATCAATCCAAAACACCTGCAAAGGGTTCCTGAACCTTTAACTGGTCTCTCAGTCTGGTTCAGTGGAATTCACAATCATGGGGAAGACTGCTGACCTGACAGTTGTCCAGAAAACCATCACTGAAACCCTCCACAAGGAGGGAAAGCCTCAAAAGGTAATTGCAAAAGAAGTTGGATGTTCTCAAAGTGCTGTATCAAGACACATTAATAGAAAGTTAAGTGGAAGGGAAAAGTGTGGAAGAAAAAGGTGCACAAGCAGCAGGGATGACCGTAGCCTGGAGAGGATTGTCAGGAAAAGGCCATTCAAATGTGTGGGGGAGCTTCACAAGGACTGAGGCTGAAGTTACTGCATCAAGAGCCACCACACACAGACGGGTCCTGGACATGGGCTTCAAATGTCGTATTCTTCTTGTCGAGCCGCTCCTGAACAACAAACTACGTCAGAAGCGTCTTACCTGGGCTAAAGAAAAAAAGAACTGCTCTGTTTCTCAGTGGTCCAAAGTCCTCTTTTCTGATGAGCAAATTTTGCATCTCATTTGGAAACCAAGGTCCCAGAGTCTGGAGGAAGAATGGAGAGGCACCCAATCCAAGATGCTTGAAGTCCAGTGTGAAGTTTCCACAGTCTGTGTTGGTTTGGGGAGCCATGTCATCTGCTGGTGTTGGTCCACTGTGCTTTATTAAGTCCAGAGTCAGCGCAGCCGTCTACCAGGACATTTTAGAGCACTTTATGCTTCCTTCAGCAGACAAGCTTTATGGAGATGCTGACTTCATTTTCCAGCAGGACTTGGCACCTGCCCACACTGCCAAAAGTACCAAAACCTGGTTCAGTGACCATGGGATTACTGTACTTGATTGGCCAGCAAACTGGCCTGACCTGAACGCCATAGAGAATCTATGGTGCATTGCCAAGAGAAAGATGAAAGACATGAGACCGAACAATGCAGAAGAGCTGAAGGCCGCTATTGGAGCATCCTGGTTTTCCATAACACCTCAGAAGTGCCACATAGCATCCATGCCACGCCGCATTGAGGCAGGAATTCATGCAAAAGGGGCCCAAACCAAGTACTGAGTACATATGCATGATTATACTTTTCAGAGGGCTGACATTTCTGTATTTAAAATACTTTTTTTATTGATTTCATGTAATATTCTAATTTTCTGAGATTTTGAATTTGGGGTTTTCATAAGCTGTACGCAATAATCATCGAAATTATATCAAATAAAGGCTTGACATATCTCACTTTGCATGTAATGAGTCTATATAATATATTAGTTTCACCTTTTAAGTTGAATTACTGAAATAAATAAACTTTTCTAATTTTTCGAGTTTCACCTGTATTTCATCCATCACACTTTGATCTATTTACACCTACACTATTTCTTTTTAGCGTAACAATGCCTAGTAAAAAGCACACAAATAGGGTTTACTACAAATTGCATCAAAAAGATACCCACAGGTGCCCATCTTCCTACCAAATTTAGTCTTGGACTAAAATCTGCCCCAGAATTCAATCTACATCGCTGTAGAAACAGCTTATGCCTTAGTATTTAAAGCCCCCCCTCCCCTCTCATCTACAGACTGAGTCCAGCTCCTCTAGAGTGGGCCTGCTGACTGGCCCCCTTTCTACATCATACACTGTCAGCAGATGCTCCAGGGTGATTTCCAACAGTGTGATTTGAATAATGTAATGAGCCTCTTATTATTTCTTAATTTGGCCCTAGAAGTACACAGCATAATTGGAAGAACAGAGCACTAATGCCATGTTTAGATCTTGCTTTACTTGCAGAAGTTTGATCGTGACGGTACAGAAACACATTTGTTAACACCCTTTGACATATTGTAGAAAACATCTAGTACTGCAGTCACAGCCAACAAGATTAGTGACTGTGGCTGACACCATTAGTAAGTGTGAATGTCTTGAAGTTATGTTTTAAATTATCTTGCTATCATTCTGTATTTTAATTCTGATACTCTGGGTTTTGCTGCCAGTGTGATGAATGTGTTCTGATCTTTACACAGATGTCATTGATCAGAAATACAAAAGGAACATCTTTTACCAGGAAGTTCTTTTATGTGCCTGAGTTTAATTTTGGAAAGCACTTCTGTTTAGTCGCTATGGGTTTGATTACAATTACACTTCAGGTTGCAACACTGCATATGAAAAAAATTTGACAAGAAGTTGTTTTATTGCTCTTGTCTTCTCAATAATGTCTGTTGCATCTTAGGTGCCATGTAATATCACTACATAATAGCATTAAGACACACCATTAGTAAACAAAACAAATAAAATAATCCGACAAACCTCAATCTTCATGAGTTTGAGGATCTCTTTCTGAGCTTCCTCAAACAGAGCAGTGCTAGATCGACAGGATACAGGTGTAAACATATTGTCCACTCCTGACTCTTCCTCTGGATACAGATAGATCCCTGAGGGAACCTCATCTACTGTCACCCTCCTCTCCCGCTGGTCCTGCGATACAGACTGTAACGGTAAACATACAAGAAAACGTTTGATGAGTCTCAATCTAAAATCTCCCTCCTGTTAAAAATTGTAGATCTGCCCCTTCAAAAAAACATGGATCTATGAATTATCATTATGAAATTATTAACTAAGACTCATACAATGATCTTACAATGTCAGATAATATCATATACGTATCTCTGTTTTTGATATACTGAACATTAAACATCACATTTACAGAGACAATTCAAATAGTTTAATATCACACGTAACATTATTAGTAGATTGGGCAACTTTCTATACTGAATGACTTTGTTGTTATTCATGTCCTGTGGCAAACTTTGTTCTCAAACACTTATCCAATTTTATGTAATACAATCAGTTAAGTAAGCCTTATCTCATTTGTGTCTAAAGAGTCTGCAGTGCACTGACCCGAGTGAAAGTAGGAGGCGTGTTGCCGTCCTCTGCAGAAACAGAGATCCGTCCCCTTTCATATGCCATGTCAAAGTCTGATCTCAGACTCTTCTGCATACCTGCACAGGCAAATGATTGTGTTTGAAAAGAAACAATCGAATAGCTTAATATCCCAAACAAGCTGTTTTCAAAAATGGTCATCAAGCCATAATCTTCAGCAGTTTTTCTGGTGGACACATTGGACACTCAAGTGTCCATCTGAAAGCTGTGAGGATAAGTCCAAAATTATTTTGTATGATTGGGATTTTTAAAAGTATAAACCAGAGCAGGGAGGTTAACTTTGTTGTTTTGTTGCACTACCCAAATGCAGGCATCCAACATTTATAATAACATACAGACAGAGATTTTGGATGCAGAAGAGCTCAAAACAAATCAAATGGTTTTAATATGACCGGTGGGAACATGCCCAAAGACTAGGTACAACTAATGTCCTGCAGATAGGTATGGTCAGGCATCTCAATGTTTGTCCGAAAGTACTTTCTCAAAATAGCCCATCATCCAGCTAAAACATGTCCAGTTATTTGGTAAAACCAAAGAACATCAATAAAAACATTATCTCTCTGAACAAGAGAGAAGTTCCTTACAAGCAATGTCCACAGGCATGGAGATTGTCCTGCTAAGAGTTGGCACTGTTCCATCCTTCCCTTGTTCCCCTCCTGTACACACAGTAAACCACAGATGCAGAATTTAATAAGCAACCAAACACTGGCGGGAAATGGAAAGTCAAGATATTTATATATTTAAGCTTTAACGGAAAACTCAACATCTCAGAGAGACTATGAGTTAATCATTTGCAAACAACATTCTATCATCCTATTACAGTCGTTCTAGTTTTTTTAACCCCACCTGTAGCTTCACCCTTAATGGCAGCTTCCCGGTGCTCCTCAGGTACTGTCAGGCTGCCAAATCGCTTGCCATGACGGATGGGACTGGTGCGGGTCGGGTGGGGAGAAGGAGGTGGCAGACGCGAGGGCTGCATTTCCTGTTGGACAAGTGCGAGTGGGATGTGATTAATTTGTGAGTGTGTGTGTGTGTTTGTGTGTGTGCGAGATGGGGGAGAGTGGAAAGAGACACACAACATCAGCATTTAGTGACTCAAATCATAATAAAAACAGTATGTGTGCGGAGCTAATGATGCAAAATTCCTGATAAATGCCAAACCACATCACCCGCAAATTTTTGCATGGGACTGTGGTGTACTGTGTCAAGTGTGTGAGTGTCTGTGTGTGTGTGCGTGCGTGCGTATGTGTAGGTGTGTGTGTGTGTGTGTGTGTGTGTCCGTGACCAACTCACATGGCTGAAGAGCTCATTGGTGAGCCCCAGATAGTTGTGCAGGGCCAGTACCGTTACTCTTTGGAGACGAACCATGATAATCTGAACAGATACAGGAAGTGAGTCATTTGACATGTCACGCACAAACTGAAAGATGATTTTTTCAAAACCACTTCAGTTTTATGAGCACATACATGTCTGGCCAAAAGTAGAGGAAAACAGAACACATACATTCAACACAACTCTCACCTGTACGACCCGCACCAGGCTCTCAGGGTACTTTTCAAATATAGAGAGGAAGGCTTCTACAGGTAAACGGAGAACAGTGGAAACCTCTGCAGCCCGCGCCGACACCGTTCTATAAGGCTTCTGGTGGCCCTGGACACAAAGATCCCACAGAAGATGTTCACATTTTAAGAAGCTCTGATGTGGGAGATAGTGGCAAGAAGTGGTTGTGACCTACTGTGATGACATCCAGGATGCTGAGGAGGCTGTGGACACTGTCGCCTGGATAAACCTCCTTCACCACACTTTCTTTGCCATCCTGGGACACAGGAATAAGACATGGATATCAGTGTGTATAGCTACACTTAGTATTACAGATAGAGATAACCCCTAGATTGAAATCAGACCCTATTGAGACTGGCTGTAGATACATATTTGTCCTTAAGAGGGCAACCTTTGCTAACAGCCATAATCCCCTTGTTGCCTAATGAGATTATCTGAGTCAAATGTTAATAGATGCTAATGCCTTGTTAAAGCCAGAACTCCCATGGTTAAGCCCCTTAGTATATTTCTTTTAGGTTTTTAGACATTAGACCAAATGATTCTCTAACACTAAAACAACTGTTGCATGCATGGAATTCACAGGTAACCAGTATACATGGACATGCATGCATGTGCACACAAGACGTGCGTACCGTTCCAGTAAGGCACAGTTCTAGTTTTCCATCCTGAACCACATAGATGCTGCTGTCAGGCTGGCCCGGCCTGAAGACGTACTCCCCTTGTTGGAACTGCACGAACACCATGTGTTTACACAGCTCCAGGAAGAGGGGCTTCTCAAAATGACCCAGCACACTGTAGTAAAGGACAACAGGTGTATACAGGTGTGAACGCTTATCAGTCTGGGATGTATATTCTAAATTAAAGTTTGTTAAGTTGTGTAGAATGCTATTAACTCAGCCTTTCGAGGATTAGACATATGTACTTTATAAAACAATTAAATAGATGTGACAAGGAAAACCAACCTACCGGACGTTTTTGAGCATGTAGAGTACCTCGGAGGGGAGGTGGGAGTTTGCCACATCAAACTCGGTGAGATCAGCCTCCAGCACTGAGGGAGGGGGCTCCTTGGCCTGCAGGATGGGTACCTCCTTTTTAAAGCGCAGGATCCTGCACAGCAGAAGGACAAGAGGACAGATGGGAATGAGTGTGAAACAATGAACGGGTCATAACAGCAAATAGTGGCTCTATTGTTGGTGTGAGTAAGCTTTCTGATGTACTTTTTGGCAATGTTGAGCATCTTCTGCTTCTTCTTGAGTCGTGGTCGAGAGGAAGAGGATGTACCCACCAGGGAAGAGGTAGACTGCGAGACCTGTTGGGAAACCTAGTGGTTTAAATAGTATTCCCATGATACTGCTATTATGGTAGACTAAAAAGCTAGAGGAATGACATGTGAGCCAGCCTGTGATAACTAAAATGCTTGTTTGCATACTGGCTGTTCAAGTATTATAATTTTCTGTGAGCCACACACTCACTTTACGCATGATCTTTCGCCCATAGAACATGACTTTGTCCCTCTTGCGAAAGCGGTATTTGGGGGCCTCCTGCGCTTCAAGGTCTGTAAAGGATAAGAAACGGGAAATGAGTGCAGAAATACATGTAAGTTTTCATTTTTCATGACCATCATTACGTGTTCTCGTGCACTGGTGAGACAGGGATCTCTGTAATTACTGACTTCGGAGCTGGATCCTCCGCAAGATGAAGAAGATGAGGATGGCGATGAGGACTATGGCGATGCCTGCGCCAATCACCATCCCCACCATCTGAAGAGAAGAGAACAAAAGAGGAAGAGAGCTGACGTGTGGACAGGGTCACATGTTGCTTAATGACTAAAATTTTATTTACATGGATGTTTTAATTTGTTATTGCTGCATTATTTCACCAACATGCTTGTGTTTTCTAAATATTACTGGGCCAAATTGCATTTTCTTATTTTCTCACCTTCCATGGTGAAACGTGTACAGTAGTGATACAATTTCCTGCAGGGGTGACCCAACAGCAACTGAATGAATACTATGGGAAAAAGACAAAATGTGTAAATGAAACTCACCATGCTTGTCTGTAGTTCCTCCTCCACAAATGTCTTGATGTTACTAAGCCCGTCCTAATGTAACAGAGAAATACAGAGATATTACTAATCCAAACAAACAACCAAAACCGCTACAGGCAGCATGTGCTTTAGTCCCATACCCGAGGGCTGCTACGCCCTACAGTATATTGAAACTCTGTGCGAGCCTGGGCCTGAAGGCTTCATTTCCATTCAAGTGTAATGGAATGTGGGAATAAGGGATTTGGCCTGGATGCAGTAATGTCAGACTGTGAGGGGATGAACATGTAACATCTTATCTGACATTCTCCACGCTTGTGCCCTCGCGTGTGTTTCCAACCATATTTCCCAAGCTTTTACTTCCACTTTTCACTCTGTTAAAAACAGAGGTTCCTCTTGTCTGCTACCTATGTATAGATGGACGATTCCAGATATGAAGCTGCTGGTTTCAGAGGCTACAAACTGGCAAACTGTAAAAGGCAAGTCAGGCACGAATGATAAGATAAGCTAATCTGTTTCGCTACAATAGATCTAAAGAAAGCAGATAACACTGAACTGAATTCATTCTTAATGTTAGCAGACTCAGCTTGAAAATTAAGAGAGAATAAATTCTATCAGGCTATGACTGGTCCGGGCTCCACCAGATAGGCCAGTCTTACCTTACTTCAGTGGTTGGAGCAGTCCAGTCTAGTTTTGAATATGCATAAAAAAACATGTAGTGAGACCTAGTCATAACTGAATTCCACCCTTGTGTGTATTGCTGTGTATTCATGTGAGTCACAGACAAGGCCCATAAGCTGACACCAAGATATAATGAAAACTGATGGTGCTGGACTTTGGAGGAGGCAGGGGGAGACCGAAAAAAATTAGAGGAACAAGCATAAGAACAAGAAGGAAATGGCATTGTCTTCCAAAAACAAGTAGCTAAACAGAAGACAAATACTAATTGAAAGCAGATTAGTTTTCACTTTTGACTTGATTAAGGATATTTAAGTTCACAAACATCAAACAAACCATTCATCAAAACAAGACTGTCAGTGCTGTTAGTGGAAAGATCAAGGCCAAGATCAGTTTGTTTGTTGTACTGTGTGTATGTGTGTGTGTGTGTGTGTGTGTGTGTGTGTGTGTGTGTGTCTAGCACTCAGATACAGTACTGTAAGAGCAAGAGTAATATGGTTTTAGTGTTGTGGCTGACAGCCAATGAGACTGCATGTCTGTTATCAGTGGTTATTGATTTGAGTGAGGAGCTAAGGGAAATAAAAGGCCTAAGCTGTACCCTGGGGATATTGACAATGGGACGGACGGGGTTGGGTGAGTGTGCAGGCATGTGCACACGGAAGTACAGTTTAACTGGAGGCTTCAAGTAGGCGTAATGGAGTTTGGAAATCAAAGTGTTAAGTGCGAAAAGTATACACGTGCGTACAATTTGTAAAGTCACGGCTCCACTAAAATGACACGCCTGACATGTCTGAAAAATTGAAAGTCTGTCACTCAAAAAACTAGCAGAACTCTCTAGAGGTTGTACATTGCTAGTGGGCTGTTTGAACTGTCAAGTTCAGCTGAGAGAGGAGTTCTCAGTTTACCAGCCACATTCATCTGACCAATGCTGGGGAAAGGTCATGTTGAGTTTGATGCTAGTAAGGCAGATGGTTTGCTATTATGAGCTGCTATGGTGACCTGTTCTGCTCATTGGCTGCAATTTGTGTAGACTAATTGTCTGTGGCTGTTCACAAATTATTTATTTTTCAATTGTAACACAGTCTTCCTGTGTACCTAAAGTTGGCCTTTCTCTTTCCTTTTTCCGTTTCCTTACCAACTTCTGATGGCACACCCCTGATCCAGGCTGCACTTAATGTGCTTGTATACTGCGAGTTAACTGCTTTACTCCATGGGTTTAATAATTATGCAAACAAATACAGAGAACACACCAACCTCTTCCGGGACCTCTTGTTCCGAGGTACGTCCCATTGTAACCCTGTTTCTTCATAGGGATGGTCCATAAACGGCCACTGGAAACAGAGACAGACACACATACTCAACAGCCCGTTTTTGTGGAAGACATTTTGACATGTCACGATGGGAAAAGCACAGGTATGAATACTAAAATCAATGATGCCATTTAACTGAGCCCTGGTATTCCTGGCTCACAGTCAGACAGCCATTGCTTAGTGGGAAACTTGTACAAAACAGAGCCATTGTTAATGTTATAAGTAACACCATTGCTTTTATAATGCTTTGAAAATGGTCTATCACAGGGGAAATCACATACAGAAATTAAATCTTTTCCCTAACTTTTCAGCTGCAACCATAGAAAGACTTGTAGGAACATCCAGTCACACCTCAAGACTCTTTACTGTGGCTGCAGGCCAACATCTGGGTATAAAAACCTTCCTATCAAGAAAATGTCTTATTGTTACCATGGGCATGCATGCACGCAAACAACAAATTGCTCCCAAGCTACTGCAAAACCAGTGAAGGGCAGCAAGTGTGGTTAGAGAGAGAGAGAGAGAGGAAATGAAGCTGTTAGCACACAGCTCTGTTTGCATTACCTGTCCAGTTACCAACTGTACTTAATCTCTCCTTAAAATCGCTTTAACCGAGCACTAGAATCAGAGATGATTCAAATGATTACATCCTACAGCAGCACACTGCAGAGGACACTGGGCTGGGCTTTGTCTGTCACACACACACAAACACACCAGCCTAACTAGATAAGAGATAAAAAACATATCCAGATGGTAACCCCTACCCCTCGTTTTATCCGCCCATCCCTCTCCAATTGCCTCCCTTCAAAGATCTTCTTACTGTCCCAATTAATTGCTATCACATCTATTGGAGATTTAGAGTAGGGCTGCACAATTAATTGAAATATTGACAACAAATGTCACAACATCATGATTTTAAATCTTTTTTTTCTCAGTGAAAAGGAAAATTGTGATGCAAAAATGATTATTCCCACTAATCATGAATCATATCTGAAGTGATAGAGAAGTTATCAACCAGCATACAACGTGACTTTGCGAGGAAAGCTGTAGAAAAAGAGAATATTTTGTTTTTGATAGTACCTGCACTGCCTGTCCCTTTGAGAAATGAACTGTAGCTGCTTTTGTTTAATTTACTGTGCAACCAAATCAATCACCACACAGGCTCTTCAAAGAAACAGATGCATCTACATACTGTGATATTTTACCTTCCCTTTTTATATCATAAAACCAAGTACATTCACTGGGAGACGCCTGACCATAATCCTCTGATGCTCTACTGCACCGGAGCAAAGGTTCATCCAGGCCGGCCACATACCGCTTCTCTGCCCACATCTGTCAGTACAGACTGATTCAGCTGACACAGGCGTATGTGCTGTAGATGGGACAACAAGCTTCATTCACTGTATACAGACAAATAAATAGCTATGCTATCTTAGCTCGCTGAGGTCCACAAATTTCCCACTCCAACTCCACGACTCCAGTGGAAAGTGGTGCTGGAGGAAAAACAAGCTGGCTAACAACACAGACTCCATGTTTGCAGAGGGCATACAAAGTAGGCTACAGGACTAGCGTGAAGAAGCCTATTTCCAAGCAAGCGTCTCATGGCTAACAGCCAAAACTTCAAGACCATTAGAGGAAAGACATTACCATAGCCATATAATAAGACTAGAAATAGGCCTTGTGTTCAGTGTCCTGAGTCTCCATCTTATGAATGTTTGAAAGTATGTTAATATTTATAGATTGAATAATTGATTGCCATTTAGTCTTTAGACAATACATTGTGATGCAGTTGATTCATAATACCTCTACTCTAGTTGAATACTGCTAATAAAAAACTAATCATAATCTGAGGATGGGCTGTAACTAAGGTGTTTTTTTCCCCCCACTATTTTTGCTTGAAAACGATGAATCAGTCATCAAAATAGTTGCACATTTTGTGTCGACTAATCAATTAGTTGCCAAATTTTCCTCTAATCTGAGTTTCAGTAAGGGCTGGGCTATGAAACGGTAATTATTGCAATATAATTTTCCTCAGGATAACTATAACAAATGTTCAATTTAATTCATTTGAATCATGGACAAATCAGCAGTACTTTCTCTAGTAAGATATTTATTTTATTGAACACTTAATTTTACTTATGCTGTTAAAACAATTTTGTTTCTACCTTAGATTTGTGAAATGATCCACCGTTTAGCAAGTGTTTGTCATGTTCTGAAACAAAGAAAAGTTTAAAACCACAATTAACCATCTGGTTTTGTCAGCTTTCACTCAGGAGCAAAAGATTGACATTTATTGTGATATAGACTGATATTAATTTTTTTATCGTGATAACATTTTTGGCCATGTCGCCAAACCCTTTGTTTTGATTATTAATAACGATGATTTGTTTTTTCTTCTGCTGACATTGACAGCTAAAATTTGGAGAACATATGTGCCAATGACACCAGCAAAGTCCCCAATATTGTCTAGCATACATATGAAACAACAACACAGGCTGGCATCAGCAGCATCTTTCATCTGGTATATTTCCTGTTTAATCTATAACATCAGTGGCCTGGGAGTGCTGCATGGATGAAATTCAATCAGTGAAAGGCTGAAGATGGGAGTGTTGTGTTACATGAAGTAACCCTGTGAGGCACAAACACACAGTTTCTAGGCCATAATCTCTCAGATGAGAGTCTTTAGCATTAATGTTGACTATGTTCAGCTCATGTTTATAACATTAATAGATGTGTCTATTAAAACTATATGAAATACTCCAATCTATGCTTTTATTCATATATAATAAGAGGGGTTTTTTCAGCTTATTTTTTTTGTTTTTAACAGTAATTGGGAATACAATTTTAAATCTAAGTGATCTCATAATGCTGCCTGTCGTCATTTGCAAATCCTTTTCCATTATTAAAATTGCTGTGAAACATTGCTTACTATGGCATAGCAGCCTCTGTAACAAACTTCCTGTCATTCTAGATAAGAAAGTCCAAATCCTGTTGCTACACATATAACTTTGCCTCATATTATCTCTACATAGTGTGTGGTAATAACACTGTAAGAAAAGCACAGGGCCCTAGGGATGAGACAGTAGCCAACCTCTCTTGCCTCCCTCTGTGCTGGCCTACTCCCATTGTTCTCTATTAACAATGAAGCTAGTGTTGAATCCTGAGGCAGACCTGGGCCGACCACTAACACAAGCATGTCTGTTTTCACCTAACACAATACACACTCTATGGCATGAGTTTCACAATAACACGCCTTTAGTGTTATGAGGCCTTATGATGTGTTTGAACCCATAATTTAGATGACGTACGCTTGGAAAATGTAAAAAGGTAAAAACACATTATGAAATGTTTATTCATATTATACTGAGTTAACAGTAGAGGAGGATAACTACAAAGAAACGTGCCTTTGCTTGAATGTGCTACCCTCAACACAAACTTACACCAACTAGCTGAGACACAAGTCTGGTCTGTCACCTTTGACCCTGGAAGTCAAAACAAAATATAAAATGTCACTTCACACTACACCTCCATACAATCATGTCACAAAGTCTAAAAACAATTTAAGCCCAAACATAAACGACAGCAAAGTACTGACCAAGGTGAACTCAGAGGACGACGTGTGCTCATATTTCTCTCCAGCCAAAATAGTTTTGCATAATTTGCACCCACAGAGGTGTTGCCTTTCTGACCCCTTCATAAATCCCTTGGCCGGATTGTTTAGCTGTGTTGTAAACACACCAAGGGATGCAGAATTTTCAATAAACCTCAAGCTGGCTCTGAATGCAGCTAATTCACACCAGTAACGTTAGAGGGTGTTTTGACGCAGTGGTGTCCCGTTAGCATAACAGTCTCATGAAGCCTTTAGGCGACTGTAGCCAATAGATAGCCTATTAGTTCGGTCTTATTGTTTATATTCAGGGGAGTGTAAAATGAGTCTTATCCACTCGGAGAGACATCAAGCGTTAAGGGTGATATTACAATGAGTTTTTGGCTAAATTCGTTGGGTTAAAAATAGCAGAATCAAACATCCATTTGTTCTTTCAGCCATCCAGGGCAGAGGGCACCTGGTTGATCATCTAACCGTTATAACGTAATGTCAGTCTCTGATGGCTAACGTTGTCACTGGGCAACGTTAGCTGACTTTGCTAGCGAAGCTGCTGATATAGCGGTTTACTGTGGTCGTAATCACGGGTGTGGAAGTAAAACAACTCCATACCATCATTAATATAGAAGCGAACATGATTTCTGATGCTCTTGAGTTTTACATGTTTGACCTCCGCAGGAGCAGTCTAACGTTAGCTGAGCTCTAACGTTATCCGTTGTTGACACAACGGATAACGTTATATGTTGTTTTCACCACTGGTTATTCGCCAACGCTAACGAAAAATAAAACTCTATAAATCACACGACCATAAGCTAAAACATATCATATTGAAATCATGTCATTAAATTATAGATAGGTTATCGGAGAAGGTATTTACCTGAGCTGATGGATTCCCGTCAATCGTCACTGACTGTCACATATACAACGGAAATCACTTTTCACGAAGCCACCCCTCTTTTACTTTCACCAAAGCTCTGGCCAATCAACAACCAAGATGCTGTAATGATGGACCAATCAAAATACAGAGAAGGGGCAAAACGCTGATGTCCCTCCCGCTTACATGTAACTAAATCGGTGGGTGCTTCATGATTATTGGAGGGACACAGCCAGTCGATCCATGATTGGACGACAGCAGGTATTAACAATTAACTATATTTATATTAACTATAAATGCAGATTCACTTTTAAGCGTTTCATTTAGACTTCGACACGGAACACGGTTGAAAAGAGTAAATATTTGATGTCCAACATACTGCATGCAAATATGCAATGCTTAATTATTGATTAGAGTAATTAGATAAATTATTATTATTATTAAGTATTATTTACCAACCGTTGGGCTATGCAGGAAAAAAAAAACTGCCGGCAATTTAATCATGACTGAATAACTATGATTTAATGCCCACCGAAGCACAGTAGCATTGGTAATACATATCCAGATATCAAACCAAGCGGAAAGTACAATTTAACATTATATCTTGTATGTCAAAATGTTGTAACCACCAAGCTCACCGTTCAAAGTACAACTACAGCAACACCGCCCCCTAGTGGGCACTACCTGCAAGATCTCAAGCTGCATTTGATCTTCATCCCATATTTTCAAAAAGAATAATGTTCTTTTCAGGTGTTGATCAAATAATAAAATCAAACAGTTCTCTTTAAAATACATAATCTTTATTGTAAGGTGAGTAATAGGATTACAGCTCCGCAATGGGCTTGTGGGGCCAGTAGGGATGTTTGACCTTGTCCAACTTCGTCTCGGGGAAGGTGTCGTTGAGGTCCTCAATGGTCATCTGGTCGAAGGGGATCATGTTCTTAAACTTATCCAACTGAGACCAAACACAAAAAACAGAAGGAGACAGTTAGGGGGAAAACCCCAAGGTTATAAATACAGATTTCCTGAAGTGGTCAAGGATGTGTTTTAGCAACTAATGCAAATAGCTTCTCACCTCTTTCTCATACTTAGCAATACGGGCCTTAGATGCTTCCATGTAGACTAATGCGCTTTTGTTCTATTAGAGAAAAGTGAAAAAATTACATCTGAAAATGCAACAATGACAACAGCAAATCATATCAGTGATGAAAATGAATTCCAGTTGTTATCTCCGTCTCTCTTTGATTTACATTGTCCGTTTTTGTGTTGGGTGAAGTTCATAATTGTCGCCATGAAATTCCCACAGTAGTTACATACACATAATTGCCAATTTTGGTTTGACTGGTATTGGTACTGGTTTTCAAATTGAAAGTCAACACATTTCACAACAGCACAGTAAAGCTGAATTTCAGGCAACACATAGATTTGTTTGATGTAAATCACTTACAGCTTCAGCCTCCTGTGAGTTGATGGCGCTTGTCTGTGTGTCAACAGGCTCAGGGATCTGCAGGGCTTTGAACTGCGTGTAGGAAGAACATTTATGATTTACCACAGTAACCCTAACCAACTAATGCTTAACAAACTAATGAAATAATGACTTTGCTGTACTACCACTGGCTGTCGCTTCTCTTGTTGTTTTTTTGCAGAGGGGCAAAAAGGAATTTAAGCTGTAGTTTGCCTCAATTATTTACTAGCATGGCCACCCTCACAGCTGTTCAGACAAAAAGTAATTTCAAGAGACCCCAAAAGTGACAAGATTCGTCACCTCTAAAGACACCTCCAATGTATTTATGCTCCATAGAATTCACCATGTATAAAATAGGTACATACAATTAACAGAGAAAGTTGCTGTGTACTGTCAGTAGTGGCATTTTAAACCACATTACATAGAGAGACTGCATAATGCTCATGATCTGTTCAATAAACCATTTGAGTAAAACTCACCTTCTTCTCAAACTCATCAACCATTCCAGTTTTGGCCACGGCGCTCCTGTAGTAACTCCAGTCAATGGCTGCAGGAGTCTCTGGCAGGGAGGTCAGTCTGGTATAAAGAGAGAGGGCGGAGTTTAACAGTAGACAACGAAGGCGCAGTGAGCAAACTAATAGGACATCAAATAATCAAATCAGTACAAGAAGTTATGAGCGACTAACAGGAGTAACGTAATTGCTTCATGGTGTGCGCAAATCAAATGCTGTAGAAAGATTATAGTTCTTCTAGGAGACCAATTAATAGCCCAATGCACTTCACTGATAATGATGACACGATAAGATAGAAGCAAAGTATAATACATAATCAGTATAGGTGCCTCTGTGGGATGAGCACTTTGAACGGAGTTTGACCAAATTATTTTCTAAATAAAACTGACTTTAGCCCTGATGTGTAAATAGAAAAAACGAACATCCACACATGAACAACTGCACACTGTAAATAAATAAATCCTAATGTGCAGACATTCTTCTATGTACATGCTATTGTTGTGCAAAGCTTCTGTCAGTTGAGTAGAGCAACGATTAATCGATTAATCAATTAGTTGTCAACTATTAATTTAATCGCCAAACACTTTGATAATCGATCAATCACTCTGAATCCTTTTTTAAAGTAGAAAACACCCAAATTCTCTCATTTCAGCTTCTCAAATGTGAATATTTCTGATTTCTTTATTCCTTTATGAGAGTAAACTGAATACCTTTGGGTCGTGGCCAAAAGAACACATTTGAGGACATCATCTTGGGCTTTTCACAATTTTCAACAAAATAATTGAGAAATTAACTGATAGTAATAATAATCATTGGTTGCAACCTTACAGGTGAGCAGTAGGCACACAACACTGAATGGAAGATAACAACTCCTTTGAAACATCTCTCAGATTGATGCTGTTTTGCTTATCAGCATAAAATACATAAACAACCAAGTGGTACTGATTTCAATGAATATTCAGTTGCACTGTTTGTTGTGTTCTCCCACAGAGGGTTAGCAAAGACTGAAGTTCAGTACTATAAGACTGATGTTGACTTTTACTGACTTTCTAAAGTAAGTTTTTGGTGTAAAACTGACTTGGCAGCGATGGCATCACTGCGAGTCTTCAGTGCGTTGAACATGCCCCTCTGGTTGGGTGGAACGCGCTCAGCAAACGCCACCCAGTCAATGGCCTTCAGGGCAACACGACGGCCTGCCATCTTGATGGTCTGGAAAGTAGAATGAATTCTTGTTTAGTCCAAACAAAGCCACAACAAAAAAGAAATAATCCAGGCTATATTGGCTGCAAAATAAAATGTGTGTGGACATAGATATGTTTTCAGGTTAGGGCTGGACAACAAAACAATAACAATCGCAATTTTTTTTTTCAATAACACTATAACAAATGTTCAATAAATATTCAATAAATGTTTGATTTAATTCACTTAAATCATACACAAATTAGGACCTTATAGAGAAAAAAAAAGCGTTTACTTCTCACGCATATTTGTTGACAAACATTTGATCACAATAGTTTTGAATGTTCTAAATCAGATTTGTGAAGTGATCCACTGTTTGGCATCAAGTGCTGACAACAACAAAAAAAATCAGCCTTTATACCCAAAAGAAATAACGATTTGATACATATTGTGATAATTATCGATATTGAAAGATATTAAACTTTTTATCATAACATTTTTGCCCATATCATCTAGACCTATTTCAGGTTTTATACACACACACACACACACACACACTAAGTTGCCAGTTTATGAGGTACAACCAAGCTAACACTTCTAGGGTCTAATACAACAGGCCTGAAATAAATCATACCTTCAAGAAGGTTAATGTTCAGGGTAAATATTATTTTTATATCAACAAATGAAGCCTAGTTTTAGCCTAGACACTGACAAGAAAGTGTTCAATCACTTCCAATCTAATGTACACTGCAATGTCATTTCATACTTAATTCAGTGTGACAAATTCGCTTTTAATGAACCTATGTGTGTCTCACGGTGAGAAAGTATCAAGTTAAACCAGGCTGTAAAGTGGCGTTAACACAGGAATAAAGACATTAAGAGTTTAAAGACCGGGACGTTACCAATACAGACCGTAACGTTACAGCTACGCTACCGTAGGAGCTAAATGGTAATGCACGTTTTTCTAGATCTAACTGTTAAGATTGATGTAAAACACATTTCTGACAGGGGTAACCAATGAAAGTGGGCATTACATTTTGTTCAATTCAAGACCCCTGCAAAACTAGCTAACTGCAGCTAGCTCCGTTAGCTTGCTAGCCAAGGTCAGAGTGGTCTCTCTGTAACGCCTGGGTTTTCACAAAACACCGACCGAACGATACGTTTACCGGTCAATCGCGTGCACAACGGCAAATGTGTGAGCTACACAAATCGCATTCTAAACACACATTTCATTAGATGTTCTTTCATTCAGTAAACCGCCCGCTAGTGTACTCACCTCGCTGGTAAGTGTAATAGTGACAGCAGGAGGACGGAACAGCGGAAGTGCTTTTTCTTCGTTAGGAGCAGGAGCAGCCGAGAGGCCGCCGCCGCCCCCTGCTGGGCGGACAGACGGCCTACAGCGAGTTTCACTGCCGTCAGTTTTTCATCGAAAGCTCATATGGATACACCTGCGACTGCATGACTTAGGTACTGAAGGCTATGTGTGCACTTAACTGTTTTAATGGGAGATAAACAAACTTCTATTTAGCCTATAAAGGCGACACGGGAAGGTAACGAGAAAAGAAGGGCAATGAGAAAAGGAGAAAAGTTGTTTTAGGCTTTTTTTTAAAAAAGTAGACTATCCTGTGTTAAACATTAGCCTAGTTTGTGTAGGCCTTGGACGCGAGAACTAAGGTAGGCTAACAGTTAACCCACTGGTAGGTTACAGATTGACCGTGTAGTCTGCACCAATGTGTTACAAGTGTGTAGTCTACCTAACAATATGCAGAATCAATAAAATGCACCAGGTCAGCAGCGTCATTAAAAATCTAATTTCCCACAGTTCTATCTTGATGATCCCTTGTGCTCATTTGGCACATATCAATATTTCTGTAACTATCAGCTTATAACAACATTCGCAGGTGAACATCTTGAGGTGGATGGCAACAACATGCGCCACATTTTTTTAAATTGTACTAAAACAGTCTCATTAGAAATGTTGTTTATTGGACATGGGATGTGTGTGTATCTTCCAAGCGCTCGTTAAACACATTTGCTATCTTCTTTAGGACAGTAGGCTACACAGTTGCGTTGGTATTCCACACGTCTGAAATAACAAGAAGATAAAAATGTGGAAACGTCAAAACAATTGTCTGTGACGCCAAAGAAGACGAAATTACGTTAAAATATTACAAATCCTACTTTAACAGAATAACTGATATTGTGTCATTGGATTCATGAAGTCTCCCAGACGATGTATTTGTAAGTGTTTAGGCTAATCAAATAAGCAGCAGTCTGCGTGCTATCTTAAACGGAAGTTGTGCAAAGTAGCAAAAAAATTATTATTGGGGGATTTTCAAATTAAATAATAACAATTAGGCTATGTAGGTCAGGCGATGAGGTTTTTGGCAACAGTGGTTGACGTTTGACATGATCACCAAGAACAGATAATTAAAAATAACATCAATAAGCAAGTCTGAGTCTGTGATACCTGTGATGAAGTCATTTTTCTTGTTTGTACCCAGCAAACCGACAAGCCAAGTAATTATTAATATTAAAAACAAAAATCAGTGATAAAGGTTATAAAAGGAGTCAGCCACTTCCAGGTCTTGTATAATGTTTATTTACTAAAATCAGTTTTTACAAGTAACTGAACATTTAGATAGAGTGATGTATGTACACAGTACAGATACAAAGATATTCAATAAATACTGCTTTTCCAGCTGCTCTTCAGGCTGCAGGGCTTCACGAACACTACACATTTTATTTACATTTACAGCAAAACTCCTCAAAGAAAAAAAATCTATTGTCACTCCCATAAAGGCCACGTTGTGAGAGAAAAACAGAGAGATCTAGTACATGTGTTTTTTTCTAAAATATATTTTCTCCATTTTTACAAAATATAGAAATCGTGACAGGAACTGCTGCTGTAAGACAAACATTCAAACAGCAGCTCTGCAGTTTAACCAGAAACAGTCAATGCTGAATGAGGAGATATACACTTCAAGTGATACACTGGTCTTAAGGCACTGACACCATTTAAGTACTTTTCTGTTGCTTTTAAAACGCATTTTCCCCCTGCATCAGTAGATCATTGCATTCATGTCTGGACACTTTCAATGTCCATTTACGCAAACTACTGCGGAGCAAGGCGGATGGACTGGAATGATATATTTAAAAACCCGAAAATGACTTTTGGATTATTGCCTCAGTAATTTCGGCCTGTGAATCCACAATCCACAGAACTGGAAGCCTTCTTAAAATGAGGAGAGCAAGTCAACTCCCTTCGCCCAGTTACGCACACAATTATATATCAAAATGTGTCCCGTTTTTTTTCCAATTGTTTTCTGTTCTGGAGGTTAGAACATTTCTCTAAACTCCAAACTGAAAAAAACAAAAATGATGTAGAAAACGCATCATCCTCTTTCATAAGTGTATTGCAACCGTAAAACCACACATGCACACACAGTAATACTAAGACAAATAGTACATCCCATAAGTGACGGGTCCACTGAACAGTCCTGGGACCGGCAGACTAGGCCTCGGGAAGGCGTTTGACGGACCCCATGTAGGAGACCCCATGTGCGCTCCAAGGGGGAACGGCAGCGCGAATGCGGGCAGGACGGGCTTAGAGGCCAGTTTAAACTTTTCCAGCTCGGCCTCCTGAAGTCTCTTGGCTTTGGCCCTCCTGTTCTGAAACCAAATTTTGACCTGAGTCTCCGTCAGGTTGAGAGAGTTGGAGAACTCGGCTCTCTCGGCGATGGAGAGGTACTGCTTCTGGCGAAACTTGCGCTCCAGCGCCAGCAGCTGGGAGGTAGTGAAGGGCGTGCGAGGTTTCCTGTTGTTTTTGTGTTTCCTTAAAGTGCACTGAGTTGGACTCGAGCTCCCTGAGAACACAGAAAAATAGCTGAGGTTAGATTATATGGAAGCTTAGCCTACTTGTTGTCGTGGTCCTTAATCATCGCAGCAGGTGAACCACACGAGCCTTCAATATTAGATGCAAAAACAATCATGATGCAGCAAGTAAACACATACATGCTTTACAATATTTTTTGTTGACAAATGAAGCTTCTACATTAACCTGCATCAACAATTGATCATATTCAGTCGTGCAAACACTGATTGTAAGGTTTAATCACGCTATCACCCTCATATTTTCTTATTTTTGCTTGCATACATACCACCTGCATCTGCGGGTAAATATTAAATAGATTAAGATACGTGGACTAAAATACAAGAACGGATAATCTGGCAAAGAAAAATAAAGTAGCAGCCAAATGCGCTTCACGTGCTCAGTGGCACATCACTTTACCAGCAGTTAGTTTGTCTGACAATAAAAGGCAAAATGCATGAAATAAATGTAGCCTATGCGCAGCCTGTGGAGCTATGGGCAAAATTAATATTAGGCCTACTGTGAGACAAGGGACTTTCACTTTTATGTAACTACAGCACAATGACACATATTCTTTGCAGCCTTGACTATCGACAGTGGATGATGAATGCAAGCAGTGTGTCCTTGTTTGAAAGTTTGTAAAACCTTCAAGACAGCAGAGGGACGGACTTACGAGACGGAGTGGAAAAGGAGGACGTCTGGAACCAAGTGCTCTGATCTTTCTCACAAAACTGCGGACTCTCCTCGCAGGAACTACTGGAAACACCCTGCGAACTCTCCGCGGAAACCTTCCTCTCCGCGTAAAGAGTCCTCGGAGAGAACTGCGCGCCTTGCCCGGCCACGGGCTTCGGCAGGACCACAGCTAAGTCTGAGGGGGGATACGAAGTCCGACAGGTGGCCTTCTTGGAAATCAACGACTCGACGCTAAACGGGAGGCTGCTCCGCGGATGTTTGTATCCTTTCTCTGATGTGGTCATGTCTTTAGGTTGAAGGTCCTCGCCCTCTGTGTCCGTCTCCTCTTTTTGAGGAAGCTGTTTGGCGTCTTGGGACGGCGACCCCTGCGCAGGATTCATCATGATACAAGGAGATGGGGCCATGCACCTCCGTGTGGCCCGTTCAGAGGAATGGAGTTGCTGAGATGTACGGTGTCCAATATGCGTCTCCGCGCTGACAGCGGTGCCCAGTAGCTTTTACGCGCTGTACGGGGTCGTCTATAAAAGGACAGGGGCTGTTCCCCCCGCCCCGCTCCCACCAATCAGCTCGTCAAGTTGGCTTCGTGACGTCTCCGAGTGTGGCTTTGATTGGCCCGCTGCCTTCCAAGGGAACTTCAAGAGGCCTTTGAAAGGAAGGAGAAGTTAATCATACAGACCCCATGTGGCGTGGGGCCATTGATGGCCCTCACAAAGTAGCTTAGACCAATTTTAGCGCAATTAACCAGTGGGGAGGACTCTCTTGACCATTTACATCCATTAGCCGGGCACTCCATCGGCACTATTCACTGAATTATCCTCCTACTGTAAAGCTGAGACTTAACAAAAGAGTCACATGTCAATATCAAAGTCATACTTTTTTCAAAGAAGATGCTAAATATATTGTAAAACCAAACATTATAATGCACAATAAATTTAGATAAAACAGCAGGCAGCATAAAGTAAGGGAAACAAGAGGAACAATTAAACTGAAAATCTAATTCAGTGAGAAAAGGTGCGCAACCGGGATAGAAACTGATTAGGTATGAGTGTTGGTCACACAGCATTACAGCAATTTAAGGCCTGTCATGAGCTCTTCTCGCTCCACAATGGCCTCAGTTGAGAAGCAACAGGCGTTTTCTTTTTCCAGGTCATACTATTTAATAAGCCAGACAAGTTGTGTTTTGCAAGGCGCCAGGCTCGGCGGGATCTAAAAGGGAGATACCTCGGGGAGAAAAGGCAACGGTTAACTCCACTTAACCAATTGTCCTCCAAATATTTCATAGTCCACTGCATGGAGCTGTGAGGAAGCAGGCGCTGACAGTCAACTGTTTCACGTCTAGTCGAATTTAATTCATTTCGACAAGTGCTATTAAACTTTTACAGTAGCGATACAAAATCATCAAAATCACAATAGCACCATCGCGGATCTCTTGCAACAGGAGAAAGGTATGTTTTAAAAAGTAGCCTACCTGAATCGAGTTTATTGTAATGTGAATCTATTTGTGGGAATCGTGGGAAAATGCTTCAGATGTGCCATTTTTGTGCATGATCTGTTGTCACCTTTCTGACAATTATTGCTGATAATTTTTTTCTACTTTAATTATTACTGATTTCATTTTGCTTAAGTTCAAAGTTCATTTTGCTTAAAGTATCAACACCAGAGCGTAAAGTAAGTCTGTGACAAGTGAAGTCCTGCATTCAAAATTTAAGGAAACTTATAATATCAGCAACATGTAAGTATTAAAAGGAAAGACACTCATTATGCAGAATACCCCCATTCAGTGTCATATTATCTTATCTGTAGTGGTCCCTTATTATTTTCATTATCTCATAATAATTATTTCCCTTGGAGAAGCTCATTACTTTGCAACAGGAGACGTCACCTCCCTTAAACTTCATGATGTCTGTAATCTAAATTCCTTCCTTTCAACACGTCCAAGCCATCGCATTAGATGTGTCGGCCGCTTGCTGTGGCCTCCTGGACATCATCAGTCCAAGACCCCACTGAGAGCTCCGCCATCGACTGCACTATCAAATAGATGATTAAGAAGAAAGGTTAAGTGAGAAAATGTATTGAGCAGATTTAACTTCTCACTTTTACTCCAACTAATTGCATTATTAGTCTTCTTCATGCTTACTTGCTCAATTGGATGAAATAATGAATAATTAACCTATTTGATTGGCCTTGTTCACAAACTACAGGTAGTCGGTTGTGTTTTGCAGCCCTGTCTCGCAGTATATGCCTGACATGTAACTGGCATGCAAGAGATTGACAAAATTCTTTATTGAGATCATTAATGGTCAGCCTCTTGAAAGCCCTCAGGTGCAAAGGACAGTCACCTCATCAGGTGAGAGGCATATCTTTGGCTGGTGATTCAACTTGAGTAAATCCTGATGTGGAGTTCGCTCCTTTATTTTCTATCTGACAAAGCCGACCCTCTGTCTCCCCACACGCCGGGGCCTCTCTTCACCCAGCTGGTTTGGGTTTAAATCCCATGTACCCTTTCCCTCTATCTCATCTCCATAGTGTCGTGCAAGAATTGGATGAGTGTCGGGCCACGGAGCACACGGACTCATACAGACATTCATCCGATACAGGTACACCCAGAGATAAATCCACACAAGAAGTACAGTTACCTCTCCTCCCCTGGTGTTTGGCCAGTGTATTTAGCTTCTGGGCCCCCTCTCCCCTACCCCAAAAGACATTTCTCTAACAGCATGCAGGCGGGTGAACTGTGTCAGAAGGTGTTAGCAAGTTTGAAAGCAGATCTGTCCTTCAAGGTCAGCGCAAGCTCGATGGGAAGCACTCTCCCCTCAGCTGACACCAGAAATGAAAACCTTTTCACTTTTTTGTACGTGCGGGGGACCATTTTTCTCTCATGCTTCAATGAAACCACTTGGCCACTTCATAAAGTGCAAGGGCCAAGTGAGAGAACAACTGTAAGCTTTTAACATGAGTCTCATATCACACGTTTGGTTTCTTGGTCAAAAAGAGCGTGTCAAGGCTCGACTCCTCAGGTGAACCAGCTGATGAACACAGACTTAGTGGGAGTCCAAGTGAGCTGGTGAGCTCCATCAACAGTGTGTGAATTCCCTGCTGTAGCGAGGCCCTCTGACAAACAAACAGATCATTTAGAGGAGCGGGCGAGCTGCGGAACCCAATCCCTGTGAGATGTGTCGACAGTGGCACAAAGACCTGTAGCTACAAGGCCCCAACGAGATGGACACTTTGCTGACATGACAGTGCAGATGAGGACAAGCGAGTGTCCCGACACGTCACTCACACGCTGCTCTCACTTTTCTTGTCTGATATCAGCAGTAGGAGGGTGGAAGATTGTGTGAAAGTTGAGCAAAGTTGTCCACCTCAAGTAATCAGAAGTTAGGTGTGTGGGGAAGTTTAGTCTTCATCTCTGCGTGAAAGCGAGAGGTAACTATCTATATTTCCATGTTTTACTTTAACACTCAGCCTCTGTCAACACCTTAACATGTGTGCCTTCCTCACATGAGATGACCAGCACAGCACTCACCGTTTAACAGCAGTTTATATAGCTGTTCTTAGGGTTGCTCAACGTTGTGGAAAAATATCTTGACCTTTCATTTGACTTAACAAGTTGATCCAATCCACATCAGACCGGCTTCAGTCCTGCACTTAAACGCTGGTTTGACATTTTCTGCCAAAGCCACTTCCTCTTGTGGCATCAGAGTGCCCTGTGTTTGAATGGAGGGTAATGAGGGAAATATTCTCGCCGTGCTGAAGTGAAGGAAGCAAAATTGCCCTCATCGTGGCTTCTTTTTTTGGGCTGTAAAAAAGCAATCAGGGGATGTCCTGTTTTAGCTGCTGTTTTTAACTCAAACCTAAACACAGCAGGGTCTGTTTCTTTTGACTGTGGTGGTGGAATTTGCATTTTGAACTCATATACATATGGCTACATTTTTTTTGAAACATCTTTAACAGTTTCCCACTCTAGCATCTTCAGAAACAGATGTTTTTTCGCTGAGAGGGTTCCTCCTGAACTCTTCTGCCAATACGGATCGTTAAGGAGAAAAGCCACAAGAGGTGACAATGCAATCGGCAATTTTTGTCTGGCTTGCCGTCGGCCATAGAAATCCACATTCTTGAGGAAAGTCTAGAGACAATGCGAGTGGGTGAGTTAGGTTGAGGACTGGAGGACGAGGAACTTTGTGTGGCTACTCTGTGGTCTCATTCACAAACCGAAGAATGTCGCCACAATCTCATGCGCTCTTAGCAGCCAAAGCTGTGATGCAGTAGATTTGAGGAAAAAAAACCAAGGCAGCAGCATCAATTTTCTCTTTTACTGCTGGCTTCAGATCCCAGGGAGGCCAAAACCAGCAACTATTGTATAAATTACAGCAATTTGGTATGTATTATATGAAATCTTTTCTTCTGCACGTCATAAAAATGTATTCGCTGGTATTTAAACTAAGGGAGAAAAAACATGAAATTTGTTGCAACAAATTCTCTTTTTGTTTCATTTCATCATTAAATTTAATAAGACCCTAACTTAGATGATAATTCGCTTTTTATAGATGAGTGGAGCTAAATTTACAGTTCTCCTACAGTCAAATTCAACTTAATGACAGATAGATTACATTGATCATTTGTAGATGTATTGTTTTATTGCTCTGGAAAGGAAATGGAAACAATAATCATCTCACCAATAATGACAAAAACTGGTACAATTTCAAGACAGTTGGTTCCAGGAATTTTATATCATAAAATGTAATAATGTAAAACTCCCTAAGTAGATTGGTTACCGGAAATCTTAACTGGCAGTTACTGAT
This sequence comes from Lepomis macrochirus, assembly GCA_024633595.2. Lineage (NCBI taxonomy): Eukaryota > Metazoa > Chordata > Actinopteri > Centrarchiformes > Centrarchidae > Lepomis > Lepomis macrochirus. The sequence goes on from JALXJV020000003.1 coordinate 12,806,478, forward strand.
CATTTTTGGGCTGAATTGATGTTTTTTCATTTTTGGACTCCTGCACTTTGAGGACACATATGTTTAAATTTGCTCAGATCATAATTTTATTTAAATTCTTTTTAAAATGACTGTTTGTTACTTGTTTCAGTTGTAATTTTTTTTACTGACTCATATTAATCTTTTATAAGTCAAAAACAGCGTTAAAATCAAAGCGGTTGAACACAGTGTAGATCCAAATTGGCAATGCCTGTCTGAAAGTAATAATGTTATTGCAGGCACCAAAGGTCAGAACAAATGTGTGTGTGTGTGTGTGTGTGTGTGTGTGTGTGTGTGTGTGTGTGTGTGTGTGTGTGTGTGTGTGTGTGTGTGTGTGTGTTTGAATATCCCAAGATTACAATTTCAAAGTCCTCCCCATGAGAGGACGAACAATGGAGAGGGTGGGAAGTTAAAAAAGCAGGGTCTCTTTCAAATAAACAAGCATGGGTTGATCCTGAATAGAGCTGCTACCGAGCAGCCGGATTGGTTCTCAGAAGATTCAGAAGATCAAGAGTAGCGACTATGCGGGCTCTCCTCTTCCCCTCCTCCTCATGTCCGACTCCCAAATGAACTGACATAGCAAACACAAACAACTTGATAGAGCCTCGCAACTATAACTTAGCACTTTGCACCATTTCTTTACCCCACCTTTCATGTCTTCTGTATTCCCCTTTTCTCTCCATCTAAAGAGAGAGCGTGGACGGGAAAGTAGATGGGGGGTAAGAGATCCCCTTTTTTGTGCCATTGCTTAATGAGCCTGAAAATACAATTGCACTGTTCTGACTGTGAAGGTAGCCTGCAGGCTAGTGTAAATTAGCAGCGTGAGGAAGGCCAGAGGGCTGAGTCTTGCTGAGCGGCCAGAATAGAGAGATGTGGTGAGAGGGGAAAATCCTGTTAGGGCCATGCATGTGGTGGAATCACGGTGCGTTTTCGACCCGACTGAAGCCGACAGGGCCACTTGTTGCTGCAGCGAACTCCAGCTCCGTGGCAATCTCGCTGCTGATGTGTGAGATTTATTGAAGCTTCACCACAGCCATGTGTATTGGCATCTATGATGTGAGATGTCAGTTGTTTGTCATATTTCGAACCCATAATTCCAGTTAGTTCCACACAATGGCTACTTTGAGCCGCTACTACAATCATCATTCAATTTAATTTTCTATTCTTCTGTAGAGTCCAAGGGGAGAGGCGTAAGGCGAGAGCTTCCCACATTGCATATGTCCTCTCATGAGCTCAGGGTGCTCTTTTGACCGCTCCGCTAGGCATCTGCTGCCCATAGCTCGGCTATATCTGCATTCTAATGCACATATCCTGCTGGGATGTTAACTTTAGGCCCTCTGTAATTGATGGCTTCCACACTTCAGCTGAGTCCCCCCCCCTTTTCCTTCTCCCTGCCGATTGTTGGTATATCTCTGTGGTTTGGGGGTCTTTCAGTCAACCATTGTTCTTTTATGGAGGAATTATAATAGACTAAAGGAGAGTGAAAAAAGAAAAGAGAGAAGGGGGGGAAGGAGGGGAAGGGATAAAAAGAGAGTTGCTGCTGATATTTAGTGAACTCCATAGGGGGAGTTTTCATTCTCATTCTGCAAGTTTGGCACATGCCTTCTGTTACTAAGTGGCAGTGCATTGAAAAGCGCCTTGCATTTCCCATTCTGCGGCTCTGCTAGGTGCCTAGACTTACAACCCTGGCAGCTGTTGGGTCTTCTATGCAGCTATAGACTCCTCTCCACAGGTGAGCTCCCCTACCAAACTCCAAGTCTCCACTTCAGTCAATAGGGCCTTTTTCAAGTCTTTTATCAGTGGGGAGAGGCTGACTTTATGTGTGCCACTCACAGAACCGCAATTCTTGGGTCTCAAGATTGCAATTAATGTTATTCATTGTGTTACACATGCACTTTAATTCAGCACGGGGGGAGATTTATATCTCGCTTTAGCATCATCTTGTCAGGCTCAATTGGATGCAAGACATACACATATCTTTTTAAAGCTTGCGTAGACAGTAATTACAATATCCACAAACAAACAAACACAAGCGTCATAGAAACAAACAGTGTTTCTGTGGCAAAGAGATCGGAGCTTCTCTGAGGGCCTATCTCAAGGAATCAGCTTTACAAAAGCAAAGCAGTGAAAATATAGTGCAGCCCATTTGAAGAACAATGAAAAAAAAACAACAACTTTCACATCAAATTCTCCCAAATTTGCCACAATATAATGTGCATACAGTATGTGTTTATGTGATATGCTAGCCAAAGTGGCCAGTGGTTGGGTCTGTATTTCTCTACAGCCACAATTGCTTTAAAAGCTATTGGCTGCATCGGTAAACCACTCTAAATGATGTTGTTTTGGTTTGGGCAGGCACCTTTTTTCTTCTGAATTCAGTGGCAGAATATTCTGTTGTTTATTTTCTTCCTCTCTCTTTTTTTTTCTGTGATGCGAGCTGTTACATATTACTCCTGAGGTGTGGTGCCTCTTCCCTCAAAGGCTTCCACTGTTTCCCCCAAACTGCTGCCAAGCTGGGCTATCTTTTCATTTGGTTACTTAAGTGTAATTGCTCCCCTTTGAAGCCTCAGAGAGGCAAATCATTTGCTTTGGCCTCGGGGCAGTAATGGTCACCGAGCCAGCGACCCCCTCCTGGTCCGAGAGCGTCGGAGAGACCGCGAGAGGCCAGCTCCCATACGGAGAAGAAATAATACAGCCAGGGCCGCTCAATTTCACCTCCCTTTTCATCCCATTCTTTGAAAACTTTTTATTAACAACAGCTTTCTCTCTCATACCGGGGCGCCAGGAGAGGGGAGGAGAGGAGGCAGAGAGGTGGGGGAGTGGTGGCATGAGAGTATATCGGCAGTGTGGGAGGAGGGTGAAGGGGTGGCTGTCCCCCTGTAGATGTCTGCCGGATTCTCACACACTCACATGCACACGCATGCATGCACAGATCCACGCACATACACACATCACCAATAGTGACAGGTCAAGGAGGCATTGAGAAAACAGCCTCCCCCTTCCCTATCCCCCACGGTTCACACTGCTAAAGAGGGACTCATGTTTCATATGCCACAGGCCTCAATGCACACACACACACACACACACACACACATTGGGATTCCTGCTGATTCCAGTGTGACCCAGTGTGTATGCTAATATGAATATGCAACTTTGCATTTGCTCCTGAATATACACATGCATCTGTATACCTGCTCACCTTATTGAACATATAAGAATGGATTTGACTCCAGAATGCTCTCTTTCAACCTATGACAGGGATAGAGCAACATAGCACACAAAGACCCCATTTAATGCCGAAAATTACTCCACCACTTACTGTAATTGTCACAATTCTGAGCACATTGACATTGTAATCTCATAATAAGGTAATGGGTGCCTGAAACTGTGTACAGGACTGTGATTAGAAGGGTGTAGCACTGCAAAAAGGGGTTAAAATGTCAGGGGATAAAATTTTCTTGTCCAGACAGAGGGATTGCATATTGCATGTTTGTGTTTTGGGGAGGCTGTGTTGATAAAACCAGCCAGACAAACTTACAGCTGATACAGACGTTCTGTGTTCTTCCTTATCTGTCCGGCAGGCTGTAACTAAAAGTAAGAAAGAGAAAAAAAACTCCTCTCTAAGACAGGAATCAATGCTGTAATGCTGCATTCAGATGCCCTAGCATCAATGAGAAAAGGTGAAACCCACTGAAGGAAAAAAAGATTACTTCTAAATAGCATGAGTTATCGTCAAGACACTGTGGAGCCAAATCGATGTGGACAGGCGTCCATAAAAAGCCAACCTGGTTATGAATGCTGGGTTTTACTTGTATCATTTTGACTTTGAGGTTTTTAAGAGAGAAGCATTCCCTGCAGTCAAGCCAGATGGTAACAATTCTTAGACATATTACGAGCTGCTCTCTGCCAAATAGCATACCTTTGGGCTATGTTTTCAGTGGGCTATAAAAAGCCAATAATGTAATTTTGATCTATTTTATCAGATATCACCCCGGCCCTGGCTACGTTTATATAAGACAAAGTTATAAACAGGACGGGAATTCTCTCTGTTTTGCTTTTCACTCTATAAGTGCACCATTTTCAATATCTGACCCGCTGCGTGGCTTTGCTTGTTTGACTTCTGCGTTGGACTGAAATGTGGAGTGAGCCAAAACGGTGAGGTTAGCCTCCATTTTGTCAGGCATATGGCACTGGGTATATGTAAAAATACACTTTTCTATAGGTGCGTGGTTGTCCACAAAATGACTTGTGCAGACCAGCGCAAGAGAGAGAGGAGGGGATTCTTTGTGGCATTTCAAAAACCCGACCTTGACATCTCTTAATGTAACGATGACACAGTAGCAAAGTATCCCAGCGCTGAACCACACTCCCCAGTGGTCTGCCATCAGCACCATGACTCATCGCTGACCTTGCAATAACTTTCCAGCACTCCTCCAGACCCATTTAGGAAATCTTAAGGGACTGTCACACGTTTCAGTATTGCATGTGAGATGGTGTAACGCTAAACACACCTTAACCTAAACACACACCCCACAGAACATCAGAGCCGAGGGATTATATCCCATCTGCGGGTGTTTCTCCCCCTCCATAATGTCTACAGAATGTAATTGCCCCAGAAAACAACCACAACAAGGTGGGACGATTGAGGACATTAGCTCAGGTTTTCCATTGTGAAGCTTGTTGTTTTCTTCTCCTCCGATCACATGCACAACTGGAGGCCTGCTGTGTGGAATTACTTGCGCTAATGGTGCTACACACTTTTGTTGCAGGAAATCGGACAGCCGCGCAGTAACTGCTAAAACGGTGATTAAAAAACCCAAATTGCATCATGATGTTGGGCAATTTAGCAGCGAGAGAGAGAGAGAGAGAGAGAGAGAGAGAGAAAAAAAGTGCTCCAAATGAAGCGAATGGGATTATTGACCAGTTATGGGATGTGTAAACTTGTCTTGCAGAGCTACAGTCCCGTCTTTTGGATTTCTACGGAAAAATAGGACTTAAAAATAACTTTTCCAAATCTGAAGCTTCTAGTAAAGTCTAATTAAAGATCACAAAATTAACTCTGTAATTTGCTAGTCTGTGGGGTCATTACGTGTCCCCCTGGCTTGGTTTAATGGGATACAAACTGCAGTTAATGAGACAGACAGTTATGCCTGGCTGACTTTTGGCTGTGGACGCTGTGAAGACTAAACAAGTCAATTTGAGATTTCTTTGTACGCTGTAGGTGAGAATCATTGGCTGGATGTTGTGGATTAAGTGTGTTTTAGATTAGTTTGTTTAGCGATAATTAAAGGTGGAGTATGAACACCTAAGTCAAATAAATGAGAAAAGAGCCAATATTGCGTCAGTTAGCTGCCACTGAAAACAGGGGGAAGCTGTTTGTGCACACACCAGCTTTTAATCTTAACTGACCTTCTCAAAAAACATGGTTTTAATTTAACATCAGAGGGGGGAAAGTACAGTGTGCGTTATTTGAGGTTTTATCTCCTTACAGTCATATCCCCTCGTTGCTTGTGGTGCTTGTTAAAAGGCATTGTCGATAACAAACACAGTTTTCCTGTGATAAACCGAGTACGACAGGAGAGCCTTATTGAGCAGTCTGCACAAAACTGTCTTTGTCTCTCATCTCCAGCGGCCGGTTACAAAGCCGAGCTTCCCCCCAGACGACTGAAGTCTGAGTTAACTAAACATTTTTTCTCTTTATCCCCTTTTCTCTCTGTGAATTTGTGGTCGTGTGCAATCCTTTAACGAGCTCCATCTTTGACCTGGGTTGTATGTTTCCAGAGATGTCATGTCTTGTAAGTCAAGGAAAGACTTTAATGTCCACATGATTTAACATTAAAGGGAGGGATTCCAAAAATGGGGCTCGGTGCCAGAGAGGTAATAATATCCCTGTAAATGAGAAATTGTAAATGCTAAATACATCCTACAGATCATGGGAAAAGACTGGGAGCGCCGCTTTGCATTGAGATACAGAAGGCTCCTCCAGTAACTTTTTTTTGTTTTTTTATTACAAATAAAAGTGAGAATGGCTGCACCAGCGTGGCCCCTACATTTTTCTGCCTTCTTTTTATTATTTTCTTTCTTTAAAATGATTTAAAAAGGGAACTTTCCCATGTGAGTCCAAACACAAATTTCACTAACTCTTCACAAAATGAAATCCACCTTATGCAGCTTTTTTGTTTACATTACTCACAAATAAAGATTTATCTTTTTCCTCCATGTAGCTCAGCTTTTTTTTTTACTGTAAATTTGTTCTGCGTGTTTCCTGTTAAAGCACACGACTTATGTCTGTATTCTTAACGTCAGATCATGAGGATGAAAAGAAAGAGAAGAGAGGGAGAAAAAAAACCCCACTTTGGCTTGTGACCGTAAGTGACATGCTTGCCACGGCATTGTTTGAGGTTTTTGCAAACCTGTAATCAAATTTGGGAAGGTTTGGAAACCTATCGTCAGGCTGTGCTCTCCAAGACTGAATGATCTCCAGTAAAAAAAAAAAAGAAAGAGAGAAAGACGAAGAAATACTCTCACACAAACATTGAGCACGCTGTGCTGAACTATGACTTTCGCAAAAACAAATACGCCTCACGAAAAGCCATTTCCATGCACTATGAAAAACGTTCCTATTACAAATACAGTTGTTATGTCCTTAAATCTGTTTGTTTTGTCATATTGCTCCAGGGTTGTTTCTTGTTCAAGAAACCCTGCTTCAATTAAGTGTGATGGAACACATGTGTCCCTTATCTGGGGCCAACATCTTCTACTGTTGGCCTTTGAAACGACACCGGCTCCACGAGATAATTGGGCTTTAAAGGGGGATTCTCCCGGGGTGCCGCTCCTTGTGCCTGTCGGCATGGATCAGCTGACACCCGCCGTGTCTATAGACTTGTTATAAGTGATCATAAGTGGTTATGCATGTAGTCGTAGCCGCGAGGATGATAGTGATCCCAGGAACCAACTCTGTTTAATTTGAGGCCCCTGGCGCACAGACAGACACACAGATAGGCTGCTTGTGACCGAATGTGATCAAATGATATGGTTCATCTTTGAAGTTTCTGCTAAATGGAGGATTCTGACTGAAATGTTGACCACAAAATAAAAACTGTACAGGTGCGTGTGTGAGTGAATGTTCTTGCTTTTATTAGAACAAGAGCTTTGTGGTAATTTCTATGCTCTCTCTCACACACACACATGCACACGTCAGCTTGTGACTCAGCTGCTGCTCTTTCTGCCCTCCAAAAGAATCTGGTGATCTCCAAAACTCTGCCGACATCCCACAATGGACCAGTGTTTACCGTTATGCTCCGTTTGCGTCACGTCACAAAAACAACAATTTGCGTGAACAAAAGACTTCATGATAAAAGCTTGTGACAGCGGGCACTTTTTTCCTTTTTTTTGACTTAGAAGCAAAGGGGAAAAGATAGTTTAACCTCCCCGTCTCAGAAGATAGGTTTGCTCTCGAGGGCCATTGTGACAAAGACAGAGCGAGCAGAATGGAAAATTGATTCCCTGCAATCATCTCCTGTCGTCTTTTGTCTACACTCGGCACCACTTTATCCTACGCACCAATCATGCTTGCACTGACTGCTCCTTTGAACAGATGAACTCGTTTTAACCCTTTTTGATTTTGTTTATTTCTTTATATGTTGTGTTTATGTCTTTGCATGCGCTTTCCAGTGACTTAAAAGCACAAAATAAGGAACTCAATCACTGCAATGCACCGAATAACCCGTCTGTCAGCCGCTCACAAACACACATGCTTTTGCTTGTTTCAAAGTAATTTTACTTAACTATGGAGATCTCCTAAAGCGCTCTCATAATAGTGGTGGACCTTTTTTACACCGGCAGAGCAAGGAGTTGCCGGGGGGCTCAGAATAACTGTGAGCCGTCAACAGGAAGAGCGTGCTTCATCACTACAGCTTTAATTGGCTGTCTGCAGGAATTTCTGCTGTGGCAAACTAATTGACCTACAACTCCCTGGTGCTTTATCAACACGGGGAAACGCCACTGGGCCGATAACCAGCCAGCCTTGTAAACCAATCTATAACCAATGGCCAATTTGAAACACGTGTTATTGGCTATTTTACGACAAGTCCCCTCTTCTACTTGACTGAGACGTTTTAGTGTGTGTAACAAGGAACTTTTCAGGTTAAATCGGCAGCATTTCTTTTGATTGACAGTTTGACAAATAAAGAAATGGTGTTGAGTACTAGCACTAGTGCTTTCAAGTGTCTTGAAAAGTAATACGTTACTTTAGCTCTCTGAGATTTAATGGTCCTGTGGTGCGCACTGCCTTGAAAATATACTTTCAAAATATTAAAAGAACAGCAACATCTCTTTAGAGTCTCCCCTGGTACTCTTGATAACCCATAGTTTAGCATAGTAAGACACATGTCCAACTGTGACTTCATCACAATGAAGTCTGTGTAGGTAAGTCAGAAAATATGTTTTTTAAAATTTTATTTGGATGAACCAACCCTTGACGTTTTTAAATCTCTCTTTAGTTTGTTTACCCTTTTAAATTATGTCAATGCAACATAGCTCCTGCAGCTGAGCAGACGTAGTTTTATAATTGTCAACAAATACAACAAAAAGATCAAAAACAATGCGTTACTGTCCGTGGCACTCAGCCACAAGCCCTTTTATTCCTACTTGAGACAGGACACATCTTTAAAAATGAGTCACAAATATAGACTGCAGATTTTAGCAAAAGTTACTCAAACAAGAGAAAATAATAGTGTATATTTTGGGAACTGTTTCCAGCTACGGATTAATACATATTTGGTGATTTAGTGAGTATTTGCAGTAGTGGGACAATGTATATGATTTGAATATATATATATGTATATATATATATATATATATATATATATATATATATATATATATATATATATATATATATATATATATATTTGTATATATATATGAGACTCTTAATAAGTCTTGTGTGTTCATCAAAAAGATGTTGCCCAGTTGCTCATTAATTTGTTTTTAAAAGTTCTGGACAAACAAAAAAAGATAATTAGCTAAATCAATTCATTGTTGATTTTACTGTTTTCATGGAATTTGTTGACAACAAGAGAACCAGACTTATGACTTAAAAGCATGTTGCTGCATGAAATTTGGTAGGTGCTTTTTTCAACTTGTCACGTGAAAAGACTTAATGTTTAATGACATTTTACTGACGTGGACAAGATTTACAAAACTAACACATTTAGTTAACAAAAACTGCAAATAGCCGGTACCTGCCCTACTGATTCATGTTACCTTTGCGTCAGTAGCGACACGTTAGCACAACACATGCTGTTAACGTGATGTGATGAAAAGTCACAACTGAAAGGTCCGCTGCGTTCTCACAGACCTGGTATTCACTGTGAGACCGACTTTCCCAATTGACTACAAAAATGATGCCATAAAATCTCTGAGCGAGTGTGACAGGTCCTGATCAAGACCAGCTGCCAATTAACTTAATGACTGAATCTATCACATTCAATTAGAGGGACCCTATGAGCTGTCAATCCAGCCCTCGGCCCGCTCGTTAAACAAAAACACAGACGGGACGGAATGATCACTTTAGGAGGCATGTCTCTGTCTTTGTGATCCTTATCTGACGGGCCCTGTGTCGCATTTGAAGCAGTCAGCCCTGACAGGTCCCACGGATAAACTGCTGTATGAAAGGGGTCACCTCAATCTCTGGAATCCATCGTCAGCTTTCTGTCTTGCGCAACTGACAAATGGTTTCAAACAGTGTTCAGGAAGCTTTAGAGAGGTATTCCCTGATGTGTGTCTGTAGAGAGAACCAGAGAAAGGTGGAGAGAAACAGAGAAAAGGGAGAGAGAAATAGAAAAAATTAGAGAGGAGTGAGATAAATGAACCAAAACAAAACAAAGAATGAGCACCACTTTCCCTCAATTGCCTCCTCGCTTTGGCAAAGGGCCTACTGTAATCCCCCAGAGGAGCGGCTGTCTAGCAGGAGTTTGCTCCATGGTCAGTGTCTTTAACCCCAGATGATAACACTTAGCCCGGCCATAAAGCATAGGCCCCTTTAACTGATCCATTAGCGTCCGATCCCCGAGAATGGACCCGCTGGTGTCTACTGAAACTTGCCAGGAAGCCTTGAAGGAAAACAGCATAGCAGACATGCACTGAGATCAAAGACAGCCCTCCTCCCTCTCCTCCTCCCCATCCAGCTCTCTGTCTCTCTGTCTCCCTTTCTCCCTCTGCCTATACCTCTAAGAGTATGCCTACACTTTAAATTTACAAGTGTGTCTTTTCTCTCTGTTTTTGCCCTCTGTCCACACTAAGCCCATGCTTTTCCTCACAAGAAAACTGAGCTTTTTTTGAAAATAGTCTCCCAAGTGGATCGATCCTTTTTTTTAATACGTTTATTAGAGTCGACAGTAGAGAGCTGACAGGAAATGAGGAGACAGAGAGAGAGATGGGGAATGAAAAACAACAAAGGTCTGTGGCCGGACACAAACTGAGGACATTGTGTTTCATGATCAGTGTCTTAAACCCCCAGGACACCAGGACACCCGAGAGTGGACCAGTGTTGAAATGTTATATTTTAATGTAGATAAAGAATAGGCTACTGTTGGCTTTGCAATCATCGATTATAGTGATTTGATCACCATATTAGTGCAGTTACCGTTTGTACAGACTGTCCTCTCTACGTCTACGGCCATGGTTTTGTGACTAGGCAGAGCTGTGCTACTATCCATTCTGTAGTTGTTTTGATATCTTGACTTTAGTGACGGTATTACCGACAGGCTGACATCCCTGTCCGTACAACCACAGTAGCATGGCTAGAAGTATAATTTGTTGTTTGTTCAAACGGCTAATACAAGCTATGTTTACCTGTACCATGGAAAGGGCCTCTAGTGGAATTATTTTCCTGTCTGTCACGAAGAAACACAGAACTGGTGTGACATTGTTACGGAGCCACAAAACCATGTCCAGGGTGGATGGTTGGGTCAAAAGAGCAGGCATGACTGCTGTTCATTTCTCATTTCTAACTCACAGTCAACAAAGTTTTTTTTGTTGAAGGACAGACCAAGGTCCCTGAATGAGAAGAATTAAATCATGAGTTTGGCTGTGTACTGAAACACGATTTAAGTAGCATAGCAAGAGTTTAACCAGCTGAGGCTCAAAAGAGCAACAAGTCCGTCCGTTAAGCTCCTCACCAGATCTCGGCTGTGATGTTTGCCATTTGCTGAGAAGATGAAGATAAGGATGAAGCAAATTCTCTTGTTTTCTATTGTTTTAGTGTGGGCAGAGGTATTTATGAAAATGACTCAGATGTTTTTCCTGCTCTGTCTTGCTGATACTGCCCCTCCTCTCCTCCTTCCAGTCGTCTCCCTCTCCTTTACACTATGTCTGTTTCTCCTTGAACCTCCTCCTCAGGAGCATTTCCCTCTTTCTCCTTCCAGCATCCTACTTACTCCCATCTTCTATCTCTCCTCCTTCTTTCTCAATAATCAAAACCTCCCTCTGTCTCCTCCCATCACCCCCCTGTGCTCTGTCTCTCTCCTCACAAGCCTTTCCTCCCTCTCTTTACTACCAACATCCCCCTGTCTTCCTCTCCTGGTGTTTTCAATTTAGCGCCACTATGAACCAGTTCAGATTGTAACGCTATCAATTAGTCAGCGACTCCAGCACGTTTATTCAATGGGGCCGCGAGTGAGCTTTCGTGATTTACAGGCTGCAAGGGAGATGTAAGGGAGGGACGTGCAGACATGGGCTGATATGGGTTTTTAAGGTCTGTGGGAACAGAGCCTGTGTACCATGTACCTTGAGGATTTGGTCCTGCGGTTCAGTGTCCCTGTAGTAATGCGGTGAAGCCTCCATAAGATGAAACGGTTTGCAGAGGAAGAGAAGAAATGCAAAGGAAAGAGGAAATCTTGGAGATTTTCTGGAAGGCTAAATGCTTCTTTTCAAATGTATTGAATTTCAATCACAGCCTTTTTTGCACATGAGCCACATTCTTGTGATATGCTATGGGAATGGAATTCTTGGAAATAAAAAATATAGATCTAAATACTGCACATAGATTGAAAATTCTTACTTAAATCACCACAACACAGTTAAAATCAGCTAAGAAAGATATTTTTGGTAGTTTGGTGTGTTTTTCCTAAACTGACCAGATATAAGGGTTTTGGATCTTGTTTTGCTATGATAGAAACATTCTTTTTTTTAGTAAACACCATTTAGAGCAGCAGAAATCCATCACTGAAGAGGAGGAGATATTAAATTTTTGACTGAGCTGCCATTATCCATCATTCAGTGCAGCTACACAATATATCATATTTTGTGTGTAATTGATAATTGTGCTGATATTTCCCCTTTAGAAATACATACAGCTTTCAACATACAACATTCTCAGTTAGTTAAAGTAACATTATGTAGTAATTTTATCTTAAAATAACATTGTCAAAATAATTTAGATGGTGCACTGACTAACGGTGAAAAGCATCTCTGGCTTGCTATGTCTGCTCTTAAACTTTAAGAGCAGACATGAGCATGACTTCTTCATGCTTTCAGTGTGTTCATATTGCAGTATGCATTATATACACACGTGTCCCAGAGATGGGACAAGCACATGCTGCTGTCGAACCTTGAGATAAGAGATGTAAAGTGTGTTTCATCCATAGTGTAACATACAGCACAGGGAACATGTGTCTTCTTATCATTTGATATGTTACATATCCCTGCCTCTACTGTCCTTCATTCAGGTCCCTTCAAAGACCTCAGTTTTGTTTTGTCCCACCCACAGACAGGGAGAGGGAGAAGCACTAGGTCCCAATTCAATTAATATACTGAGACAGTCATTTACTCATATTTACAGTGCACTACATAGAGAGATTTAGGTAGACCTAGATACTCTCAAATGGGGTGGACAACATAGAATAGAGTTCAACACTATACAGCTCAGCAGAAATCTAAATCCTCTAAAATGACCATAAAGTTGAATCAAAACCTACTCTACTGAACTGAGTTCCAACGGGACTTCAGCGTGAGACTACAGCTAGCTGTCTAAAACATTATTTAGGTGAATTTACACAATGGCTAAGTTGCTAAACGCATCTTGTTGTCATGTAAGAGCCCTGTTCATGTTGGACAGACATTTTAATTGCATTTTGTGTCTGTTAAGAGGCACAAAGACGCTCTTTATGTAAATGCCCCCATAACTGCCATTTTAGCTAAGTGGGAGCTCTGGGCATTAGCTGTAGCGCCACCGTGTTGCAAGCACCAATCTGGTTCGGGTATTTTTCTATAGACAGTACTCACAAAGGTATAACGAGCAAGATTAACATTACAGCCTCAGAAAACAGCTACTGTCAGTAGTATGGTATGTAGTTGGGGCAGTAGGGAAAGTGTGTGTGTGTGTGTGTGTGTGTGTGTGTGTGTGTGTGTGTGTGTGTGTGTGTGTGTGTGTGTGTGTGTGTGTGTGTGTGTGTGTGTGTGTGTGTGTGTGAAACAGAGCAGGAGACCAGCCTGTTATTGGAGAACCAGAGGAGGGTTTGTTGGCTTGTCGGTACACACAGCCAATGGCCTGTCGCCTGTCACCGAGCCCCCGCCGTGTCTCTCAGTGTCTTCCTCTTAATTACCCATCATTCCTCTCGCGGCAAGGCCCCTCACAAATTACAGCGCATTGTCCCCCTCCGATCGGCCTGTCATCATGCGGCTCCACATTTCAGAGTGCGGCTCATTGTGGACAGAGAGCAGAGCTGGGGGGCCGCGGAGAGACACACACACATGCACACGCACATACACACACAACCTTTAATGTCTATCTGCATGCACATAAACAGATTAATTTGAATAGACACGCATGCAACAAAACCATTAGTGTGTCCACATTTACACACACACACAGACCCATTAGCTCTGGTGCCAGCTGACTCTGTGACCCAGACGGTTTTCTGCCATGTCAGCAGGCCCAAATGACAGTGCTATGGTAGTAATACCCCCACACATTCACACACACACACACACACACAGTGCTGAGCAGAGTGTTGCTGTGGAGAATTAGACGTCTTCTCTGTCAATCAGCTGAATGACTGCGTTGCCCTAGGAGACGAACAGAGAAAAAGTGACCCCGTTTGTTGAGCAGGTGGAGACAGCAGCAGCAATAGGTTCAGTGTTTGCAGGAGGGCACTTCTCAAAAGCAGAAAAAAGTTAATCTAGCATGTGCAGATTTACAGTTTGAGATTTGATCAAAACTGTCTTTAAATCATGAGTGTGGCGATTCTACATTTTCCTTATTGTCAAAAAATTCCAGCAAGAGTCCAACTTTTTATGCTTCCATCTCTTCCCCAGTCATTCTTGAAGATCAGAATTATACATTTACACGCCAAATAATTAATACACATACACATAAGTCAATATACTCAAGTATTTACAGCAGCATGATGGTGGAATTGAATCTAAATAAACTACTGTGTGTATTTATGTTAATGATTTTTTTAAAATAGAATTTGGACAACAATCTAGTAGAGGAGTAAGATATTTAATGCTTTAGCTACACAGACAATATGTTTTTGCATTTTGTCTTTTTATGGGCTTTGTAGGCAATAACAGGTAATATATAATATAATATATTTTATAATATATTATCACCAGACTTATCATTGAACTTACATGAAAGAGTTTTACTTTATGGACATCAATATATAAATAATTTCCTTTTGAATGCTTATATTGAAATGCGATTGGCTATATAGAAAAACATGATACAAAATGCAGAATTCACCCTTTGAAATGATCATACATCATCAGTCAGCCTAGTGTATTATATAGTATGATCCTCTGTTTAAAAGTACTTTATTTTGTATGGTACACTGTTATATGGTATATGGTATTTGTGGTATAGCTTTAACTTTGTTAAATCCCTGATAACTTTAATTTGTTTTTATGTCTTTCATTTTTTAAATTACTGAATTGAATGAAAAATATTTCACATGATAAGCTTCTTTTTCCAGTTGAAGATTTGTTTTCAGTTTTTAGACGATATTTTCCCCAATAAACTGACATTTGTGTCACCATTGTTCCCTCGTCCTGCTCACCTTGACAGACATAGGGAGAAGGACATTTACAGTGACATTGTGACTTCATTCCCCTGTTTCATACTCACTGCGGCAATGTTTATCTTGCAGGAGGAGCTGTAGCTGCACCGAGCTCGCGTCTGCCAAATTGTTGCATCAGCCGAACATTAAAAACCTATTGAAAAACAAACACATAGTAAACTTTAATTGTAGGCATTTGCCTTAGGTATGAGGACTCAAAGTTTTACTGGTTCTCTCGCTTATTACCTAAAATGCAGGCAAAACACTAATTAATAATTACTAGCATATGCTGGGTGAAGTGTGGCATTAGGTGCAAATGAGATTAAAAGTGCAGTAATGGCTGTTCAGACATGTTCACTTTTAACAGCACCTCTGACAGCTTTTTTTGTTCCTTACAATAGGCAAAAAAATAACGCATTGTGTTTTATTTAAAATCACATTTAGAACTCTTAATTACATCAATGTCTCTGAGA
The DNA here is from genome assembly GCA_024633595.2 of Lepomis macrochirus. Taxonomy (NCBI): domain Eukaryota; kingdom Metazoa; phylum Chordata; class Actinopteri; order Centrarchiformes; family Centrarchidae; genus Lepomis; species Lepomis macrochirus. Next base: position 12,822,034 of record JALXJV020000003.1, read on the forward strand.
AAACATAGACCTTACAGTGTCTTTGGTTAAGTCTACAGCAGTGTTTTTGTACTGCATTTCCACTGGAGATTTTGTCCTACAGTGTTGCTAATATGGCAAAAAAGTGCCATGTGTATGAAGAATTTAGCACCCCACAGCTCCAAAACAAATACCTCTTAATTATAAGCAATTGGCCCTCCTTTCCCACCAACCACTGACTGGGACACATGAAAGCACTGGTAATTGTAAGAGTTGCTGCGTTTATGTGAGGGGGGGGGGCTAAATGTGACGCAGCCATAAAAAATAAAAATGGAAGGCTCTCATTGAATACAATGACTTCCTTCCTCTCTCTCACTGCCTGTATCGCCCAAGCTGGGGAAGAGGGGGGAAAAAAACTCCATTTGGCACTGATTAGGAAAGACGCAAATTTGAAGAGGAGGAGCTTGGAGACCACAGGGGTTACACACATGTATCTGAAGCCGCGACACTCCAGGCCCCCTCTAATTTAGATGTCTAAGAATTTGCTGTATGTGCTGCCTCATGCCAGTAAGTCTCAGCCTCACTGCAAATAAATGGCACAGGGCAGTGTGTAGTCACCCCCATTTGTAAGTCATTAAAATATTTTCTCTGTGACATATTAATTAGAGTGTTGTGTTCGTATCTTCTCGCCTGCACATCAAGAGTGCTGAAGTGCTGCGTGTTTGCTTGTGAGTGTGTTTGTGTGCGTGGCTTCATTCAAGCTACATTATGTACTGAACAGGGACAAGATAGCTGTACACACTTTTTACTCATCTGTAACTCATCGGCTCATCATTTAAGACAGATGTTGACTCTGTTTAGTTTAACTATTCCATGTACTGTGCTTAACTTTGCAACTAGCAAACGGAGGCCGAGATGCTTATTGATATTATTAATATATGATTATATTATTAATATTGAGTATTTAGAATTTTAAATATTTAGTTTATTTAACACAGTATCCCCCTATATGTTGGTCTGGCAAATGAGTTAGCAAAAAGTTACACATCCAGCGGAAAAAGGAGCACAATTCTGGAGTCATGTTTGTTTCCACCTCATGAACGAAGGCTTCGCTCTCCTTTTAGCACTGTTTTGTTCTCCACCAACGCCTGAAGGAAGTACTCTCTTTTGCAGCTAAATGCTTCACTATGTTCAACAGCTAGTCTGTAACTGTGTCTGTCTGTTGTTTTGTGCTGATCAGGTAGTGTTCAGTGACTTTGTGAGCTTTTTTATGAACTGAGCTGCCTGCTGCTGTTGACGAAAGCAGTAAGAGTGAATCAAAACAGTAACGTTCAGCAGTAAAAATCAAAACAATGTGCTGAAAACCGTCCTAAAGCAAAGTCGGGTGATAATTCTCCATTGGTTCAACGCTACAAGAGACATCTTTCACATTGTCACATCAGTCATTGGTTAAAATTTAAATATTGATTAGTGCAGCTTTAAACATACTGGGTGTGAAAATTCTGTAAAAACAGCTTGTTGAAAAAACACCTCAATTCACAAAAAAAAATCCAGAAAAAAGGACATGAGCAAATTTGTATGTGAACATGTTATTGTTGGCTAGAAGGTTGTGTTCTATAGGTTGCAAAGTTGAACTAATGTATTCTGTTATTGGGGTAACTCTGGGGAAATATGCTGCAAATATATTTAACTTTCCTCAGCGACTTTTGTGCAGAAAAGAAAAATGTGGGAGGTTAAAGAGTAACAGAGTTGGCACACTATAAGAACAGAAAAGGAAAATCTATTTCAGCTTAAAACTAATTGAAATTGAATTAGTAAATCTCAGAATCTCTCTCTCTATCAGTGATGCCACAGCACTGATTTCCCTCTGGCGTTTCTTCTGTCTCATGTGGAATTTCATGTGGATTATCTTTGTATCTCTTGGCCCGCTGGGAGAATTACGACTCTAATAACTTTCATTCGTAGCCCCTGTAGCATCACTTAAATGTTTACTACAAGAACGCAGAGAGGTCCTTTTGTGAAGCCATGCGTTTGTTGCAGAGCCTTTGACTCAATTCATTGTGTATAAATATATCCATTTCATTATGGAGGCCAGTCAAATATTTGTTTCAGTGGTTTTCCCCCCATATAATGTAAATTGCTGCAAGCTGTTGCACTTGGAAAATGTTTTCTCATAATGCTTTTCTGCCTTCACATAAATCACAGCTAAATGTTGCATTCAAATGACTACAGACAGGCAATTTATTTTTGGCTTCCCTCATGCCCCTCGAGAGAGGCTTGTGGCAAGAGGGTCGCTTCAGCTTTTAATAGCGACTGTCATTATTTGTTGACAGTTCATCATCGTTTCCAAATTTATTGTGTTTTCTTGAAAGTATTTCTTTGTTTTCTCTGCAGTTATGACCACTGTCAAATGAAGTGAGGGGTGAAAACATGTCAAGAATTAGGCCACTGTGAGCAACGAGCACATGACATGACATCTTTTTTTTAATAGTGAGGTTAAGGGTGGGTTCTTATAATGATCATCCTTGTGTGTTGGAGATACCCTCATAAATAGCAATAAACTTTTTACAAGAGCTTCTTGTCTCACATTTGGCTTCCATCATGTAATCAGACCCAGAGACCTGGAATACCACCTCAAATTGACAGTGACATTTTCATTCCCTTAATAAAGGAGAATCACTTGAATGATATATCATCTATGGGCAGCAAGAAGATCCAGTGGTGATATTTAAGTTGCCTATTAACAGACAGCCAGGATTGTCCTGTGCAGTAAGTGAGTGCTGCTGCTGAGCCGCTCTGTGTGTCAGCTTTAACTGAATCTCAGTGGGGTCTGCTGACAGTCGGCTGAGTGTAAGAGGTCCTGAGTCACCCCACTCAGGGATTTTGGGGAATCTGTCAGCAGTTGCAATCAGTGTTAATCCTGCACAAATCTGTGCTTTGCATCCTGTTAACTGAGGTCCACATGATAATGAAACTGAGAGCAGAACTAATGGTGTGTTGAGGTGAAGGGGACCCACCTGCTAATAGTGTTAACACAGTAGCAGATAGGGAAAGACCTGCATGTCAGGCTCCTCGTGGTAAAGGAGGAGCCTGACAATATAACATTTGAGTCACAGAGTTTACAGTTTAGTCAAACAAGATTTTGACCAAATGTATTGTAAAAATGAACTAATTCAGTAACAAAGAAATGCATCATCAGCAATATCAACATTACATCCATATAGGAAGTACTGTACAGTGATCACAAACCTAAAGTCTGCCAGAGTAAAAGGAGTAAAATACATGTCTGCAGCCTGTTGCAGTTTGTAGTTCAACTAGAGTTATAACATTTACTATTACCAATTGTGATTTATGCATTACTAAAATAAAAGCAGCTATAACTAAAATTAGACAAATAGACATGCCCCAGGGTAGGTTTAAATCATAAAATGTCACAGAATTATACTTACTGATGGTAAAAACAGCTGTTTTTCTACCACAAAGCATATTTTTTTCATTAATTGCATGCCATTTTGCATCACAGTAATCCAGCAGAGACCTAATTTATTGATATGATATTTCACTACTGATCTAGCTTGCTAAGATGTGCTACGATGCCAAGTGGCTTATGCAAGGGCGTCACTTTGAAAAGTGGTGGGGACATAAAGGCTCAGATTAGGGGCGTGATGATACAAGTGTGTCATGAGACTTGACAATGGTCAAAAACAAGATGAGAAGGTTTGTAACACTATTCTCTAAGAACTATGAAATGCTGAAATACAGGTGAAACTCGAAAAATTAGCATATCATGCAAAGGTTCATTCATTTCAGTAATTCAACTTAAAAGGTAAAACTAATATATTATATAGACTCATTACATGCAAAGTGAGATATTTCAAGCCTTTATTTGATATAATTTTGATGATTATTGTGTACAGCTTATGAAAACCCCAAATTCAAAATCTCAGAAAATTAGAATATTACATGAAATCAATAAAAAAAGTATTTTAAATACAGAAATGTCAGCCCTCTGAAAAGTTTAATCATGCATATGTACTCAGTACTTGGTTTGGGCCCCTTTTGCATGAATTCCTGCCTCAATGCGGCGTGGCATGGATGCTATGTGGCACTGCTGAGGTGTTATGGAAAACCAGGATGCTCCAATAGCGGCCTTCAGCTCTTCTGCATTGTTCGGTCTCATGTCTTTCATCTTTCTCTTGGCAATGCACCATAGATTCTCTATGGTGCTCAGGTCAGGCGAGTTTGCTGGCCAATCAAGTAATCCCATGGTCACTGAACCAGGTTTTGGTACTTTTGGCAGTGTGGGCAGGTGCCAAGTCCTGCTGGAAAATGAAGTCAGCATCTCCATAAAGCTCGTCTGCTGAAGGAAGCATAAAGTGCTCTAAAATGTCCTGGTAGACGGCTGCGCTGACTCTGGACTTAATAAAGCACAGTGGACCAACACCAGCAGATGACATGGCTCCCCAAACCAACACAGACTGTGGAAACTTCACACTGGACTTCAAGCATCTTGGATTGGGTGCCTCTCCATTCTTCCTCCAGACTCTGGGACCTTGGTTTCCAAATGAGATGCAAAATTTGCTCTCATCAGAAAAGAGGACTTTGGACCACTGAGAAACAGAGCAGTTCTTTTTTCTTTAGCCCAGGTAAGACGCTTCTGACGTAGTTTGTTGTTCAGGAGCGGCTTGACAAGAGGAATCCGACATTTGAAGCCCATGTCCAGGACCCGTCTGTGTGTGGTGGCTCTTGATGCAGTAACTCCAGCCTCAGTCCTTGTGAAGCTCCCCCACACATTTGAATGGCCTTTTCCTGACAATCCTCTCCAGGCTACGGTCATCCCTGCTGCTTGTGCACCTTTTTCTTCCACACTTTTCCCTTCCACTTAACTTTCTATTAATGTGTCTTGATACAGCACTTTGAGAACATCCAACTTCTTTTGCAATTACCTTTTGAGGCTTTCCCTCCTTGTGGAGGGTTTCAGTGATGGTTTTCTGCGCAACTGTCAGGTCAGCAGTCTTCCCCATGATTGTGAATTCCACTGAACCAGACTGAAAGACCAATTAAAGGTTCAGGAACCCTTTGCAGGTGTTTTGGATTGATTAGCTGATTAGAGTGTGACACTTTGAGCCTACAATACTGAACCTTTTCACAATATTCTAATTTTCTGAGATTTTGAATTTGGGGTTTTCATAAGCTGTAAGCCATAATCATCGAAATGATATCAAATAAAGGCTTGAAATATCTCACTTTGCATGTAATGAGTCTACATAATATGCTAGTTTCACCTTTTAATAACTGAAATAAATGAACTTTTGCACGATATTCTAATTTTTCGAGTTTCACCTGAATATCAGCGGGGGGTTGGGGATTCCTCCCCCAGAAGATTGTGAGCATTAAACTCTTAAATTACTGCATTCTGGAGACATTTTCTGCTCCAATTCATGGTGGAAATGTCTTTATTTATATAAAGAGAAATTCAGAATATAATGCAGTAATCAGCTGCTTATTTTTTTAGCTTAAGTTACTTTTTTTGGACATTTCACATTTCTTCCATATTTAAATTGCATTGCATGTTCTCAAAACATTTTCATTTGTTAGTTCACATTTCTTGGTGCTAGTTTTTAGAAGATTTTAACAAATGCTTTCAAAAACTGATGGGGACAAAATCAGCCATTTCAAAATGTGGTGGGGACATGTCCTCAGTGTCCCAGGTCTAAATGACACCTATGGGCATATGCCAGTCAGAAAGGTAACACGCATGGCAACCATGAGAAAGGAACTTGATTGTTGACTGGCCACTTGCCTTAGTTATGACTTTATTTCCAAACTACTTCTGACCCAAACAATAGTGGTGCAACAAATTTTAGTAGTTGATTTATTTACAATCTAACTCATCCTTACCAGACCTCTAGTGTTGGCTTTATGCCCTTAGGAGAGAGCTTACTCACTGGTGCTACCCAGCGGTGGAATCAAACACTACTTACTTAGAATGTTACAACAGCTACACATTAGCTGTAGACAGCTAGTATATAGCCTAGCTTCATTAGCATTAAGCAGATCATAGAAAAACTGCTATAATAAAATGTGTACCTACAGATAATGCTCCGTGTAGGGCCTTCAGGGAGTTGATAAAATATTTCTGTCAATATTTGCTTTGCAGGTCTGACAAAATGGCAGATGTCAGTAGCAGTTGCAGCTAGTAACAGTACACTCTCAACTTGAAACCATGCATTTTATCCCCTTAGCATCTTAAAATGATTTAGATTTACTGCAGAGCAGAGATGTCACTTAGTGGCTGTTCCAGCATTACTAGTGACACCAAAAATGTTAAATAAACAAATGGCCGTTTGGTTTTGGAGCGTATGATTCCTGGGCTGTGATGCATTTTTCAGGAAGGCCACATGCTGGATGGGGTCCCTGGAACATGTCGTGGATTAGAAACTCTGAGATGTTGTCAGGGGTCCCAGAATTTCTAGTCACACCCCTGTTTGCTGGTCTGGACCTGGCAGTCTTGTCATATCCTTCAAAATTGTTCTTGGATATACAGTCATGACAAACAAATGGATTTTGATTTGATGAATGATTATATTGACGAGTCCTAAGTCGGTTTTGTCATGAATAGTTAACACAATCTCAGAATGAGGCTAGAGTCTAGTGCATTTAGCATAAACAAATGGTTAGCTCAGTTGCTCAATGTTTGAATGAATATTGTGAGTAACACAAATGGATCATTATTATTTAACATGGGATGTTAGGTCATCTGATTATTGTGTATTGTCAGTTAAGGCTTGTGTAGACTACACAACTTTCAGCGTCGGCCATTCCCACTACACAACTTGCGTCTGTGACTGAAGTCATTGTTTACACTATGTGACTGATCGGTGATAGAGGGTCACACACTACTTGAGCTGACAGCGGCTGTTTCACCCGAAGCAAAAGAAAGAAAACACACGTGAAATGGGAAATGGGAAATGATGCGAACATACCGTAGACAAAACAGCTGTTGTTTGTTATTATAAAGGTAGTAATTATAAAGAAAAAGAATATGAGTGAAAGAATGGATTAGCACTCGCAGGTAGCAGGGATTGTCTGAGCTACAGAGAGAGTTGGAGGTGAGTAAAGTGTTTTGCTGTGAAAAAGTAGCAGCCTGCTCTCATTGGCTGGATGTGGATGTTGAGTCGACTCCGCTAGATATTTGGCATGCTAGATATTTGGCAGACAACAGCAATGTGTCAGAAATTTGTCGGGAAGCCGTTGAGCGGTTCACACATAACGACTGGTGACCACCGATCAACCGCTGATATATGCTGTGTTCCATTTACCTCGGAGGTCGGAGGTCGGAGCTGGGAATGACGTCACACCCGAGTTGACGGCGTTCCAGTTACAACCTCACTCGGCCAGCTGTTTGTTTACAACTAGCCAGGTTAGCTACTGATACGCCGGTTGATTAAAAAAACGCATTGTGCGGGGTATTTACTCACACTAACTGTAGCAACACGTCCACAGACAGCTGTTGGACAGCACTTTGTGTACGAACATTTATGAGTCACAAGTACACAGAAGTGCTAATTAACAGTATAAACTACAGCTTTCAGTAACTGTTGATACCCCGGCAGCCATCTTGGATCACTAAGTCGGGGTACTGCGGGTTGTCCCGACTTCCCGAGTCTGAAATCCGACTTCAGGGGGCGTTCCAGTTGAAAGTTCCAACTGGGAACTCGGAAATTCTGACAAGTCAGTTCTTTTAGCAACAGTAGGTTGTTGCGGCGATGAAGAGTTTGGCAATTTAGGGGATTTTAAAACATGATGATGAAGCATAATGGATCACTGTTAGTTTTACATTACTCAGAGAATTTGATATTATTATCTTGTGCTCAGGAAATTGTGATGGGCATTTGTTAATATGATCTGACATTTTGCAGATGAAAATAATCAGCACATTAATCAGTAATGAAAATTAGCATTTGTTGCCGCTGGAATTATCATTGTCACAAATTACAAAAAACAAGTAAACTCTTTTTGATTTAAAGGGACACTCCTGCGGTTTAGTACTTCCAAAAGGCTGAAGATCTCAAAAGAGTCATATATTAAAAAGAGTTGTCCAACAGAGGCTGAGACATCCTGACTTTTCGTCTTTGGTATGTGTCAAGCCTTTTCTGTTTAATAAAGAACATAGGTGCCGTTTGTTTTTTTTTGTTTGTTTGTTTTTGTTTAGTATTTGTAAATATTTGACTAAAGAAGCTAAGAGAGCATAAAATAGAGAACTTTCTGCTTACACACATCTCCCAGCTGAAAGTACAGGGGGAGGCTAGAGCTATAGGCTACCATCAGATTCTCTCCTCTTGAGGTACACAGTGGTATTATGAGACAGGACGGGCCGGGGCTAGCTGGTTAGCATGCTAACTTCAGTGGATATCTCTACAACACAATACATACTGTTACTTCTTTACATTCTGTTGAAAATGTTAGCTCATTTTTGAATGCTTTAAACTCTTTCTAATTCTATTCTAATTTCTAATTCTCTTTCACATTGCACCTTTAAGCAATGTTCATGCTGCTAGACTGGTTTGCATATCCCATTGACTCTTTTTGTAAAACTCTAAACTCATTCTCACTTATCAAAACACTTTGATGCAGTCGTTTACACACAATTTGTTTTTTGTTGACACTTCTTTGCAATGATGTGATTATTGTTTTTCTCATTCGCTTTGGCTCAATTCTTTTTTCCTCAAAACAATCAGATCTGTAAACAATTAGTTTGTTGCTCACAACAGATTTTGAGTTTCTCATTCATTTAAGCAAATTGCACGTGTTTTGGCACATGTGTGCAAAAGAGTAAGTACAATTGTCTACAATTTGCACTATAATCACTTGCACATGGCTTGCTGATGAGCAAAAGTGATGAGTTGATTCTCAGTGAAACTGTCATACTCTTTTGAACTTCTAAACATCCTTTCATCGTTTGAGCCCTCACATGCACAATGATCCATTAAATTATCAAAATCTGTCAGACACAGTCCAATGTATATTCCATAAATACCCATGACATGGAAAGTTTCTGATGTCTGCTAAATTGGCAAATTACCTGCCAGGTGACTATAATGAACTAGGAATCACAATCAACCAGTCATTGTAGCATTGTTTTGTTTTTGCATGGATGTCATTTTGTGGCAATTTTTCTGTTCACTGTAGATGACTTACCGTAACATGAAAGAGCAAAGGTGATTTTTCTGTTTACAATACACGTAACATATAGCTACACAAACACATGTACTGTAAATGTGCAAATCCTTTTTCTGTGAAATACATTATTGCAGTGTTTACTTTTTCCAGTAAACATTTACCTGCTGTTGAAAACCAAATCTAAAAAGCTTGTTCAGCTAAAAAAATGACATTCTTGTAAAGTACGGTAAGCAGTCAGTGTCAAGAAAAAAAAGTAAAATAAAACAGAGATTTGTATATACGAAACATTCCCAGGGTTGACTGCCATGGTGAAAAACATCTAAACATTTTGACTAGTCCAGCTCACATGAAAACAGCTTTTCATTTTGGTGGTATCAGCAAATTTACTGACACAATAACTAGGTTTTGAAGCATGAATTAAATGTTTTAGGTGAGTGAAAAGAAAGGGGGCCGGGGGGGGCAAAGACAACCTTTCTTATATACAAGTGTTCCCTTTTTGTAGAATTGAAGAATTGAAGACTGCCATTTGAGACAGCAAGAGGCTCTCATTGTTGATATGGTCCTTCAAAACAATGCCATTAGACTGTATGAAATACAGCACAGAGTTGTCATAAACAATATACATTTTTAATTAATCACCAGTGTCAGCCTGTCTACTGACTGTTTCCTCTAAAGCAACAGGGTACACAAGAAGCAAGTCTACAGAGTCTCATTTGAGCACAACTCAGAAAGAGTCAAAGATGAATGATTTGAGCTTGTGCGTGTAAGCATACACTCAAACAGACACTATCAGCGCTGGTGCACTCTACGGCATAGGTCTCTCTTTCTATAGCACTTACATAACTCTTACTTATCTTTTTTTATGTATAGAGAGTATTTGAATTGTTTTCCATTGGAAGGCCCAATCAGGATATCAATGTGGACGAAGTTGGATTGAATCTGATCGAGAGAAGTAGGGGAAGGAACACAACCGTGGCAGCGCAAACCTTTATGTTGCCATACATAATCGGGTTCCCCACCATCATGCCACCTTGGGGCCTATTTTCTGATAAACTGTAATTCTTAAGACCAAATTAAGATAACCTTGACAACATCATTATGGTTATTTTTTCAGACTTTGGAAAGCTCACCTCAGAAGAGAGAAGAGAAGAGAAAAGAGTAGAGTTTTCCAGGCTAAGTAGAATTCCTCATGATAAGCAAATTGATTTCCATGTGGAAAATCAGCACAGTTCCCGTGAATCTTAGGAAACCAAACTCAGAATGTGACCTTCCCAACAACTTAAGCATGCAAACAAAAAAAGCTTGTGGAAATTAGATGTCATTCTGTTTTTCTGAGCGCTCTATGAAGTGAACACTGTATAATTAGCAGTGATTATAATGAACACTAGGCTCATAGACAAAGATTAATCTTCATAAAACTAGTGATACCACAGCGCTGCTATTACATGACACAGAAACCAGACCTCTTGTCTGGATACATTTAGAAACCATGTTGATTGAAAAACAAAGGCACGGTATGGTAAACCGACTTTGGTTTTAGTAACAGTTTGACATTAACTTTCATACGGAGAGTTTCAAACATTTGCATTTCTACTGCGTCATGCTCTGCATTTTTTCCGACAGATGCTCATTTTCTGATAACTTATCCCGTGCTCCGTCTTAGCCTGCCGAGTCATGGATTCAACAGATCACCATTAATCAAACCGTGACCTTCCTCTCAACCAGGCCCATCTAAAGCTCATTCATCCCCATTTGCCATGCAGCTCTGCGGGTCGATAATTGGCAAAGCAAAACACAGATTAAACCCAATTTGGAGGGTTTCAGCTTGAAGCTTTGCAGAGACAGTCGGGCTCAGGCAGAACTGGAGTTCACTACGCTCGGGTCCCCTCTGCCTGTCTAAGGCTACAACGGGAGGGGACCGCAAAACCTAAATCAAACCAGTCTGTTCTCTGTGTTTGTGTTTGTTTGTGTGTGTGTGTGTGTATGTGTGTGAGAAAGGGGAAAAAAAACACATTGTGAGTGTGCGTGTGTGTGTGTGTGTGTGTGTGTGTGTGCAGTGCATTGCCATCCCTAATAGAAACCAACTTCTAGCGTTCAAACTCCATTTGTCTCATTAACCTATTAGCTTAAAGTTTAATTGCAGGATGTCGTAAAATGATTTGGTCTATGAGTAATGACAATATTTCGGCTCCGTAATGGTCTGAACAAAGCAAACTAAAGCTAAGTTAAGCAAAGCCGGTTGTTTTTCTTCCTCACGGCATGTCTGGGCTGCAGATTTGGGCCTTTTACCTCGCCGTGTCGGTCGGATAATTGTTTACTGGCAAGGTTTTTGTTGCATGAGGGCAACATCACGGCAGGATAACAAACTAATGACTAATTTCATGGCTATTGAGTCATTTTAAAAAGACCATCATGAGGATCAACTTTTAGGAGCGACTGTGACTAATCCGACAGCAGGTATTCAAGGTATAGTCAGCAAGGCATAATTCACTTGTAAAGTGAAAAAAGGGGTAGTAAGATGTCTCCACATGAGCTTTATAGTGACTTTAAAGGCCTTTAAGAAAACATAATCCCTTCAAATAGTGTTTATCAAACTAGCGGTTCAAAATAGGCAGAGAGGAAACCACATTCCTCTCTGCAACCATGGGAGATGACCCCTAGGTGGCAGTGTACTTCATGAAACCTCCACCACTGTAACAACAACATCACTCTAATTACAAAACCTCCTCAATTGTCCTCGCCTTTATTTGCTCCGCAAGGCAACGAAACTAGATGACAGTTATGATCAGCTGCCCCTGCTTTCGCTCCCGCTCTTTAAACAGCAGCTTGATAGGATCTGTGAGGCGCACCGGGCATGTATAGTGTTACTCTCATCAAAGGGGACTGAATGGGGGTGAATGGAGGATGATGTGTGTACTGCCTCTGCTTAGTGGAGGCATTTCCAGCTGGCGCCAGGGCAGAGGAAACCCACTGAGACACACAACAACACACACAGACACAGGGGTCAGCCTGGATTCACCCTCCTCCTCCTCCACCACCACCTCCATGCCTCTTGGCCTCCTCTTCTTCTACCCCAAACCCTCACCCCCCGCCTTCCCTTCCCAGGCCTCGCCGCCTCTCATCTGCTCTTTCTCTCTTGTTCATCTTTTCTTCGGCTTTTCCTTCCATCTCTCTGCTGTCTCCTTTTCTCTTCCTCACTTTCTCTCCTCTTTTAAACACACATAGAAAGACTCAAAAGAGATGATTTAGGAGTAAGAAAGACTGAATAAAACAATCAATTCAATAAATCAATTTACTCACAGTTAAGTTTAGGGGTAACATTTAGGAGCAAGTGATCACATGATTAATGTCTACTCTGAGAAGTAACAGCGCGTCAGAGACAAGGATTTCCCATACATCTGCTATATTGTTCCTGCTTTTAAAATAATCCTTTTAATTTACTGTGTTTCTGCCAAACTGTGTTTCTTTTAATTTCATTTTATTTATATGAACAACAATCTAATAATCTATAAATCTATAAATAATGATTAAATTGGCTTAAAAGGAAACACAAAGAAACCCAAACTGGAGCAGGTATGTCCAAGGTATACTGAAGAAAACATATTAAGGGAAAAATCAAGTGCAGACAATGAAAAAGTATTGAAAGCGATTACAATTTAAATCAATATAAGCTTTATTCTTGTTTGCACCCCTGAGAAATGCAAAAGTGGTGTATTCTATCAAATAATAGGCTAAAACTACCACAATTCACATATTGTTCAAGCTAACATATTATTATTACTGTTGTGTCCACAATATGACTCAGAAAGTGTCTTCTCTTTTAACAACTTTAGAAACCTCTGGAGCTCTCCTACATCACAGTATTGTAAATAATAATAGATAGATGTAAATAATTTGATAAATACCTTTTATTTTTAAAGCAAAAGCTCTACATTTTAGGAAATTGGCTTGTTCGCTTTCTTGCATAGAGCTCGATGAGAAAATCGACACTACTCTCATATCTCTGCTGTAATTATGAAGCTCCACAATCCAGTTAGCTTAGCTTAGCATAAAGACAGGAAACACGGAGAAACATTTCAGTCTGAAGGTAACAAAATTCACCTCCTAGCATCTCTATAGCTCCCTAATTAACACATTATATCTTGTTTGTTCAATCTGCACAAAAAATCTATAAAATCAAGAATCTGACATTGTATGGGGGTCAATAGTCTGTTCAGGCTGTTTCACCCTGTTTCCAGTCTTTATGCTAAGCTATGCTAACCAGCTGCTGGCCACAGGTTCATATTTAACATACAAACATGAGAGTGGTATCAATCTTCTCATCTAACTCTACACCAGAAATAAGGGTGTTTCCCGAAATGTCAAACTATTCCTGTAAGGAAGTGAGAAGGAGTAAAAGTGCGGTATCCATAAATTCACTTTTAGAAGTTTAATAAATGAGCTCTCTATTACACCTCCTTTTTGTTTTCACTTCTTCTTCTTCCCTCGATCCACATCTACCCATCTTTTTTTTCTGTATTCCATTTTGTTGAAAAGCTGAGGCTGCTTAAGATGGAGCTGCATCACCACACCTTCTGTCTGATCAGCTTCAGATACACAGGAAAGGGAAAAGCAAGGAGACATCACTGCAAAGCTTCCTTCCTTTTCTCCAACATTTGAGTGACATCAGGGCTCGGAGGAATTTGATTAGTGGGATGTTAACGGCTAAATGACCGTTGGCACGGCCCTCGCTGGGGAAGGGGTGGGGGGCTCCGAATGGTAAGGACAAATTAAAAAGCCAACCTGCTATTTTACTGTTCAGATCTGTTGATGCTATAAAGAAGGAAAATGGAGCTTGGCGGCCTTTACATGACTACTCGGCTGATTTTTACGTGATTTTCCCCCCGGCCCTGAATCTAAGCCTTTTTGGCACAACATGCTATGCCTTGACCAAGCATGGGATCTGTAAATGCCCTAATAAATATTTTTTAGCACTTTATTTAGTTCCATGCCCTGGGCCAACAGCGTCTAAAGTATGTCACCCAGTAACAGTAAGGGGGAAAAAAACCCTAAAGGCTAAACAGGGCGTAATGTAGATTTAATTAACAAGCTAAGCATGGGCTCACACACACACACACACACACACACACTTCAAGGCATAAGCACACACAGAAACAGACACAGAAGCACAAAGATGCATGCTTGAAACAGAAAGTTACACACACATAGCTGTTGGTTAATGATTTCATACGCACGCACATTTCTTACAAGGCAACACAGAAACTTCAAGCCGCACATCCCTGGGTTTAGAGCGATGGTGTGAAAATATGTGAGTGTAAATGAGATGCAGACAGGCTCACAGCAGTGAACCCAACAGAGGGAGAGAGAGGGAGAGAAAGAGAAAGGATGTGGCTTGGCTTTGAATTGCTAAACTAAAGTTTGAGTAGGGAAGGAGTCATATTTTGAATTCTATGCATACTGAGCATCTTTGAGCAACAGAGTGTAAAAGGAGCTTTATGTTTTGCTTCTGCTGGTAATTTAGGGACCTGAATGAATCGCAAATACTTCACAAGGGTAACTTGTAACTTCTCAGTATCACTTTACTTGAAGGGGCAGAAAAAGCAACTTATTTAGTCAGGCTAACTAACACTCTTTTCACTAAGATAGTATTTCATATATATTGACCCTGATTCAGTTCATACTTCAGCCAGGAAATACTTAGTAATTCATCCTGATGTGTCCTTCACCTGTTTGTTGGTAAATTATATTATTTGAGTATTATTATTGATACTTTAATGTGTATGCAGCAGTTTACTGTTGTAGCTGGTTGGTCCGTGCATCAAGTATAATTCATCTTCAGTTGTTCGCATTGTATGAAGAAAATGCCAGTTTAGGGGGTATTGCCTAATTTCATTGTCCTACTTGTGCTAATGCAAATGTATATTGAACAGAGTGAGTTCATTTTTCCAAAGGCGAAGTTAGCACTATGCTGGTCCGCGCATGAAGTATAATTCATCTGAAGTTGTTCACATTGTATGATGAAAATCCTGGTTGAAGTGGAAATAATTACAAAACTATTTTATAAAATATTAGGTCATTGAATCTACAACAATAAATATTATTTACATTGTAATATTTGTATCTGTCTCCGCAGTGCTTTAACTAGTGACTACAGCTGTAGTGGTGTAAAGTAAGTACATTTACTCAAGTACTGCCCTTAAGTAATATTACGAGGTGCTTGTCCTTTAGTGGAGTGTTTCCATTTATGCTAATTTATATTTCACCACTGCATTTAAGGGCAAGTACCTTCTACTCGACTACATTTATTTGACCACTACAGTTACTAGTTACAGTACAGACCAAACATGTCCATTAAAAAGTTATCATTTTAAAAGATTATGTCCAGCATCAATCAAAAAATATATTGCATGTAATAATATAAACAACCATTACCTTTTGGAAAGTCATTTTTGTCATTTTGGGCAATACAAGTACTTTCATGTTTATGTAAAATGTGACTTCAACTTGTAATGTACTAATTTCAAAGTGTGGTTCTGCTACTTTTACTTAAGTGCAGATCTGAGTGATCCCTCCACCACTGGATAAATGTTGTGAACTAAAACGTATAGTGTCAATTTGCTTCTGAAACATATAAAGTAGCACATAATAGAAGAACTCAAGTAAAGTACAAATAAAGTAAGTAAAATAAAGTAAGAGCTCAAGTACTTAATTTTAAACTTATTTTTGATTTATGTAAAACATTACAAGTCACTTTACATGTTATGACTATTTTACATTAAATAAACATTTGGTGAGCTTACAGCCTGTACTTAGCGACCTTCAGCCATTGAAGGTGCTATAAAGGTCAGTTAGTTTGATTCCTGACCTACCTAATGAATGGTTCCTGTTAAATCCAAACACCAATATTTCACCAGTCTTGGCGAATCATTAATTCAGGTCATTCGAGGCAATGAATCTAAATCAACAGGGCCGGTTGTGAATGAGAGAGCTCACTTATTTCTGTTCACTCAGTGACATCAGCGCAGATGGGCCTGATGTAAATGTTTGGCACTTGAACCCAAAGGAACAAGCTGTGCTGTGATCTCACACTCGTCCTACTCGCATGAAGAGTTTTGTTCCAAATTAAGATATTCGCCATTTGACGGAGAAAGAAAGTGAAAAAAGTATGTTTTAAATCATTTATGGTAGACAATTGGGACAAATTACTACAAGATTTGTCAAAGAATTGTGGGTAATGACATCTGATGACAGTTGAAGAAAAACAATATTTGCTTTAAATAATATAGTTTTTCTTTTAAAAGGAACATAGAATGAATTGGAAAAGAACTCTTCACGTGTAACAAAGCAAGATTTGCAAACACAACAGTACCATTGAAAAAACACCAAATAATAATATACACACAAATAGTCTGTTAATTAAATAAATAGAAAAGACGATAGAAGCTTTTAGTACATTATAAGCACTAATTATATCTACTGCGTGATTAGAGCAGCTACTGCATACATTCATATAGGGATCATGATGAGTTAAACCTGCGGTTATACTGTACATGGTCATTTACATAATACAGCAACATGAATCAAAATCAACATTTAGTAACAAAACTCAGATGGAGCATCAGTTTTACAGTAAGCTTACATACATGAACATACACTATTATTGAAATGTAAATGTTTTGTAGTAATAAGAGCTCTCAAGTTGTGTCCATAATTACAGTAAACAGTTTATAATGTAACATAACAAGAGTTCAAAGAAGGAGTTATCCTGTGGCTTCAGAACATTTTCAGGCCCATTTACTTGTTGGTGCACACCTTATTGTGTTATAGAGAGAGACAAAAACAAATTTTCAGAGATTGTAGTTTTGAAGGTGTGATACTTTCCAAAGCTGCTGTGTGAGTCCGTTTTTAAACAGCCAGCGTGCTTGTGGTTGTGTAACACTTGACATAAAAAACACGCATGAGATAATAATACGTGGAATCAACTCATTTCGGGTTCAGACTTAACATGGTCAGTGGTCACAGATTCTTGTCGTAATGGTTTCGCTGATGATTTCATACATTCCCGTCTGAAACAAAATGAATAGACGGCGAGGTAAGACAGAGTGATGAGGAGAAACTCTAATCTCATTAAAAAAACCTGTTATCTTCACTTCTCACTTGGAGATCTCACTTCTTTTGCTCACCTCCAACTTTTAACACATGTATTCACACACACACACACGCACAGAGCACATGAATGCTAAGATGCATACAGCACATATGAGCATTGACAGCGTACAGCACTTACATAAGCGTTTACACACACACACACACACACACATACATACAATGCAGATAACAGAGTTTAGTCATAACACTGTAAAAGTCAGGCACATTCTCCAAAACTTTAATAACATTCCTGCTTTTAACCACAACAACTCACCACACGCACTCACACACATACACTCACACACACACACACACACACACACACACACACACAAACACCACATCCTCACTCACACACTGCCACAGCTAGATTTTAGCTTGTATTAAATGTGAACAGAATATAACTGGATTGATGATGATTAAAGGTGTGGTTTACATTTCTGATTTCCATTTTCAGTAGATATACAGACACCTTTAAGGTTTAAGAGCACCAGTTTAAATAAGTGATTCAATGCACTGCACGAGGGAAGAAAAAACAATTCCTGAACACACACACACGGTCAAAACATAACCTACGCTACCGTCCGATTATCATTTCCTCCTCTAACACCTGCGCTTCCATCAGCCCCTTCACTCCCCTCCCTCCAGCACTCCCTTCAGTGGCTCGCTGCCTTGTTTGGCCTCCTCAGCCTCCTTCAAAGCGCTGATGACTTGTAACCATGGCGGTGGCAGCTCAGTCACGAAGTTTTCCGTGCCGCTGTGCACATCCCGCTCCTGGTGCTGCTGCTCCGTGTAGTACATCTCCAGCGCTGCCGGGGTGCAGTGCTTCTGCTGTTACAACAGGAAGACAAAAATACATTAGTTCGTTTCAATTTAGGTGACAAACTGCTACGACATTAACAACAAAGAAGAGAGTCCATCTACGTGGTTCACCGCGGACATTTTCTTGAAATTTTATGAACTTTATTACTGGTGTACAAGCCATCGAGCAGAATGCATCCAGTCATTGTTTAAATTCTAATATATTTATGTTAATTCACACCTTCCATCAAATATTTTGACATAGCTTAATTGAAGCTCTAGAGAACAAAGTGGTATGTTAATGATGCCTATTAATAGTTTTCACAGAGGTGTCTGCATACAGTAATGCTTGTATTCTGGTAAACACTTAAAATAGTCTATATAGTATAAATGTCAAAGTGATTTAAAAATAATTCCATAAGTTAGTTTCAAGAACATGTAGATTGTCGCAGGTTCAGCTTATTTTAGAGCACTCTGGAAAAAGTTCCTAAAAGTACATTTTATCCCCGCTCATGTACTAATATTACGTTCAAGTACTTTCAGGTGATGCTAGGAGTGTTGGTCGGCGTTGGTCAAATAAATACGTCATCACGTCACAACAAAGACTTTTACAACAAATACAAAATAATGGCCACAATGTACTTGTTGGACACTGACGTTCAAGCTCAGACAAGCGTCTGGACAGAAAAGGGAATAATTATAATAAAGGGAATAAGGGATAATTTTAATAATACCTCACAGTATTCATCAGTGGTTGGAATTGACTCATTGTCAATGCTAAAGCTAATAAGTGGACCTTGAGTTAAGGTTATTTTGTCTACCATTTTCAAAGGTCAAGAATGAACTTTTGGGCTCAAATGTAAAAAGTTGTATCAGAGGACAATGCAAAAGTTGGAAAGCTTTGGGATGCATCACAGTGAAAGTCAGTTGGAACAAGATAGTAGAAAATCAGGGACCATAAACCACAGCAAAGTATAAACAACAAGGAAATCTGATGCAATGGATGCAGTTTCGGCCCACTGACTGGCTTGTATTTCTTGAAGCATTCCTGTTTTTTTAAGTGCAATTCAAATGCAAAGAAGAATTCTTAAAAGTTAATGCTATAGAACGTTTCAGGTCATAGACATTTAAGTTCCTCCAAAAGCGTCTTTTTTTATTATGTTTAGTGCGCAGACATAGTTAAAGATTTACAGTGCTAATACACCACAGTTACCAGGCTCAGCCGTGCCCAGAGAAGTCCATTTAGGAGCTCACATTTACTTGCTTTTGAGGAGAGTGATGCTGTGGGAGAATTAAATCAAACAAACTGAACGTCCATCCTGTTAAAGTTTTAGAAAGAGCCCACTGAGTTGTGTTGACCTCGCGGGTGTTTCCCTTCGGAGGATCCACTACCTGACCTTCCCTCACAGTGAGAAGTCAAATCTCTCAAAAGCACAGCAGTGACTACGCCTCCCTCCATCCTCACTCCTCTTTTTATGTCTCCAACAGTTGTTAGCAGGAAAAAAATGCTGAAAGCAACTGTAACCGGCAAAAACTTCAAAAGCCTTGCCGGAAGCCATCCCCGACCCACCTCCCCCCTTCCCTTCCTTGCTTCCCCCCTCACTGTTAAGCCTTTAATCACAGTTTAGTCACGCTCAGCCCTAATTAAAGACCCCTCCGATACACAGCCGGGTGTCCCAGTCTCTGCCTGACCAGAAAGACGAGCTCTGTCGCTCCCTAACCCTCCTTCTCCCACTCTCTCCGTCTCTCCCACTCTTTCATTTTCTTCTGCGAAACAGGCTCTTTAACTAACAGGCGTGACAGCGCCGGTTTGCTACACGATGCCTCCAAGGTGTCGTCGGGAGATAATGAGTTTGGGTTTCCAGCTCTAGTTTTCAGAGAATCCTCCTGAAGTGACTGATGTGAGGGTGTGCCGGGAAACAAATCACCCGTTGCATTGTAGGATGTGTAAGTACCTTTCGGGTGGGTGTCACACTGACTACTTTGGTCGGAATAAAGCAATAAGAAGTCTGTGATATCCAAAACTAAACTCTAATATGAGCTGCATCTGCTGTTCTCTGCTGCAATGCATGATGATGGCTAAGATATTTAGATGTCTTTCTTTCTTTCTTTCTTTCTTTCTTTCTTTCTTTCTTTCTTTCTTTCTTTCTTTCTTTCTTTCTTTCTTTCTTTCTTTCTTTGTGTGTGGACATGTGCATGAGAGATGACATGTGTGTTAATGCTCACTTTAATTTTTTTTGTGCATGTGTGTATATGCTGCCTACCTTCAGGATGAAACCCTCTGGGCAGGTAAGTTGATCATACCACATGGCTTTGTACATGAGCAGAAGGAGCAGGCTGGTCAGGAAGGCCAAACTGATGAGGATGAGACCTGTGATCTGAGCAGCAACACACACACACACACGAATACTTGCACATATATATACAACACTTCAGCAACAATTGTCATCAATACTTTAAGGACAAGGATGGAAATATATGTATTATTGTCAATAAATTCCGAAACCAACAAGCATTACTCTGCCAATCCCACAATCCCATTTGTTCATACTGATAAAGTAAATCTTGAACAACAGGAAACAAATATAAATATACATTTTATAAAAGCCTAAATCATTTCCTAAAACAGCAGGGCACTAAAGTATTTAGCGAGCGTTACTCAAACAGGACAATACAGTGCATTTGTTGGGGACTATTTTCATCAGGGGATTAATACACATTTGGTGCTCTAATGAGTATATGTGGGGCAATGTACAGTGTGTGGAATTTACTCAAGATAAACTACAGTTATCATGGTAATGCAGGAACATGTCATCCAGTGCAGTGGTTTGGCTCATTGTTGTGTTCAACTGAAATTAAATCACTTATTTGTGTCTACTACAGCACATATCTGCTCTGTAAATCAGTTGTCCTGCGTTCTCCTTAGAAAAAAAATCTGAAACCAAAAGTGAAAAATTTAAATATTTTATATTTTGTGGTGTCATGAAGGTGTCCCATAGTTTTGAAATAATTCGGAGGAAAACTATTCCGGGGTGAGAACTTATTTTGATACAGCCTATCAAATCTTGCACAAAGCACCACCATCAGTGTATGGTGACAGTGAGCCAGACAGCAGCCTGCTGCACAACACGACAAGAACCACAGACTCAGAACAACAACCACGTTACCATTCTGCTAAACTCAATCTCACCTAACTTAACATGAACACTCGTCTTGTCCCGCACCTTAGCTTGGTTGTGCAACCATTAACAACAACACGCTATCTGCCCATGACACTTAGGCTACAGCACAGTTTTGTTTACTCTGTCTCTTGTTCACTACAGTCTAACTGTTTTATACACTCTATGGGTCTAACGCCGACACTCTGGCAGCCTGCTTGCTGCTGTCAATCAAACACAGACACAACAGGCCCCTCCATCCCGCAGAGACAAAAAGAAACCTTCTGATATTTCCCCAAAAAACATTTTTCTCCCTTTAAATAATACAAAGCTATTAACAATACATTTAAAATATGTGATAATTTTATTTATTTATTTATTGTGTTTGATTATTTTAGACTACAACAAGGGATGACTGAATGTGATTTTAGTTGGACTTATAGTTAAAAAAATATAGTTTTTGGACAGCAATGGACCTCTGCGGCACAGAGGAATAAACTGCATTAGGCTTTGGATACACAATCCATACTGGTAAGTATGATCAATCCATTGTTGGTTTTGGTCTTTTCATAGGATTTGTTGACAATATGAAAACGATATAATATCCACTTTTTAATCAGATCTTTATCTTTTAATATCAGAATTTGAGCAGATTACAGACATAAGGTTGTTGCTGTACCTTGGCTTTATCTGACACATCACTGTAGAAGTTGATATTCAGCTTCTTGATATTGGGCCCAAACAGCTTGTTCTTCTTCGTCTGCTGCAGCTGATATTGTGTTGACGTCTTCACAATGACCTGCAGCACAAATAATGCACAGCCACTGTGACTCTTCAGGAGAAAACGGAGAACTCCTAATTAGCTGTTATTTGTTTTACATTATGGTTGATGGATGACGTTGTCCCCAGCACAGGTTCAGTGATCCTGTATCCACTGAAACTACTATTTTGCATGTCTAAGAATACACAGGCATCATTTGCAAAAGCAGCCAGTTTTAATCGCTGCCTTAAAACACATTTGGGAGCTACAGAGTGCTTTTTATGTTTGAGCAACATCTAATCAGCCTGTGGAACATCCTGTGCTGCTGCTCATCCAACCAAAATATGATTGTGTGGGCTTTCTTCTTGAATTATGCATTCAAGAAAGTGCTTTCAGTACATGGGCTGATGCCAAGGGTTCAACCTGGGACAGTAGGTAAGGGAAAGTAAATACAGCAATCTCAACTTTGGGGCTTTTTCTTGAAAGGTAAGTATATTAATGGTGTTTGTCCAGGCATGTTTTGCAGTGAGTCGTAATCTGCTGGCTATTTCTGTAATGCTATAATGCATGGTTTGTTGTGTCCTGTGTGCAGAAGAAAAACTCACAAACACAGACCTAATAGGCCGTACTTACCTTGTCTGCGAATGGCTGCTGGAGCTGGTTGACCTCCAGGGGTGTGATCAGGGGGATGTTATCGAAGCCGTCGTCTGCAGACGGCTGCTTCTCAAGCTTATCAGACAGATTGCTGCCCAGCTTCACCATGGCTGCTCGGCTGCCTGAAAATGGACAGATCTTGAGAGCAGAGAGAGACATCTCTGGTCAGAGTGACTAAGACTGTGTGCTTTGTAACTAAATGTGACGGGGCTGCTCAAATCGAGGTTCCTGCCAGGACACGAAAGAAAGTGGAAAAGATGTTGAAAGATGATGAAAAACGGAACATGGCAAGAGTTATACAGTCTACAAGAAAGGAAGAACAAAATGAAGAAATATTTTTAAAATGCAAAACATAAGTTGAGATTCAACGTCTGTTAGTCCTCCACTTTGAAATATCTGACTGAAATATCTTAACAACTGTTCCTCTAGCGACACCATGAGGTTAACATTTGTGTTTTAATGTCGTAGCCACAAGGTCACTATGTCATGTTATAATTATTAGCTATTTGTTAGTTTGGTTTATGACCAACTACCTGCAAAACTAATGACATTTCCATCATCCTCAGCTATACTTTGTGAGTGTTAATTAACAAATTTTAGCATGCTAATACACTAAACTAAGATGGTGAACATGGTAAGCATATACCTACTTAACATCCACAAGTTAGCATTGTCATTGTGAGCATGTTAACATGCCAAACTTAGCATTTAGTTCAAAGCAGCGCTGTGCTTATGTAGGCTACAGACTCACAGTGCTGCTAGTATGGCTGTAGACTCTCAATCTTGTTAGTGTGTTAAATCAAATAAAACACTATAAATACATAAAAGGAAAACATAAATTGTGGGTGTATCCATATCCTTATAAAAACTGAAGTGTAAAAACAACAATTGTGCTGTTTAACAGAAGGTTATGTGCCGGATCATTTCTTGGCTGGGAGCAGTGACTTCCTAAAGCCTCTGCTGGTGGCCTGGCAACTGCTTGGAGGCAAGACGTAGTCCAGCACTTCACCTCCAGTAAAACCACAACATGTGGTTTTTACACTTATGGTTATCATATGGATTAAACAAATACAACATGTTATTTAGTGAGCTTAAAGTGGGACAATAATGTTTTCATACAGCTATAGGTTAGCTGTTTCCTCCTGTTTTCAGTCTTTATGCTAAGCTAGGCTAACCAGCGGCTCGCAGCTTCATACTGTACCTACAGATATGAGAATTACATCAGTCTTCTTCATCTCACTCTCAGCAAGAAAGCAAATAAGTGTATTCCCAAAATGTCAAAGTGATTAATTCCATGAGGTTATGGTAGACTAAGTGGAATTATTATGTGGCTTAAAGAGTGGGCAGACATCAGACATCTGCATTTGCAACTATTCTCACAGAGAAGCCTGCCTTCCTCCTGTTTACTCAGTCCAACCATCAAGAGTAAACATGTTTCATAACCACTGCGTGTGATTAATCTCGTACATCTCAGCCCCATCTCTCCCTCCAGACTCTTATCTTTAATGTTTATAATCAACGTGTGAATCCAATGCGCCACCAATGTGCTGAACACCTCTCTGCTCTGAAAATGATTCTATATTCTCTCCTCGATCAAATGATCATCTAAATGTGGAGGGAAGAGGTGGGAAGCCACTTGTCTCGTTAACACAGTGCAACACAACACCTTCCCCCAGCCAAGGACCCCACGAGCCCCACTGACGCCAATGACTCACAATGATGATACATTCAGCACGAGGCAAAGAGTTACAGTATTTATGCTGCAGGACAAATCCCTGATGCACAGTAAATGTGTTTTTCATAAAGTAAATACAGGCTCATTAACTAAGACTGCCGGCTCATCCACTGTGAATACATGATTTGTAAGAAGTATACACTGTCATTAATAATATGATGATTTTTATGTTTTAGGATTTTTATTGGTTGAAAAATTCTACAACATGCTCTTATTAAACATTTTCTAAATTAAAAAAACAAAAAAAAACAACAAATTCAGTATGGACAATGGAATTAGATTACAGCAGACTAACCCTACAAACCAATCAATCAAGGGTAGACAAGTGAAGACATGTCTTCTCATGCAGAATCTTTTCCTATTTTTCTCATTTCAAGCTGTTAAAGAGCAGCTTTTGTCAAGTGTAAAAAACAGGACCTTGAATTAATATATCACTCAAGATTACTGTGCGTAGTCCTTGGTGTCCCTGGTGAGTGGGTGGCTATGTGGTCATCTGTGCTCACCACCATTTTTCTCCTACAGTTAGAGTGAAGTGTGGGTACAATGAATCATCCTGGATCTGTGATTAACAAATGAGCCATGGTGTTGCTGTCAAAACTCAGTGTTCCCACACTGTGACAGGAAACGCATCCAGCAAAATTACATCTTTTAAATGCACACTTTTATCCACTGTAAAATAATGTTAATATCAGACTTATGGCATTATTATACACTTTAATTCATCATCACAATTGGAGATTTATCTATCTGCCTACAAGACAGGGAGGACTCAGCTTTCCAAAGGTGAAGACGTGCTGTGTTATGAATAGGTATGAGTGGGCTGTTTATGCTTGTGCCTCTCTCAAGTACTTCAGGGTTCACTGGTCATGCATATCCGAACTTGCTGCATTGAAGACTGCTGCGACAAGATATACAGGCTGTGTAGCCAGGAGAATAGAGATACGACAGCCGCACATGAAGTAGGCTAAGGATAATAAAAACAATTATAATCTAATGATGGATCTGCATTAAGAATTAAGACGATCGTGTTTTCATACTAAATCTCACAGTGTTCATGTTCTACATGATAAGACTTGTTTTAATGAGTTGCGGATTTAATTAATGTCATAGGAACCCATAACGACAATTATGCGTATTTAATTGTAGCCTTTCATAGCCTAATCTGGCGCAAAAATACAACGCAATTCAGCCTGTCACACAGTCCCATATAGCCTAACAACCGAATATATATGTGATGTGTGTCAATTAATTCCCTAAAGCTCATTAATAAGTTAATGAATTACCTGCACTGGAATCACTTCACGTCACGTGAAGAAATAGCGAGCCGCAGCGGCACAGCCTCTCTGCAACCGCAAACACATCAGTCTAACACACAGATAAACGGCTGAAACGTGAATGTGGAGAAGAGAAGATAAACTTACTGTGGGTTTCTGTGCTCCTCTGCCGTCTGTGGATGGGATCGGACCCCGCTTATGCTGTCGGGGACTCGGTGTTAACGCCGGTTTCCGTGGTGATGTGTGATTCACGGCAGCACTGCGCATGTAATTCAGCCTGGAGCGGCTCAGTCCACCGGAGGAAACTGGCAGCGCGGCGTGAATGCGCATCCCCGCGCGGCTCGCGGGGATTGTGGTGGCTGATTAGGAAATTGCGTTTCGTCATATCTTGGTTTATCTGAGTGTTTGTCACCAGTGCGGTAAGACATGAGCCTCAAGGGCTGGCTTTGTCTCTGTGAGTGGAAAACACACAGTCTGAATTGTGGTAGCCTAATAGCTGCAAGTGATTTAAAAGCACTCTTTCACATGGAAACACATGACTGATGCAAACCAAGACCGCAATTAGAATAATTTACAAATCAACAAGTAGGCTTCTATTATGCAAATGGCTCGTGCAGGGTTAGCCCAAACTAACACTGACACTTGCAACACATGCAACCACTTATTCTGTAGGCTCCTTAGATTTAGGCAATTTGGGGATATTGTAGTGTACGTTTTCATAATTATGTGAGGTGTAAAGTTCAAACTGAGTTAACCCTTTGAACCTTCTACATTTCTCAATTATGTTCCTTAAATTCTGGTTAGAACATTTTTCCATACTACAGGACAGTTTCGTGTGTGTGTGTGCTGTGTGTGTGTCCGTGTGACTTAGGTGTAGTTTTGAGGTAGGCCTACTTCTACTTGACTTATAGTGTTTTCACTTACTCTTACTAATTATCCTCTACATTTTCTGTGCGTTGTACTACACTAAAAATGTATTTGACAGCTTGTTCCCCGGTTTAGGATTTATGATTTAAACGTATTTAAACTTTTACGTATTTAAACATGTAATAAATGCGTAATAACACACTATAATCTAGTCGTGAGCAGATATGAGGACGTTTTAAAGTGTTTATGAATGTGCCATACTTGTCAACAATTATAACTTCTCATACAAAGACATGTTATATTATCACAACTGTGTTTAGCCTACTGTATTGTCACTTCTGTTTACACAGCAGGTGCAGGTGGAGTTTTAGTTGTACAGAAATACATTTATAAACCCATATCTGCTCACAACTATAGTGTGTTATGAACAATTAATTACTGCTTAGCTGCTTTTAGGGGAACATAAAGTAAAGTCTTGTACACATTAAGAATATACATAGGCAACATACAATTAATGTATTAATACATTTGCACTTGCCAACAGAGTATATAAATTAGTTAATATTAACATTAACATTCTGATTATTGATATTCATGAGTCAATAGTATAATTCTGTAAAGGGGGCCATTCTGCATGATACTTTTAAGTTCATTTTATTGCCTATTTTGAATTGAGTACTTTCACTTGTAATGTAGTAGTATTACACAGAGGGATAACTATTTTTTCAAACATTTCACATGCAAGCTGTGGTGAGTTTCTAATGGTGATCCTTACAAAGCCAATGTAAATGTTGTTGATGTTTTGTGTATTATTTTATACACATTTACCTGTAATCCAGTCTGACCTATTTAGCATTTAAAGTAAAGGTTGGGATAGTTATTACAATTTAAAATAAAGTTCTCCAGCTGCAGAGGTTGTAATGATTGACAGAAGGTCAAAGGGCAGCAGACACTGTGTAGCTTGGATGCCTTTGACCTACTAACAGATATCCCGTGACCTGGATGACCTGAGTAATCTTCAAAGACATATATTTCTGGGTTATTGACTCTTCAATCAAAGGTGTCTTGCTGTGTGGAAGAGTTAGGTGGAGCAGCTTACAGGGGGGTCCATAGTCCATTGATCCATAGTGATGTGGTTCACCTCTTTCAGTGAAGGTGATGCATATGCAGAGGTGTGTGTCAAAGAGAAGTGAAAGTTAGTTACTTTTGCGTATTTAGTCATAGGTGTGTGTGTGTGTGTGTGTGTGAGAGAGAGAGAGAGAAGCAGTGAAAGAACAGAGTGATGTGTTGGAGAATGAGTGGGAAGAAGGAGCCAGGCTCGTCTGCAGATTTAGATCAACCTTTTCATGGAAAGTGGACCCTGCTGTTTTCCTCTTTGGCGGTGCCTGACTGTATGAATTCATTATGTCTTTAGGGGAGCACTCGTCCAAAAATCAGCACTGAAACCCCCCCGCGCCCCCCTGCCAACCCATCAATTGGGCCTACATTTATTATTTTGACCTTTCCTTTGCAGGGGAGTGACATCAAAGTGAATCCTCTGTAAGAAGACGGAGGTGTCATCCTCACAGTGTGAGAGGCAGACTGCCGGCCTGCGCTGGTTTTTGTTGTCAGTGAAGAAAAGAGACGGAGTCTGGGTCAACATAATTAAAATGAGAATCAATTAGGCTGTGGTTTATGGAAGAAAAACTGGGTGAAACCAAGCGTGCTAATGTGTGGCCATGTTTGTTTGTGTCTGTATATGTGTGTGTGTGTGTGTGTGTGTGTGTGTGTGTGTGTGTGCGCACATGTTAGTTTATAAACTTTTGAGACATTCAGATGTTTTTTCAAATTTGTTATTTTAAAAATATATTATTCTTTATATTGTATTTATATATCATGTGTATGTTGACACAGCTTGTAAAACCTGTGGTAATACCGGTATGTTTTTTTTTATTTATTTGTTTTATATTAAAATATTCTGTTGTATGATATTAATGATGATATTATTCTTGTTTATATTTTGAACTGAAAAACTGAAATCATTGACCATATTTGTCCCATTAAAAGCACTAAAAAACAAATCAACCTACAATCTAAAAGCAATTCAGACCATCATTTGTAGTCATTTATGGTCCTTTTTAATAACTTCTTAGTTTTAGAAGTCTAAAAAGGATGTACTATAAGAGAAAAGTCACCAGTTACCAGTTACCCAGGAGCACCAAAACTATTTTGTGGTAAATTGGTTCCAATTGGCAAAGTGAGTTTTCACATTAGAAGTTCAAGAGAGAGACTAAAATATCAGTTATGTCCTTAAAAAAAGATAAAATATATTAAATGTTTTCCACTCATTTTTGTAACTGGTATAAATTACTGAAACAGATCTGATCAGAAGATCACATTTAATAATACCACCAACAGAAACAGAGATCTCTTTCTATAAGTTTTTGAATTTTCAGTCCTCTAGTCAAATGTATGAAACACCTCCTTGTGCTACTGCACTTCTCTCTCCCTAACATTATCCCAACACTTTAATGTTAGTGTTCACCATAAACAATATAAGCACAGTGCTTTGTTTTCTCAAATTAACTTTGACTGGTAAATATTGTAGACCACACATTTTCATATAATTCAAAAGTGACAACAAAATTTGCAATAAATTTATATTTGTGTCTAAATAATACACATCTTTTAATGTTTTAGTTCAGTTTGATATTGTTTGAGTAAGTGGCATTGATGTAGTTTTATTTAGTCATTACTGTATTTTAATTATGTCTGCTCAAATCCATACATCTGATGTTAAATATTCTGTTTATTTTCTACAAATAATTACAGATTTCCAGTGAGAGCACGCTGAGTACTTTGTTTTATTTATTGTAATCTCTGTGCTCATGGCCATTGAAGATTCATGTGTAAGTCTTCATTTAACAGAAAAAAGCTCAAAGACTTTACAGAAAAAAGAAAGGTAAACAAAACCAATATTAAGTTAGTAGTTAAGTTAATTAAGTTATAATATTAATTAGCAGCATTTCATTTATCGAGGAAGATAAGATAGAGCCCATTCTCACTGACTGCTCAGCTGTTCTCTGCCATCCTACCCACATTCACCTTTTCTCTGGCTCAACCGGGCACCAACTGTCCATGTCCACCCTCCATGACTGGAAACTCATCTTCTAAACAACATTGCCCTCTTCCCACTGAAGAATGTAATCTATCCATGCTCTCTAAAAATATCCCATCCGTCTCTCTCAATGTTTCATTCTGTTCCCTTCTCACCACTCACTCCTTGTTGCTCAGACCACTATTAAAAGGAAACCGAGCCCATGCTGGCAGTTCCCCTCTCTTTTTTTTTTTTTTTGACTATTTGATATTGTTTATTTTGCGGCACTCAAAATTATAAAGACTAGTAAAAACATCAGTGAAATTGAAGAGGTATGGTAATAAAAAGCGACATGTGTTATGTAAAGTGTTAAGTAATGTGGATAGTCTTTTACCACAGTAATCACCATTACAATATTATTATTTGTCTTTACTTTCTTAACAAATACAGTACAAAATTGTGCTTTTTTGTTTGCATTCATTGGATTTAAGATGGATTTTTAATCCGCCTTAATTTTCACACCTTAAAACAACAATTACATTATATTTTGACTTAATAAAATGAATCCTTCTGAATGATTATCTCTCTACTTTCTGTCTGATAATACAATGTGAGCAGCAGTTACTGACTTTATCCTTTCAATTGTAGCCTTGCCAACTGAGCAGAATGTATTGCTCAGGTAGTCTGGGAGACGTGCAGCTGGAAATGTTGTAAAAAACCTAAAGTAACAAAGTATTCAAACATAAATACCAATAGAAAAATTAATTTTCATGCATTCCATGTTTATGCACATGTATTTCAAAGAACAAAGTGCAAAAGCTGTCAAAACTAGTGAAGTATTCAATGTCAACTGCTATACCAACAGGGCCATCTAGTGTCTGATTAGCAACATGGCTGCTCCAGCAGAGTCTGACTTTCTGGTTCCCGAGTCTGATTGTTAAGTGTCGGTACAGGCTTGACTTCTAATATGTGGTGGAGTAAAACTTAATTCTGACATTTTTGTAACATCACAGAATCTCGTGGCATTCACAGAAAAAAATTTAATATAAAACTTGCTTATATGCAACAGTCCACTGCCTGTGTCTTTGACAAAAAAACTTTTTAAAAAAGACTGGAGAGAAACTACTGAAAGAATCTCAGAATAATCACATCAGTTGATCTTAAAACCAAGCTAAGCTAATTGGTTAAAATAAATAGTTAAATTAATGTCTGAAACGCTGTGTAGAATTATTTATTGTTTTTTAAATATAGATATTATTTGGGACCGACAAACACAAACTCACCAAACTCATCAGGACCTTAGAGGATACATTAGTTTCAACATAAAAACAACAAGCACGATAGTTGATAGCCGTGTTGTGTACCTGAGGGATGTGTTGTTGTAATAATGTCTGTTAACACATTAAACCACAGGTGAGTTTCAATCAAAGGTGTTAATAAACACATTTTAACATCAACACATGATGCAACCATACCCCCTTTATGCACACAAGCTATGACCAAAGCTGGGGCAGAAAAAATGAATATACTTGTTTGTGAATAGCAAAATAAAGTTGATATTTGACTAAAAGTTTCAATGAGCACCTACACACAGCTGCAGAGGCAAACACATGGGATGACGGGAAACCAAACTAACAGTGGGGTAGTAAACAGTTTCTTTCCACGTCCTGAGGCCGCGGTGACTCTGCAACAGATAAACAGATAATTGTCCTGATTACTAATTACTTGCAGCTGTGGCTGGATTGCCTCTGCTGCCCCAGATAGATACATAAACTGCACAAATTCTACCCTAATCAACAACTTAAGTAAGGCACCGTCAGGCAAACTGATGTGGATAATCTTGAAGCCAGTGGGGTTGTTCCAAAATAAAAAAAATACTGAAAAAGAGCCCCAGCAGCCCTTCACTACAGTACTGTGACACTGCTGCTGAGAAGTTTAAGACAACATGATGTAGACTAGTACTGATGTAGGACAGAATCATTGACTGGAGAGAAGTTGGGGCTGCTCTGGACTGAATCTGATGCTCCTTTGCAGCTGAACTCAGGTCAGTAAAACCCATTTAGTTTAAATAGCAGCTTTGAAACCTATATACCAACTCAGTCTATGGTTTTAGCCCCCCTCCCTCACATAGCATACAGCACACCAAATAGTGAACCTCAGCTCACCAAAAGTACATTCCTATTCTGGTCAGCCCTGGGCACTGACTAACTCTAGCGCTTCAGGACTGTGACCACAATGATGATGAGATCCAAGTAGGCAGGAACATACACACAATGAGGATGCAGGGCCCAGTCTATGAGGTGCTAGAAATTGGGGAATCTGCCTATGGCCCTTTGTCAAACCCAATGTAAAAAAAAGAGCCTAGCCAATGTCCAAGTATCTTGGATGGGTTAAAGTCCATCCAGCAGGGGCATCTAGGGCCTAAACTAACACTTACTTTCTTCATTAATTATCTTTTTGACTTAATTCTTGTTTAGTCTATAAAATGTCATAAAGTTGTAAAAAACAAAAAAAAGCTCACTGTAATTCTGTGGGCAAGTCGACATCTTCAATTTGTAAGTTTTGTCTGACAGAAGGTCTATAAGCCAAACCTTTTCAAAGAACGACGACAGAAAACACAGAAAAGCAGCAAATCCTGTCTATTAATGACATTAAAAATTACTGTAAAACTTCAATTAATAGCCCGGGCTTTTAATTGCTTAACTCACTGAACTCAACCTGCCTATATTTGGGACAAACCTTTAATTCCTTTACTGTGCCGGTAAATCTGAAAGTTTGGAAGTTGAATTGTGGACAATCTAAGTTATCTAATGATGTGTAGCATGTTTATATTGACAAATTTTTAAACATTTATACTTGTGTATGTCTAAGCAGCTTAGAACTAGCTCAAAAAGGTGACCCAGTGGGCTTTAAGAGTTTTTTTCCATCCTAATAACTTTTTTTGTATTTTTATAACTATAAAAATCAGAACAGGCGTCTGATTGAAAGCTGCGTTTATTTGTCAAAGCACATAGCCACACCCGGCAAGTAAAAGGGACAGGTCCCTAATAGGGACTGTGCTTTTAATTAAACTTTTACGGTATCTTAAGAATTTTTGCTGATTATTTTTTTTTATTTTTCATTGGACAAATCAACTAATTGTACCACTGAAACCCGCAGAACTGCAGAAGCCTGTAAGCATCGCCACACCAAGTCAGTCAGAATAGCCTCCAATTCCACAACAGCAGCTTTGAGCTTGTGCTTGTACACGTGGACTTTAAGGAGGTTTGTTGTAAGTTTGGAGAAAAGTTTTCCATCAGTTGTATGAAACCAACATGTTGCATCATGTAACACTGGGATTAAAGGGGAGGAGGGAGGGTGGAATAAGCAAGGGAGAGGTCAGGAACAGGAGAGATGAGGAGAAATGAAAGAATCGAGGTATATGCTGACAATAACAGCCTATTAGAGGAGTGTGGTCAAAGATAAGTGAGCTGCACTTTGTCTCGTATGATCAGACAGCTGCTGGTGCTCAGCAGGTTCAGGTCGTTGCCTCCCCTACGTCCTCGGTGATGGACCACCTGCAGGGAGCCGAGCTCTGCTACCCTCAGCTCCCAAACTCGTCCTGCAGGGGTGTGCTGCGTCCTCGCTCTGAGGCCGTCCTCCTATATGCGCTGCTCTCCTCGGTCTCCGTGCTCACCGTAGCTCTCAACCTGCTGGTTATCATCTCCATCTCCCACTTCAGACAGCTCCACACCCCCACCAACGTGCTCCTGCTCTCCCTGGCCATCTCAGACCTCCTTGTTGGGCTGCTGGTGATGCCGGTGGAGACGGTGCGACTCATCGAAACCTGCTGGCTGCTGGGCGACCTCATGTGCGCTCTGTCTTACATTATCGGCTTCACTCTCACCTCAACCTCTGTGGGCAACATGGTGCTCATATCGATCGATCGCTATGTAGCTATTTGTTATCCTCTGCAGTACCCTGACAAAATCACCCGCAGCAGGGTGGAGGTGTCGGTGTGCCTGTGCTGGGCCTGCTCACTTCTCTACAACGGGCTGATCTTAAAGGAGCATCTCAGGCAGCCAGACAGACACAACTCCTGCTATGGGGAATGTTTGGTGGTGATTAACTACATCTCGGGGACTGTTGACCTTGTGTTCACGTTTATGGGCCCCTGCTCCGTCATCATCGTTCTGTACATAAGAGTGTTTATTGAGGCAGTGTCTCAGGCTCGAGCCATGCAGTCTCATATTACAGCTGTTGCAGCCGGTAGAGGTGCAGTCACCGCAAAGAAATCAGAGAAAAAAGCAGCCAGGACTCTGGGTCTTGTCATAGTGGTGTTTTTGATGACCTTTTGTCCGTATTACTACCCCTCCCTCGCAGGACATGACACCTCAAACAGTGCTTCATCTTGGGCCATTGTGTCCTGGCTGTTGTATTTAAATTCTTGTTTGAACCCACTCATATATGCATTTTTCTATCCGTGGTTTAGAAGAGCTATCAAGTTCATTGTCAGCCTGAGGATACTAGAGCAGGACTCCTCTCGGGAAAACATACTTTAAAGTCACTGCAAACTTCTTTTTTTTTTCCAAGTGAGACTGAAACAAAAATCTAACTGCTGCTGGTCACATGCGATGGCTGAGTATGTAAACAATGCCATTGCTGAATGTGAAGTGTTTGGGTGTTTGGTTTCACTGACATCTGTCCAGCGTTCTCTCTAGCCAGCGTTTCGGTCTGGCAGAATTAGGACTCAGCAGAGGTGTAAACCAGAAATGAAACTTTTAGTTTGATGGCACAGTTACTTAATATGAGAGTTGCCTTGCTATAATTATCTTTTAAACTGCACTTTGTGTGATTTTTTACTTTTGTTTGTTTTTTTACTATATGATAGTTTCAGCCTTTTAAATGTGACAATGTTCTGCCTTTCTTTGACTTACATTATAGTAAACTGAATATCATTGTGTTTTGAATGGTTGTTTAGACAAAGAAGGCGATTTTAATGTCACCATAGCCACCTTGTTTTAATTGCCATTTTTTGCTATTTTCTGTCATTTTATATATCAAACTGTTGGTCAATGAAACCAGAAAATGATCAACAGACCATTCAGTCATGAAATGTGTGAGTTGCAGCCTTGGTATTATAATAGTATTAAACAAGTTGAGCTTTTGCATACAGACACTTTGCAAATCAATATCTAATACAGCATGTTGTACATCTTTAATTCTGAACCTGACGGGCTGCCAATAGGTGACATTTTCCAAAGTGCTTTGGGTTTGGTGTATGCTCAGGTGAGTGTTGTTACTGCACAGGTACTTTGTGGTAAATATTGCCATTACAAGATTATAGAAGACACAATTTGGAATTTAGCAACAAAGACTCACAGTTATGTATATTTGGATAGTTGAGGTTTTAAGAAATTAAACATGATACTATGGGCCAGAAAATGTGAAGAATGCCTTGTCTTACATTGGCTGGAATTGTTTCATTGTAATGTGTGCAATTACATTTAAACACAGGACTGTTAAAGTAATCTGTGACTTATATAGCATGTGAATCTAACATTCCACTTTGAGAAAATGTGTTTTAATAGCAGATTTCATGATGTGTTGTTTCCTCTAGACTGGGAAATCTATTAATGTTGTGATAACAAGCCCTGATTTGTCAGATCAACAACCTAGTTAGAGAGAAGATTGAATGAATCAAGGTATATTTCTGCAGAGATAAAACAAAAACTGTGAAGTTTAATAGAAGATTTTCAGAAGCTTTAGATTTAGTATAATTAAAATGTGCATTGGTTTTATTTTTGATGACGGCTGGATGTAAATAAATATAATAAAGACATTTCAGTGAAACACATTCTCATTTATTTTGTAAATATAACCCTAAAGAAATATTTAGAGCATATTAATAGTTTGGTTTATTACAAAGTTACATTAAAATTATGAAACATGTTCAACAAATAAAAAACACATTTGATGGAAGTCCTCATCGTCTGGACTGAGAGTGGGGCCGTCTGACTTCTGTAATGAACACAACAAATAATATGTCAAACATACAAGCATACTCACATTTTATTATTGTATTAATTCATCTAAACTAAAGCACTCCTAATTTACTGTGTGGTTTAAAAAAACACAAAACAAACAACAGACAACACAAAGGGCAGCATATTTATAATGGTTGTGTGTAGTATTTTTTTAATGCATACATCTTAAAGAAACAATTCAAGCATTAGGTGAGTATATTGTACCACAGAATTCCAAATGTTTTTCTTGAAAAGCAATATATCCTGAGAATGGATCTGAAGGAGGCAGTTTTATTTAAGTACTGAACGCATGCATCTACATAATTCTTTTAGGTCTAATATGCGAGCAAACATATACAAGTGAACAATAAATACCAGGGATTTCATGTGGCCAGAAGTCATCACAAGCTGGACACCGCGGCTCTGCTCTTCCTTTGAAGTATCTGGCCACACATGGGTTGTGTATTTTTATGCCACATGTAGGATTCTCACAAATTTGGCACTGAAAGAAAAAAATGTATCAATCAGATCAGATTTATACTGTGAAAATCTAATTTACAATAGATAAGGCTTGTGAACCAAATAAAAAAAAGTATGTTCACCGTTACAAAAGTAACCAGTGTCAGTGCTGGATAAACGCAGTTCAAACAACACAACACAACAGAGAAAGAAAAACCTGAATAGAACTGAGGAAAAAAAAAAAAGACATCACCTTCAGCCGCTCATTTGATGATCTTCAGATGGCCTCAAATAGTACAACTTCAATTCATTTAATTAAAATCGTCACAACTAAATGCCACTTTCCTCAAACAGAAAATTGCTGGTACAAATACTTTTCTCAGTAACAATTATAAATGTAATTATGCAACTGCAATAGCTTACCTTCAAATAAAAAAAATTGTCCTCACCAGTAAGGCACAGCTTTTCAACTCTGAAAGCTGGTAGTGCTTGGTCTGTTTCCAAGCAGGGAAAAAATGGTCCAACTTTCTAAAATTACAGTTCAACAGTACACTAAAATGTGTGTCTGAAAACATTTGAACATGATTCAAATTTAATCAGCGCTGCCTAGTTTGACAGTTAGATCTGAGTTTCGTGAGCTTAGTGCGCTGTGCTACACGAACCAGCAGAATAGACCAGTAATGCTCCCCTGTCAGTTATGGTATCAAACCTGCCCCATATTAGATAAAAGGTTGTGAATAGCCCCACCAGATCCACTTCGGGTGGAAATCTGTCTGAATGGGAAGGGGGCCAGACCTCACGCCATAAAAAATGAAACGTGACCTCTGCAGATTCATCTGGTTTCCAGGCTGGGCGTACATGGGCGTAAGGGTGGCAAAGTTTATGCACAACAGCGAAACAGAGGAAACATTTACCTGGAAAGCAATGTTGTGACAGATGTGACACACTTTGACCTGGTCCTGATACATTGTGCGGATGTATGGCTCCATCTCTATGATACATCTGGTGGACAAAGTGTATTCACCCCGTTTCTAAATCAATGAACAGAAATCAATTACACATCAAATAGTGCGACAAAGAAGGAGAGACCAGTCATATGTCATCTGGCTGGTAGACTTTGTAGTGAATGTGATTTAATCTGCTTTGAAACATACATGTAGATTACAAATGCAATATGATTATTTGTGGTGAACTGTTTTAAAATTACTTTTATGTGATTTGATAATCAGCATCATCAATGCTAAAGGAATAGTTGGACATTGTGGGAATTGCTGTTATTGGTTAATCATTATCTTGCTGAGTTAGATGAGAACATTGATTCTCTTATAATCTGTACAGTAAATATGAAGCTACATTCAGCAGCTGGCTAGCTTGGCGTAGTGAAGATAACG